>CAWUFW010005013.1:0-1423284 GCA_963921515.1 Calotriton arnoldi
TTGGACATATGGGAGACCTGTGACACTACCCTCTGAACCTGAGCCTCACAATCTAGCTGTGAATGGGAACAGCTGCCTGAACTTCACATTCGCATACCCCAGTCTGCACGGGCAGCTGATCAAACACCTATGCGACCCACAAGTATCGTCTCCTATGGTCACATCTCCAGGGGCATGCTGAGCCCCTACCAAGAAACACCCCAGCAGTCCTGGCAACTAATCCACAGCACACTGACACAGAGGCAGACACCTGAGGAGTCAAATCACTGCGCACAATGTGTCAGCTGATACACAGGGAGTGGGAGTACAGAGTGCATTGCATGGCCTGGAGTAGGCATGACTGTCCTGCCCCACATGAATGAGGATGAGCCCTGGACAGTGGATAGCTGGCTATGTATGTGTGACACACGTAATCTGCACACTCCTGGGGCCCAAACATTGTTCCCACCCGCTGCATGGGCGTGTGCCACATACCCCAGGCACATGTGGTGGCTCAGCTCAGCAAGTGGACCGCATATCAAAGCAACACGCAGATTACATGTCCGAACACAGGCGTAGTGTGAACAATGGACCCACCCATGATGCCCACAACAGAGTTAGGGAAACAGATGCTGTCCCCCACCTTTAGTGAAGCAAACTGCAAGGACACAGTCCCAAGTGACACAATTCCCTGAATGTAAGGGCCACACCTGGGTATCAGATGAGCAGTGGGCAGTGCACAATAGAGGGACATGGCTCCTGGACAACATGACTGCTGCACTGTGGCAGTTGAACCAGGCCAGAAGGAGGGCACAAAGCATGTAATACAGAGTTCACAGTGCAGTCTTTGACTCACCCCCTCCTTGCTGCTGTCTGGCCTTCAGCTGCCCATCCAGGTCTGGAAACACCACCGCCAGGATCTGGAGCATGTGGGGGGTCAGGGTCCGTGTTCCGCCCCTCCTGCGAGGAGGCGACAGCTTCAGCTGGACCTGTGCAATCCTCCGGGTCCAGCCCCGAAGGTCCTGCCACCTCTTCTGGCAGTTGCGGATCCGGCGCTTGTAGACCCCCACGGACCGGACAGCCCGGACGATGTCCTTCCAGATCTCCTGCTTCCGATGGGCATTAACCTGTCAGGATGACAAAGTGAAAAAGGCCATTACTACACATGCAACATATCCGTGCATGACACAGTTGTATATACATGTCTCAATCACAGGGGCACATGATGTACACAGGCAGTGCAAAGCTGCCCATGGACAGTTTGCTAGACGTCACTACATGGTATCATTGCATGGGAAGTAAAACCTTGTTCAAATGCACTGTCACTGCACCATACCTGTCCAGTGCATGTCACTACACACTATGGGGGGTGACAACTACTCAGTGAGCCTGCTAGCCAGTGGCGTGCAGACTTTCAGCCTTGCTAGTCAGACAATATGCACATTCAGAAAGGCAGTGCACAGAACACTCACCTACTCCCCTGGTGTCCCATACAGCTTGCTGTACTGTGGAAGTAGGCTGTCCAGCAGGGCCTGGTTCTCCTCAAGGCTGAAGGCTGGGGCTCTCTCCACAGTACGTGCCATTGCAGGGTCCAGAGGGGCAGAGACAGCAGCAGTGGAGTGGCAGATGTCGTCCTGGAGCATGTAGTGCAGGCAAGTGAGCTCTCAGGGGAACAGCCAGCAATATATATGTGCTGGAGAGGCAGATACTGTCCCTTGTGTCCAAAGTGATAGGTCCAAGTCGTTTGCATCTTCTGAATCTGGCCAATCCATGGAATAGCAGCACCAAAACACGCCCACAGCATCCTTCAAATCTTCAACTTCATGACATACATGATTTTGCAACATTGTTGTGGGTGACCAACTGAATTTCCAGCAACCGACTCGTTCGAAATTCGAAAACGCGTCCGTTGCCAGGCAAGGCCATTGTCAATGGGTGCGCACCGATCGGTCCATTGCGTGTACAACGCGCATACAGGGGTACAACGCGTACCCGCACACATTGAATGCAATGGGCCGGCCGGGGGCACCGATCGGTCCATTGCAGTTCAACGCGTACAGGGGTACAACGCGTACCCGCACACATTGAATGCAATGGGCCGGCCGGGGGCACCGATCGGTCCCTTGCAGTACAACTGGCGTACAGGGTACAACGCGTACCCGCACACATTGAATGCAATGGGCCGGCCGGGGCACCGATCGGTCCATTGCAGTACAACGCGTGCAGGGGTACAAACGCGTGCCCGCACACATTGGAATGCAATGGGCCGGCCGGGGGCACCGATCGGTCCATTGCAGTTCAACGCGTACAGGGGTACAACGCGTACCCGCACACATTGAATGCAATGGGCCGGCCGGGGGCACCGATCGGTTCATTGCAGTACAACGCGTACAGGGGCACAACGCTGCACCGCGCACACATTGAATGCAATGGGCCGGCCGGGGCACCGATCGGTCCATTGCAGTTACAATGCGTACAGGGGTACAACGCGTACCCGCACACATTGAATGCAATGGGCCGGCCGGGGGCACCGATCGGTCCATTGCTGTTCAACGCATCACTGTACATGTGACTGGCATATGTCAGCATGCCTGTCTCAGATGGACATATGCCAGCCACAGATAGCTCCCAGGGAGTGAGGGGCACACCTACATCACGACAGCCTGTCCAAACTTTATCATAAGGCATGTAAGGCTGCATTTCCTATTGTGTGTATGTTGGTGTACATGTTGTCCTGTGGGTCTCACCTGTGGGCAGCCACTCCCAGGCTGTGCACGTGTTCATGGGGACAGGATCCTGGGTGTTACGTGTACATGACCACTGTGATGTGCAACTGTTCATATCTGTGCATGTGCCATGGTCACATTTCACGGTGGTGTATGTGTATGTCATGTCACATACCCCCGTGAGTCCCATGTGGGACGGTATGTTTGAGCCAGGGTGTCCCAGTGGCACAATAGTGATGGTCCTCCACAGTCTTTGTGCATGTAGTGTTTACAATGTCTCTGATTTCATGTGCACAATGGGAGACAGTCTCCACATCCACGTTGTGTGTGCATGGACTTTGATGTTGTGCGTGTGTGTGTCACAGACGTCCATGTCTGTCCTGCCGTGGCAAGTGGGACCACTACCTGTGGGGGTCATGGTTGTTTTGCTGTGGTGTATACATGATACTCCATGTAATGCCAGTGTCCATGTGGCAATACAGGGTCCCTGGGAATGTACCTGTCATTGAGCTGTGGTGCCTGGGGCACATCTGTCCTCACATGTCACTGTGGGGAGTGATTGTGACACGGCAGCAGGAGATGGGAACTGTGACACGGCCTCATGATATCCAATGGGCCAACCTGGGACTAATTGATGCCACCTGTTGGACCGTGTTGACAGATGTTGGCCATGTATGTACCATACATGTCCTTACGGAACTGCACACTTCATGTAGTTGTGCCTCATAATGATGTATGTTGGGATATTGAGTGTGTTCAATGCCGCATATGTGGGCTGACTGACAATCTTGCTTACTTCTCCTCTGCACTGCAGGGCTCCTGCTGTCCATCGACCATTCCCAGACCTGGCAACGATGGTGGAACGGGACAGCATCCGACGGTACCGCTTCACCAGGCAGCTGATTGAGGATTTGGCAGTGCAGTTGTCCCCACATTTGCAGCCTGGCCGGCCGTATCCTACAGCGCTGACCCCCAAGGTGAAGGTGATGGCAGCCCTACACTTCTTTGCCACCGGTACCTTCCAACATACTGTGGCGACTGCTGGTGGGATGTCACAGACCATGTTGAGCCGTGTGCTCCGCGATGTTTTGGCAGCAATGTTGCTATTCCTGAACCGGTACATCTATTTCCCTAGACTGCGATGACTCACTGACGTGAAGAGTGACTTTTATGCCCTGGGGAGGATGCCGCATGTCATTGGCTCCATTGATGGGACACATGTGGCTTTGGTACCACCACAGGCCCAGGAGCAGGCCTACAGGAACCGCAAGCACTACCACTCGGTCAATGCACTGGTGGTGTGTCTTGCAGACATGACCATCACACACGTGTGTGCCCGTTTCCCTGGTTCAGCACACGATGCCTTTGTGATGAGGAGTAGTCGCATCCCCAGGATGATGGCACAGATGCAGAACCAGCGTGCCTGGCTTGTCGGTGTGTACTGACTTTGTGCCATTGTGTGTGATCTGATCTGTAGTATTCCGCCCACTTTTCCAAGTCAGCTAATGTGCACTTGTCTGTCCGTAGGTGACTCGGGATACCCCAACATGCCGTGGTTGCTGACACCCCTCAGGAACCCTGTGACACCAGCCCAGATGCGCTACAATGAGGCACATGGTCGGACCAGGAGAGTTATTGAGCGGACATTTGGTCTCCTGAAGAGCCGCTTCCGCTGCCTGGACAAGACCGGAGGGTCCTCCCATATGCCCCTGCGAAAGTGTGCAAGATTATCATCGTCTGCTGCATGCTCCACAACCTGGCAGTGCGGAAGGAGTTGCCTCTCATCCAGGATGACAATGACCAACATCCGCCACCTGTGGAGGATCCTGGCCTGGACCACGATGCCAGTGACGATGATGATGATGATGATGAGGGTGATGTCCGCACGCAGCTCATCACCAACTTCTTTAGCTGAATGTGAGTATCCTGAGGTGTCATGTCAATGATGTGAGTTGGCATGATATGTGTAGGTGGTGCTCTGGTGCTGTTGGAGTGTGTCCATGGGCTACTTGACTGGATGTGTGTTGCGATGTGTGCTTACAGGTGGGCTGTACTCCCCAACAGTGTTGACATGCTAACTTGGTTCTGGGTGGGTATCTTGTAACATGTATTGTGCATGAGTTTTGCTGTTCTGTCCTGTACTCCATTGCTTTTGACTGTGTGTCATTTCTGTCCTTCACAGGGTACTTTCAGATTCGTTTGGTCAACTGTGTCCACCGACGACATGATTGCACTTCCAGGCTGGTAGCTGTTGTGTCCCTACAGGTGATGTGCGCCACACCCATGGACTTCCTTCCGTCTACAGTTGTTGACTGTGTGCCCGCTGCCAGGTGGGATTACCTTGCATCTGTAGTGGTTACGACATGTTGCAACTGTGTAATAAATCTGTGCTTCACTTTGTGATGTGCGTTGTCTGTGGTCACACATTTGACTGCCATTTGCTTACTGCACCTGTGGGCTACTTGACTACAACTGGGAATGGGTGTGGTGTCTGTGCATTGCACCGTCTTCCCTGGCAACATCAGTGTAGGCAATGAGTCAGATGGCCTAGGTGTGTATGTGTTGTGTAGCCCTGGTGGTGTGTCTCCCTCATATGTGTCACGTTGCCTTTACTCACATGCCTGTGTTGTACTTGCTGTTGCAGTTCGCATACACAGTGTAATTTTGCAGTTCATCATCCCCATAACAGCACCCACGTTGGAATCACAACAGAGGCAAGTATGGTGTATTAGTGTGTTTATTGTGATACATTTGTGTGAATAGTGCATAGGATGGGTAGTGCTGTACATAAATCTTGCAATCAGAAGTTCCTAGGTGAATTGAAAGTCCTGGTAGACAGAATCCCCAGTATCGGGGCCACAGTTGTCTGACACATTGGTCCAACTTGTACTCCCCATGCAATGTGTGGGAGTAGTGTTGCCGTCAACAGGGTGAACAGTCTGTGCACAAAGGTGAACATCCAGAACAGGTTCAGGCTTCCTGGGAGTTGCGCTTGGCCATCGGCCTCTCACTTGCCCCTCTTCGGACGACCCCTCTTCTTGGGGGGGGGCCCCTCAAGTACAGGCTGCTGCGGTGCAGGGGACTCTCCGCCAGAGTCATCCTCCCTCCCTGTGGCAGTTGCAGTTTGGGCAGCACCAGATGTTGTTGGCACACAGGGAGGTGTGGACTCGTTGCTGTTCATCTGGCGGAGGCATTGTAAAATGTCCCTGTGCACCGCCGTCATCTCATGCAGTGCATCCCACTTGGACTCCATGCGGGACATGTGTGAGTCCACGCGGGACATGTGTGACTCCACGTGGGACATGTGAGAGTCCAAGCGGGCATGATGGGCAGCCTGCTGCTGTTTCATGTCTCTGAGGAGCCCCACTACCTGGCTGAGGTCTCCGGTGCTGGACTGGTACGCATCAGCTATGCGTACCAGTTGTGGGTCATCATGCACACCAGCAACCTCTGCAAGCAGCGACCTCTGTCTCCCACCCCTCCCACCACCCCTTCTGACATGTGCAGTGCGTGCAGTGGCACGCACAGATGACCCTGGTCCACCTTGGGGGTTGGTGGTGGTGGTGGTGTCCATGGCCCCAGGTTGGTCCAGGGTCCCTGTGCTGGTGTTGCTCCTTGTTCTGTCCATGTCGGCAGGGATGGTATTTGTGTTGACAGTCGTTGGAGGGGTGGGTGCAGGGGGTGCAGCTGGTGGTCCTGCTGGTGCTGCAGCTGGTGGTCCTGCTGGTGCTGCATGTAGACTTGCACCGGATGTGCCAGGTTGGTCTTCTTCGTCCGAGGAGGGCAGAGGCTGTACGACACCAGTGAGCTCCGCATCCTCTTGAGCCTGGGACTGGGACTCCTCAGCGTCTGCTGCTGTGTCCCCATCATCACCTGTTTTTGGGAGACACACACAATGTATGTTATGTTTCTGCAGGCATCAATGGTTGACACACATGACAGTTGTGACTGTGCCTCTGGGTTCGGGCCTGTACATTGCATTGTCCTAAGTCGTCACAGTCAGGGGTTGATATTGGTGTGGCACATTGTCCTGCATTATTTGGGCATTTCTATGTATTTTTGGGGTGTGAACATGGTCTGCATTGGTTGTGTTTGGTTGACAGCCGGCCCTCCTTCCCACCCACCCAGCCAGTCAGTTATCCCACCATGGACTGTGCTTGCATTGCAGGGAGTGGAAGTTGTCTCTCAGGATGTCAGTCAGTGGTGTCCTGCTGTTTGTTGGTGCACAGTTGCCAGCAGGGCCTTGTGCTCCCCACAGCAGTAGCCAGTGTCAGCCATCTTGTGAGTCCTTCTCCACTCCCTGTGATGTGAGCATGGTTCAGGGTGGTGTTGATGGGACAGTTGTGGGGGTGACCAATATCAGTGACTGCCACTCCCATCATGCTATTGCCTCCACCCCACTTGCCAGCATTCCCATACTTACTTGCTTTTGTGGGGAGTTCAGTGTGTGTGGGTGTGAGGGCAATGGCAAGATGGCTGACAGTGGTGTACTGCTGTTGGTTGGTGTGCAGTTCCCAGCAGGGCCTTGTGCTCCCCACAGCAGTAGCCAGTGTCAGCCATCTTGTGTGTCCTTATCCACTCCCTGTGATGTGAGCATGGTTCAGGGTGGTGTTGATGGGCCAGTTGTGAGGCTGAGCAATGTCTGTGACTACCACTCCCATCATGCTATTGCCTCCACCCCCCTTCCCAGCATGCCCATGCTTCCTTCCTTTTGACTCTGCTTCCCTGTGGGGTAGTGTGCCTGTGCTGACAGGATGGCTGGGAGTGTTGTCCTGGCAGTTGTTTGGCTAAAAGTCCCAAGAGTGTCCCTGTGCTTCACACAACATGACCCAGGGTGGTGGTTCTTTGTGGGATCTTGAGTTAGGATGGGAGGCATTGCATTCTACCAGGTGGGTTCTGTGGAGTTTGTGTTGAGGGGGGTGTGAGGGGAGGTGCTTGTGACTATGGTCAGTGCTGCAAGTCCTCCTTCCCACCCAGCCAGCCAGATATCCCACCATGGAACGTGCTTGCATTGCAGGGAGTGGAAGTTGTCTCTCAGGATGTCAGTCAGTGGTGTCCTGCTGTTTGTTGTTGCACAGTTGCCAGCAGGGCCTTGTGCTCCCCACAGCAGTAGCCAGTGTCAGCCATCTTGTGAGTCCTTCTCCACTCCCTGTGATGTGAGCATGGTTCAGGGTGGTGTTGATGGGACAGTTGTGGGGGTGACCAATATCAGTGACTGCCACTCCCATCATGCTATTGCCTCCACCCCACTTGCCAGCATTCCCAAACTTACTTGCTTTTGTGGGGAGTTCAGTATGTGTGGGTGTGTGAGCAATGGCAAGATGGCTGACAGTGGTGTCCTGCTGTTGGTTGGTGTGCAGTTCCCAGCATGCCCTTGTGCTCCCCACGACACAGCAACAGTGTCAGACATCTTTGATGGGCCTTTCCACTCTCTGTGGGATGTGCATGCGTGAGTGTGAGCTTGCTGGGCCATGTGGTGGGGGATGTAGAGCTGTGACTACGACTCCCATCATGCTATTGCCTCCACCCCCTTCCCAGCATGCCCATGCTTCCTTCCTTTTGACTCTGCTTCCCTGTGGGGTGGGCTGGCTGTGCTGACAGGATGGCTGGGAGTGTTGTCCTGGCAGTTGTTTGGCTAAAAGTCCCAAGAGTGTCCCTGTGCTTCACACAACATAACCCAGGGTGGTGGTTCTTTGTGGGATCTTGAGTTAGGATGGGAGGCATTGCATTCTACCAGGTGGGTTCTGTGGAGTTTGTGTTGAGGGGGGGTGTGAGGGGAGGTACTTGTGACTATGGTCAGTGCTGCAAGTCCTCCTTCCCACCCAGCCAGCCAGATATCCCACCATGGAACGTGCTTGCATTGCAGGGTGTGGAAGTTGTCTCTCAGGATGTCAGTCAGTGGTGTCCTGCTGTTTGTTGGTGCACAGTTGCCAGCAGGGCCTTGTGCTCCCCACAGCAGTAGCCGGTGTCAGCCATCTTGTGCGTCCTTATCCACTCCCTGTGATGTGAGCCTGGTTCAGGGTGGTGTTGATGGGCCAGTTGTGAGGCTGAGCAATGTCTGTGACTACCACTCCCATCATGCTATTGCCTCCACCCCCCTTCCCAGCATGCCCATGCTTCCTTCCTTTTGACTCTGCTTCCCTGTGGGGTGGGCTGGCTGTGCTGACAGGATGGCTGGGAGTGTTGTCCTGGCAGTTGTTTGGCTAAAAGTCCCAAGAGTGTCCCTGTGCTTCACACAACATAACCCAGGGTGGTGGTTCTTTGTGGGATCTTGAGTTAGGATGGGAGGCATTGCATTCTACCCAGGTGGGTTCTGTGGAGTTTGTGTTGAGGGGGGTGTGAGGGGAGGTGCTTGTGACTATGGTCAGTGCTGCAAGTCCTCCTTCCCACCCAGCCAGCCAGATATCCCACCATGGAACGTGCTTGCCTTGCAGGGAGTGGAAGTTGTCTCTCAGGATGTCAGTCAGTGGTGTCCTGCTGTTTGTTGGTGCACAGTTGCCAGCAGGGCCTTGTGCTCCCAACAGCAGTTGCCAGTGTCAGCCATCTTGTGAGTCCTTCTCCACTCCCTGTGATGTGCGCATGGTTCATGGTGGTTTTGATGGGACAGTTGTGGGGGGGGCAATATGTGTGACTGCGACTCCCATGATGCTATTGGCTACACTGACTTGGCCAGCATACACAGAATTCCTTTCTTTGAGTGGTCTTCACTGTGTGTTGGTGTTGTTGTGGTGGCTACATGTCTGGATGTGTTTGTTAGTTCTATTTGTGCCACTGCCTAGCTGTAGTTGTAGTTGTGTTTGTACATGTGATGGCACAGTTGGATGTGACTTTTTTGATGGCATGTGTTGTGTTTATCTGACTGACATACACATTTTGGGATGATTCTGTTCTGGTTGCTGTGTAATTGCTATGAGTGCATGGTTTGACTCTCCCCTTGACAGTGATGTGTGTGTGTTTTGTGGCAGAATATTGTGTACATTTGTTGTGTACTCACCAGGCTCTGGGATGTTCTCTAGTCCATATACGCTCACTGGCGGAAGGATGGCCCGCACCTTCTCCTCCCAGGGCCTGAGGTATATTGGCTTGGCAGGAGGGCCACTGCCGGTGTATTGGCTGATGATGTAGTCTTTCTTGAGCAGGTCCCGTACCCTCCTGCGCACGTCATACCACCTGTTCTGGATGTCGCTCTTTGTGTGCAGACATGGTGATTGTGCGTTCACCCTGTTGATGATCCTCTCCCACATCTTGGTTTTCTGGGAGATGGGGGTCTGTTGGACCAGTGTGCCAAACAGCTGTGGCTCTACCCTGAGGATCTCGTCTACCATGACTTCCAATTCACAATCTAGGAACTTGTGATTCTTCTTGGGGGGCATGGTGATGGGTGGTGATGGTGAGTGATGTGTGTGTTGGTGTGTAGGTGAGGGTGTGTTAGTGTGTGTTTTGCTGGGTGTATGTGAGGTAGGTATTTGTTGGTGTGCTGATGGTGTGTGGCTTGTGTGAGGGATGAGCTGTGGGTGTGTGGTTGCTGTCTCTTGGGTGCTGGCAGTGGAATGGCATTTGCAAAGGATCATGGTTGTGATTTGTGTCCTTTATATGGGTGGAGTTGTGGGTGTGTCTTTGTTCTCTGTCCCCACCCCCCCCAGTATTTATTGGCTTTGTAATTGCTTGTTTGGCCTTTTTTTGTGTGATTTTTCCTTTGTACTGTCTGTGCATGTTGGAAACGTTCTTGTGACCGAGTCGGACCCTGCATTTGTCTCGTACGGTATTCTCCGTTTCGTTCACGCTGTGTTTGTGCAGTTTTCTATGCTGCGTATGCGTCGGTCGCGGTGTTTTGTGATGCTTCGGCTCGGTTTTGTATGCGTGTCGGTCGTACGGCTTGTCCTCCGTCCGACTCGCTCGTGGTTTTCGCGCCTTGCATCGTACTTTGCGGTTTAGAGTTCGCGTGTACGTTTCGGTCGGATTTGTTCCGGGTGCGTGTCGGTCGGTTAAATTCGCGTGTTTTTCCGACCGGATTGCTGTTTTCCGTGCGGCTCGGTCGTTCGACTTGGGTTCGGTACGTGTCGGTCGGATTTTGCACGCCTTGCATCGTACTTGGCGTGTCGGGCGCCACAGGTACGTGTCGGTCGGTATAATTTCCGGCTCCGAGTCGGTCGGTGCTTTTTCCGGCCCGAATCGGAATCGACCCCTAAATATCCAAGTTGCCCAGTTTTCCTTAGAAGTGCAATTGCTCTTGCGCACTAATTTACAGCTACATTTTGGTAACCTTGTGCACTACATTTTTAATCCTTCAAACACCTCTGGTGTTGTATAGTTTTTTAAAGCGATTGGGTCTGGATTTGTTTCTGCATTTCAGACTGTACTTGGAGTGATTCCGTCTTTTATACACTCTATCAAGCATTTTTGGAGGCATCCATTTGGTATTATTCCTGTTGCTTGCTGTTTTGATCCTAATTTTGTTGCCTGCAATGGATGTTCCACAACAAGGCCAAATGGTGATGGAATTGCCACACGTCCTTCTGTGCTGTAAAAGTATGGTGAAGTACTTTGGATTGTCTTTGCTACTGGAATTGAATGACAATTGGTATTTGTCTTTCCAGCCTGTGTGGTTTCAGAGTGTACAGCCTGTGTTTAACTGTCTCTGGTGTTCTTTTGAGTGTGCAATAGACATATGATATGCTACGCAATTGGGGCAGACCACGGACATGGATCTGTTAGTGTATCCGTTGAGGGTGCACCTCCAGTGTTGTCCTATCTTGCTACCATTACAGCAGGATGCTTACTATGAGTCTCCTGCGCCACTTTGGATAGATGCTTCCTCTCCACGATCTAAGGCGTCTGGCTCCTCGTCTGAAGCTACACTTCTGGCACCTCTGCCTTTGGCTCCTGCTGCTGAAGCTGGTGCGGGCCAGGTTTGTTCTTTGGAACTTGCTCTTTAGGCTACTGTGGAACTGTCTTCTGTGGATGTGTGTTCCCTTCTGGACCCAAATGACTTTCTGGACATGGTGGACTCTTTTGAGCTATCGTCCTGTAGTATGGACCCCACATAGACTGTTTAATCTGGCTTTTTGCTTTAAATTGGGCTTATTGCATTTGTGGGGTTTTTAATTGCCTTTTGTTTCAAATGGCTTTCGATTGTGCTTATATTATTGAGATTTTATATTGTATAATGTTATGCCTCTTAAATGCTTTTAGAGTGGCTAGCTTTTAGTGAATAAGGGCTCAATTTGGACTTAGTCAGTCTTCCCGTCGGACCGCCGACACATCGGTCCCAGGAAGACTGATAAGCCTGCGGTCTCTCGCCTGCCGGATTATGATAGTAATCCAGGGCTGGCAGTGCGGATGTGGTGGTGTCATGGCGGCATTATGTATGGCCCATAGGAGAGCCTCTAAAGCATACCGCCACCGTGACAGTGCCTCCAGGTCATATGTGCACTGTGTGGCATGCACCATGTTGTGCATGACACACAGTGCATGCACCACAGTGCAGGTATAGAGGGGCATGACATGTGCCCCCCCCGAAATGCCCAATGGGCAAACAACTCCTGGGGACCCTGTTGGGCCCCCGTTCCTGTCTTGCAGCCATGAAATGCTCATCGTAAGGTAGGTCGTAATCTGCACAGCAGTGCCGGGAACGGCACTGCTGTGGCAGACCACTGCCTTTCCCACCACAGCCCCGTCAGGATCCAGGATCCTGGCAGATGCAGCTGTGTTGTGGTGGTCTGACTGCCCAACTCATAATCCGGCAGTCAGACCGTCAGACATGTGCGGTCAAACCGCCACAGACAGCTGCGAGGTGATCCGACTGCCAGGGTCGTAATCAGGCCCAAAGTCTCCTTTCTGACCAAAGGGAGGGTGTTGCATGGCTCATGTTTGGTCTCCATTTTAGATCCCCCTTTTTTAGGTTCACATCTCTTTCTCGTGGTAACATTTTACACACTTTCCTGGGAACACGTGAATGTGCTCTATGTGCAATTCTGATAGGCATTGTCACCCTGAAGTCTGTACAGTTGGTTCCAGGGTTGTACATTTACAATGCAATACTATTGTTTTTCTTTCTGTCTGTGCTCATTAGGAGATACCTTGTTTTAGCTAGATGGAACCAAAGGAGCTGCTCTGAGCCTTTGCCACAGTACGATAAGACAGTACTTTATTATATAATCAACTTCTGTGCTAAGCTTGGTGAGAGGAGTACTTTCGTGCTTGGATTATCATGGAACCACTGTGAACTGTGATTGAGACGTTGTCCAGCTGACCCCGACCTTCATTCTGGAAAGGAAGAAGTTCTGTACGCTTAGACCGGCTTCCAGACCTCTAAGACCAAGGTATAGGGGTTAGACTATCCCAATTAATCTGGCAGAAGTGTACTCCTTCTAT
This sequence comes from Calotriton arnoldi, assembly GCA_963921515.1. Classification (NCBI taxonomy): domain Eukaryota; kingdom Metazoa; phylum Chordata; class Amphibia; order Caudata; family Salamandridae; genus Calotriton; species Calotriton arnoldi. Next base: position 13,080 of record CAWUFW010005013.1, read on the forward strand.
GCTCTCTTTAGTATAGTATTAAATACAGATAGGAGTAAGGTAACAATAGAAACAATTAACATGATTGAATAATTCATATTGTTCACCATTCTAATAATGATGATTACAGTAACATGTCTAATTTTTCTAATAATTGCAATGCATGCTTTCTTTGCAAGAATATGATCATTTCAATAAATGTTTGAAAATGCATTGTCATATCTTCCTTGTGTTTACTTTGGACATGCAAGAGTGACCGTATCAGATTGTCACATTGGAGGTTGCCAATAACATCTGTTAACCTGGTCAGTTTAAGGGTTGGATATGGTACTGTGAGCTAGCCAAAACATACCAACACTTACTGATGGTATATGTGGACTAAGGGCCTCATTTATGAGGAATAGGCATAAGCCAGTGCCACAAGTCTTCTTTCTGCGCTGCCCTAAGCCAATGTGAAAGGGCAGGAATGCACCGTATTTATAAAATATGGTGCAATTCCGTCCTTTCCCCCTGCCCTGGTGCAAAATTTGCTGTCTAGCGCAAACATAGGCACCCTTACACCATAGTGCAAGGGTGCCCCTGTTGCAGGCAGGATTGTTTTTGTGCAGGAAGGAGCACCTTCCTGCACAAAAACAATCCCAAGAGGGGTTTTCCTCTTTCTGTGTGTGCTGCAGAATACAGCACACATGCAATAAGGAAAAAACGAGAAGAAATAAAAATACTTCTCCTAGTTATGCTTGCTCTGGGGAGACGTAAGGTGTTGGTGGTACTGCCCCAGGTTTACGTGATTAAGGGGGCAGTGTCAAAATCCATGGGTGTTTCATGAGAAAACCCACCGCAACGCCCATGGAGTAAGTCAAAGCAGTGACTTGTTCTGCCTCGTCTTACTCCGCATCTATGAGGCAATGCAAGGACATGCAGAGTGGCTTTGCGTTGCCTAATAGATATGATTGAGAGGCTATGTCAGAGCATCAAAAAAAGTAATGCTCCAGCGGTGCAAGCCTCTCAAAAATTAACCCCTCAGTCTCTATAATGTGAAGTTTGTGTTTGTCTAATACACAGTTCTGCTAGATTTGTAAGAACTGTGTAACAATGGATCGGGTACTCCATCGCATTTGCGATGCAGTACCCTGTCCACCAAACACTAAATCAGGCTTACAGGCTGGTTTTATGTAGCTGAGGGAGTTGCTGGCTGGGTCCATTGGGTACTACCTGCCCCAGTGCCCATCAGGGCCAGGAGCCCTACATCACCTTTCACCTGGGCTGCATTCAGCATTACAAAAGCACACTCTATGTTCCATGGTGCAGGAGTTGCTGGCCGGGTCCATTGGGCTCTACCTGCCCCAGTGTCCATCAGGGCGAGGAGGAGCCCTGCATCATCTTTCACTTAGGCTGCATTCAGCTCTACTAAAGTGCGCTTGGTGTCCCACAGCGAGGTCTGCGCCTTGGCAAAGGGCATGCCTGTCCTGCACCTGTGTGCGACAGGAAGGGGCAGAGCCACCCCCCTTGGTTCTGGACCCTGACCTCTAATCTCTTGCGTTCGAGTGAACTGAAGGTACAGTGTGAGTTTTCAAATCATCCATCCTAGCCGCTTCACAGTACACAGATTTCTTAATTCCCACAAGGCCAAAGGAAGATGACAAAATTACCTGCGGCCCCTGCTGAAACCGTATCTTAGCCTTGATCGAATGCTTATAGCCAATGGAGTGACAAACATGGCAATTTGGGATGAGATTCTGTCACTAGAGCTCTTCTGTGTCCTCTAAGTGCCCGTCCGCCACCCACTCATGATACTCTTGCAAGCACTAGTAGTGTTGTTCACACTTATGAGAGGTGCAAGCAGGATTCTATGGTTACTTTTGGCGTCGTTCCCCAAAGGGTTGTTTCAAATATAGTGATACTTTGAAGGGCAAGGCATTACACTGGATTAGACATGTTAGAAAATGCCAGTCGATCATCTATTCTGACATCATTTATTGAAAACGCCTGGTAGCACCCATAGGACTGAAGACCTCAATTTCAGTAAAGTTATTCTCCTATGTGATGGTCAAGGGATTGATTTTATTAGATCATCATACCTTTCCCCCAAAAGGCTCAGAAATTCACTTCAAGCTCAGCCCTCCCTGTATTTGACTTGCTCGTCCCTACAAAAGGGGGTGGAAAAGAGGAGCCTGATAAGGAGAGAAATGGAGTTGGCCAGAGATGTGGGGCAAATTTTGACTGCTCCCAAGTGAGTCCTTTGACAGCGGTTGACTGACTCAAGAATTTGCATGTTACTCTACCTGCTCCACTTATTGAATTGCCTTCTTTATCAGCAGGAGCCACCCACGATGATAGAAAGAAGGCCATAAACAACATTTATGACACAAACATTAGCATACCTCAGTTGATGACAACCTCTTCAAACTCAATCAGTGGGCATAAAAACATGAAGTTATCTTTGCATTAAGTCACATGGAATATAGCTGGGATTCGTTCCAAACTTTGTGATGAGGATTGGGGCTCCTTCATAGACACATTTCATATATGCATATTTTAAGAGACATGGGGCCTCACAAAAATCCATAGTCAAGGTTTTATAACCTCTAGCACTGAGGCCATTCCTTCAGTAGTTGGTAGACCCTCAGGTGGGATAATCATCTGGCTGAAAATATATTTTGAATATGCTATCAAAAGAATTGTCATTGATTCCCCAGACCTTTTAGCACTTAAGAAATCCCCAAAGGTAGGAAGGCTGTACCTTTTAATTTGGAACGCTCTGCAGCCCGAGGTCCGTTCCAAACCCTTCGACCTCCTCATTCAAATTACAAGTCAAAGTACTTCTCCTGAATAACCAGCTTCAACAATTGTTCTGCAGACAATATAACTAACTTTTTATACCCTAGAGACAACACGGCTATCGCATTTGTTTGAGACATTTTTGGATGCAACTTGTGTTCTCGCTACATGTTCCTCATGTTTGGTTTCACTCTAATTGTATTGGGGTTGGTTCACTACAAATGTTTAGGATATTTACTTGCTTAATGACTATTCGTATCCTTTTTGCTGATGTACAGCGCTTTGATACCCTTTTCGGGTCATATTCGCGCTATGTAAAACTTTACAAATAAATAAATAAAATTAATGTCTACACTAGGTTGACTCTTTTTAATAAACCTTCTCATATTTTAAGGATTTTGAACACTTTTCTAGCAGATTTGAGTTGCAACCATAATGTAATTATCGCAGATGATTTTAATGCATGCTTTGAACCGTATGCCCCCTTCTGGATCTATTTGGGGAAGAGGATGATTGTTGGGGGATTCCCCCGTTTCGCTGCCAAAAACAATCTTGTAGATTGAGTCAAGCTGCCCTCCAGATTGCTGAAATTGTGGTCTTTCATGGTCTGAGACTGTGTAATGGTTGATTCACTTTGGATATGGATGCCAGACAAACATTTGTGAGGGCCAACTCCAAAAGCCATATCGATTACATTTTTACGGATATGCAGTTATGGCATGAAATGGCTTATTTGGAGGTTATTGACCTCCACAAGAGTGATCATATTCCGATCGCATTAAACTGGGAAAGGGCTTGGATTAGGGATATGGAGCGTCTGGACCCAATCACACTATTCTACTCCATTGTGTTGACCAATAACAAACGGAATGTTAGGTGGGAGGTTTTCTCTAAATCAGAAGAGGCCATACATGAGATTTATAGCATTGCCTGTTCAATGTATTTGAGCACCAGAACCCGTCCCCCTCCCAGTTTATGGACTTTCATATAAATCTTTTTACCAAGCTGGGGAATATATTTATGAAGGATTGCAAAATTGGTAGGGCCTCACGCAATCAGAGAGGAAAAGAATAGTTTGACAACTCATAAAAATGCAAAGAAAGATCTGGTTATTGCTTTAAGAAGTAAGCAAAGAACAAATTTTGTAGCAGCAAGACTAAAGTATGATCAGATTATTAAATATAGTAAAGCGCAGTGGGAAGCTAGTATCTGGGATTATATGTTGGATGCTTCTAAGCAAAGGGATAGCAAGTGATTTTGGCTCCTGGCCATGCATAACAGGCATAGAGTTTTACATGCCTGACTGTCACATTGCCCCGGGTTAGTGGGTTAGACATTTCTGAGCCCTGTATGCAGAGATAAACATAGAGGAAGACAAAATGGATAACTCACCTCCTGTTTTTAATGAATTCCTTGACAACAAAATATATCCTTTTACAATAGAAGAAACAATTGCGGCTATTCAAGCCCAGAAATCAGGGAATGCGCCGGGCTTGGACAAAGTTTCTGTGGACCAATTTAGTTCTGAGCCTGCGATTTGGGGACCCTATGTTAACACCTTGTCTAATGCCCTACGGGCTGGGGCTCCTATCCCGAGCTTCTGGAAAGGAGCAAAAATAATTCCTATATTTAAAAAGAGAGATAGGGTTGCCCTGGTAATTACAGACCCATAAGCCTTATTGATAATATACAGCAAGTCTATAGCAGACAAATTTTGATAAGGCTCTGGGAGTGCATTTCCTCGGCACAAGTGTTGTCACACCGCCAGGCAGGTTTTAGACAAAGGGGCCGATTCCGATCTCGGCCGGTAGGGCTCCGAATCGGATTCGGCTTTACCGGATCCGATTCGGAGCCCTGTTTCCCGACCGAACCGTACGCGGGTCCGGCCGAGCGAGTACGATGCGAAATCGCCGACCGACTCGTCCGGGCATCCCGACCGCTCCGACCGACTCGCTCGGACTCGACTCGCACCGCGCAATGGAGAGCGTTTCCCGGCCGGGTAAGTACGATGCGCGCCGCGAGCAGTCCGACCGAGCCGCGCACTCCGGCTCGTAAGAGCTGTCGGAGCCGTACTGTGGGGGTCCGTGTCGGACCCCCTGTACTGCGTAGCCGCGCGAGTCGCACACAGGGGGGACCCATGGGTCTCCCCTACCTGTGCGTGTCGGCGCGACTCGCTTCGCCGCGTACCCGCTGTAGGGGCGCCCTTGTCCGACTCGCACCCATTGAGTCAATGGGAGCCCGCGTACGCGTTGTACGACCGGCTCCCATTGACATCAATGGGAGTCCGACCGACTCGAGTCCGATAACATACGGACGCATCGTACTCGTTCGGTCGGACTGCACGGGTCCGATTCGGTCGGAAATCTCTCCGGGTCCGGCTCGGTCGGAGAAATTTCCGGCCCGAATCGGAATCGACCCCAAAATGTTAGTACAATCGACCAGATCTTGCGTTTTTTATCCATCAAGTGGAAGAATGTAGATATCGGGGTCGGTATTTGTAGCCTTTGTGGACCTCCTTGCCACACTTGACCTTGTACCAAGGACAGAGCTCTGGGAGGTCTTGTACAAGGCAGGGGTCGCAAGGGGTTTACTGTCTTTAATACAAATCCTGTACATGGAGAATTTTGCAAGGGTTAGGTGGAGACCTGTGGGTGAACTTACAGAGGACATTCTTATACAAAGAGGTGTTAGACAAGGGTACTGTTGTAATTTCATACATATTAGCCCCTACGCTTTTTCTATTATACATAAATGGCAGTATCCCCAATCTTTTAGTTGCAAAACGATTCCCCCAAAACGGTGGGACATAAAATACCGGGTCTTCTCTTCGCAGATGATAACCTTCTCCTTTCTAAATCTGCAAAGGGTATATCCATTCTCATGGAAAAATGTGAACTTTTCTGTAAGGAGCATGGATTAGAGATCAATAGCAATAAAATCAAATGCATGGTGTTTAGTGCCCATAGAAGAACCAAGGGATGAGTAGCACTTTTTTAGTAATTTGGTATTTGGTATTAGTTATTTTATAATATTTCATTTATTTTTTGATGGTCAAATATTTGTTTTTATAGGTTTTACAATAATTTTTAGGAGTCGGGATGTTGGGTTTATAGGGGATAAGGGTGGGTAGTAATTTAAAAAATGTAGAGAAAAATTACAATATTTTTACATATGTATACATTTTAGGAGCGGGATGTTGGGTTTATAGGGGATAAGGGTGGGGAGTAATTAAAAAAAAAAATTGGGACAATTAAAATGTTTAACATTTTTATACATTTTAGGAGTCGGAATATTGGGTTTATAGGGGATAAGGGTGGGGAGTAATTTAAGAATGTTGGTTAAACAATTAATTTTAATTAATAAACTAAGAAATATATAATTAATAGTAAAAATTAATAAATACAAATTTTCAAATTTTTGAACATTCAAATAATTTTGGGGTGCAAATATTTTGATGTAAATTGTGTGAAATGTTGTTAAAATTTGGTAAAAAGTTAACAATTTATTCAAAAATTATATTAATAAATAGTTATTCAAATTTTTAATTCAGGAATATAATTTAGATTTTGTAATTATGTTTAGTGTAAATTGAGTTTAAAAGGGTTTAATATTGGATTCATAACATATTTATGTTTATTTGTAATTTATACTGTAATATTAATTATTTTACTTTGTTGTGACAAGTGGTGTTTTACATTTTTATTTAAAATTTTGTTTATAAATGTATTATGCTATAAATTCGTATTTTAAAATAGATTTTTAAAACCAATTAGTGAATAATTACATAACATTTTGTTACATTTTAAAATTTGGCAAATACATTTTAATCAATCAAAAAGATGTGTTTTATAATTCAAAATTAGTATATAATTTTATTTATTTAAAAAAAATGTAATAAGTAAAATTTTGTAAATAATACGTTCTTTGAAGGTAAAAATATGACATTTTGGGGGTTTATTATCCAGCACTTTCCATGAGTTTTGTAGGATTTGGATTTGGAATAGTAAATTATTATGATTTATTAACCAGCACTTTCCCTGAATTTAGTTAGATTTTGAGTTGGAATAGTAAATTATTATGGTTTACTATTCAACACTTTCCCTGTGTTTATGTTGTGTCTGTTGTTGTAATACTAAATTATTATGAATTATTACCCAGCACTTTCCTGAGTTTAGTTGCATTTGGAGTTGGAATAGTAAATTCTTATGGTTTACTATCCAGAACTTTCCCTGAGTTTAGTTGGATTTTGAGCTTGAATAGTAAATTATTATGGTTTACTATCCAGCATTTTCTCTGAGTTTAGTTGTGATTTTAAGTTGGAATAGTAAATTATTATGGTTTACTATCCAATACTTTCCTTGAGTTTAGTTGGATTTGGAGTTGGAATAATACATTATTATGGTTTACTATCCAATACTTTCTCTGTGTTTAGTTATGTTTGGAGTTGGAATAGTAAATTATTATGATTTATTATGCAGCACTTTCCCTGAGTTTAGTTGGATTTTGGGTTTGGAATAGTAAATTATTATGGTTTTACTATTGAGCACTTTCCTGAGTTTAGTTGTGATTGGATTTGGAATGGTAAATATTATGGTTTGCTACCCAACACTTTCCCTGTGTTTAGTTGTGTTTGGAGTTGGAGTAGTAAATTATTATGATTTATTATCCGTTTAATTTCCTGTACAGTTTCATATGCATGTGGAGTTGAAATAAGTAAATTAGACGTATGGTTTAGTTTTCAGCACTTGGCAACAGTTTAGTTGGATTTGGAATAGCACATTATTATGGTTTTTACCCAACAATTACATTGTGTTTAGTTGTGCTTGGTGTTGGAATAGTACATTTATTATAATATTATAAACATAAATCATACATTTCCTGAGTTTCGTTGGATTTGGAGTTGGAATAGTAAATTAATATGGTTTACTATGAAGCACTTTCTCTCAGTTTAGTTGGATTTGGATTAGTAAATTAATATGGTTTACTATCCAGCACTTTCCCTGTGTTTAGTTGGATTTTGAGTTAGAATAGTAAATTATTATGGTTTATTACCCAGCACTTTTGCTGAGTATAGTTATTTTTAGGAGTCGGTTTAGTAATTTCTTTGGGGCTATTATCCAGCATTTTGTCTGAGTTTAGTTTATTTTGAAGTTAGCAATAGTAATTATTTATTATTTATCATGCATCAATTGTTGTACAGCTTATATGTATGTTTGAAATGAGTAAATAGATGTATGTTAGTTTTAATATTGCAGAACTTTTGTAGGCCAACAGCATTTCTTTCATTCACAAGTTACAGGTTCGTTTTCGCTTGCTGTTGTTATAACATTTATTATAATATTAAAAACATAAATCACGAAATGTTGATGTAATGAGCCTCTAGACTTTAATATAAAGTATAATATATTTGTAACATTCATTTTTCATGTACAATTGTAAAATAAATAATATATTTTCAGATACACATTTTTTTTTACAGTTTTGGAAAATGGTATATTTTTTGCTAGTATAGTCATGTAATAGTAAAGTAAAATATTTGTAGTTCTTTAATTATAAACAGTTTCATTTTTTATGACAAAAAACATTCATATATATTTTTGTTGACATTTTTCAAATATATTTTATATAATTTTATGCTTTTTGAAAAATTGTATAATATGTATTTTACAAGGTTATATTTTATATATTTTATTATTTAGTATATGGAATATTATTTTTAATAAAATAATATTTAATATGTTAAATAATTTGCAAAATTTTAACAGAAATATTTTGTACCATATATATTTTTAGCACATTTTCATATTTGTTGTACATTTACAGTGTATGAAACAAAATATATTTTAATATACATTAAATATTATATATTTTTTGGGTGGATAATATAACAGTTAATGTATATTTTACAATTTTTTAAATATTTTTTAAACATTTGAAAAAACATCACAATAAATAAAATTATACATATAATTTTTTGCATTTTTAAAAATATTTCTTCATTGTTGTCTATAGGGAGTTAGTCTCTTTATCATGGCTTATTAGGCCTGCCACTGTCTGTTGTGCGTTGGCACTCCTTCTGCTGTCGGACGTCGATTCTCCGCCCGTCAATTTAGGAAGATGAAACCTCGCGTGGCGGGCACAAAGACCGCCCGCCACAGAACCGCCACAGGCAATTGTTCCGATTGCCTGGCAGACCTGCCTGGTAGCGTAAAATGGTGGCGGTGCCTAGCAGGCACCATCCGCCAGATTACGATGCTGACTTCAGCCAGCCATTCCATGGTGGTGGAACCGCCATGGAAATAGCTAGTGGGGATTGATTTCAGGGCCGTTATCTGTCCGCCTTGTGTTGTGGTTAGGTATTGTTCTTGGTAGTTTAGTGTTTTATGTTTGAGGTGTGTGCCTGCCACGTAGTGCTAGTGAAATGCAGGAATGTATATGTAGTGTCGAGCTGTGTGTTGTAGTTAAGTCTACACTGCTGTAATGTTAATGTTGGATGCGACCACCATGGTGGCGGTCGCATTCTAATGTTGTGGGTGGGTGTTCATTGCTTGCATGTACATGTTGTCTTTGGTGCACGGATGGAGCTGATGACGCATTTTTAAAAAAAAAAAGGAAATGTATTTTGTTTTTTGATATCAAGTTAATTTACATTTCCTTTTTTTTCCAGTTTGTTGGAGCGTTTCTTTTCTAAACAATTTTCTGGGTTTTTGAGGGTTTCGTAATTAAGAGGATTGCGGCGCTGGACCTTTTTTATAGAGTTGTATTTTTGTATTTTTTTTGGGGGCTTTGTTATTGAATGGATTTGGATTTACTTTGTCTGCTATGGATTTTATCGTTTTTGAGGACATTATACTGCTACATAACTGTAAGTTTTTTATTATTATGGGTGGGAAATGTATTTTGTTTAATTGTCATTTTTCATTTTTTAATTTTAATTATTATATTATGTTATATAATTTTGTGCTTGATTTAAAATTTAAAATGATAATTATATTTATTAATTTAAAAAAATTGAGAATTATGTTGTTTACATGTTTTATAGTTTTGAGATTTGTATGATGTTTAGTATTTTGTTTGGTTTAAAGTATTGATTTAGCAATCATGTCTAGGTATTCTAGACCTTGGGTGTTTGGATATAATCGAGTCTTGTGTTGTAGGTACTCGTACATTGTTTTTGTTTACTTAGTTTAGGGCCTATTTTACTTAAGGATTGCTCTAGTGTGAGTTCTTGATAGCTCTGTTCTTTTTTAATTGCTTCAATTAGTTTATGTAGTGTTGGTTGTCCCCTTCCTATTGTGGCTTGGAAGGCATTATGCCATCCTTCCACTGCGTTGTTAGTTTTGGCTTTTTGAGCTACAGTACTAGTGTAGACGTTCCACTAGGGGATCTGGAATTTTGGTTGTCTACGGTGCCCTGACCTATGTAACCTTCCCACCCAGGTGTCTTCAAAGTAGAAAGGGAGTTAGTTTACTTTTGTTTGCTTGATAGAAAGGGCTTTCCAGGAGTTTGTGATAATGGTTGACTACTTCAGTTATTGGGACATAGGCCAGGGCTATTAACTTTCTTATTTGGTATGCGAAGTTGCTATTGGTGGCATAATCTATACTCAGAATAGATTTTTGTAGGTGTCTCCACTTGAAGTGGTAATAGCAACCTGGTATTGCAGTGTGTGGGTATAATTTTAAAATTGACTGAATCATTGCTTGCTAAAAGTCAATGATTATTGTTTGTGGAAAGTAATTGTCAGTGAATTGTTTTAGTACTGTCAGGAGCTCTATATAGGTGGTGTTTTGTTTATTAGGGAGTAATGCATATATGAAGGGGATATTAGTATCTTCATATTTGCCGTGGATGGTATATAGCTGGTAGAATGGCTTGGGACAAACTTTGAATGTGCCATCCATCATCCAAGTTTCGCAGTTTTTAAGTTTTTGTAATTGATGTTTGTAGCAAAGATGATAATTCGTTTTTCATGACTTTCATTGTCATAAAGAAGGAATTTTTCGTCTTTGTGGGTGATGGTGTATTCAGGTAACATTTGTATTTCTCCAAAGGTTTGGGGGGTAGGTGGTGTTTGGGCTGTAGCTCTTTTAGTTCTGGCGATTAATCTTTTTAAAGTGGGGATGGAAGGTAGTTGCCCTGTGACATGTTCAGGAACTGGAGCTAAATTATTTTTTAGTATTTGGGTACTTGTTTGTTGGGAACTTGTACTTGCTTCTCTTATTGTTTCTAGGGCATCTCTGACTTCAATTTCAGTCACATTGGGGGGATGGTTGTGTTCTTTAATATGGATTACATTGGTTTCTACTGTAGTGGCTTTCCCATAGCAAGCATTAGAGTAATATTTGATACATTTCCAATGTGTTTTGTTTTCAATTACTTTTTCCTGTGTGTACGTGTAGCCCATGTAGCAAAGAAGTAGTTTCCACTTCTGCGAAGTTATGAATTTTGCTCCTTCTGTCATTTATTTGTCTATCTGTGAAGATATATATATATATATATATAAGTTTATTAAATATGCAATTTTGAACAGTAAACATGTTAGTATAATTATTATAATTGAAAATATACTTACATTAGTGTTGCTTTACTTTTCTTGATGGATATGCTTTGATCGTCGTTTTTTCACTGTTACATTTTCTGTTGGTATGAAAGCAAAATGTTAATGTTATTAAAGTGTTACATTAATTGTATTATTTTATTTTATTGTATGTTTTTGTATTTAGTAGCAAAACAATTAATACTTACTAATTGTAGTTGATAAAGTTTATTTCTTTGATGTTGTTTGTTGTTGAAGTTTGTAGAAGCTGTGAAGAGGAAAGTATTTATTAGTTAAAATTGCTTTTTTATTTAATTTTTCGTTTATTAGGTTGCTCTATTTGTTAGTTAATTTATATACTTAGGGGTCCATTACGATGTCGGGCGGAAGCACAACCGATGTGCTGTCGGAGGCAAAAACCGCTAGTTACCGTCCGCCAGCAACGGCCCACATGCCCGCCAAATTAGGATGTGAAAAGTCAGGCAAACACCGCCCGCAAGCCTGCGGCGCCGCCCGCCATCAAAGTGCGCCCGTCTACGTAGCGGCGCGAGCCAATGGAGACACAACGTCCGACAAAATGACGTACCGGCCGGCGTACAAATTACGATGCCACAACCAAACAGCCCCACCGGCAAAGAGACACCGCACGAGATACCAAGGCGGAAACCTGACTGTTCAGTACGGAGACTAAAAAGGCGGCCCGCCACCCAGAGATGAATCCTGCGCTCCAGGCCATCCCCATGCTCTACCTGATGCACCACCTAGCAGTGAACGCACCACGACGACGCAGGTAGGCAGACACACAAGGGTATGAAAACACAGCACACAGTGCAAGGGCGGGAAAACTGTACATGGCCCCCCAGACACCCCTGTGTGGACAGGACACATCCACCACTGCACCCACACATGTCCCACCTGTCAAAAATAAACAACTCGCAACATCCTGGGCACCCACTACCCGGGCCCAGGAAGTGACGTCCCTGTCACGGCATCGCAGCATAGCGGCGATGACGCAGGTACACATGCGCACAACACAGGGGCCAATGACAGCACCATAATTGGGCTGCACACAAACACCACAGGGTCACAACTACACACCCCGCACACCAGCCCCACCCTGAAGGCACATGTCACGTGACCTCCCTGCATCAGTCATGTCCCCAACCGACAACTCACAGTTGTCAACTTGACGCCACACAAGTGTCCCGAACAGGGGAGAAATGTGATTGCAAAATAGGACACACCCTTGTATGTAAAACATGGATAAGCACACGGCGGCTGCTACATAACAGCGCAGAATATCGACAATGCCCGGAAAAGGCACGCCGGTCACAACAAGAAATACCAATACCATCCTGCTCGCAATAACAACACATGCAATGTACAAAATAGAAAAACCCTGCTGCCTGAGAACAGGTGTGCCCAATCACTACACCCACACAGAAGCCGCAATGTACAGCGGCAACGGAGTGTCCCGCCCACACACGGGAGAGCAGATAGCACTGAATGGCCCTCCATTCCTACTCCGAAATAACATTGCAACAACTTATGCTGGAGAATGGAGCCATTGTACCAACAAGAAGCAAAACATAGCCATGCAGAGTAAAACGTCCACTGGCAGATAGCGTACAACATGAAAGAAAGATAACACCACAAAATACAATAATACCACTCCTCCATGTGGACCAATTGCAAGTAATCCGGAAAGAGTCACACACCACTGGCCTTGACTATTCATAGAAGCATGTGGGATGAGGGACTGTGTCCTCCGCCCAAGCTATACCCCAAGTCCTTACGCAGTACATCCATTCCAGAATTCCCAGCATCGTCGGAGGCTGCACTCTGCTGACTGCTCAGGCAGCCGAAGCACGCCATCACATCACCCTGTAGCAATATGGCTGTTGCACCAGTGACCCTCAACTACGCAGGACAGATCAAGCTGTACAGTGACAGCATGCTACACATAGTGGGCTTTTCAAATCTGGCAATGCTGAATGTAAGTTACCGAGTAACTTACCGCATTGCAATGTTCAGCTGTGTCATCCCCGTATTCTACTGTCGGAGGTGTCCGTTCCACTGGCCTGGGGATTTATGTCTCTCCAACCCGGCATGTCCAAAGGCGGACTTGGTACACTTGTTTGCACCCCTGGACGACCACGACAGGATCTGTTCAGTGTATGGGGGCATGGCGTTTGTGGCTGCAATCGGGGACACACTGCAATGGGACCAGTGTGCCTCCACACAACGTCTTCTGGATCACAGTTTCATCGAATGTCATCCAACATGTCCCATCAGGATTCTACAAGGGACAAGCTACGACAAACACGTTGCTACCCACCATCCGCTTCATTGGATGACATCCATGTTTACCATCAATGCGATGGATGCCCTGCTGGAAGGTATCGCATACACGTCAACTTGTCAATTCATGGGTCCCCGACTCAATACCCCCAATTGAACATTGATGTTCAACACCGTACCCATGCATGGCTTTCGCACGGAGTGGGCAGTTAGCTGTACAAGAACTATACCATATAATCTGCGACTAACACCTTACCATCAACTCCACTGCCATGACATCTGACATTTTCGGGACATGCACCCTGCTCCTCACCATATACCGTGTCTCTGCATGAACAGGGGGAGGCAGAGGTATGTGACTTGTGTGCAGTAACCACATGGCCAATACAGCATGAACAACTATGCCATAATATGAAATATGCGCACCTGGACACATGCACCTGTCAGTGCACACTTATCTGTCTGCTGTAGTACGTGAGAACTGTCACCTCACCTTTGTCTGTACTTCCGTGCCAGGACTTTTGCATGGACAACAAATGCAACCCCCTACAACATGGCCCTAGTTACAGTCATGTTCAGTAGCCACCACATTGCAACAACTGGTGAGACGCTGCTGCATGCAGGTAGGCACATTGTATTGAACCGGTACCATGGAACTGAGATGAACTGTCCCTATGATGTCAAGCTGTCTGGTAGGCTAAATGAATACTGTCTGTGTCAAAGCCCAGAGACCATCAGTAATTAGCAAATGTACTTTAGCATAGCAAGGGCAAGGCAGTTGTAACCCTGAAGCCTCCATTACAGAGTCAACAACTAATTACATCTACCTGTACCCCCTTTCGTATGTGTAATCATGCTAAGTATATCCTCCACATGCATTTTGCTGCCAGTAGTGTCCACTATACTGCATCACAGAGGAAGTAAGTCCAAATACATGCCTCGAAGCAAATATGTGACTCTGTAGAATTATTTCCAGAAGACAAGTACGAATGAGAGAGGATGAGAGTGTGTGAAGTACACGAGAGTCATGAGATGACCATGTAGTCCAGTGACATTGGATGTCAATGCATATGAGTTGCCGCCACAGTGGACCTAGTGCAATACTACAGGTCGTGGGCCTTTGATTGTCAGACTCTGACGTGGCCCAACAGATCATCACATTAACACAGACGGGCTGGTCACTTCAAAGCACAGTCCTACATATGTGCATAATTACCTTCACAGTCGGACATCACACTCCTCAAGCAAAATTAGGAGCCACGCAAGAAGCATGCTACAGCAATGCATGACAAAACACACACACGATATCAGTGTGGGTGGGCAGGTCTGCACAGTGAGTACGAACTGCAGAAATTCACATACCTGCTTAATTAAACAAGGCACAATCTTGACAGTCACACACCCTGCAGACCCACAATGGCCAAAACATATCAAGTAGGAGTCATCCTGAACTGCAAGGACACACCCACACACTGCACACTGTGCAACATACAATACACACATGCGCTCACATTCACAGACCTGAACACGGATACAAACACCCACCATGCCCCTGGGTAACACATGTGTGTAATCGACATTGCCAGAGTGCACACACACACCAACACTCCCCCAAAGTCACACACTTCACACCACACACACCTACACCTCCCAAATGCACACTTTGAAAGTAAGCCATGTGCCCAGGCTCAATGTTCATCACAAGAGTAACATACACCTACACTGCTGGCCACCCAGAAAGTAAGCTCACACATACCCGCACACTATGCACATGCTACCTGTCATCCTGTGGACAGACTCACACCCCGTGCTTTGCTTGCACGCAAACATGACACGTATACATTTACCATTAAATTCCAGCAAATACATGCAGACAATCCGTGTCACTAAAAAACATTTTCATCACACACACAAGTAGCAGAGTCTCAAAGAAGTGAAGTCCCAGCCACGTGTAAAACACATTGAAATGTGAGACCAGACATTGCAATTGTTGAGGTACCATACAAGGCATGTGCCTCACTTAACTATGCAAACACAGTAACAACTGCAAGCAGTAACTACACTGACACGACCGACTACAGGAACAACAGCATCCAGTCACAGATTACATAGACAGGCGGCAAAATTGTTCAACATCAGGGACAGTGGCCAGTCCGATGTGCAGAGTAGTGACACGAAAAGCTGCGTATGCAATGTGTGTGAGTATACCCTGACATGGCCACCAACACTGCCATGGCAGTCACAATAGCCATCACAGCCACCACTGTGTCACAGGTAGATGTGTGAGTGTGCCTACCATTCAAACAGGATGGCAGTTCGACTCGGTGCTGTCTATGTGCTACGGGACAGTTGGAGGTCCACCCCTGAGAGAGATGCACAACTGTGGAAGACACACATGTGTCATGTGAAGCGGGAGTTCCGCTTGGGCCAGGCGGGTGGGTGGCACGGGTAGGTGCACACATGCATTGTTGAAACAGGCTATGTGGGGAGGATTCCGGAGGGCTATATTTCCACTGTGTTGGGTATATGGAAAGCCCACCTGTCTGGAGATGAATGTGAACTCGTGTGGGCACAACAGGCGGGCACACGATCAATGCTGCATCAGGTGTAGATGTTAGCCCTCCCTCTGGGGACATGCTGGATACTGCTGTGCGTCTGCCAGGCCCTTGCCAAGGCACTCACTTCCCCTGTCCACCAGGTGTACCCCGTACATTGTCCGCCTGCACAGGCTACCCAGGGCACGGGATGGCAGTGGAGCTTGGTGGGTGGGAGGTCATGGCGCACTTCTCCTGGTCACATCTCGCAGGCAACACATTCTCAGTGAGCAGCAGGGCACAAGTCCTAAATATGTAGTGGGGGGGATGCAGACGTCACGACAGGAAGTGACGTCACGAAAGGTGGCTTGCACCATCAGACTTATTGCCTCCCTTCGCCCACCACTCACATGCGATTGCAACAGAGAAGCCAGTGCGTGCACAAGCAGCTCCGAGCTCACACCAGAGAGGCCAAAGAATGAATGTGTGGGTCCATTTGCTCCAGTTCCCTGGCTCGCGGTAATATCAGTGGTGGGACGCCGTCCACCCGCGTGGTACCCTGACTCGAGACCTGGTGTGCAGGCAAAGTGTCCTATTGGCTTTGCGATATGTGTGAGTTGCATGACACTCGTTGGCGGGGGATGGCTCGGAGGCCCATCACCCTGAGGCCCATGTCTCACCAGATGGGTCCCTTGTTAATGGCAGCGGTTGTAATGACTATGCGCGCAGGGGTGGGTCTACCTTTCATCTGGGATTGTGTTTGCGGCCTGACCCGCTAGGGCAGCCACAGCCTCTGTGTGTTGCATGTGGTGTATCCAGACTCCGGAGGCTGTCATGCATTGTCACTGTTGTCCAGGTTTCGAGTCGGGGTACCACGCGGGTGGGCGGCGTCCCCCCACTTATATTACCGCGAGACAGATAACTGGGCCAAATGGACCCACACATTCACTCTTTGGCCTCTCTGGGGCGAGATCGGAGCTGCTTGTGCACGCGCTGGCTTCTACGATGCAATCGCATATAAGGTGTGAGCGAGGGGAGGCAATGAGTCTGACGGTGCAAGCCACCTTCCGTGATGTCACTTCCTGTCGTGATGTCAGCGTCCCCCACCTCTTATGTTAGGACTCGTGCCCTGCTGTTGTCAGATGTGCCACTGCCCAGGGGGTGGAGAAAGGGTCAGGAATGTCAGCCTGATATTGGCCCAGTTGAAGGCCCACCTTGACTGGGGGGACAACCATTGGACAGTCTGGCTTAGCCCACCCACGCGTACATGTGGGCCCTCCATGTACTATGTCACCTGCGGCAAAGTGATGTCATGGGCAATGACGCTATTGAGGAGAGCTGTCTGCCCCACGCAGAGATGGCGCATGAGCTCAACAGACCCAGCACTGAGGGCAGCAGGGGTCACATGTGCAGGGGCAGCTGTGCCTGGTGTGAAGGAAACTCTACCCTTCATCCCTGTGCCGACACGTGTTGCACCAGTGGAAGTAGATGGGAGGGCGGGCATTGGCCTCCGCGTGGCTGAAGAGGAGCAAGAGTCCACGTCCCTTGTGTTAGCAAACATGGATGCATCACCTCTGTCCTCAGATGACTCAGAAATTGCCGGCTTGGCCTGTGATTCATCCAGCACACGTCTGGCCCCTCCGAGGCGCTGGTAACATCTGTCACACCCCGCACCTGTGCAGCTGCTACATCCGATGCCACACCACTGTTGACCGTCCCCTGTCCCTCAGCACCCACGGGAGATGCCACATGAGAGAGAGCGAGGTGGCCTCACTCATCTGGCATCAATTAAACAGACATGTGCAAGGGAAGCAGCACAGAACATCCACCAATCCACATGTTGCACGATACCTGTGCAATTGCATACAGCCACCACAATCAACACGTAATGGCTGGCGTACAGTAAATGAAGCCGCAAATAAGTGGCACATGTGTTGTGCACATAGCACTACACCCGGCCTGTGTCACCCTGCGACCATAGCCCCAAATCGCGGTGTGCACACCCACTGTCCTGATGGTGGCAAGGATGACCACTACGTAATTAGGCCAATGACATACCTGCATGGAGCAGAATGGGAAACCACTGACACAGACTGCAACATGACGGGCCACAATGGCCATGAGCCCATGCCATCCACCTGTCGTTCACACGAGCACATCTGCTGTTGCACAGTGTGCCGGATGTGTAAGCACCAGAGATATGAGGTGAGGCATCGCAAACATATGGCCGAACGAAATCAGAGTAGGCACAGTGCCTCAAACATACATGTGAATTGCCAATCCAGGCCACTACAGGTTGTTCCTGAGGGCTACGACTCTGAGTGCATTGAGAATGCAGAGTGCTTAAATTACATCTTGACCCTCAGGAATCGCATATGCATGTCAGATGCACACAGCACAGAGTACACTTACAACCCACTGCATACACAACATACATCACATCACCCAGATAATGGGTAGGCTGTGGACACATGCTGCCTCTCACCGCAAAAGACACCATCCCACAATACTGTACACTTGCTTGCTGCTGATGCCCCTACAAACATGCATCCGGCATAGGCTGTGTGACTGGCAAGATGCAGACCATAACTGGTGAAATGCAGCGCCGTGCTGACCTGACAATACGAGGGGGCATCCCCCGATTCGTTTTCGCCACGTAGTAGCTCATCCGGCAGATGACGTCACACCCTTTGTGGAATTGGCTGCACTGTCGGTCACACATACACAGAGGCATCAACTTGGATGCAATGGCTCATCACACGCCCTTGGGCTGGAGGACTTCAAACTGCAGGGATGGTACACAAGAGCCTTGAAATGTCACTCATACACTTCTCAACATCACCCACATCCACCAATCACAGTGGCATGCTGCTGACCCATCCCAAATACTCAGAGACGTGCAACAGAGCCAGGAAGTAATAGGACATGGCCCAACAGCATGTGTACACCACACGTGAATGCATGCTGCTGGGAGTGTGTACACAGTACCTGTCCATCCCATTCACATGCATGTTGCCAGCACATTGAGCAATGTGTAGTCTGCCCACATCTACTGTCCATTGTCAGGTGGACCAACACATAGATCACAAGGCAACACATCTTTGTGGGTGGACTCACTGTGTCCAACACTGCGTAGCCCTCAACGTACTCGCCCTGTGAATGGCTCACCCCGCAATGGAGGTCGCATTCAGTGCCACTATCTCTCACACACATCCCTATCACAAGGCATGGTGTGTCCAATCGACAGGGCTGAGTTTGTGCATTTCAGGAGAGACCTGAACAAAAGACACATGTAACCCACTGTACAGTCAGTGTTGTCTCCTTCTAGGATTGTGCGGTCAATGTGCAGCCCAGGTCTGCTGCCACTGAGAAGGCCAGCAGGGACCCAGCCAGCCATTCACACAAGCAATGACTGCCCTGAGTCCTGCATTGCCAAGTGGCTGCGTGACTGGATGTCTGACATGGAAAATTTGGAAATGCCATGTACCACCACTCGGGAGGGACATGCATGTGAAAGCGCCATAGAGCCTACATACCCCTTACACCTGTAGTTAGTATGGTAAGCAGTGCATGTTGGTACCCCACAGGCTCAGAATCATAGTGCTGCGGATCAACAACATGTGTGTCCCCCACATGCACTCCCACACACACTGTAGTTGTCTTACACACACAAGTTTTGCTATGAATAGCCTTGGGCAGTATGCGTGTAGCTCGGAATCCATGATCTCCAGCTCCTCGCTGGTGAGTGGACCTGGACATATCTTCAGAGTCATCGACATGTAGGTGGACATGTGGCAGCAGCGGCAGGTGTTGTTGAGGGATGCCAGGCAGCAGTCCCTGTAAGCTGTGGTAATGCCTGTCTCCCTCCCACACTCATATAGCCCCCTGGGGCTGTTCCAGTGGGTCCAAGCTGCTGCTATTGGTGTACCATGTCTGCCTACTTCAAAGGCACACAATGGCCTGCACCGAGCTGTCCCGGTACGCTTACCTCTATCGTCGAACACGCAGGATGCAGTCGCGAGGGCCATTGGAGTTGGCCTCAAGGGCCTGGTCCATGGCGGGTACAGTCCGCTGGTGCCATGTGGAATCCACAGTTGAAGGTGCGCCATGCATTTGCAGGTGTGGCCATGATTTGTGTGTGGGAGCATGTCCACACTGGACAGGGCCACTTCATGCTGTGTGCATAGGCATTGACGGCCAGTGCTCAGCCTCCACATGTCTGTTGGCACATCATCATGTACACATTAGCATGGGAGCATGGGATGTGCATATGCACACACATGCCATATTTCTCAATGTACATCTCCCACTTGGCACGTGCAACGTTACGTGTCACTTGTGATGTGTGTTTGCATTCACACAGCTGTGTTGTCATGGAGTTGTCAATGTGTACACCTGTCAATGTGTGTTGGAGGTGTGATACGTACAGTGCTGGACATTGGGTGGACTAGGGACATCATTGACTGTCTCATATCCCATTGTGCAACAGGACCCACTTGTTTTGGCCGCTCAGCCTGTGTACATTGTGTTGTTGGTGTGTGCCATACTCACCGGGACTCGGAAGCTGTGTCTGGCACAACAGCTAGGTATATTGCCGTGGTGTTGTCGCCTCCCACCTATGCAGTCTGAAACCATCATGATGCCTTTCAAGCTATTAGGGCCTGAATCCCCATGTGCATGCTCATAGCAATGGTTTGTGTCAGTAGCCATTGCTATTGCTAAGGGGACCTGTGTAAGAGTATTGTGGCTGTGCTGTCCCTACTTGTCAGCTGTTCTGTGATTCTATAGCTTTGCTAGTAATTTTTGGTATGTGTATGTGTAAGTGCCATGTGGTGTGTTGCATTGACATGTGTCCACTTCCATCTGTCCTAGGAGGAGACCAAACATACATCGCCCCTTCCAATTGCTGTCAGACATGGAGGATGTGGAGGTCATTCGTAAATTCCAGCTGGACCGACCCACCCTGCATCACCTATGTGCCATGTTGGAACCCCACCTTCGTCCTCGCAGGGTGTATCCAACAGCATTCACCCCCACGGCTAAGGTGATGGCTGCACTGCATTTTTTCGCTACTGGATCTTTCCAACACACAGTAGGCAGTGGAGGTGGAATGTCCCAACCCATGTTCAGCATGGTGCTACAGGATGTCCTGTCAGCTATGATGCTGTACAGGAACCAGTATATCCGATTCCCCAGGGCTCGTGATTTGGCGGCAGTGAAGGGTGCTTTCTATGCCCTTGGACGCATCCCCCATGTTGTTGGTGCAATTGATTGCACCCATGTTGGCCTTGTTGCACCACAGGCCATGGAGCACATCTATAGGAACCGGAAACATTTCCACTCCCTGAATGTGCAAGTGGTGTGCCTGGCGGACATGATCATCACACACATGTGTGCGAGGTTTCCCGGTTCCACCCATGACTCGCACATCATGCGCCACAGCATCCTCCCACGACTGATGTCCAATCTTCAACCGGACCGTGCATGGATTGTTGGTGAGTATGCATACTCGTGTAGCATGCTGGGTGTGACATGCTGTCTTGTATCCTGTTGGAATTGCAAGGATTCTCTGTGTTTCTCACACCCAGGTGACTCGGCATATCCTAACGGGCCTTGGCTGCTGAGCCCACTCCGTAATCCCAGGACACCAGCTGATGTCAGATACAATGAGGCACATGGGAGGACCAGACGTGTGGTGGAGCGGACTTTTGGACTCCTGAAGTCCAGATTCAGGTGCCTGGACCGCACCGGGGGTGCACTGGCATACTCCCCACAGAAGGTGTGCCAGATAGTTGTGGCATGCTGCATGCTGCACAATCTCGCTATTCGCAGGCAGATCCCCCTGATAGTGGATGACGGTGATCAGCCAGGACCCCCGCCTGCAGACCAGGCCGTGTCCAGTGACGAGGACAGTGGAGAGGAGGAAGCAGTGAATGAGCGTCAGCAGCTCATCGCCCGCTACTTCACTTGACGGTGAGTGACCATGTACGTCGGCATATGTTGCTGTAGTTGTGTAGGTGTATGTGTGCATTGTCACGGCGGCCTATTGTTCACTGAGTGCTGTGTGGCAATGGTCCATGTCCAGGGTAGTATGCCACTGACAGTGGCTGTGGCATTGTGCCCTGATGCTCTGTGAGATGTGTGTACATTGCTTGAACTTGATGACAAGTACTGTGTGATGAGTGTGTGACACACACATTCAATGGACTCTTGTTCTGTTTTTCACCCCTGGGTCCCTACAGCCTCTCCTGGCCTATCGACATACCACACTCCTGATGCATTACTGATCATGGTGACGGTTGCACATCCTTGATTAAACACAGAGCAGATACAACAGAATGTGATCCAGGTGTATTTATTTTGAACAGTGACATGTGATTGTGGGCAAGGTGATGACAAAAGTGGTGCATGCTGGAACAATGAGTTGACGGACATGTCCGCGTGATGGCCAAGGTGTACCCATGTTGTTCTGGGTCCACAGTCCGACAGACACATGCCATTCACATGGCAGTGTGGGGTAGGATAGTAGTCCAAGTGAATGAAGTAGATGGCCACCGTGGCTGGCTGTCTCACTGGCGTTTGGAGCATGCAAAGTCATCTCTGGACACCTGTTTCCTCTTCGGACGCCCCCTTCCACGTTTGAGAGGGGGGTTGTGTTTGTGGGCTGCTGGTGGTGGCTGAGGATTGCCCACTCGCTGTGGACGCAGGGGAACTGGATGTTGCACGGACCTGCGCCCCAGCAGGTGGTGTCGGAGGTGGTGTGGTTGGCCTTGATTGGGCCCTCACCGCCACCACTAGCTGGCCCATGAGGTCGACAAGTTTGCCCATACGGGTCACGAATTGGCCCATATGGGCGTCCATGGACCTCAACACCCCAGGGACTTCCCGCGTATCGGCAGCTGACCGGGCCCATTGTCCCTGGGCCTCTTCATAGGCCCCAAGGACTGGCGATTTGCGGCAGGGCTTGGCTCCCAGGCTCTGATGGCGTTGGCCTGACCCTGCTCCTCCCACCTGAACTGCTGCCACCGACCTGCCCACTCGCCACAGTGGTCACCCGGGGCCTCGTTGTGGCTCCCAGGGTCGGTGTCGACGTGCGCACAACCCCTTGCGCAGGGTGAGTGGTCAGGGAGGCCCTGGTGGTGGTGGTGGTGGTGGTTGCGGCGGTGGTGGCCGCAATGACCGTGGCAGCAGGGGCCTGTGACTGGTCACCGGCCCTGGGAGATGAGTTGGTGGGTAGGAGGGGTCCTGGGGAGCGGTTGAGCCCTGCCACACCAGATGTGCCTGGTCGGGAGTCCTCGTCCGAGCTTCCACATCCGTGAGTCCGGGTGGAGGGCTTGTGGACTGGCTGTGATGACTGCTGTCTCCCTCTCCAGCATCATGCTGTTTGTCACCTGTGGGGCGGAGAGGAAAGGTTATTGTGTTGCAGTTAGATGACTGACATTCACAGTTGGTGCACAGTTGTGCACTGATTTCCCAGATGCGTGTGTATGGCTCTACAATGTGTGTGCGTGATCAAGGCAATGGAATGGTGTGATGGGTGCACATGGCATGGGACGGATTTGGATAGCCAATCGGTGTGTGTTGCAGTACCCCTACATTTTGTGCCTTTGGTGGAAACGGGGTACAGCCCCCTCAATGCTTTTGAAGTGAAATATGGTTTTGGGGTACATACTGTGACATATGGGTGCAGGAGGGGACATGTGTTTTGGCCACACGACACTGCAGAGACAAAGGTGTGTGTATGTCTGATGTACCAAGCATATCTGCTCACTGTTATCATTTAGGGACATTACACTGCAAGCATTGTAGTGAGTGAGTAATGGTTGTGTGCCACACGACGTATTGCAGATGGGACAATTCCTTGGTGTGCGTGCTACCCTCAGCCATGTGCAGCAATGCAGTGCTCTTGGTGTGTTGACTATATTAGGTATGTTGTAAATCACAGTGTGACGTGCGCTTCAGACACTACAGACACATTATTGGTCATCGGCAGGAGTCTTTGCTGAACTACTGTATATGGGACAACTGATTAGATGATATACCTTTCATGACACTGGGGCTGTAAAGATGTGATGGATGAGACATTGAATGTGCATTGTGTAGCTGTGTGGTTCATGGGTCCAGTGGTGGATGTGACATTAGTGTGGTTCCACTCAGTTACATTGAGACGAGATAGACTTACATGGGTGATGTTGTACGATGTCAACGGAACAAGCAGACACGACTACATGGACAAGACTTCGATGGTGTTGCTGATGTGTGTGATGACTGGCACAGTGCACGGCATGTGGGTCAGTACTCCAGTGAGACTTGTGCATGCAGACGTGACTCCTTACGTGTTGGTGTATTTGTGATGGCTCATGTGGGCTATGACTTTGTAATTCATGTCCGTGTGCACATTAGTCACATGATTATGACAGGGAGCAGTGCTACCTGTTCCTCTGCTACGTGACATGTCCCAAATGTTAGTCGTAGTACAGTCCTCATTCCTACAGACACCCCGCCCTGTACAGTAGTCTACCTACTTGTTGGTTTGTAGGGAGCAATGCAATGGCTGTCACATGGTCATGAGTGGGAGGGGTGCTCCATCTTGCTGGTCTGTGGCAGTTGTGGCCGTGTTGTGAGTTGTGGTGATGGCTTAGCACCCACAGACACCCTTCCATGTAGGGAAACATATCTACCTGTCGGGTGAAGGTGTGCACTGCAATGGCTGACACATGGGTGTGGGGAGTGCTCCATCTTGCTGCGCTGTAGGACTAGGGGCCTGGTGGTGGTTGTACTTCTGCAGTCCCCCTCCGATACTCGGAGTTTGTGGTAAGGCTACTTACCTGTTACTTGTTGGTTGGTGCAGCTATGGCTGACACATGAGTGTGGGTGTGGGGTGTGCTCCTTCCGGCTCATCTGGGGTACAGAGGGACCTGGTATGAGTTGTGGTGCTGGCTGCCTGTACACATGCCCCCATGGTTTTGTTTGTTGGTACCTTTGGGCTGCGTGTGTGGGAGTGTCTGTTGCATGTGTGAGAGATGTCTTGTGTATTGTGTACTGGACATGGGGGTGTTTGGCCCTCGGTGCTATGGCATTCTGGTAGTGCATGACAGTACATAGCGGTGTGCTGGTATACATTTGTTTGTACTTACCAGCCTCCACTCCCCCTGGTATTCCGGTGAGACTCTCCGGATGCAGAATGCCTCGCACCTTCTCCTCCCACGCCTTGAAGGTCTTGAATAGCGCGGGATTTCCGCCGCCAGTGGTGGCAGCCAGCTCACGATTCTTGGCCTCCTTCTTCCTGACCACGCTTTTCAGGTCGTGCCACCTCTTTGTGATTTCGCCCCGGTTGCGTGGCACGTTCCCAACTGCATTCACCTGGTCTACTATCCTTCTCCACATTCTGTTTCTGGTGGCTACTGGTGTCTGTTGGACCTGGTTCCCATAGATTTGTGGGTGCACCTTGATGATCTCATCGACCATGACCGTCAACTCAGTGGCAGTGTACTTTGGCATTCTTTGTGTTGCCATGGTGTGTGGTTTGCTATTTGTTGAGCTGGTGTGGTGGTTGTGTGGTGTGTGATGTACAGGGGGTTCGTGGTGCCGTTGTTTCAGTGGTGGTGGTGGTGGTAGTGGTGGTGATGTGTGTGATGTGTGCGTGCGTGTGGTGTGCTGCTTTCCTTTGTGTCTCTCTGTGTTGTCTGATGGCGTCTTCGCTTTGTCCTGGTGCAAGGTATTGTGGTCTGTGAGGAGGCTGCTTTTGTACTGACCTATGTGGGTGTGTCATGATGGTCTGTCGTTTTCAGGTGTGTTGTGTCTGTTGTCCTGGGATTTGTAGTTTTTTGGTTTTGACAGGGGGCATGTGTCATTGGGATGTGTTCTGTGTTTGGGTATTTTGGCGTAGTTTGCTGTGTGGACTTGTTGGCCATGTTGTGTGTATTTCTTTGTTCCGCCAATGATTTCTGTGCACGGACCTGGCCGCCAGGCCTTCCGCCGTGTCAGTTATTCATCGCTGTTGTTAACCGTGGCGGGCGGGGAATATGTGGATTTTCCGCGCTCATGTCGGGGAGATCATAATTTCACGGTCGTTGTCTGGGTCGTCAGAGCGGGCGGATTTGGGTTTTCGGGTGGGATTGCGTCCGTAGCGGACGGTTAATCTTCTACTCGGACATGGACGGGCGGAATTTTGTGTGTTTTTACCACCGTGGGCGGAGGTTGCTTCGCGACTTCATAATTGCTCGGTCGGTATTCCCATGTTGCAGGCAGGCGGTTTTCTCATGCTATCGTGGAGGGCGGAATATTTAACGCCGGTTATCGTAATGGGCCCCTTAGTTTGATCTTTTTCTTTAATGTTGCTTTTGTACTTTTCTTCGAAGTTGTTTATTTTCACGTTTTTTGGTGCAGTTGTAGTGAAGTGTAATCTGTGAAATAAAAGAGAAAAGGTTATATTTTTAGTTAATTAGATAATTTTTATAATTTAGGGACACATGTATGAAGCGAAAGAATTGTGAATCCTTAATAGCGATTTTTAAGGAATTGCTATTTAGGAGTTGCAAATCTTTATGCATGTAGGAATTGCTGAATAAACTGTGATTTCTACACATTCCATAATAGCAAATCGAATCTTTTCTTATTCATTCCTATGGACCTAGAGGGTCACAGGAATGAATGGGAAAGCATTTGCAATTTGCTATTACTTATTTTGCTATTGTGTTTTAGGTTGATGCATCCTAAAAGTATTTTTACCGGTTGCAAAGGGGCCGATTCTGTGCATTGGCCTGTTTGCGACCGGTAATAAGGTTGATGAATGTGCCCCTTAGCCTTTATTTTAATTCTTTTTGTAAAATAAAATTATATACTTACTATTTTTAGTTGATGAAGTGTCTTTCGTTGATGTTGTTGTTTTGTTGAATTTTGTAGAGGCTGTAAAAAGAACAGTATTTGTTAGATATATTTTGTATTTTTATTGAATTTATTAATTTAAAATACTTTACTTTATTTTTGGTTAGGTTATATACTTACCTTGTTATATATTTTTTATAATGTTGATTGAAATTTTGCTGTGCACAAAAATCTTTGTCTTGTATTTTCTAGGTGGATTTGTAATGAAGTTTTATCTGTGATATTTAAAGAAAAACTTGTAATAGTTTTGGTTAATTAAATGAAAAAAGGCAAATTATTTTTATTTTGTTATAAAGTTTTGTTCTTACCTGTATTGATGGACTTTCGATATAGTTGTATGTGTAGTTCTTTTTCCTTCTGTGTTCTCTCTCTCGTAAAGTATTGCTCTTCCTCCTTGTTTGTCCGATGTATGGTAAAATTGGTGTTGATTAATTCATTGTTTTTATAGTGTTAATTTAATTAGTTAGCGTTTTCTATTGGTTTTTGTTGCTTTAGTTTAAATGTATTGGTCGAGATAGCTTTTTTGAATTTTTTAGCAGCTACCTTTTAATTAGTTTAATATTTATAATGTTTATTTAATGTTTGTATTTATTTTGTTTATTGTTGTTATTTAATTTTATGTTTAAATAAATGTAATCTAATTTATTTAAATTTGATATATATTCATGTTAGTTTTCATCGGTCAGTTTCATATATTTTTAATGTTGTATTGTTTGTTTATTTATTTATTTGTGTTTGTATTGTTATTGTATTTGTTTTAATTAATGTTAATAATTTGTTAATGGTTTTTAGAGTTTATTTCAAATATTTGGTATATGTAATTCAATTATATAATTGTAAATACTATATTTTTATGTTTAAATGTTATTTTCTATATAGTTTATATGTATTTTATCGATATTTGTGTTGTCAATATTGGTAATACAGATGTTTTTGGTGTGTTTCATTTTATTTTAATGTTATCGATATTTCTGTGTGCTTTATTTTGGTTTTTGATATTTTTGTCATCGATAATGTTTTTAAGGAGATTTTTTTATCGATGTTTGTGTAATTTCTTTTTTATGTATAGGTTGTCGATATTTTTGTATACAATATATTTTCTCCGATATTTCTGTAGTTCGAGGTTTTAGGAGTCGATGTTGTATCAGTGAACCGAGGGTAGTACTCAGAGGATTTTAACAGTGTGCAGTGATGTTTTTTCTGGTGCACAGCATGTGTGCTTCAAACATGTAATGAGTGCAATGTTGGTAGATGGCTATGCTAGTTGCGCACTCCCTCTATGTCACCCTAGCAGAAGGCCTATATCTTGCAAGTCCACTCAGTCTCTTTATCTGTTGCATCCATACAGGTCAATGCACATCAGAAGGTGTCCATGTGGAAAGACATCGCCTGGAAGGTGCGGACCCTGGGAGTCGCTCGTCGGCACAATGTTCACTACACAAAAAGGTGGGAGGACCTGAGACGCTGGTCCCAGAAGATTGTGGAGGTCCAACTGGGGCTGTCCTCCCCCCAGCAGAAGGAGCACGCACCACACCATGGCCCCCCTAATGGCCCACAGACTGGCAGTGGCATACCCGGATCTTGATGGGCAGTTGAGAGCCCAACAGCAGCAAGGAGGGGGTGAGTATTGGCCTGAGTGAAACATTATGCATGATCAATTATCTTTTGTTACAGGAAGCTATTTCCCCTCAAACCTTGAAGGTGACTCTTGTCTCACGCAATGGGAGCATTGTTGCATGTGTAGGTCTGGTAGTAGGTGACTGGTGTTCACTGTAGACTATTGTTTATGTGGCCAGGAACTAAGCAGGGTCCAGTCAAAAATGTGTTTCCATTGTTGAACAGTCAAATGGCTGCCTAATGTCTCAGAAAACCTACATTCTTGTGTCTGGAGTGATGCTCCCTCACTACTGTGTCTCATGTGATGGTGGACCACTTACTTGTGGCATGGCATACAATGCACTCTGGATGCAGAGATTATGCACTAAATCCCCTTAGTAATTGGGTACTGTACAGTATCATGAGGTGGCTAACACCACTGGTGCCAACTATTTTGATGCCTACATGATGGCATGTGTACTTTATGTGTTGTACTGTCACATGTACAACTGTTCAATACATGATCTGAGGGTCTACAAGATTTTCAACCAGAATCCATCAGATTTGTATGTGTTGGCCAATGTGTACATGACAATAAAATTCACTGATGGCTATACAGAGTAGGTGTAACCACAAACAGGGGTGTGCAGTCATGGGTGGGTGAGTCACACATACCCAATGACATTGATGGATGTTATTAGCAAGGTCAAAATGTTGAGGCAAAGACACACATGGTTGGAACACTTCCAGTACTTTCTGGCAATGTTACTTTGCATGCCATTGTATTCAGTCAGGTGGGATGCACATGTGCATCTGCGCAGGGTCATTCTGTGGCTGGTGATATGCATCAAGGAGTGATATGATGACATGTTGGGGTCATATGTGTGTGTCAGCACTCAGTACTATATAGGTATTTGTGTTAGCAAAACATGGAAGGCACAGTGAATCCCCTTCCCTTGTGGACACAATTAAGACCTCTTTATGGACAGGATATTTACAAAGCCTCATGTACTTTCAGTGTTCTAATGGCATTGAGATTTGCATTGTGAAAAGGTGTGCTCACATGAAATAATCTTGACTGGGGATGTTCCTATGCAGACTCATGTACAATGGTTATTTGTGCTGCAATCTCATACCACTTGGAGCCAGATTGTTTCCATTCTACTCTTCTGTATTACATATGACACCCAGCTAGGCTACTCATGTGCATCTATCAACTATGTCATCTGGCAGTGGACATATGTGAAAGTGTCACTTGGGAAGTGTGGAAGGGGCACTTCCATGTCAACTGATTATTGTTAGTCAAATTTTGCTGCTACCTCTCTATAGCAGGTGCCCAGATGTTTTACATGTTGTCTGTTAGGAAAACCTGACCATTTGCTGATTGCAGGGCCTTGTATGTATAGGGAATTATGCACTCCATGTGGACATCCCATTTGATGACATCAGGTAACATTGGTCTGCCACAAGGGCCTAGGTTGACTGGGCGGTTACATCTCCTGCTACACAAAGGAGGGTGGATTTGTGACAAGGTACACATGCAGTTTAGACAGACTGTGGTCATGACACCATTATGTGTGACTGTGCACAGGTCATGTAGCATTCATGCATGTTCTCCTGCCAATGTTGGAGCCAGTGTGGTTACCCTTATACAAGTTGTGATCTGTGCTATTGTGTAATGTGTTGTGTTATGATACACTTGCCTAGTGTGTTTAGGCAATTGCAATGAACCTATTTCTACTCTTATTTCAGCATCAACCCAGGGCAGTGAAGGAGACAGGGTCGAGACCATTGGGGAAGCATCTGGCCACAGTGGTTCCCTTCACCGCAGTGACACAGAGGGAGCCAGTGAGTCAGAGGGTGACGGGAGTGCCATGGAAAAAGAAAATTGTATTTTGCACTGAGTCACCTA
Organism: Calotriton arnoldi; assembly: GCA_963921515.1. Classification (NCBI taxonomy): domain Eukaryota; kingdom Metazoa; phylum Chordata; class Amphibia; order Caudata; family Salamandridae; genus Calotriton; species Calotriton arnoldi. The sequence continues at coordinate 43,606 of CAWUFW010005013.1, forward strand.
CCAGCATTCTGTGTATCCCGGGAAGGTGGCTCGCATGATTTGCGGGACTTCCGGGTTCGGGGGCAGACATTTTGGTAGTACGAGGTCAGCGGGCTAGGCTTCATGCCCCTGACCTTACTTAAAGGAACGCTGGCGCGAGCGCGCATGGAGAAGTCCTCCTGAGGCTTGAACCGGGAGAGACCCACGTTGAGATCGCTAAGTATTGCTGACATAATTTTGCACTAAAACCCTGCTGCTATCGCTTTCAGAAACGGTTGGAACTGTTTTTAAACATTTTTTAAAAAATTGTATTTTTAAAAAAAATTGCATTTTGCACTGAGTCACCTACCAGCATTCTGTGTATCCCGAGAAGGCGGCTCGCACGATTTGCGGGACTTCCGGGTTCGGGGGCAGACATTTTGGTAGTACGAGGTCAGCTAGGCTTCATGCCCCTGACCTTACTTAAAGGAACGCTGGCGCGGGCGCGCAGCGGGCGCGCCAAAGGCAAGCCCGTCTGCGCCCGTCTGCGCTAGATCCGCGTGCAGCACCAGCCCCCTGGTCGGACTCCTCCGGGTAGGGGCACTATTCACTACTCAAGTAAAACCCTAAAGTTTCTCAATCCCAACCCAGCAGGCCAGAAGTGCTGTATACTGCATATGGATCTTATGCACTCTCAGGGCAGAGTGTCTTGCCCAGGGTGCAATACCATGTTGCCAGAGCTTCTGCTGAAACCAATAGTGACCTTACGACCGCAGAACACAGTCGGAGAAAGGGACGCTTCTCACCTGGCTCGGAAATGTGCCCTGCTTAATGCTAGGTCCCTGGTTAAACATAGTCTGGAATGCGCCTCCCTAATCGAAGAAGAAGGGATTCTTGTCGCATTTATTACGGAATCCTGGACGGATGACGCATCTGGTCCAGACCTAGTTAAAGCCACACCACCCAATTACCTCTGTTACACACTGAATAGATCCCCAAAAAAGGGGGGGTTGGCAATTATCTACCACAACTCCATTACGGCATCGTTTACTCCCATAACCAAAGAGGAATGCGAAGCCTTACAGTTTTGCTTCAATCTCTCACATCACTGCTCTTTCAGAGGCTCCCTCATTTACAGGCCCCCTGGTCCAAGAGGGCGGTTTCTAACACAAATAGGCAGCATACTTGAAAGAGGGATCAGTTTTGACTCCTACACCATTTTGGGAGACTTTAATTACTATTTGGAGTCTTCATCCGACCCGGATACAATCCGGCTGCTGGAATTGATGAAAGGTGCGAACCTAGAGCAACAAGTGAGGGGAGCTACTCATATAGCCGGCCATACTTTAGATGGCATCTTCTCAAATAATTCGCGACTGTCAATCCTGAACGTCCTTCCTCTGGCATGGTCAGACCACTCGGCAGTTATATGTGAGATTACCCTGCCTGACCGCGTGGCCTCAAAACCTCTGAAAAAAGCTCAGCTGCCAGAGCATGGAATAAGATAGACACAAGGGAATTACATCAACTACTTACATCAACCATGCCCTCGGTACCAAGAGATTTGGACGAGGCTACCAGCTCCTACACTAACTGGCTAGCAGTTGCAGGGAACGAATTAGCACCTATAAAATATCTCCGCCTTACCAGACAACAACCCTCTGCCCCCTGCTATTCTCCTGAACTCAGGGATCAGAAACTTGCTTGCAAGCACTTGGAAAGAAAGTGGAGGGCGGGCTACAAGGATAAGGACAGAATGGACTACAAAACAAGCCTTGCAGTTTATAAACAGTTGCTTCAAAAAACAAAACAAGAGTATTTCACTGACAGAATCAACTTAGCAAAAAACTCTTCTAAAGAGCTTTTTAACATAGTAAAAACCTTAGCCCATCCATGCTCCCCGACTTTCTCAGCCAGCCAAGAGCTGTGTAATAAAATTGCTAAATGCTTTTTCGAGAAAGGGAATAACATCTTTGTCACCTTCTCCGATTCTACCTACGAAACAACACAGATCTTAGCAACAGATCAGTCGGAAACTAATAAGGATAGCCCACTTCTACTTAACTTTGCCCCTCTAACAGAACTAGACACCAGCAACCTATTACTGAAGATAAAGTCAGGCTCCCTTTTGACCCATGCCCAAGCTCAGTAGTTACTTTAGCTGCAGAGCCAGTCTCAAGAATACTGACTTCTATCTTCAATACTATGTATTTAGATGGATACTTTCCAAGAGACTGGAAGCATGCATCAATTCTGCCATTACTGAAGAAACCTAACTTGGATGTCGATGACCCCAACAATTTCAGACCAATATCTAGAATTCCACTCCCGGCGAAGGTCATTGAAAGGAATATTAATGCTCAACTTAATAAGTTTCTGCAAGACTCACAAGCCTTAGACCCAACCCAGTTCGGGTTCAGAGGGGGCCACAGCACTGAAACTGTGCTTTTAAAGTCCACAGAAGAGATCAGGACTATTCTGGACCAAGGAGGGAATGCCGCACTGATCATGTTGGATCTCTCGGCGGCGTTTGACACGGTCCACCACGATGTATTGATGGACCGTCTACATGAGATAGGAGTCAAGGGCTCTGCCTGGAAACTTCTCAAATCATTTTTGACTGACAGAGTACAAACGGTGGCCCTAGATGAATTTGAAGCTAAATCATTCTCTTTGCCATGTGGTGTCCCGCAGGGATCATCACTGAGCCCGACCCTTTTTAATGTCTATGTTTCCTCACTGGCACCCCTTATTGAATCATTTGGGTTTACATTAACCTCATATGCTGACGACACCCAAATAGTGGTGAACCTATTTCCAGGCGGCTCTCAGAATACTTCGCTGAGGCTGCAAAATTGCATGAGTGCCGTGGGGGGTTGGATGGCCCAAAACTGTTTAAAACTCAACTCCAGCAAAACGGAGGTGGTTTTGTTTGGCAATAACCCCAATCTCTGGACTCCGGATTGCTGGCCGGAAGACCTGGGCCAGCTCCCCACGCCAGTTGGGAAAGTGAAAAACTTGGGAGTATGGATAGATGACAAACTGAGCTGTAGGAACCAGGTAAACAAAGTGGTCTCTACTACCACCTACATTCTTAAATCTTGCAAAAAAATAATGCCACTACTCCCCAAAGCGGTACAACAAACAGTTGTCACTGCACTGATTATGCCGAGATTGGATTATTGCAACAGTCTCTATCTGAAGATACATGAAGGATCCCTAAACAAACTACAGATTCTGCAGAACGCAGCCGCTAGACTACTCACAGGCACACCTAGGACTGATTCCATCTCTGCCCAAATCAAAGCTCTGCATTGGCTGCCAGTGAGGAAACGTACCCAATTCAAGGCCTTGTGTTTGTTTTTTAAATCCCTTCATGGAACCGGGCCTGAATTCTTAAAACAACGAATCCACTGGTACACCCCAAATAGAACTTTACGATCTTCTGACGCCAAATTGGTGACAGTACCCAGGGTGAAGAAGGCCAACTGCGGTGGCAGAAGCTTCACAGTTAACGCGGCAAGAGCCTGGAATGTTCTCCCTTTATCCCTAAGAAGCATGACCAATCTTCTTGCATTTAGGAAGACACTAAAAACTTGGCTCTTCACTAATTGATCCTGCGTATCTCTCCATCTGGCTTGATTCCTCTGTAGGCCTTCTCCCAGCGCCAGGACACCCTTGGGTAACAGTTGCGCTCTACAAATAGCAGTAACATAACATAACATAACATGGAGGAGCAACACAATGAGTCATCATCATCTTCATCATCGTCAAGCTCCAGTGGCCACTCCCCGGTGGTGGTGGACCCCCTGCACCTGCGTCCACTACATCCATATCCGCCACTCCCGTTCCATCTCCACCCTCCCTGCTGCTTCCCAAACAGCTGTCTGGGCCTGCTCCCCTAAGTTGGGAGGAGTCTCCTTCCCACCAGGCACCTCACCCCCTGCCCCTGTAACCTCTTCTGCCCTCAGTGTAAAGGCAATTGACATCCTGAGGCACATCTCTGTGTGTCAGACTGCAGTGCTTGATGCCATCCAGGTGCAAAGCCCACAGCTCACTCAGATGGTCTCATGCCTGTAAGGCATTCATGCTGACATGTCTGGCCTACAGAGATCTTTTCAGGCTCTGGCTTCTACACTCACGGCAACCTTTCAACATTTCCAGCTTTCTACCTCACCTCCTTCCTCTTCCTCTTCCTCTTCCCCATCCACTATTCCTATTCCCGTACCTGCCCAAAGCACACGCACACATCAGCACACATCCACCTCAACATCCACATGCAGCACACGCAAAGACAAACATAAGAAGAAAAAAGACATCAAAACCACTCACCAGGTGCTCACTAACCTCACCACCACATACAGTGACCTACACCCAGACACCACACCACCAAACCCTGCCACAGCCACTACTGACATCACACACACCAGATACCACACCCACACCACCAGTCATAGCCACTACAGACATCATACACCCAGATACCACAGCCACACTACCAGCCACAGCCACTACTGACATCACATACCCAGACACCATACCCACACCACCAGCCAAAGCCACTCCTGACATCACACACCCAGACACTGCATACACACCACCAGCCACAGACATATCACACATTACCAAGCACCAGAAACATTCTACACCCAAACAGACATCAGACATTCAGAGACATGCACGCACAGCAGGCACATCCACATCTCAGACCTCACATCCTTCTACCTCCAACACCCTACGCCTTGCCTTACCTCCTCCCCAGTTTTCCAAAGAACCTACCCTGTTTGCCCTGGACCTCTTCCCTGCCACAGCTGCCCCCTCCCAAACCCAAAAGTTCTGCTTTCCCACCCCTACCCCACCCTTCCACTTCCAAGTCAACCCCCAAAACACCTGCCCCCTACTAAAACACTCCCTCCCACACAAGGGCGTAAGAAAAGGAAACTCACCCATCCTGATACCGACCAACCCCCTCCCAAAACAAAACCCAAAGGACTTCTTCCCCACCCCACCCCAGATCTTCTAAGCAGAAAACAAAATTTCTAAAGCTGTCCCCCCATACCCATCACTACCTTTAAAGCCTACAAAATACCCTGTATGAGCCGACCCAGCCCTCCCAAACAAAAGCCCAGCCCTCCCAAAGACCAGCCCATATCTCCCAATCCCGAGCCCAGCACTCCCACAGACCAACACAACCCTCCCAATCCCGAGCCCAACCCTCTCAAGGACCAACCCAGCCCCCCATTCCAAACCCGAGCCCACCCGAATAACTTCTCAGAGGTGTCTGGACTGCCCATCAGATGCCCCTTTCTTGGGGAGGTTTCCCTGGTAGTGATCTGGTTGGCAAGTTAAGTGGCACAGCAGTCTGCTGGACCACATGCCCTATTTTCGACTGGCCATTGGACTTTGTTTTCGGACACTGATATGTTGTCTAAAATTTTAAAAAATTAGTTTGTGTAGACCTTTGTCCTGCCTAGGCCTGGGCGGTGAACTTCGCTCCGTTCGCGGAGTTTGCAGAGTTTTATGCACTCCGCGGAGCTCGCGGAGTGCCGAAAACTCCGCTTCGTGATGTGCAGCAGAGTTTTTCCCCGCTCGCGATCGCGAACGGTAAGTTCGCGATCGCGAACAGTAAGTTCGCGAGCGCAAGCTGTTGCTCGGGTAGAATTTCTACCCGAGCGGCAGGAATACCAGCACAAACTGCAGTTCGCTCTGCACTCTGCCACTCGCGGAACTTCGCAGAGTTTTTGTAACTTCGCGGAGTTCCGCGTAGCAAAACTCTGCGAACTACTCCCAGGCCTATTCCTGCCATTGCTATTGATGCTAATTGTTGTTAATGGATATTTTGGGATGTGTGACAACAGTTGTATTTGTTTCCCCATGATAGTTGATCCATTTGCAGTGGTTAGTCAGACCACTGGACAAGTTATGGAGTTACAGAGGCCGAGGCTCAATGCTCAATGGATGTATACGTGGGATGAGTTCCAATTGGGGCAGACAGTGCTTTGGGTGGTATTTTCTATGGTAAGTATAGCACATTGCCTTGACCAATGTCCACGTCTTCAGGCTTGCAGTGTTATCTGAGATGTATTGTGGATATGTGTTTAATATGTGCAAAGTAGGTATTTGTTACACCACTCATAGGGGATGTAGTAGTGTCATAGCTAATTGTTACTTTGGAGGCACATGTAAGTACTTACATGTGTGTTCTTTCCACATACTTTTCATAGATGACTGACAAGTGCTGTTGCTGTAGTGTTGTTTTAAGGACTTGCCCTTACACATTAGCCACATGTGCATGCCACTTTGTGACAATATTGGTTGTCCCTAATATACCCCATGCCACAGGTCCTATGCACATGGAGACATTGATGCAGGTGCAATCTGTACTGTAGCCTTGGCCCATTCCCTTCCAGGAGTCTCCCTGGTTTGGCTAACCCACATCTGCAGGAGTCTTTACAGTGTGGCCTTTAGATATATGAGACCATGGTTTGTGGAAACCCCATTTAACTGACTTTCCTTTTTCATGTGGGTGATGTGTGAAGGCCCAGTACAGTGCTTTAGCAGTGGAGGTGTGTTTTATTTTCCTGAGACCATACTGACCATCCATACTGACCTGTTTTATGAACAATGTGAGGTTGTCACAGAAGATGATAGCTATGGTGTTAGTGAGGACATGCTGTTTTGTGACACTGTTTATTGCACACTTCATTACACCAGCTTCTGAGATGTCCACACATGTAGAATTTGTGAGTGTGTGCCTGTACAGTGTCACTGATCTGGACATAGGGAAACCATTCTGATGTGATGGGAACATACATTTTGTCATGTTGCGTACAGGAACCCACAAGATATGTTTGGACCAGGGATACAACAACCCTAGCCTTATCCATGGTGTTGTGGCTTCAAAGGGGGTGTATGTAGGGTCTCAACCCCATTCTTGATGTATAGTGTGAGACAAAGTTGACTAGGAGTGCTTTCAGTTAGGTGATGTGCAGTGCCTGGAGATTTTCACCAGGGATGTTTTACCTACCCACACTGACACTGACACAGACACATGCTCTCTGTCTTATATGTTGTGTTGGACTTGTACAGTGTTGTGAAATTTGTGTTTAATTGTGTTTTTCCTGTTCTCCACAACAGGACTTTGAATGGGATGAGTTTACTGGGGAGGGGTCTCTCACAGGAGCGTGGCTGATGTACATGAGGGCATGGCTTACAGGCATGTAAGCTGTACATCAGCGATTGGCATATTGTCCCACACAAACCATATATTCCTGCTTTTGACATTGCACAACATCAAGTTATCTGATACAACAACTTACATTGCATCTACAAGAAACGAGGACTGTTAGACTTGCCAATGGTTGTTAGTTGCATTAGTTATTGGAGTAACTACTCTGACTTAATTGCATGATATTATGATGATGCTTCTGTTCTGACCTGACAATACTGAATGGACTATTACGAATCTCTTTGCTGTTACATCTGCATCAGTGAAAGATGGTACTGCTGCAGAGTTGAATATATTTTGCACCTTGAGGGTGAGGGAAAATATGGAGAGTCTGTTGGGCCCCTTCTCTGCATCATCTTTTTCGACCTGCCGGTGCTAACCACTGACAGACCCTGGAACACTTCAAACCCTTTAACACAACTATCGCTACTCGCTCTTTCCTAAGGTCCCTCCAGGCCCCCTCATGTCCAGCTTCTCAAGAAATGTGTTTTGGGAAGATGTCCCAGTGTGATTACTTGGGAATATGTTGCTCACACATCCCCAAACATACAGACAAAGGTACACCCCAGCATTTCCATGGCAGGGCATTGATTTGCTGAGGACTCTATGTAGACAGGTAGGAGTTTCACTTACCGGCGGTAGTGTCCATGACGGTGTCGATTTTGGTCGTCAGCAAGCAGGTACAGCAGAGGCAGGATATGTAGGAAAGGCTCCATGTCTGCACAGGATGTGAGAAGCTGTGTAGAGGTGTTTGTGGGCCTTATATCCCTCCCTTTCTGCCAGCTCAGATGAGGTGGTTGGATCACCATGGTTGGCTCATCGGAAAGGCCCATCTTAAATAGTTGTGGGTGGTAAACTCCGCTCCGCTGGCGGAGCTTGCAGAGTTTTCACCACTCCACGCTACGCTTGGAGCACGGAGTTCAGCAAACACTCCGCACTCTGCCACATAGCAAAGTTTACCCGCGCCTGACCCAAAATTTCTACACCTAATATGGCTCCTAATATGTCTATGGCTACATTCACGTCATGCTCTCTAGTAGTGATGATGTGCTTTTGTGGGGCACAAGGTGAAACCTTGAGAGCCCTTCAGAGCCAATCAGGAGGCAAGCAGCATGTTAGAGTGTTAGAAGAAGTTTGGTAACGCCAGATGCATGTTTTCTTCTCCTTTTTGGTGTGTTGGAGGCAAATCGAAATCACCCCCATGAGGCCGCATAATGCAATGCTGATTTCCTGTTCAGAGCGGCACCTATTGGTAGCCTGAGCAGCCGTGAGAGAAGTCAGAGGGTTGCAGCTCTGTAATGAGAGCCAGGATCCGCGGGAGTTGCCGATAGCCGTGGGCTGTGAGAGAATGCTTAGGGACTCAGGAGTGGCATAACGCAATGCAGGGAATGGAAGAAAAAAAAATCATCTATCTCCTCCAAGCAGCGCAGCCCTCTGCTGTAAGTGTACTGTATTATAGTTGTTGTTATCAGTATTGCACTTATCACGTGCTCCATGTCATTAGAGACAGTGCAGGTAGCACTGGACGCTGTCCCCTCCCCCCACACACACACACACAAAAAGAAGCTGGAATGCGTAATTGCTTCACCTGCCCAACTATCCTGATTGGTGCAATGCAATGAGTGAGCTAGGTTCTTTGCAGTGCGGTGCAGCTTGGTGCAGTGTTAGATGTAGTGCCGTGTGCAGAGTTTTGCTTGGTGAACTGTCCATTATAAGGTGCACACTTTTCAGCCATGTCTTTGAAGGCTGAAGCAGCTCAGGCGCGAACAGCTCTGGCGGCCCATTAAGTTCAGCGCAGCTCGTAGCAGCTGAATGACATGCTGCGGAGTTGAACTGACCTGGGCCAAAAGAAACCATGCATGATTGAAGGAGGGAGAGAGGGCTCTTATTTTTTTTATGCTGTTGGTGGAGTCGGTTTTGGCATAACTACGCGGAATCACACAGAGTTTTCATTCAACTCCGTGAATTCTGCGGAGTAGAACTCTGTGAACCTCGCCCACCCCTGATCTTAATAGGGCGGGCAGTTTGTAAGGCAGCCACTCTCCAACTGTCTCCATTGGTCCTTTCTGACGCCACCACAGTCAAAGTTTCTTGGCAGAGTCAGAAGGAGCACAGCAGTTGGATTTCTGTCTATACGCAAGCATTGTAATCCAGTGGTCAGAGAGTCCACTTCAGACATGACCGTGGCAGTCCGACCGCCTCCAACAGGACTGCGGAAGTCAGTCCGACCGGCATCGTAATGAGTCCCCTAATGTCTGCTTGGGCACCCTTACAGATTCTTACTTGATGTTTAAGGTGTACCCGAATTTGAGTAATTTATTAATTTTATAGTCAATCCTCCTACACATGCACTTTACATTAGATTCAGATTGGGAATTTTACCTTTGGCTTCTTTCGCTTGTTCGTGAAACAAAAAAGAAATTGCATCTAACAAATGTCCAAACAGCTAAGAATGAGGAACACGTCCTATTTTTCTGCAAGGCTTTAGTAAAGCAAAGTTCATTCTGGATTATTCCAGCATTGTTGATCTTTTGATGTTTGTGACCACCATTCTGCATGAAGATTATGTAAAACCAATACAAACGACTATATTGTCTATGCAATCTCAAGGTATTTGTCTTCAATATGGCGTATCGGGATGAAAGCACTGACATAGGATGTTTTAATTATTTGTTATTTTACACATTTTGAGTAGTATTTTAGTTACGAGCCTTGCTTTAGTGTTATGCTGCTATTATATTACTCCTAAACAACAGATGGTCCATTTAGGTTAATACAGATATTATTTGTTGGGGGATTGAGTAGTTATCCTGTTAAATTCTACTGGATTTAGCTTCTTGACAACCTGTGTACCTAAAAACCCAGAATTAGAATAAACTGTATGTTAATGTTACATGCATCGACTCTCTGCAGTGAAGTTGTTTTATTTGTATTCAGTTTTTATGATTGTCTTATTCTGTACCTTTTATGGTTCAATTAAGCCGAAATAAAGGAAATACTGACCTATATGGCTTTAACTAAAATGACCAACTGTGATAAGCAAAGCAAATAGTCAGGAAATGTGAGTAAAATGTATAGTGAAACAATACTGCCAAATACCAATACAGTCAAAGATATAACAAGCTTAAAGGGCTGTGCTACTTTCTACTAAAACAAAATGGTTTGAGGAGGTAAGTAGACATTAAAATAAAGAAATATGATATTGAAATAAAAATATGGAAATTATTCCTGAAATGATCAATAACAATCAATCATTTATTGTTAATGAAAGGGAAATGAGAAAATTCCTCAAGTAACTGTAGTCTTCTCTTAGAATCTCTGAGGAATCTAGCAACCTAGTGAGATTAATTTGTGAGTGACAGCAGTCAGACAGAGAGTGGGGCTAGGCATGTGATGGATTTTACTGTCAGACCTACAGTAACGCTAACATGAAAAATATATTGATCCTGGCAACCTTGTACAGAAGAAGACACATCTAAAGGCCCTGTGAAGGAGGTGCTAACAAGAAAAAAACATCTGCATCAAGCACAATGTAACTTTTGGAGGCTCTTTCTCAAACCTACCGTATAGGATGCAAGTTGAGCTTTAAACCATTTAGTTATAGCCTCAACTCATGCTTTGCTAGATTGCACGGGTGTCGCCAATGACCTGTACTTAACATAGGAATTAAATTTAATAACTGAAGATAGTGATTAGCAATTTGAGAAACAGATGCATAAAAGCAAACAACGGATATACGGTGAAAACCACATTGTTTGGAAAGCACAGTTCATACTGGTGTGCCCATTCTTCACAACTATGAGGGTATTATCCTGTGGTAAAGAAAAACATGCCATCAAATGTAACAAAAGTTGCCATAAAAAAACATGACACTATGTATTGCATTTGCCAGTCATCGTTTTCACCAATTTAGTTGCCCCATTTTAGTTAAAAAATCTCCCTTTTCAAAAGGCTAATAGAAGTTACTTGAAATAATACGTATAAGTGAATATAAACAATTTTAAGCAAACTACAAGTAATGGAAAATACCGTATATCAAAATAAGTTTACTTCTTATTAGCGAAATACTCAATTGGCTTTAATATATGAATGAAACTTTGGCAGTAGGAACGGAGCTTCAGCTTGAAAGGATTTAATAAGCCTGGGAGAGTGAAATTGGCTATATTGTGCAGTTTTAGGTATTAAATTTCGATCTCAACTTCAAACTGGGAATTTTCTCATCGCATAGTAAATGCTGACAGGAGGCCTCCTCATTCGGGAATGCATATTGGACTGTGCTCACAGCCACATTCCTGTAGCGTTTTTCAACTTTACCTATGCGTGACCTTACAATCCATCATGTAAGATTCTGCTTTTGGTTTATGAGGACACACTATGGCATGATCTCTGCTTTACACAAATGGCCTAATAAATAATTGTAACTCGTTTTATTTGGTTTCAAATGAATGGCTTACATACAGATTTAAAGATTTACGCATCTGTAGGCGATATTACAAAGTTTCATTTAAATTTTCAAACTGAAAAATAGAAACAGGCATTTGAAAATTATTGGCCGATTAGGATGCCGTGCGGTCCGGCTTCTGCTCTCCTGTCGGAGTCGGATGGATGGCCGCGGTCGTGTAGGAGGGGGTCGCGAGAACATGAAGCGGAAAGTTCACCCTACACAAGGGCAGATGACTCACTGTACATCTTGATCCATGTAGCATTGACTGCTGACACACAAGTCAAACAAACTTGTCAGCATATCCCTCCAACATGCATCTCGCTATTCACTGGCTAATGATTTAGCCATGCACATGCCCTTCCCCGCATACTGCATAGAAGTTCCATGTTTGTCAGATGTAACACTAAGTCAACTGGAACATCACAAAATCGTGGGTCTTTTCATCAACATGCTTACCTGCAAGTTGTCATCTCTCAAGGTATGTGGGCATGTGTGACTCATACACCATATTCTCCACAACATACAGGTAATGCTTCCACACAATACCTGCTGCACATCACTCATTCACATAGCCATTTCCACATTGTCAAACATGATTGTCAGATGCATACACTAGGGGACCCATTTATGACCTCTGTAAATGAATAACACGTGCACTCCTGACAGTGCCACATGTCAAGGTACAACTGCCTGCATGTGGGCATACAATAAGATGGCAACTAGTGATGTGACCAACATCTTGGTATTGCACACGCGGACATCTTACCCAGTCACTGCACCCAGGGTGTAATGAATGTCACACCACAAGTATGTGGTACAACATCACATGAGACACATTAGTGGGGCAGCTGCACTGTATACACAATGTTGACAAGTGAGCTGTGGAGGAGCACCCACACACATGACTTAATGTGAAAATGTTAGAAAGAGTTAAGAAACACTGCTGTCATGTGGATCTGCCACAGGTATGACATGTGCAAGTGGACCATGCTCATCTGCAGCCAACATGACCTAATGCTCAATCTTCTTCCCCATGCACAAACAACCATTCCAACCAATGTGATAAAATTCCTATTGTGTGGGACAACAGCCAGCTCAAATTTTCAAACTGTAAAACTACCATGCACAAACAACCATTCCAACCCATGTGATAAAAGTCCTGTTGTGTGGGACAACACAGCTTAAATTTTCAAAATGTAAAACTATCTGTGTCAAAGGTTAAATGCCCATGCTCTGTGTCACACTGACACCAATACTCACCTCCTATTTACTGCTGTTGGGCACTCAACTGCCCATGAAGGTCTGGCCGGATCACTGCCAGTTTGCGGACCATGAGGGGGGTCAAGGTCCTGTGTGCACCCCTACCGGTCTTGGGGACCAGCCCCAGCTGGATTTCAGCAATCATTCGCAACCAGCGCTGTAGGTCATCCCACCTTTTGCGACAGTGGGCACTGTGACTGTTGGAGACCCCCAGGGCCCACACCTTGCTGGCGATGGACTTCCATAGAACCTTCTTCTGATGGGCAGTTGTCTGAAAGGATAAAAGGATAGGAGAAACAGGATGTCATTACCCAATGGTGTTCCTCTGCATGGTATTAGAAACCTAGCTTGACACCTAGCAGAATCAGAAATCTATGTACAGACATGACACGTGTGTCATTCTCACATGCTCACTGCAAATGCTGCAAGTACAGGCACCCATTGGCACATAGGATGCTTAAGCACAATACTGATTGTGTCCATCACTGACTGAGCCACACCACTTCCAACTTGTGGACATAAACCTCAACAGGTGGAATGCTGATGGGAGGGACCATGATAGATGGTACACCCTTTAGGGAATACTAAAGGGGACACAACCTGTACATTACTTCTCAGACACCTTCACTGCCAGTCCCAATGCATACATGCACATGTCACATAGAGGAGATTCAGACAAATCAGACAGCATACCAGCATTGATGTCAAAATGGAAGGGCAAGTCAGTGTGTAACTCATATTTGAGGGAAAGTCATGTTGGCTGAGACCGATTATGTAATAACTGTTACTACATACTCTCAAACTACTATTTGACTGTTCTGACTATTCACATTCTATATTTGAACATAGGGATCATTTGGCCACAGTAGGTGTCTGTGAATCGTTGTAACCTTATATGTAATCAATAAGGACTGACCTGTTTGTGACTAATTTAGGACTCAGAACTGTATGAGGAAGGGGAAAAAACCTTTAGTCTTTATAAAGCCCTCACCCACCAACCTAGTTGGTGGCATGCTTCATCATCGGGCCCACCCAGTGACGCCAAATGCGTCCCGGGTGTGCTACAACGCCTGTATTACAGCGGAGCTGGTATATTGCTGAGTGTGCAGTGTGAGTGATGTGAGTGTGAGAGGTTAAAAGCTATACAGTGGTCCCAGTACCCAAGAGGGCTTAGCATTTAATATCTGGGCCTCTGTTAGCGTTAAAAAACAAGGCAGTGGATGCTAGTGGAGCGAGTGTTAAGAACTCCTACATCCAGGTTGACCACACCCTGGATGTAGGAGTTCTTAACACTCGCTCCACTAGCATCCACTGCCTTGTTTTTAACGCTAACAGAGGCCCAGATATTAAATGCTAAGCCTCTTGGGTACTGGGACCACTGTATAGCTTTTAACCTCTCACACTCACATCACTCACACTGCACACTCAGCAATATACCAGCTCCGCTGTAATACAGGCGTTGTAGCACACCCGGGACGCATTTGGCGTCACTGGGTGGGCCCGATGATGAAGCATGCCACCAACTAGGTTGGTGGGTGAGGGCTTTATAAAAACTAAAGGTTTTTTTCCCTTCCTCATACAGTTCTGAGTCCTAAATTAGTCACAAACAGGTCAGTTCTTATTGATTACATATAATAAACCCGGGGATACGGACTGGCTACCCAGTCCTCTCTCTCTCCTTGATAATTGCAATCGTTGTAACCTCCCAGCCAATTTTTGTGCTCAGTCAGATGTGGCCTTAGTGTACATTGGTACAGTACAATTGACTGACATTACCATGTACTCAATATGAATGTATGCAAAGGTAACTGATGGTGTCACACCCCAATGCACAAACACCATGATGTGTCTATCCAGCACAACGTAGGTACCAGGAACTAGAGTGATGCAGCTAGATATGCCTATGACACACTTTGAGATGAACTGCTTCACACATGTCAATGGCTGCATCCTCTCCACAAAGCCCTGGGACCAATAGGGCTTTCCATGTGTGCCCCATGTAAGGGCCATGTAATCCATACAAGTGCAATTATGATGAAAGTCTAATACATAATGTTGTTAAGATGTACAGTAGGTAAGCAGTCTAGTCTAGTATTTGGAGCTTACTGGTAACTCTGGTGTGCCATGTAGCCTGCCATAGAGGGGAAGGACCTCATCCACAAGGGTCTGCAGCTCCTCTGGAATGAAGGGAAGGCCCCTTTACCATATCCACCTGTGACATGTCTGCTCCCAGAGGCCACAAACAGCAGCAGGTGATGGGAAACTGTAGAAAGCAGCAGTGTCTGATGGCAAGTGACAAGTGTACAGGCATGCAATGTATAAGTAGTTCACATAGGCAGCCTTTGGTATACCCAGCCACAGACATTGGACCCTGCCGGTCGCATTTTTCACTGTAAGCCTATGACTGTGACAGCTGCGGCTGACCACACCTACCGTGCTGTTCAAATCGACCGTAGGACGCATTATAAATCGGTTCAATTGGTGATGGCTGGTATACACCTGTGCGGTCGCCACTGTAGGCGGACACATCCCAGGAACGACTGTGGATTAATTTTACAAGGTCAGCCAATGGGTGTGTGCGGCATCGTGCAAACTAAATGACTGTGTGGTTCAAAACATCTGACAGCTGCTGATGAAGTGTCTCCTATAGGGCCGGTCTAGAGTACACCTATCCGGCCCCCACTGTGTCCAGACAAATTCCCTGATCTGCTACGGTCACAATGTCAATCATCAGGCAATGCGTGTGACTGGCTGAGATGTACCCACTTTCCGTGCAGTGTGACATCGCCATCGGATGTGGATCCTGTAAGGCACAGTGCTCACATGGGACCTCCACCATGCAAGTCCTCATTACCACTTTGAATTTGGAAGCAACAGTGAATCTCCCAGACAACATATATGGCTGAACTTGTCACCTTATGTATGGAACATAACATGGGGCTATGACACCATTCACACGTCGGAGTGTACATGAATGTGCCTTAATACCAGCTTAAGGTGGCACTAGGTACCCAGGGTGTGAGGCATAGCTGGCAAGGTAGCACATTGCTATGTGTGACATTTTGATACTTGCTGTATGATAATGAGTGTAAATCCATGACAATGAGGATCACTTATCCGCAAGCAAATATACAAGCAATGGAGACAAGGCAAACATAGTATTTACATAAATTACACCCATTTGAGCAAACACTAACTCTAGAAAGATCTGCAAAGCATCAGAAATGGAAGGGCACTAACCAACATGACACACAGACTGCAATTTACAAACAAAGAAGACTGAGCGTGAGAGGAAAACATAAAACAATACACCCACACACAGCACACAACCCACAGTTGTGATGTAAGAGAAGTGGTCAACAACCAGCCACAGCTCACACACTTTCTTCAGCCCAGCAGGGAGCTAAGGATGTATATATGAAGAGCACCTCATCTAACAGAGAAAGAAAATGTAACTTCCCTTATTTTGTCCTCACAACCCTTATAAAAAGGAAAAATGAGTTCATCTTCAGGGCCCTGCAATCCTGTTCTACGTCATTAAATGTCACTCACTCTGTAATATGTATGTAGCACTTAGTTGATCAACAACTAGTTCTTGTCAATGTCCCAGCACATACAAAATATACTGCTACATTTAATCAGCAAATACACGTCACATTTGACAGGGACACACTAAATCAAACCTGCAAAATGCATTGTCTGTGCTAAGTTAACGTTGCTACATCGTTTGTCTGTGCACCATGTACATTCAAGCCAGTCAGATGGACGGTTTGTCTGCGGGTGCTAGACCAAAATAATTTTCTGTTGAGGACAATTGTCCAGTTTCAACACTGAGCAAGTTTCTCACTCAAGGGGTGTGTTGACTGTCTGAAGCAAAACATGCACAGCATCAAGCACTAGCCTTGTTCTTTAAGGTGTGCAACAGTGAGAGATTTCACACTGTGTCAAGCATGCCAGTTGATCAATATAAGCATCCAGCAAGCAGCGACCACTTCATCCAATGCACGCACCCTGTGAGAGGTTGGCCTGGTATATGCTGTCCACTAATTAAAGTGGGCTCCCTGTACCAGTCCAAACATCCCTTATGGTGATTTAAGAGGTCAAAGATAACCTTAGAAAGCTATCCAAGTGGTAGCTGTGGAGAGCAGCCTTCAGGCTTAGTCTTGAAGGAATGTTAAGCAGCTTGCTTTACCAGAATGCAACCTTGTTGTATTGGTTAAATGAAAGGAGAACCACGCAGTAGTTATACAAATATGTATTTATTATTATAACACACTCTAAATACCTTACAGTATCTGCTACACTCAGACAGACACAAAGGACATAATACTGTAGCACAGAAACAGTCGTAAGTAGCACTAATACACAGTGGGCTCCAGGGGGAGACCAAACCATATACTAAAATAGTAGTATAAGAACCACGACTCGAATCAAGACAGTGTCTAGAGGATGTAGAATCGCTGGGACCCCAAGGAACCACCCAAGGTGAGTAAGTAGGGACCCCACGGAGGACGGGTGAAGTGTGAGAACATGACGCGTGCTATGTACAATTTAATGGGAGAGTCGCGGTTGCAGTTTTAGTGTTTAAGGACGTTTCCCAGTGGATTACGAGGAAACCCTTTGGAACCTAGAAGGTTGGAGAGCCACCCCACCCGTGGATACTGAAGTACCAGAGTTACCAATCCCAGGGAAGCCGGGTGCATAGGGCTGAAGTGGCGTCGGAAACCGCCGTTCTCGATGGGAGTCTTCAAAGAAATGCCACTGCTGGAAAGAAGAAAAGTGTCCGGTGGAAGCCACAGGTGGATTCTTGATGGAAGGAATCTGAAAGCAGAGGGGACAGAGTCTGGGTCACTTAGGAGTGGCCAGGGGCTCGGTAGACGAATGCCCACCGATGTTGGGTGCTTCAGGTGTGAAGATGGAGACCTTGACTCTACAGCTGCAGGGACCAGGAGATGTCGAGGACAACCAGGAGCTGGATACGAGCTGTCCCACAAAGGATGTCGAGTGATGAGGGGTCGGTGTCCGGCGGGAGCACCAACAAGCCTTGGCAGCAGCAACCCACAAAGAAGGTCAAGGAAGGTTACGGTCTGGCCCAGCCAGGACCAGGGGACTCACCACAGCAAGGGGAGTCAGGGCAAGCCTGGAGCAATCAGGGGAGCCCAAGAAAAGCAGTGTTGTCCCTCAAATGGACCCACAGCCTGAAGGCACAGGAGTTGCAAGGGGACCTCTAGCAGTTTCACAAAGTAACAGCTTGCAGAGCTCAGAGTTCAAGGAGGCCAAAGTCCTTTGTATGAAATGTGCGCAGAGCTTGGGGCTATTGATAGCCCAATGCACTTAGTTAGGGAATGCCAACAAGCATATGCACTTGCAAAAGTACGCGGTGCACAGGGTTTCAGGTTATGCGGTCCCCACAAGGGATACTGGCATTAAACTTGGTGAAAGGGTAGCTTTACCTCAAAGAACATAGGAACCTATATCCTGTGTTGCTGGAGCCTTCGGAGTCCGCAGGAGCTCAGGATCAGCAGACAGGTCAGTTGTGTTACGGTGCCTGTGAATGCAGGGGAGTGACTCTTTCACCCCAAGGGAGATACTTCAGTTGTCCTTGATGCTCCACAGGTCCTGCACAGAGCCTGTATGATGCACGGGCACAGACGATGCTTTGGACGGAGAGGGAGACCAAGTCGGGCCCAGTCGAAGTCCAGCGAAGTCCAGAGTGTCCAGACGGTTGAAGGTCAGTGGTTTCTGGTGCAGAATCTTGTCCACATCAAATCTAGGGTCCTACAGCCAGGTAAGCCCTTTTGTACCCACGGTAAAGGGTTGGACAGATTCAGGGGACCCTCCCAGGGGAGGGTCAGGATAGTGGGGAGGATACTGCCCTGTCCTTTGTCCAGTTTCGTGCCAGAGCAGGAGCCAACGGATCCCAGGACTGGTTTGAACTGGGCAATGCACAGGGACACCAAGTGTGCCCCAGATGCAGACTTTCAGGCACTTTGGAAGTGCACCCACCCAGCCCCAATGCACTAAATTCTGTCTGGGAGGTGGTCACACCTCCCTGTGACAGGATGCCTATTGTGCTGCCTTCTCTCTGCTCGAGCTTGGCTCAGCAGCAGGAGGGCAGAAATATGTCTCTGGTCGGCAGCAACCATTTTGTGCTGTCCGGGTCGAGAAGGCTGGTACCGGGAAGACCAGGGACCCCACGAAGCTTGCTTCTGAAGGGTGGACTCATACCTCCCACACCGGTGTGGAGGTATGATTCCAAGGTGTTTGATACCAAACATGACATGGTTTGTTGCAGCCGTTTTTGAGATAGCATTTTACGTGAGTATATAATGCACCTCTACATATATATGTCTGGCTGCGTCACCGACAACCCAGGAGAATGGTCTCCAAAGGCTGCAGAGGGGCTCTGCTCATGCAGGGGCACCCTCTCATGTAAAACCCAGCACCCTGCCTTCAGGATTGTTAAGTCCTGCTAGAGGGGTCACTTATAGGTTTCAAGTGTAGTGACCTATAGATATAGTAAACCTATATCTAACGTAAGTGGTGCATGCACCATCTTACACAGGCTGCAATGGCAGGCCTGTAGTTCCATTTTGCATGTCCTCTCATGGGTGGCATAATACATGCTTCAGCCCATGGAAGGTTTCTGGGGTACCTATGCGCTGGGTACATGTGTACCATATACCAGGGACTGACAAGGGTACCCCAGTACCCAATCTGGAGTGTACCTAAGTACATGCACAACCAATTTTAGGGAGAAAGCAGATAGACTGGGGTCCTGATTAGCAGGATCCCAGTCAGACTAGTCAAAAACCAGCAAAACACCAGGCAAAAAGTGGGGGTAACTATGCAGTCAGATCCTACCTTCCTACATAACCCCCAAACGAAAGGAGATAAGGCTAACCTTGCCCAGTTGAGACTTTGGGGCATATTCACAAGGGCTGGCGATACCTATCGCAAACGCCAGTTAGCGGCAGTTTTTATCGCCACCTAACCCTGAAAACTATCGCCATGTTAGCGGCGTATTACCAAGCCGTCGCTACATGGCGATAGTATCAGGGAATGGCGGTGAAAACTGCCGCTAACATTAGCACGATGGCGATAGGAATTCCGGCGTTAGCGGGCGAAAACCAGCGATAGGCCCATTAGCGGCAAAAAACTCACGTTAGTCAGCCCAACGTGAGCTTTCTTGCCTCTAATGCAAAAAATAGCCTATCAGTCAACCCCTAATAGAAAATAGGCATAAAAAACAATAACATGCAGAATGGAGCTGCCAGGGCCAAGTGCAGCACACATCAACAACCCCTGCAAGCCAGCCAACATCCAGGATGACCAGGATGTGAGTCTTGATGCCTCGCTGGACCTGCGTCTGGAGCCTGGATGCCTCGCGGGACCTGCGTCTGGAGCCTGGATGCCTCGCTGGACCTGCGTCTGGAGCCTGGACGCCTTGCTGGACCTGCGTCTGGAGCCTGGATGCCTTGCTGGACCTGCGCCTGGAGCCTGGATGTCTTGCTGGACCTGCGCCTGGAGCCTGGATGTCTTGCTGGACCTGCGTCTGGAGCCTGGATGCCTCGCTGGACCTGCGTCTGGAGCCTGGATGCCTTGCTGGACCTGCGTCTGGAGCCTGGAGTGGGATGTGGATGAGCTGTGGAGTCGATGAGCCGTGGCGGTAGACATTGAGGCGTGACGATCGACGGTACCTGGTGGTGAAGTCTGGCAGGTCGCATGGAGACACATTGCTGACCTGTGTGACTGAGAAGACCGCCTTGCGCCCCTTGGAGCTTTTAATGGTAGAGGCGCTCCTGCGCACCTACGTAGTGAGGTCCCCATCGCATACTATGATCCACCACTACACCGGGGTGCACGGAGGGGATTACCAACGGTGGGTGCCGTCTCCCTGCATCACAGGCCGGTTGATGTTGGGCTGGCCGTATGCTGTGGAGGGTGAGGCCCCTGTGCTACGCTGAACTTGTGTGGCGTGAGCGCTGCAACTTCATGCCTAAGGGGGCCCTGCTGCATCAACTGCATCTGGAGGTTCACCAGCGGACTTGGCGGCGACTGCTGTACCCAGCCTAGTGAAATCACACCTGGCTGAGGCTCTTGCTGGATGAGTCACAGATTTGGAGAGAGTGCAGTGGATTGCGCCACAGTGTCAATGTCCATCAATCAATCAATCAATCAATCAGGGGTTTATAGAGTGCGCTACTCACCCGTGAGGGTCTCAAGGCGCTGGGGAGGGGTGGGTGCGGCTCCGGATCATTCGAAGAGCCAGGTTTTGAGGCTCTTCCTGAAGGTGTGCAGGGTGGGGGAGCGTCTGATGTTGACTGGGAGCTCGTTCCAGGTCTTAGCTGCGAGGTAGGAGAAGGCCCTTCTGCCTGCTCTGGTTCTGCGGATGCGTGGGGTCTCTGTCAGGGCCAGGTTGGCGGAGCGGAGGTTCCTTTTGGGTACGTGGAAGGAGACTCTTTCGTTGAGGTATTTGGGTCCGATGTTGTGAAGTGATTTGTAGGCATGGGTGAGTAGCTTGAATGTTACTCTCTTCTTGATGGGGAGCCAGTGTAGGTGTCATAGGTGCTGGGTCATATGCTCGTGTCGTGGGGTTCCGAGGACGAGTCTGGCTGCGGTGTTCTGGATTGTTTGGAGCTTGTGTAGCAGGGTTTTGTTGATTCCTGCATAGAGGGCATTACCGTAGTCCAGTCTGCTGGTTATGAGTGCGTGGGTGACGGTCTATCTGCATTCGGGGGGATCCACTTGAAGGTCTTGCGGAGGATGCAGAGGGAGTTGAAGCAGGTGGAGGCGACGGCGTTGTCCTGGTGGGTCATGGTGAGGGAGGAGTCTAGAATGATGCCGAGGTTCCGGGCGTGGTCCGTTGGGGTGGGTGGGTTGCCGAGCGCAAGGGGCCACCAGGAGCTGTCCCATGCAGTGGGGAGGGTCCGAGGATGAGGACCTCAGTCTTCTCCCAGTTCAGTTTTAAGCAGCTGTCGTTCATCCATGCTGCAACGTCTTTCATTCTTTCTTGGAAGCTGAGTCTGGTGTATTCGGGGTTCTTCGTGAGAGAGAGGATGACCTGGGTGTCGTCGGCGTAAGATACTATGCTGAGCCCATGCTGTCTGACGTTGGCGGCGAGGTAGGCCATGTAGATGTTGAAGTGCGTGGGGCTGAGCGAGGATCCTTGGGGTACTCCACAGTGAATATGCCCCTTTATTTCCTAAGTGGCCATATAAGGAAGGTCCTGCACTAGCATGGATACCCCCTGTCTTATGGACCACTAAGGAGTCCCTACCCTGAAGGGTTTTGGATTCTCTCCAAAATTTGGGATAACTACCTGTAGTTTGCTTTGGTAAAGAAATAGGATGGTGGGGTGCCTGAGTAGGGAAGCGAGGCCCTAACAGGGTCGGTCTCAGCTTCCTCAGAGCACTGGTCACCATGGAGGCCTTTCTTTCCATGACTGAGTTATATCTGGCCCTGGGGGTCAACCTCTGGCTGTCTACTGCTGGGGGTTGAGTCCCTCTGGTTGGAACAATGGTGGGCCAGGGAAGGTTTGGGACAGCTTTGTCCCAGGTTTTCCTTTGCCCATCAGAGTCCATCTGGGGGATGTCACTATGTAAGGGTAAGGGGGATCCCTCAGAATGTTGAGGAATATCCACCTGGCTAGTGCTACTAGACTGGGTGTCCCTAATCTGATGATGAGGGGGTTCCTCTGGGCAGTGGGCCTCTAGGGTCCACTGACATCCCTGACCTCTGCAGCCCTAGGCTGACTGAGGCTGGGTAGAGAGGGGCAGGATACCTGCTCCAGACTGGGCACCTCCTTGGAAGGGGTCCCCTGCCCTCAGTGGTTCTACCAGGACAGGCCTGACCACCTCTGGGGCAGTTCCTTCACAAGGGGCAGGATCAGTTCCCTGAGGAAGCTGACCCTTACCTATAGTCTGGGGGAAGAAGACTTTTCTTCATTCCCTGTACTTTCTGGGGGAGCAGAGTGGACCATTGTTTCAGGCTCCACTACTCCAAAAGTTTCCTGGGGTTGGACTGAGGCCCTAGGGGTCCCACCAACTCTCTCAGGGAGGCCTAACATCTTTAAATGGGCCTTCAGTTCTACTTCAGCCCAGGCTGAAGTTTCTAAATCATTACCCAAGAGGCAATCTACAGGCAAGTTTGGGGACACTGCCACTCTCTTTGGACCAGTGACCCCTCCCCAGCTGAGATTTACTATAGCCATGGGATAATCTGTCCTCACACCATCAGTATTGGTCACCTGGTACTTGAACTCAGGTAAAAGCTGGACTGGGGGCACTAGGGTTCCTGTCACCATTGTGACACTAGCCCCTGTGTCCCTATAGGCTACA
Organism: Calotriton arnoldi; assembly: GCA_963921515.1. Classification (NCBI taxonomy): domain Eukaryota; kingdom Metazoa; phylum Chordata; class Amphibia; order Caudata; family Salamandridae; genus Calotriton; species Calotriton arnoldi. Next base: position 66,836 of record CAWUFW010005013.1, read on the forward strand.
GCTTTCTGACCATTGATCAGAGGTTCATGTCTGCAATTGCCCAAGGAGTTGGGTGACGGTCTATCTGCATTCGGGGGGGATCCACTTGAAGGTCTTGCGGAGGATGCAGAGGGAGTTGAAGCAGGTGGAGGTGACGGCGTTGTCCTGGTGGGTCATGGTGAGGGAGGAGTCTAGAATGATGCCGAGGTTCCGGGCGTGGTCCGTTGGGGTGGGTGGGTTGCCGAGCGCAAGGGGCCACCAGGAGCTGTCCCATGCAGAGAGGGTCCGAGGACGAGGACCTCAGTCTTCTCCGAGTTCAGTTTTAGGCAGCTGTCGTTCATCCATGCTGCAACGTCTTTCATTCCTTCTTGGAAGCTGAGTCTGGTGTATTCGGGGTTCTTCGTGAGAGAGAGGATGAGCTGGGTGTCGTCGGCGTAAGATACTATGCTGAGCCCATGCTGTCTGACGTTGGCGGCGAGGGGGCCATGTAGATGTTGAAGTGCGTGGGGCTGAGCGAGGATCCTTGGGGTACTCCACAGTTGATCTCTGTATGTTCGGAGAGGAAGGGGAGGAGTCTGATCCTTTGGGTTCTGCCGGAGAGAAAGGAGCGAATCCAGTCGAGGGCGGTTCCTCGTATACCTGTGTCGTGGAGTCTGGCTGCGAGAGTGCGGTGTGAGACAGTGTCGAAGGCTGCGGAGAGGTCCAGTAGGATGAGGGCGGCAGTGTGGCCCTGGTCGAGTAGCATGCACATGTCTTCGGTGGCGGCGAGGAGGGCGGTCTCGGTGCTGTGGTTGCTACAAAATCCGGACTGGGAGGAGTCGAGGATGGCGTACTCTTAGATGAAGGTGGTCAGCTGGGCGTTGATGAATCACTCGGTGACTTTGGCTGCGAAGGGAAGGAGCGAGATGGGCCGGTAGTGTTTCAGGTCCATCGGGTCGGCTGAGGGTTTCTTGAGGAGGGGCTTGACCTCTGCCCGCTTCCAGTCGTCGGGGAAGATGCCGGATTCGAGGGAGGCGTTGATGGTCCGGCCAAGTTTGGGTGCTATGGCGGTGACGGCTCTGTGGTAGATGTGCGGTGGGCAAGGGTCCGTGGGGGCTCCTGAGTGGGTGTTCTTCATGGTCGTGGAGGTGTCTGCGGTCGTAGCGGTTTACCAGGTGGTGATGGTCGGTTGGTTGTCGGTGGTGGGGAGGGGGGCGGTGACCGGAGTATGTTCGCTGAAGTTGTCATAGAGGTCCCTGATTTTTAGGTGGAAGTAGGAGCTGAGCCTGTTGCAGAGGTCCTGGGAAGGTGTGACATCTGTCGCTTTTCTGGGGGGTTTGGTGACCTGCTGTATGATGTTGAAGAGTTCTTTGGCGTTACTAGCGTTGGTGTGGATTTTGTTCTTGATGAAGGTCCGCTTGGTGGCTGTTATGCGCTGTTGGAATTCATTCATGGCGTTCCTGTAGTTGTTCTGGTCTTCGGTAGTTTTCCTGTTCCGCCATAGTTTCTCGAGGCGTCTGCAGGAGCGCCTGGCTTCTTGGAGTTCAGCGGTGAACCAGGCAGCCTTCATGTGGCGTTGTTTGATGGGGTGGCGGAGGGTTGCGAGCTTGTCAGCGCAGCTGGAGATCCAGCGGTGTAGTTCTTTGGCTGCGGAGTTGGGGTCGGTCGTGGCGGAGGGAGGGTTGTGGAGGAGGGTGGTGTTGAGGTGTTCCTCTGTGATCTTGCTCCAGTTCCTTCAAGGTGGGCGCGGGGCGGGTTCGGGTGTGGTGGTGGTGTTGAAGGTGAAGTGTACGCAGTGGTGGTCTGTCCAGAGGGGCTCCGTGGTGTGGCTGATGTGGATGTTTGTCCCTCCTGCGAAGATGTGGTCGAGGGTGTGTCCGGCTCTGTGGGTAGGGGTGGTAACGAGCTGCTTCAGTCCGAGGTTGGCGAGGTTGTTAAGGAGGGTGGTGTTCGGCGTTGATCTTTGGCAGTTGTTGTTTCTTCCGGGGTTGAGTGCGAGGAGGGTAGTGGAGTTGTAACGGTGGAAGGTCGTAGATCCAGGGTTCCTGGCGCCGGCCGTGGTTGGCTCGCGGAGGGGTGCCGACGGGCTTGCCTTTGGCACACCTTCATCGCACCAGCGACGCGGCTGCGCAGCGGATGGCATTAAATAGGGGCGGGGAGGGAGGCACAGCTGTGAGGCAAGAGCGGGAATCGGCGGGGGAGGGGCCGCGGGAGCAGCAGCGGCGGGTGGGGAAGCAGGAAAAAACAGGCAGAAAGGGCGGAACGGCAGAATAACAAACAAAGGCACAATAAGTGAAAAGAGAATAAAAAGCACAAAAGAATAAAAGCACAATGAGGAAAGGCAGTTAGAGAGATAAAGGGGCAAAACCAAGAAGGGCGCAACCTAAGCAGGAGCCAAGGCTCCAACCCCTACCTGCACTGAGTCCTGCCTAGGGCAGATGCACAGCACAGCAGCCAGAGCTACGGAGGGAGAGAGCAGGTCCCTGGCCGAGGTCAGAGGTCCTGTCCAGGTAAGGAGAAGGTGGGACGCGTAGCGCAGGAGGGCCGGGGGGTGAGTCACTCAGGCCTATCACACGTAGATGATGCACCCCCAGTGGCGGCTCATCCGCTATGGCAGAAGAGCGTTGCCCCACTGCCTTCAAGCAGTGCAGAAGATGGACAATCATCACATGATGATAACTTACTGATGTAATCATGCTATGTATCCTTAGGGGTGGGAGGGTGGGTAGGACTGCTCCAAGCACGGAACAGGGCATGGGCGGATTGGCATGCCCACTCAAGTGCGCAATGACTGTTTGGTCAGCCCACTCAGGCCGCACAAAGTAGTCATGCGCACTACCCTGCTCGCAATGCAGGCTGCATTACAGCCTGCATGGAGAACATGCCCACCCCTCCAGCCCCTGGCTGCATGCCTTGTCCCGTTGCCCATTACCAATCCCACTGCAGCATCGCTGCATTGTGATTGACTCAGGGGAGGGAGCCTGGCTGCCTACTTCCTGTCCCTGGAAGCAGACGCAGGAGAGCAGGAGCTATGAAGACACGGGACCCGGCTTTGAGGTAAGACTTCCCTCATTAAAATATTTACAACACCCTCTCACACACACATCCCCGCGTCCACATCCCATCCAGTATTCTTTCTGGCGTTTACCACCTCACAGCTGTCCAGCCCCCCAGCACTTCTCAATGGCAGCCGTTGTGCGCCCATGCACATCGGGCATACCACTCGTGTGCCAAAGGTACATACGTAGTTACGACACATGACATAACATCGCATTCCATTCCAATGTATACTAATACTAGGCACATTGCAACAGTAGGGTAGGTGTTGCATAGCGGAGACATAAATATCACTATTCCCACTTCAGTGAGTGCAACCCTAAACTAACCTTTGCACCCCAAACTCAACCGTGGACCCTGGAATTCCTTTTTGAGCCCCCAAAACACACCCCAAATTTCATATTGTACCCCAAATGCACACCCCAATTTTCATATTTTACCCCAAATGCACACCCCAATTTTTATATTTTACCCCAAAACACACCCCAATTTCCTGATCCTACATCCGAAACCCATACCCACCCGAAAAACTTAAAACTACCCCATTACTGACCTCACAATGCGTTGTAATCAAAAGCGATGTAAAGGCACCTGTGTTGTCGGAGTTGCGTTGGTAACGATGTACTGCCTGCGTTGTAATGGACGTCTCCCGTGCCAAAGGCAACCCATAGTCAAGCCAGTTTGCGTCCGTCTGCCCCTGGACTGTGCTCAGCACCAAGGAGCCTTCCTCTTGGACACTACACCGCTACGACACCAGCACCCTCCTCGCCATCAACCCTGGACGCCACCTCGCCTGCCAGGACCAACCTCTGCTCCAGACCGTTCATCGCCATCGCCATCACTGACGGCTGCAGTATCACCAGCAAGGAGCACCCCGACCGTCAAGGAGGAGGCATTGCCATCACCTACAGAAGCAGACTCCGACTGACCACGCACTCTAATGACCCAAGGGTGACCATGGACCATCTCAACTCCCAGATCCGGACAAGGCCCAAGCACATCCTCTGCGGCACCCTCATGTGCAGGCCCCCGGGCCATGGCCCCTCAATCTCCAATACCATTGTAGACCTCATTGCACCCCAGGGTCTCCCATCCACCGACGACATCCTACTCGGTGAACTCAAGTTCCACCTGGACAACCCCAGTGACCAGAACACCACCCCCTCCTGGGGAAGGTCCCCAATATCAGACGCAAGCAGCAAGTCACCTCAACAAGCCACATAGCAGGACACACGGTCGAGCACATCACCTCCGCCAGCGGGAACTTCAACTACAGCCACAACACCGGACTCTCCTGGACCGACCATCATTGGATACATCACTTCTTCACCTTGCCCACCGGACACCACCGCCATCATCGCACACCCTCGCAGCTGGATCAAGGCCACCGAAGAACGTCTCGTCAACTCCCTCCGCTCCAACACTCCGCCAATGCTTCCAAACGATGACACCACAGCACGCAACCACCACCGATGGATCTCCAACAGTGCCGACATTCGGGCACCCCTCATGAACAGCACTGCGTCAGTACCTTCCGCCTGCCTGATGGCATGCATGAGGGTGACGCAGTGCCACAGGGATAGGCTGGCCCCATGCATTGATGGAGTTGCGTCATGGTTGTGACACGACTGCAGCAATGCGTGACTTTAGGGCAGACAGATACATCAGGATTCCAGACGTATCTGTCATTACTTGCGTCATGGAGCGCTGTCCAGTGAATACAGCGCATCCATGCTGTCGCAAGAAGGGCGTCGTGAGAATTGTTGCAACGCTGTCTTGTCGCAGCGCTGCAACACTTTTCATGACTGGGGCCCAGGAATGCGCACTATCTTGTTGATGGTGCACATTCCTGCACTGTAGTTTTGTCGCAGGGCAGCGCTGCAACATTGCTTGCAGCGCTGTCCAGCACCAAAACCTGCTGAGATGAGGCCCCAAGTGTTGTCTCCATTTTTAAGACCAGCTATTTTCTGGTCTTAAGTCCCAGCAGCTAACGGGCCTTAGCGGCTGTTTTTTTAACGTATCGCCGGTCCGTGCGATCGTTGTGAATATCGCGAAGTGGGGTTAGCATGCGTTTTTGCACGGGAACGCCTACATTGCATATCATTAGCGATAGTAATCGCTAACATCGTTGGCGATGCTGGATGGGGCCACTATTGCCAGAAAGCTGTCGCTAATGGCTGTTAGCAACAGCTTGGTAATACGGCGATTAAAATATCGCCCCATTAGCGGCAGAAAAGTGCTGCTAACGCCGCGATAACTCCTTGTGAATATGCCCCTTTATTTCCTAAGTGGCCATATAAGGAAGGTCCTGCACTAGCATGGATACCCCCAGTCTTATGGACCACTAAGGAGTCCCTACCCTGAATGGTTTTGGATTCTCTCCAAAATTTGGGATAACTACCTGTAGTTTGCTTTGGTAAAGAAATAGGATGGTGGGGTGCCTGAGTAGGGAAGTGAGGCCCTAACAGGGTCGGTCTCAGCTTCCTCAGAGCACTGGTCACCATGGAGGCCTTTCTTTCCATGACTGAGTTATATCTGGCCCTGGGGGTCAACCTCTGGCTGCCTACTGCTGGGGGTTGAGTCCCTCTGGTTGGAACAATGGCGGGCCAGGGAAGGTTTGGGACAGCTTTGTCCCAGGTTTTCCTTTGCCCATCAGAGTCCATCTGGGGGATGTCACTACGTAAGGGTAAGAGGGATCCCTCAGAATGTTGAGGAATATCCACCTGGCTAGTGCTATTAGACTGGGTGTCCCTAATCTGATGATGAGGGGGTTCCTCTGGGCAGTGGGCCTCTAGGGGTCCACTGACATCCCTGACCTCTGCAGCCCTAGGCTGACTGAGGCTGGGTAGAGAGGGGCAGGATACCTGCTCCAGACTGGGCACCTCCTTGGAAGGGTCCCCTGCCCTCAGTGGTTCTGCCAGGACAGGCCTGACCACCTCTGGGGCAGTTCCTTCACAAGGGGCAGGATCAGTTCCCTGAGGAAGCTGACCCTTACCTATAGTCTGGGGGGAAGAAGACTTTTCTTCATTCCCTGTACTTTCTGGGGGAGCAGAGTGGACCATTGTTTCAGGCTCCACTACTCCAAAGGTTTCCTGGGGTTGGACTGAGGCCCTAGGGGTCCCACCAACTCTCTCAGGAAGGCCTAACATCTTTAAATGGGCCTTCAGTTCTACTTCAGCCCAGGCTGAAGTTTCTAAATCATTACCCAAGAGGCAATCTACAGGCAAGTTTGGGGACACTGCCACTCTCTTTGGACCAGTGACCCCTCCCCAGCTGAGATTGACTATAGCCATGGAATAATCTGTCCTCACACCATCAGTATTGGTCACCTGGTACTTGAACTCAGGTAAAAGCTGGACTGGGGGCACTAGGGTTCCTGTCACCATTGTGACACTAGCCCCTGTGTCCCTATAGGCTACAGCTTTCTGACCATTGATCAGAGGTTCATGTCTGCACTTGCCCAAGGAGTTGGGACTGACAGTAAAAGTAGCAAACCCCATGCCACCATCACAGAATAAAGTGGCCTGTGTGGGGGACCTGGCTAGGCCAGGGTCCACTTCAGTTCCTCAAGAAAACCCAACTAAATTTTTGGGTGCACTACCACCCAGGGGGATTACTACCTTTAGTACCAGGAGGTGTAGAAGTAGTGTTTGGAGGAATCTTTTCCTTATTGCTGACCTTGGGGCAAATGACATCATTTCTCCTGTGGCCTGGCTTCTTACAGACAAAGCAATTAGGTTGCTTGTCAGGGGAGGAAGGAGTTTGGGACCCACCCCCAGAATAGGATATTGTGGGCCCTTCAGAGGACTTATCTTTTGATTTATCCCCACCTTTCTCTTGGGTCTTGGAAAAATCTTTCTTCTGGTCACCACCCTGGTTCTTTTGTTTCACCCTGGTTCTGACCCATTTATCTGCCTTCTTTCCCAATTCTTGGGGAGAAGTCAGATCTTAGTCCACCAGGTACTGGTGCAAAAGCTGGTTTTGACAATTATTTAGGATCTGCTCCCTCATAATCAAATTGTACAATCCTAAAAAGGCATGCACCTTGCTGCCAAGTATCCAACCTTCCAGTGCCTTTGTAGCACAATCTACAAAGTCTACCCAGTCTTGGGTTTGTGCCTTCTGGGTGTCTCTGAACTTAATCCTGTACTGTTCAGTGGTTAAGCCAAACCCATCAATGAGAGCACTCTTCAGAACTGAATAATTGTCAGCATCCTCTTCTCTAACAGTGAGGAGCTTATCTCTACCTTTGTCAGCAAAGGAGAGCCACAAGATAGCTGCCCTCTGCTCTTGAGGGACCCTCTGAACTTTACAGGCCCTCTCTAAAGCAGTTATCCATTTATGGATGTCATCCCCAACATGGTAGGGAGGGACAATCTTGCTCAGGTTCCTATTGTCAAAAGAATGTTCTTTAACTCTAGGGACACTGTTGCTGCCACCATGGGACTCTAGTCCCAACTTTTTTCTAGCTCTCTGGACTTATAGAGACTCCTTGTCCAGGGCCAATAGCTGTAGCCTGAGCCTAAGCTTAGGTTTCTCAAGTTCCAGAAATTGGTACTTCCTGTCATAAGAGTGGTCCCTCTTGCTAGATACAGAGGTCCCTACAAACTGTCCTGAGTGATTAGACTCTGTAGAGGGAGATCTAGATCTCCTTGGTAAACTCTGCACTCTTCCAGGAGGGGTGATGAGGGGGCCATCTTGGCCTTCTTCAGCATCTCCTTGAAGATCTGAGTTGTCCAGGTGGGAACCATCTTGTTCCTCCTAGCCAGGGTTTGAGTCTAGGTCATAAAAGGTGTCACCTCCTGACCTGTCCTTATTCCCTGCCCCACCCACTTTCTCCTGTTCATCTGACCCAGGGGTCTGCCTAAGGTCATCAAGAAGTAAGGCCTCTATGAGGCGTTGAGTGTTGGCATTTCTCCCTGTCTTCAGCTTTCTAGAGGCACACAGGGCTTTCAATTCTTGGAATGAAAGCTCACTGTATCTAGAGGGCAGAGAACCACTGGCATTTACTTTAGAAGACATACTAAGTATGGTGAGGTGTTGCACCTACCTAACCTAGTGGGAACTAAACTCTCTGAGGTTGGAGAAAGGGTGTGCTAGACCCTTGACTTACCCAACCCTAAATTCAGTAGAACTTACTTATTCTAAGCTAGTATTATATGTACCTAGTACTTAGTGGTTTTCACTTAATCAATACAAAGATGTATCTCGTAAAACAATGCAGGCTTGAATCCCAACCGCTGCACACCAATGTGAGAAGTTGGCCTGGTATATGCTGTCCACTAATTAAAGTGGGCACCCTGTACCAGTACAAACAACCCTTATGGTGATTTAAGAGATCAAAGATAACCTTAGAAAGCTATCCAAGTGGTAGCTGTGGAGATCAGCTTTCAGGCTTAGTCTTAAAGGAATGTTAAGCAGCTTGTTTTACCAGAATGCAACCTTATTGTATTGGTTAAATGACAGGAGAACCACACAGTAGTTATAAAAATATGTATTTATTATTATAACACACTCTAAATACCTTACAGTATCTGCTACACGCAGATAGACACAAAGCACACAATATTGTCGCACAGAAACCTTCATAAGTAGCACTAATACACAGTGGCTCCAAGGGGAGACCAAACCATATACTAAAATAGTGGTATAAGAACCACAACTCGAATCAAGACAGTGTCTAGAGGATGTAGAATCGCTGGGACCCCAAGGAACCACCCAAGGTGAGTAAGTAGGGAGCCCACGGAGGACGGGTGTAGTGTGAGAACACGACCGCGTGCTATGTACAATTCAATGGGAGAGTCGCGGTTGCAGTTTTAGTGTCTAAGGACCTTTCCCAGTGGATTACGAGGAAACCCTTTGGAACCTAGAAGATTGGAGAGCCACCCCACCTGCGGATACCGAAGTACCAGAGTTACCTATCCCAGGGAAGCCGGGTGCATGGGGCTGAAGTGGCGTCGTAAACCGCAGTCGTTCTCAATGGGAGTCTTCAAAGAAATGCCACTGCTGGAAAGAAGAAAAGTGTCCGGTGGAACCCACAGGTGGATTCTTGATGGAAGGAACCTGAAAGCAGAGGGGACAGAGTCTGGGTCACTCAGGAGTGACCAGGGGCTCGGTAGACAAATGCCCACCGATGTTAGGTGCTTCAGGTGTGAAGATGAGACCTTGACTCTACAGCTGCAGGGACCAGGAGATGTCGAGTATGACCAGGAGCTGGATACAAGCTTTCCCACAAAGGATGTTGAGTGCTGAGGGGTCGGTGTCCGGCTGGAGCACCAACAAGTCTTGGCAGTGGCAACCCACGAAGAAGGTCAAGGAAGGTTACGGTCTGGCCCAGCAAGGACCAGGGGACTCACCACAGCAAGGGGAGTCAGGGAAAGCCTGTAGCAACCAGGGGAGCCCTAGAAAAGCAGTGTTGTCCCTCAAATGGACCCACAGGCCGTAGGCACAGGAGTCGCAAGGGGACCTCTAGCAGTTTCACAAAGTAACAGCTTGCAGGGCACAGAGTGTGAGGAGGCCAAAGTCCTTTGTACAAAATGTGTGCAGAGGTTGGGGCTATCGATAGCCCAATGCACTTAGATGGGAAATGCCAACAAGCATATGCACTTGCAAAAGTATGCGGTGCACAGGGGTTCTGGTTATGCAGTCCCCACAAGGGATACTGGCCTCAAACTTGGTGAGAGGGCAGCTTAACCTCAAGAAACATAGGAATCCACCTCCTGTGTTGCTGAAGCCTTCGGAGACTGCAGGAGCTCAGGATCAGTAGACCGGTCAGTTGAATTACAGTGCCTGCGAATTCAGGGGAGTGACTTCTTCTCCCCAAGGGAGATACTTCAGTTTTCCTTGATGCTCCACAGGTCCAGCACGGAGCCTGTATGGTGCACGGGCACAGACAATGCTTTGGACAGAGAGGGAGATGAAGTCGGGCCCAGTCGAAGTCCAGAGTGTCCAGACGGTCGAAGGTCAGTGGTTTCTGGTTCAGAAGCTTGTCCACATCGAATCTAGCGTCCTACAGCCAGGTAAGAAATTTGGACCCACGGGAGAGGGTTGGACAGATTCAGGGGACCCTCCCAGGGGAGGGTCAGGACAGTGGGGAGGATACTCCCCTGTCCTTTGTCCAGTTTCACGCCACAGCAGGAGCCAATGGCTCCCAGGACTGGTTTGAACCGGACTATGCACAGGGACACCAAGTGTGCCCCAGATGCAGACTTTCGGGCACTTTGGAAGTGCACCCACCCAGCCCCAATGCACTAAACCCTGTCTGGAAGGTAGTCACACCGCCCTGTGACAGGATGCCTATAGTGCTACCTTCCTCTGCTCGAGCTTGGCTCAGCAGCAGGATGGCAGAAATATGTCTCTGGTCGGCAGCATCCATTTTGTGCTGTCCGGGTCGAGAAGGCTGGTACCGGGAAGACCAGGGACCCCACGAAGCTTGCTTCTGAAGGGTGGAATCATACCTCCCACACCGGTTACCGGTGTGGAGGTATGATTCCAAGGTGTTTGATGCCAAACATGACATGGTGTGTTGGAGCCGTTTTCGAGATAGCATTTTACACGAGCATATAATGCACCTCTACCTATATGTCTGGCTGCGTCACCGACAACCCAGGAGAATGGTCTCCGAAGGCTGCAGAGGGGCTCTGCTCATGCAGGGGCACCCTCTCACGTAAAACCCAGCACCCTGCCTTCAGGATTGTTAAGGCCTGCTAGAGGGGTGACATAGGTTTTAAGTGTAGTGACCTATGGATATAGTAAACCTATAACTAATGTAAGTGGTGCATGCACCATCTTACACAGGATGCAATGGCAGGCCTGTAGTTCCATTTTGCATGGCCTCTGATGGGTGGAATAATACATGCTTCAGCCCATGGGAGGCTTCTGGGGTACCTTTGCCCTGGGTACATGTGTACCATATACTAGGGACTGACAAGGGTACCCCAGTACCCAATCTGGAGTGTACCTAAGTACATGCATAACCAATTTTAGGGAGAAAGCAGATAGACTGGGGTCCTGATTAGCAGGATCCCAGTCAGACTAGTCAAAAACCAGCAAAACACCAGGCAAAAAGTGGGGGTAATCCTACCTTCCCACACACCCCAACAGTCACAAGGTTTGCGGTGTCAGAAATATCCCCCAGTCTGTGACTGGATTGCACACGATTTATGCATACAGACTTTGTAATAATGTACAGATGCTGGAGGCGGGATTGTGGTGGTAGAGTTAAACCTCCAGTGAGAGTGTTTCCTAAAGCATAATCCAGCTTGTGTGGCAGTAGTATGACTTGTGTTTCATCCAATACCTGCTGTGGAAATGTGTGTCAATTAACGTTGCAGGTCTGGAAAGACTTTTCCATTAAAAGCCACTCTTCCACAATAGAGGATTTCTATGAAGGTAAGTCAGTGTCCAGTTCTACACCAAACATGCTCTACAGTGATGACCAGAAAAAGGAAGCTAAGAAAACATTCATTGATAAATGAAATGAGCACACTGGTCAGCTTACAATTTGAGCATACCAGTGGAGGCCTCTGGCTTGTATGTAGCGTGTGCTGTCACATCTGAGGACAGAGTGATCCAGCACATCCCATTTATGCTGGCACGCGTTAAATCAATAGATGGCCTTTGGCTCCATAGAAAGCTTAAACGCTATGAAACACCCCTTACCGTTTATCTAACCGCCTTTAGAATGCTTTTACACAACAGTCCACATTTGCTTTCAATGGGAGAAGGCAGTGACACAGTTAACTATTAATTGGTTTGAAGTGGCTCAAGGAGTCTTACATGGCGATGGACAGTCACCGCACATGTACAAATGTCTGAGGCAGTTATACATGCCAACATTTGAGTGCGCACTCTGACCGCAGTGCACTGACTCTGCAAATGCAGCTCTTCTCATTGTTGTTCAGAGCCACAATGCACGGACGTGTGAGGACTCGGAGTCAGCTGGCAGCCCTGCCATGGCTCTGTACCAGCGCTACCTTCCTGCTGGTATGCAGGCATTCATGGCATGCTCCGGACAGTCCTGTCACAGTGGCCTGGCTACCGCTGCGCAGGCTCTGTCCTCTGCCTGTCACTTCCCCAACATTGACTCTGTCTCACAGTGAGAGTCTTGGGCCACGCTGCAGTGCACTGCACCAGCGGCACTGTGGTATTGTCAAACTACAAGCTTTTAGTCCACCAAGGCTCAGCGTGCGCAGTCACTCAATGGGTTTAAAAAGTGTGAGGATGCTTTTTAATGAGGTGATGCGGACCAGAACAATAAAATGCGTTACTCTAACGCATGGTGCATGGTACTTGCCAGGACTGCTGATGGTGGCAATGAAAGAAAGGTGGACTCCACAAAACAGATTGAGCACTACAAATGATAGTTAGTTTAGATGATGGCCACTATACTGTTACTGGACCATATGTTGTCAAGATTGTGTCTGATATTTTTGAACTGGGATGTTGGTGGTGCATCCTATCCATAGGTATGTCTGCCATATGAACGTCTTGATTCGATGTGATGGCTGATGCTGTGTTCAGCTGTGAGGTGCAGCACAACAGTGTTCAATTACACTAATATGTCATCTACACAATGGCAAGCAACTCTTCCACTTACCTAATGGTACAGTTTGTAATGTATGCTTACTGTCGTGCAGAAAGGCTGTACATTAGTCCTTAATGCACTGCACAATACTTAAAAATATTGTTGGCTGTATCCTGGTAGGAGTAAATCTGTATATTAGTACCAACTTCAATATGTGTTTCTATTCCACACATAGGAACTCTGGCAGAGGCACAGGATGAAGTGCTACAGTCTACCTGCCATTTCCAGACCTGATGACATTGGAAGAAAGAGACATCATCAAAAAATTCCATCTCAATAGGCTGTCAATTTTGGATCAATGTGGCCAGTTGGAGGCTGACTTGCGTCCTCTTAGAGCCTATCCCACTGCTGTGACAACAACTGTGAAAGTGATAGTCACACTGCACTTCCTGGCTACTGGATCTTTTTAATACACAGTGGCTATATCTGGTGGTATGTCACAACCCATGTTCAGTTTGGTGCTACGGGATGTGCTCTCTGCACTGCTGAGACACATGGACAGCTACATACAGTTCCCCCGACGTGAAGATCTGGCCACTGTAAAGGGAGACTTTTATGCCTTGAGACACATCCCACATTTTGTTGGAGCAATAGATGGAACATGGCCTTGCCCCACCGCAAGCATGTGAACAGGTGTATAGGAATTGGAAGAACTTTCATTCCTTGAATGTGCAAGCAACCTGTCTATCTGATTTAACCATCTCTCACATTTGTGCCAAATTCCCAGGATCAGCCCATGACTCGTACATCATGTTGAACAGTGCCATACCCCAGTTGATGTCATAACTACAAGCAGAGAGGGCCTGGCTTGTTGTTGAGTAAGATGTGTCCGTCCTTTGTGTGTGATGTCCTGTGGCATGTTGTGTAAATGTCTGATTCCGATATGCACCTCTGTGTGTTTCCAATGTTGGTGACTCAGCAAATCCAAACAAACCTTGGCTGTTGGCCCCACTGAGGAACCCAACAACGCCAGGGAAAGTCCATTTCAAGAGGCCCATGGTAGGACAAGGCTTCCAGTGGAGCGGGCTTTTGGGCTCTTGAAGGCCAGATTCCGATGTCTGGACAAGTCTGGAGGAGCCCTCCTCTACTAACCCGGGAAGGTGTGCCAGATCATTGTTGTCTGCTGCATGCTCCACAACCTTGCATTGTACAAAAACATCCCTCAGATTGAGGAAGATGACCAGCAACAGGCCCCCTTGGGTGTGCACCCTGAAATGAGCAGTGATGATGATAGTGGTGAAGAGGAAGGAGTTGATATGCATCAACAACTCATCCACAACTTCTTCCGTTGAGTGTAAGTATGCTGTGAGATGTCAAGACTGTAGTCTTGCAGTCACTGTGGTTGTGCAGCTGTGAGTGAGTTGGTACTGTTGGACTGTTGAGTGTATAGACTTGTGAGTGACTCTGTGCATGTCTGACTGTGGAGGGGTTCTTTACAAATGAATATGTTGTGAAGGTTGATTGGTGTACTCTGAGTCTCTCCACGTAACATGCACTACAGACAGAGACTTTCATTTTTGGAACATGTTTAATTGGTGTACCTGATATCTGACTTATTTTACTATTTTAGGTACCTTTGCCCTTTCATCATCTTTAGGATATTTCAGTGTAGTGACTTCAGCAGGGGTGTTATGCTGTTCTGCATTGCAAAATGGACTTGGGATGTACCTGGGAAACATTGGCACAGAGTTTGGCCGTATGACTACATTAGCACAGCAGCATGTACATCAATGTTATGGTAAGTTTCACTTATACAATGTGGTTTCTGGCCTGTTGAGTGGTGGTCCTTTGGCCATATGTGTGGCATTAGGTCAAACTAAACAGTGTGTACATTTGTCCAACACATGATCGTCTCTCTTCACACTGGCTTTGTCTACAGTTTTTAAGCTGGATGTAGGTGTAAAAGTGTGTCATCTGCATATGCCACTGAGCTTGGTGTACACCACTGTCTATTGTTTATGAGATTCCACCAAATGCTGCTACACTTGCTTGATCTGTGTCTGTGGTCAGTAGGTGATGACATTCAATGTTGTGGTACCTAGTCATTTCTCATGTGGGATTCACATTGTGGATCAGTCTATGTGGCTGGAGCTGATTCCCTGAGACATTTGTTAACTTTCCATTGGTTTAGGCATTGTCTGATGTATCCTCTCCAAACATGTTTTATTGAGACACAGAACATGACTTTTCTGTACACTATCAGTGGTCAATTTGCTGATGAATACTCAGACCCTGTGGACTAAGTTATGACCTCCTAAAGTGTCTTGACTGTATTAAATATGTGTCTCGAACAACAACTTGCATGTGTGTGTAATGTTTAAGGTTATTCAGTGTAAAAATCGAGACTTTGTCAAGTCCAGGGATGACCATGGTGACACAAGCTATGATTTGTGATACACATGATGTTTCATTTGGACATGGAAATGATTCAACATGGACAACTGAATGTGTGCTAAGTGTTTTTACTGTAGTGGTTTTAGTGATTTATTTGCAGGACATTCATGATGCAATATTAACCACACACAGAACCCGTTGTCAGTGTTGGTGGCTGATTGAATTGTTGAAGCAGCCACAGTGTCTGGAGTCCAGAGTGCAACAAAATACTGCCTTCCATGAAGCAATGCACGCAGGAAAGTCAACAAAGTCAGTGTGTATCACACAGAGGAGACTTCAGGGACAACTCTTCTTCCTGGGGCGGGTTGGTGCCTTGCCAGCTGCATCTCCTGCATCCTTTTTGGGACGTCCCGGCTTACATTTGGGGGGGATGACCTTTGCTGCAGGCTCCATGGTGTTGGAGTCCTCCTCCTCCTCCTCTGCCAGGGAATCTATTCCTGTGGCAGGCGCTGATGATGATGGGCCAGATGTAGTTTGGTCACTGGAGTGGGTAGATGTTTGGGAGAAAGCCCTAAAGAGGGTGATGTGGATTTCCCTCAACACCACAGTGTTTTCCCTCAACACACCAATTTGCTGGCCCATATTGTCATTGTGGCTCTCCAGCCGCTGGTTTAAGGACCGGTGCAGCTCTTTCATTTCCTGGAGTTCGACCAGGACATGCCCCATCTGTCCATGATTCTCTTCGTAAGCTCCGATGACTCGGCTAATGTTATCATGTGCTTGAGTGGGACCAGTGGCCTCACTTTCATGGGCCACAGTTAGCCTCACACCACCCCTGCCACGACGACCCTGTGGCCTCGACTCAGGCAGCACCCTCCTACTGGCCCCTACATCCGCAGTGTGAGCGGTGTCAGTACCCACCTCCGTAGCTGTTTCTGGGCCTGGGGTGCAGGTGGTGCTGGTGGCACAGATTGTGCCAGTGGCCATCTGTGTGCTTGCCGCAGAGGTGGTAGGCATGGTAGTGGGCCCTGTGGAACTCACTGGTGCTGTCTGGCAAGGAAGTCCTGAAATTCCAGGTTGGTCCTCCACATCCGGGTGTGCAGGAGAACCAGCATCAGTAGAGTCTTGATCCTGGGGTTAAGATGGATTCTGGTCATCATCTTGTGTCATTGCAGATGTTGTGCGCAATACACCTGTTTAAATAAAGTAGATTGTCTATGTTGTAAGTCAGGTATGTGGATTCATCATCGTTTGTTGTACAGTGCTTTGAGAAATGCATGTGAGAGACGGATGTGAGCTACACAATATGGACTGTGGCTGTTATTTGTTACATGGTATCAACATTTTGGGTAAGTTTGCTTTACATGGAGGGTGTTTTGTATGACCGTTATGTAAGATTTTGCACTTCATGTGGACACTAGGGATGGACATGGCATATCACAGTTACGTTTTGGAAGACGATGACAGGTAACACATGATAATGGATTACATCTTAATCTTTGTTGTAACAAATGATTTAGAACAGGTAGTAGTGGATTTGTCGACCGCACATCTTCTGTCATGTGCAACAATTGTGAAAAAATATATTGAGAAGTATTTATTTGGTGCTATGTTGGTATAAACGCATCCTACTACCACAGATGCGTATAACACATTAGTACAAGTACCTCTGTGCAAACATGTATGATCGTGGTACCAAAGCACTCCTAACAATAATCAAAGAAAGTAGTTTCAAAATTTGGTGTTCACATGATTACACATTTGAGAAAATTGAAGACAAAAGTCTGATGGTTGTAGACTGTATCGTGTATTAAAACCAGGAAAGAACAGCCGACACGTGTTTCGTCACGCAGTGACTTCTTCAAGGATAGGTTCACTGTCATGTGGTCATAACTAATAGAAGAAAAATGTGAATCAAGATGTAACGTTGAGGAGTAATAAAATTGCGATAGATTCTTTGTTCTATGTACTTTCGAAAGTTGCGAAATGGTCCAAGGCGCTCTGCCTTCTACTTAAGGTAGGTGGCCTCCGGTTCAGTTGATGGCCACAAAAATGCTGTAGGTTCCATCCTCCTTTGTGTGGAGGATGGAACCTACAGCATTGACCTTGTCGACAACCCTGTCCCATAATTGGGTTTTGAGGGTAACAGAAGTTTGTTGCACTTGTGTTCCAAAAAGTTGTGGTTCTACTCGGAGTATGTCATCCATCATCCCTGACAACTCATTGTCAGGGAATCTCTGTCTTTTTTTGTTTGCCATGTTTGACAAGAGGGAGTGAAGTGTGAGTGAGGGTGATAGGAAATGTGTTGTGCCTAGATTAGATGAGTAAAGATGTGTGAACAAACGTGTGTGTGGTGTGTGTGTGTGTCTGTGTGAGTGATGAGGTGATGAATGCCTTCTCTCTTGCACTCTCTCACAAACTCGGAAAGGTGTGGTCCTATGCTGCAAGGTAGTAGCAAAGGATCATGGTCAGGGAAGGTATGAGTTTTATACTTTGAAATGTGGGCATGTTCACCCGTGTGCTGACCATCAGCTGTGTCCTTTTTGTTGAGCGTCCATTGGACTATGTGATTTTTCTCGGCAGAAGCTGATGTGCAGCGGTCGTGTGTAGAGGTGTGACCACTGAATCTGAAAGCTGGTACATCGTTATGATCGTAATTTGGTGGTCACTTTGACTGCAGTGTTTTCGGGATTGGAAGACTATTGGTAGTCTTTCCGACCACCGAGAACCCTTCGGAGAGCGTTACGACTGCAATGGTAGGAAACAGAGCATTGCATGCGTCGTAATAGGGCAGATGATACTTCGTGGTCGTGGCGGGCAGAAATTATCTGCGGCCATGGCGGTCGGACGCCCAGTCCGACCGGCATCGTAATCAACCCCTTAGTGTATAACTTTTTTCAGAGTACATTACGTTACAAGCATAGGCAAAGCCAATAGATCTGGCCTTGGCAAGCTGGTGTTATGGATAATTTTTTAATATTTATATTTCAATAGTATGCCACAAAATAATGGTGATCATATAACTACAATACCAATGTTAAATGTATAAATAAATTTCCCATTGCAAATGATGTTAATGGAACATTATGGGTCCTTTCTAGCCGTCAGTAAACAGTATTCATTTTAATACACATTACAACTATGATACTTATTGATGCAAAGACAATTCTCTATTGGCTTTAAATTACTGCAACCTGAAAACAGTGCATAAACACATTAGTGTTGGACCTGACATCCTTGGTGTGGTTTTCCCACAACTTTTTGCCTTCCCGTCTCCTGTGCTTTTGCTGACTTCATTTTTACTGGCTTTAGGACTCTGCGCACTTTATCACTGCTAACCAGTGTTAAAGTGCTTGTGCTCTCTCCTTTAAGTATGGTAAGATATGCTTACACCCAACTGGCACATTTAATTTACTTGTAAGTCCCTAGTAAAGTGGCACCACATGTACCAAGGGCCTATAATTTAACTGCTACTAGTAGGCATGCAGCACTAATTGTTCCATCCAGTTCAGTAGACCTTTAAGCATTTCTCAGGCCTGCCATTCCAGCCTGTGTGTGCAGTTTTAAACTGCCATTTCGACCTGGCAAGATAAACCTCTTGTCAGGCCCAAACATTACTTTTTAGTACATATTTCACACCTAGAGTGGGCCTAAACAGCCGAGAAGGCAGGGCACAGTTTATTTAAAATGTTGGACATGCACTTTTAAGTTTTACATATCCTGGTAGTTAGAAACTTCTAAATTTGTTTTTCTCTATTGTAAGGCCTACCTCTCCCGTAGGATAACATTGGGTTAACTTATTACATTTAGGGCCTTATTCTGAGTACTGAAATCCTGGGACCGCCGTACTCATGGTGGCAACCCTGGTATTAGGAGTATGGCGATGGGGCTGCTACAAGACAGCTGCCTCTACTGGGATATAGGATTTTGCTGCAACAGCATTCTCAACAGTGACAGAATATGCTAGCGATGCCAATATTTTTCTGAGCAACCAATCGATGTAGTCTGAAAAGTAAAGGGAAACTACTTTGGGTGGGTACCCAAATGCAAGGAACCTTATTCAATCGGTATCAGTGCACCACAAGACAAAAATCCAAGTGTCCTGCATTTTGTGCTGACTATAGATGTGGTAGTCAGAAAGAAGAAAGGTAAAAATAGGAAGAAAAGCAAAAAATTAAAAAAGTACAAAACGCATGCTAAACCACAAATAAAATTAGAAAAAACATAAAAAACACACACAAAGACAAAAGTTAAGATAATAAATAAAAATGCGGGGGAAATAAGTTTTAGAAGGGAAGGATTAAACAGGATTGAAAAAAGTAGACCCCAGCACCATAAACAGACTGAAAACAAGATGGCACGCCCATGCAAACCGTGTGGTGCAGTTCGCGTGAGATTTCCACGTTAGAGCGCAGTTTGTGTTGACGTATACATAAATGTCATGCGCCCAGGGAACTCCGCCCACTTGCGGAAATCCACATAGCACGGTGGGTTTTTTATCCACTTTGCGGAGTTCCGTGTAGCACAGCTACGCAAACTCCACCCAGGCCTAAATATTTGAATGAGTAAACAATTTATATAGTGTGAACATATACTCTAAGGCGTCAAGGCGCTGATATTTGAGGCAGTTGCTGCAATAGCATAGATTCCAGACAGTATGGTTAAATAAAAAGCTATAGATTGTTGTCGAGACCAGTTGGCAAAGGTACAAAAGTTAGCTGCTGTTGGTGATATTGGTGATGTTGCTTGATATTAGACCCTTGGCTTGGGCTGTCGGACAGACAACAGCAGTCTTGGGGTAGAATTGCTCTGCTACCAGGAACAGATAAATTACATCACATTTGTAGCCATGGGTAGAAGGGTCTATGTTGAACTGTGGTATATGTAATCTTGATCTGCTCAGGTAAGAGGATGGAAAAAGACATGCAGTTCCTGCATTTATTGGTTCTCTCTCAGATTATGCCAACTCCCTGGACTTCCAGACTTCCTTCTAGATAAATTACAATGTGTTCAGAATGTGGCAGCCCATATGATTCTAACAGTACATAGGTTATTCCACGCCCTCCCCTTCTCCTACCTTTTTTTGGCTTCCTCTTAAAGTACATATTCAATTGAAATCAATGTGCATTACCTTTAAAGTCCTTCCAGGCCAGATTCCCACCATCATTATACATCATACTAAGAGATGCAGTCCTCCTCATATACTTTGTTCATCAACAGCCACTGTACTAGTGGTACCCACTTGAATAAATGCAGGCTCAGTGGCCGTTACTTCTCATTAAGCTTGACCAAGCTATGGAACCTTCAACCTGAAGCCATTTGTTCTGAAACCATAGTTCTTTTATCAATGCATGTTTGTCAAAAAACTTGGTTTTTGCCTTAAGCCTTTCTATCACCTTAAACGCTACCCGTTCTGCTTGCTCTGATAAGTCTAGTGCTAAGAATCAATGGGTGATCATGTGCTTAATAAATATTCATAACTTAACCACATTTAATATAAATATTCAAATCAAATATGGCCCACTGTTAATCTGCTTATTTTCACACTAGACCCCCACCCTCACACTTATGCCACAAATTAGCTCAGTCCACCAATTATTCTCTCCAGTGCCTAAAAAGGACCAACCCCTTTGGTCACTGACCCAGTTGAAATGTGCAGCTCTTTGCTAGAATTTGCCAGTGCCTTGCTAGCTGTAATTCCTCAGATCTAGTTAGCTCCGTTAAAAGTAGTTTTTCCCTCCACTGCCAGAGTCCTCTCATTCTCAAGGAAATGTAATCATATCTCTCCTACCTCAGAAAAACTTTCTCTGGGCTGTTGAAGAGAAGATACATTTCAAAGTCTGGTGTTTTGCATACAAAACCATTCACATAAATAAACATCCATATCTGCGCAGCTAACTCTCAAGATCAAGAAAACCACAAGGGCCCAGAAGTAAGAGGCAGTTTTACCCTAATTGCCAAATTCAGAATCTCTCAAGTGCTTCATCGCTCCTCACGGTGCAGCAAGTAGCCCATGACTATATTACCTACTCATATAAGAACCCAGTGCCCTCTTCTTTCCTTCAGAACACTCAAAAAGTTTCAACTCTTTCGTCTGTTTCTGAACTGATGATTGAAGCCTGTTAAAAAACTGAACATCGTGTAATAACTTTTATCCTTTGTCATTGATGATGTTACTGCATTCTCACTGTTCTTTGTAAAGCACTCCCATGCCCTTTTTGTGCAACTTTGCCATAGAAAATTATTAAACATAACTAAACACACAAAATCATAAATAAATAAATATATAAACACATAAATAAATGAGGCATTGATGAACTTGTTGCAGTAGGTATTGATATTAAATGTGAAAATGGTAGGTGCTGCGTGTAGAAATAGACACTAGATTTAGCAAGCGCTTGACTTTCAGTCCCTTTAGGGCACATTACAATTATATAAGTTTGCTAGGATGCTAAGGAAGTGATCTTGTGGCCTGCTCTTTTGTCGAAAGAAGGATTTGGACACTGGAGATTAGGAATGCTAATTTTATGCACTGTGGGTCACAGTGACAATTGCCATGCACAGGCAAGTCTCATTCGAACTACTTGACTAAGGAAATGCCAGAGTTCCTGATTTCCCAAGACGATAAAGTTATTAGAAGAGCATCAGTTGACAGCTACACCTACACCGAGCTTTGCAGTGGCTCAAATAAAGATTCTGAAGTGCCTGTGCTCAACTTTCCCCCCTTCCCCAAAGTCTTCATTATGCTATTTCTCTCTCTCCTTCCGTCTACTTTTGGAAGGAATGACAGGAGACTGAGGCATTGGCAGCGCCGGTGCCACTCAATCTGTTTCCTCTTCTTGTTCTTTCTGGAAGGCAGTTCTAAATGTCATAATTTTGCAGAAATATGCCTGCTGGGAAAGACATGTGCAATAATACAGAAGGAAATTAAATCCCATGATGTGAAAGTCAGGCAGCTTACCAAAGTGTAAACATTCCAGCATAAATGGCAGCAAACTGTACAGCGGGCTGCAATTTAAACGCTGTTAGTGCTTTAAAAGGGAGAAAAATGCTGTTTAGGTTTCTTCTCACTTACCAAAATGTTGTGTCACAAATATAAGACATGCCTTGACAAACCCCATGCGGTGTTTAGAAAAGAATTAAGATACTGTAAATGAAGTCTTTATGCGTTCGAGCATTTGTTTACCAGGCCGCCTTCATAGGAAAAGATCCCACAGAAGACGTTCATTCCAAGTTTAACTTGTTTTTTTTTTGCCTATTGAAGTTACATGTTTGTTTTGTTTTATTTATTTCAATTAGGTCTCAGTTCTGCCAGATTTAATGCTAATAATTCAAGCAGTTTTTTTCCGTCCTAGAAATAGATGGCAGCCCTGATCCCGTCATGTTTTTTTATATCAAATGCCCCAAAGCTCCATGGAAACCTGTGACAGCTGGGCTCTGGATGTGCGACAGCACTAGTTATAAAGCTCTTGGTTTGTGTGTTCATTATAAAATCTATTAAGGGTCGACGTATTGGCTTGCACTAACCCACTTTCCTGTAACTGGAAACAACAACGTGTCTGTACCACACAGCTGGGTTATTATTCAGAGGGTGAGACAGGAAGCTCAACTGGATGAATTTGTCTTTTGTTTGACGTTTTTGGACGGTGAGGGAGCCTAAGATTCATTGAGAGATGAAAATATTTTATTTTATCATATGCTTTTCTATTTGTAATGACTTAGCTGGTGTGATGGATTACACCTGTTTGGTTTTGCGGACATTTCTTAAGAATAATTCACCGGTTTTCCTTTTTGGGATATACAATTTAGGGAAAAAGTTGAGGTGAATATTTAACCTCCATATATTATATTATATCATTTTTTTTATGTCATGTTATGTATGTCATGTTATGTATGTTATGTCATTGATCCAGCGGGTTACTAGCAACAAGCATTCATACACAAAATACTCACTTGGACCGATCATTCATACTACGCTAGCAATTTCCGCTGGTGAGTCAGTTGGTACTCTTTATCAAAATCCCTGCTACCAATTACCTTCTGATTGAAGAGTAATGACTTACCAATGAATCCTTTGCTAATTGGGAAGTTTAAAATGAGTGACGTTCCATACAATTCATAAATTTCTGAAATAATCACTGAGTCAAGAAGTTTTAAAATATTTATCTAAAGTTTTAGCAGAGTAAAATACAGAACCACATGATACTTAATCGCATATCAAGGGTGAAGCACAAGAAACTCAATTATCGATTAATGACAGTCCCTCAGAAAGGAGAAGATAGAGACAGCAGCGCAACTAAAGGTTGCATATATTTACCTAAAGTGTGAGAACCAAACCCCTTGGCCAAGGAGTTGGATAAGATAGAACCCTGGAAGGATGAAGAGCAAAGATCTCCTCCCGGATCAGGACAGTACCAGTGACCTCTCTATCAACGACGCCTGCGTCGTTCCCCTCTCTGGTACTTCGCTTCTCTCCGATTTCTCCCGTGTCTTCTTTCTAAGGTACTCCGCCGCCCCCACCTCAGGACCTCTCTGGACAGTAGTTCAGCCTGAAATTGATCAGCTTGGCGGTCTGGAGCTCTTCTGTGCGTTCTAAGAGTGTGTTCTTCTCAGCGTCTATTCCCTTAGTCTCTAGGCTAACTAATTAGCTAATTCTATATCTATTATACCCTTCTACGCCCATGTACCTCCCATTTATGTTGCAAAAATATGGGACCACTACTTCTGATTGGACGGGAACAGGGGTTGATCCTCACACCATATTGATTTAATTCATTTTCTTAAAGCCCTTTGTTTTAGAATACCGCCCCTCACTTTTAATACATTTGCTTTATTTCCCACCCATCTCATGACAAAGTTTATACATTCTTCATGTACATTGTTACATTTTTATAGGGACATTCATGAATACAACAATATTGGCCATCAGGTCGCGGCCTTGGACGACGTCCAGGTTGACTTCATCCTTTTCCCTCTGAGCAGCTATTCAAGGAGCATGCGCAGAACCAACGTCACACAAGTTTTCAGTTCACCAACCCCAGGCCCATATTTACGAACTAAATAAAGTCAAAGAAGAAAATATTAAAATCACAAATAAAATGTTTCATTGTATACCCACTCTTTCTACTCTATTCCCTTTTACTTATAAATTCTATCCCGCATTAGTAGCGTTAAAATACCACAGTTTAAACAAAACATAAAGTAAGCTCTAGCATGTGAAAACATAAAGCAGCCATTTTAATTCACACTGCGCAGAAGCAAGAATTTTCCCACCAAGCAAAGAAAGACGTCACACCACATGATATGGTTGAGACATGCGCAGTAAAGTTCCCGCGCTTTTAGCAGCCATTTTAGAATAGACAAGCGTTACTTGTTAGTAAAAACACATAGGCAAGCTTCCTTGCTACTTATTTTTGTGTGTGCAGTGGTTAGTATGAACAATACAATTTAATACATTAATACTTTTTAGAAGATTGCATCCGAGCAAGTCTCATTTGTGAGTCCTTGCTCCATCAATCCCCTCTCTGATGGCATTTCTGAGCCATCAAAAACACTACCCACAACCAGATGCCAACTTTTAGCATAATGTTGTTTCACTTTCATTTTTACACTTTCTACTTTTCACATCTCCTTTCAGTTTCTTGTATACTTCACTTCTTAAGTCTTCAAGTTCGATTTCATCAATCTTTCTCTTCTTTCCTTTTCCTGTCACATTATACGATTTATTCTTGCTGCAGCATTTGCACCATATTACTATTGTAAATACTATTATTGCTAACCCTGCTAAGGGTACTAATATTTGACCTATAAGTCCTTTCCCTATATTAGCAAACCAGGTACCAATTGACCTAATACTACTGGTCAATCTTTTCCATACACTATCAACTTCCAGTGGTTTTAGTTCCTTCTCAAGTTTTGTTATATTCTGTATATACGTTACAATTTCTGCACTTTTATCAGGTATGTAAGTGCAACAGTGTTTTGTCTTCAATAATTTACAGACTCCGCCCTCTTTTGCCAATATAATGTCAAGAGCAAGTCGATTTTGCATAACCATAGATCTAATCGCAACCATTTCCGCATTAATCATTAGAAATCCTCCAGCAGTGTCAGTTGATAAACGATCAACCACTGTAGATAATTTACATATTTTCCTTGAATTCAGAATTATTCCCACTGAAGGTATCAATGCACCAAATATATCATCTATAATTTCTGAAAAACTAGCTCTTTTTCTACGTGTTAATTCACTAGTATTTTCATTGTTGCCATCATTTCTTTTTACGTGGTATATCTTTGGAAATACTATTCCAAAATAACAACTTCCATACCACCATGCAGGAAGCCTAAAGTAAGCCTTATTCCCACACACATAATAGATTCCAGGAAAAACTGAATCTGTTCCTCCTTTAAGTCCCCAACCTCCAAGAATTAAGAAATTGTGTTCACATTCACTGGTACCGATGAAAATATTGTTATACTCAGTCTTTAACCTATGTAGACAAATTTTCCCTGTCTTTACAAAATCCAGAGCCATAGCAGCTTGAGCCTTGCCAGGTGTGTAACTCCCCTCTTTCTCAGTCCAAGGTGGTAAATGAGCCTTATGCTCAGAAGCTTTCTTTTGGAAATGTTGTCTTCTATTCTCTACTAAATTTAAAAATACCTTTTCTTCTTCATGTAAAGAACATGTTAGATTGCTTCTATGTGCGTGTGTTATGTCTATTGACTTCATTGTTAAGAAAAACTCTCCCATAAACTGTGCATCTTCGCTACTAAGCACTGGATTCATATTCTTTCGAATTGGAATTTCAGTAAATATCACATCTATATTTGAATAATAATACTGAAGTCGCCCTGTTCTATAAAATAAACTAGTCAGTACACTACATGATATGCCATAGGTTAATGGCAAGTGATGATACGTTAACCCTTCTGCTACTGATTCAGGTAGTTTCATACAGACATAACAATTACTAACTTCCATGGTATCTACATACTGAAATAATAACTTTGTGAAAACATTCAAACTAGTGTTGTTATTTGTTACTTCATGATGAAATTCTGGTTCGTCTTCTGCCTGTAGTTCTACTCTATTACTTTTCAAGTTATCTGTTCTTTCCTTAGTTTCGTTGTTAATCTTTCTATCTATTATCATAAGATAAGGAATTGCTACGATCACAACTAACCATACTATAAGCATCACTACCAGATTGCATATGCATATAGCACAACATCTATTACAACCTTTCTGCTTTGGTCTCCCAGTAACTCTATCGTCAGACATTTTGACAAGGAAGATTGCTCTTCTTATCGTATTCTTCAAGTCTCTTTACGTTCTCAAGGTGGTTCTATTTCTTTTTCATAAGTCAGTTCTGCACCGGTTCCTGCGTCACCACTTTCACTTTATTCTGAACTTTCGTAATCTTCGAGAATGATATAAGTCCAATCAGGACCTTTAAATTTGTTATACACAAGTTTCAGTCTTTTGCTTCTTCGTTTTTCGCTTTTATTTCCTTGTCCCGTTTGGCTTGTTACTTCATTCACTTGCTCTGGATCTCCACTTCTGGTTGTTATGTGGTATTTTACTCTTTTGATGACACTAGGCCAATGATCACCTTTTCTCGTTTTCTCTGTTTGCACTGTCTCTTTATTTCCTTCTTTAGAAATCCCTCTGGTTTTCAATTGTGGCACACTTTCGTTTTCTTTTATCTTAGTTTCTTTTTCTTGTTCTTTTCCAGGTCGTATTGTTGTTTCTTTATCTGCTTCACTGTGGGTCTCTGGTAACTGATCTTGTTCTTGATTTACGAATTCATCCTTGAAATTCTCAAGATCTTCTTCTTCTGTGTACTTTTCTTGATCTAACTGGTTCTGATCAGGGCTTATCGCACTTTGTACTTCTGCAGCCTGACCTGGTTCTTCTAGACCTATCTGTCCCTGCTCAAAGTCTGTTTGTTCTTCTTTAATTTGAGCCCAGTTTCCTCTCCCTATCTGTTCCTGCTCAGGTTCTTGTGTTTGTTCTTCTTCCTGAGCTGCTTCTTCTTCACCTATCTGATCTTCTTCAATTTCTCCTAGATTTACTTGACTTCTTGTTCTGTAGTAGATTTCAGGTATTTCCACTACTGGTATCCAGTCCTGACTTGTGCTCGGTTGTTCTTCGTCAGTTTCCCTTGAATCTCGAACCTGAGATTCTTCAGCTGGGCAACCTTCAGCTTCTTCAGTAATTGATATTATCTGAGTATTTTCTTCTTCAGGATCTGGTACTCTTTTGGTGTGGCTTACATGAATCCAATTAGGAAATCCTGCACACTTCACTGCTGTGTTCGTAATCAGTATGACCTGACAAGGTTCGCCCACCTAGCGTCTTCTCCAACCTGGTGAGAGACAGAACGCACTAAATCAGCCAGTCCTATGCAATAATCCAGAACCATATCATCAGATATATTCAGCAGTTTATTTGTGGGTACATGTGCTTGTCTCATTGCTCTTCCCATTAGTATCTCATGCGGACTCAATCCGGTGTTTCTATCAGGAATGCTTCTGAGTCCCATTAAAACGAGAGGCAATGCATCTGGCCACTCTAATGATGTTGATGCACACATTTTTCCCAGTCTGGATTTTATCGTGCCATTCAATTGTTCCACCACTCCAGAAGCTTCTGGACGATATGCACAGTGCAATTTCTGTTCAATTTGGAATGCTTCACAGATTATCTTAACCACTTCACTGTTAAAGTGCTTTCCTCTATCTGATTCCAAAGTTACTGCAAAACCAAATCTAGGAATGAGTTCGCGTAGCAACAACTTTTCGACTGTAATACTATCAATCCTTCTGGTAGGGTATGCCTCCACCCACTTGGAAAACAGACACACTATGACTAGTGCATATTTCAGCCCTCTACATGGTGGTAACTGTATGAAATCAAGTTGCAGTCTCATGAATGGACCCTCCGCCTTTCCAATTTTCCCAAACCCAATTACTGTTTTTCTTCCTGGGTTATGCATTTGGCAAGTTAAACATCTCTGGCAAAGACTCTCTGCTACAGCCCTAAACCTTGGATTGAACCAATTTTGTCTAAAGAGCCTAATCATTGCATCTCTCCCTACGTGTGTGTCTCCATGATACATCCTAGCCATTTGTGAAAGCAGACAATCGGGCATGACTGGTCTGCCGTCAGCACAAATCCATACATCATCTTTTGCTTTTTGGGTACATCCTGTTTTAATCCATGTACTCCTTTCGCTCTCATCAGCATCATCTTGTAATCTTTTTACATCATTCCATGTTTCAGGAGGTGCATACAGCATAAGTTGGCAGCTGATTCCCATTCTTTCCACCCTTTTGTTTACTGCTAATCTGTTTTTGGCACAATGTTGAGCCACAAGATCTGCATATCTATTGCCGACTACCACCCAGTCATCTCCTGACTGATGTGCGGCACATTTCACCACAGCCAATTCTTTTGGTGATTGTATTGCTTCCAGTAGTTCCTTTACAAACTGTCCATTTTTAATGGGGGATCCTGAAGAAGTCATGAAATCCCTCTGCATCCATAATTGGCCAAAATCATGCACAACCCCGTAACCATATTGGCTATCAGTGAATATAGTTACTTTTTGATTCCTCCCAATTTTGCAAGCTTTTATCAAAGTAATCAATTCAGCTATTTGTGCAGATTTTACTCCTGGTAAATAGGATGCTTCGACTATTCCAGTTAGTTCACACACTGCATATGCTGCAGTTAATTTTCCATCTTCATGCCTTTGGCATGAACCATCAACAAACAGCTCCCTGTCTGGCTTCTTGAGGGGTAGTTCCTGAATGTCAGGACGCGGTTTCGTGCACAACTCTGTGACTTGTAAACAATCATGCTCTTCTTCGTCATCTTTAACTTCTTCATGATATGGGTCTGGTAGTAAGGTAGCTGGATTTACTATTGTGCACCTTACAATGGTCACATTTTCAGCACCCAATATTATTCTTTCATATTTAGTCAACCGACTAGGAGTAAGATGCTGAGTTCTGGTTCTTGTCAACAAAATCACAACTGCATGTGGAACGAACACCTTTACAGGGTGTCCCATTACAATTGATTCACTTTGCTCAATGCTCAAACAAGTAGCAGCTACTGCTTTTAAGCAACCAGGCAACGCAGCTGCCACTGGGTCCAATGTAGCAGAAAAGTATGCTATAGGACGTCTGTCTAAACCATGTCTCTGGGTTAAGACTGAAAGTGCACAATTTTCTCTTTCATGACAGAATAATGCAAAATTTCTTTTATAATCAGGCATGCCTAGGGCAGGGGCTGCACACAATGCATTTCTTAATTTTACAAATGCACCTACACTCTCATCATCCCACTCAACTGGGCCCTTTGCCTTCTTTTTCGTCATTTGAATTAATGGCTTCGCTAGTAGAGAAAATCCTAATATCCATTGTCGACAGTATCTTACTATTCCAAGGAACATTCTTACTTCTCGTTGAGAGACAGGCATCTGCATTTTCTTTATTAATTTTATTCTCTCAGCTGTTATTCTCCTTCTGCCCCTCTCAATCTGGTGTCCTAGGTACTTAACTGCTGTAGTACAGAACTGCAATTTTTCGGGTGAAACTTTATGCCCTTCTTCTGCTAAATGATTTAATAAGGCAATGGTGTCGACAACACAATCCTCTCTGGTGTTAGATGCCACTAGTAAGTCGTCTATATACTGCACTAAGACTGAGCTTCCTGGCATCACTAGTTTCTCTAGGCACTTTTTCAATATCTGGTTAAAGATGGAAGGACTTTCTGTGTACCCCTGAGGAACACGATTCCATACATAAACCTTGTTCTCGAATTTAAATGAAAATAGATACTGGCTATCTGGATGCAAAGGTATCGAAAAGAATGCTTGGCATAAATCAATCACAGTAAACCATCCTGCACTCCAAGGAATCTGGTATAAAATGACTGCAGGATTTGGTACTATAGGACAACATGGTTCCACAATCTTATTTACTTTGCGCAGGTCTTGAACGATCCTATATTTTCCACTAGGTTTCTTCAGACCCATGATTGGTGAGTTACAAGGGCTACTCATTACTTCTTTTAGTATGTCTTGTTTTACCATTCTGTTAATTTCTTCAATGACTCCTGCTTTTACCTCTGCACTCATTTTATACTGTCGGGTGTTTGGAAAAATTGCACCTCGTTTACAGTAATCTTAACTGGGTCTATTTTGGCCATAAGTCCTACTTCTTTTCCCGTGAAATCCCATACCATGGAATTAACTGTAGTTTTTAGTTCTTCTGGTAATTCGTCTTTTGTTATCAAAGAAAACATCTCATCTACTTCTGTACCTTGCTTTGCAATCATAAATTGATATACATGATCTTCATCTGGGGTCTGAACTGCCACACCATCCGGCGTGCAGAAAATTGTACAATTCATTTTACAGAGCAAATCCCGGCCCAATAAATTCACTGGACTGGTATCGCACACTACAAATTGATGCATTTCTCTAAAGTTTCCTATTTTTACTTCCATTGGTTCGGTAAGAGGTGTTCTAATCTTCTGATTAGCCACTCCCACAACTTGGATAGCTTCTCCAGAGAGGAAGGTCTGGGATGTCTGCTGTTCTCACAGTAGACCTAGTAGCACCAGTGTCCAAAAGAAAAGTAATGTCATTACCTTTCACATTCCCTTCAACATATGGACCTGACTGATCTACCGGTAAGGATGCACCAAGTACGCACTCCTTCTTCCCCTCTCCTAGGCACCGTCATGGGTTATAGGTACAAAAGTCGTCCTGTAAAAGAAATTGTGATGTTACATAATCATTCTTACCACTTCCTCCTTGATATCCGACGTCTGTACCCTGCTTTGCTCTGCTTACATTACCCTGTATAGGTGCAGGTGGCAACTGACTCTGAGGATTTACACCCTGCTGTGAGTTATTCTGCGTCTGTGGATTTAAATTTTTATTTGGGCCATTATTATTCCGAATCTTTTTACATTCATCCTTCCAATGTCCTAATTTTCCGCACCCATGACAAGGAAATTTCTTTTTAGCCTCTTCTCTGCTCATTCGTCCTCTCACTTTTCCTCCATTCCCAGTGTCACCATTCGTTCCAGAATCTTTTCCTTGATTATCACTTGGATTATCCAAATTAATTCCCTGTCGCTCAGCCATTTTCACCTGAGCCCACATCACCTTCTCTTGCAATTTCTTGTGCCTATCCTCAATATCATCTCCACAATATTTTGCATATTTCAAAATCTCGTCAATGGGTTTGCCTTGCCAGCACAACATGTGCTGCTTAATCATCTGACAAATCTCTGGCTTCAGACCGTAAACAAATCGGTAAACAAACTGACTCTTGTTTTTATCTCCAATGTCCTCAAATCCACTATACTGCTTAAATACCTGCAATAAACGCTCGTAGTAGGCATGTACCGATTCACTGGCTTCTTGAGTAGTTCTATCTATTTTCACCCAATCTGTTTCTTTTGGTGGTATTTTCCCTTTCAAATAAGTTATCACCTGCTGATACTTTTTCATTACATCATTGGACGGGGCACCTGTCTTTGGATCTCTAGGATACTCCTCACTGGGCCAATCAACTGTGATTTTACAATCTGTCCACAAATCGGCAGGTACCACTATGTCGAACAAACCATCCAAATCTTTCAACAATACCTTTGACACCTTCACAAACCTCTCAACCTGCTTGTACCATTCAATTGGCTTTTCTCTCAATTTTGGGAAATCGTTCAGTAAATGATAAAATATCCTGTCTGCTCCATGGGACATGTACATATCCCCCTCCTGGAACTTCTCGCATCGGGTACATTTGATCTCCTTTCCCTGTTTCCTTCTTTAAATATTCTGAAGTGGTTTTACTATATCGTGCTTCTTCCTTTTTCTTTGTCCATCTCACTTTCCATTTATCTAGCTCTCCCCATTTCTGCAAAATTGTCATTAATTCTTTTACTTGTAATTTCCTTCCTGAGGCATTCATATTCTCCAAATCTTTGTCTGAAAAATCTGCTCTATAGGGTTTTTGTAACACTTTTGACTTCCCTATTTCAATTCCCATCTGTTGAGCTAAATCTGATAATTTCTCATGAAATATTTTTGTATTTCTTGTGATGCTTCTGCATACAAACAATAATTCTTCTTCATCGTAAATATTTAGACGATCTACTCCTACATTTCCTGCTATCATTTCTTCTAATTCAACTTTTAATTTATAAATGTCCATAATCTTTGGGGGTGAACTCTGTTTGTCGGATCCTTGTGCCCACCTTTCTAAGTCTTCAGGTGTAACTACTGTGGCACTTTTCATTCCTGATGAAGTTATTATGTTTACTTCTTTGGAGCAACCAGGTGTTACTCTTCTGGGAGTACTATTTACAGAATCTCGAATGGGCAAGTCCATTAATGAAATCATAGACTCACAATCACTAAAGTGATCCTCAACCATTACTACTGCTTCAGGTTTGGGAATATTCACAGGTGTAGGCATAACTAGAGGTTTGGGATAAGTTACTTTGTCACCATATAAGGGAACCACTGGACCAATCGTTACAGGTATGGTCAATGAATCAGGATGAACACTCAATTGTGTTACTTTCTGAATTAATTCTGCTCAGTTTTTATCTATCGCTTCCTTTTCTTTATCGTGAAGTACTCTATTAACTGGTGAATCATGTAATACTTCAGGTACCAAAGGTGTCCTTAAAAAGGGTACACTTGGGGCGCAACCGCTTGTCCCTACCTGATATGGTGGTGGATTCTTTAATAGACGTTCCATAAATTCGTCTTCGGAATCTCCCAATCTAGTCAAATGTTTTGTCTTTTCTGTGCATTTATTTCCTGACGATTCTTCTGCCATTAATATGGGATACAGACCCTCTGTAAGCATTGCTCTTCTCCACTGTTTCATCTGACCGTCCCTTGACTCGTTTTGGTATCTGGGAAAAAATCCCCGATAACCCCTATTACTTCTGGATCGGTCACGTTCAAATGCCTCAGTTTCCCATTCTTCTAAGGCTTCGTATTGTGTCAATCTAGGTCTGGGTTCTAAATCATTCATTCTTAATCTTAAATTTTGAAGAATCCTCCCATTGAAAGTACCATTTTCTGGAAAAGCTAATATTCCATCAATTTTGGTATATTCTATCCAATTTTCTATCCATACGCAAGTATGATAACCTCTCTCCATCATCATAAATGAAGCGGGCGTCTTAGCTGGTGGAATGATAATTCCTTCTCTAGTTTTGATTCCTTTGTCCTTTTTAAAATAATTCTTAATCTTTTGTAGAAATGACATTTTTCTTTTTTCTC
The DNA here is from genome assembly GCA_963921515.1 of Calotriton arnoldi. NCBI lineage: Eukaryota > Metazoa > Chordata > Amphibia > Caudata > Salamandridae > Calotriton > Calotriton arnoldi. The sequence goes on from CAWUFW010005013.1 coordinate 100,097, forward strand.
CGTACATTCTGGGTAAATATCTGTTTATTGAATTATATTCTGCAAAACCTAGGAATCTCCTGTCTGGACGAGTTCCTATTAAAGTCGGATCGCGTTTTAACATATAACTTCCACTATCCACTAAGATTTTGACTTCTATGTTGACAACCAATCAAATTCCAGCTAACAATTGTCTTTGAACCAATCCTAGCGCGGCTTTTCAGTGACGTCTTTTCTGACTGCCCCTCCTTTACAATCTGCGCTTTTCTGTCCTTCTCTGTTTCAACCAATCCCAGCGTGACACCTGTGACGTCAGTGTTACTCCTGACTACTGACCCCTCCTTTACAAGAGACCTTTCACGCCCGCGGTTTCAACCAATCCCAGCGCGGCGTTTGTGACGTCAGCTTCCTCTCCGGGAGCTGACCCTCCCTTTACAAAAACTTACGCAAAGTTTTATTCTCCCTTATTAAATTCAGTAACAACATAAAACATTCGCTATCGTGTCAGTTTCGCTAATTTGAAAAGATAGATTCTCTTTCTTCTTAGTAAATCTCTTCCGTTTACTAATCATACACTACGAGTAAAACACTTCCGTCTACTCTTCACGCAAGCTTCAGAAATACCTGTTACTTCTTCAATGTTACCCTTTCTAGGTGATATAACATCAAACTTTCACTAGCATTCCCTTGCTATTACTCATACACATAGAGTCCCTAACAAGTACTGATAGCCCTACTTAACTTTTCAGTACTATTTCTGCCTGACAGATCACCTCACTGCAGTATGGCTTCCACTTACCATCCGCTTCTCAATTTTCCCCGGGGATTCCAGACAACATAAAACAAACTTCAAACAAATAACGGATGTTAGTTCATAAAAATAAAATTCTCATTACCCAATTAACAAAGTAGAACCATCCTCTGATAACCAGAAAACTGATCCAGCGGGTTACTAGCAACAAGCATTTATACACAAAATACTCACTTGGGCCCATACATTCATACTACGCTAGCAATTTCTGCTGGTGAGTCAGTTGGTACTCTTTATCAAAATCCCTGCTACTAATTACCTTCTGATTGAAGAGTAATGACTTACCAATGAATCCTTTGCTAATTGGGAAGTTTAAAATGAGTGACGTTCCATACAATTCATACATTTCTGAAATAATCACTGAGTCAAGAAGTTTTAAAAAATGTATCTAAAGTTTTAGCAGAGTAAAATACAGAACCACATGATACTTAATCGCATATCAAGGGTGAAGCACAAGAAACTCAATTATCGATTAATGACGGTCCCTCAGAAAGGAGAAGATAGAGACAGCAGCGCAACTAAAGGTTGCATATATTTACCTAAAGTGTGAGAACCAAACCCCTTGGCCAAGGAGTTGGATAAGATAGAACCCTGGAAGGATGAAGAGCAAAGATCTCCTCCCGGATCAGGACAGGACCGGTGACCTCTCTATCAACGACGCCTGCGTCGTTCCCCTCTCTGGTACTTCGCTTCTCTCCGATTTCTCCCGTGTCTTCCTTCTAAGGTACTCCGCCGCCCCCACCTCCGGACCTCTCTGGACAGTAGTTCAGCCTGCAATTGATCAGCTTGGCGGTCTAGAGCTCTTCTGTGCATTCTAAGAGTGTGTTCTTCTCATCGTCTAGTCCCTTAGTCTCTAGGCTAACTAATTAGCTAATTCTATATCTATTATACCCTTCTACGCCCATGTACCTCCCATTTATGTTGCAAAAATATGGGACCACTACTTCTGATTGGACGGGAACAGGGGGTTGATCCTCACACCATATTGATTTAATTCATTTTCTTAAAGCCCTTTGTTTTAGAATACCGCCCCTCACTTTTAATACATTTGCTTTATTTCCCACCCGTCTCATGACAACGTTTATACATTCTTCATGTACATTGTTACATTTTTATAGGGACATTCATGAATACAACATTATTGGCCATCAGGTCGCGGCCTTGGACGACGTCCAGGTTGACTTCATCCTTTTCCCTCTGAGCAGCTATTCAAGGAGCATGCGCAGAACCAACGTCACACGAGTTTTCAGTTCACCAACCCCAGGCCCATATTTACGAACTAAATAAAGTCAAAGAAGAAAATATTAAAATCACAAATAAAATGTTTCATTGTATACCCACTCTTTCTACTCTATTCCCATTTACTTATAAATTCTATCCCGCATTAGTAGCGTTAAAATACCACAGTTTAAACAAAACATAAAGCAAGCTGTAGCATGTGAAAACATAAAGCAGCCATTTTAATTCACACTGCGCAGAAGCAAGAATTTTCCCACTAAGCAAAGAAAGACGTCACACCACATGATATGGTTGAGACATGCGCAGTAAAGTTCCCGCGCTTTTAGCGGCCATTTTAGAATAGACAAGCGTTACTTGTTAGTAAAAACACATAGGCAAGCTTCCTTGCTACTTATTTTTGTGTGTGCAGTGGTTAGTATGAACAATACAATTTAATACATTAATACTTTTTAGAAGATTGCATCCGAGCAAGTCTCATTTGTGAGTCCTTGCTCCATCATCATGTTATATTGTGCATCGTTAGTCATCTTTCTAGCTCTGATTCTGCAACTGGGGTCCTGCACCGCTAATTGAACACATTGCAGCCTATCAGTTACTCCCTAAATTTGATGTCAAAACAGCAAAATACATACATTAACTATTCCTTCTTGTAAGAAGATCTTCAACAAACCTTTGATTTCCCTGAGTGGCTTCTGCACAGGCACAGACTCTCCAACATTTCAAATCCAGGATTCACATGGTTCCACAGATCCCTTACGAAAATTGTGCCCCAAGTCAGCTGTAATGTTCTCTTAGTTAGAAATGTTGTTAATGTTATAGCTTGTCCGTTTCTTGCGCCTCAAATTCTTTCACCGCCTTAGACATTTGTTTCTGACCTCGAAGCAGTTCAAATTGCATCAATACCATGCAAGAGCACAGTATGGAGTGATACCAACCTATGGATGGTTTTCCTTCTGAGGAATCTCTAAAACTGCACCCCTGTTTTATTACGATCTTTCAAAAGTCTTCTTTCTATATGTGCTGTTAAAGTATATCTTCTCACCCTCCTGTAGTTAGTCACAGTGACACAATGTTCAGATATTGATTAGACATGTTTTGTTATGCTGCACTTAGCTTACTATTGCTTAATGTTATTGAATGATGAGACCTATTCAACAGACTGTTTTTATGATTTATAAATATGTTATCCAATAGTTAGAGGTTCAAAAACGTATTATTATAGTACATACCTGTCTGTTTGGTTGTGATCATTCTATTCAACATTGTTTCTTATAAGAATCAAATGAACATAACACACATTCCCATCACGATGGGACATTAACATGGTCCGAAATGCATTAATTTCATGAAAGACATCAAAAGACGAAATATATATATATATAGTTGATCATGATTTAATTGAAGGATGACCGTCATATATGGAATAAAACAATATTTTTAATTGTTTATTCAATAAATAAAAGACATTCAAATATATGAAACTATCACGTTCAACTTCTGGATGGAACATGAGAGGAAACTTTATTGAAGAACATGTCAAATGTGTGAGGCATTGTGCCACATTTTGTTTGCTAGAGGACTCTCTTCATCATAGAAGAGCGTGTGTGATACAACCATAACCATATTGTGGGTCTCATATGCTACTGTTCACTGAACACATTGAACGGCGGGATGAACAAGTAGTCAACAGTTTCATCGGCCATATTATGATAAGACCGCTGTGCAGGCAGTCTGAAACATGCATTTTTCTATTGCGGCTTGTGCTGCGGGCCCGAAAAGGGCCGCAGTAGATAAAGTCATGTTTGTAAACATCCATGTTTGTAAGCAGCCCGACAAGTAGACGATGGTTCCATCTGCCATATTATGATAAGACCACAGTGTAGGTGGTCTGAAACATGCATTTTCTATTGCGGTTTGTGCTGCGGGCCAGAAAAGGGCTGCAGCTCAATCCGCAGGAGATAAAGGCATGTTTGTAAACATCCATGCATCGTGTACCATGCACAAGGTGCATGAATGTTTGGGGGGCGCCACATGTGCCTCCCTGACCACATAGTGGTGGCCCACTGGGGCCCTGGTCGGGTCCCCAAAGTCCCTTTCTGACAGCCTATCCATGGCGGTGGGACCGCCATGAAAAGGCTGTCGGAAATCGACATTGTAAAGTCGTAATCCCTATGGCGGTGCCTGCGTAGGCACCGCCTTCATTATAGGGATTACTGTCCGACCGCTGCTCCGACAGGCTCTTTGATCCTGTCGGACGCGGTGGTCTTTTCCTCTGTGCTCTGACCACCAGTATTGTAATCCGGCGGTCTGACCGTTGCCCTGGATGTCGGGCGGACTGCCATTGACGGCCTGTTGGTGGCGGTTCGTCCAACATCATAATGAGACCCATTCTATTGTTAAATAAAATTCACTCTCTCAGTCTAAGCAAAGTCTAGACCATGGTTATTGACAAAAACCAAAGAAGTTAGCGATTGTTAAACAAACCAATGTAGCTTTACCCTCAAAGGTTAATGAGCATATAATGCTTATATATTTAGAAATTGCATTGCTTTTACACATTTTCTTCACCTAGGCAAGAAACAAGTGACACGGTTAAGATTGAGAATTGCAGATAACAGGAGCTAAGGCAGGTGGCCCTGTTTCTCATCAGAAAACAGTTGAAAGGACCTTGAATTAGAGATACACAGCAGTGGCTTTTATGTTACGCTAACAGGATTCTAATTTTCTCGCTTATGTGTGCTGAGGTGAACACAGGCTTTGGCTTTTGAACATGAGTAGGCCTGCACATCTTGGTGTAACATAGGAGTTTAAAAACAACATGGCTAATATAAAAGTGGTAGCTTAATAGGGGTAAAACTATTGACATATTTACCATAAAATATGTTCTACTGCCCCAGTAGGTTGAGTATGGGATAATTATGTTCTCTGAAGTAACAACCTCAATAGTTACTTATAAAAAAAAACAAATTTTCAGAAGAATCTGTCTTCTGCAAATATTAAGGTGAAGAACTCAATGTCATTACTAGTGACAGGATACAACATTAGGCATGCCTTCACTCAATTTGAATGGTAGTCTACAACTGTTAGTCCACATTTCTGTTCTTCTAATAAAAAAATAAATTGGAAGTTGAAATCTACTGTCCACCTTTCTATGCAATGTTCAGCCAATCAAGGACAGTCATGGTAACATTATGTGTTTGAAGAAATTTATCTGCCAAGGCACAAAATTATTTAATGAACAGGCTCACTTCTGAATCAATGCCAGCAATTCATTGCTCACATCAACATTTCCCCTTCCCAAGATAAATTAGAAGATTGAATCATATGAGCTAAAAAAGCAACACATACATGGAAGTTCACATATACTGAAGTTCTTTGACAACCTTTGCTGAATATAACATAATACTATTTTATACAGTTATTTGCTTCCATAATCTGCTGCCAATGGTGATCTGTGACACAAAGAGCAATGTTGCACATGGCTTCCAAAGTCATCACCATACACTTGTACTCATCTTCCCTAATATCACTTTTACTCCAGATGATGTGACAAGCAACTTACTCTGACTTTTCTCCCCACAATATATTTTATGAGATGTAAATGTTCATGAATTTTAATGCCAGTTATGCCCACCATGCCAGTGTTTTTTTCTTACTTTCACTTGCAAAATGGTCACAAAAGGACTATTGGTGAACCTGGCCCTATCACCCTAGATTTTGGCCTTTCTTTGCTAAACCCGTTTTTGTTACCATTAGGATTCTGCAGACTTTACCCCTGCTAACCAGGAGTGAAGTGCTTGTGCTCGCTCACTTAAACATGGTTAATTTGGTATACATCTAATTGGCACATTTAATTTACTTATAAGTCCCTAGTATATGGTTCTACATGTACCCAGGGCCTGTAAATTAAGTGCTACAAGTGGGCTGGCTGCAGCTCTCATTGTGCAGCCCACTAACGTAGCACTGTAAAAAATTCTTGGGCTGGTCAACTTGCTTAGTAAAAGAATCTTAGAGCGGGCTGATGGTGTACCAACTTTTAAAGGCCATGGGGAAGCGCCCATCATTGATTATATTTTCATTTCAGCAGGCTTTTTCCCTACCTTGAGTAGTTTCACAGCAGCAGAATGGAATGTCCACAGTGACCATAATCCCCTCTATGCTACCTTTCTATGGGAAAATAAGCAGTTAGATACATGCTCCTATTATAAAACCCTTTCCACCACCAAAGATTAGTGATGTAGACTGAAATGGGATAAGGCCATCCCAGAGGCCTTTAATGCATAAATGGCATTGACGTGCCAATCAGATTTTCAGATTTGCCTGGATGACCAGACCCCGGATGACATTATTCTTAAGGCATTTGAAATGATATATGGATACATCAAATCAACCCTTAACAAACTGTGGGTGGCTAGCCCTCCTTTGCCCTGCAGATGGTTATGATAGGAGCTGTACAAGGGCCCAGAAGTAGCTTCTAGCATTGCAAAAAAAATTCCTTGAGATAGATTAGAGGTTAAAAGGCGTGGGGCCTCTTATAGAGTGGCACTCATGGACCGGAAGTGCCAGTTAAGGAATGAACTATGGGAGGACTGTTGATGACAAGTAACTTGAAGGACAGTTCTATGTTTTGGAGTGTTGTAAACCACCCTTTTTTTAAAAAAAAGAACAGCTATCTGATCAGGCCACCAAGGTGCCGGCCCAGGCTTGGGCTAAACACTTTTCTGCCCTTTATGACTGTGGCTGTACTGAGTCCCCTACTCTGACCGTTCAAGAGGCTGACAGGCTTATAATATACTGGGATTAAGTGAGAGATGCAATTTTATCCTATGGCAAGGTCCCAGCAGCCAATGGGGTACTGGAGGATTTGCTAAAGTCCTTAGTGGACCTGTGGGCACCTGTTTTGACCCTCCACGTGACCACAGCTATCCGCTCATGTTTACCAGAGGCCTGGCACCAGTCTGTATTAATGCCAAGGTTAAAAAAAGGGGATAGAGCTGACCCTGCTTGCTACAGACCAATTTCGTAAGTGGATGTAGAGGTTAAAATCATAGAACTGGCCATCCTGGAGAGACTGACTAGCTGGGCTGATGAGCATCTTGTCCGATCTACAAAATGGGTTCAGACCTGGCAAGGAAATGGTGGAGCAGAACTTACATTTATACTTGTTAATCTCCAAATTCACAAAGGCTCACAGGGGCTCGGTACATCTGACCTTAATAGACCTTAGCTCAGCCTTTGACAAAGTAAACAGAAATAAGCTCTGGGTAGAGCTGTGGTTCATGGGGGTTGAATCAGTCCTTATCGCCTTCTTGAGAGATCTCCAAAATAGCCTCACAGGTGCTGCAAGATTTGGAACCTATGGGAAATGCACTCAGCCTTTTAATTTAAAAAGAGGTGTCCGACAGGGCTGTCTCCTTTCGCCTTTTCTTTTTATCATGCACATTAACCAGCTGGAGGGGGGTGTTAACTTGTGTTGGTCTTAATGTCCCCAGAGCAGGTTTAAGAGTTATTCCTGCGCTTCAATATGCCAATGGAAACCACTGATCATGAAAAATGCAGGGAATTTAAAGAGGGCTATCTCTGGTTTGAATGATTTTGCTAACCGTCTAGCACATGAGCCTCCAAACTATTGAGAGATGTATATAAACCTAAATGTGTTCCTATGGCCACCTTTGGTTGTGAGATCTGGGGATATACCTCTATTGTTGCAAACCAGTTGACAGAAATCAGGTTTTTGAGGGGCCTCTTGGGCGTGTGACAGGACATCCTAGCTGAGATCATACACAAAGAACTGGCCATGAGCTTTACTACAGATTTTATTCACCCTCTTTTATTCTGGTGTTCAGTCTGGTACAAGGAGGAGTTCAAATTCAACAGGTTAATTCTCTGGGATTGCCTGACCTTGGATAACTGTTTCATATACCTTGGCTCCATTATAATAAGACTAACTTTAAAACCCTAGGCAGACCAGGGTTATTTTCTGATCCAGAGGGCATCAATTAAAAATATCTTGCTTGAGTTAAGCAGGCCTTCTGCCTCAGAGTGGCAGCAGAGCGGGAGGCCTCCTCTTTAACCAAGCAGCTGATGTGCCAGAATAGTATGGAAAGTCAGTCAGTGGGATCGAGCCCTGTCTTCTTCTGGAAATGTCCAATCACCATCGTCGTCTACTGACGTTTTTCAGATTGGGAATATTTCTCCAGTTATTGTTTTCTAAAATGTGTTTGGTATAAACCATCTAACTTGCCGACCTTTACATGTGATAATGTTTCAGTCTGTGAAACTATGCATGTAATTCTTATCTGTCCCAGATTTATTTTTCTTCGCCATAAAAACATAAGGCCTCTTTTGTTGTCAACAGATCTGTAGCAGGTTAGACCTGCATTTCTATATTTGCAACTTTTATTTGTATTCAAAATGTGTTTTTATGTGTCTCAGTTTCTGGCTGGTGTTTATAGTTCAAGTTTTTAGCCTTTTGTCAACATGTTTTAGTCTTAATTGTTGCCTAGGTTGTTATCTCTTTTAGTAGCTGAACTCTTCTCAGCCGTTGACAAAGTCACATCCACTTGACCACAGCTACCATGAGGCCGTGTCTCTTACACAAAACCAAACATGCTACACTCCTCACCACCACCCCCTTCTCACCTGGCAGCTATGTTGCTACTCAAATCTCACCAAACATGAAATCTAGTACATAGAGACATTTCTAAATTTTAATACACGTAGTACAGCTTTGTTTGTTGGTGTCATGAACACAAACCCTGTGCGATGTTGGCCTGAGTTATGGCATAACACAACTATACACCAAACAAATGTGTGCTAACCAAGACACTCAGGTTTACAACAATGCTCACAGTACCGAAATGTTCATTGATGGCAAAGACATTCATCCAAGGTCATTGTTGACAACATAGCAAACAGTATGCCTTTTTTTATGGACAGATATACATCGGAATGATACCTTGTTAGTGTAGGTAATTGATGATGACACAATGTTGAAATAGCAAATTTCAGAGAACAAGGATTTCACATGTGAAATAGTGATATGATATATTGGCAGGTTTTAAGTACTAATGAAAAAGATGAATTAAGTCACTAGTAACAGGTATAATTCTTTCAGCTCCACAATGGACTGGACAAAAACAACCTAGATGTACACACATAAATTCTCCCATAAACTTTCATTTCCATTTTAATCCATAGCTGACCCAACAACTGCTGCCGAGAAGACGGAGGCAAGTCAACAGAGCCCCTCTCAAGACCAAGATGAAGAAGATGAAGAAGCCCTCAGTGACCAACCAACTCCTGAAGCATTGGACGTCGACGACCGGCCTTGCACATCTGGTTAGTCTGGGAAGACTCCAACAGTTGGACTCACTGGGACCACACCTCCAACCACAGCGGGAAAAACACAGACATCTGTCCCCACAACCACTGTGCCTAGCACAGGTAGTACAATCTCCTGCTCCCCAGTTTTGGCCTCTCAGACAGCTACCACCACCCCAGTCAGTCAGGAGCCAGGATCCAATGGGAGTTTGCAGTCTGTGTCTACAGCAGAGGGCAGTGGGGCGTCGTAGGAGGGCCAGTGTAGAACCCCAGCGTGAGTCCACTGGTGAGACGGGCACCTAGGCTGCCATTACACAAGTCCTGGGTATTTACCAGGACTCTCAAGGTGTGTTGAGCCAGGTTGAAAATGAAGTCAGGGAAATGAAGGAGTTTCATAAGTCAATATACCAGGAGGTTGCTGCCATCCGGGGAGACGTTGACGGCCTCAACAACGAGGTTGCGGGCCTAGACACTGAGGTGGTAGGGGTCTGCACAAAGGTGGCCGGCCTACGTTCCAAGGTGGTCTCCCTGGTAGGGGTGCTCCGGGACATCAACTGCACCCTCTGCAGGGCTATCCCGATTACAGATCCTCTTCCCTGTGTGCCAAGCGTGTCTGCACCATAAACCTCTGCCGCAGCCCCTGGAAGGGAGGTCCTGACAGAGGAATTTTCACCCTCAGGCACCCCTGGCTCAGCAGCTCCTGATCCCCCTCACCCAGAAAGAAGGGACGTTCATATAAGACTTCAGGAGGGAAGGGTGGCAAGACCATAACCACTGGCAGAGAACCACCTCACCACTAATGTTGATGATGTGTGTGACACACATTCCCGTTGTTGAATCTACTTCCCCATTTTTCCCACTCTGATATCAGGAGTAATTTGGACTTTGGTTTCCGGAAACTAGGGACTCTTCTTCAATGCTTTCATCCACCATAACTGTATCCTGCACTTTAATTGTTTGTTTTCATCTATACTACTATCACGGTTATGCTAATAATTAATTTATATTTTCATGTAAATAAATTGTAATATACACCACAAATCATATTGTCACTCGTATTAATTCATGTATTGTATCATGTGACAAATCAACCACGTTCAAATGACATTGTATGTTTGCAAATGTTAAACATTTGTCACTACTGCAAATATGGATGTGTGTGCAGAAAAAGAGTGGTATAGCTTTTTTACAGTAGCAGGTCACATAAGGATATACACACACATTGAATCATTATTTATTTTTTATTGATTCTAACCATTCATAGACTGACAATATGCCTGCTAGCTTTCTATCTTCAGCAGCACTTGCTACTACAGTGTTAATCTGTAATAGCAGTAGTTTTACTATATGGCATTAGGTAGAAATTAGTCACTAACTCACGTCATGTTCAAAACAACAAAAAAGTCTTATACGTCTTACATGAACATGTAGTTTGCCATAAAGCTTATTTAAATCAAATAACATATGTTTTACACAGACACATGTCTGCACCACAGTCCTTGACCCCAGGGACTTCTCAATCAAGTGGTGCCTCCATCTGGTGGAATACCACAGATAATTGTCAGTCATGTGTGTCAAGCACTTTTAATACACAATGAGAAAACACAGGAACAGTCACATACAGGTCATGCACAATGAAGAATGAGGCCATATGAAGGCAGCTTTGCATTATTTAGCCAGAACACAACTATTTGTTGTGACACATGATGGCACACATATTGCTTTGGGACCAACACACCATGAGACAAAAGTCCAAAGGAATCAAAGTACTTGCCAAACCATCGTAGTGCAAGCTGTCCTTACAACAAATTGTTACACTCAAAATCCATGACACACAGTACCAGGAACAATCCATGTCCACTCCGCTCTTCAGAAAGAGCAACACATACCAGTTGAAGTCACAATTCGATTTTATCCATAAGAAGACAACATGGTGCAGAAACCTACAATCAAACAACACAGTGATTAGTTCAGCAAAAACAAACTTTGCATACCTCATGAAGCCATTTTCTGAGGGCTCCACTTCTTAAAATAAACTTCACATTGACTTCAGGAACCACTTACAAAACATAAACCTACTCAACATTTTCATAGTCTATACATGGTCTGACTAACTAAAAACAATTCCAGGATCTTTACACCACCCTAGCAGAGCCTAGTGTTTTTGTAAACACCACATCTCAAACTATACTTACCTTCAGGAGAAGTAGTTGCGGATGATTTCCTGATACACATCTGCTCCATCATTGTTAGACTTGGCATCTTTTGGCGTGTTTCCCCTGACTGTTTGCTTTCTGACCTCCTGTTTTTGACTCTGTTTTTGCTGGTGTAATGATTCTGCGCACTTTCCTCACTGCTGTCCAGTGGGAAAGTGCAAGTGCTCCTGTAGAAAGTGTGTTATGGATTGGTGTTTACATTATTGGCCTATTTGATTTATGTGTCAGTCCCTAGTAAAGTGCACTGCGAGTGCCAGGGCCTATAAATCAAATGCTGTTGGTGGGCTGCAGCACTGGATTGTGCCACCCACGCAAACAGCCCATAAAGTGGAACTCTGGCCTGCCATTGCAGAGCCTGTGTGCAGCCTGGGGCTGCCATGTCGACTTGGCAAGTGCACACACTTGCCAGTCCATAAACCTTCCCTTTTCTACATGTTAGTCACCACTAAGGTAGGCCCAAGGTACCCCTGTGGGCAGGGTGCATTGTATGTGAAAGGTAGGACATGCCCTGGTGTGTGTGGCATGTCCTGATAGTGAAATACAGCCTACTTCGTTTTTCACTATTGCAAGGCTACCTGTTCCCCATAGGCCAGAATTGGCAGTTTGATTATTACATCCTATGATCCTAACTGACCCAGGGAACATAGTAGAAATTCGAGTTTAGTATGCCTGAACTCACAATGATAAAATGCATCTTTTAGTGAAGTTGGTTTAAACATTCTGTGTTTGAAAATACCACTTTTAGAAAGTAGGTATTTTCTTGTCTAACCATCCAAGCCTGCCTCTGCAAGGTTGTGTATTCCTTGTCTGGAGTGTGAGTGACAGGGGCTGGGGGATTCCAGGAGACAGGGTGAGTCAGCACAGGGCTGAATGTAAGTCCGTTTTTATATAGCGCAGCTACTCACCCTTACGGGTCTCAAGGCGCTGGGGGCCGTAGTGGAAATTAAGTGAGCTATTGCCCAGAGTCACACGGTGCTGAGCTGAGCTGCCGCCGGGGATCGAACTGTGAACCCTGTGCTCCGAAGTCAGCTGCCCTGGCCGCTGCACCACACCTCTCCACTCCAATAGCAAGATCTACATGTAGATGTGTGGGAGGAGTTGCACCTGGGACCTGAATAGGGCTGTGCCTTCCCTCTTCAATGCTGGCTCCACCTCCTGTGGTGCGTCTGATGTCCCTGGCCTACACTGCAAAAGGAAAGAAGGAGTCTTCTCAACAAAGTGCTCCAGGACTGACCAGCACTGGTTTGGACTAGGCAAAGGCCTCTCTGCCTTCAGAGAACAAAGAGAAATTGAGGATAAAAAGGGGGACCCAAACCCCAGAATTTTAGAACTCTTTTGGACCAAGAAGACTGCCAAGAAGAAGAGCTGGAGAAGCTGTGAGGAGGAACTACCACTTTGCTGTGTGCTTTGCTGTGCTGGCCTACAATGGCTGCTTCTGTCTTGGGCAGTGAAAGGAATGAACTGAACTTTCTGCAAACTACTTTGTGAGTTTCTCCAAGGGCTTGAGGTAGAGCTTGCCCCCTGTTCAAGAAGTCTCAGGAACAGCAAAGACTTCAAGCCCGACGCTGTCTACAACTCAGCTGCCGACTCCGTGTCCTGAAGGCACCACAGAGGGCACCGCCGCAACGCCGCACCGCAACCCTGGTCTCACCGACGCCGCCTGCTGATGCCGCCACCGAGCCGCTGCTCACACCGCGACCTGTGGGCACCGCACTCCGCACCGCCTCGCTTCACGACGATGCCTTGGTATCCCTGATGACGCCGCTCCACGCCGGACTCGACGCCGCTGCTTGCACCGTGGTTCGAGGGCACCGCTCGTACAGTTACACGACGCACCGCCCTCATCCCGCACCGCAGCCTTGGCCTACCGACGCCGGTGCCATCGACTCCAGTTCGTCAGCCGACAACAGCGATTCAGCAACGACGACGACGCTGCTGCACCGTGACCTGACAGCACCGTGACGAGCACCGCCTTCACCTCACACCGCGACCCTGGTCTCACCGACGACGCCATCTGACGCTGCCACCGAGCCACTGCTCGCACCGCGACCTGAGGGCACCGCACGCCGCACTGCTGCACTTCGCACTGCAGCACCCGACGCCTGCCAACGCCAGCGCTCCTGACTTCACCAGAGAGGAGTTCGATCTGCAACGCGTGTGACTTCGAGGGCCCCGACGGTGCCTGCACCGACCTCCGGAACCGACGCCTTCGGACACCGTGTTTTCGGAAGCTCACCACGAGGTCATCGACGCCCTGCATTTCTGAAAGGTACTGTTTGCGGGTCTTCCCGACACCGTAGCTGACCCGCGACGTCGCAGTCAGCCAGAACTGTTTGGATTTGTTTGTTCACGACGCCGTGATAGCCCCGGACGGAGCTATCAACATCAAGGAACTGTTTTTAAGGATACTGTGATAACTGAAGATTTTTAAAGTACTGTACTGTGGATTTTTATCGTATTGGTCTTGTTTCAAGTATATAAAAATATTGGATATTTTTCTAAACTGGTGTGGTGTCCTTTTGTAGTGCTTACACTGTATTACTGTTGGTTATGTGCACATGCTTTACACACTGCCTCTAAGATAAGCCTGACTGCTCGTGCCAAGCTACCAAGGGGGTGAGCAGGGGTTATTTTAGGAGTGTAACTCCCTTATCCTGACTAGGAAGAAGGGTCCCTACTTGGACAAAGGTGCAAGCCCTTGCCAACTAGAGACCCCCATTTCTAACAATCATCCTCACCACTATCCTCATCTTCACTTGGCATTTCCCAGCTCCCAGCAGCTGGGTTTCCATGCTCTCCATCCTCTGGGATATACGGTATGTCCTGTCTCAGGGTAATGTTGTGGACTATGCAGCAGTCCACGATGATTTGACATACCTTCCCGGGTGAGTATTGGGGGGCTCCACCAGTCCTCTCCAGGCTTTGGAATCTGGCTCTCAGGAGGCCAAAAGTCAGCTCCACCAGTCGCCTTGTCCTTCCATGCACTTCATTGAAGGGTTGTTAACCTGGCGTTGCAGGATTTTGGAGCGGAGTCAACAACCATGGCTGGTTGGGATATCCTGAGTCTTCTAGATGTGAGAGATATAGAAGGGCTCACTTTAATTGCACACTCAGATCAATTTGCATGACTTTCATGCATAACTTAGCTACCATACATCACACTTACCTACAAGCCAGGCCCTCTCTGGTTGGAGTTTTGACATCAGTCATGGTATGCTATAATGCAGGATGAAGCTATCATGGGCAAATCCAGGAAACCGAGCACAGACATTTGAGATGTACAGATCTGCCAAACAGACAACTTGCACTTTGATAGAGTGGTAGTGTTTCCGGTTCCTGAAGACCTGTAGACTTGCTCACAGTTGTGTGGTGCCACTAAGGTAATATGGGTGCCATAAATTGATCCAATTACATGTGGGATGTGACCTAGGCCATAGAAAGCTGCCTTCACTGTGGCCAAATCCTCAAGGCTAGGGAACTGATTATAGCTGCTCAGGTTTTTCAACAATGCTGCAAGCACCTCTGTCAGGACAAGACTGAACATTGGCTGCGAAATTCCACCTGAAATGGCAACAGTAAATTGAATTGAGCCAGTGGCACATTTGCAAGAGGGGTGATACTGTGGGGATTGTTAAGTTCAGGTCGGATGTCCCACTGCAACTGACTAGTCAGATCCAGGATGGTCTGTCAATTTAATCTGTATTTCTGGATAATGTGCCTCTCCTGCATGGTCCGTAGGTCAGAGAATGGGAGGAACAGTGGAGGTTGCTGTCCTCCCCCTCTCCGAGGGTACCTATGTGAGAAAGTAGTGGAACATCATCATTGGACTCTGTTAGCAACATCAAAATATATTTACATGGAATGCCCAAATCATGTGCCAGTGACATTTTTGCACCCAGGAAACCAAGTCCTGTGACTTTATGACTGTCCAGCCTACCTTTTTAATCACTCATCCACAAGGTCACAATTTAGATACCGACACCTTGGTTATGCACACCATCATGTCAAATTTTCTGAACGGACAAAAAGGGAGTATTGATAGACATGTATAAGCTGGTATACCATCACACATGTCTCTAAGTTAATGTAACTAATATGCATTCAACAACGATAATTATGTAAAGCATATAAAACTTAAATTATGAGCATATGAATTACCAAGGCTTCACCAATCATATGTTGTGGCAGTAGTGCATAACTAGTTGTGTAAATCACAGTAACCAAGCGTTAATATGCTATTGCAAACACACCATGCTTGACCCCTGACATAACGGTTGTCTGAACTTGCGCAAATGAGAAAATAGAGGTGTACACCGCTGGCACGCAAAGACCGCGCGCTTGGCGGTTTCATGCACGGTGGTCTCCTCATAGGCCAATATTGGATAAATGTGATCGTGGTCGACCAATGGCTATGTGTGTCTACGCTCACGTAAACTAAAGCGCCATACAAGTACGCTGCAATTTGAAAATACACTCACGTGCCCACAAAGATTGTTTCCATTAACAATTTCTTGATATCAGCTGCTGTGTGTTACATCTGGGAGCAACGATGCCAGGCCAAAGTGGTGCAAGGGCTCCTACCTTCACAAATGAAGAGCTGGAGACCCTTGTTGGAGAAGTACTTCAAAAGTATGGCCAGCTCTGTGGCTCACCAGAGGAGCAGGTAAGTTCCGCTTAATGAATTAAGGATACAGATGTCACTATCCCTAAATGTTCAAGTCCAACATTTCGACTGGGATGACTAAAATCTAAGCTCTTACATATGTCTCTTAAACTTTCATCACTATGTTTGACCAATATGCGTTGCCTTCTGCTGCCCCGTACATTGTATGCAATGACCTATCAATATTTAACAATTTGCACACTAGTACATCTGAGACCTGAGACAGGGACAATTAACTGCATGCATGTCAGAATGTGGAATACATTGGCCTACACATGTGATACCTGTTCAATCTTTCAGAAAATGGTCATGTTGCTATGCATCATAGTTGGGTGAAATAAGATGGGGCTGCATCAGAGGAATGCTGGTATGTCTATGGACACCCACATGTCTCAAAACATATCACTCTGCATTAACTTCCACACTAGTATTGATGCATTGTCAAAACGTACCACTGTGAGCAAGACAACTTTGTTGTACTGTTTTACAGGGACATTGGATGGTCTTTGATTCGTGTAATTCCTGTACATATGTAGCTGATGTGAGAGTGTTGCTCCTACCTTGCAAACAGACAATCCTGCCTATGCAAAACTGTACCTGGGCCCACATAGCTGAGGCAACGTGTCACTTACCCCCATTAAAAATGTGTTGCACAGCAATGTAAACTAACCAATCACAACTACTGTTGTGTGATAACAGGAACAGACTTTATGAACACATTTGGTAGAATATCTACCCTCTTGTTTCTATTTCTGAGCATCAAGTACATCATCATAAGCTGTCACATCATTCAAGGCATCCCCATGTATGTTACATGGTGGTACTACCTCATAATACGAATCGTTTGTCAAAGTGATTCCTGTCACAGTGCTTTACTTCCCTAAATGGTGAACTTTAGAAGTTAAGACATTGCACACACGCACAATGTTTCGGACCTGTATCACTCTCAAAGTTACACAGATGCACACAATGTTGGTCCATGTGAATACAAGCTACTACACATGGCAGATTTTCAATGTTGGACAGACACATTGGAACATGTCATAGTAGCCACTAACAGACATATTGTGGACTACATGTACAGAGTCACAGTTCTGGCTTGTCATACTCAAAGTAAAGTGTGGCAGATATACCGCACCTGTTCTGTACTGCCAAAAGGTGTCTAGTGTGACCTCTTGACTAAATCCACAGATCGTGTGTATTGGCCCTGGCCTTTGTTTTCCAGTCAAGTCGGTCTGACATCTGCAGCAAGCTAAATGATTTAACCGCATTTTCAGCAAATATATGTAATGTAGCCTAATGTCTGTGGACATGGCCCTCAATGTTTTAAATAACCTCTGGCCTGTAGTAATGTACATCTTGCACATGTCAGTTGTCCCAAAAGCATTGATCAGTATCACAAATGCAATATGTCTTGCATGTGCAGTCAGTTTATCATCTCTTTCATCCATCCAGGTCAACGTCCAACTCAAGCAAAGGATTTGCAAAGCCATTGCCAGGAAAGGGCGGGCCCAGGGAGTCTTTCGCTGGTGCAACTTCCCATTGTCAGAAGAGGTGGGAGGACCTCAGATGTTGGAGCAGAAACATTGCCCAAGTCCAGCTGGGAAAGTCCTCCCCATTTCGAAGGGGCAGGCGACAGACCCTGACTCTCCTCATGGCCCGAATTCTGCGGGTGGACTACCCTGAGCTTGATGGGCATTTGAGGGCCCAACAGCAAGTAGGAGTGGGTGAGTAAAGACATGTACTAATAAGTCAACACCTAAACACATTTGTAAAGTCCCAGGCACCCCTAAACGAATCTATGTGTATTGTGACCAATGCTAATTCCCATTACAGAGTTTATGCCTGTGTAGTGTTGTCAGGCTTTGCTTACATATTTGTGTTGTACCACCATCAATCTCAGTATGCAACTAAATCTATGGCTCTTGATGGCTTGGCATCTGAGCCCATCATAAATGAAGTAGGCTGTAAAGGTGTCAAGGACGTTTCATTACAAACAGGAATGTATGGACATGGTTGTTTTGTCACACATACCCATTCACAGGAGTATATTGACAATATCTAAATCTGATGTAGTGGCTCAGACAAACTTGGTCTGAGGACTGATAATACCGCCTCACAAAGGGAGGTTCCCTGCAGCTGAGTTGTCATTAGATATGTATGGGACAAACAAATGGTTAAGTTTGCAAACATGTTACTGCCTGCAGATAAGTAGTATGTAATGGTAACAACACAAGTTTTGTACATATGTGAGTGTGTATTGTGAGAAACACCTTACAATATATGAAAGAGACATGGTTGTGGTGCTATGGTGTCTCTTCCCAATTGTCTACAGGTGTAACATACTCCTCAAGGCCCAAAAATGTTCTTGAAAACAGCGCACTTACCATCTGCAGTCTAAACCAAAAGTCCATTTTGGAAATGATTGTGGATTAGGCCCAGATTTTAAGTGGAGATGTACAAAGGTGTATGTGGTGTTAGGTCATATGGATGTATGTGTTCAAATGTCAATTGATCATGATAGGCACATCATTTACAAATTACTCTGAATGTCAAACAAATCAGAAATGCCTTGGAACCACCCTCTAATCATCATGTATATGTGTATAGACAATGGACATCTGAAGAAGTTAACTACTACTTAAAAACAGTTTCGACTGGATCTTGTGTTTGATATAAATCATTATGTACTAGACAAATTGCTGTGGGAATCATATAGCAGGCTCACATTAGTCCATACTGTAAAGGTTATTATGAAAGTATTGTGCATCTACCATGCCCTTGTGAGGAATGGGTATGACTGTAGTAAGCATCGCCAGGATAGTTGGTGTCACATTTTCACAATCATGTGTGAAAAGGTCCAATTTTCACAGGGTCTAGTCAGACCTTGCTACATACATGGATAAGGAGAAGCGACAAGTTGACTCATCCAATTGTTTGAGACTGTGTTCAATGCCACCATGTGTGGAGTAATTACTAGCTCATGTTGCAGACATGCATGCGCTCTTGCTAAGTCGGTATCATGACTGGCATACCTATTAGGTGGTTTTTAACTCAACATTGCAAGTTGCTCAATGTGCTAATCTTTGCCTCCTGTAAGTCTATATTGTTTACTTTACCATAGCTATTGTTCTATTCCAGCATCTACACAGCCAGGAGGAGGACACATGGCCCAGCATGTTGGGGAAGCAGTTTGCCAAAGTGGGTCCGGTCGGGACACTGACACTGATGGACCCAGTGGCTAAGAGGGCGAGGGGAGTGCCATGGAGGATCCAGATCTGATGACTACATCCAGCAAGTCGGACTCCAGGGACTTTCCCTTGGTGGTGGCAGCCCCAAACCCAACCTGGTGCAGTGTCATCAGTGCCTGCCATCCCCCTACCCTCTCTGTCCTCCCTGCTGCTCCCCAACCAGTTGACCAGGCCCGCTCCCTTCAGAGGGAGCTGTCTCCTCTGCTGCAGGCATATCTACCTCTGCCCCTGTGTCCCCAGCTGCCCTTAGTGAGAAGGCTATTGACCTTCTGAAAAAGATCTCCGTTGGGCAGACTGCACTGTTGAACGCCATCCGGGGTCTGGGCAGCCTACGTACACAGATGGCTGCCTACCTGGGTGGTATTCACAGTGAGATGTGTGCTCTACAGGGATCAGTTCAGGCTCTGCCCCCTCATTAATGGCAGCTATACATCTACCCCAGCCTTCCATCCAGCATCCTTCCCCAACCCCAACCCCATGCCCATCCCAAGATCCTAATCCTCTGCCTGAACCAAGCCCACACAGACCTGTGCATGCACACACCCAAACACACACACACGCAGCACACAACCATAAACATTCCCAGCAATTACCTCATACACTATACCTGCAGACATACAGCCATCCACACCACCACCCATCAGCACAAACACTACATCGCCATCCACATTACATTTGCAAACAACTGGCAATTCAATTTTTTCTACCTCCCAACCTGACCCATCTTTGATTTATCTACAACCTCTACCCGTGACCATTTCTTCATCTCCCTTGGATTTTGCCCTGTGGGACAACTCCCTGCCCTCCATCAGACCATGCCTGCTTTTTCCATCCCTATCCCCTATCCTTCGACATCACAGCCTACCCATCCTAAATCCACTTCCAGAAAGAGGAAGAGAGGCAGGACCCAATTCACTCCAAAAAAGCACCCTCCCACAACAAAGTCGACCCCGCTACTAAGCCCAAGCCCACCCTTCCCAAAACCTAGCCCACATGTCACATTTCTATCCCTGAGGTGCCTGCCCGACTCACCAGATGCCCCTCCAGGGGAGTGTGTGCAGACAGTGTTTGTTAGGCAAGTGAAGTGGCATACATAATGCACACCTGCCACCAGGCTCTTTGGCATGAGCTAACATAAGGCCTGAGGTGTTGTCATGTGGAGTTAAGGATTCTTCAATGAATAATATATTTTGTTAGAAATGCAAGCATGATATCATGGTTTGACAGCAAAATGTAGAACAGTCAGGACCTCTGTGATATGTTATGGCATGTTTAGGTTTCTACATGCATGGTTCTGGTACAAAAAACAAAGTTATGGCACAGATGAAGGTAAACAGTAGGAGATGGCCAAGTGTCCCATGGATTGACATGTTGGCATACATGGACTAAGGCTGGTCTGAATTATGGTGCGTATGTGTAATCGTTTTTCGAACAATATTAACCTGTTTGGACTTGCTTCTCTGGTAGATCTCATATCTGGCAGATGTTTGGCATTGTCAAACATCACAGTTAAATGTTTGAGATACATTGTAATGCCACATGTCGATAGACTACAATAGTGCACATGTGCACATAGGTGTAAACTGCTTTCATATGCCTGATCTGCCTGTGTCACACATGCAATCTCTGTAAAGGCTTGTTGAGTCAAGTCTGATGTACACATTTCCATAACTTGCATGTCAGATAGAAAAGCAATGACCTGTCACCATGTGAATGGTGAGCCTAATGCTACAGTACACATGATTTCTTAGAAGGGTATGCAACTGTGTTGATATGCACAGAAGGGTACCCACATGGTGGTCTGATTGACATCATGATTTTTTAATTGATCCATGACTACCTTTTATAATGATGTAAAATCTTTCTTGCAACACATATTACCCTGTACTGTGAATGTTTTGGACTATAGTAGATATCTTCTACATACTATACAATTTTCACACCAGTGTCAATTCCAATTGTCTTGACATAGATCCCAGTGACTGGTGTGACAGAAATTAGGCAAAATACTACACTTGTTAGACATCCTTTCAGCACTCAAAGTCCCAGTTTAACACATCCATTTACATTTTCGGCACATCTTTAACATTGTTTTCACACATTTCAATCATCTTGCCTCTACATCTGCGCATTTTTATGTTGATCATAGAATACAAACTCCAAATGGAACAACAACACAGACGTGTCACATGATAACTCCTTATCACACAATAACTGCCATCTTAACCGTGGTCCAACACATAGCTGGTTTGTATGATAAATCATGCGGACGTTTGTTAGTAGCAGTTTCTGCATTGTTCCTCCCATTAACAAGGTGTACCCCCTCTGTAGACATGTATTGACATGCTTGTACTCTGGGCTTAATTTGGCCAGGGTCTTCCTGCTACTCAGCTCAGCAAGTACTGACATACTGGTGGTGAGACCAGTCCCTATCGGCATCTATTTATGGACTTATATTCTGGCTCTTCTACAAAGGTGTATATGTGCCACAGTACCAGCGTTCACAGCCTCTGAAGTGTAATCTTCTAGACTCGTTTGGTTCCTGTCACTGTCTCTTCATGAGCCTTAAGTACGGATTTTTGGTACAAAGATGAGAGCAACAAACATTTTGGTTTTCTTTGTTTTACATTTCAATACAATAGGCATCTACAATAACAATAGTATATAACATTTCATGGTCACATAACATTCGTATGAAGTTTCATGTTGGAATGCAACTCAGCAATTAACAAGTGGGCCGTCACACTATGGAAATCACTCATGATTAATGTTGTGATGTGATAAGCCGGGATGTTACCCCTGTCGGCCATGCCCCTTTCAGAAAACCCCCAGTTTGAACTTCTAACCTGTAATTCTGCTTGCTGTGAGACAAGGCCTTAGATTATCATTTGTATTTTTGAAAACTAACAGCTGCCAAATTGGCGACTGCCTGGCGTCGGTTCTAGGACATTGGAAAATCAAAAGTCACCACCGGAACTTGGCCACGAGGTAGGTGGTCTCTCACGTGGAAGCTGAAGCCTTGTTTTACATTGGTGAATTTTGTAAGTTGCAGTCCAATGGCGGTGTCCGTGCATGGCTAAGACCGCCTATATTACGTACAAATACATTGCAGTTTTATGATACACTCCACTTGCCTACTGACACTGCTGCGATCTACACCTCCTCTACTACAGCTGCTGTTTGCTGTCTCTGTGAGCCATCATAACCCGTGTAGAAGGTGTGAGGCCCCCGCCTTCTATTCACTGCAGCTGGAAACTCTGGCTGAAGAGGTCCTACCCCACTACAGATAACTTTACGGCTCACCAGACGAGCAGGTAAGTTCCTAACATACCTCCTTCACTCTGTTGGGCTGAACAGCTTTCTGATTAACAGGTTATAATAGTACTTATGTGTCCACTGTGTATTATGTGAGTTATGAAACGGTGTCATTATAGAGGCTTTGAATTGTACCTTAATTTCATATGTTGAAAAGGTATGGCTACTATGAACATTAATGATTCATTCAATTCTTCTGCGAAATCAAAGCGCATTGTGGCATAGGTTGCATGTTTCAATGAATGTGTACAGGTATGGGCACTTAGGTAATGGATATGTTATTTGTGCTCATTGCAGTAATCATATACAACAGGTATTTACATGTCAGACATTGGCTGAAATGTTTAAGTGCACGCACATACACCAGCATTAAATGACGTGCAAATACATACACATTTAAAAAAAAAAATTATCTTCGTCCTGCTGTCTGGAAAATGTCTGTACTGTTAAAACACAAAACTTTAATTTAAAGATGCGTAGGTGGCAAAATTTCAGGAAACCAGAGATGGCCCCATGCAGACGTAAAACGTCTGAGTTTCACTTGACTTTTGGAAGACATTGAAGTTCTGGCTCACGATCAAGGCTGTCTGTAGTAAGCGAGTTGCCATTACTTATGTGGTGTAAGTTCAATCGAATCAGCCTTGATGTACACTAGTTAATTTCTGCACTTGCCCGAACTGTTAGGGAGTTTACGCTATGGCCTGTGCAATAAAATTCAAACAGCTTTGTTACTCTGAACACACTGAAGGCCATGCTATTTCAAACTGCTATGGACTTAACTTCCACCAGAGAGAGACGTTTGATCTCCTATTTTGAAGGTCTGCATCCAAGATAGAGACATTGCGTCCTACCAACTTAACACAGCATGTAGAGGAGCTGGTTCCTCGTATCTTGTACATGTGTGATACCAAGGTAGTCTTACAGTTTTTGTAATGTATTTATCTCTGGTGTTGTTGGCTACGTTGAGACCACAGTCTATGTATTCCTACTGTTGCACATTTAGAATTGGGTCAAGAAATAACAAATGAAAAGGAGCGTTCAATTCTATACAGGATTATCTGTTGCAAAATCAACAGATGGTTAAACTGTTCTCCAGCAATGGATCAAGTAGTCATGATGTGACGAATAAAAGTTATTCAGGAGTCTTGCGAGTTGCTTTGAATCCAATTTTATTCAAAAAGTGCCAATTTGACAGAAGCAATCCATTCGGCCCAGCCAACGCGTTTCGTCCCAGTGTGACTTTATCAGGGCCTAAAATTTAAAACATACATATCACCAATGATGTTTTATACATACAAATTGTTCTACACTACCCATTCACCTGTTAACCATTTTCCCACAAAAAACATTACAACACCCCAGCAAGACTCCCTTCCTAAATACATACTAATATAATCCATTCACTGGGTGTTTCCACCATCCCAGTGTAAGTCATAGTCCATAAACAATCATATTTAATACATTTTTAGAGCCATTAAATTATTGAATTTGTCACCAAAGTTATACCAATGGCCTACCAACTCCCCATGATCCATTATTCACAGACATTTGGCCTGTGTATGGAGATCAGGTGACAGTGGCCATCTATCCCATAAAGTTCCCATTTTTAGGAGACATTTGGCCTGTATATGGAGATCAGGCAATGTCATGATATCCTTGCAAACCACCCTCTCTCGAATCCAGAACACACCGTTTAAAAAAATTTATTTTCAAGGATAAACATAATCTATATTGGCTTCCTTTTTCCAATTAAAAATCCCCGGCCCGAAAATTGTATCACTCACTTGATCAATATCCCAATGTTGTCATCCACCCAGTTTTGGCTCCTGTTGTTTTCTCATAAATCCTCATAGATACAATTTTGTACCACTAGATGGCGTGTTGCACTCCCATCTTATCTATAACAAGAGGATTTAGTTCAGTATCCTATTTAATACCCTCAATGACAACATTTTCTTCATTAAAAAAAAAATTGATTCAAGGACGCCCATACCTTTCTTACCGACTCACAATTATACAAAAAACAAAAACAACAACATTTTAACGAAAAAGACATCAATTTCCATTAGTCTATTACATAAATTCCTTTCCAAAAAGAGTGAGAAAGTGACCCCATTACAATTGAGCCACAAGCACTATTGGACCTCAGTTTCACCAAACCATGGGTTTAAAAACACCACTAAAATCTCCTCCCGTCAATAGTCCAGGCTATATATACCCAGGGCGATATCCTTCCCAGTATTGACCTTCATCCTTTCTGTTTCCTGGTTCGAATGTCCTATGAGTTCACGCCTAGCTTTCAGGTTATCTAAGCCACCTTATTTATACCCGTTTGTCAACCAATCATAACCTTCTGAGAAACCTGTTCTCTCTCTGGTCCATTTTATGGAAGTACCAATCACATCACTTGTTTCATCCAAGCCGAAACCCATGCATGTATTAATGAGTGTCTACCACCCATATTTATGCTCAGACCCTCATTCTGGCCAATCACTGCCACGCCCGACCAGAGAGGAAACACTGTGTTATACTAGGACTAGCTATCCTCCAATCCGATGCTGACATCAACAATTTGAACCTCAAGTGTCTTTTTTTGTGTGCGTCTTTAAGTCGCTTAAAAGCAGATGCCTCCCTAAGATATCCTGTCACATGATTTCTAACTTTTCTTCCAGCCAATCACAGGTCCGCTGGACCACAGAGGACACCCTGTATTCTACTGAGCCTAGCTATCCTCCATTCCAATGCTGACATCAACAATTTGAATCTCAAGTGTCTATTTTTGTGTGTGTCTTTAAGTGGCTTAAAAGCGAAGCCCTCCATAGGATATCCTATCCCTTGGTCGGAAACTATTATCAGACCATTGTAACGCATGTAACCCTCTGATGCAATTGTAATTCAGTAGCAGTTCAAACCTCTCAGCTTTAGAAAACACTAACTCTTCTTCCAGCCAATCACAGATCTGCTGAACCAGAGGACACCCTGTATTACACAAAGAACTAGCAACACTCCAAATCAATGCCGAGATGCCCTCATCAACAATATAAAATATTATACTCCAGAACCCCTTCCACCGGACAGATTATATACTTCAGCCAACTCTTTTAAAATACTTCCACATCACTTAAACTGCTGGTGTAGAGCACCAACATTCCATTAAACTGCTGGTCCCTGGACCAGAAGCAAATGCACATTCATTCTCCGTAACTTATGCTGACAACCTTTCCAACTATATACTGTTAACCAGGTAACCTCTTTTCCCAGCATTTTACCTGTCATCTTACTGGAATGGTCAACCCACTTGTGAAAGCTCCAGCCAAAGCCAAAATACAAACGTTGTAGGAAGTAATGCAACTCATTCTCTGTATTGATGCCAAATCGCACCATCCTCAGTCAAATTATCCACCTAGCCTCCTCCTGTCTGAGGGGGATATTCACAAGAACGTGTGCTAAACATCACCAAAAAATGCTAACGCAACTTTACACATCGCAGCCTATCGCGGGAAAATAACCCCGTATTAACGTGGAATTCACAACAAGGCGGTACCATGCGATAGTCTGCCGAAACCGCGGACAATGTCCGCGATACAACAACCGCGACGGTGATAAAAACACAAACCTCAATGCGAAAAAACATGCGATGGGCCAAAGCGAGATGAGGAAATCAGCGATAAGCAGCGCCAGGCCTGCAATACACACATGGTAGGCGGGAAAAATCACTATAAAAGTAGAAAAGACACACAAACACAAAATGACCAACACCGAAGCACCATGGAGGCAGCCGGAGCAGGCACAGAGGATGAGCGCAACCCCACAAGCACCCCGGACGACCAGCCTGGGACCTCGGGGACAGGGAAGGGCAAGGACAAGAAGAAGAGGAAGACGAAGTTCAGTCCGCAGGAAAACAGGATCCTGGTCACGGAGGTGATGGAACACCATCAACAACTGTTCGTCACCTCCAACGTGTCATTGGGCACCAAAAATGGAATATGGCGGGACATCGTGGACAAGGTGAATGCCATCAGAGAGCACAAGAGGTCAATGGACGAGGCCAAGAGGTGATGGATTGATATCAAGCGCAAGACCAAGGAGAAACTCGCAGCCAACCAGAAGGCAGCAATGCAGACTGGAGGTGGGAGCCCAGCACCACAGCTGGAGCTGGATGACATGGAGGAGCTGGTGTCGACAGTCATCAGTGTGGAGACTGTGGCCGGAGTCGGGGGACCAGACACTGCCCGACAGGACACAACACAACCGCAACAGGGTGAGTGACCACCAGGTACTGGGGGGACGGGTGGAGATGGCCACAATGGCACACATGCACAATCAAGCAGAGCACAGTGCACACCCACAATGTCTCTGGAGCATGGCCCTGATCCACAGACTGTCACAATGTACAATGCCATGTGGTCTGAATGTGAACCTGTACCATGCGGCTACATACATGCGGACACATTGTAATTCACCATCTCCCCTTCACATTGCAGGGGCACCGTCAACACCTCCTGCAGAGCAGTCCCAGCCACTCTTCACTGATGACGAGGAGACCACCCCCAGCATCGACACCCAAGCCCTCCAGGACATCATTGACATCATCCGCAGCTCACCTCCAGGATCAGGGCAGCCCAACTGCATCGAGGAGACCCCACCCACTACCCAAACCACCCAGCAGGAGGCACCCACAGCCCCGGCAGTCTCCCAAGACCCCCAGGAACAACACATGGCCTTCCAACGCTGTGTGCTGGAGGGCCAGAGGGAGACGGCTGAGCAGGTGCGGGTGGGGTTCGACCTCATGGCTACCAAACTGGACGCCATCCATGGGTGTCTAGGTCCCATCAGGGACCAGCTCCAGTCCCTAACGGACACCCACGGCCCGCTCCATGGTCTCCAACGAGCCCTGACTGACATCGCTGGAGTCAGGACGCAGAGAGAAGAACACCTGTCTGCTCAGAGTGGCTCCAGCGATCCCAGCCGTGAGCTGGCACACATGTGGAGGTTCATGGAGGACATGGTGTGGATGGAGGCGGAAAGGATGGCAGCCACCGCTGCACATCAGCGAAATGTAGCTGGGATCTACCATGCCCTGATGATCCTCATCATGGCATTGCTGCCACAAGGCGTGGCGATGATGAATGCTGCTGCCCCCACACCATCCACATCTCCGCCCCCTGGTGTGTCAGTGCCTCCCAGTGCGGCAGGCGTATCCACTCCGGCACCTGATGTGTCACTGCCACACAGTGCGGCCGACAATCCTCCTCCAGCCCCTGATGTGTCAGTGGCACACAGTGCCGCAGCCGGTACTGCAACACCCACAGTTGAGGCAGAGCACACATCCGAGGACGAGGATGTGGATGGGATTGAGTTCAGAAGGCGGCACTAGCATTAATTTCCCCCACCTGGCCAGTTTCTGCTTGGTGCCGCACATGGCCCCATGACCTTCCACTGACCCCCAATACACTCCGCTGCACTCACCTTGGACTGCAACATGGACTGCCATATCCTGTTTGATGACCAATGACACGGCGACCAGACTGTGGACTGTACCTTTCCTCTTCCGCAGTACTTGTCATCCCTGGATGGACTCTGGCTGACCCTCCACGGGCCCATATTGTGTAGTGTGCTCAGCATGGCCCTGTACCGCTCCAGCTGCAAAACTTCACTGGATGTGCAATAAACATCCAGAGACGCACTGCTGTGTCATGTCTTTCATCATTCATGTATGAATGTGTGGATGAATGTAGGGACAGTGATTTCCCTTACGTCAATGATGCTCATCTAGTGGGATGCCAGTCACAGTGTGCTACATTGCCTATTGTGTTCCGGGTGCCGTGGACACTACAACAGGGACACACGCATTAGTCACTTCCTTGTCCAGACATGGACTGAACCACGCCCAGAGCCCCCAAGTCATTGTTGCAAGCCTTGCGCTGGTCCGGCGTACGCCAGGCTAGACCACTCCGCTTATGCCCCGAGGGGGGGCCCACATAGCTACATGTCGCAGGCGTACACGCTGGTGGTATGCAGGTCACTGGTCTAGTTGTCAGCATGTCACGGCCACTCCCTGAGGGCAGGTTTGCACACACACAACACCCCTCCGGCACAGGCATCACAGGCCATGTGACCCCGCCAATATAAGGGGCCGACAACGTCACATTCCCCATTGCCGGTGGTGACTGGATGACGGACGCTCCACGGTTCTCAATCATAAAGGGTCCATGAGTTGTTGCGCACAGGGTTGGTCGCACCAGAAGCCTTGCGCCCGTCACAGGCCTACCACCACGTGGCGCTCACTGGGGTTGCACAGGGTTAGTGGCACCCGAAGCCTTGTGCCCATCATTGGCCTACCACCATGTGGTGCTGACTGGGGTTGCACAGGGTTAGTGGCACCGAAATAGCTGAGCGGGTGTGCAGCCTGCGATGATGACGTGTGCACTGATGTGGTCTCTGCCATTGATGACTCAGGACTCAGCGTCATGTGTGGGACCTGCATGATGTGGACCATGCCATGGTGGCGGGACCGGGGCCTGGAGCTTGCACGGGCACGTGTTGTGCCCACTGGTGGACACACCGTTGGCGGCAGGTGAGCAGTGGGCCCGGGGTGCGCAAGTGCGGACAGCCAGCGTGGCCGGCGGGAGGGAGTGGGGTGCGGCTGCATGCGTGCGCAGGGACGGACAGGCGTTGTTGCCGTGTGCTGTGTGATGGACTCTGCCATGATTGACTCTGGCCTCGATTACAGATTGCAGACCTGGTGGCTTGCAGTGTATCCCGGCACGTGGTTGGAGACACACCAGTGGCAGCAGGTGAACAGTGGGGCCTGGGTGCGCAGGGGCGGCGGTGTCTCACTCTCTCTCCTTTCCTTCTCTCTCTCACTCTCTCTCTCCCTTCCTTTCCTTTCCTTCTCTCTCTTTCTCACTCTCTCTCTCCCTTCCTTTCCTTCTCTCTCTTTTTCTCTCTGCCTTTCTTTCCTTCTTTGTTTCTCTGTGTCTCGCTCCTTTGACTGGGGTGGCATGGTGAGCAAAAGAATGATGGATTTAACCCAGATCTCTTGACTGGGGGTGAATGTTTTGAATTGTTCTGCATTCCGTCCATCAATTGTGTGTCTTTCGCTCCTTTGATGTGCGCATGACACACGTTCTGATTTTGTGCTTTATTTTCCAGGCTGTGACATCGAGATTGTCCCTGACGGACCCGACAGGAGTCTTCCGCATTGGTGTTTTGTGTTGTATTTCAATAAAGTTTTTGGTTGTTACTTCAGTGCTGTGTGACTGTTTCTCGTTCTTCTGGCCACACACGTGTGTTGTTTTTTGGCAATGTGCGTCATCATGCGCTTTTTGTGGCTCTTGTGTCGTGCACGGTATGTGTATGTCCGGGAGAGGCGGGGGGGCTGGGGGTAGTGGCGGTGGGTGTTGTGGCCCTCATGGGTATCGGAGCTGCATGATCATTGTCTCCATGGCATCTCTGGGTCTTCAGGTGTGGCTCTTGGCTGGGCTCCCTTTCATGCTGTAGGTAGTCGTCCTGCTTAGCACCAGCAAAAGGCAGGTGTTAAATCCCTGGTGCTACCGCGGCTTGTCGCCTGTTTTTGGTTGGCATCGCAGATCTGGCAGTTCGTTGTGAAAGTGGTGTTGTGGTTTTTTCGTGTGTTTTTGCACGGGAACGCCTACTCTACATCTCATTAGGGTTAGTTGGTGGTGTCACCCGTGGAGATAAATTTTGGGGCAGTTATCTCGGGAATACTGGCGATGTCTGCAGTTTCACCCGCTTGTGAATGGGGTTTAAATCTATCTCCACTTTTGATGCGTTAAGGTGGAGATAAATCGGCGGTAGTTCCTTGTGAATATGCCCCTTAGTCTTAGTTCCATGTTACCACCTCTCCTATCCATGTCAGTTTATTTAATCCCATGGAATTCGAACCTTAGGTTATCTGAATGACAGACCCTCATGTGTTGCAGGATAGGAGACCTTGCGTCATCATTAGCAATGGATCTACGATGTTCCTGAATCCTCATTTTCAACTCTCTTTTCGTACTCCCAATGTACACTTTTCCACAGTTGCATACAATGGCATATATCACGAAACAACTGTTACAGTTGATAAATTCATTTATGCCATACTCTTTGCCCATATTATACTTAAACTCCTTTCATCTATTGAGCCTGAGCTCACAGATACTACATGAACCACATGTGTAGAAACCCTTTGGTTGAGCAGGCAACCAGTTAGAAACTGAATCTCTTACTGGTTCCAGATAATTCCTGGTGATTTTGCTACCAGTCGTAGAGCATTTCCTATATGTCACCACAGGTTTGTTGGAAATTGAGTCAGTTAATCCAGGAAAACCTTTAAGAAGATTCCAGTTTTTGCTTAAAGCCTTGAAGACCTTATAGTGTTCAGTGCTAAAAGTAGATACAAAGGGGCGTGGCCTAACGGTCCAACATGGTGGACGCGCTCTAGATGAGCTCCTGCAGCCCTGTATTAATCCGTCGACTATCCTGTCGCTCTTAGGCTTTCATTTGATCGCATACTTAGGGTGAAGGCTCCTGAAGCCTGGCGGCACCCGGCGTGCTGTTTTCGACCCGTCTGCCCTGCCCGGTGACATCCGGGTGCCGGGGAGAGACTACGGCCTTCGGATCCTTGCCCTTGCATGAGTGGCATTGCCGTGGAGGACATCGATGTGCCACGGTAAGTGCCGCATTTCCTGGCTGCCCCTCGGAAGCGGTGCATCAGGGGTGGTTTAGCAGTATCCTGCTGAGCGCCTGATGAGACCCAGCAGCTTTGTCGAGCCGCAGTGCGCTGCATTCCCCCCTGTGCCCGAGGGCGCCGGATGAGATCTGGCAGTCGTGTTGAACCGTGACGTGCTCCCTCCCACCTTGTGAGGCTGTGCTGTCTGCTGGGCTCTGCAAGACTCGGCGGCCACATCGGGCCATGGTGCATCGGCGCCTCACTCCAGAGCGCCTGATATCCTGCTGAGGTGGGTGACTTCACTACTGGCGGCGCACTCGGCACTGGTGTGCTGATGGCCGAGTGTGTGTGGATGCTGCCTAGCTCGCATGGACGACCGAGGCCTGGTGATTCTTGGTAGCGAGACTGAGTGGTGGCGGTGTGTCCCTGGAGGGCCACGTGTATCGCGGTGCTATACCGTCACCACTGCAGGAGTGAGGTGAGCGAGTGCGAGAGACCTGGTTTGACTCAATGGCCAATTCAGGCAGCAGCGCACCTGCACCCGCTCCAGGCGGCCTTGAGTGGTGGCGTGGCTGACGGCATTGTTGCCCTGGGTGGCGCTTAACATTATTGGCCTTTGATTGCCTGAGGGGCGAACACGGGATTGTTGCGGGTGACACTGTGCTCTTGCATGGAGATCGCTGATGGTTCTCCACCTGGGGGGCCGATCCTGAGGTGAGCAGGGGACACTGCAGCTCACCGCTGCACCCACACTACTGGGCCTGGGTCCCTGGGTGATTTAGTGCAATTAAGATCCCGCACCTAAGCAGGGCCTGCCACATGGGTCTGTGCAACACTGACTTACACATCTGAGTGACCTGGGCCACGAGTGGATGGCGTTTTGGCCCCTCTAGGGAGAGACAGATTGAGCGTGGACGCCTTACCTGGTGCTGTGGCCCCTACCTCCGTGTTCCCCTCTGCTTTGTGGGAGATCGGTGTGCTGTGGCTTGGCGAGTTCCATCCCCCCAATTTCTTTCTATTGTTCTCATCGAATATATATCTATCCATTGACTACCTAGTTGGATGTGCCTGCCACGTAAAGCATTCTCCTGCACCATGTCTAAGGATAAGAACTCCGGCTCGTCAGCACGGCAGAGTACCTTGGATAAATATACGGGCACAGCTGCGCAGGCCCCTACTACAGGCGACCCACAGTCGGTTATGCCAGACAACGCCGCCATATTGGCCGCCATCACACAATCAAGGGACATGCTGGAGGCTAAGATCGGGGCCGTCGGGTCCGACGTAATGCTCCTCAGACAGGATCTGCATAACGCAGCACATCACCGAGGCCGAGTCCCCGGATATCGACGGTGGAGGACTCGGTCATGACACTTCAGAAGAAGGTGTCTGCCTTGGAATCCATCGCCAAAGGTTTGGCAACGCGAGTGGAGGATGCGGAGGGGCGCGCCCACCACAATAACCTCCGCTTCGTGGGGTTCCCTGAGTGGTGTGAGGGCGGTGACACGGCGGACTTCTTGGCTAAATGGCTGGCAGACTGGCTTCCCCCAGGTCTCATGTCCCCCTGCTTTGTCATTGAATGTGCTCATCGGGCCCTGCTGCAGAAACCGCCACCAGGTGCAAGACCAAGACCCTTGATTGCAAGATTCCTAAATTTCAAAGACAGGGATATCATCCTGCAACAGGCTAGACTTAAAGATCCCCTTCTGGACTATACTAGACTGGTCCAGCAGCGCCAGCAGTCCTTCACTGAGGCAAAAGCCAAATTGCGCCATCTTAAGATTCAATATGAATATTCCCTGCTGTTCCCGGCCAGGCTTCGAGTCTCCTACAAAGAGCGGATACACTTCTTTGATTCCCCTGAGGAGTTCTTTGCATGGACAGACAAAAATATCAAACTCAGCCAGCATACTCCGCCCCGACTGGATTTGGATTCTTCATCTGGAGGGCCAAGCCGGGGGCCATCCCGGGCCCCTGGTGAACAGCGCTGGCGGTCCCAATCCAAGAAATGCTCCAAATCTCGTACCAAACCACAGGGACTACCACATAAAGCTACTTTACTATGTCGCTCATTGTAATGAGTGACCTAGAATCTATTGTTGATGGCATACCAATATGGGCTGCACCTCTTAATGATCTCCCTGGACCTTGAGGCATCACTGTGTCTAGGGGTAGCTATATAGGGATCCATTGGCTGGAAGCTGCTCCGGACCCCCGTTGGGGCTCGGGGACCTCTCATGCAGCGACAGATACTTCTACGTTTTTGAGGTATTGGGGAATGTTGGGGAATGTTACTGTTTTTTGTTTCTCTGTCAGGAATCACGATCGCCATCCACTGCCAAGCACCGGTTAAAGGAGCCGGCGCGCTGGGGAACTACATTTCCCAGCAGCAGCGGACGTCTGACGTCATACGCACCGTCGTGCGTGAAGTTCAGCAATGCGGAAAAGAAGGAACACCGGCAGGAGAAGCTGCCGATTATTCGAAGTTGCCTGATGAATGGTGGCCGTGTCTCTGGACATTCCTCCGAGTATTTCTGGTCTGGTAAGGGTGCCTTGAGGCACCGCTTAGTTTTCTTTGAACATTTCGCCCTAGGAGTAATCGGTACGATCTCTCTCGGAGTGTCTTTTCAGTCTGGTTCACATTTGCATATTTCCCTGCGTTGGCGAGACCTTTTGCTTTGAGGGCTCATGCGAGGGAATATTTTTGCTCTGTTGATGTCTGCATAAACCTTTTGTTCATTATACTTAAACCTATTGGGGGCATTCTTTCCTACTTCCCTGTTGGGAGTATATTTTGCTTCATTTGGAAATCTGGTTTGATTACTGACGGAGAGGGCTTTCTAACTCTCTTAACTATTGTTTGCTTTTTCGGAGTTGGTATCCTTAATTTAGGTGCTTGATGATCCGGATATTACCACATATCTTATTTCTCTGGATGTGCTATCCTGAAATACAGTATAAAGAATTTGCTCTGAACATTACCACGATGATATAAAACTTTACTGCTTGCTTTGTTATTACCATGAACCTTTCTACTATGAACATTGATTCTTTATTTGGCTACGTTTTGTGTTTACTTTACAACAGGGGTGGTCAGCAGTAGGTGGTCCTTCCTATGGAAGTTTCCTGACATCTTTCACTGATACCAAGGGTAGGTGTAGAAATCTAAAGTTATCTACATCATGTACTTCAGGGGAATTTAGTATAGATAGAGAACAGAGAGTTTATGTATTCTTCTGTCTTGATCTTTGCAGTATACGGTGTAAAGAACTGAGGTCACCTGCTCACCTCCCCTGTCCGCAAAAGCATTTTCTTTCTTTACAGGTTAGTTTAAAGGAGGGTACATCTACTATTGAGGGAGTTATTATAGTTACCTCACCTGGGTTGGAAGAGAATTACAATATCTCCTTTTGTGTTCACAGGTCTCCCTCCCCTCAGTCCCCATCCTTCCCTTCCCCCGCTTGAACATCCTAAAGTCTGCGTGTATTCATATCCAGACTTGGGAAGGTCGAGAGGTGGACCCCTTTGAGCATCGGTTCGATCCTGAGGATACGCTTGGTCTGGGACATTCTCAGTGTCATACATACGTCCATCCTGCAGTTGTAGTTAAGCCTATGATCACCGCATGTGGTTCCCCGCATATATACATTGATGTCTGTCCCGACCTCCAGCATGTCTAGGTTGGTAGAGAGACGTCTTCGGGTGGTAGGTTGGAATGTCCGAGGGCTATTAGACAAGGTTAAGAGAGGGGCTATTATGCGCCAAGCTAAACGCTATGGCACGGATATTTAACTTTTGCAAGAGACACACCTGCTTGGTAATAGACTTCCATGCTTAACACGATTTGGTTTTGTACAGGTCTTTCACTCCGGATTCACAAGGGGCTCACGGAGGGTAGCGATACTGATCCACCGCAGGGTCCCCTTTGTACACGAGAAAACATGGACCGATCCCCAGGGTCGATATGTGGTAGTTACGGGCTCGATGTATGGCAGATCGCTCATCCTGGGTGTGTGTACGCCCCTCCGCCCCTCACATGGAACCTGATGGAATGCTTGATGAGGTTGTGGGTAGAGATCCCCCTGTGGCTGATTCTGGTCGGGGGTGACTGGAGCAACACAATATGCCCTTCCATAGAGAGATGGCGTAGTGCGGGGAATTCAGCCAAGCTCCGCGAGTCAAAACTGGTATCCATGGTGCAGGGACTGGATTGGGTGGACACTTGGAGACGTCTTCACCCCGCTGAACAGGGCTACACCTATTTCTCCAGTGTACACGGGTCCTTCTCCCGCATTGATCACATTTTCCTGTCAGCAGCACACCTACATAGACTAGTGGCGGCCGTAATACTGCCCCAGGGTCTTTCAGATCACTCTCCGCTACTGCTAGATCTGCAACTGGATACTAAACGCCCCCCTTTACGCTTGCGCCTCTCACCATGGCTCCTGCTAGATGATAAATATAGGTCACATATGCACAACACCCTTTCAGATTATTTCTCGCTCAACACAGGGTCGGTTGGGTCGCCTGCGGTTATGTGGGAGGCAATGAAGCCTACACTGCGAGGGGTAGTTATTGCCTACTGCACGGGAAGACCCAGATACTGGCTGCAGAGCATGCGGGTCGAGAAGCGAACTGGCACGATTTGCGTAGACAACTACTCCATACTCAGCAGGTCTACGCCAGGGAACTGTTAGATGAGGCTCGAGTGGCCTGGTTGGCTTCCCGTAGCAGAATATACCAGTGGGGTGACAAATCAAGCGACTTACTACACCGCCTGTGTCAAAGGGCCCTCGGCCCCATCTCCATTCCATGCCTGTGCGACTCTGATGGGAGGATTCTCACAGATCCCCTTCAGATAGCCAACAAGCTTCACGGATTATTATGCGGAGCTGTATGCCCCTCGGGAGACTATCTTGTCACGGTTAGTCCAGAAATTCATTGATGATTTGCCCCAGCATGCCCTCACGGATCCGATATGAGATGCTCTGGATGCCCTGATAACAACTGAAGAGGTCCAGGAAGCACTGTCTGGGATGCACTCGGGCAAGGCTCCTGGCCCAAATGGTTTTCCATGCAAATTCCATAAGAAATATCAATCCCTACTTACTGCTTCCTACCTTGTCGTACTCCATGCTGCTCTAGATGACCGGTCTCTTCCAGCGGATTGGCGGCACGCTGAGATAGTGATATTTCCGAAGCCGGGCCGACCCCCTGAACTTCACTCTTCATATTGTCCGATATCCCTCCTCAATGTCGAGGCAAAACTCCTTGCCAAGATTATAGCTAATCGCATAGTGCCGCACATCTCTGATCTGGTCCATTCGGACCAGGCGGGCTTCATGCCGGGCCGCGCCACGCGACATAATATCCGATGAGCCCATAACGCCATTGCTTTGGTGGATCGTCTGGGCGAACCCGCTGCTCTACTGCCGGCAGACATAGATAGGGCCTTGCACTCCCTGAGCTGGACATATCTTAGTCGTCTTAATTTTGGCCCTCTGTTCCTGAGGTATATCGAACTTCTCTATACGTATACCACTGCCTCCGTCCGTGTGGCGGACACCGTTTCACGAACCTTTCCTATTGGGTGTGGCACTCGCCAGGGCTGCCCCCTCTCTCCATATCTCTTTGCGCTCGCTATGGAGCCGCTTGCAGAGTGGGTGCGGATAGATGCTCAGTTCCGGGGGTTTTAGTGGCTAGGGGCGACGTCAGATCGCATAGCTTTATATGCAGACTAGGGGTGGGCGGAATTTGCGTAGTCGCGCTACGCAAAGCTCCGCGAAATGGTAAAAAATCTCCGCGAGCACGCAAAAGTTCCGCGAACACGCGGAATTGCTTGTTCCGCCCGTTCGCAATGCTTTTTTCCTGTTCGCGAACGCTGTTTGCGTGCTCGGGGAGAAATATCTCGCAAACATGCATTTTGAAAGCGCGAACAAGCAAAAAATTCCGCGAAGCCGCGGATCGTGGAATTTTTGGTAATTCCGCGTTCTCCGCGGAACGCGAAATTACCCAAATTCCGCGAGCGGAACGGAATTTACCACCCAGGCCTAATGCAGACAACGTATTATTTTTCCTCACCTCGACCGGACCGATCGGGACCCAGACTCCTCAGGATCATGCAACGTTTTGGCGATACATCTGGGCTATATATGAGCCCCTGTAAATCCTACTTATGGCCTATGCGTACTGCAGGACCTATGGGCTCATGGTCCGAAGAGGTTATGGTGGTATAAGATGGTTTTAAGTATCTTGTTTTTTTTTTGGCCGCTTCGCAGCCCCTGTCATGGGAAAGAAACCTAGCCCCACTGTGGGTGCAAATCAAGGAGCAGACTCGCACCTGGTCACATCTACTGCTCTCTTTATTCAGTAGGTCTGCCATTTTCAAGATGGTCTCCCTACCCCGTTTACTATATCAACTCCAAAATCACCCATACTTGATACCACCTAGTTGGTTCACGCAACTAAATTCTACTCTCTGGCATTTTCTTTGGGGGGGCGGCTCGGCTCGAGTGGCATTGAAGACATGTTTTCAATCAACCTATTGCGGTGGGTTGGCAACACCTGATGTTCAGGCATACTATGCGGCATTGCATCTTCTCATTTTGAATGACTGGGAAACAACCTTTACATCGCGGATTTTACACCGTGACGCAATCACAACGCGGTCGTTACAACGACCGCGTTGTTACAACGCAGTGCCATTACTACGCAAGTCATTACATCGACTTGCAGTAGATGGCGCTCTAACATAAGAATAGTATAGTTTACTATTCCAACACCTTCCCTAATGTTACGTAGGCTGGAGTTGGAATAGTAAATTATACATTTCTAATGTTACGGCGCCATCTACTGCAAGTCGATGTAATGACTTGCGTAGTAATGGCATTGCGTGGTAACAACGCGGTCGTTGTAACGACCACGTTGTGATTGTATTGCGGTGTAAAATCCGCATTGTTAAGGTATATATTCATGACTGGTGGTACGGCGATAGGTCGGACCCCACATACGTTGTTGAGGGGTGGCTGATGGGTACCATACCCCTACATACAGTCCTCTATGCTGGCCCGACCCTGAGGGCGTTGCCTCCGGCGACTGCCACCGTCTTTAAACTCTGGAAACGCACACTCCGGCATCTGGGATGGTGGGGCAGAATAACAAAAGAGGCTCCTCTTTGGCATAATGTCCTCATGCCGCAGCTTGCTGGCCTTCCTGGCTTCTCGGGATGGGAGACTATAGGAATCTCTACCGTGGGGGATGTCCTTCATGGTCAGACCCTGAAGTCCTTTCAGGAATTACAGCAAGAGCATGCAATGCCTCGATCGCAATTTTAGAAATATCTTCAATTCCGCCATGCCTTCTCTCCATATCTTGCACTCCAGGAGACCATACCTGACTTTAGTCCTCTTGAGGCTAAAATATTCACGGGAGAACTAGGGGAACACAAGATCACCAAAATTTATCGCACACTTGTCACGAATAGCCACACAACGCTGTCTAAAACACGGGAGGCCTGGCATACCGATCTGGGCCCTTTGGATGAAATGAAAAAGAAATTTATAAAGCGCGAAACATTCACCCGAAGGTGTCAAGGCGCTAGCTCATCAGACCAGAGAGACCGGACAGTTTTTAAACCACATCACAGATTAAAAAGCCACGTTTTTAAAGCCTTTCTGAAGGCCAACAGGTGTGTTTCCTTTTTTAACCTCAGTGGAAGCGAGTTCCAAAGTCTGGTCGTACCGACCAGAAAGCTTCTTCCACCCCAGGAACACTTTTTGAACCTGGGGACTACCAGGTTATGGGCGTGAGCTGAGCGAAGGTTGCGTGCCGGAATGTATGGCTGCAGATTCTGTTTAAAAAAGGCAGGTCCTATGTCATGAATAGCTTTAAAAGCTATACAAAGAGCCTTAAACTCGATCCGTCTCTTCACCGGTAACCAGTGTAATTCTTTAAGCGCCGAGGAGGCAGATTTATGTTTTGGAATATTCAGCAATAAACGTGCTGCAGCGTTTTGCACAATCTGCAACTTGGTCAGACACTTCTTCCGAAGGTTAATAAAAAGGCCGTTACAGTAATCGGCTCTCGATAAAACAAGAGCCGAGACCACTAATTTCCGCAGATCAACCGGAATAAATGGGAGAATCCTTCTAAGTAATTTTAGTGTGTAGAAGGATATAGATGTAACCTGGTTTACGTGGCCTTCAAAGGAAAGCATGGTGTCAAACGTGACTCCTAAATTCTTTACCTTATTCGTAGGATTAGGTAGCGAGCCCAGCTCCGATGGCCACAAAGCCGGGGACCAGAAATTAGTGTGGCTACCAAAAAGTAGGACTTCGGTCTTACTAGAATTCAATTTCAGACAGCTAGTGGCCATCCAGTCCCCCACTTGACGAAGACAGGTATGGAACTGTGCTGCTGTGTCTGATGGAGAGCCTGTCACTGACACCACAATCTGGGTATCATCGGCATAGGAAATAGCAGAGAAACCCAGAGATCTTATTCATCTCGCCAGCGGGGCGACATCAATATTAAAGAGAGTGGGGTTCAACGAAGAGCCCTGTGGTACTCTACAGGGCAAAGTTAAGTTCGGTGACTTAAAATCTGAAAGAGCCACAAACTGTTCCCGGTCTGACAGGAATGACTTAAGTAAAGCGAAAGCTTTCCCTTTAATGCCAATCCCATCCAAGACTTCCAATAGCTTTTGATGACTCACAGTATCGAATGCGGCAGAGAGGTCAAGCAGCACAAGTGCTGCATTGGCTCCTGCATCGACTGTCTGCCTAATCAGTTCGGACGCTGAAATTAGAGCCAATTCGGTACTATGGTGCTTTCGAAAGCCAAACTGAGTGGTGTCCAGAAAGATGTGCTTCTCAATGTAGTCTGATATAACACCATTCATGGCTTTTTCCACCATTTTTGCGGGTAGAGGGAGTCTGGATATTGGGCGGTAATTACTAGGATCCGCCCCATCTAGTTTTTCTTTCTTTAGAAGAGGGAGAACAGACGCCAGTTTCCAGTTGGTAGGGAATATACCAGAGGAAAACATTTGATTGAAAATAGGAGTCAGATGAGAGGCAAATACCTCTGGTAGAAGATGGAAAATTTTGGGGGGACATGGATCCAGTGGGGAGCCAGATTTGGTAGACAACAGAAGATTAATGACCTCATCAGTGGTTAGTGAAGGAAAACAGGATAATTCAGGAGGGTCATTGAAGTCTAAGATGGCTGATGGAATTTCCCTTTCCTCACTAGAAATAACTGCAGTCCCCGAAGATGGCGGCGTCCCTTGGGGAAAGCACTGAGTAAAGCCACTATAAACTGCATTAACTTTATCTTGGAAGAACATAGCCAATGAATTACAAAAAATCTGACTTATTGGTGAGTCTGTCACTTCAGGGCATCTGGCTAGCTTTTTCACTGTGGAAAAGAGTTCTTTTGAGGAGTTTTTTGCATTTATTATAGCTGACGTAAAATAGCGAGTTTTCTCCCCATGGACAGATTTTTTATAATCAAGCAAAGCTTATTTATAGACAGTTCTGTCATTAGTTTCATAACAGGATCTCCACTTCCTTTCGAGGCGGCGACATTTCTGTTTTAAAAGTCTAAGATGTTCAGAGTACCAGGGTTCAGTGTGTCTTGACCTATGGTTGTTGATGGATTTAACCGGTAACACCTGATCAATTGTACTCCTGAGCCATTCCTCAAAAACGTCAGCTGCCGCACTCGGATCCTCTATGAAGTTAGGTGGATTCAGGGACAAGGAACTTTCGAGGGTATCAATTGCAGCCATGCTTTTGACTCTGTTACAGCTGAACATCTAGAGCGGCAACCCACCCACTGGGAACGCCCTAAAACAAGCGGAAGTGCAGCAGCGAAAATCGTCCCCGTTTCCCCCCCAGAGATGTGCAAGTTCTTCTGGTGGAAGGTACAATTTAAACAGGTAACTAGAAAATAGTGATAGTTAAAAAAGTTGTTTCTAAAACGCAATTCAGATGATGAGGACTGGACTGAGGCGGTGGCATCCCCACGAGGTGCCGCCATAGCGACTCGGTTACGATACATTCAGTTCAAGTACCTACACCAGGTGTACTACACGAGATGTCAGCTCTGGCGGACGGGACTCATCGCTTCTCCGCTCTGCTTGCGATTCCGAGCGGCCAAGGGTACCTTCATCCATACTGTATGGGTATGCACAACACTTTCAGGATTCTGGCATGAGGTTATCGCATGCATGTCGCGGGTTTTGGGCTGGGACATTCCTCATTCACCAAGATTAACCCTTCTACATATAACTGATGACATTGGGGGAAACATCTATAAACGCCACCTACTGCTACTGGGCCTCACACTTGTGAAGTGAGATATTGCGAGGGCCTGGAAAGATACCTCCCCGCCCTCTCTTGGGGCTTGGAAGAAGGGTCTAGACTTCTGTATGGGGTTGGAGATACCTGCATTTGCCGCGCGGGGCTGCCCTCGGAAACATCCCAAGATATGGAAGAGATGGGAAGACTTCCGGGGTATCTACTTGGAACCTATTCCAGACTGCACAATGGATTGGCATTAATTACAGCTACTACAAGGTGGGGTGTACCGACTATCAGTGTTTTAAATCTGCATTCTTGGTTTGACTTGACATACACTATATTACACAATGGACGCATGACACTTCAGTTGATTGTTATTGCAATATGTTGTTATGTATATGATTCTTTTTTGCACATTTGGCTACAAAATGTCGACATCAACATTTGTACTATGTATATTATCCAATGTCTGCACGTGTTTTTTTTTCTGTGAAGGTTTTTTTTTATCCCAGACACCTGTTATTTACTGTGGCCAGTGCTTCTGTGATTGTCAATGCATGTGGTAGTTGTTTTGTTGGCCCACTAGCTCAAACTGTATTTGTTACCCTGATGGTGTCATTAGTATCCTGCAGGTTATGTTTCAATAGTGCCCTTTGGATATGTTTCCCACTGCTACACGGCTATGGCATTGGTGAAATAAATTGACTTTTGATGTGAGCTATGTGTGTGAGTTGACTACAACTTTGTTGCAGAGGAGGTTTAATAGACTTTGAGGACTCTTTACTATTGATATGTGTTTAAGTCAATGAAGGTAGCATGGATGTGTGCATTGTGATGGTGTCATATTGACTGAGGCATCTTGTTCTGAGTTAGATTGGCAAGGCCTCATGGGAGTTGTAGTAATTTCACTGTCAATTTCTACTGATTGGGAAAATGCTGCACTGCACGACTCCTGTGGAACAGTGTATTTGTGGCTGGGAAGTTAAATTTATACTTGTGTATGTGTGTGACATTGATTGGTTTGATTTTTTTGATTGGGAGGTGTTGTGTATCACGGAAATCTGCCCACATTACTTTCACTTTAAAAAAGTACTGACAAGTGACCATTTATATCCAG
The DNA here is from genome assembly GCA_963921515.1 of Calotriton arnoldi. Classification (NCBI taxonomy): domain Eukaryota; kingdom Metazoa; phylum Chordata; class Amphibia; order Caudata; family Salamandridae; genus Calotriton; species Calotriton arnoldi. The sequence goes on from CAWUFW010005013.1 coordinate 142,992, forward strand.
TGTGCGTGTGTTGTTGTAATGTTTGTGGCAGCGAGTGGACGTTACAGATTTAAATAGGGAATTTCATTTATGTGCAATGTCAATAGTTGGCTCTGTGAATGTGTACAGTTAAAGGACAACTCTATTGGTTGTTCAATGGTGACACATTCGTTTGTATAGGAAACAATGGGTACATGAAATGGCGTCACTCACTGGCAGCATAGTCCTCAACAGGGTCTTCTTTGGAGGTGATCAATGAGGTAGTGCAGCGGCATGACAGGTAGGATGGCCTCTATGATGGCACAGGACATGTGGAGGTGCATAGAGGTGAGTTTTGTATTTATATAACTCCCTTTCTGCCGCTTCTTGCCTGGAGGTGAGACCGCCACATTTCTGCTGGCTGTGATGCAACTAATAATGGGGCAGGAGGATGGAGTGGCAGTCGGAGCCGCATTGGCCCTCTCTGCCAGTTGGGTTGTCTGAGATAGCCAACGGTGTCAGCGGAGCAATGGCGGTCCTCACCAAGCCATTCATGGTAACTCGTAATTGGGCGGTCGGGACCACCAGCCACACCGCCGTCACAACGTCACCACCGGCATGGAGGTTCACGGACCGCCAAAGTGATAATCGGGCCCTTAGTATCCAATACTTTCCCTGTGTTAAGTTATATTGGAGTGGGAATATTTGTCATTTGGCCCATAGGGACATTGTCGTCTTCACTAAGTTAGCATGAGCAAGTTGCAGCCTGCCTGCTGCTTTGCGCACGTTACTACATGTCTTTATTTTTTGCAATATTTTCTATGGCTGCTTTCACATGAGAAATCATCGTTGTGTTCACTCTCTGCATGTTCCTGGGATTTTGACTGAACATTATGTGCAAGGTCGAACAACAATGCCCCTTGTTATTTTGTTCTGGCCAGACCTTAGCCCTTAGACAAAACATACCGGTGCAGCTGTTGTTTGGACAAATGTTCTTGTGTTTTATTAGAATACACAAATAGGTAGCACACACTTGGAGCGGGACCTTCCCAGAGGGAAGAGCGAGACAGCACCTATGATGTAGATCTACCATCTATAGGCTAAGGTATGGGGTCTGCTGACAAAGCCCAGAGATCTTCTGATATATGATAATACTGCTCCGTAGCAAGGGGAGGGAGGTTAGGCTCAACTGTCTTTTTATGATGACATCTCCCTTTATGATTTATGGACTAGCTGCTATGCTGACTGTATTTGTACTATGCATTTTTCTGCTTGTTGTGGCATGTATACTGCATGTTAGGGCACGTTAGTTAAAATAAATATTTTAAACTATTTCGTGTCTCTGTCAGATCTTATTGTGAACAAGTACAAGAATGCAAGCGAAAGGGTGTGTCTTGTTACCGTGATTCCTGAGAGATCTGGTAGTGTTGTGTTCTGGGGTGTCTAATCATTTGTTTCTCTGTGAGTGAGTAGGAGAGCAAGTGAGAGACTATAGCTAGTCGGTCCTGGGCTTGTGGGTACTAAGGTGGTAGGAAGACCCAGTCCCTATACACCAAGGTCCCATAATCCTGCGCATAGTTCTGTGTTTGTGTAGAATCCCTGCAACATGGCACCACCAACGTTTGGTCTGGTACTTATTCACGAGACGCCTGAGTAGCTCTTGTGCTTGTCTACGTAAAAGCCAAACCGGAGGGACCACCTCAATATCGTGCCCCGTTTCAGAAGAAGAAAGTTGCCGCTTTGACTGCAAAGTATGCCTCAGTTGGTGAGTAACCTGCTCCTCAACAGGAGCTGGGTGGTGACCCTCCTCGACAGCGCAGCAGAGGTCACCATAGTGCGACACACACTCCACCAGCATCTGGAGGCGAAAGCAACGGACACTTTTATTACAGTAGAGACAGCTGATACTCGAGTCGCGCCTCCAGAAAGACTTTACGAAGTAACCCTCCAAATTGAAGGTGATATTAAACACCCAGTTAAAGCAGTGTTTTGGGAAAACCTCACTTCTTCCTATGACATTTTATTGGTGGAGGTTGATTGGCCTCCCTCTTTTGTCCTAGCTTCCTCCAGAGGGAAGATGTTATTCTTCTTAGTTTTTCAAAATATGTTCCTGATGATGATAAAATGGCTTATGCCTCCAAGTGGGCTTTAGCCTTAGCCCAGGCGTTATATCGCAATCATGCTGGTTGGGACGAGGGTTCCCCGATTCATGTGATTCCTTTGCGTTCCACACCTCAGCCCCAACCACAGTATCCTATCAAACGAGACGCGAAAGCGTCCGTAAGTGAAATCTTGACACAATTGGAATATCAGGGTGTGATTGAACCCTGTATTTCATCAATGAATAATCCTCTTTTTAAGATATTGAAACCGGACAGTTCATATCGTATAGTTTTAGATTACAGACATTTGAACAGTCACGTTCGTACCTTTGCGGTTCAGAACACACATAGCTCTGCGTTATTGAATAACATTGTTTGCAAAAAACACAAAACAACCTTGGATATTTCCAATGGTTTTTTCAGTCACTCTTTGGCTCCTGAGAGCCATGATTTGACCGCATTCAGTGCGTTAGGTAATCAGCGCCGATATGCAAGATTGCCTATGGGATATAAGAATAGCCCTGGTGTGCTTGCGGCACGTATTGTGTCCCTTTTACATGAGATCGAGCCAGATGCCTTCTCGTACGTCGATGACATATATTTGATGGATGATGAATTAGACACGCATCTCTTGCATGTGGACAGCATTAGCACACATTTTGCAAACTTTGGTTACAAATTCAACTTTGCTAAGTCTCATATCGCCTTCTTGGTGGCTCTTTTTCTTGATTACGAACTAAATAATGAAGGTAGGGTATTGGCCCCCCACTTTCTGGAGAAATGTGCTCAATTGCAACCTCCATCTACAGTTTATTTTTTATTTTGGGAGGACATACCTTCCTGATTATGCCCAGCGTATCAAACCTCTTTACTCATTGATACAACCTTCTTTTTCGTCTTCCTGTTGGCTTCCGGAACATACCGCGATTCATCGGTCTCTGCAGTCTGATCTGCTTGCGACCAACTTCTTGTTAACACGAGACAATTCTGCAAATTTGGTCATAAGGATTGTTCAGGCGTGTTGGGTTTCACTTACTTGACGTTCAATGAAGGGGACACGATCCCCAGTGCTTATAAATCGCATTTGTACACTTCAGCTGAGATGTGTTTCTCTTCTACAGAAATTTTTTTGACAGCAGTACAGATGGCGATTCTGAAAGAACGTTCTCTGGCTCAGGGTAAACACATTTTTATGGTTTCACCTTATGGTTTAGAAGCAGTTACGAAGGCTAGTGTTCCAAATTCCAAAGCCTTTACTTCCACGTTAGATACAATGGACTATCTCTTTGACATCGGCTGATGTCAACTTTATTTTTGATCCTGCTTTACAGACACAGGAGTTTTTGCAATATGAACATGCTCATCCTCCTCCTTTAGCTTTGCTCCCACTTGATCAGTACAAATGTATTATTTACACTGATGGATCTGCGCAGCCAGCCATTGGTTCTAAACATGCTTATTCAGCAGCCTGCGCAATAGTGGCAGGGAAGATTGCTGATGGGGATTTTAAATCCTCTTTAGTGCACACACAGTCTCTTGGAGATTGCATGGCTCAATCGGCGGAGCTACGTGCTTTGGTTTTAGTGCTTGAATTCACAGATGCTGAAGTTCCGACTCTTATTGTGTGTGATTCGTTTTACTGTGTACAATCCTTCAATGATAACTTGTTTTTCTGGACACAAAATGATTTTCGTGATTCTAAAGGTAGCGCATTTTTAGCATAAAACGCTTTGGGTTTGAGTGGCCGCTCTTAAGGAACGTTTGCCGCTCACACATGTTATCCATACTTTGGGCCATCAACGTGTGGGAGCACACGCTGTTGGTAATTCACAGGCTGATGAGGCAGCCAAATCTGCAGTAGCCACTTGTTCAGTAGCAGCAGTCACTAGGTCTATGACTAAAATTGTTGATGATATTTTGGTGGCCATAGCTGCAACGAAGGAGGGTACTGAGTTTCCCCAAGGTTTCCCTTCACGTTATACGTATCACTTGTCTTGCGATCAAGTCCCATTTGCAACTATTCCGTCCTTTGGGGATCGGCTTATTCCCAACGAGGACCACAGACTATCTTTGATCATTGCCGCTCATGAAGGCGTAGCTTCTGCGCATGCCGGAGTGACAGCGACAGTGTCTCTTTTATAGCAATGTTTTTGGTGGCGTGGTTTATATCAGCAGGGACGTAAATATGTACTTTCTTGTGACATTTGTCAACAAATTAAGCCTTCTACTGTTGCCTCACACTCAACTTTACATTACAAACCAACCCTTTGGTTGTAATTATCTTGATCACTGATGTCCTTTGACATCTGACACTGCTTTTAAACATATCTTGTTTGCAGTGGATTCGTGCACTAGATTCCTTTGGGTTTGGCCGCAACGTAGTGCTGACGCTCGAACTGTCATTAAAGATTTGCGTGTCGTTGTCGGGACATTTGCCTGTGGCACATTCCATTCTGACCTGCGTTTTCCTCTAAGGCTTACCGGGATGCGATAAAGTCTCTGGGAGTGCTGGTGCAATTTTCGTCTCCATACTGGCCTGAGGGCAATTCAGTTGGGGGGCGGATGAACCAAGACTTAAAGCAATCTTTGACAGCTAGAGTCTTAGGTACTGGCAGGGGTTGGCTGACTCTTCTATATGGAGTCCAACGTGCACTAAATAATCTCCCTAGAAGATCTCTGGTTGGGTGGACCCAATACGAAATGCTCTTTGGCATTAAAATGTTTGTGCCAGACCTTGATGGTCTAGACGTTGTGGCACCTGCCAAAACCTTTGATGGAGCAGGGGTTCGAGAAAAGAAACCTACTCGAATTAATACCCCATAATACGTACTAACAGTAGGTAGTAAATGAAACTAACGTGCACCTTACACCAACACGTGGGAAAAAGCTTTGCGCATGTATACACTAACAAGAAATAACATGTGGAAGAACTAAAACCGTATTTACATTATGCTTTGAAAGAAACGAAAAACAATGCATGACTAGGCCGCATGTGCATTTCGTAGTTTGCATGTTGCACTTTGCTTTAAAATAATAAGTAATGCTGCTTTCTGCTTAAGGCTTATGCTAGGAAACCCTAAATGAGGAATAGTGCAGGGAGGGGGATAAACAGTGAAGGTTTCATTATCATATAATTAATAAATGTTCATATTTCATTGCTTTAGTGTACTGGAAAAGGGGCCGTCTTTATTAAGTTGGCCGAAATGGGAGGGGTGAGCTGAGGAGTGAGTCCGATCTGTCAGAAGCAAAACAGACGCACTGTGCACTGCAGAGAAAAAATGTACGAGTTGAAGGACGAGATGACGACTGACTGCCAAGTGCCATGACCAGTCGTGGGACCGGAGAATTGTTCTGCGGATAATGTTAATTTATGAATGAAGATTTGTTTAAATGTAACATGTCTAGAAATTGTGAGAACGAGCTATTAACCAAACCCTGGGAATGAATGTAGAACAATAAATTAACTAAATTGTACGTGAAGTCACCATGGTGAGACAACACCACCTCACAAGCCCACCAATCCACTGACATGAAAGTTTTCAACAAATGTGGGATGGACATGCCAGTTTTAGTGTATAATTGGGGTGCCTTTAGGTGTGTGATTTTTACGCTTGGGCTGGCAAGAGAGAGAGGGGAGATGCGTCGCTGTCCGTCGGTTTGCAGAGAGGCCTAGCTGTTCGAGACCTGTCCCGTTCCTGTCCTTTTACTCTTTGTTCCCTGATCCTATTTCGGGGAACCCCCATCATCTCCTAGGCCGAGGGGGTGTTTTTTCTCCCCTACAGACCGATAGGTTTGTATTCAGTCTCTCACTCACATATGCAAATTGTTTGCAAATGTACTTTGTCTCTGAAACTTTTGTCTCTCCACCTATCCACTCCGTCATTAATGCATTGAACGTTATTATATAGAGGGACACTTTTGTCTCTTCATCTATCCACTCCTTCATGCCGAATGTCGTTATTTTTAAATGAGTTTGTAATCATTCAATGATTGTTGATGTTTATCTCTCCCTTTGTGAGTTACATTCTTTGCACTTGTGACTGTATGCATTGAGCAATCTGCATTTAATATAAGAAACATCTTCATAACTTTACCGAGTGTCTGTGGTTATTTAGTTAACTATAGGGTTAATTTAGATAGGATAATCATTATCATCAACTATTCAACTAATTGGTTCATCGACCAAATAGAAGAAAAGTTGATTAATAAAATTAGTATGCAGACTAATGACATTATTTCATGATTTACAAAGAATAAAGCATTGTAAGTAGCAAATTGACCCCAGCGCATCAGGGATTCTGGGTGAATGTGTATGGGCCATTGTAGTAGTATGAATTGAGTATTGATCCCTGATCAGGTATTGACCATCGTGCTGGATCACCTTTGACATAGATAATCATTGTGCTGTGTTGCAGGATCTACAAAAAGCTTGTGATTTACAGGCGAAAGCTCATTTTCCCTCTTCCGCGGATCCAGTCATACTGATTCCTGTTTCTGGCTGGTTTACTAAAGTTGGAGATCTGGTCCGAGAGAAAGTAGAGAACAAAAAAGAATTTGGGCCATCTTACCGTGCACCGGTCAGAGTCCTTGGCTTAAAAGGCACCCATACTGTGATCCTGCCTCCTTTACCTGGTCTTAAGGAGAATTGTTACATTTCTATCAAACATGTCAAGCTGCACCATATGGCAGATACTGAATAGTATGCCTTCCAGCATTCCACATCGGGATCTTTCACTGAATCCAATAATGTCTAGTTCTTCGACTACTCCCCGACATATGGAGAGGGAAGTGGAAACTTCACTTGATTTATTGCCTATTTTACCTTCTACATCCACAACTGCGGACATTGAGTATGCTTCTCTTCCAGTTGAAGTCATAATTGACATTCCTGAGAGTACCATACCTGAACCGTCAAATGCAGCGCAACCCCCGTTGTTTCAACTGGGGTCCAGTGGGTATTAACCGTAACAGCTTTTCTTCTGAAACATCTTCTTCGTCCTCGTCTGTGGCAAAACCCCCGACATGTACCAGTCTTTTCATCTCCTGGTTCAAAATGACTTACCTGTTCCCACCCTGGACATACATTTGGATGGTGCTTACACTGATATTCCTCTTCATGTGGATTGGGTTTGTGACTGTGTTTTTCCTACTCATTAATGGTGATTATTTACCTGAACGCTCTGCTGTGAACTGTGAACTTTGTTGATGGAGTTCTGGCCCCTCATACATCATCACATAGAATGAAAAGAGATCAAGCCCTTGTCAACATTTCGGCATTCCCTGTTGCTGATGGCATTGTTTGGGATAAAGTATCATACGATATCCATGGCCCAACCGAAATTTTGAACATTCCATACATTTTCCGCGTTTCCTTAGGAGATGTGGTATTGCCGGACATACACTCTGATGACTGGGATGTTCATGCCGTTCATTCATTGTTCTCTGATTTGAAATATTATGCTGCATTTGACACTGAAGACTTGTATTTGAATTCTGCAAATTATGCCGATTTATTCTGTTATCAACATTATGACCATCATTTTTTACATAAGACCAACACTCCGAGACTGTCGTCTGTAAAGCAACATCTTTCTCGTTTGTCGGGGGACATCAATCTGGCTGATTTTCTTTTAGGTCCTAAATCCCCTCGAACAAAACGTTTTATTTATTCAGCTTATAATGAATTTTGGAAACTGTCGCAGATGGAAGCTGCGGTGCGTCTCCGCCAAATTGAGCAAGCTAATTTAGAAAAAGTCCTTGCAGTGGTAGATAAAAGCATTAATACACTGTCTTCCCGTATATATACTTTAAATAATATTGTGTCATCTGTCATTGACATTGTTCAACATGAAGTATCTGTTTTGTATCATGGTCAAAATCAGTTACGTTCTGTAATGCAGTTTGCTTTGACCTTGCAAACACTCAAAAATGGAAAAGTGCCATGGGATTATTTTAATGCTTCTGCACTGTTTTTGTCATTTAATTTAACTGATAAACAGAAGTTAATGTCAATGAAAGACGCAACTTACACATTGTTATATATTGAATAATTAGAACAGTTACCTTTTTCTGTAGCATAGAGTGATTCAGCTGTGTGGTTAATACATGGGGTTATTTCACTGCCCATCTCACTTTTACAGTTCACAGCCTGCATGAAACACTATCCAGTTGGTAAGTTGGAGCCCCTCCGCAGTACCTATATTCGTGAATTGTGGTCATTACCCTTCACCTACAGATGTCAGCTTGCGGATAAGGAAGTTTTCCTTACAGGGGAGGAGTGCAAATCCACAGTAGGACCTTCCCTAGTCTGTAAACAAGTTAAGTTGCACGGGGCCTGCAACGTTACAGCACCTAATCTAGCTGGTTTTTTAAAAGGTACCCCTGTCCCAGCTATTAGTCCTGCACTAACTTTGCTTTCTAATGGTAGTTATCTTATTTTAAATAACCACGACTGCTGCGGCTTACGGGCCGGCATCCCGTATATAGTAATGGTTTCACAACGTGTTACATGTTGCAGCAATGTCCTGTTTCCACCCCCACATGGGATTGTAGATAGTTCACTTTGGCCTTCCATTCCAACTTTGAAAACAGATTTCAACAAGCTAAGCAGACTCAAAGCGCTTTTGTTTCAACAAGAAGTGTCTCTCACATCGGCTCGAGAGACCTTCGAATTGCAGGTGGTGAGAACCGCAAGTGAGATACACTCACTGCTAAACACGAATCTCCCACTCCATTTTGGAGAATTAATACACCAAATATTTAATGCTTCTGATACAGAGGGCCTTGCCAACTTTTTTAAACTCATGGGATCCGGCCTTGTTTCTTCCTTTCAGACTATTTTTGGAGTAATACCGGCCTTTATCCATTCTATTTTTTCCAGCACCTTCAGAGGGTTTCCCCTGGTGCTCCTGTTGATTTGTGGTGTGCTGATTCTCCTATTATTGCTTCACAATGGATGCTAGATCAGTGGAGCTGCCAAACCCAGTCCAGTTGCAGCTGTACTGTGATCGAATTGGGCAGCTTTTTGGTTCTATGCCAGTGACGTCCTTTGTCATCGACTATTGGCTGACCTTCCATTATGCCCACTTCACCTGCGTGCAACCTGTGTTCCACTGCCTCCAGTGCCCTTTTCAATGGGCCCTGGATGTCTGCCTCTCCAATACCACACACGCTGCCTTGGATTACAATCTGTTATTGGGTCCGTTGAAAGCCCATGATCAGGAATGTGCCAAGGGTAGGCGCCTGTCATGCGATCCTCTGCTTGGACCAATGGCAGATTTGAGTACCTGTACCCGTGCACAGCGCCTCATAGCTCAGAGTTTCATCGAAGTTGACGCAGGTTGCCCTGGCATGCTCCTAACAGACTCTGGATATGAGGAGCATGTGTGCTCGTTCGATCTACTAAACTGGATGGCATACCTTTTTACGATGGAAGGAACAGACAACATTCTGGAGTTCATGGCATTCTGCTTTTCCCGCAACATTTTTGTCTCCGACGACTAACTATGAATGGATGGGTTTTTGAGTGCCCAATTGGCAAATGTTTTTGAAAAATATAACCTTCAATAATTTTTTGGGGCTTTATGACTATCCTAATTGGAACAACACTGAGACGCTTTGCCTCTGCTTACCTCCGATTTCTGTCTTAGCATAGGGCTAACGACCTGGCCAAGGGGAGGGTGTCACGTGGCCCATAGGGACATTGTCGTCTTCACTAGGTTAGCATGAGCATGTTGCAGCTTGCCTGCTGCTTTGCGCACGTTACTACATATCTTTATTTTTTGCAATATTTCCATGGCTGCTTTCACATGAGAACTCATCGTTGTGTTCGCTCTATGCATGTTCCTGGGATTTTGACTGAACATTATGTGCAAGGTCGAACAACAATGCCCCTTGTTATTTTGTTCTGGCCAGGCCTTAGCCCTTAGACAAAACACACCGATGCAGCTGTTGTTTGGACAAATGTACTTGGGTTTTATTAGAATACACAAATAGGTAGCACACACTTGGAGAGGGACCTTTCCAGAGGGAAGAGCGAGACAGCACCTATGATGTAGATCTACCATTGATAGGCTAATGTATGGGGTCTGCTGACAAAGCCCAAAGATCTTCTGATATATAATAATACTGCTCCATAGCAAGGGGAGGGAGGTTAGGCTCAATTGTCTTTTTATGATGACATCTCCCGTTATGATTTATGGACTAGCTGCTACGCTGACTGTATTTGTACTATGCATTTTTCTGCTTGTGGCACGTATACTGCATGTTAGGGCACGTTAGTTAAAATAAATATTTTAAACTATTTGGTGTCTCTGTCAGATCTTATTGTGGACAAGTACAAGAGTGCGAGCAAAAGGGTGTGTCTTGTTACTGCGATTCCTGAGAGATCTGGGAGTGTTGTGTTCTGGGGTGTCTAATCATTTGTTTCTCTGTGAGTGAGTAGGAGAGCAAGTGAGGCAATATAGCTAGTCGGTCCTGGACTCGTGGGTACTAAAGTGGTAGGAAGACCGAGTCCCTATACACCATGGTCCCATAATCCTGCACATAGTTCTGTGTTTGTGCAGAATCCCTGCAACATATTAAATATTAAATGTTGCCTCTTTAGTAGGCCTGGGCGGTAAATTCCGCTCTGCTCGTGGAATTTGCGGAATTTGGGTAATTTCGCGTTCCGCGGAGAACACGGAATTACCAAAAATTCTGCGATCCGCAGGTCCGCGGAATTTTTTGCTTGTTCGCGCTTTCAAACTGCGTGTTCGCGTGATATTTCTCCCCGAGCACGCAAACAACGTTTGCGAACAGGAAAAAAGCATCGCGAACGGGCGGAACAAGCAATTTCGCGTGTTCGCGGAACTTTTGCGTGCTCGTGGAGATTTTTTACCGTTTTGCGGAGCTTTGCGTAGCGCGACTACGCAAATTCCGCCCACCCCTACTCTTTAGTGCCCAGTGCCTTTCATGAGTTACTTTTTATTGGAGTGGGAATACTAATTGTTAGCCATTTAGTGTCCAATACCTTCTTGATGTAGTTTATATTGGAGTTGGAATACTAAATGTTGCTCCTTTAGTGTCTATCACCTTCCCCGAGTTAGTTTATATTGGAGTGGGAATAGTAAATGTTGTCCCTTTAATGTCCAACACCTTCCCCGAGTTAGTTTATATTGGAGTGGGAATAGTAAATGTTGCCCCTTTAGTGTCCAACATCTTCATTGAGTTACTTTATATTGGCATGGGAATAGTAACATTAACCCTTTAAGTGCCCAGTACCTTCCCTGGGTTATAGATATATTAGAGAAGGAATAGTAAATGTTGCCCCTTTAGTGTCCAACACCTTCCCTTAGTTACTTTATATTGCAGTGGGAATAGTCAAGTTAACCCTTTTAGTATCCAACAACCTTCCATCAGCTAAGTTGTATTGGAGTGAAGATAGTGACTGTTACCCATATGGGGCCTTATTACGAGTTTGGCGATCCGATCACCATAGGACTGCGTCCGCCCCCATCAGCAGCCCACGGTGCTGGCGGTCCAAAGACTGGCATATTATGAGTCGACCACGGGGTCGGCAGTGTGGAAAGGGGGACCTTGCAGCTGTGGTGAGTACTTTTCACAAATATATCGATGCCTGTGTGTGCATTGTGACTGCATATGTGTCAAATGCACACATATGCATGATATATGTAGAAAAATAGCAAATACCCATTACAAGGGTTCAGCCCATATATGGGCAGTAATGGCAATGGGTATATGGTACGAAAAAGACTCACCTGTATATGGCCGCACACAGGGTCATAATCCTCAGGGTGAAGATCCTGCTGTGAAGGGGGGACCTGGAGAAAGGGATCCACATCGGTCATTTTGGGAAGTAAGAAGGTGCTGCTGCTCATCGGTAAAGGTAAGGTAATTTTTAAAATTTTTATGGTGTTTGTAAGGTGGGGGATGTAGTAAAGTTGTGTTAACAATGTGTGTGTTGTGATTGATAAGTTTTTAGGGGTTTTTATTGTGTTTCTAATGCTATTTTGTATTGTGTAGTTATATCATGTTTTTGTGAATGGAAAGTATTTTATTGTCTAAGTTAAGGTTAAGATATATGCTGCTAACTGTTTTTGTACAGTTTAATGGTATGTATGTATTAATTTGGGAATGTAATCTTTTGTACAGTAGGGTGTTTTATTTATTTGTTACAGGTTTGTGTTTCCTAGGTGTTTCTAAGGGAAGCTGGACATTCTGCTTTTTTCTGAATCTGAATTAGTTTTATATAAACTTATTTTTTAATATAGATTTCCTTGTTTGTTGCATTTCCTAGAGTTGTCCTTTTTTAAAATAATTTTTCGGGTTTTTATGGAACCTACAGACTGTGGATCGTAAATGTAATTTATTGTGATTGGGAAATGTGATATGCTTTAAATAATGTTATGTTGATGTATTTAAAATGCTTAATTGTTTAATATATTTTTTTAAATGCCAGTAGTACTATTTTTATTATATCAGTGAGTAATGTTTATTTTAGTATTATTTATTCACTGATATAATATTTTATTAGTATTTAAAAAAATATATGTTATATTTCTGGTGCAGTATATTGCAGTTTTTGAGATTTGTGGTGTGTTTTATATGTGTTTTATAGGATAATTATGTCTATTACTTCTAAGTAGTCTAGTCCTTTGTTATTTACTGATATTTTTACTTTGCTTTGTAGCATCCCATACATTTTCTTTGTTTGTTTACTTAGTTTAGGTCAAATTTCGGTAAGTGACTTTTCTATTCTAAGTTCTTGGTATCGTTGTTCTTTTTGTAAGGCTTCCAGTAATTTGTATAGCGTAGGTTGAGTACTGCCTAGTGTGGATTGGAAGGCATTATGCCATCCTTCCACTACATTGTTTGTTTTTGCTTCCTGTGCCAAGGTGCTGCCATAGACATTCCACCATGGTATCTGGAATTTTGGTTGGAATCTGTGTCCTGACCTATGCAATCTGCCAACCCATGAGTCCTCGAAGTAGTCCATTAGGGGAGTATGTTTTTCTTCATTATTTTGATAATAGGGGCTTTCTATTAGGAAGTTGTAATGGTTGGCTTCTTCTCTGACAGGGAGATAGGCTAGTACAATTATTTTTTTTACCTCAAAGGCAAATTGGCTGTTTGTGGTATATTCCACACTTGGGGCCTGATTACGAGTTTCGGCGATCCAAACGCCACGTCCGTGTCCTCTATGACACTGCTGCACTGGCGATCTACCACCTGCCGTAATATAAGCTGTTTTGTGTGAAACGCCAACCGTGGCCATGGCACTCTGCCTGCCGGAACCACCGCGGTCTGCAATGCGGCGGTCTGCAATGTTGACATTGCGTCCACCAACGCCGTTAGGTCTGTGGTCCACCCACCCAGTGTATTACGACTACACAGTCGTACTAACGGTCTCCTAGCGGTGATTAACAAACGGTGGTTAACAAACTGCGGTTACCCAACTGTGGTAGACCACTGTGGTACAAGCAAAAAAAAACACCACAACAGAGACCATTGGATGGATTTATAAACTAAACAGCTGATGTGCTTTGGCAAGTGGATACACCTGCAAATCTCACTATAAAACACACCCCATCCCTGACCAGCATCCTTTGCTTTCCAACTGCAGCCCACAAGACAGGCAGCCCTTTTCTCAGCTACCCATTTTCAACTTCCCATTTGGTACTCTCCACCACCTCTAATTTTTGTTTTGCACCTTTTTACCTGTATCGCTTGTTTGTTTTTCCTTTCATATACTAACTCACATTTATTTTTCTCATCATGGCTGGCAAAAAAAAGCATGCTTCACTGAGCAAGAGTTGACAGTCATGGTGGATGAAATCATTAGAGTAGAGCCCAAACAATTTGGTTCCCAAGTGCAGCAAACTCCTCTCAGTAGAGAAATGAAAATGTGGGACAGGATAGTCAACAGAGTGAATGCTGATGGTACCACTCTACGCACACAGTAAGTAGAGGAAGTGGACTGGCAACAGGTTCAGTGTGCGTACCTGGTATAACAACCACCACCAGAAGGCTCAGAGGACAATTCTTTCCCTGGGAGGAGAAGGCCTTGGCCATCCTGCATTCTGAGGGCTTGACAAGAATACCTGGGGGAGGGGACTCTCGTAACTTACACTTCAATAACTGGCACAATATCACAATGTCCTATTTGCACTAAACTCTGCTTTTGTTATTGCGTTTATTCTCTATATACTTTCCTAACATGCAATACGCAAAGGGCCTTATTACAAATCTGGTGGTCCGAGGACCCCCAGACTCGCTGGGGACGGCGGTGGTGGTTTACAGCCACCGCTGCACCGGCAGTCCGACTGCCCCATTACAAGTTGGGCAGTTGGACCACCATTGTACTGCCGTGCGACCATAAGGGAACAGCGGTTCCCTGGTGGAGGCTCGGTGGTCAGGGCCTCAGTAATATGCAAGTGGTGCTGCGAAGAGTTTCAGGACGCCAGCGGTGTCATGGAGGTCTTTCCTCCCAGAAAAGGCTGGCGGTCCTGAAACAATGATTTGTCCATAAGCAATGGGATGCATGAAGTGGGCACAACATGTCCCCCCTGTGTGCATGCACCCAGGTTCCTTTACGGCATGAACTTTACAGTCCATGCTGTGCAGGAACTGTTTTTGGTGTTCCCAGAGCAATGCACATTTTCAGAGGCACCAACAAAACCAACCGACCAGACACAAGGAAACTTGTAATCTGGTGGGTGGTGCAACCACGTTTTTGGCGATGCAGGAGCAGACCGGTGGTGTTATATTATGCCCAAAGTATCGGAGATGTTGGTTCTTCTGTGTCAATTTGTATAGCTGCATAAAGACCACATGTATCCAACTCCATGACATGCCACATGTTGCAATGCTATCTGTAAGTGCATTACCATAAAAATATCAATCCAGGATCCATGATATGTGAGAATGTTTAAAAGTATGGTCCATCCCAAATGTATGTTGCCAACAGGTATTGTACAATAACCGTTTGTCAGGTTTTGGTAAAGTGAGATTAAAGTGACTACAACTACAATGAGGCCCTGGAACTGGAGGTCTAACTAAGATACCATACTCCCTTTGCCCCTTCTCACTTGTCTGCCATGTTACAACTGATCCTCACTCATCATGCAGGTTACTATTTCTCAAGTGTTGGTAAAGTGAGATTGAAGAGACTTCAACTACCATGAGGCCCTCTCACTGCAACTCTAACCAAGATGCCATAGCCCTTTTGCCCCTTCTTACTTGTCTGCCATGTTACAACTGCTCTTCACTCATCATGGACTGTGTAATGTACAGACAATGCTCCACTCAGATATACGTCTGAATATTTTGCTTGATGATGTCCTGGTCTCATCAACTGAAACTATTGATGGCATGAGGGACACCCTAACAACTGTGTACCCCTAATATCTGTGAGCCATGAAGGAAACTCAGTTGATTAACAGTGGCAGGTGACTCCTTGACTCTGCACTTCTCACATGATGAACAATGCTAAATATACAACCAAGCTGGGTTTTTTGCCTGTATTAGACACATCTAGGCCTTGAAATGGACAAATACACATGTTATGAATACACTGTGTTTGTAGTAGAGTTTGGGAGAGGTCATGTCTATCCCTAAAGCCAAAACACTAAATATCTGACAATCTAATAAGCTGATGAAATCTACTACATCTATTGAATGTCTACAAATGCCTAGTAACCAACTTCAACTCCACGCAAATAGATGACAAAACTAATCTCTATCTATTTTGTACCATTGTAGGTCTCTATTTACTTTGACACAAACAACGTGGATGTAAATACCTCACTTCCACCATTAACAATGTTCTCTATTTCTCAATAGGTCTATCTGCTACTGCACAGAGGTTGGAAACCGAACAGAGTTCCTCTCCACCCCAGGATGAAGTCCTCAGTGATGACAATGCTCCTGAAGAGGTGGACGAAGATGACAATCCTGGGCCATCTGGTCAGCTTGGGCAGACAGCAACAATGGGGCTCACTGTGCCCACAACAACACCTCCCACCACAGCTCCAATAACACAGCCAACCACTGTCCCCCAACCTGTATACCTAGTCCAGTCAGTAACATCCTGTGCCCCCCAGTCCTGGATTCTGAGCTGGATATCACCACCCCAGTCATGGAAGAACCATGATCCAGTGGGGGAGGTGCAGTCTGTGCCAAGGACACAGGCCTGTGGGGGTAGGTACAATGGGAGGGTAACTGTGGGCCCCAGAGTGAGCCACCTGGTGACACTGACACCCAGACTGCCATCACCCAAGTCCTGGGAGTCTACCAGGACTCCGAAAGTATAATGGGCCAGGTATTGACTGATATCCGGGAAATGAAGCAGCTGCAGAGGGACACATACCAGGAGGTTGCCAACATACACACTGAGGTGGCCCGCATCCACACTGAGGTGGCTGGCATGAACACAAACATGGCCTCTCTGTTTGGGGTGCTGCAGAACATCAACACCACTTTTCCACCTGCATCTACCTCTTCCTGTCGTCCAAGTACATCCAGACAGTCTATCTGCTGCAGCCACAGGAAGGGAGGCACTGTCAGAGGAGGACACACCTGCACGGGCCCATTGTCTCAGCAGCTGTGGACCCTCCGTCTCTCGGAAAGAGGGGACGTCCATCCAAAATTCCAGGAGCTCAGGATGACAAGACACCCACCACTGCCAGGAAGAAACCTTTCCCCTATTGTCTGCTTGTGTGTGCCTCACATTCACTTTGTGGACTATTCCTGCCCACTTTTCCATATCTGATGGGAGGAGTATATTTGACTTTGGACTCCTGACAAGTTGGACCCTACTACAATGGTCTTATTCTTATCCACCATGACTGTTGACGTCACTTTTTGTTGTCACTGTGTAATATTTAGTTAATTTCTTGATCTTATCCTTGGTCACTTCTTTAAAAACATGTCACCATATCATTGTCTCCTGTTATAATTCTCACATATAACAATGTGAATGCACTACCATGTGAACTTTGTAATTTCAAAACTAGGGATTTCTAGAAGCATGGACATGTTGTATGTAAACAATGTCCAACTCAAGATCCCTACCATGTCAAAAGTCTCTGGTCTGAGAACATCTTTATTCCAATGTTCAGATCATAGTCTGACATGATGTCAGAAACATAGCAAATAAGACATGATTTAGTTATTCCGTGTCAGTGATCACATAATCAGTTGCAGACGTTCACAACATGGAAAGACGGGATACATCAGACAATATCCTACACAATAGGCAGCAATAACTTAGGTCTACATCATCAGCTGGAGCCATATTGCCTACCTCACAAAAGAAATCGTACATCAAATGAACAAATAAGCCAACATATGCCAGTACAACAGTTTTTGACCACATGATCATTTCAATCCAGTGTTGCTTGGTTCTGGTGGAATGTCACAAACAAATGTCAGTGATGTGCCAGGAGCACTTTGGCCTACAATAAGGAGACACACCAACAGCTGCATACAGTTCATAGACATTGAAGAATTAGCCAGTGTGAAGGCAGAATAGCATGAATTGGGCCCAAAACAACAATGTGTTTGATCACATGAGTGCACACATATTGAAATAGGACCAACACACCTCAAGGAACAAGTCTAATGGAATCCAGGTAACTTCTATCCTATCGCTGGGCAAGGTGTCTTGCTACCGGCTGTGTACACCTAAACTCTGTGACAGACATTCTGAGGAACAATCCATGTTCATTTCATATGGCTGAACAGTATCATATATCAGCTAATGTCACAACTATGAAAATGTCCAAATGAAAATGCCATGGTGAAGGAATCTAAAACAGACCAACACAGAGAGATTAGCTAAGAAACCATACATATGGCACAAAACACATTGTCAAGTTCTAGAGAACACAGTCCAAGACAACATTTACAGCTGAACAAAGCTACACTTACAACACAAACACATTTCCCTAGATATTTCCAGACCCATATATTCCTACTATGTAGCGTGAACATCCTTCTCACAACATCACTACAAGAGATGCAACAATAGTCAAAGTCATCGCATCTCACACCATACTTACACTCAGGAGAAGTAGTTTTGGATGAGAGCTTGATGCAAGTCAGCTCCTTTCTCTTTGCCACTATCATCATCATTATTTGGCATTTCCAGTCCCTCACCAGGTGGATCTTCATGGCCTGCATCCTCTATGATGTAAGGGATGTTCCGTCTCAGGGCAATGTTGTGAAGCATGCAGCAGGCCACGGTGATGTGACACACCTTCCCTGGTGAGCAGAGGAGGGCTCCCCCAGTCTTATCCAGACATCTGAATCTGGCCTTCAGGAGCCCGAAAGCCTGCCCCACTGGCTGCTGTGTTCTTCCATGGGCCTCATTGAAGCGGACTTCCCCTGGCTTTGCAGGATTCCTCACCAGTGCCAACAGCCATGGCCGGTTGTGATATGCTGAGTCTCCTAGATAGAAGAGATGCAGAAGTGCAACAATGAGTTACACACTTTCACATAATGCTACCTGACACCACCCACACAAAGTTTGTACAGATCACACATATCTACAATTCACACCCTCTTTGGTTGTAGTTGTGACATCAGCTTGGGTATAGTGCTGTTCCGCAGTATGAAGGAATCATGGGCAGATCCTGGGAACGGGGCACAGATGTTTGAGATGTACAAATCTGCCAAACAGACAACTTGCATGTTGATAGAATGGAAGTGCTTCCTGTTGCGATACACTTGCTCCCTGGCTTGTGGTGGTACTAAGGCAATATCTGTACCATCAATGGATCCAATCTCATGTGGGATGTGACAAAAAGCGTAGAAATCCGCCTTCACAGTGGCTAAATCCTCATGTCTGGGGACCTGGATGGAGCTGGCCACTTGTCTCATAAGTGCTGCTAGCCCCTTTTGGAGTACCTGACTGAACATAGGTTGTGACAATCCACCTGAACTAGCAATAGTGAGTTGATACGAGCCTGTGGTCAAAAAATGCAATACAGACATGAGTTTCACAAGTGGTGGGATTGATGTAGGATAAGTAATGTGAGGTAGGAGGTCAGGATTAGGCCTGGGCGGTAAATTCCATTCCGCTCGCGGAATTTGCGGAATTTGGGTAATTTCGTGTTCCGCAGAGAACGCGGAATTGGCTAAAATTCCGCGATCTGCGGCTTCGCGGAATTTTTTGCTTATTTGCGCTTTCAAAGTGCGTGTTCGCGAGATATTTCTCCCCGAGCACGCAAACAGCGTTCGCAAACAGGAAAAAAGCATCGCGAACGGGCGTAACAAGCAATTCCGCATGTTCGCGGAACTTTTGCGTGCTCGCGGAGATTTTTTACCGTTTTGCAGAGCTTTGCGTAGCGCGACTACGCAAATTCCGCCCACCCCTAGTCAGGATCCAACTGATGACATTAGTCCAGTATTGTTTGACGATTCAAATGAAACTTCAGTATGACATGTCGCTCTTCCATTGTCTGAAGGTCTGAAAATGGGCGGTACACTGGAGCCTGGCATCTCCCCCCTCTCCAATGGTACCTATGTGAGGAATAACACAAAAATGTATTTTGTTCACAGTGTGCAGAGTAACATACGTGAAGAGTAAGGCAAAAGTCATGTGTCTGAACACTAATGCTTCATTAAGCATTAAACATTTCACTTCATTATTGACAAATCTTGAACATCTACGTGGGGCCATATGATATTACATAAAGTGCCCCGGGGGTGCAATGGGCATTTGCGCCCACTTTGCACGCCCCCCGGAGCACTTTGATATTACAGAAGGGACTGCAAACATTGGCGCGTCCCCTTCTGTAATACTGATAGCGCTGGCGCACATAAAGTGCCAGCACTATCTTCAAGGAGGCGTTCCCTCATTTGCATGGATTGTGCCCCATGCAAATGAGGAAATCCCTTTGCCTCTGCACCCATGCTGTATTACCCGTGTAGTCGCAGAAGCAAAGAAGCCCTCAGGAGGTGCACTGACAACACGCCACCTAAAAGGTGATGCACCGTCAGTGCGCCTCCTAATGGCAGCCTTCTGGCCGGGGGTAAGAGGGACCCATGGACCCCCCCCAGACATCCCCTTGCAGGTGGGTGCAGTCACTGACTGCACCCGCCAGCAAGGGGATCTCTAATCCCCTTCAACAGTGCAGGCGGGTTGCCGCCTGCACTGTGAAAACACGGAGCGGCTGGGGGCAGCGCATTCATTATAATACGGTGCATTTTCACTGTTTGCACCCGGCACAAACAAAGAAAATGCGCTTTGTGTGTAAGGAATGAAGGCCGTCGCCGAATGGATGAGGACCAGCCGCCTGAAGCTGAACTCGGACAAGACGGAGGTCCTCATCCTTGGTTCCAACCCTTCAGCCTGGGACGACTCCTGGTGGCCAACATCACTGGGAACAGCCCCGCCACCCACCGACCACGTACGCAACCTAGGGGTCATCCTCGACCCCACCCTCTCCATGACTAAGCAGGTCAACGCCGTTTCCTCATCCTGCTTCAACATCCTCCGAATGCTCCGCAGGATCTTCAAGTGGATCCCCACCGAAACAAGAAAAACAGTCACCCAGGCCCTCGTCACCAGCAGGCTGGACTACGGAAACGCCCTCTACGCAGGAACGACGGCTAAGCTCCTGAGACGGCTGCAACGCATCCAGAACGCCTCTGCACGTCTTATCCTCGACATCCCCCGACGCAGCCACATCACACCCCACCTGAGAGACCTGCACTGGCTCCCTGTCAACAAGAGGATAACCTTCAAGCTCCTCACCCACGCACACAAAGCACTCCACAACTCCGGACCAGCCTACCTCAACAGACGACTCAGCTTCTACACCCCCACCCGCCAGCTCCGCTTGACCAGCCTCGCCCTCGCCACAGTCCCCCGCATCCGGAAAACGACTGCCGGCGGCAGATCCTTCTCCCACCTCGCCGCCAAGACCTGGAACACCCTCCCCACCAACCTCCGACAGACCCAAGACCTACTGGCCTTCAGAAGACTCCTCAAGACCTGGCTCTTCGATCAGTAGCAGCACCACCCCCCTCTTCCCCCAGCGCCTTGAGACCCTCGCGGGTATGTAGTGCGCTTTATAAGTGACATGATTGGTTGATTGATTGATTGTAATGTGGCCCCAGGTAGCCGTCACAGGTCTGTAACAAAACTGTGCACATCATCAATTCCAAAAAATGTAATTGCCACTACAGTGAGGGTAAACAAAAATGAGATGATGGACGGAGCGCTGAAACCCTTCAGACACTCACCCCCAGTCATAGATCTGGGTTGAATCCATCATCATTCTTTAGCTCACTTTGCCACCCCAGTTCAGACCCAGCCAAATGCAAATCAGTCTTGACTCTGTTCCTTATGGTAACAGTGCAGGTCTTCCCTGGACCGGAAACAAGCATCCTCGGACCGGTTTCGGGGTAACACCCCTTATCAGCCAGGTTAGCTTGAATCCAGTGGCAAAGTGAGCAAGGGACCCACGTCTGGGCATACCCTGCCAACTTAGGGCTACAGTGAGGGTAGCATAACATTTCATGTGAAATACCTCCAACCGCGGTGTACACTGCGTCGCACACATTTTGCCTATGTGCACAGTAATGTACTACACAGATGAAGTTTTGTACTGGACATGACATGGGAATAGAGCATTTCACATGTAAACATGTTTGCCCTCATTTGTAGT
The DNA here is from genome assembly GCA_963921515.1 of Calotriton arnoldi. Lineage (NCBI taxonomy): Eukaryota > Metazoa > Chordata > Amphibia > Caudata > Salamandridae > Calotriton > Calotriton arnoldi. The sequence continues at coordinate 164,728 of CAWUFW010005013.1, forward strand.
GGTGGAGACGCACTTAACTGTCACCAATACAATTTTCCCAACTACTAACATGGCAGATGCCTGACATCGCTAATAGGACATGTCGAACGTATGCCGCAGGCGGAAGTCGACCTCGCGGTAGGCGGTCGCATGCACGACGGACACAGCCATAGGCTAATGTTGGTGATAGTGATGGTCGCAGCACAATGGCTATGTGCCCCGATGCTGATGGATGCATACATGGTGTACATGTACGCGGCAGCTGGGAAAAAAACTCACTTGCCTCTTGACCCTGCTACTATCATCACCTTCTCCATTTTAGCTGCTGTTTGCCACCTCTGGGAGCAATCATGGCACGCGCTGCAGGGGAGAGGGCCCGTCCCTTCACTCCAGAGGAACTGGATGCCCTGGTGGATGAGGTTCTTCCCCTGTATGCTCAGCTCTGTGGCTCACCAGAGGAACAGGTAAGTTTCTCAAATACATATTTAACTCAATTTCACTGCTTCCTTTCTATTCACATAGGCTACAATGTGCCTCTGAGTGTCAGAGTGTAAGCATCATGTTGATTGCATGCATTGTGTGCCCCTGCTTAGGGAACACATGCAATGGATTATGGGGCCCTGGATTTTGTGGTGAGAAGCCCACCATTGGAATGTGTGATAATGGTGATCTCTACTTGTGTTATATGCATATAATTCTATGCAGGGGTCAGGTTCATAGTAGCTACAATTAGCTCTCAAATCACATCATGGTATATGTGCATTTTTATGTATAGGCTTCACACCATTATCCATGTCTACATACTGTTATAAGCGTTTGAGGATGATGTTAGCCAAGTGTACCATCCCACAGATCACTCAACCCACATCGCACTGCATAAAAGAGTTGTCTGGGAGGTAGCTATACCTCACAGACCCCTTCAGAGCGTCACACAACTGTATGTTCACATATGTAATTGGCAGAAGTTCACTTTTCTGTATTGAATTGGTGGAAATGCGAGGTTCATGTGGGATAAGTAGCCTCAGCCTGCAGAGAGCAAGGCCTGGCATTGATATGTGGGTAGTCTGGGCCATGGCCCAACCTGGGCCAGAGTTACTGTGGGAGGAGAACTGATGCACAGAGTAATGTCCCTGTAGACCTGCAGATCCATGGATGTTCCCAGAAAGTGTTATCTATATCACTGGTAACCCTGATAGCTGTTACATGGATAATATGAGGCATGGTGAATGAGGTGATCCCCTGACCTGATACTTCTTTCCATTGACCCACAGTGTCAATGTGTATCTGTCTCTAATGACTGTCCCTTTACTCACACAGATCTGTTGACACTTTTCTTAAAGTGTTGCTTCCACTGTACAGGCCTTTTTGCACACCTGATACATGAACAGTGTAGATAATGAGTTACTTTTGAATAGATTTAGAAACACAAATCATCTGCTTGCCTACAATGTTCCCTATCACACAACACATACAATGGTATGTTGATTGTCATCTCTGTTACAGTGACACATATGTCAAAAGGGGTGTCCTGTGATGGCAGCACACACAACACAAACTTATTATGACTTACTGGGATATTCAAATAAGAAGTCCACTTGTCCACACAGCCTCCAGAGAGGTATCCCTCAGTGTCACACATACCAGCCCTTACCTTGTGAGCTTAGCCTTATGATATTGTGTATACTATGGTACTTGCCTCTATGGACTATTCCTCAATGTAATGGGCCTGGCAGTAAAGGTGTCTGGACAGTCATGCACGTGTGGTTTACTCTTCAGGAGGTAAGAATGGTGTGTTGTGTGTCATGGTATCTCACATCACATTCCATGTAGGATGGTCCTGGCTTACATGATGTTAGTGGGCTGCCTCAGTCAGTGTAGGTTATGACCAGGGTTGAGCTTAGTCATCAGATAACCACAAAAGTGTGTATCCATGCTTTAGGTGTGCTTACCATATGACATGGAGAAATGTAATATGGTGACTCTTGATGAAGGCTTGTGCTAGTGTCACGATTTGCTCCCTGTGCTCTCGTACCCACCACCAGGGGGCCGCATAGTGGGACTTTCCAGTCTTCTAATAAGCTTCCAGACCCTCCCCTGCATGCATATACTGACTTCCAGCCATTTCAACACTATTTGGGAATTGACATCCATTCCCAATCCATGCCGGGGTTTGTGGAAGCCATCCTGCTCATGCCTGAAACTCCATTACCCAGAATTCCCTGCTCACTGCTTCGTCTCCACCCCTGCAGGCCAAGGATGGGTGGAGGAATTCAGCTCACCTGTGGCTGGCTGCTGCTAGCCTGCTCACACCTGATGCATGTGATTAATGTGAGCTCTTTTAAGCCCCAGCTCCCTTCAGCCCAGTGTTGGTCATTGTAGCTGTATACCGGTGAGACCGATCCTTGTTTCCTGAGCTGTTTGGTTTCCTTGATTCCTTAGCTATAGTTAATCCTTGTTCCATGATTCCTGAGCTATAGCTATTCTTTGTGCCTGAATTAGCTCTGCCTGCAGTGCTACCTTGTTTCCTGAGTTCCTGAGCTATAGCTATTCCTTGTACCTGAATTAGCACTGCCTGCAGTGCTACCTTGTTTCCTGAGTTATAGCTATTCCTGTTGCTGGGCTTCAGCTATTTCATGTGCCTGATTTGCACTGCTTGCAGTGCTCTCTTGACTCCTTGTTTCCTGAGCTGTAGCTATTTCCTGTTCCCTTGAACTAGCACTGCCTGCAGTGCTACCCTGACTCCTGAGCCTTAGCATTCCTTGTTCCTGAACTGCAGCAGTTTCCCTCGTTTCTGAACTAGCACTGCCTGCAGTGCTACCTTGACTCCTGAGCCTTAGCATTCCTTGTTCCTGACCTGCAGCAGTTTCCCTTCTCCTGACCTAGCACTGCCTGCAGTGCTATCCTGACTCCTGAGCCTTGGCATTCCTTGTTCCTGACCTGCAGCAGTTTCCCTTCTCCTGTACTAGCACTACCTGCAGTGCTACCTTGACTCCTGAGCCTTAGCTCAATTCATGTTCCTGCCCCAGCACTGCCTTCTATGCTTTGTTTTCTTGATTCCTGAACCTGCACTATTCTAGTATACCCTTGTAGCCTTCCCTTCTGTATATCCTTTTCCAGTCCCTGCCTTTCTTCCCATTTCCTTGGTTCCAGTTCTAGTTTGCTGTCTTTCTATTCTGCTGTCTTGCTTCTGTTACCTTGTATGTTTGTTACCTGCTTTCTGCCAAATGTGCCCTGTGATTTCCTTCCTTTCCTGTTAAGCACTCCTCCCTGCTAGCTCCTTGTCTATTGTGCTTGTGTTTAGTTCTACCCCTTTGCTGTTACTGCCTTGTGTGTTCCTGTTTGATCACCAGGATCCGTGGGCACAGCTGACTACCTAGGTGGTGTTTCTTGTTCACTGTAAGTATTGTCTTTGAGTTACTGTTATAGCATCACCATAGGTATAAGCTCCACAGACCCTGCCTTTGCATACATATCCTATATGTGGGTATTTTCAGTCAGTATCTGTAACAGCAATTGTGGGTGAGGAACTTACTGAGCTTCAGTCTTACCGTGTGGAGCTCCTGAGTGCTTTACCCCACACTCCCTTTATTGTTAATGTTGTATTATATATATGTCTTGCACGTCCGTCCTGGGTGTAGTTAGTCTGAATGCTAAATTGCCTTGTGAGTGCCCTTCCTTTCTGAGTCTTAGCCATCTTGTTCCTTTGTACAGGCTTCCCCTTTGGATCCCTTTTCTCCTCTGACTTCCTGTGTGATCCTGGGCAGCGCTGTACTCCTCTCTCTGTGTACATTTTGTACCCCGTTCCCAGTCCTTGCCCATGTCCCTGACTGTGTTCCCCACATAGTCCCGGACAGTCCCTGACAGCTAGATGTCAACGTAATGTGTATCAAGCTGACAGTTATCCTCAAATTTCCAGTTACAATCTGTTTCTACATCTATTGCATCCATACAGGTCAACATCCATCAGAAGAAGGGCATTTGGAGAGCCATCATCCAAAAGGTGCTGACCCTGGAGGTCTTCAACCGGTGTAGTGCCCACTGCAGAAAGAGCTGGGAAGACCTGCGGTGATGGACCCGGAAGATCACGGAGGTCCAGCTGGGAAAGTCCTCCCAACGTGGAAAGGGCGCATGCCAGACCCTGACCCCACTGATGGCCCCCATACTGGCAGTGGCCTACCTGGAACTTGATGGGCAGTTGAAGGCCCAACAGCAGCTACATGTGGGTGAGTCCTGGCCAGAGTCACACATTGTCATACTGCCAGCTTTGAGTGTTAAAGACAGGCATTTCACCAACTATATTGGTGGTGGCCCATGTACCACACACAAGATGATCTACTCACATTTATCAAGGTTATACCATCAGACCGCGTAAATTCTCTAACTGCAAAACAAAAAATGTTATATACCTCCTTGTATGCCCATGTAATTTGGAATATGTGGGAGAGACCTCTCGACCTTTTTGCACCCGCCTCACCGAACACCGCTCTGCCATCCATACGTCCAAAATGAATGCCCCTTTAGTCAAGCATTACAAAGAGCATCAACATAGACCATCTGACATCTGTTGGTTTATAATTGAAAATCTAGACGCAACAGGTGGCATTAAAACTGACGAAATTCGCAAAAAACGTGAGGTCTTTTGGGTTTTTACTCTAGCCACTCATAAGAAAGGACTGAACAATGATATCCCGTGGGAAAATACCATCAAATATAATTCCACTTGACCTGCCGGATATGATCTATTTTTCTTATTAGTTCATATTTCACAAGGTCGCTATTTCAGCCTCTGGTTCTCATGCATTCTGAGACTTAATTGCTTGCCGAAAATGCAACTGTGACTTCTTTTTTCATTAATGTGTTTTATTTTTTATATTCTTGGTACTTTTTTAGACTCTTGGTACTGTAAAAAAATGTTGGCCATATTTAGCCCCTGGAACTCACATTATTATAGTCCCCATTGAGGTTCCATTTTATCGTTCTACTCGTGACACTAGGTATGAGATCAGTGCTCTAGTTGTGGGCTTGACCTCTCTACCTGTATCATAGAGAGTGTATTGTACTTGTATCGTTCTTCCCGAGATACTCGGTTTAAGATTAGCGTTCTAGTGGTGGATTCGACCTTTCTACCTCTACCATTGAGGTTTCATTGTATTTTCTATCCGGCATGACTCTCTCGTCACGGCCCACGTGATCAGTTTCTACGTGAGCGTAGGTACGCCCTGGCCCACCATATAGCTTGCGTCAATATTGGTATTCTTTTACACCGACAGAAGACGATGCGGACGCTATCTTTGATGCTACCTGTAAGTAACGGCTCGACTCCATTTATTTGTTGCACATGTTTCATATCCATTTTCGGCCCTACGCCAGTACGGTACCATTATTAACTATGGCACAAAAGGTTGCCGACTTCCTTCATGTTTAGTCGGACTGATAAGAAACATATCTATTTCTATAGATCCTTCAAACATGACGTGTTCGTTATTTAATTTTTGCCATAAGTTTTCTCTAAGACTTTTATACACTTATACTATTAGGGCATTACTCGCCTGTCTGTATTAGTATTGGAGTTTGATGTGTAGACACGCAGACATTATTTTAAATCGTTATGTCGCTCTCTTTTTTCTAAACTAGAAAAACGTGACTAGTGAACGGTCTTCCTTCAACTAAGTATACTGTCACTTCGCTCCTGTGACAACTATCTCTTGCAACTGTATCGAGATCTACATCTATTTAAAGGTATTACCGTTCTTAGCCTTCTCAGTTTTAGTCCCGCACTGTTTATTCGATACTAAGGGTCATCACGGTGTTTTATTACCTCTCTTAGATATCCGTGAAATGAGCCTCCCTCCTGAAGCTCAGTTGGTAAGGTGACTTGGGCTCAAGTTTCACCACAGTACCTTTTCCCATCATTACAAGACTTCTTGCAACATCTTCAGGTGAATTATGGAAATACATAGTAGCTTTCAGTGCTTTTTTTCATACTATCCTCTGACCTTTTTATTACTGGCTTGTTTTCCTTAGATTGATCCATCAGTTTTACTCTACCCATTGTCTACAAGTCGTCTACATATCACGTAGACCTAGCATCTTTCGCATGTAATTATCTGCATATACCTGTTTTGTATATTTTCTATTCTGATTTTTCTATGTTTATCATCCTTATGGGTCGGTCTTTATTGCAGAATTGTCCACTTGTGTTTATCCATACTTAGTGTTCAGCTTCTGCTCTTCTTTCAATTGGGTAAGTTAATTCTATCTTTTAAGGTTCTCAGATATAGATCTCACCTTACACTATTATTCTTGCTTATGCATGTCTTATCACTAGATTGGGTGTAAAAATGTGGGTATTTTATTCACTCTCATATTCCTTGCACGTTTAGTACTCCTCATTTCTACATCTTTTCTTCATTTTTCTTCATTGCTCAATTCTTTCTTTATATGGAGTTCACCTTTATGTATGCAATTGTACAGCCAATATCCCTACATAGCCTCAGTGTACTTCGTTGTCTTACATGTGATCTATGTTTTTTCTGTACAGATATCTTTGTGGCTCTTCCTGAAGAAGGCGTCCTGTACGCCGAAACGCGCGTAGAGAAAATTACAAACATCTACTAAATCTCAGCCACACGTGGTGTATACCACTTGAATATATATCTTGTCTTTGATAATTTTTTGTTATCTGTTTTATGGTTGTGTCTAAACTGATTATTTAAGTGTATACATTGTTGTATTGTATGTCATGTTAATTATGTTCCATCATGGATGTCGATGCCAGATTTCTAAAATTGTATATGAATAAAATGATATATTTTTAACTGATTTTTGTAGTACACTGAGCTTATGTAGATACTATCTTCCCATGTATAGGACTTGATTTTCACATGGTCCCTAGTTGCCTAGGAATGTTACTTTAGCCACTCACAAGATGAGTCATTGTTAGTGTAAGTGTGGTAGTAGGTACATGCTGCTATGCTGTGGCTATTGTCTTTCTGACCTGGAACACATCAGAGTCCTGTCCACATCCAATTCTTTCCTTTTGAGCAGACACCTGCATGAGTGAAGTGAGTAATAATCTCATGTTCTCAGTAAGTCTGGGTAGCAATTGCACCACACAGGGAACTTGTCCTGCTTGTGTGAGGAGTGATGGACCCTCACTACTGTCTCTCATTTGATGGTGGCCCTATTGCATGTGACATGACATAGAGTTCGCAGTACATGAAGTGACTGTACAACAGTTCCCATTGGTAGGTACTGGTTATGCAGTGAAATGAGAGTGCAAACATCACTGGTGCCATCCACATTAGTGCCTACATATTGGCTAGTGTGCATTTGCCAGTTGATGTTTCATATGCAAAAGTGTTTCAATACACTCATTCACTGACTGGTGACGCACGAGGGAGTGGGGTGTAGAACTGTGGGTATTATATTTAAGTGTCTACACTGATCCTTACAAGGCAATCTGGGTATGCAATACCAAAGAGTGGTGTGTTGTGCTTGCCCATTGGGACTCTAGTGATCCCACATCTTCATGTCATAGATATTCAAGGACACTCAAAACCTTCAAAGGTGTATTGGCTTGTGGATATACAATCTGACTGGTGTCATCACCTGTACCAAGCAGGATTAGGTATGTTCATATGGCTATATAGAGTGTTGTGCTGTGTGAATTGAGAGAATCTGTCTCCCAAATGTTTGGACCTCAATGTTTTCAGGGCTTTTTATCTGCTAAATGTGATACATAGCTAAACTACATATGTCCAGCTTTCATTTGACTTTTCAGGTAGTGGAAATATGATGTAATTTGGAGTTCAAAGTGTCATCAGTGTGCGATGTGCATTTGCATGTGACATGATGTCTGCCACAATAGTAATTTGCTACATTGCTGTTCGACTTGACCTTTATGACATCATGATGAGTTATCAGTAATAGTTAGATTTGTTTGACTCTGGGCCTTGTGTAAACTTTGTGTAAATCTCATGCTAAGATCCATCCTATTTGGTTACATCTTTTTATCGTAGTATACAACAAGTGCCAAAGTATGCAAGGTGATCAACTATCCTAGCTTGAACATAAGGGTGAATTGTTGACAATTCCATCAATGCATTTGGGCCTGTCTGGGTTTATGACATGAGTGGGCCCAGCTGTTTGCAGGTTATGTAGCATGCATGTGCTCTTGCTAAAGTTGAAGCCAATGGAGTGAACCATGAAGGTGGTGTGATATGTGGACTTCTTAGATGTTTTCTGTTAATTTGTGATGGTCAGGTGTGGAAACGCAGTTGCGATAAACCCATGTTACAAGTCATTTAAGATACATCCAGGGCAAGCAGAGGAGAAGGGGCCAATGTTGGTGGGGACCAGGAGGGTGTGAGGAATGCCCCGGAGGACAGGATCTCAAGCTCGTCATCATCCTCCGGTGGACACTCCCGAGTGGTGACAGACTCAACAGGATTAGTTCTAACTTCATCCTTGTCCACTACCCCCAATTCCATGGACACCCTCCCTGTTGTCCCCCCACATGATGGCCATTCCCCCTCCCCTAAGAAGGGAGAGATCTCCTTCCCTCCAGGCACCTCAGCCCCTTCCCCTGCTAGCTCCAGTGCCCTGAGTGAGGAGGCTATTGACCTCCTGAGGAGCATCTCGGTGGGTCAGACTGGAGTCCTGAATGCCATCAAGGGACAAAGCAACCAGCTGACTCAGTTGGTTGTCAAACCTGGAAGGCATTCATACTGCCATGTCTGGCCTACACATCTTTTCAGGCTCTGACCTCCTCCCTCACAACAGCCCTCCACCCATTCCAAACTTCAAATCCCCTCCTGGTCCTTCCCCATCCAAATTCCTTTGTTCCCATTCCTATCCCAAGCACATGCACACCTAAGCATGCACACACTTCATCAGACACAAGCACCACACACAAGCGCAAGACATCAGAAAAACTCAAACATGCATGCACACAGCAGACACTCACCTCCTTCACCACCCCAACCGCTGCCAGCACACCTGCAGGCACCACAGCAACACATACAGAGCCCTCCATGGATGCACCCATATTAGCAGACACCACACCTGCACCCACAGACCCCTCCACAACACCCAGCATTGCCTCAGACACCACACCAACAGCCATAGATTGCTACACAACATCCAGCATTCCAGCAGACACCACACCAATAGCCACAGACCCCTCCACAACACCCAGAATTCCTGCAGACACCATACCAACAGCCATAGACCCCTCCACAACATCCAGCATTCCTGCAGACACCCAACCAACAGCCACAGACCCCTCCACAACACCCAGCATTCCCACAGACACTGCACCCCCACCCACAGACCCCTCCACAACACCCAGCACATCCACATCACACACACTAAAAAGACGCAAATGTTCAGTCACCCACACAACAGACATCAATACAACAAACAGTGCAGACAGCAGACCCAGCTCACACTTCCACTCCCTCTTCCTTCCAACCTGAACTCCATCCCGATCACCCTACCAATTTTCCCTGTGAGGATGTAAGGTCTGCACTTGCCTCTGTGAACCTGACCCCCCCAATGTCCTAGAAACCTCTCCCACACCCAAACCCATCCCTTCCACTTCCCACTCCACTGCTGAAATGAGCATCACCCCTGAACCCAGCTCTAAAAGGGAAAAAAACATAAAAAACCCTCCCACACCCACACCCAAACCCATCCCCTCCACTTCCCACTCCACCCCCTGAAAAATAGCATTCCCAGCCCTCTAAACCCAGCCCAAAACCCCCCAAACCCCAGAAGACTCCTCCCAAATCAAAACCCACCACTCCCTAAACCTCTGTCCCCCATTCCTAAGTACCATCATTGAAGTGCCTGCTATGCTCAATGTATGCCCCTTTGTGAGTAGGTTCCCTGGCAGTGTTAGTAAGGGCAAGTTTAGCGGCACAGCATTGTGCTGTGGCACATGGAGACTGAATGGACTGGCCATTGGCCTTTATTTATAATCCTGTTGTGACATACTGTCAATAAAATTCCTTTCAAAGTTTTGAAGACTTTGGTCCTGCCATTAAATTTTTAACTATTTTATGTTTTTGTATAGTTAGTGATGTGTGACTACAGTTGTGCTTGTTTCATCCCTGATTGCTGATCCAGGTGTTGTGGTTAGTGTGATGTGACCTAGGACCCAGTGCCGGAGTTACACAGGTCAAGGGTAATGGTTGGTTGATGTCTATGTGGGATGCAATTCAAATGAGGCAGACATTGCATTGGGTCACATGTTATATGGTAAGTATTTCAGCTTGGCCTCCCACTGTCCACATCATTTAGGTTGCACTTCTCCCTATGATGTAGTTTGGAAATGGGTTTGATATATTGAAGTTAGATATTTGTTGATCCACACATGGATGGTGTTAACTTTGCATAACTTTGGGTTGTTCTGCATGGACATGTGTACATTTACCTGTGTGTACCTTACAGCTCCTTTATCTAGGTTTGTGCCATAGGCTGTTGGTGCTGTGTCCACTTTCATAAGTTGCACTTACACATTCCCTTCAAATGCATGGCGCTTGGTTATGCTATTGGTTGTCCCTGATAGACTGCCGTACCCAGGTCCAGTGCATATTGAGTTTGACAGGCATGTGCAAAATGTACTGTGCCCCAGCATTTCAGGGTTCCCCGTGATAGGGCATCACTATCCTGCAGAGAGTGTTTCCATTGTGCCCTTAGAATGGTTCTCACACTCATTCTATGCAATTCCATTGACTGACATTGCCTTTTCATGTATGTGAAGTGTGAGAGTCCAATACAGAGTTGTAGCAGAGAAGGTTTGTTTCAGTTTAATGACACATCCATGTAGATGTTTCTTTGACATTAAAACAGGACCTGGGATGCGTGCAATGTGAGTGTGTGACATTCACTATAACATCTTGGTTAGAGTTGCGGTGAGAGGGCCTCACAGTAGTTGTAGTCACTTCAATCTCACTTTACCAACACTTGAGAAATGGTAAGCTGCATGACTAGTGAAGATCAGTTGTGACATGGCAGACACGTGAGAAGGGGCAAAAGGAGTCTAGAATCTTGGTTAGAGCTGTAGTGAGAGGACCTCAGTGTGGTAGTGGTAGCTTTTCTCTCTCATATTACCAACACTTGACAAATGGTGACCTGCCTGATGAGTGAACATAAGGTGTTACATGGCAGACAAGTGAGAAGGGTCAAAAGGAGTCTAGTATCTTGGTTAAGGTTGCAGAGACAGGCCCGCATGGTAGATGTAGTCACTTCAATCTCACTTTACCAACACGTCTCAAATATTAACCTGCATGATGAGTGAACATCAGTTGTAACATGACAGGCAAGTGAGAAGAGGCAAAATGAGTCTAGCATCTTGGTTAGAGTTGCAGTGAGAGGTCCTCATGGTAGTTGTAGTCACTTGAATCTCACTTTACCAACAATTGACAAATGGTAACCTGCATGATGGGTGAAGATGAGTTGCAGCATGGCAGACAAGTGAGAAGGGGTAAAAGGAGTCTAGCATCTTTGTTAGAGTTGCAGTGAGAGGGCCTCATGGTAGTTGTTGTCACTTCAATCTCATTTTACCAACATTGAGAACTGATACGCTACATGAACAGTGACCATCAGGGCAAAATATATGTGTGGCAGAGATAAATAGGTGTGATATTGATGAGGAGGTGCTGTTGAGGAGCACAAAATAATGCACACATTACTATCATTGTATATAATTTGCCAACACATGTCTATTTGTTTACAGTGTGTCTGTCCAGTATCAGTGTTTTAGCCTAGGAGGGCATCCTTCAGATGTATTTTTGATTGTTCTTATGAAACAATCCCAGGCAGGGTCCCTGTAAACGTGTATATCACTTTCACTTAGGGACCCTAACTCCCTTGCCTGGTCCATGGCAGGGCATCGTTTTGCTGAGGAGTCTATGGATACTGGTAGTTGTATGACTTACTGCCAATTTCGTCCGCGACGGACTGTGTTTTGAATGTGTTAGAGCAGGTACAGCAGTGGCAGGACATGTCCGATGGGCTCCATGATGACAGACATGTAGAGGTGAGCAGAGGTGAGCTTTGGCCTTATATACCTCCCTTTCCGGCGTCTCAGATGTGGTGGTTGGACCGCCACGGTCACGCCGGCTGTAAAGCAACTCGTAATTGGGCCGGTGGCTTTCAACCATCTCGTAATACAGTGGTCGGACCGCTGAGCTCGTGGTGGTTGGATCACGACCGTGGGTACAGTGGTCCTCAGACCACCGAACTCGTAATAAGGTCCTTAGTGCAGATTACTGTAGGTGACCCATATACTTTGGTGACAATGGTAATAACATGCTTGCATGGCTGTGTGGGGGTATAGTTTTAGGATAGAATGAATCATAGCTTGTTCAAAGTGAATTATAATTTTTGGGGGTTAATAGTTGTTTGTTTATTGTTTAATATGGTTTAGCAGTTCCATGTAGGTACTGCCTTGTTTATTAGTAAGTAGAGCGTAAACAAAAGGAATATTTGTGTTCTGAAATTCACCATGTATGGTGTATAGTTAATGGAATGGTTTGGGACACATTTTAAATGTACCATCCATCTTCCATGTTTGACATTGGGACAGTTTGAGTAAGTTGTCAGAGGTAGAGAATATTAGTACTCGTTTGTCATTGTTTTTATTGTCATATAGTAGGAAAGGTTCTTCTCCATCGGTTATTGTCAGGTGTTTTGGTATGTCTATGTCCCTGAATGTTTTAGGAGTAGGTGAGGTGTCACTGGTGGCCTTTGCCTTTTTAGTGCATGTTATTAGGCATTTTAAGGTGGGTATTGATGGGAATTGTCCTGTTTTATGTTCAGGTACTTGGGGTAGTGTATTCTTCAGTAATTGTGGGTTCTTGAGTACTAGTGCTTGCTTCACTTATATTTTCTAAAACTTCTCTCACTTCTATCTCTGTGACATTTGGGGGGTGGTTATGCTCTTTTATGTTAATTACTACAGTTTCTTTAGTAGTTGCCCTCCCATAACATGCATTGGAATAATATTTTGAATATTTCCAATTAATATGTTCAGTAAAAGCATTTTCTACGCTATAGGTGTATGACATGTACCACAATAACAGTTTTCTCCTTCGTGACGCTATAAATTTTGCGCCTTCTGTCATTATATCTTTAATTGCTTTAATAATATAAATACAAAAAAATTAGTTATTTACTATGTCATTTATTAATATACAGTTAAATATACATTTCCTATTTCTTTTCTAAACTTACTGGTATGTTCAGAAAAGTTTTGTGTTAGAGTATTTTCTTTCAGCCAGCTTGTTTGAGAAACAGGTTTTTTTTCTGTTGGAAAAGAAAAAGTAGTTTTATTAATTACATGTGCTATATTTTTAATGTTTGACGACGTTTAGGTGATTAGTAGTTTTTGGCGTTGCTGTTGGAGTAAGTTTAAAGTTGTTATTTAAATATACTTACTTTATTTTGTAGTGCTCGATGTGTAGTTATAGATGGTGTTTAGTAGAAAGTTTAATCTGCTTAAAAGGAGAAATGTTAAAACGTGTGTTTGACATTGTTAATTAATCTCTTTGCAAGTAACAATTATTTTACTTGTTATTTTAAATATAATGAATACTTACTTGGTGATGTAGTTGTATAGTTGTATATTTTGCAGCCTTCTATTTTGCAGGGAAAAACCGGCAGAATTTTCTCCTCTTCAAATGTTTGTCATTTTTTGAAATATTTTTTGCTTTAATTAGTCTGGCTTTTATATAGTTTGTTAAATTGGTCAAGCTATTTTATTGGTTAAAGTTGTGTATAATTTAATGTTATTGGTTGCTTTAGGCTGATTTAATGTTTTGGGCAGTTTTATCCTTATTTGGTAAATGCTAATTAATGTTTTCTATGTTTGTATTTTATATAAGTTTTTTAAATGTAATACTATATTTATTTTTGCTTGAGAAAAGAGCTAATATTGTTTGTTAATATAAATGTTTATTGTATCTAAATGTGTTTAAAATATGTGTAATGTATATTTTAGAGGTGTATAATGTTGTTTTTGTGTACATTTTTGGTGAAGTAAAATATTATTATTTATTTATATATTCTTGTTATAATTTTAGGGTATATTTATTGTTGTTTTTTGGTTTTTAGTAATTTTTAATCATTTAGTAGTTGTTTAATGATATTTATGTATTTGATAATGTTGTTTTTGATATTTTTGACATAGTTTATGTTTATTTATAAGTCACAATATTTTTGTTTTCAATATTTTTGTTGTCGATATATGTAAGATTAGATATTTTTGTCATCGATATTTATGTGTTTGATATAAGTGACTTTTACAATTATGTATAGGGACTCAATATTTCTGTTAACATTATTAATTTTTCAATTTTGTGAGTCGATATTTGTTGTCTCGATATTATATCACTGATCTGTAACTGACTTCAATCTCCCCGAAAGTGGTAAATGTTATTTGCCAAAGGAATGGTAGCTTCACTAACAATTTCAGACACAAGATGGAAAGAATATTTCATTTTGAGAAAGGAGGCAATAATGATCAACAAATAACTCAAGTCATGATAAGTTGAGGTTTCATGCCATAAAGGAATCAGACAAAGGTCCTTGAGATATATTAAGCTAAGACTCCAATATCATTTCAGAGTAGTACACTTTGAGTCAGTGTTTTATATGTCATGCTACATGATCAGTCTCCTGCCCGAATAACCTCTAATGCTAGCATTGATTTTTTTCAACCTCATTTTCTACGTCCACTGGAAACATTGTTGTGGACTACCTGGTTCCACCTTCATGCACATTGCTCTTGAGCATTTCAGCTACAATTGCCTTTGCCTTTATGTGTCACAAAATATTATATTCACCACCTGCTCCTTTAAAACATGTATTCCAATGAATAACCACCACACTACATTTGTATTTCCCCTTTCCAAGTCGCTCTGGATTTAATATCAAGTGTTTCTTGAGGGTTTCTAAGCTGACAATAGAAATTTTCAGCCCAGATTCTGCTAATAACATTTGCTCCTTCTCTTTTGATAGTGACTATCCTAAAGCAAATCTTTTGTCGTAAACTGATCTTCTCTTCTCTCAAATGTAATTTGCTCTAACTCTTCTTTAATGGAACTTAAGCCATGCATTTACCTTTTTGGTCTCCCCAATTCATAAGCTGTAGCAAAATAAAAAACATGCACCTACGTACTCCTGGCAAACATGATTATTTAACATATTGGATGCTGTGCCCCGTTTGATACATTTTTACCTGTGGAGTATGTTATATAATCTTGCTTTGTCCATTTATTCAAACCCTTAGGAAAGACAGTTTGTATTTTAACTGACTGGTAACCAATTGCCCTTTTACCCATAACTCTGTTACATTGTACTATACTGTTTTCAATTGCTATATAGCATCTAACATCTCATTGATTTTTCTGAACAAACTGGTGTATATCTTTTTCAGTCAGCTTTTTATTCATTCTTCATGTGAGAGGCTATAGAAACCTAAACAAAGTTTGGAACTTTTTTACAGCAACATATTAAAATAATTTGGCACTTATCCACTGAGGGGGTACTTGTTTGAAAAAATTCTTTAGAACCACAATCATTAATGGAGTTGCCCTGTTTTCCCCACATGTGCAGAATGATTTCATTGAGTAAATCCTGTGCCTATTTGACAATACATTGTGTAGTACAGAATGTGTTTCCCACAATGTCACCATTTCTTGTATTACTGAATGCATCTCAAAACATGTCAATGTTTCCTGGTATTCATCCAAATCCCCATTTACTCTTCACTGTTTTAGGCAGTAAAATGATCATGTATTGTTAAATGATCATAGTCAGTTACCATCAATGATTAAACAGTGTAAATGCATAAAAACAGGAGCACACATTCATTACATGACCCTATGCCTCTATTTGATTTCCAAAGTGAACCCATCTTTGGCTTTAAAGTAAAATATTTGTAACTAGACAACTCACCTGCCATTTTGCCGTGCAAAAATAATAGTGCTCAAACTTAAACATTCAAGCTGTATCCAACTGTGTGTTTAAATTGATATTATTGGTTAATTTTCCAAATTGAGTCTCAGGTTGCATGCTTCAAGCATATGCATTGTTAAAAGCTTCCTTACTTCTAGCTTTGGTTTGGAAAGAAATAGAAATGCTATTCTTGCAACACATACTTTTTAAAGCAAATAAAAATTATTAGTCAATATAGATGTTGACTTTATATGGAAAGATGAAGGACTATTTACAAGGTTGCATTACGTCTGGTCACACTACATTTTGATCACAAGTGTAATCTCCTGTCGATCCTGATTATTTACCTATATTTTTCATAATTTCCTGTTACTCTTACACTTATTGTGCTTGCGTTTCTTTGCTGCCATGAGGCTTAGTTGGAGGTGAAAATGTTCAAAGGAACTGAGAAACCGTATATAAGTTGTGTGAGCTGTGTTGCACTAGCAATAGTCTTTGCGTGTCTTATAAATAAATAATAGATTTGAATGCAAGGCTAGGAGCAGTAATATCTCACAAGAATTGTGAAACCAGATGTATGCCCTAGGAACTGTACTACAATAACACATTCTCTGCATTGATGGATGAGTCATTTTCTCAATCCAGGTAGTCTTATTTGAAGAAAGCAGAGCTGTAATAAAGGCTACAAAATAAAATGTACTACATTTCATTGTTGCATTTAAGGTGGAATGTGCAATGTTAAAATCCTGCCTATTTCTAACTATCAGTTAGAAAAAAACATGAAGCATATGCATGTTAATGAAAATAAAATCATTAGTTGGAATGGATAATTATTTTAATGTTAGATGAAGGAGCTTTTATAAGGCTGTTGTATAGAGGACCATGCATCATTTCTATCACACAAGTGTAATCTTGTATTGATCCAGATTACTAAGGGGCCGATTTCAATGTCAGACGGACCTGAGTCCATCCGACATCGATCTGGAACTGGGACCGACTGACCTCCTGTCGGCGGTCCCAAACCATCAATTAGGATGCGACCGAACACTGTTTTCTGTCGCAATCCTATTCTTTACAATGCGAGCATGCATACCGACCGGAACGCATGCTCTCTTTGTAAAGAGCTGAGGTGCAGTTCATCCCTGCACCCCATGGCAGGCACCTCAAGGTGCATGCCACCGGGTGCAGGGATCAACAGGGGGGCACCATAGGTGCTCCCTCGGCCACCATTCGGAGGCCTTGCACCCATGGGGGCCCTGATTGGGCCCCCCAAAGTCTGATTCCAACAACCATTCTGTGTTGGAAAGGCTGGCACAGAAAGGCTGTAGGAATCCGCCATTGTAATCCCTCAGGCGGAAAGAGCCGCCCTTAGGATTACTGGCCCCTTTCCGAATGGCAGACGGGCTCTACAAGCCCGTCAGAAGCCATTCAGAAAGCCTGTTTGGATTCCTTCCCGACCGACCCATCATAATAGGTCGGTCGGAACGGAATGCGAACGGGACATTTCGATGCAGTCGGAATAGCTCTGACTGACGGTCGGAGCCGTTTCCGACAGCATCGAAATCGGCCCCTAAGTATTTTTCATAGTTTGTCATAAATGCCTATTCCTAAATCTATGCTGCCCAAAGAAGGTTTGCTGCTTTTGGTCTTGGTTAGAGAAGAATTTTTTTCATGGGAACAAGAGACCCAATGTTTGTTGTGTGGGAGATGGATTGGGCTAGCAACATTCTCTGTGATGATAGAAAGTGGATGAATTTGGATGCAAGAGACAGAGCATTAACATCCAAAAGGAACAGTGAAACTGGGTGTAAGTCACATGAGCTGTGCTGCACTAGCAACATTCTACACATGACCGACAGAAAACAGACAGATGGATGAGTTGCTTTCTCTCACCTAGAAGTCTTATTCAAAGCAAGGAGAGCTATAACATGGGCAATAAAATCATTTTTTAGTTCGGAGATTAATAAAGAATGAAGGTGAATGAGAAAGAAATGGACATATGAATAGTTAAGTTGCAGAATATGGGTTTTCTAACTTTCCAGTCTGATTTTTAGAAGATTCCCATAAGGAACTATGGAAATTAATTGAATTAAAATTAAAACATGTGTGAACTTGAATAAGTGGGACAGAAAAACATTAAAATATGTAATCTGGTAGCCTGGTGTTAAATGAAACCTATTACATAAAACATCCACATAAGAAACATCACAGGGAAACTTAAGATTATGAAATCCAATAACCTAATTTGCTATTGTACATAACATAACCTATACCTGATCGGGTGCACTCACCTAATTCAATAAATTGATACAATATTGCACTGTTGGAATGTGTGGTGCTTCCAGGAATGCACCTGTACCTATTAGCCACATATTTCCTATCTCCCCTACATGGTGAAACCTTTAAGATTACTCAAGTTATCATCATTATTCGCTTGCTCATGTAGCCAATTAGAATACACAAAAATCCAGGAGTGTGCAGCTACCCTCTTCTAATTTGTGCCTCAAAAATAGATTTTTGTGTCCCCATACCAATGAAGACATTACTGAACTGAACAGGGGAAAAATTGTCAAGCATATATACAGGAAGGGCTCTAAGTAAAAAATTAAGATTTGGGTGTCATAATGATGTTAGGAGTTGACCTATAAATGTTTGCCATCGACTATAGCTCTTGCAATATTCAATGAAGCATTACACATAACTTGATGTGGAGAGGATAAAGTAAGGTAATTTGGTATATGGAATAAGTTCTTAGGCCCTGGACCCTTTGACATATTTGTCTGGTGCTAAGTTTTCTTGATCTTAGCCTCACATCTGAGTTGTGGCCATGAAACATGTTGAAGTTACTAGGGAGATTCTAATATCTATAGGGTAAAAGAGGACCATTATTGTTGAAGAGCTGCAAAATGACTGTGTCTTATGTGAGGTGTGAGAGGTAGCTGGTGCAGTAGTGAGTACGTTGGAGATCTTTATGACATTAGCCATCTCCAAAGAGATTTAAAGAAGAGAGTAAATTGAAATCCACCAATCCTCATAGGGCAATGGCAACAATTCCACACCGCTCCACTCCAACCTGACTACTCAACAAATATATTTGGTAACTCACTTCTACCCCTTCCCTCCCACTAGCCACAGCTTGGAAAAAACAGTTGCAAGATTGTTAGTTTCTGCGTTTTTCACCTCCCTGGCAGACTACCAATCAATTTTATACCGGATGTGCACCTCTAAGACATTCCTTCATACTTCTTTGAGCAGCCCTATTCATGTCCAAGTGTTTCCTCCCATGGAAGGAATTATGCCATTCAAAGTGAAAATGCATCCATGTGTCTCAGTCAGCTGAAATATGTCCTTCAGCAGCCATACTTTGGGTTTCTGTGACACTATCAAGGTCTGAGAGTTGAACAACAAGATTGGCAGCCAGGTTCTCTGCCAGCTGGGAGAGTAGATTAAAAAAAAAACATCACAAGTTCCACATGGTTGATAAAGAGAAGCTGAGATGTTTGCAACTCATTTCCATTCGAGTCATACGTCTATTTGCTAGCCCAGTTCAGAACTCACTTTCCTCATTGTTCCCATGTATGGTTGAATCACGTATGAGCAGAAGAAAAAACACATCTTGCAGGGGATCATAACAATTGCAACATATCGTGTCAGGAAGATATCCTGCTGCGGAGCTTACACAGTGATGTCTTGTACAGTGTTTAATTTGTAAATAAATAAGTGACAGGGCCCTCGTCAGGAGGCCACTGCAGCCTTAACCACCCATTTCCCCTACCAGCGCTGCCAATACTGTCAGTGCCAACCATCACACTCTTACAAGTGTGACATTTTAGACTTTTCTAGGCCCTGAAAACTATAAGAACGGCTTGGGCAGCAGAAATTAGTCATTTTAAAGTATAGTGAATCAATAAACAGCTGTTGTTGTGCAGATCTCTAAATTAGAAAAAAGGCGTGACCATGTGGCAGACTGTCATAAGTGCTGGTGCTGACAATTAAATACCGGTGCTGAGCACCAGAAACAACTGGCTCAAATTAAGCACTGGTACTCTTGTAGCTCCCATTTTCACTTCACTAGTTCCCTCATATTTGCTCTAACTTTATAAAGCTAGGCAGGTGGTACATCAAAAATATCTGGCTTCTGTAAACCTCAGATCTAATGTAGCTAAACAGTTTGGTATCATATTATTATGTTGCCTTCAAAAACCTTATCAGATCTTCATTGTCAAGCCAACGGTATTTATCTTTCCTCCGTGAATCCTGCTGATTCTGTACCAATATTGAAGGACAACCCAGATGCAGTGTATTTGTGCTGCTATTTGATTCAAAGGAGATGTGAATTCTTGCCTTTAATAGAAAAACTTTATATCTGGAATGCGTGGTGAGTCTTGTTATTTCTTCATCTTTTTTGTTAAGGATTAAAGAAACCACAATTTATCTTAAACTATGATGCTAAACAGAATTTTTGATTCTCCAACTCACCCACAGTTTATTGAGCTACTGCAGTCTACCACAATGCGTAATAAGAGCCTGGCATCTTGTTCTGACTTGTTATTTTTTAAATTCAGTAATGTTTGAACCGCAATCATCTGTTTCCATGATCTTCCTGTACTTTGATAACTAAGGTAATTTTCTCTGATGGCCGTAATATCGCTGAGAAACAACTTTAAACTGTGGTTATTAAAATTTGAGAATATTATATAAAATGTTTTGTTGATCCAAAGCTGTGTTTCTATCTACCTTAGTCGACATTGCTCAGGGGTTAGAACTATTACGCCACCTTTCCACTCTGTAAATATAAATATTGCTTGTTACAGAAACAGACACATACTTGCATGGAATGGTTTTGTGTTTGTGGTGTTACTGTTGACATTTGTACAGTTAAACAATGGCATAATTGACTTGTAAATGTTTGCAGTTGGCTAGAATTAGAAGTCCCTTCACGTATTTTGAGTAATAAGTGGAATATGTTCTAAGGTAAGCCACTTTGCAGTAGCTGCCTCAAGGAATTTATAACAATTCAGGCTTCCTTTTACTTTGATGAGAGGGATGGGAAATATATATCTATTTCTATATCTATCTATATATATATATATATATATATATATAGTGAAATCTGAGTCTAACTATAACGTCCCTGTAGCCTTTGTTTTTTTAGTGCATATATATATATATATTTTATATATTCACTGAAAAAATCATAGGTTTCAGGGACGTTATAGTTAGTTGGACATTTCATTTGTACAAAACCAGAGAAATTCGGCTGTTATAGTTAGTTGAGCTAACTATAACTCGCGCCCCCGCAATGCACTGCTGATGACGTCACATATTACATCACTCATGACATGGTCAGTGACATCACTGATGACATTTCAAATAACATCACTCATGACATCACTGATGACATCATCCAGTGACTGTGTGTTTCTGTAAAGTTTAAATATGTTTTATATATATATATATATATGCCAAGGTGTATTGAAGAATGAGTGGGTGTATATGTGTCTGAATGGATGATTTAGTAGGTGCGTGACTGACTGTATAAGTGAGTGATTAAACATGTCTTACTGAATGCATGCATTAGTGACTAATCTGTGTGAATGTCTGTATCAGTCTGTCAGTTGGTGTGTAAGCGGCTGCCTGGGTTGGTGAGTAGCTACATGAGTGTCTATATGGGTTATTGATTGGTTGTCTGAGTATCTGTATGGGTGCCTGAGTGTCTGTGTGGGTGGGTGGGGTGTGTGTGACTGTGCATAGATGTGTGAGTGGGTGATTCACTGGGTGTATGGGTTCAAGAGTGCATCTGTGCAGGGCTGTATGGGTGGGTGAGTGTGTGTATGGGTGTGTTGGTGAGTGAATGGATGTCTCAGTGGTACATGTGTGAGTAACTACATATTTGAAAGGCAGTATATATAAGTGTTGGAGTATATAAATGACTATATGTGAGAGTGGCTGTATGGATGAGTGTGTGCTTGTGTCAGTGATTGTATAAGAGAGTAAGTATGTGTTAGTATCTGTATGAATAAGTGAGCTGGTTTGTGTATAACTGTATAGGTGAGTAAATGGGAGTGTGATTGATTCTTTGCATCACTGACTGGATGTGTGAGTAACTCTATGGATGAGTGGTGGTGTGTGAGTGTCTGTATAGCTCTAAGAGTGCAAATGATAGTGCTGTATTGATGAGTGACTACATCTATGAGTGACTGTATGGGTGAATGAGTAGATGTGCGTGTAGACCTAGGAATCAGTATGTAGTAACTGGTATTGGTGGGTCTATGGTTTCTGGCAGTCTGTATTTTAGAGTGGGTGTATCAAAGGCTATATTGGGGTGTGAGGAGGTGAATCAGATTATCACGTGGATGATGTCATCAGTGATGTCATCAGTGATGTCATTTGAGATGTCATCAGTGATGTCACTGACCATGTCATGAGTGATGTAATATGTGACAATCAGCAGTGCATTGCGGGGGCGCAAGTTATAGTTAGCTCAACTAACTATAACATCCGATTTTCTCTGGTTTTGTACGAGTGAAATGTCCAACTAACTATAACGTCCCTGAAACCTATGGTTTTTTGAGTGAATTTCAAAGGTTTTTTAAATGCTAATTTCTAACTCTAACGTCCCTGAAACCTATGGTTTTTTCAGTGAATTTCAAAGGTTTTTTAAATGCTAATTTCTAACTATAATGTCCCTGAAACCTATGTTTTTTTCAGTGAATAAAAATATACTGTGAAATTCTTGTTGAACACCCGTACAGTGATACAATTGGGATATACGACTAAGTGGCACACACACTTGGATAGAAGTGTTTCCAAGGAGAACAGCAAAAGAGATTCTGTAATTTACAATTACTATGTTTATTAAAAGTTATGTAGTCTGCAAACAAAGTTCTATTTCATAATAATACTTCTTTTTAGCAGAGAGAGGGACATTACGCAAGATAGTCTTTCCTCTATTCTCTTTTTATGATGACATCTCCCTTTATCAGATATTGATTCACTGCTATACTGATTATAATTCTATCATACAATTTTATTTTTGTTCTGGCACATATACTGCACATTAAGCCATGTTATTTAAAATACATTTTTTAAAATGTTTCATGTCTGTGTCAGATGTTACAAATACAATAGTGACAGTTAAAGAGTGTGTCTTGTTAACAGAATTCCTGAGACACATGGGAATGTTGTGTTCTGGTTTCTCTAATCATTTATTTCTCTGTAATGGATTAGGACAGCAAATAATACAATATAACAAGTTGTTCCAGCCCTTATGAGCATTTAGGTAACAGAATGACTCATTTGCTACCTAGTAAGGTCCCATAATTGTACACATGCTTGGTATCTTCCCAGAATCCCTGCAACAGCCTTAATGGATTACTCCATAGGTACTGTCTGACTGAATGCCTAAATGCAACACTAGTGCCTGGTTGATTGTATGAGAACATGTGTACTCTGTTGGTGATTGCATAAATGCAGGAGTACTGTGTGGGTGATACTATCAGTGCATAGGTTGTGCCTCTCCAAATGGAAAAACGAAAATCTAATCTCTGGATGATTGGTTTAAATGGTGACATTGTGCTACAGAGATACATGAGAGCATACATATTGTCTGTATAAAAGAAAAACTACCTAACAGATTAGATCAGCTATATGACCAAAGTTACCTGATACTATAAAGGATCAGTTTTTTAAAATTTCAAACAAATAACATACAAATGTTGTTCAAACATTCTTTAAAGTTATCATACATATTATGTTATGTAACCTTACCTGTTTAAGTAATTTAGAAACATGACTCCCTTCAACTATTTCAAAGTACTATTGTGCTATTCATCATTAAAACTCTTTTCAAAGTTTACCACTACGTACAATGAAAGAAACCAAAAAACTTATGTAATGCAATGTATTACACAAATAATACTATTACTTTTTTAAGACCACAACATAATTTAACATTTACATAACATTTCATTTTACCTTTTTTGCTGCTCTCAGATTCCACTTAACTTCACTATACACAGTGATGTCAATGTAGTATCATCATGAAGCAGCGGGGTAAAAAAACAATCAACTAGATTGTTAAAAAAAAAAAAATCAGCGTACAATATTATTTTCAATATGTGGACGTATATGTATTCCTCATTACAATTTTTTCATTACATCCTTCTTCTAGAGAATGTCTTTCATTTATCTAAAAAAAAAATCAAAATGTACACACATTTACATCTCCTACAATATACAGAACAAATATGTAAACTATTTGCTTTTCAATGCAATTTTTCCAAATGCAATACCAATCAGCACAAATAATACTCCAAACACTAGTTATAATTAGTAATTGTTTCCAGTGCTCTCTACTTTCTGTCCACATCTTCCCAATAGGCTGAATAATGCAGTGAAAACTCTCGGTTGTAAAATATCCAATATGAATTCGTTAAAGCGTGTTTACATCTTCCCAATAGGCCGAATAATGTATTAAAAACTTTGGCTTCAAAAATATCAAATATGAATTTGGTAATTCGTAAGGCAATCTGGGTTTTATTTCCAAGTGTCCATCATTGCAATGTGTCCAACCTTTATTACACTTTAAATACATAGTATAGTGTCCAGATGTTGTAGTAGGTCCAGCATGGAAAATAATAGCCACTGTTGTAAAAGTTCTTCCAGAAATAGATATTTGACTGGCAACAACATTTTTAATTTTGGTTTCCAGTTTTCTTCCATTTGCTCTACAAAGTTGTAGCATTAAAATCAGATATTTCCCATATCTTTGTATGTGTAATGTCGATAACATCTCTGATTTACAATGAGAACATTTCATATCATGATTTGCCGCTTTTACTAATTTGCTAAAAGGTACAGATTTGCAGTCTGGTATTGTTAAGTATATGAATCGTTCTGTGTCGACTTCAGTGCTTTAAGTTAATGACCACTGTTCACATTTATGATCCCATTTCTAACTTAGTCCAAATGAGTTTTCAATCTGTATTCCTTCATCTTCTAATACTCCAAGCATAACCATGAGAAATTCTTGTGCATCTTGTTGTATATTAAGATTGAAGGTCAAAGAACCAGTACATATATCCAAGAGATGGCGAATACCAGAAGCACTATGGATTTTTCTTCTGTCAGTTGTCAATTGTTCAAATACATAACGTAGTGCAGAACATAATCTTTTTTCATTATTTCCCATGATTTCATGATGAAGATCTTGTAGATAAAAGACCACATTTAGAATCACATTAGCGTAACAGTTGATACCTGAACTATTTTCCAATTGGTATCCCACAACGTCATCAACACTTTCCATTATCTGTTTCTTTACACCTTTTCCTTTCTCTTCAATTATTTTATTTTTTTCAACCACACTTGATTCTTTAACAAATTTTCGTTTTGAACACACAACACAACACGTTTTTAATAAATGGGATATTCACCTAAATTTGGTGCATAAAGTCTTCTTAAACGATTATATTCACTTGATTCTTTAACAAATTTTCGTTTTGAACACACAACACGTTTTTAATAAATGGGATATTCACCTAAATTTGGTGCATAAAGTCTTCTTAAACGATTATATTCACTTACACAATTTACATCAGCACTAATCTTGCTCTCATCGAAATCAATCAAATACAAACCAGACAATGTTCTTACTCGAGATAATGCAACATATGCCATTCCCTCTTTGAACACTGTACTTCCAATATTTACCAAAGCACTGTCTATACTTAAACCTTGAGAGTTATGAATAGTTACTGCATATGCTAAAGACAGAGGAAACTGTTTTCTGTGAACATACAAGTCTTTTACGAGCAAAAACGTACAGCACAACGCCCAATCTGTCTTACCTCTGTAATCTGATCAAATTTTATTTTCAAGAATTCTATTCCGTCTCTGTTCTGATATTTCACAAAATCAACAACTTTCCCCATTGCTCCATTTACTAAACCTTCTTCTACATTCAAATTACGCCGCAAAATTACCCGACAGTTTACACATACATCTAAAGTTTTTCTAAGCCAGCAGTTTTAGATACAGACTTTTCCAAAGAGTCCAATTTAGTCTGTAGTTTCTCTGAAAGAACAATGGTCACTCCCTGGTGCTCAATTTCATCAATAGCTTCAATGTGAACTATTTCTTGTTGTTCCAATTTCAGAAGATCTTGATTAAATGTGCAACACTCTTCCACTGTAGGCATTAGGCAAACTATAGACTTCTTTTCTGCAATCTTCTTATACATTACTTCAGCTGCTGAGTTTTCAGTTGTAAACAAGTTCCTTAGTAGCTGACTTTCTCAAGCTTGTTTACCATGTTTCGTTAGAACACCAATTCTTATATCTTTGAGAATATTTCCATAATCTTCATCACTTGCTTGTCGCATATTCTTTATAAGTTCTTTATATTCAAAGTTTAACCACATATTCACATTTCCAATACTTCCCAAAGATTTCCTAGTGTCTTCATGCACAAGTGTTTTAAAAACTGGTTGTCCTTTTACAGGAGTTAGTTGTAGAAGATCTCCAAATACAATTAAATGTTTTCCTCCAAACAGAACATCGTAATCTGTTTTTAAAACCTGTTGCATTCTCAAGTGTACAAAGGCAAGCATTAAGTTTGAGACCATGCTCACCTCATCAATGATTAAAAGTTTAATTTTCTTCAGCACTCTTGACACTTCGTAACAAGCATCTCCAGACAGCTTCTGATATTCCAATTTATTATCATGTTCAACTGGTAGCATAAATAATCTATGTAAAGTAATTCCTTTAAGATTGTGCGCTGCTAATCCAGTTGGAGCTGGTACAACACAAGATAAATGTGAATCTGTAGTTTTCTGTAGATAACTGGTCAAAACCTTAATTAGAAAACTTTTACCTGTTCCAGCTTGACCACTGATGTACATAAGAATAGGTTTAAATGATGAACATACACATTCTTTTTTTTTCATGCAACAAACCATGTTGTATCTGTTCTCTTACTTGTAGCTATATTTCTTTCTGGTCAATATTTAGTTGTTGTTCTAAGTTTTCCAACGTAGTATTCTCCTGTTGTGCTTGTTGCATTGCAATTTCTACTTCATTCATGGCTATTGCTGCTTCATTTTCAATTATTGGTTGTCCCAGTGGATCTTGACTAGGTGGACCAGAACTTTGACTATCTTGAGAACTGTCATTAGCTATTTCAGCTGCAATAGTGCTTTCTTGTTCAATTTCATCATTTAACATTTGTAGATATGTAGGGAAAATTGTGCATGCAATGTTATCTTTACATGCATTAAAAGAATCTTCATAGCAGTCGAAATGTCCAAGTAATTCAGTTTCGCTACGCCATGGCTTAAACAGTTGCAGAAGTGCTAAATAGAAAAATTCTCTCTTATCTGGAGTTTCACAACTGAGTTTTCTGTGGTTAATAAGATTTCCTTTGGCATGTTTTACTAAACATCCGTCACATTCAATTACTGCATATTTTCCTTGTTTTATATTTGGTGTAACATTTCTTTTAAAGCTGTAATGTTGAAGTATTTCATACAGACATAGCTCTTCCAGATGTGGACTCCTTTTGGAATAGTATGTATCCAACATATTAGTCTTAAGAATTTCTCTACTTTCTGGTTCATTCAGTGCTAAGTATTCAATTTCTTCTAATGTTTTCAACACTCTATTTCGTGTACAGGCAAGACCTAAACTTACCCAAATGATTCCTCGTGACTTTGAATATAAACTGGAAGAGCACAAGCGATCCGAACATTCATAGGATCCAATTTCTCTGTGGGAAAGCATTTTCAAGCTAAAGCCGTACACATTTTTGCTAAGACTCTTCTCTTGTGAAATTTCTTCCCACATTTTTCATCTGTCTTTTCTAATTTCGTTATATATGATGTAACATAGCGTGCAACGGCAATTGAGTTATCTGCAACATATTGAATGTCCTTGTTTGCATTCCACATTTTCAAAATAACTGGATTGTAGTCATTAATATACTTTGACTGTTCTGTTCTTTTTAAGTTGTACGTATTCATGAGAGATTTCCGAGTTATTGTGTGCCTTACAGCAGACAAAAAGAATTTACTCTTCCTTTAGAAATTACTGGATGTGGGAATCCAAACGGACACTTGATATAAAATTTTCCTTTAGACTTGTATTTTCGTCGACAGTACTTTCCACAACGGTGACTTTGGAAACGTAAAACTTGTTGTCTCAAGCTTTTTTCTCGTTCGTCTCTTGGAATGTCACAGGTAACATACTGTTCAATGAAAGACAATACTGTTTCATCAGTATCCGTTCCAAATTTCAGAGCATTCCTTATCCATAATAGCATGTGTATATGTGGAGCACCCCTCGCTTGGTACTCTTTTCACCCAAACAAATCAATAACTTCTCCAAGAGGACAATTATTTTTATTGCAGATAAAAGACATCATACTTTGAAACATATGATTAAAATACCTGCACACATTTACAGGATCCAATGAACACAGTTCTCCAGGTGTCTTCATTTCAATATTTTTTATATTGGAATTTGCTTCTCGTAGAAATTCAAGTAAATCTTCCCATGCATACTCGGCACAGCTAACTGTTACAAACCATGTTGTTGTACCTAAGCTTCTTAACATACACTTAAGTTCACCATGACAACAAAACCAATACACATTGGTTCCACGTTGACATGCCATCAAATTAATTAATTGTGATTCTAAATTTTCATCTGTTTGTTGAACTTTGTCCGTGAATTCTTTGGCTGAAACATGTGATTGATGAACTCCCATTTTAAGTATGTGGTTCACTGCATACGAAAGAGAAGACAAATCACTTTCAAACAAAAGGTGAAATATATATGGAATGCACTGTCGAAATCTAGGATCTTCAGAGTATAATCTTGTTGAGCGATATTCTGAAGCTGGAATCCGTACAGCTCGCTCATCAAATCGTCCACCTTCTCCAGTGGGGAACAGCTGTGGAAAACAACGAGCTTCTAAGCTTTTCTCCCATACACTCATTGGAGTTCCCTTTGCTTTTTTCATTTGAAATAATTCAATGCTGCATCCTATTACTTCTTTTGAATGTAGAGGACATATCGTATAATGTTCATAAATCTCTTTACTCCTCGACTTGTCCACTTTCTCTATTTGACCAGTTGAAATTTCTGATTCATCTTCTAAACATATTACCTGTTCATCAACATTTACAGTTCTATAAAAAATATTGTTCTCTACAAGATATAACGTAGCCTTTTGAAGTTTATTAACATCTACAAACTCTTGCTATATTTTCCGATTCTTTGTTGGTACACCGTTTACTAGAATAACTACTGGCTCATTTTCCTTTTTGTCTCCACCAACAGTTTCAATATTTTTCTTAAAATCTAAAGGTAAATACACAACTCTTCCTTTCAGACCTCTTTGTAAATCTGTTGGTGGCAGTTTACCTGTTTTTGGCTCCATACGAATTATAGCTTGAAATGGGTGAACAGATTGAGTAAGAACTGACTCATATGTATTCAAGTTTGCCAGTTCCTCTGGAATAGCTACTAACTCTAACTTGTTATGTACTCCTCTAGCTGGCATTTTGTTCTCTTCTAATTTGTTGTAACAATATTTACAAATACATTGATCAGTATCCAACTCAAATCGACCTTCCACCAACAAGTAAGCTCCAAATTGCTGCCACCTATCATTGTTCTCCTTTTCACTTTTTAAATATAAATTAACATTCCTAGTTTGACTTCTATAATGAGTACGTCGACAACAAATACAAACAGTTTGGTTTTTCAGAAGTCACTGTCTTAAACTTTCTAATTTCTTCTACAAACTGATCAATGCTAATCTCTTTGCCATGTTCTTCAACATCTGCACTTGTCAAGCTCTCACTTTCTACACACTGCTGTTCTGAACCAAAAAAACGAAACTGAATTTCATCACACATTTTTTCTACATCTGATAAACGACCGTGTAAAAGAGCTGTGTTCAGTTCACTTAAACATAATGCAGGAGTTTTTTTATAGTACACTTTCCTTACAAACGTCCGCATTCCTGAATGGTGTACTGCTAACATTCTTAAGTGATGAAAAGTACTTTTACACACTTTTCTTGAAAGACAAGCCAGAGAATGTCCGTGCAATTTAGTATATTGTCTTACTTTACATGGATCTAGTCCTTGTAACAACTTAATCTTTTATTTAACACTTTTGTTTGCATATTGTCGTAAAGGTTTTTGCATTATGTCAATAGATTCCTGTCGAATACTGCAAATACTGCTACAATCCCACTTATATAGAGGAGCTTGTGTGCGATTCCCTTGCACTTCTTCAGCTATTACTTCTTCTGCACTCCTAACAACCATTTCTTCTTTTGGAATGGGACAACCGTTTTTCAGTTCTTAACATCGACCAGTAGTATCAACTGAAAACACTAATGTGTTTTGTTGAAAGTAGCTTTCTTCATTAAAATAAGGCTCACTAGTAGAAGTGTGTTTCCATTCACCAGTGAAACTTTTGCAAAAGTTACTTCTATTAACAAGTCTTTTTCTTTTGCTTTTGTCTTTCAAAAACTTGATTATTTTATCTTATGTTTTCATTCTCTTCAATATTAAAATAAATAATTTTCGTTTCAAATCAAAAGCAGTATCTACTACAGTTTCAATCTGTTGCTTCTGCTTATAAGCTCGTAATCTTCTTTTATACTTCTTACAATCTTTCAATAAATTCTGAATTACTCTTCTTCGAAAGAGTCGTTGTCGAATCTGTTGAAATTGTTTTTGTCTTCGTGTAACATGTGTTTTCTCCTTAGTTGAAAAACTCTTCTTTTTCCTTTCATTCCTATTCTGTTCATGTAATTTGTTTCTCCACAACTCTTTTAAGAAAGTGTTTAGTGCTCTTACCTAAACAAACTTTATCCTTAGTAACATTCTCATTTGTTTTTAACACAGTTTTTTTAGTTTTCTGTAAGTAGATCTCTTTTTTTTGTTTCCTTCTCTTTTCATCTTTCCATGGCATCTTGAATTTGTGATCCAAACAAAACAATTTTCTGAAAAGCAAAGAACAGTTTCAATAGTTTCTTACATCTATTCAATATTTTAAAATCATTACATATGATTACTGATATTAACTACTTTATTAAGACATTATTTACATTACTATTTTCTTGATTTCAAATATCAAAACACTACTCATTCCACTTAAATATATAGTGCGTACTTCAACAATTCCTTCCTAAACACTCATACAAAGTACCATAATCACTAATTCCTTTGCCACCATGTCTTTAACCTCATTCGCCTGTTGCATCTTCACTACTCAGCAACTACTAACAATGTTGGGCCTACCCAAATGCAAACCAGAAACCCTTTACATGTTACAGTTGAAAGTCTCACCATATTACTGAAAGGATGCATGGATCTCCCTCTGCCTTTTCCTATTGGCATCATACTTAAAACAAACATACAAATAGATCTATACCTGTGTTTTATAGGTATCGGATCTTCCGATACATAACTCATGTGAAAATACATGTTGAAGCATAGACATACCTCAGGTAAGTTAAACTGTTAAGACGAATCGTCGAGCAATGTAAATTGGAGCGATATGTAAGTTGCAACTGTGTGCAGCTTTTTTGTGTAGCATAGAAGTCAATTACGACTTTCTCTATGCTCGTCAGATGCCCCCAGCAGCCCAGTGAGGGTCAACGCAGATGGGCCTCTGTTACCTTCCTTTTACAAACGAGGGGAGAGGAACAGTTAGAGAGCGGGAGGAAGGAGGGGGAGGTCAAGGGACGTGTCAATCCCAGTCTCTCGATCTGCCGCCCCTATGATGTAGGCAGCTTCAGCATGAGCAGGAAGCCTGACAAATACCTTAACTTATATTCACGTGTGCTTCAGCAGTGTGAGCAAACCCGTGCACGAAGTGTGCAGGCAACATTTTATTTTTTTCATCTCCCTGAAGTTAATAAAGCATATCCCTGTTAAAGCCGCCCCCCCAGTATTTTCCCACAAGGTTCAATCACCAGAAGGCCATTTTTTTTTTTACATTGCCTGAGCCCACTTTAAATCCCAATTCATCCCTGTACCTTAGTCACAAGACCATGTAGTCCTTGCAACATGACACACTGCACTCGTGTAGCATTGAAACCGATTGCGACTTTCTCTGTGCTGTATAGATGCCACCAACAGGCCAGTGAAGGTCTAAGTGCTATTTTTCACGGTAGATGGGCCTCTGTTACCTTCCTTTTACAAACGACAAGAGAAGAACCGTTAGAGAGTGGCAGGAAAGAGAGGGGGGGTCAAGGAACGTGTCATTCCCAGTCTCTCCATCTGCCGTCCCTGTGATGTACGCAGCTTCAGCACGAGTAGGAAGCCTGACAATTACCTTAACTTATATTCACGTATGCTTTACGAGTGTGCGCGCAAACCCGTGCACCAAGTGTGCAGGCAACATTTCATTTTTTTCATCTCCCTGTAGTTAATAAAGCATGTCCCTGTTAAAGCCCCCCTCCCTAGTATTTTCCCACAAGGTTCAATCTGCAGAAGGCCATTCCTTTTACATTTCCCTTGCCGATTTTGGACCCCAATTCATCCCTGTACCTTAGTCACAACACCATGTGGTCCTTGCAACATGACACACTGCACTCGTGTAGCACTGAAACCGATTACGACTTTCTCTGTGCTCTACAGATGCCACCAACAGGCCAGTGAAGGTCTAAATACTATTTTTCACAGTAGATGGGCCTCTCTTACTTTCTTTTTAGAAAGAGGAGAGGGAGGAACCGTTGGAGGGGAGAAAATTGGGGGGGGAATGAAGGAACGTGTCATTCTCAAACTCATGATCTGCCGGCCCTCTAATATACGCACATTCAGCATAGGGAGAGAGCCTGACAATTACCTTCACTTACATTCACATGTAATTCACCAGTGTGAACAAATCCGTACACAAAATGTGCATGTAACATTTCCATTTCTTTTTTATCTCCCAGACTTTCATAAAACATATCTCTTGTAAAGAAGCCCCCCCACCCCTGTATTTTCCGACAAGGCACAAACGTGGCCATTTCTCTTACGTTGACCAGGCCGATTTTGGATCTTAAATCAACCCTGTACCTCACTCACAACACCATGCAGTCCTTTCAACATCAGAAACTGCATTCCTCATTTCACGAAGACACTTAAATAATACAGCCCACTTCAACTATACCTTCCCAAAAACTCATACGAACTACCATAATCACTAATTCCTTTCCAAGCATGTCTTTGATCTCATTTCTCTTTTGCATCTTCACTACTCAGCAACTACTAACAGTGTTGTGCCTACCCAAATACAAAGCAGAAGCCCTTTCCATGTCACTCTTGAAAATCTCACCATATTACTGAAAGCATGCATGCATCTCTCTGTGCCTTTTCCTAGTGGCATCATACTTAAAAGAAACATACAAATAGATGTATACTTGTGTTTTATACGTATCGGATCTTCTGATGCATAACACGTGTGAAAATACATGTAGAAGCATGCACATACCTCAGCAAAGTCAAAATGCTAAAACAAACACTAGAGCAATATACAAAAGGCCACTATGTAACTTGCAACAGTGTGCAGCTTTTATGTATACCAGTGAAAGCGATTGCGACTTTTCTATGCTGGTCCGATGCCACCAGCAGCCCAGTGAGGGTCTAAGTGGTATCTTTCATCGCAGATGGACCTGTGTTACCTTCCTTTTACAAACGGGAGGACAGAAAGCGTTAGGAAGGGGCAGGAGGGGGGTAGTTGGGGGGGGTCAAGGGATGTATCATTCCCAGTCTCTCGATCTGCCGGCCCTGTAATATATGCTAATTCACCACGAGCAGGAAGCCTGACAACTACCTTCACTTATATTCACGTGTGCTTCACAAGTGTGAGCAAACCCGTGCACCAAGTGTCCTGGCAACATTACATTTTTTTAATCTCCCTGTAGTTAATAAAGCATGTCCCTGTTAAAGCCCCCCCAGTATTTTCCCACAAGGTTCAATCTGCATAAGGCCATTCCTTTTACATTTCCCTGGCCGATTTTGGACCCCAATTCATCCCTGTACCTTAGTCACAAGACCATGTAGTCCTTGCAACATGACACACTGCACTCGTGTAGCATTCAAACCGATTGTGACTTTCTCTGTGCTCTACAGATGCCACCAACAGGCCAGTGAAGGTCTAAGTGCTATTTTTCATGGTAGATGGACCTCTGTTACTTGCTTTTTAGAAAGAGGAGAGGGAGGAACCGTTGGGAGTGAGAAATGGGGGGGGTAAAGGAACGTGCCATTCTCAAACTCTTGATCTGCCGGCCCTCTAATATACGCACATTCAGCACAGGGAGAGAGCCTGACAATTACCTTCACTTAAATTCACGTGTACTTCACCAGTGTGAACAAATCTGTACACAAAATGTGCATGTAACATTTCCATTTCTTTTTTATCTCCCAGACATTCATAAAACATATCTCTTGTAAAGAAGCCCCCCCAACCCTGTATTTTCTGACAAGGCACAAACATGGCCATTTCTCTTATGTTGACCAGGCCGATTTTGGATCTTAAATCAACCCTGTACCTCACTCACAACACCATGCAGTCCTTTCAACATCAGAAACTGCATTCCTCATTTCACGAAGACACTTAAATAATGCAGCCCACTTCAACTATACCTTCCCAAAAACTCATACGAACTACCATAATCACTAATCCCTTTCCCAGCATGCCTTTGACCTCATTTCTCTTTTGCACTTTCACTACTCAGCAACGACTAACAGTGTTGTGCCTACCCAAATACAAAGCAGAAACCCTTTCCATGTCACACTTGAAAATCTCACCATATTACTGAAAGCATGCGTGCATCTCTCTGTGCCTTTTCCTAGTGGCATCATACTTAAAAGAAACATACAAATAGATGTATACTTGTGTTTTATACGTATCGGATCTTCCGATGCGTAACACATGTGAAAATACACGTAGAAGCATAGACATACCTCAGCAAAGTCAAAATGTTAAAACAAAAACTAGAGCAATATACAATAGGCCACTATGTATTTTGCAACAGTGTGCAGCTTTTATGTATGCCACTGAAAGCGAATGCGACTTTTCTATGCTGGTCAGATGCCACCAGCAGCCCAGTGAGGGTCTAAGTGGTATCTTTCAACGCAGATGGACCTGTGTTACCTACCTTTTACAAATGGGAGGACAGAAAGCGTTAGGAAGGGGCAGGAGGGGGAGTGCGTGAGGGGGTGGGGGGCTCAAAGGACGTATCATTCCCAGTCTCTCGATCTGCCAGCCCTGTAATATACGCTAATTCACCACGAGCAGGAAGCCTGATAACTACCTTCACTTATATTCACGTGTGCTTCACGAGTGTGAGCAAACCCGTGCACTAAGTGTCCTGGCAACATTACATTTTTTTCTATTTCCCTGAAATTAATAAAACATGTGTGTTCTAATACTCCCCCCCCTCCCCCCAAGTATTTTCCAACAAGGAACAATCTGCAAACTTGGGCCATTTCCTTTACGTTTCCCGAACTGATTACTTTTGGACCCCAATTCATCCCAGTACCTCAGACAAAAGACCATATAGTTCTTTCAACATGACACACTACACTCATGTATCATTGAAACTTCTATTTGTTGAAATTTACAAATTAAAAACAAATTTAAGAAAAAAATGTTCAACCTATTTTTTTACTATTATTTGATACATCCAACTGTCCATAATTACTTTCAAAAATATACAAGGCAGGTGAGGCGTTATTCAGTGATTGCATAAGCTCTTTTGTACTACTGTAAGGCATTCTCTAACTATAACTAAACTGTGTTGCAGATTACATAAGTACATGCATACTCCTGTTGTGAAAAAATGACTGTAACAGTACTCCCTCACAGTTTCTATGAGTCGCAGTGTATTGCCAGAATAATTGCAGAAATGCTTCCATTATACATCACTGAATGGATAAGTTCATAGATAGTACTTCAAGAAATTCATCTCTGCATACATAGTGCCTGAGTGAATGCTTGAGTGCAAAAGTAATCCCTCGCTCATTCATGACTGCATAAGTAATCCATGATTGATTTAATTTGTGTGGTAGTACTGCCTACTTGATTCTATGAGTGCATGGCTACTACCTAAGTGACTATATCAGTGAAAAGATAATACCTACCTGTTTACAACACTGCATGGAAACTGCCTGAGTAGAAAGATGACTTTGAGAGTAATTTCGGGGTCATTGTGGGAGTGCATGGGTAGTACCTGAGGGAATCGATGACTGCTTTGATAGTGCCTGAGTCATTAATTAAGCGCAAGAATAGAAGCGGGGGTGTTGCATAATTGTGTTGGTAATGTCTGATTGATTGATGTCTGTATAGCACACCCTCCATGATTGCATAAAACATTACCCCGTTCTTACATTTAACTATCTTGAAACTACTTTTATTCATGAATTGGATTCCTTGGTTTTGAATTTTGCTGTCAGAATGAAGATAAGTAAGTTTTCCTAACAGAGAACCACACTGTTTGTTCCGTTCAATATTCTTTAGTTTGTACACAAGTTAAATTAAACGGAAATTGTAGCTTTCCGCCCCAAATTTTAACTTTTTTTAAACAAACTCCAGTAGCTGCTGTTATTCCCACGCTCAGTGTGCTTTTCAAAAGCAGTTATCTTATTCCAAATAACCGCAAGTGCTATTGCCTACAAGCAGGCGTCCTGTACATACCAACTCTTTCACAACATGTTGCACCAATGTCGTCTCTCCTCCCCCACATGCGTTTGGAGATAGTTTGGTCTGGCTTTCCATTCCTACTTTGAAAACAGATTTTAATAGCGTACACTAACTCAAAGCGCTATTGTTTGAACAAGAAGTGGCTCGCACATCAACTCGTGAGACCTTCAAATAGCAGGTGGCTAAACCACCAAGTGACATTGACTCACTGCTCTATACCAATCTCCCACTACATTTTGCACAATTTATACGCCAAATATTTAATCACTCTGAAACTGAAGGCCTACCATATTTTTTTAAACTAGGTGACTCCCGCCTTGTTATCTCTTTTCAGACTATTTTTATAGTAAAAACGGATTTCCTTCATTCTAATTTTGCAAGCACATTTGGCGGGTTCCCTTGCTGCCCTTGCTGGTTTGCGCAGTGCTCGTTCTTCAGCTCCTACTACGAAATGGCTGCCCGTCCTGTGTTTCAACCCCATCCACGTCAATTGCAGCTGTACCGTGAACGGATGCTACAACTTTTTGAATGCTTGCCATTGGCGATATTTGGCATCAGATATAGGCTGAATTTCCGCTACATGTATTTCACCTGCGTGCAACCTGTGTTCTACTGTCTCCGGTGCCCCTTTGAATGCGACCTGCATGTCTGCCTCTCTACTACTTCACGCGATCCCCTGGATTAAGAACTGTTGCTGCGACCACTGCTGGCTCATGACCAGGACTGTTCAGGAGACACACGCTTGATGGATGCGTTTAATAATGCAATAACGGGGAGATGGAGTACATGCGCTCATGCGCAGCACCTCTTGCAGCAGACTATCATCGAATATGATGCAAGTTGCCCTGACATGCTCCTGCTTGCAGAAGATTACGATGACCATGTCTGTTCTTTCGACTTGCTGAATTGGATGGCGACCCTCTTTGCTTGGAGAGGTGCAGATGACCTTTTGGAGCTGATTGCATATCACGGTGCTTCTGAGTTCTTGAACTTCGATGGATCTCCATAAGTGCGCATGGTAACCCGATTTGACGGCCTCTTTTTTCTACACTTCAAGAACACTGTTTTTTTCCTTTTTCTCATTTCGTTTATCCTTCCTTTTTGGATTTTCAGATATTGACTTTGTTTACGAATTCTTTCATACAGTTTTATTTTTGTTGTGGCACATATACTGCACATTACGCCATGTAATTTAAAATAAATGTTTTTAAATGTTTCATGTCACAGTTGAAAGTTTCAACATATTACTGAAAGGATGCATGCATCTCCCTGTGCCTTTTTCTAGTGGCATCATACTTAAAACAAACATACAAATAGATCTATACCTGTGTTCTATAGGTATCCCAACTTCCGATACATAACTTGTATGAAAATACATGTTGAAGCATAGACATACCTCTGCAAAGTTAAACTGTTAAGACGAATCGTCGAGCAATGTAAATTGGACCGATATGTAAGTTGCAACTGTGTGCGGCTTTTTTGTAGAGCATAGAACTCGATTACGATTTTCTCTGTGTTCGTCAGATGCCCCCAGTAGCCCAGTGAGGGTCAACGCAGATGGGCCTCTGTTACCTTCTTTTTACAAATGAGGGGAGAGGAACCATTAGAGTGCGGGAGGAAGGAGGAGGAGGTCAAGGGACGTGTCATTCCTAGTCTCTCGATCTGTCGCCCCTGTGATGTAGGCAGCTTCAGCACGAGCAGGAAGCCTGACAGTCACCTTAACTTATATTCACATGTGCTTCACCACTGTGAGCAAACCTGTGCACTAAGTGTGCAGGCAACATTTCATTTTTTTCATCTCCCTGAAGTTAATAAAGCATGTCCCTGTTAAAAGTCCCCCCACAAGGTTCAATCTCCAGAAGCCCATTTTTTTTTACATATCCCGAGCCGACTTTGGACCCCAATTCATCCCTGTACCTTAGTCACAAAACCATGTAGTCCTTGCAACATGACACACTGCACTCGTGTAGCATTCAAACCGATTGTGACTTTCTATGTGCTCTACAGATGCCACCAACAGGCCAGTGAAGGTCTAAGTGCTATTTTTGACGGTTGATGGACCGTTGTAACTTTGTTTTTAGAAAGAGGAGAGGGAGGAACCGTTGGGAGTGAGAAATGGGGGGGGGGAGTGAAGGGACGTGTCATTCCCAAACTCTTAATCTGACAGCCCTCTAATATACGCACATTCAGCACAGGGAGAGAGCCTGACAATTACCTTCACTTATATTCACATGTACTTCACCAGTGTGAACAAATCCATACACAAAATATGTTGGAAACATTTACATTTCTTTTTTTTATCTCCCAGACATTCATAAAACATATCTCTTGTAAATAAACGCCCCCCCCTGTATTTTCCGACAAGGCACAATCTACAAACATCCCTATTTATCTTACATTTACCGGGCCGATTTTCAATCTTAATTCAACCCTGTACCTTAGTCACAACACCATGCACTCCTTTCAACATAAGAGACTGCATTCCTCATTTCACGAAGACACTTAAATATATACGGCGCACTTCAA
Organism: Calotriton arnoldi; assembly: GCA_963921515.1. Classification (NCBI taxonomy): domain Eukaryota; kingdom Metazoa; phylum Chordata; class Amphibia; order Caudata; family Salamandridae; genus Calotriton; species Calotriton arnoldi. The sequence goes on from CAWUFW010005013.1 coordinate 203,916, forward strand.
CAATACCTTCCCAAAGACTCATACGAAGTACCATAATCACCAATCCCTTTACCAGCATGTCTTTGACCTCATCTGTCTTTTGCATCTTCACTACTCAGCAACTACTAACACTGTTGAGTCTACCCAAATGCAAAGCACAAACCCTTTCCATATCACAGTTGAAAGTCTCACCATATTACTGAAAGCATGCGTACATCTGGCTGTGCCTTTTCCTAGTAGCACATACTTAAAAGAAACATACAAATAGATATATACCAGTGTTTTATAGGTATCGGATCTTCCGATGCATAACACGTGTAAAAATACAAGTAGAAAGGGACGAGTCATTCTTAGTCTCTCGATCTGCCGGCCTTCTAATGTCTGCACATTCTGCACGGCCAGGGAGTGTGACCGTTGCCTTCACTTATTTTCAAATATAGCTCACCAGTGTCAAAAGTCCGAGCACAACGTCTGCACGCATCATTTCCATTTTTTGTTTTATCTCCCTCAAGTTAATAAAACATGCCTCTTCTAACCCCCCCCCTCCCCAGTATTTTTCGACAAGGTACAATATGCAAACGTGCGACATTTCCTTTATGTTGCCAGGGTCGATTTTGGAACCCAAATTAACCCTGTACCTCACTTTCAAAACCATACACTCTTTTGAACATGACAAACTACACTTCTTCTTTCTCGAAGACACCTAAATACATATGGGGTACTTGTTCAGCAACTACTCACACTCTATGCACATTTTGTAACAAATGTGAAACAGCACACTTCAGTAACACTGTGTTATTTAAAAAAATAATATTTTCAAACTTAAAAATATCGCATCAAAGACTTAACCACTACTACACAATATATAACACACCTTATTAATTTGTAACTCACCTCTGTAGTTGGTATGCAGATTTCAAATTTCACAAACGCATGCAATATTTTCTTTCTCACACAATAAATGTAATTCAAGACTCTCATCAAGAATAGAACCAGAAATGGCAACATTTCCCTCTCTTTCCGCACAGAAATAGTTGTAAATAGCAAATCAAAATCCTTCCTTCATTATTACAAATTGCAAAACACATTTCTATTGGTTACTCATATTAACCCTCTCTAACTCTCTTCCAAAACGCCCCAAACTGGTTCTCTTATTTTGTGGTTTGGAGACTCCCCCACACTGCCGCATCGCCATACACCCCCGAACCCTTACGACAATTCAGAAGCCTATTTCTAATAATACTACTTCAAATTTTGAACAACACACTTCTTCTAAACATGCTACTCATTTTGAAAAACTAACTTTAATAGCTTATCAGTTGTAATTAATTTTGCATTTCATATTTAAATACCACAGTTATTTCTACTCCTCCCCCAATCACCTTATTGCTAGTTTCCATACCAACAGTTTCTGCAACATTAAACGGCAGGTGCAGGTCACAAGTTCACCATATTTCATCCCAACAGTTTCTGCAACATTCAACGGCAGGTGCAGGTCACAAGTTTACCATATTTCATCCCAGCAGTTTCTGCAACATTGAACGGCAGGTGTAGGTCACAAGTTCACCATTTTTTTAAGTTCAGAACAGTACCTTCCAAATGCAAGTAGCAGGTGTGGTTGACTTCTGCACGTCTGATCGTATCCTATGTAGTGTACGTTTCAAACATTTTTTATTAACCAATCAGAAACATACTTTTTCACGAAACTAACATGCACCCTAGTTTTCACTGCACAATGTTCTTCATCAGCCAATTATCGTTTTTTCAAAAAAAAAGCTACTTCTCCACCTTTCAACAAATCTCTCATTCTACCAACGGACTACATGAGCTACAGACATCTTTTGATTCCTTCCAGCCATACCTGCTAGTATGGATCGTAGGACACAGCTATGTTTTCTGGTGCAAAAGGTATGCTGAACACAGAAGTAATCACAAAGACCTAGGTTTACAAAATGTGGACATTAAATGGTTTGAACAGAGAGGATTAAAGTGGCACCAATTGTTGCCTTTGGTTAAAACCTCTTTGCATCTCCAACACCCTGACCTCATGATTGTGCACTGTGGTGGCAATGACCTAGGCACATTGACTGGGGTAGGTCTGGAAATGCTCATGAAGGATACCTTTGCACAATTGATGTTGCTTTTGCCTCAAACTGTCTTTGTATACTCCAATATATGCCAAAGACAGAAGTGGAAATTGTCAAATAAATTCTGTCCTCAGATTGAGAAAGCTAGGAAGAATGTCAATAAAGCTGTGTCTGCATACCTCAGAGATCATAGAATGGGGTCCATCTACAACAACAATCTATGTTTTTATATGGATGACATATACAGAAGTGATGGAGTTCATTTCACAGATCAAGGAAACAGAGTTTTTTCTCAACAACTTGAAGCTGTGCATCCGCACTTACATGTAGCTCCAACAAACTCATAATGAAAACAAAGGCTCTTTTTAGAGCCACCCTATAACTCAAAACTCAGCCGGGTCATATTAGGCCCAGGGAACCGCATCCCCCGGAGCCTGGCCACAATGTTTGGGAACCGCGCAAGGAGCCCCAATCCCCGTACTCCCTGCCACCTCCCCGCCTCCTGCAGCAGCCAGCATTCCTTTTGAACAAAGCCAGCTGCTCCATGCAAGCTCCCTTTGCCCAAAAGCAAATCTGCTTCGCTTCATAAAAGCGAGAACAAATTTCCTCCTCTCGCTTCCATGAAGCAAAGCAGAAGTTTGCCATGACCGAGCGGGAACTCTGCATAGATCCCGCCCTGCCATAGAAAACTACAATGTCCCAGGGGTAGCCACCACGGGTCATTGTTGAAACCGGCCCTTAGAGATAACGACACCCAGGGCCATGGAAAGCTCCTCAAGGGAAATTGGACGATACGCCTCCATCCAATTTAAAGGCCCACGAACATTGTACTCCCCAGGGCCGGCAGTCCGCAACAGACCCCCGCATTTTAATTCATGAATGCCCGGGGAAGTAGTGCCCCGGGACAGTGTGGGGAAAGCTTCACCCCTCCACACTTAAATTTTATGTATACCTCCAAAGATGTGCTGCTCTTCGGAGCGGAGGGGGAGGGAAGACGTGTACCCCCATATCATTATATTTCCTCTGAGGAAGTGGCGGTCCCCGTGACCGAAGTAAACCCCGCATCATAACTAAACATTGCTCCCGGGAACTGGCCCACCCGGGGGCTTAATTAAACAAAGCGCTTGACACCGCGGTTCATTTTTCTTTTTCCCGCCGTGATTTCCAGGCCCCACATGAATCACGCGAATCGCGCCGAAAACATATAAAAAATGTTTTTTTACCAACTTCGGACTCCCTGTGCCAACCCCTGAGCACCCTAGGGAGGTCACAGTGTTCCTACCCTGCCCTCTTCTACTTTTTTCCCCCTTTTTCCCCCTACTCGTTTCAACCGAGTAACAAGATGGCTGCCAACGCTTCCTAGTTTGAAGTGTTGGCAGCCAATAAGAGGCAAGCTCGGGCTCGGAACGGCTCAGCCAATCAGAACTCACAATTCTCAAATATTGATATCTGTAAATCTTTAAATATCTCAAAAACTACTGAACGGATTTACACCATTTAAAGAAAAGCATGCTTTCTGGACCAAGAGCTATCTCTCTGCCAAATTTGCAATTCTGTTCAGCAGTTCGGGCTGTAGCCGTGTCTAAAGTTTCCTATGGAAATTAACATGGAGAAAACATGTTTTGTGACCCCCTTTTTTCTCGGCCCCTGCTTGAAGAATCACCCCGAAACTTTCAAGACAGGAGCTGATCTGAGTGAACAATTAGTTTTGAAAATTTCGCAGAGATTTGTCAAACGACGCCAAAGATATTGGCAAAACAAAAAACGTTCTTCCTATGGAAACTAGGTCCTAACTATAACTACCTACTGGCGACTATATATATAGATAGATAGATATTTATAGATGTATATAAATATACACTGAAAAAACAAAGGCTACAGGGACGATAAAATTAGGCTCAGATTTCACTATATATATATCAAGGCTTCCAGTAAGCCAAAACGCGTCTCTCTTTTATCTCTGGGATTGAGGGTGACCTGACTTAATAAAACAGATGCCGTATCCTGTCTGCCTCGAGTCCGTGCCTTCTTTCATGGATGTTTCTGTGCGAGCTGGTTGTTGTGTTCATTCAATTCAGCGTGAGCGGTCGTCACGCTATACACGGAATACCAGTCGTTTGTGGCTCTCCCTTTTGACCGCATGTTTCTGGAGAAGTACGGGAGTGCTAGAGAGGAGCCCCCAGTTTGGCAGCCGGGAAGAGGAACGAGGATGACTGCAGAGGGAGAGCAAGGGCCTGCAGCGGGGTGGTTTCCGCGACTGCCAGCGCAGGATCTACGTTTCCCCAGCAAGAAATGCCTTGCCCAGGAGACTGGCGCCATCTGGTGACTGGGCACTGCGGACGCCTATGCCGATGCGGTGAGGTTTGTCTGGCGTAATCATTTTGTGCATCGGTCCCCTTCAACCCCGAGTTTGTGCCTTATCAGAACTTTATTTTAATGCTGCCCGTCTACTCTGGTATTGAGACATTTGCCTTTGCCCTGGTTATAGGCACCTTGACACTGACATTGCACCGGATATTTGTTTGTATACTTCTGCTATGCATGAGACCAAGTGGCATTATGGGATCGGTAGTCCCATGTGGTTCCGAGCATGTGCTGGGGGATTGACATTCAAGTCGGGAGTTCACACTTTTTGTGTGTAATTTTACCCCAGGATGTAGCTGCTATTATCCTGTTCCCGTGCCTCTAGGTGTTTGGTCTCTTGGGATCATGATATTTGCATCACGGCAGAAGCTAATTCTGATCTCACAGCCTAGGTCAAATGTGGACTTGTCAGCAGTTCGGGCTAGTACTCTGGGACAGAGACTGTCTTCATTTGGCGAATTGAGTGTCGTTCAGCAGCATGTTCTTTTTAATATATTCAACTTATTTTATTTTTAATTTTAGGCATTACAGGATGAGAAGTTTGGCGGCACAATGTATATACCTGTAAATATTCCCATGATGGCGGCCAGCTTGTATTTTGTTTGCGTGCTATTTCATATACCCATGCAATGTATAATAATGGTATATTATGTTAATAATAATGTGCACTGTGCAATTTATACATTAGAATATGCTTTACCTGAAACATCGCTGATTTTCAGCTGAAGAGAGCATTTTGATGTTGCATAGGGCTCACATGGTGGTTGCATACTCAATAGTATGTGTTCTATGTCTACCTATGGCCAAAGTGGGAAGGGCTATATATTGTGTTTGTGCAATGGTGCCAACCAGATTGATAAAGGCTTCCAGTAAGCCGAAACGCGTCTCTCTTTTATCTCTGGGATTGAGGGTGACCTAACTTAATGAAACAGATGCCGTATCCTGACTGCCTCGAGTCCGTGCCTTCTTCCATGGATGTTTCTGTGGGAGCTGGTTGTTGTGTTATATATATATATATATATATATATATATATATATATATATATATATATATATATATATATAGCATCACAAAGTCTCCACACAAGAAACAGGGCTGCGCACTCGGGCTCGATTAAATCAATTCATTTATTCCAATTCCAGGAGAACGAAAAAGATTAACACGCGTTCCGGCACCCTGGCCTTCATCAGTGTTAGTTGACTTGATAAATGTTAACCTTTAAATAACAAGTTACTTCATTCGTCAAAAAGTAATTTTCATCAAAATGAACAAAGGACTTTTCCAATACAGTTTCTTGGCTTGCACTTTCGTGGCGGCCATCTTGACATGGTATATCTTATTGAGCGTTGAACAAATATAATGCCAGTATAACCAAAGCCAAACATGTTAATCACTGTTTTTTGGCACGAAAATTCATTCAATTCATTATGTCATTTGCCATAAGCTGTATATACATATGCACTAAATCATTGACCCCTTACCATTAATTCATGCATTTTCTTAATAGAAAATACGGAGTCGTTGTTACAAAATTGAGCCCTCAAATGGGCTTTGAATCTCAACAGTTGCTTCAACATTCCTAATCCCAATAGCTCTAAAAAATATATATCTCTTGGGGATGTTTTATACCCCTCCTCATACGCCATTAGATCCTATCGGGGTGTCATGATACTCTATACAAAAAAGGAAAAGATAAAAAAGAAAGAAAGAATTGAAAATCCAAATGAAAACAGTGACCTAAAAATTGAACGTGAGAGAGCAAGAAGGGAGGGAATCCTGAACAGTCAATTTGGATTGATCCTTCTGTGACACATATATTTGCCAATGTTATTTATCCTATGAAAGACCACAGTTCCTCCTCGCTGTTCAATCCCCAGGGTGTGCGTGTTTGCAGCTCTATAATATATATAGCTTCCAGCTGACGCAAGAGCTTCACCCTATCACCTCCCCTCTCTGTCCCTGGGACATGATCCAGACAAAAATATTGCAACCTATCAGTCCGTGATTCGTGTACTTCAGCGAAGTGTCTAGCCACTGGATAGGCACTGTCACAATTGGTGATTGCCCGTGTGTGCTCCAGTACTCTTTTCTTCGCTGGATGGATAGTGGTCCCAACATACTGGAGACCACACGGACACACCAAACAATAGACCACAAAACTTGTGTTGCAATTCATCAATTTCTCAATGCTACGTTTCATCTTCCTCCCCGGGATTGAATACTCTTTCACTTTGACAATACTTTTACAGGCCTTGCAAGAAGTGCACGGAAAGAATCCCACCACTGGTGTTTTTTGCATAGTCTCCACAAAGTGGCTGCGTACTAGCAGGTCTTTTAAAGATTTACTTTTCCGATAAGTAATGTCGGGCCTGCTTGGTACCAAATTGCCAATAATGCTGTCTGTCTGCAGCACTTTCCAGTTTCTCTGAACCAACTTCCTGATTGTTCCTGACTCTGAAGAGAAGCCCAAAATCAGTTTCTGCATCCTCATCTGTTTGAGACTCCTCGGCCCCTTTGTACCTTAAAAGGACTTGTCTCTCTGTTGCTTGTACCCTCATAGCTGTCTCATGTAATAGATGGTTGCAATATCCCCTCTGTCTAAATCTACCCAGAGACTCGTTAGCAGCTTATATATATATAGATATAGATGTGTATGTATGTATATATATATATATATATATATATATATATATATATATATATATATATATATATATAGGAATTTATAGATATATTTAAATATTCACTGAAAAAAACAAAGGTTACAGGGACGTTATAGTTACGCTCAGATTTCACTCGTACAAAACCAGTGAAATTCTGCAGTTATAGTTAGTGAGCTAACTGTAACTTGCTTCCCCGCAATGCAATGCTTATGACCTCACATATTACACCACTCATGACATGGTCAGTGACATCACTGATGACATCTCAAATTACATCACTGATGACATCATCCAGTGACTGTGAGTGTTTTTAAAACGTTTATGAGTGTTAAATATATACACCAAGGTATATTGGTGAATCAGCGGGTGTATGAGTGCCTGTATGGATGATTCAGTAAGTGTGTGACTAACTGTATATGTGAGTGATTAGGTGTCTCAGTGAATGTATGGGTGAGTGACTGGTTTTGGGAATGTCTGTATCAATCTGACAGTTGGTGTCTAAGTGGCTGTATGGGTGTGTGAGTGGGTACATGAGTGGCTGTATGGGGGATTGATTGGTTGTCTGAGTAACTGTATGGGTGTCTGAGTGTCTGGGTGGGTGAGGTGGTGTGTGACTGCCTGTATGAATGAGTGAGTGAATGGGTGAGTCAGTGGCTGTATGGGTTAGTGAGTGTGTGTGTGAGGGGCTCTATGGATGACTGATTGTATATATGGCTGTGTCAGTGAGTGAGTGGAAATTTCAGTGGTATATGAGTTAGTAATTGCATATGTGAAAGGCAGTATAGGTGAGTGTTGGAGTATATGAGTGACTGTATTGGTGAGTGAGTGATTGTGAGAGTGGCTGTATAGGTGAGTGTGTGCTTGTGTCATTGACTGTATAGGTGAGTGAGTATGTCTTAGTATCTTTATGAGTAAGTGAGTGTGTGTGGAACTGTATGGGTGAGTAAGTGGCTGTGTGATTGACTCTATGGGTGAGTGAGTAGGTATGTGAGTAGCTCTATGGGTGACTGACAGTGTATGAGCGGCTGTAATGGTATATGAGTGGATATGTCAGTGGCTGTATTAGTGAGTGAGTGGGTGTATGAGTGGCTGTATGGGTGAGTGAGTGGATGTGTCTAGACCTATGAATCAGTGAAGTGAGTGGGTGTGTAAGGACTGGTATTGGTGTGTGAATGGGTTTTAGAATGGTAGTGTGGAAGTTGGAGTAGGTGTATGAAAGGTTATATGGGGGTGTGAGTGGGTATGTCAGAGATTCTGTGGATGATGTCATCAGTGATGTCATTTGAGATATCATCAGTGATGTCACTGACCATGTCATTAGTGATGTAATATATGAGGTCATAAGCAGTGCATTGCTGGGGTGTGAGTTATAGTTAGCAGCAGAATTTCACTGGTTTTGTATGAGTGAAATCTGAGCCTAACTATAACGTCCCTGTAACCTTTGTTTTTTTTCAATGAATTTCTAAGTTTTAAAAAAAATACTAATTCCTAACTATAATGTCCCTGTAACTTTAGTTTTTTTTCAGTGAATTTCAAAGGATTTTTAAATGCTAATTCCTAACTATAACGTCCCTGTATCCTTTGGCTTTTTTCAGTGAATTTCCATGGTTTTTTAAGCAGTAGTCACATTTGCAAAGCGGTGGAGAAAAGTGGCTAGGCGTCCGACCAGCTCTCAGGAATCCCACTGTGTAGAACTTACAGGAGGTACAAAGAGAGCTTCTTGGCCCCCAGGGTCACACAGGAGTGAAGTGGACTTCATCCCTGAACCAGTAGTTCACCAGGAGGTGCGTTTGCAGAGTGGTTGAGAAAGGGGGCTGAATACCTCTTAGCAATTCCACTGTGTGGGACTTATTGGAAGTAACAGGAGGGGTAGTTGGCCCCCAAGGACGTCCTTGGGGACCAACTAACCCCTGTTACCTCCAGTAATTCCCACACAGCAGGATTGCTGAGTGGTTGTCAGAGGCCACATCCCCTTTCTCCACCACTCTGAGAATGTGCCTCCTGGTGCACCACTAGTTGAGGGATGAAGTACCCTTGGCTTTTCAGGGTCCTTGGGGGCCAACAACCCCTCCTGTTACCTCTAGTAAGTCCCACACAGCTGGACTGATAAGACGTTGTTAGAGGTCACTCCCTCTTTCTCCACCACTCTGCAAACGCACCTACTGGGGCACTACTGGTTGGGGGAAGAAGTCCACTTTAGTCCTGAGGCACTCAGGAGGCAAGGGGACTTCATTCCCCAACCAGCAGGATGACAGGAGGTGCATTTGCAGTGTGGTGGAGAAAGAAGACGTGGCCTCCAAACACCTCCCAGCAATCCTGCTTTGTGGGACTTACTGGAGATAACAAGACTGCGTGTTGGCCCTCAAGGACCCTCTGCATCCAAGGGGACTTCATCCCACAACCCACAGCATGCCAGGAGGCATGTTTGCAGAGTGGTGGAGAAAGGGGGTGGGGCCTCCGGCGAGTTGTCAGCTTTTTATAAAAAAATAAATATTTTTTTTAGGGAAGGGGGCTGCGTAGCCCACCTTCCCTGGGCCAATTTCAGCCCTGGGACCCCATCCCCCAGTGCCTGGCCTTCCTCTTTAATTTTTTTTCTTTTTTATTAAAGGGTTCGCTTGCTACACAGCTCCACGCCCGGGCCGATTTTGGCCCCAGGGTCTCCACCCCCGGGGCCTGCCCCTTTTTGATTTTTTAAATTAATAGGAAGTGGGGCTGCACGGCCCACTTTCTGGGCCAATTTCGGCCCCAGCGACCCCATCCCCCGGGGCCAGGCCTCTACTGTGTGTGCCCAGGCACCCACTCTTATATGTTGGCCCCCACAGCCCCTGCTGGCTCCCTGCTAACAAGCAGCTCCATCTGTCCAAAAGCAATTCTGCTCTGCTTCGAGTAAGTGAGAGCATTTTCTTCTCTTGCTTACTCGAAGCAGAGCAGAGTTTGCTATGGCTTGGCAGGAGCAGTGGTGGGAGATGTCAAAGTGCTCCCACCTGCTGGAAGTGGAGGTTTCATCTCTTTCCCTGCCTGCAGACAGCGAGGTGGTGGTCCCTGGGGCATATGAAAGCACCAGGAGGGAGTCTGTGTGGCACATCCTCCTTTAGTATAAATAAAGCCCTGGGGGTGTAGTGGTCCACTGGGATCTTGGAGCTCAATGGAGGGTTTCCCCGTGCCCCCCCTCCTTAATAACAGTAAAGCCCCGGGAAGGTGGTGGTTCCTGGGGCTCATAAGAGGCAACATGGAGGGCAGAAAAATTAGCAGGTAAGACAAATCAGAGAGCAGAAAAACAATCAGAAAAAGGCAAAACAGGGGGCAGAAATGAGCAGAAAAGGCAAAACAAAGAGAAGAAAGTGAGCAGAAAAGGCAAAACAGAGGGTAGAAAAACAAGCAGGAAAGGCAAAACAGAGCAGAAGAGGGCAAAGCAGAGAGGAAAAAAACAAGCAGGAAAGGCAAAACAGGAGGCAGAAAAACAAGCAGAAGAGGCAAAACAGAGCAGAAGAGGGCAAAACAGAGAGCACTCAGACACTCACACGTCCACTCACAGACCCACTCAGAGATGCACGCACCCATTCACAGACCCAATGAGACACTCATACACCCATTCACAAACCAACTCAGACACTCATGTACCAACCCACAGACCCACACAGACACTCACATACCCACTCACAGATCCATTTAGACACTTATGCACCCACTCACAGACCTACTCAGAGACTCATACACCTACTCAGAGAGCAACTCAGACTCATGCACCCACTCACAGACCCACTCAGGCTCATGTACTCACTCACAGACCCATTGAGACACTCATGCACATACTTACAGACCCACTTAGACACTCATGTACCCAACTCACAGACCCACTTGGAGACTCACGCACCCACTCAATGACCCACTCAGAGACTCATGTACCCACTCAAAAACCCACTCAGAGACTCACTCACTCACAGACCCACTCAGAGCCTCAAGCACTCACTCACAGACCCAGTCAAAAACTCATGCACTCACTCACAGACCCAGTCAAAAACTCATGCACTCACTCACTGACCCCCACTCAGAGACTCATGTACCCACTCAAAAACCCACTCAGAGACTCACTCACAGACCCACTCAGAGCCTCACGCACTCACTCACAGACCCAGTCAAAAACTCATGCACTCACTCACTGACCCCCACTCAGAGACTCATGTACTCACTCACAGACCCACTCATAGACTTTTTGGAAGCAGTAGCAAACCCATTCAGACACTCTGACATCCACTCACAGACCCACTCAAACACTCATGCACCCACTCAGACACCTACTCAGACACTCACACACCCACTCAGTCAGCCACTCAGACATGCATGCACCCACTCACAGACCCACTCACAGACTCACACCCACTCACAAACCCACTCAGACACTCATGCACTCATTTACAGACTGACTTGCACACTCATGGAAGTACTCCCAAACTGACTCAAACACTCTCACATCTACTCACAGACACACTGAGACACTCACTCAGACACTCATGCACTCACTCACAGACTGGCACACACACATGGAGGTACTCCCAAACCAACTCAGACACTCTCATACCCACTCACAGACCCACTCAGATACTCACTCAGCCACTCACACACCCAGTGAGACACCTATGCAGCCACTCCCAGACCCGCTCAGACACTCACACACCCATTGAGATACTGAGATACTCACACGCTCACTCACACACTCACTCTCAAAGGTTACAGGTTACAGTTAGGAAATAAAATCAAAAAACCTTAGATATTCACTTAAAAACCAAAGGTTACAGGGACGTTAACGTTAGGAAATAGAATTTAAAAAAACTTACAAATCCACTGAAAATACCAAAGGTTACAGGGACATTATAGTTAGGCTCAGATTTCACTCATACAAAATGTTAGAAATCCAGCAGTTATAGTTACCTGAGCTAAATATAACTTATGCCCCCACAATGCACTGCTTATGACCTCACATATTACATCACTCATGACATGGTCAGTGACATCACTGATGGCATCTCAAATGACATCACTGATGTAATTGTCTGATAACATCATCCACAGAACTACTCACACCCTCATTGAACCTCTCACAACACCCACTCCTACACCACAGCTCACGTACCTATTCACAGACCCATACCAGTACCCAGTCAACCAATCACTCATTCGTAGAGCCACTCACACCTCCACTCACTCATACTGCCACTCACATGCCCACCAATTCACCCATACAGCCACTCATACACCCACTCACTCACCAATATAGCCACTCACACATTCAGTCGTACAGATATACACACACTTCTACACCCACTCATACACCCTTAAAGCCACTCACACACCCACTCAATCACCCATACAGAAACTCACACATGCACTAACTCACCCAAACAGGTACTCACCCACTCACCCATACAGTCACTCACTCATCTATACAGCTACCCACACACCTACTCATGTCACCATACAGCTACTGACACTGCCATGCACTCACCCATACAACCACTCGCACACCCACAGAACCATTTACATACCCATTCACACATCCATACAACCACTTATACCCACTCACTCACCTTTGCACACACTCAAACAGCCACTCACTCACCCATATAGCCACTCATACACTCACTCACACACCTATGCAGACACTCACATACCACTAACACATCCCTATAGCCACTCACACACCCATAGAGCCACTCAGACATCCACTCACACGTTAATACAGACAGTCACAAAGCCACTCAGTTGAGATATGTTAGAAATAGTATGACTAATTACTAGTACAGAAAGAATAGTAATTTAACTTAAGTATATATCTTTAAGTCTCAGAAATGTTTACAAAACACTTACACTTATGGGATGATGTCATCAGTGATGTCATCACTGATGGCATTTGAGATGTCATTGGTGATGTCACTCACCATGTCATGAGTGATGTAATATGTTAGGTCATAAGCAGTATATCATGTAAGACAAAAATAATGAATATGCCTCTATTTGTATAAAGCAGGAATGTATGGCTGTCAACTGGACTTTGAAGTAATAATTGGAGTTGCCAGAAAAGACAGTGAAGGGAACACATCTTGCAAAATATTGTCCCTTTATGAGACTTTGTATTAAGTAAAATAAGTTATAATGAAGGCTTTAACTTCATGGAATATAAAATCAATCATTTATAGTAGTTAGAACTTAGAAGGTGGCATAAGTGTCCCTTTCTCAAACACATTGTGATTGGTATTTTTGTGAGTGTGGGCCAAATTCTGTAATATGTGCATAGCTCCAGAAGATTATGGACGATGAAATCAAGGATTTGCAAAGCTGAACAACTGTAGAGCTACATATGTGGCTAACCTTAGCTCTCAGTGTGGCTTATTACCATGGAAAATCTGCCTCAGTCTTACTTTTGTCCTAAGTGGTTTAAAGGAGGCCTGCACACTGTCCTGCTTGCATGTCCACAGTGTGCCATGGTTTGATGTTTGCAACAAAGAACAATTGATGGACAGAATGCTGAACAATGTCAAACATTCACCCCAGTACAGAGATCTGGGCCTAAATCCATCGTTTTTTTGCTCACCACGCCATTTGAGTTTAGACTCAGCCATATGCAAATCAGTCTTGACCTTGATCCCCATGGGAACAGTCCAGCCTAAACTGCTAGGTCAGATCCTCCCTCAATCAATCAATCAATCAGGCATTTGTTAAGCACGACTACTCACCCGTAAGGGTCTCAAGGCGCTGGGGATAGGGAGGTGCAGGTTCCAGTCCATTAGAGAGGGGGTCTGTCGAAGAGCCAGGGTTTGAGGTTTCTTGCGAAGATGGGAAGCGATGTTGTCTGTCAGAGGTGGAGCGGAGGGGCGTTCCAGGCTCTGGTCGCGAGGAAGGAGAAGGAGCGGCCTCCCGATCTGGTCTTTCTGGTGCGGGGGACCACAGCGTAGGAGAGCTGGGCTGATCGTAGGGTCCTTTGGGGTGCGTGGAAATTGAGTCAGCTGTTCAGGTATGCTGGTCCGGTGTTGTGGAGGGCCTTGTGTGCGTGGGTTAGCATCTTTAAGGTGACTCTGGCCTCGATGGGGAGCCTGTGGAGTGTGCGCAGGTGCTGGGAGATGTGGCAGTGTCTTGGCAGGTTGAGGACCAGTCTTGCGGCGGCGTTCTGGATGTTCTGTAGCTTGCGTGTGAGGTTTTTGTTTATTCCGGCTATGAGTGCGTTGCCGTAGTCGAGTCTGCTGGTGACCAGGGCGTGAGTGACGGTCTTTCTGTGTTCGAGGGGGATCCATTTGAAGGTCTTACATAGGAGGCAGAGGGTGTGGAAGCAGGAGGACGAGACGGAGTTGATCTGGCGGTCCATTTTAAGCTCGGAGTCCAGGATGATTCCCAGGTTGCGTGCGTGGTCCGTGGGGGTGGGCGGGTTTCCGAGGGCGGGGGGCCACCAGGTGTCGTTCCAGGCATCAGGGTTTGGGCCCATAATGAGTACTTCTGTTTTGTTGGTGTTTAGTTGTCCAAGACCGGAAACAAGCATCCTGGGACCGGTTTTGGTGTATCACACCTCATCAGCCAGTGGCATGGTGAGCCTGGGACCCACATCTGGGCATACCTGTCCCACTCGGGGTAACAGATGCAAAAAGAAAAATTGATGGATGGAATGCTGAACAATGTCAAACATTCACCCCCAGTACAGAGATCTGGGTCTAAATCCATTGGTTCACTGTGGCACTGGATTCAAGCTAGCCTGGCTGATGAGAGGTGATACCCCGAAACTGGTCTCAGGATACTTGTTTCTGGTCCAGGGAGGCCTGGGCTTGGTAGTTCGGGCTGGGCTGTTGCCCATGAGGAGCAGGGTCAAGACTGATTTGCATATGGCTGGGTCTAAACTGGGGTGGCTGGTGAGCAAAAGAACGATGGATTTAACCCTGATCTCTTGACTGGGGATGAATGTTTGATTTGTTCTGCATTCCATCTATCATTTGTGTGTCTTATGGTTTGATGTTGACATAAATTGATGCTTTTGAGGCTTT
This sequence comes from Calotriton arnoldi, assembly GCA_963921515.1. Lineage (NCBI taxonomy): Eukaryota > Metazoa > Chordata > Amphibia > Caudata > Salamandridae > Calotriton > Calotriton arnoldi. Next base: position 219,034 of record CAWUFW010005013.1, read on the forward strand.
CTCTCTACAGAGGTCTCCTGGAATTAATTCTCCTTACTTTCTATATTCACACCAATCATATATTCATGCATTTCAGTATTACGGAAAAATATATAGATGGGTAACAGTGAATAACAAATATGTTTTCTACTGTGGGGATCTGAGTGACGTCAAATAAACAATGAGAGTGAAGCTGGAGTTGCTTATGAAATCAATCAGAACCCTGGGATTAAAAAAACCCTGGCATTCGCTTTTTACCCATGTATGATATTATGTTATGTATTGTCCCCAAAATCATCTGCCCCTGCTATTGAGTGCTAGGAAGGGGCAGAGAAGTAATTTTCAGCCATACACAACACAGTTTCTCCTCTCTGTCCCAAATGTAAAAAAATAATAATAATTGGTCTCAAGCCACCCAACTCACTACCTTCTGTGCCATCCAACATACTCTGCTCCCAAAGCTGTGCCCTTTATTCTGCTTCAGAGCAGAAAGTCAGTGCTGCACTGCTGGTTCTGAGAGAGGCCTGGCAGACCAGCATGGAAGCCCTTTATGATGTAGCAACAGTTGTTACCATTGTTGCTATGTCACAGCAGTTCAATTCAATTTGTTCAGCAGGTCAGGGCACTGTGGTTTGTGGAGGGCTGGGAAGGAGAGATTGCAAAATAAAAAGAAGGATAATGAGAGCACTCTGGGTTTGAAGAGATTACACAGATATAACACAGGGAAGGGGATGCTTACTGATAGAAGCAATGAGATTATAATTTTTTTTAATATGAGGTAGCAATGTGAAAGTTCTGAATAGCCCCCAGAAACTAATATTAGTGACTGGAACATTTGTGGCATATAACACTGAGATAGTATGTGTGCTTGAAACCCATATCATTCACAAAGATAGGCAGTTATTTAAACAGATGAGCGAATGGCCTGCACTTCCCACACTCCCAAAAGATGTCTATAAGGGGTGTTGCAATTCTCAGTAAAAGGTGGGGTTGCATACAAGGGAGTAGCCAGAAAATTAAAATACCCCCACTTTTAACCTAAGCTCTAATGGCACCAAGCAAGCGAAGCAAGTCATCGTGACCCTCCTCAGAAGAGTTTGCTTGTTTCTTCCATCCAGGCATCTATCCATTCATCCTTCTATCCATCTGCTAATATCCACCTTTTCACCCTTACATTCTGTCATTCATTCAACCTTTCATCCATCATTCAGTTTATCACCATTTGGCTATCTGTCCTTCCATCTGCTCATTCATATCCAAACCTATCCATCCATCTTCAAACCCATCCATCCATCCTTCCATCCATCCGTCCATCCATCTATCCATCTATCCATCCATCCATCATTTTGCTCATTCATCAGCTATTTTACCCCATCCATCCATCCTACCTTTCACTCATCCATCCACCCTTTTACTCAGCCATCCATCTTTTCACTAATCCATCGACCCTTCGACCCATTCAATCATCCATTTACCCTTTAACTCATTCATCCATCATTTCACTCACTCATCCATCCATTCACTCTTTCACTCATCCATCTGTCCAACCTTTTGTTCAGCCTTCAACCTACCCTCCCTTTCACTCATCCATCCATCCTTTTGCTTATCCATCCATCCTTTTGCTGATTCACCCAGCCACACCTTCACTCACTCCATCCATCCATCCATGCTTTCACTCATCCATCTACACTGTGACCCATCCATCTACCCATTTATCTTTCACTCATCTATCCATCCTTAAACCCACTCATCCATCCATTCACCTTTTCACTCATCTATCTACCCATTTGCCCAGCCATCCATCTACTCTCCCTTTTACTTACTCATTCATTCTTTCACTCATCTATCCATCCATCCTTTTGGCCATCCATCTGTTCTTTCACTATCTCATCCATCCACCCTTTCACTCTGTCCATCCATCGGTCAATCCATCCACTCGTCCACCCATCAATCCATTCACCCTTTCACTCATCCATCTACCCTTTCACATATCCACCCATCCTTTCACTCACTCATCTATCTACCCTTTCTCTCATCATCTGGCCATCCACCCTTTCACTCGTCCATCCATCCATCCATTCACCATTTCACCCATCCATCCTTCCACCTATCCATTCATCCATCCATCTTCCCTTTCACTCATCCACCCTTTCATCCATCCTTTCACTCATCCATGCATTTATCCATCCACCCTTTCACTCAACCATCCATCCTTTCACCAATTCATTCACTCTTTGACCCATCCACTCATCCATTTACCCTTTTTCTCATCCATCCATGCTTTCACTCACGTATCCATCCATCCACCTTTTCACTCATCCATGCCTTCAACATTTCATCCAGCTATCCACCTACCCTCCCTTTCACTCATCCATCCATCCATCCATCCATTTGCTCATCCACCCATCCACAATTTCATTCCGTTCAATGGTCCAGCCATCCACTCATCCAATCTTCCATCCATCCATCCATTTACCCTACCACTCAGCCATCTATCTTTTCACTCTTCCATCTACCCTGTGACCCATCTATCCATTCACTCATCCATCCATCCATTTAACCTTTACTCATCTATCCATCCCTCCACTCAGCCATCCACTCACCCTTTCACTCATCTATCCATCCACCCTTTCGCCCAGGTATCCATCTACCCTCCCTTTCACTCATCCAGGCATTCTTTCTCTCATCTATCCATTCATTATTTTGATCACCCATCCATCCTTTTGCTCATCTATCCATCCATCGACCTTTTACTCCCATCCATCCACTCATCCATCTACCCTTTCCCTCACCCTTCCATCCTCTCACTCACTCATCTATCCATCCTTTCTCTCATCATCTGTCCATCTACTCTTTCACTCATCCATCCATCCATCACGAATATATGACGTTACAACACATACCATTATAACGCATACTTTTACATCACAGTTTTTACAATGCAACTACCATTACATCGCATGTTTTTACAACGCATGCCATTACAACGCATGTTCATTAAGATACATTAAAACTACCATTACAACGCATACTAATACTACGCATGCCATTACAATGCATAATATATTTTCTTTGGTTTATTTTTTTTGTATAACCATCCCCTGGGACGGGATGCAAGGGAAATAGGGGTTTTGGGCGGGGGAGATTATTAATACCCAGGTATTCATTTTAATACTCAGGTACTTTTTAAAGTACCTCCCCAGTTAAAATACCTGAGCATTAATATTTTTTAAAAATGTACTAAATGACGGGTAAAAAAAACATAGAATCTCCACATTATTCAGCAAATACCAACTATAATCAAAGTCGAAATGAGATTATACATAAAACAATTTTGAAGCACATAAAACAGCAGTCCTTCAACTATTTTTATTACAGCTCCTGATCCCGTAATTACTCAAAATGGCTGACATTCCGAGAAGGAACTTTAATAAGAACATTTTTACACAGATCAAAATAAATATACATTATGTCAGTTTCTGAATCACGCGAAAAAAACTGTTCCCAAAACATATTTTGTTTTAAATTGTCGTTTTCCCTCAAAAAACATATAATAGATGCCGACCACCATTTTGTGCTCAGTGGTAAACTGACTTCCACGGTGACTACACACAGAAGAAGTACCTGGAGACTTTTTGCATTGGAGAAGTTGAACACTGCCCTCTACAGACAGAAGTAATTGTACATTTAAAGAAAAACAGCAATACAATAATAACACGTAAATCACCACTACTTACAATATTATGTTTTACTTATTTACAGCATTTTCTAAAGCTGCAAGCAATTGAAAGCAGAAATTAACAAGCTAATCTTTCCATTCGGAAGTAAGTGAATAAAAATCAAAAAGTTAAGAAAAATAAAAAAATCCCATTAGCCATAAATAAATATTAATAATATTATACTTTTGATATTAACAGATATTGGACAAAAATCAACCTCAAAAACCTAGCAGAAAGAAGCCATCGTTTATAAAATCATATGTAAGTAAGATGTTAACAATATTGTGTACGGTGAAAAAAAAAACTTTATTGATATCAGCAAAAAATACATTAGCAGACACAGATCAGAAATATGTTTAAAATGTTACTATCCAAATTTAGTATACCAACTCCGACCGGTGTTTACCTCAGGGAAAGTGTTGGATGGTGGTGGGGGCAAATTTACTATTCCTACTCCGACCAGTGTTTGCTTCAGGGAAAGTGTTGGATGGTGGTGGGGGCAAATTTACTATTCCTACTCCGACCGGTGTTTGCCTCAGGGAAAATGTTGGATGGTGATGGGGCAAAATTACTATTCCTACTCCGACATGTGTTTGCCTCAGGGAAAGTGTTGTGGGCAAATTTACTATTCCTACTCCGACCGGTGCTTGCGCAGGGAAAGTGTTGGATGGTTCTGGGGCAAATTTACTACTCCTACTCCGACTTGTGCTTGCCTCAGGGAAAGTGTTGGATGGTGGTGGGGGCAAATTTACTATTCCTACTCCAACCGGTGCTTGCCTCAGGGAAAGTGTTGGATGGTGGTAGGGGCAAATTTAATATTCCTACTCTGACAGGTGTTTGCCTCAGGGAAAGTGTTGGATGGTGGTGGGGGCAAATTTGCTATTCCAACTCCGACTGGTGCTTGCCTCAGGGAAAGTGTTGAATGGTGGTGGGGGCAAATTTACTATTCCTACTCCGGCAGGTGCTTGCCTCAGGGAAAGTGCTGGATGGTGGTGGGGCAAATTTACTATTCCTACTCCGACAGGTGCTTGCCAATGGGAAAGTGTTGGATGCTGATGGGGGCAAATTGTTATTACTTAAATTCAAAAATTAAAAATGTAATATGTTAATTTCACATTGTCAATTATTTTTTTGTAAAGCATACAATCAGACTTTTTTTTTAATTCAACCTTCTCAACAGATTTAACCATATACAGAAACAACAGTAAAGGACACACCCTCAAGCCAAGATCACCACAGAAGAAACCAAAGAAAACAAGGTAAAAATGTTCAATAATTTTTTTTTCCAGGTTACAAGTGCACAACCATGTATTTTAACCTCACAAACAAAAGCAAAATAGCTTTTTATCAACTAAAAAAGCACTAAACTATTCCTTTGCAGGCTATTAGCAAAAATTAAATTATCCAAACAAAATACTTATAACATTTCATCTCTTTTTTCAGAACCCAAAAATCTAAAACACTAAAAAGAACATAAGGGTCCATTACGATAACCGGCGGTAAAAAAAACGCCAACCGCCATAGCCTGAAAATACCGCCCGCCTGCAACATTGAAATATAGAACGAGCAATTATGAAGACGCTAAGCAACCACCGCCCGCAGCGGAAAAAAATAACAGAATACCGCTCGTCCATGTCAGAGTCCAAGACAATCCGGCCGCCACGGACGCAATACCGCCCGAAAAAGCCAAATACGACCGTGCGGACGGACTACACACCGGCCGTCAAATTATGATCCCCCCGACATGAGGGCGGGAAACCAACACATTTCCCACCCGCAACGGTGAACAACAGAAATGAATAACTGACAAGGCGGAAGGCCTGGCGGCCACGTCCGTGCACGGAAATCAGTGGCGGCACAAACAAATACACACAACACGGCCAACAAGTCCACACAGTCAACGACGCCAAAATACCCAGACACAGAACCCATCCCAAAGACACATCCCCCTGCCAAAAAATATAATTAGAATAAATCCCAGGACACCACGCCCAACACACCTGAAAACGATAGACCATCATGACACACCCACACAGGTGAGTACAAAAGCAGCCCCCTCACAGACCACAAACCATTGCACCACGAAAAAGCCAACACCACAGCAGAGAACATGGAGAGCCACAGAGGAAAGCAGTATACCACACGCACATCACATCCATCACCACAACCACCACCACCACCACCACCACCACCTAAACACCGGCACCACAAACCCCCTGTACATCACACACCAAACACACCACACCAGCACCACAAAAACTACACTACGCACCATGGCAACACAACGAATGCCCAAGTTCACTGCCACAGAGTTGACGGTCATGGTCGACGAGGTCATCAAGGTGTACCCACAAATCTATGGGAACCAGGTCCAACAGACACCAGTATCCACCAGAAACAGGATGTGGAAAAGGATCGTAGACCAGGTGAATGCAGTTGGGAACGTGCCACGCAACCGGGGGGAAATAACCAAGAGGTGGCAGGACATGAAAAGCGTGGTCAGGAAGAAGGAGGCCAAGAACCGTGAGCTGGCTGACAGGACTGGCAGCGGAACTCCCGCGCCATTCAAGACCTTCAAGGCGTGGGAGGAGAAGGTGCGAGGCATACTACATCCGGAGAGTCCCATCGGAATACCAGGGGGAGTGGAGGCTGGTAAGTACAAACAAATGTATACCAGCACACCGCCATCTACAGTCATGCACTTACACAATGCCATAGCTCAGAGGGCCGAACACCCCCATGTCCAGTACACAATTCACAAGACATCCCTCACATATGCAACAGACACTCACACACACTCAGCCCATAGGCACCAACAAACAATACCATGGGGGCATGTGTACAGTCAGCCAGCACCACAACTCCCACCAGCTCCCCTTGTACCCCAGATGCGCCGGAAGGAGCGCTCCCCACACCCACACCCATGTGGCAGCCATAGCTGCACAAACCAACAAGAAACAGTTAAGCAGCCTTACCACAAGGTCCGTGTATCGGAGGGGGGACTGCAGAAGTACCCCCCCACCAGGCCCCCACTCCTACAGCGCAGCAAGATGGAGCACTCCCCACACCCATGTGTCAGCCATTGCAGTGCACACCTACACCCGACAGGTAGATATGTTACCCTACATGGAGGGCTGTCTGTGGATGGTAAACCATCACCACGACCCACAACACGGCCCCCACACCCACAGACCAGCAAGATGGAGCACCCCTCCCTCTCATAACCATGTGGTAGCCATTGCATTTCACCCTCAAAACCAACAATTAGGTAGACTACTGTACAGGGCGTGGTGTCTGTAGGCATGAGGACTGTACTACGACTAACATGTGGGACATGTCACTTAGCAGAGGAACAGGTAGCACTGCTCCCTGTCACAAACATGGGACCAATGTGCACCTGGACATCAATTACAGAGTCATAGCCCACATGAGCCATCTCAATTGCAGTAACACGCAACGAGTCACGTCTGCATGCACAAGTCTAACTGGAGTACTGACCCACATGGCGTGCACTGTGCCAGTCATCACACACATCAGCAACACCATCCAAGTCTTGTCCATGTAGTCGTTTCTGCTTCTACCCTTGACATAGTACAACATCACCCATGTAAGTCTATCTTGTCCAAATGAAACATAGTGGAACCCCAGTAATGTCACATACACCACAGGACCCATGAACCACACAGCTACACAATGCACATTCTAAATCTCATCCATCTCATCATCCAGCCCCAGTGTCATGAAAGGTATCTCATCTAAACAGTTGCCCCATAGACAGTAGTACAGCAAAGAGTCCTGCCGATGACCAATAATGTGTCTGCTGTGTCTGAAGCGCTCGTCACACTGTGAGTAACAACATACAAAATGTAGTCAACACCCCAAGAGCACTGCATTGCTGCACATGGGTGAGAGTAGCACGCACACCAAGGAATTGTACCATCTGCAATACGTCGTGTGGCATACAACCATTACTCACACACTACAATGCTTGCTGTGGAATGCCCTTAAATGACAACAGTGAGCAGATATGCTGGCTAAGTCAGACATACACACACCTCTGTCTCTGTAGTGTCGTGTGGCCAAAACACATGTCCCCTTCTGCACCCATATGTCACAGTATGTACCACAGTACCATATTTCAACACCAAAGCGTTCATGGGGCAATACCCCTTTTGCCATCTGCATTTCTAAGCGTTGCATTTGAGCCCCAAAAACATATATCATCTCAAAAGCGTTCATGGGGCTGTACCCCTTTTGCCATCTGCGTTTCTAAGCGTTTCATTTGAACCCCAAAAACATATATCATCTCAAAAGCGTCCATGGGGCTGTACCCCTTTTGCCATCTGCGTTTCCAAGCGTCTCATTTGAACCCCAAAAACATATATCATCTCAAAAGCGTTCATGGGGCTGTACCCCGTGCCCACCAAAGCCACAAAATGTAGGGGTACTGCAACACACACCAATTGGCATTACAAATCCGTCCCATGCCAGATGCACCCATCACACTATTCCATTGCCTTGATCACGCACACACATTGTAGAGACATACACACGCATCCGGCAAATCAGTGCACAACTGTGCACAAACTGTGCATGTCAGACATCTAACACAAACCTTGCAAGGTGCAACACAATAACTTTTCATCTCCGCCCCACAGGTGACGAACAGCATGATGCTGCGGATGGAGACACCAGCCATCACAGCCAGTCCACAAGCCCCCCACACGGACTCACGGATGTGGAAAGCCTGGACACCTCTACGGACGAGGACACCCAACCTGGCACATCTGGCGTGGCAGGGCGCGACAGCACCCCAGGACCCCTCCTACCCACCAACCCATCTCACAGGGCTGGTGACCAGTCCCAGGCCCCTGCTGCCACGGTCATTGCGGCCAACACCACCGCCGCAACCACCACCACCACCACCACCATCACCACCACCACGGCCTCCCTGACCACTCAGCCATCCCAAGAGGTGGCCCAAACCTCAACATCTACCCTGGGAGCCAGGAGGAGGCCCCGGGTGACCAATGTGGCTAGTGGGCAGGTCGGTGGAAGCAGTCCAGTTGGGAGGAGCAGGGTCAGGCCAAGGCCAACAGAGCCTGGGAGCCAAGCCCTGCCGCAAATAGCCAGAGTCCTTGGGGCCTATGAAGAGGCCCAGGGACAATGGGCCAGGTCAGCTTCCGACACGAGGGAAGTCCTTGGGGTGTTGAGGTCCATGGATGCCCACATGGGCCGACTTGTGGACCTCATGGGCCAGCTAGTGGTGGGGGAGAGGGCCCACTCAAGGCCAACCACACCACCTTCGCCACCACCTGCTGTGGCGCAGGGACATGCAACATCCAGTTCCCCTGCGTCCACAGCGAGTGGGCAATCCTCAGCCACCACCAGCAGTCCACAAACACAACCCCCTCCTCACAAACGTGGAAGGGGCCGTCCGAAGAGGAAACAGATGTCCAGGGAGGACTTCGCACGCTCCAAACGCCAGTGAGTCAGACAGCCATGGTGGCCACCCCCTGCATTCACTTGGACTACCATCCTACCCCACACAGCCAGTCGAGTGGCAAATGTCTGTTGGACTGTGGACCCAGGACAACATGGGTACACCTTGACCATCACGCGGACAGGACCGTCAACTCATTGTACAGCATGCACCACCTTCTTGATCACCTTTCCCACAATAACATTTCACCTTTAAAATAAATACACCTGTATCACATCCTATGTCATCTGCTATGTTTATTATCAATGGTGCACAAACGTCAGCATGTTCAGAAATTCATCTTTAGTGTGTTCTGTCGATAGGCCAGGAGAGGCTGTAGGGACCTAGGGGTGACAAACAGAACAAGAGTCCATTGACTGTGTGTGTCACACACTCATCACACAGTATTTGTCATCAGGCCTAAGCAATGTACACACATCTCACAGAGCAACAGGGCACAATGTCACAGCCACCCTCAGTGGCATACTACCCTGGACATGGACCATTGCCACACAGCACTCAGTGAACAATAGGCCGCCCTGACAATGCACACATACACATACACAACTACAGCGACATCAGCCGTCGTACATGGTCACTCACCGTCAAGTGAAGTAGCGGGTGATGAGCTGCTGACGCTCATTCACTGCTTCCTCCTCTCCACTGTCCTCGTCACTGGACACGGCTTGGCCTGCAGGCGGGGGCCCTGGCTGATCACCGTCATCCACTATCAGGGGGATCAGCCTGCGAATAGCGAGGTTGTGCAGCATGCAGCATGCCACAACAATCTGGCACACCTTCTATGGGGAGTATGCCAGTGCACCCCCGGTGCGGTCCAGGCACCTGAATCTGGACTTCAGGCGTCCAAATGTCCGCTCCACCACACGTCTGGTCCTCCCATGTGCCTCATTGTACCTGACATCAGCTGGTGTACGAGGATTGCGTAGTGGACTCAACAGCCAAGGCCCATTAGGATATGCAGAGTCACCAACAATCCATTCACGGTCCGGTTGCAGATTGGTCATCAGACGTGGGAGGATGCTGTGGCGCATGATGTGCGAGTCATGGGTGGAACCGGGAAACTTCGCACACACGTGTGTGATTATCATGTCACCAGGCACACCACTTGCACATTCAGGGAGTGGAAATGTTTCCGGTTACGGAAGATGTGCTCCATGGCCTGTGGTGCAACAAGGCCAACATGGGTGCAATCAATTGCACCAACAACCTGGGGGATGCGTCCGAGTGCATAGAAAGCACCCTTCACCGCAGGCAAATAACGGGCCCTGGGGAATCGGATGTACCGGTTCCTGTACAGCATCATAGCTGACAGGACATCCCGTAGCACCTTGCTGAACATGGGCTGGGACATCCCACCTCCACTGCCCACCGTGTGTTGGAATGAACCGGTAGCGAAGAAATGCAGTGCAGCCATCACCTTGGCTGTGGGGGTGAATGCAGTAGGATACACCCTGCGAGGACGAAGGTGGGGTTCCAACATGGCACATAGGCGATGCAGGGTGGGCCGGTCCAGACGGAACTTCCTTATGACCTCCACATTCTCCATGTCTGCCAGCAATTGGTAGGGGCGATGTATGTTTGGTCTCCTCCTAGGACAGATGGAAGTGGACACATGGCAATGCAACACACAACATGGCATTTACACATACACAAAACAAAGATCACTGACAAAGCAATAGTATCAACGAACAGCTGACAAGTAGGGACAGCACAGCAACATTACTCTTACACAGGTCCCCTTACCAATAGCAAGGACCACTGACACATACCATTGCTATGAGCATGCACATGGGGATTAAGGCCATATTAGCTTGATAGGCATGATGATGGATTCAGACTGCATATGTGGGTAGCGGCAACACCACAGCAATATACCTAGCTGCTGTGCCTGACACCGCTTCCGAGGCTGGGTGAGTATGGCACACACCAGCAACACAACGTACACAGGCTGAGCGGTACACCAATCGCAGCAGCTTGGACACGCAGTAACAGCCCCAAGGGGGCAATATCAGTGTGGGAGGGTGACAGGCTTTATCACAGCATCCAGGGACTGCTGACTGCCACCCCTCAACAACACCTGCTGCTGCTGCTGCCACCTGTCCACCTTAATGTCGACGACTCTGATGATATGTCCAGGTCCACTCACCGGCGAGGAGCTGCAGTTCCTGGATTCCGAGCTTCACGCACACTGCCCAAGGCGAATAACGGCAAAAGTCATGTGTGTGTAAGACAACTACAGTGTGTGTGGGAGTGCATGTGGGGAACACACATGTCGTTCATCCGCAGCACTATGAGTCTGAGCCTGTGGGGTTCCAACATGCACCGCTTACCATGCTAACAACAGGTGGAAGGGGCATGTAGGCTCTCTGGTGTTTCCCCATGCATGTCCCTCCCGAGTGGTGGTACATAGCATTTTCATGTCAGACACCCAGTGACGCAGACACTTGGCAATGCATGATTCTGGGCAGCTATTGCTTGTGTGAATGGCTCGCTCCCTGCTGGCCTTCTCAGTCTCGGCAGACCTGGGCTGCACATTGACCGCCCAATCCTAGAAGGAAACTACACTGACTGTACAGGGGGTTACATGTGTCATCATCTCACAACTCTCAGGAAATGCGCTAACTCAGCCCTGTCGATTGAACACTCCAGGCCTTGTGATAGGGATGTGTGTGAGGGATGGTGGCACTGAATGTGACCTCCATTGCGTGGTGAGCCATTCACAGGGCAAGTACGTTGAGGGCTGCGCAGTGTTGGACACAGTGAGTCCACCCACAAAGATGTGTAGCCTTGTGAGCTATGTGTCGGTCTACCTGACAATGGACAGTAGATGTGGGCAGACTACACATTGCTCAAAGTGCTGGCATCCTGAATAGAATGGGATGGACAGGTACTGTGTACACACTCCCACCAGCATGCATTCACGTGTGGTGTACACATGCTGTTATGCCATGTCTCATACCGTCTTGGCTCTGTTACACGTCTCTGATCATTTAGGATGGGTCAGCATCATGCCACTGTTATTGGTGGATGTGGGTGATGCTGAGAAGAGTATGTGTGATATTCAAACCCTCATGTGTACCATCCCTGCAGTTGGAAGTCCACCAGCCCAAGGCCTTGTGATGAGCCATTGCATCCAAGTTGATGCTTCTGTGTATGTGTAACCGACAGTGCAGCCAATCCCACGGAGAGGGTGACGTCATCTGCCGGATGTGTGACCATGTTGCGGCGACCAATTGGGGGATGCTCCCTCGTATTGTCAGGTTGGCACGGCGCTGCATTTCACCACTAATGGTCTGCAATTGACAGTCACACAGCCTGTGGCGGATGCACGTTTGTAGGGGCATCAGCTGCAGGCAGGTGTACAGTACTGTGGGATTGTGTCTTTTGCTGCGAGAGGCAGCATGTGTCCACAGCCTACCCATGTTCTGGGTAATGTGATGTTAGCTGTGTGATGCAGTGGGTTGTGAGTGCTGGGTGCATCTTACATGCTTATGTGATTCCTGAGGGTCAAGATGTAATTTGGGCACTCTGCATAGTCAATGCGTTCAGAGTCGTAGGCCTCAGGGACAGCCTGTAGTCAGCTGGAGTGGCACTTCACATGTATGTTTGTGGCACTGTGCATACTCTGATTTCGTCCTAAACACATGTGTGCGATGCCTCACCTCATATTCCTGATACTCACACATCCGGCAGACTGTGCAACAGTAGTTGTGCTCGTGCGATGGACAGTTGTCTGGCATGGGCTCATAACCATTGTGGACTGTCATGTTGCAGTCAGTGTGTGTGGTGACACATTCTGCTCCATGCAGGTATGTCCTTGGCCTAATTATGTAGTGGTCATCCTTAACACCATCCGGAGAGTGGGTGTGTACACAGCGATGAGTGGCTATTGCCGCAGGGTGACAGTCTGGGTGTTGTTCCATGTGCACAACACATGTGTCACTTATTGGCGGGTTCATTACCTGTACGCCAGCCATTACGTGTTGATTGTGGTTGCTGTATACATTTGCACAGGTATCATGCAACATGTGCACTTGGGAATGTTCTGTGCTGGCTCCCTTGCACATGTCTGTGTATTTGATGCCAAATGAGTGAGGCCACCTCGCTCTCCCTCATGTGTCATCTACCATGTGTGCTGAGGGACAGGGGACGGTCAACAGTGGTGAGGCATCGGATGGTGCAGCTGCACAGGAGCTGGGTGAGACTAATGTGACCAGCGCATTGGAGGGGGCAGACGTGTGCTTGATGACTCACAGGCCCATACGACAATTGCTGCGTCATCTGAGTACAGAGGTCATGTATACATGTTTGCTAGCACAGGGGACGTGCACTCTGGCTCCTCTGCAGCCACGCGGAGGCCAATGCCCACCCTCCCAACTACTTCCACTGGTGCAACACGTGTCGGCACAAGGATGACGGATAGAGTGTCTTTCACACCAGGCACAGCTGCCCCTGCGACCCCTGCTGCACTCAGTGCCGGGTCTGTTGAGCATGTGCGGCATCTGTGCGTGGGTCAGACAGCTCTCCTCAATGACTTCATTGCCCATGCCAACACCTTTCCGCAGTTGACATAGTTCATGGAGGGCCTACATTTACGCGTGGGTGGGCTACACCAGCATGTCCAATAGTTGTCCCCCCAGTCAAGGTGGTCCTTGAACTGGGCCACTGTCAGGCTGACATACCTGACCTTCCCCCACCCCCCGGAAAGTGGCGCATCTGACAACAGCAGGGCACGAGTCCTGACAGAAGAGGTGGTGGCACGCAGACGTCATGACAGGTAGTGATGTCACGGAAGATGGCTTGCACCATCAGACTCATTGCCTCCCCTCGCTCACCCCACTGATTCGATTGCATCATGGGAGCATGCGCGTGTGCAGCAGCTCCAATCTCTCCCCAGAGAGGCCAAATAGTGTATGTGTGGCTCCATTCGCTCCAGTCATCGAGCTCACGGTAAAATAGGTGGGGGGACGCCGTACAGCCGCATGGTACCCCGACTCGTGCCCTGGACAACAGTGACGAAGCATGGCTGTCTCCGGAGTCCGGATACACCACATGCAACACACAGTAGCTGTAGCTGCCCTAGCGGGCCATGCCGCAAACACCATCCCAGACGACATGTCGACACACCCCGGCGCGCAATGTCATAGCATCCGCTGCCATTGGCAAGGGACCCATGGTGTGTGATATGGGCCTCCTGGTGAAGAGCCTCCGAGCCATCCACCTCCAATGGGTGTCATGCAACTCACACACTTCGCTAAAACATTAGGTAGCTTTGCCTGCACACCAGGGCTCGAGTCCGGGTACCATGCGGGTGTACGGCGCCCCACCACTTATTTTACCGTGAGCTCGGTGACTGGAGAGAATGGAGCCACACATTCACTCCTTAGCCTCTCTGGGGTGAGATTGGAGCTGCTGCTCACGCGCGTGCTCCTATGATGCAATCGCATCGGTGGGGTGAGCGAGGGGAGGCAATGGGTCTGATGGTGCAAGCCATCTTCCGTGACGTCACTACCTGTCATGACGTCTGCGTCCCCCCATGTCTTGTTCGGGACTTGTGCCCTGCTGCACACTGAGAATGTATTGCCTGCGAGATGTGACCAGGAGCAGGGTGCCGTGACCTCCCACCCACCAAGCTCCACTGCCATCCCATGCCCTGGGTAGCCTGTGCAGGTGGACGATGTAGGGGGTACACCTGAAGGCCAGGGGTGTAAATGTCTCGGCAAGGGCCTGGCTGACGCACAGCAGTATCCAGCATGTCCCCAGAGGGAGGGCCAACATCCACACCTGGTGCAGCATAGGTCGTGTGCCCGCCTGTTGTGCACACACTAGTCCACATTCATCCCCAGACAGCTGGTCTTTCCACATACCCAGAACAGTGGTAATCTACCCCGCCGGGTTCGTCCCCACTCAGTCTGTATCGACACTGCATGTGTGCACCCACCCGTGCCACAGACCCACCTGTGCCAAGAAGCCCTCCCGCTTCACATGCCACATGTGTGTATTCCACAGTTGTGCTTCTCTCTCGGGGCGGACATCCAACTGTCCCGTAGCATACAGACTGCACCCAGTCGGACTGGCATCCTGTTTGAATGTTAGGCACCCTCACACAACTACCTGTGCCACAGTGGTGGCTGTGCTGGCTATCGTGACTGCCATGGCAGTGTTGCTGTCCATGGCAGGGTACACTCACACACAATGCATACGTAGCTTTTCGTATCAGTACTCTGCACATCGGACTGGCCACTGTCTATGGTGTTGTACATTGTTGCCGCCTGTCTATGTATTCTGTGACTGGATGCTGTTGTTCCTGTAGTGGGTTGTGTCTATGCAGTTGCTGTTTGCAGTTGTTACTGTGTGTGCATAGTTAAGTGAGGCACATGCCATGAATGGTACCTCAACAATTGCAATGTCTGGTCTCACATTCCTATGTGTATGATACGTGGCTGGGACTTCACTTCTTTCAGACTCTGCTACTTGTGTGTGTGATGAAGACGTGTGTCTGTAACACGGATTGTCTGCATGTGTTTGGTGGTATTTCGGTGTTGATGTGTACGTGTCATGTTTGCGTGCATGCAAAGCACAGGGTGTGTGTCAAGCCACAGGATGACAGGTAGCATGTGCAGAGTGTGCGGGTATGTGTGAGCTTACTTTCTGGCTGGCCAGCAGTGTAGGTGTATGTGTATCTTGTGATGATCATCGAGCCAGGGCACATGGCTTACTTTCAATGTGTGCATTTGGGAAGTGTAGGTGTGTGTGGTGTGTGTGGTGTGTGTGGTGTGACTTTGGGGTAGTGTTGGTGTGTGTGTGCGCTCTGGCAATGTCAACTACACACATGTGTTACCCAGGGGCATGGTCAGTGTTTGTATCCTTGTTCGGGTCTGTTAATGTGAGCACATGTGTGTATTGTCTGTTGCACAGTGTGTGGGTGTGTCCTTGCAGTTCAGGATGACTCCTACTTGATATGTATTGGCCATTGTGGGTCTGCAGGGTGTGTGAATGTGAAGATTGTGCCTTGTTCAATTGTGCATGTATGTACATTTCGGCAGTTCGTACTCACTGTGCAGCCCTGCCCACCCACACTGATATCGTGTGTGTTTTGGCATGCATTGATGTGGCGTGCAACTGGCGTGGCTCCTATATTTGCTTGTTGAGTGTGATGTCAGACTGTGAAGGTGATTGTACACATATGTAGGACTGTGCTTTGTAGTGACCAGGCCGTCAGTGTTGATGTGATGATATGTTGGGCCACGTCAGACACTGACATGCCAAGGCCCACGACCTGTGGTATTTTACTGGGTCCACAGTGGCAGCAACTCATGTGCATTGACATCCAATGTCACTTGACTACATGGTAATCTCACGAGTCCCGTGTACTTCACACACTCTCATCCTCTCTCATTCGTACTTGTCTACGATCAATAATTCTCCAGAGTCAGATATTAGCTTTAAGGCATGTATTTGAGCTTACTTCCTCTGTGATGCAGGATGTGGACACTACTGGCAGCGTAATGCATGTGGAGGATATACTTAGCATGATTACACATACAAAAGGGGGTACAGGTAGATGTGATAAGTCGTTAATTGTGGAAATAAGGCTTCAGAGTTAAGAATGCCTTGCCCTTGCTATGCTACAGTACATTAGCTCATTACTGAGGTGCCCTAGGCTGTAACACAGACAGTATTGGTTTACCCTACCAGACAGCTTGACATCATGAGCACAGTACATCTAAGTCCCATGGTACAGGTTTACGACAATAGTGACTCCGACACACCTGCGTCAGAGGTGACATCAGAGCATGAGCCTACATGCATGCAGCATAGTCTCACATGTTGTTGCGATATGGTGGCTACTGTACATGACTCAATGCCCGGGGACATGTTGTAGGGTGTTGCATTTGTTGTCCATGCAAATGTCCTTGCACGGCAGTTCAGAAGAAGGTGAGATGACAGTTCTCAAGTTATTCAGCAGACAGATAAGCGTGCACTTACAGGAGCATGTGTTCAGGTGCGCGGCATGCATATTGTAGCTATGTGGTTCGTGCAATGTTGGCCATGTGGTCACTGTACACAGGTCCTATTCCTCAGCCTCCCCGTGTTCATGCAGGGACACGGGATATGGTGATGGACAGGGTGCATGTCCCGGAAATGTCAGGTGTCATGACGGTGGAGTTGATGGTAAGGTGTTTGTTTCCGTGTGCATGGTATAGTTGTTGCACAGCTGACTGGCCACTGCGTGCGGACGGCAAGCATGGGTACGGTGTTGCACATGAATGTTCAATTGTGGGTATTGATTTGGGGACCCATGAATTGGCAGGTTGTCAGGTATGCGATACCTTCCTGCAGAGCATCCCTCGCATTGGTGGTATTTGTGGTTGACATCCAATGAAGCGGATGGTGGGTTGCAACGTGTTCCTCGTAGGTTGTCCCTTGTAGAATCCTGATGGGACATGTCGGGTGACATTCGATGAAACTGTAATCCAGCATACGTTGTGCGGAGGCACACTGGTCCCATTGCAGTGTGTGTCCTATTGCAGCCACAAACGCCATTCCCCCATACACTGAACAGTTCCTGTCGTGGGCGTCCAGGGGTGAGAACAGGTGTACCAGGTCCCCAATTGGACATGCCGGGTTGGAGAGACATAAATCCACAGGCCAGTGGTACGGGCACCTCCGACAGTAGAAAACGGGGATGACGTAGCTGAACATTTCAATGCGGTAAGTTACTCAATGACTTACATTCAGCATCGCCAGATTTGCACAGCCCACTATCTGTAGCAAGCTATTGCTGTACAGCTGCATCTGTCTGGCGTAGGTGTATAGTACTGGTGCACCATCCATTTTGCTGCAGGGTGCTGTGATGGCGTGCTCCGGCTGCCTGGGCTGTCTGCTGAGTGCAACCTCCGACGGTGCTGGGTGTTCTTGAATGGATGTTAGGCTGCAGGACTTTGTGTATGGCTTGGGAGGCGACACAGGCCCTCATCCCACATGCTCCTATGAATGGTCAAGGCCAGTGGTGTCTGACTCCTTCCTGATTACTTGCATTTGAGCCACAAGGAGCAGTGGTATAATTGTATTTTGTGGTTTTATCTTTCTTTCATGTTCGGCGTTATCTGCCAGTGGATGGTTGACTCAGCATGGCTATGTTTGGGTTGTGGTTGTTACAATGGCTCCGTTCTCCTGCAGGATGTGTTGCAATGTGATTTGGGTGTGGGAATGGAAGGACATTCACTGCTATCTGCTCTCCCGTGTGTGGGTGGGTCACTTCTTTCCCGCTGTACATTGGGACTTGTGTGTGGGCGTCGTGATTGTGAACACCTGTTCTCAGGCAGCAGGGTTTCTCTGTTTTGAACATTGCATGGCTTGTTATTGCGTGCAGGATGGTATAGGTATTGTTTGTTGTGACTGGCGTGCCTTTTGCGGTCAATGTCCATTGTTTGTGCTGTTCTGTAGCAGCTGCCGTGTGCTTCTCCATGCTTTGCACACAGGTGTGTGTCCTCTTTCGACGTCACTTTGCTCCCCTGTTAGGCACACTTGTGTGACTACGTTTTGGCAACTGTGAGTTGTCGGTTGTGGGCATGATTTACGCAGGGGGACCACGTGACATGTGCCTTCAGGGTGGGGCTGGTGTGTGTGGTGTGTTGTTGTGACCCTGCGGTGTTTGTGTGCAGCCCATGCGTGGCGCTGTCGTTGGCCTCTGTGTTGTGCGCATGTGCGTCATTGCCGGGGCGCTGCGGTGCCGGGAACGTCACCTCCTGGTCCGGGGTATTGGGTGCCCAGGACGTTGTGGGTTGATTATATTTTACAGGTGGGATATGTGTGGGTACAGTGTTGGATGTGTCCTGTCCCCACAGGGGTGTCTAGGGGGCCCATGTACAGTTTTTCCGCCCTTGCATTGTGTGCGGTATTTGCATGCCCTTGTTGTGTGTCTGCCTACCTGCGTCGTCGTTGCGCGTTCACTCCTAGGTGCTGCATCAGGTACAGCATTGGGATGGCCTGGAGAGCAGGATTCATGTCGGAGTAGGCCGGGTTGGTGTTTCTGTGTCGACAATGTGGTTTCCGCCTCCTGTTCTCGTGCGGTGTCTCTTTGCCGGTGAGGCTGTTTGGTTGTGTCATCGTAATTTGCACGCCGGGCGGTACGTCATTTCGTCGGACGGTGTGCCTCCGTTGGCTGGCGCCGCTACGTAAACGGGCGCACTTTGATGGCGGGCGGCGTCGCAGGCTTGCGGGCGGTATTTGCCTGACTTTTCACATCCTAATTTGGCGGGAGGGCGGCCAGTTGCTGGCAGACGGTAACTAGCGTTTTTTACCTCCGACGGCACGGCGGTAGTGTTTCCGCCCGCCATCGTAATGACCCCCATAGTGTGAAACTCCCTGAAAAATCGAAAAACAACCACCATCTACAAAAGGACTTTTGAACAAGACAACAGAAAAACCTTAAAAAGGTAACCTTTATCATTCTCTCAAGTGAATACAAACTTAACCCTTTTTCAATTTAAGGTATGAAAGCTGGAACAAATTCCAAATAAACATTATCAAGCCAATGCTATCAAATCCAGGAACAATGTGGAAAAGAATACAGCTGTTAAATAAAGAATGTGCACTAACTTTTCAGAATAACAGGCAGGATCTTATTTTAAAAGCAACCACACTTAAAATCACTAAAACATTGTTTTTCACTTTCTCTTCTTTCAACAGATAATGGCAGCAAGAAAGGAAGCCAAATACATACATTCCAGCAGGGGAAACAGACTGTTATGTCACAGTGGCTACGTTTATTGTAAGGAGAGATTAACTGAGCCCAGTTGTCATTGGAGGTGTGTACAATATTACTCATCCCATTGCACAGGCAGAGCGGTTACTCTTGGTGACACTGTTGAAAGGACCACCGAGCATAACCACTCTGCCTCTGCAATGGAGATAGAGGTTAGAGAAAATATAAATGAAATGAAAGCACTAGCATCCACCTCCAATGAACCCTGTGGCTCAGTTTTGAGGGAGGTTTCTCAAAACTTTCCATCACATGTAGCAAGTTGTATGCCCACAATCCCCAACCTATGCAGAATTATACTGCGTAAAAAACAGGCAAGTAACCCCCTACGTGTAACACCCCAAACCTTCTCTTATATTAACATTCCATCTGAACTATTTGTAACTGTTACTAATGAAACTTTTCTTTTGCATGACAACAAAAACCCTCTTAAACAAATACTGATCTTTAGCACACCACATAATCTTGTAAAGCTGGAAATTAGTGATATTTGGATGATGGATGGGACGTTTAAATCCACACCCCATCCATTCACTCAAATATACACTTTTCACGCCTACATTAATCCCACAGTAGTGCCCTTAGTATACAGTTTACTCCCTGATAAACAAACCTCAACATACACTGAATTTGTGTCAGTGATAAAAGCTAAAACCATGAACAAAAGTCCTAGAAAAGTGTTAATTGACTTTGAATTACCTATGATTAACACAATTACCAAATTGTACATGGATACCCAAATTCAAGGATGTTTTTTTCACTTTTCACAGGCTTATTGGCGAAGAATTAAAAAAACATCCTTAGTTGAGGATTATATATCAGACAGTAAACTGCAATTTGAATTCAAGAAACTAACTGCACTTTGCTTTGTTCCTCCTGACAGTGTAGATAAATACTACACATCAATTACTGAATCTGATTACTTTACTGCAAACGAGGAAAAAATGGCACCCCTTCTAAATTACTTTGAAGACACATGGATTGGCAATCTAAGCAGGTCAGGTCGCAGGAGGAAGCCACGTTTCCATGTGAAGTGGTGTAACTGCTACTCGACCTGCTTAGAGGGAGGAGCAAAAACAAATATTGCCATAGATGGATGGCACAACTCCTTCAATAAATCCATTGGTAAACCACATCCTATCTTCTATCATTTTTTGGAAATTTTGAAGAAGGAGCAAAGTTTCCAAGAAATGAGAATTGTGCAATCATTAACGGGTAGTCTGAACCCACGAATCTCTAAAAGAACAAAAGAAATGTCTGAGCGACTATTGGGTGCAATTCAACAATTTTCGTTAACGGTGGCTTCAGACTACCTAGATAATATTGCACACATCCTACATTTCTAACCTACACTAACTCCTAAGCCACCTTACTTGCCTGTTTTGACAAACAATCCCCTTAATTCAATTGGCATTTTTCTAAATATTTTTAAATTAAAAGTCTGGTTTTTTACCTTTAGTTGTCTTCTTTTTTCAACTCTTGGACTTGCGTACGATTCCACTTTTCACCAAGAGTCTTGATCAGTCCTCGAATCCACAATAAATAATCCATAAGCCTTAATGAAAGGCATGACCCAAATTAAACTAACCAACATGGACCCAGTTTGGCAAAGCCATTTTTTATCAGCAAAAAATTGGTGCTGAAAAATATACTGTGCTCAGCTACACAAACTCATCCCCCCCAAAAAATCCCGAAAAAGATTATTATTTTGGCAAAAAACGCAACAAGAAATCCATTGTTGCAATCCTCTCTCGAACAAATTTGGGTAAAAAGAGCACGAAACAGAATAATTTTTTTTTTTTTTTAAACGCTGTAAATAAACTCATCGATGAATTCCTCTCTCAAACTAACTTCAGCATAAGTCCCAGAAACAAAAAATTAATTTTTTTAAAATGTCCCCAAGAGGTTTTCTTCAATCCACGAAGTCTGTGTTCATGTTCCTTCCACCTTTCAAGAAAACCGCGACGACGCAATAAGTTCATTTAGAAAACCCGTCGAATCCAAAAAAGAAACCGAAAAAAATATTGCTTTCATAACGCTATTATTTAATAGAAAAAGTAACCTTTCTTTTAAATTTTTTCTATTAAACAATAAATGTTACGAAAACATTCAACCCGACGTGGGCCTACAACTGCTACCTATTTTGGAAAACTTTTTTAAGTTAAAACATACAAAAATATCTAAATACACCTACCCTTGTTCTTACAACCTCCCTCCTCTTTGCTTACAATAAACTATGACACCACTAATCTATTTTTAATAATTAAAATTTGGCTTACCTGAACGCAGCTCTTCCATGCTTCTGATCCGGACTGCGACGCTCCACTGAATGATGAAACTTACGTACAAGCGGCAACGTCATCTCATTCCATAAAAAGAAAAAAGTACAATTTCTCTCATTGACTTCAATGTTAAACCGTGGGAAAACCTACAAAGAAAATAAAAAATATATGTTACAATACAGTGTAAAATCTATGTTTAATTTTTTAAATAATAAATGTAATGAAGTTTTTTTAAAACATTTTTTACTTTTTATTAAAACTGTATTATATTTTATTAAATGTAAAAAAATGTAAATTATTATAAATGTGTCATTTGTTTTTTTAAACTTTTATATTTTTAATTCCTAACTTTTTTTTTTTAATTGTCAATGTCTAATTATGCAAACGTACGTTGCCCAAATATACTTTTTATTATTTTCAAATTAATATTAAATTAAGTTTAAGGTTAAGTTTTTTTAGAGACTACATATTAAATATATATTCATCAAATAATGATAGCTTTTAATTTAAAATAGATTTCACCTCTCCCCTACCTACAAACACCAATTTTTTTACTTTAATATCATTTTTATTAATTTTTAATGTTAGTAAAAAAATGGCTAAATAAATTGTAAGTAATTTAATAATGAGTTAGTTATTAATACTCAAATATTAAAATGAATACCTAGGTATTAATACACTCCCCCAACCCAAAATCCCTGATTCACAAACATCCCATCCCAGAGGATAAGTGTCAAAGCTTTTTTAATTATGTAAAAAAAAATATATATTATTCTTTTATTTTGTTATTTCCTAAATATTATCAAATAATTATAAAGTATTAAAATTAATACCTATTTATTAATACACTCCCCCACCCAAAACCGTTGTTTCCCATGCATCCCGTCCTAGAGGATAGGTGCATAACTTTATTTTATTTTTATTAATAATATTTATTAAAATTAATATCACTAAAACTAAATATTAATTAATTTACAAGAAATTAAATAAATACCTGAGTATTAATATACTCCCCCACCCAAAAACACCTGTTTCCCATGCATCCCGTCCTAGAGGATAGGTGCATAACTTTATTTTATTTTTTATTAATAATATTTATTAAAATTAATATCACTAAAACTAAATATTAATTAATTTACAAGTAATTAAATTAATACCTGAATATTAATATACTCCCCCAACCAAAAGCACCTGTTTCCCATGCATCCCGTCCTAGAGGATAGGTGCATAACCTATTTAAATACATTTTTTAATAAAATTGCTTAAATTTATTATGACTAAAATTAATTAACAAATATTTTACAAGTAATCAAATTATTACCAGATTATTTATAAACTCCCTCACCAAAAAACCAAATGTATTAATATTTTTTGTTTTTAAATATAATTTATATTTTAATCTAAAATAAATATCAATTTTCAACCCAAAAATAAAAATTAATACCAGAGTATTAATACATTCACAAACATTTATAAGCTTAAATCAAAAATATAAAAATACCTCACTTACCTCCGTTACTTACCTAAAATGCATTGTAATGGCATGCGTTGTAATGACATGCGTTGTAATGGCATATGTGTTGTAATGGCATGCGATGTAATGGCACATGCGTTGTAATGGATGTTTCCCTCCATTCACCCTTTCACTCATCCATCCATCCATTCAACCATGCATCCTCCCTTACACCAATCCATCCTTTCATCCATCCTTTCACTCATACATGCATATAATCATCCATCATTGCATCCGTCCATCCATCCATCCACCAATCCATCCTTTCACTCAGCCCTCCCACCCTTTCACGTTAATTATGAAGCTTTGTCTGCCGAGCTGCAGACAGATGAGGCCGATCAAGAGCCCCACACCCGCTGTAGCTGCTATAGTGGGGGCTGACGACGCCCCTGGTTGCATATGTTTGCTAAAACAATAACTAGAAAAGGATTAGTGTTAGGCTATAATTCAAAATAAGGTCAAGTCTCAATAACTTCTGTTATATTCGGTATTTGGGCCAAACATGGATACTTCTCAAATGTTTTACAAGATTGTAATTGAGCCCACCAGGTGTCACAGCAGTTTGGTCTTGCTCGGTAAATTTAATTATGTTTTGGATTATAAACTAGATTCCTAGAATAGATCGGCAACTACCAGAATGAACAGTGTCTGCAGTGCATTACTGCAATTAGTAAACGTGTATGGATTTAGACGTGTAGAAGAGAGTGGTCATACTTTTTATCCATATGCTCAAAACCATTACACCAGGATCAATGTGGTATTTGTACAACTAATTTAGGGGCTCAAGCCGCTATTGAGATATGCCCCATGGTAATATCTGACCATATTCCACTGCTGAAACATTTTAATTTAGATGAACATATTGAGAAATCAACAAGATCGACATTTCATCAGACATTCCTTAAAGATCAATCATACTATCGATATATGGTGGAATTATATTACGTTTTCTTAAAAATAATCTATATATAGCTTCTATAACTATAGCATGGGATATATTGAAGCTCATATTTGTGGTATGACTATCCACTATGTAATAATTAGTAAGCAGGCCCAGTCAGAGAAAATTCAAAATGAACCTAAGCAATTACGGCCACTCAAAATCCCCCATGACATTTTTATTAATAATGCAGATTGCAATAAATTGGTGATACATAGGCAGCTTACAAATTGTAGATATAAAATCAGCCATAACTTAAGGACAAACTCTGCCACTGCTGTCTTAACTAGGAAAGATAAGGCAATGGAATACGAGGGGTCAATAGGTCGCATTTTACCGGCATATTTATGAAAATGGTGGCACAGGGAGGCATAGCGCAGGAAGTCACCTTGCTGCGCTGCCCTGCATCACAGGGAAAGGGCAGGATTGCACCGTATTTATCCAATACAGTGCATCCCTGTCTGCTTTCCTTATGCTGGTGCTGTTTTGGCTGCCTAGTGCCAATGCAGGCACCCTTGCACCATGGCGCAAGGGTGCCTATGTTATTGGCAGGATTGTTTTTGTGCAGAAAGGGACACCTTCCTGCATAAAAACAATCCTGAGAGGCGTTTTCCTCTTTCTATATGTGCTGCAGAATGCACACACATAGAAAGAGGAAAAACCGAGGAGAAATAAAGATATTTCTCCCCATTACACCTCTCCTGGCAAGGCGTAAGATTTTGGCGCAATGCCAGGTTTACAAGACCTCGTATGTCTGGGATTGCATCAAAATCCATAGGAGTTGTGCGGGAACCACCCACCGCAGCACCCATGGAATGCCTCCCTAGCGAAGAGTAACGCAACGCAGTGATTTGCGCTGCGTTGCCTTACTCCAGATTTATGAAGCCACTTAAAGCCACGCAAAGGAGCTTTGCATGGCTTCATAAATCTGTCGTAGAGGTTTGCGTCGTACATGTACCATGTTGTGTGGTGCAAGAATGCGTAAACCTCTCTTAAATATGCCCCGTAGTGTATAAGTTGAAAGAATGTATTGATACTACTGGTATTAACACCATCAAGCACTCATGTGATAATATCCATAGGAATCTCCCTGATATTTTACAGACATATCAAGAATTTATCAAACCTTACGTATTGTTGCTTTAAAATTGGATGCCAATCTTATGTATACATATATCAATAATATAGAGCTACCTCACTTACATGAGGCAGATATAAATATGCTAGATAGAGAAATACACTTTCTTACCCTATACACTTAATTTGGTCACTTCCTACCAGTAAAGCAACAGTGCCAGATGCTATGCCTATGCGGTTTCATGAGATCTTCATCGTAGAGCTTGCATTGATAATGCTATTGATAGTTCAGGAAATTGAAACAGGGTCTAATGCCCCTAATTCCTGGAACAATATCAACATTGCATTTAAAAAAAAAAAGGATAAACCAGCTGGTGGGTGTAGGCCTTATTGTCCAATATCCTTAGTTAATCCTGACGCGAACATGTATGCTAAAAGATTAGCCACTAGAATTCAGTCGCGGCTCCTGGAGGGAGTGCTGCGGGCGGTGGGGCAGGGCGGGGGAGGGGCAGGGTGGGGGTTAATAAACTCCGGCATACGGCCGAACGGAGGTAAGTACATAAATAAATGGCGTTGCAGCGCGCGCAATGTAATTCGTTTAATTTATTTATTTATGTACTTACCTCCGTTCGGCCGTATGCCGGAGTTTACTACCCCCCACCCTGCCCCTCCCCCGCCCCGCCACAGCACTCCCTCCAGGAGCTGTGACTGCTAGAATTGCACAGGTTGTCGGACAGCTGGTTAGCGTCGAAGAACTTGGCTTTATTCCAGGATGTGATGCAACAATGCATATGAACGAAGATCTTACTATGTTTAATGCTGCACAAATTTTAAATAAGCATGCATTTATGATCATGCTTGATACTGAAAAGGCTTTCGATTGTGTTTCCTGGCAATATAATGACTTGTTATTCACAAGATAGATTTTGGTACTTGACTAGTTAATAGAGTGCAGACTTCTATGTACAAGCATATGAGCGGTGTGTTCACTATGGCCAAAAGTCCCAAACTTTTCCTAATAGCTGGGGAACAAGGCGGCGGTGCCCTGTTTCCTTCCCTCTTGCTGCTTGCACTATATTTAGAGCCCTACTTACATGTCCTCAAGAGGAATACCAATATAACACCAATAGCTTTTAATAGTATGAAGATCTGCTCAGATACTATGCATGCAGCAACTAGCAGAAGAGAATAAGAGGCAAGAAAGTTTGGAGAAGTGTCTGGATACAAATTAAACACAGATAAAAAGCAAATCATATCTGACTAAACGACCAGGGCACTAGACTCACGTGTGGTTAGTGAAGCTACCAATCCTGGTATTAAGATAAGCAGTAATATAAGTCAAATTGTGAAAATCAATTTTGAGTATACATATTTTTTAAATGTGTTCATCATTTCCGTAATTGGAATAGAATTTCAATTACTTTAATGGAGCCGTGTAACATTATTAAGATGAACATTCTGCCCGTATTTGTATATTTTTTAATGTATTGCTTTGTGCATTATCAATACTTATTGACGTTGCCTTGAGACAGCAAGTCAGAGCTTTATTTGGGGCTGCTGAAAAATAATTAGAGCTATCCACATCATTAAATTGCCAGGCCGCAGAGGCGGGCTCTCCCCATGAGTCTTTAAATGATATAACTGGGCTACTATGGTGCAACGGATATCAACATTTTGCATTTACATAAATAATACATTTTCTACAGTGTTTCAGATGGGGCTTGACCAGAATCTATCAAAAATACTGATATCTCAAAGTGATTTGATTATCACAAAAAGTGCAGTTTAAAATTAAGCCCTTATTAACTGTAATGAATACATGGAATAAATGGGCCAACTCTTGGTACATCTATGAATGACAATGCAATGTGATTGGGTAGCTCACGACTTCCTAGTGATCTTCAAGATCACACTATTAAGTTATGGGCCAAATCCAGCCTTGTCACAGTTGGACAATTATTTGGTAAGGATGTTGTTTGTTCTTCTTGTGATCTAAAAAAAAATTCTGTTTATCAAAGCACACGTTTCTTACGTATCTACAGTTAAGTGGCTATTTACTTAAAAACAATGGCAATATCTCTTCAGCTTAATATTTTTGGGAAATAGTATGTCCCTGTCCCTTTGAAGTGAACATTTGAGACTTCTATAATACCTTCACTAGTTATATTGATAATGACCTAGAAATCTCTCTCATAAATGGTTGTTTGAATTTGACCAGGAAATCAGTAATGCTAATATCATTAAAGCATTAGGGATGGGATTTGATGCAGTCAGGGCAGCAAGTCTTTACTTAGAAAAATTTAAGTTTTTAAGATGATCTATTACACTCCACATACATTGTTCAAGTGTAATTGTCCTGAAGACTCTAAGGGCCATATGTATCAAAGTCCCCTTTGCGATTCTCAAATAGCGATTTTTGCGAATCGCCATTAGAGATTCGCAAAACCGTATGTAAACAAAAAATCGCAAAACATTAGCGATTTGTTAGAAATCGCAAAATGAATAGCGTGGAGCCAAATAGCGATTAATTAGTAGTGGATTCTCAATTTAGCGAAAATTGCACAATTGCGAAAATCGCACAATTGCGAAAATTGCGAAGTTCGCGAACTACAAATCGGAGACTCAGGTGCAGCTTGATGACATCACAACCAGGAAGTGTGTCTACCCATGCTGCACCTGAGTCTCAGAAGCAGAGTGAGAGAGTAGGAGTTGAGGCTGAGGCATCACTGCAGTGCTACACACATTGGAGAGAGTGGAGACATGGCCAGCAAGGACAAGCAGCAGGGGGAGACACCCAGAATAAGCCAAAGTTCACAGAAAGTGAGCAGGAGGCCCTGATACAGGAGATGGTTGTGAGCCATGAGCTCCTGTTTGGCAAGAAGTCCCTGCGGGTGCCAGAGACACGCAAGAGAAGGATATGGGCAGACATCCAGCGCAAAGTCAACGCAATTGGCGTCACACATCGAAGCGTCAAAGACCTACAGAAGCGCTGGTATGACATGCGCGCGCGCTCAAAGGAGAAGGTTGCTGCCAGGTTGGAGGAGGCCAACAAGACCGGTGGGGGGACCTCCACTGCCACCGCTTCAACACCACTCGAAGAAATGGTTGAGGGGACCCTGCTTCCGGAGAGTGCAGTGGGCGTGTCAGACCTGGACAGCTCCGACCACACACAACCAAGACAAGGTAAGAAGCATGCCATCACACCCTGATACCTCCCTACTACCCCCACACACCCAGGAGAGACCCAGGGGCACAACAAAACTATAATTCCAGTGCAGGTACACAAGCACACACAGCAATGCATTATGGGAGATGTAGTTACATGCACCGAACAGTGGAGCAATGACACCCAGCCAGGCTCAAACAGTATGTGTGCATCATGAAAGTCAAAATACAGACAGATAGGACCCATGTAACTCCAAACAGTGATATTTAATGCATGACAAATGCAAGGCAGGACAGTAAATTAATGTGTGCATTTATGTCCACAGCACCAGCAGAAACACAGGGAACAATCAGTGGAGGGGAGGATGAATCCCCCAGCCCAGAGGCAACAGGGCAAGAGGAGGAGGAGGAAGAGGAAGACGAGGGCAGCCCAGGTATCCCTCCAATACGCCGCAGGCAGATTGCAGTGCCACCATTGCCACCACTAGAGGAGGAATCCCAGGACACCGATGTTAATGTCCAAACAGTCCAGGGACAGTCAGAGCCACAACCCCGTGCTCGAGCACGTGCCGATCCAATACCACCAATCCCATCCAGGCGCAGGGCACCACGTGCATCCACTAGTGCAGCAGTCACAGGAGACGACACAGTCTTCCAAGGGCTGTAGGGCCACATGTTGGAGGTCCAGCGCCTGCAGGCAAAAACATCACGGTCAATCCAGAGGCAAATCAGGGTTGGCTTCATGGGCCTGACGGGTGCCCTGGAGGCACTCTGTGCTGAACTAAGGGCGGACCGTGCTGCTAGGCGCAGGGAGAGGCAGCGCCTACACACCCGCCTAGACCTCTACACCAGGGCGGTCAACCGCCTTTCCTCAGCGACCTCTGTGCTGTCAAGGCGCAGCATCAGTATGCAGCACGAGGTGTCACACTGCAGCCAGGACGTGGCCAGGGGTCTGGTACAGGTGACATGTGCTGTGGATCAGCTGCGGGCAGCTGCCACTGCTGGCCCAGGAGTCCTCACTCCAACAGACGAGGACGCCCAATCTAGCAGGAGCAGCATTACACTACCGCCCCCACCGGACAGGCGCTGTAGTGTGCATCACAGCAGGGCTGCTGAGACAGGTGAAGAGGGCACTGTGCACCCACAGCGAGGGGCTACAGTCCGTCAGCACCGCAGTTGAGGCGCTCAGACATAGGCATGGATGTGGGTGCATCAACCCAGTGCACACAGACACTTGGTCAAGAGAGTCAATTTGCACTGTGAATCACACATGTGCGGGACTTTTAACAATACATTGTGTGCCACACAGGCTGTGTGGCGATATATATCCTGTACTAAAGGAAATTAAACACAGTTCTGTATTAGATCTTTAGCATTGTGTCATCTTTTCTCACCTGGAAATAGTTCTGTGTGATCTCATCTCGCCTCTGGCGCCCAGCAGCTGCACCAATTACACCGGCTGGCTTGCGTCCAGGAGCTGGCCCCTCCTCATCTGATGATTCCGATTCAGTGAGTTCCACTGGTGTGCCCTTCCTGGTGGCGATGTTGTGCAGCATGGCACACACTACCACTATCTTGAGACAGGTCTGGGGGCTGTATTGAAGTGCCCCTCCACTCTTATGTAGGCATCGGAACCGGCTCTTGAGTATTCCGAAGGTCCGCTCGATGGTACATCTGGTTGCTATGTGGGCACTGTTGTACCTCCGCTCCCCAACGTTGGCAGGATTAAGGTAAGGAGTGAGTATGTAGTCCCGGACCGCATACGCACTGTCACCTGTGGGGCGAGAAAAATATGGTTGAACACTGTCCTGCCACTGCTGTGCATTACTAGTGTGTCCTCCTATCACATGCAATTACCTAGTAGGTATCCCTCACCAAACTCCCCACTTGTGAGTCGGCGGTGTATCCCACTGTGGCGGAAGATGAATGAGTCGTGGGTGCTGCCTGGGTATTTAGCGACAATGTCGGTGATGATGTGCCTGGCATTACACACCACCTGTATGTTCAGGTAATGGTAGGACTTGCGATTCCTGAACACATACTCGTTCCGGGAGGGGGGGATATGGCGACATGGGTCCCATCTATGCATCCAATGACATGGGGGAAATTGTGCAATTTGATAGAACTCCTGCTTGGTCTGGTCTAGTGCCTGTGGTGTGCTGGGGAAGTGTATGTGGTTATACAGCCTCTGTACCATGGCATCAAGGAACGCGTGGAAGAAGCGGGACAATGCACTCTGTGAGACCCCTCCTGCTGTGGCTATCACCCCCTGGAAGCTCCCTGACGCCAAGAGATGGAGTGAGCACAGGACCTGTATATGGGTGGGGATTGTGTGTGTCCTGCGTGTGGGGTGTTCAAGGATAGGTTTGAGCTCTGCTATTAATTCCAGGATGCTCTCTTCATCCAGCCTGTAGTTTGTATGGATCTCCTCCTCAGTCCGCTGGAACAGGGTTATGCGCGCTCTAAAGATCCTTTCCTGGCGTCTCCTTCTTGGTGCAGCAGCTCTGAGTCGCAGCCTCCTGGCTATCACGTACAGCCCAGACATTGTGGCAAACATCAGTTGCATTGTGGGTCTCTTTAAATAGGTTGCACCTGGTTGCCACCTGCTCAGACTTGGTGGTAATTGCGATTCTCTATTTTGCGAATTTCGTGAAATCGCAATTTGAGAATTTTTCATGCATCCCGTTTAGCGAATTCGCTAATTGTGAACTCAACAATTGCGAGTTTCGCAAAATTCTCACAATTTGCGAATTCGCAATTATTTCGCTATTTTGTATAATTCGCTAATTTGCTATTCGCTAATTAAGCGATTCGCACATTGGCGGTCGGGATGTGTCTCATACATAGCGGAGCTCTGTTTTGCGATCACAAACCCCGTTTTTTTTGCGATTCGCAGTGTTTGCGATCGCAAAACAGCTTCATACATATGGCCCTAAATGTTTAAGGTATAATTTAGAAAAAACAGATGGGGTACATATCTTTGTACTATGTAGTTGTTTGACTGAAATTTCGTCTAAGTGCTATTTGGGAACTATTATAATGAATTATCACAATGTTGTATGTAGTTTATATTCAATGCTGTGACAGTGGCTAGATTATGTATTGCCCTGGATTGAATAAATCCATTGAAAAATGGTGTATGTACATTGTCTTACTGAATAAATAAAATAAAATAAAAAATAATTATAGAAGGGTAACAGTGAATGACAGGGATGGTATTCATAGAGGGGTTCTGGGTGACATCAAATGAGAAAATGAGAGCAAAGCTCAAGTTTTCCAAAACATCAATTAAGAACCACAAGGTGAAAAACATCACTGTTTTTCACTTTTTACCCATGTAACTCATGTCCCCAAATCATCTGTCCCAGCATTCAAGTGCTAGGCAAGGTAGAGAAGTAATGTGGAGCCAATCACAAAATGACGTCTCTTCCCTGTCCCAAATATAAAAAGAAAAAATAACTAGCCTCAAGCCACCCAACCCACCATCCTGTGTGCCAACCCACACCCTCCTTTCCCGAAACTGTGCTCTTTGCCCTACATCAGAGCAGAAGGAGGTAGATGGTCATACAAGAAATAATTAGCAACATAATCTGCCAAAAGAGGGTTTGAAGGAGAGTAGGATCTGCTTCTTATGGTTACCCCCACTTTTTGCTTGATGTGATGCTGCTTTTGACTAGTCTGACTGGGATCCTGCTAATCAGGACCCCAGTCTAACTGCTTTCTCCCTAAATTGTTGTGTTCAGTTCTTAGGTACATCCCAGATTGGATACTGGGGTACCCTTGTCAGTCCCTAGTATATGGTACCCATGTACCCCGGGCATAGGTACCCCAGAGGTCTCCCATGGGATGCAGCACGTATTGTGCCACCCATGAGAGACCATTCAAAATGGAACTACAGGCCTGCCATTGCAGCCTGTGTAAGCTGGTGCATACACCACTTACTAAAGATATAGGTTTACTATATCTTGGGTCACTGCACTTAAAACCTATAAGTCACCCCTATAGCAGGCCTTTGCAATCCTGAAGGCAGGGTGCTTGGTTCCAAGTAAGAGGGTGCCCCTGCACAAGCAGGACAGCACTGCAGCCTACGGAGTCCATTCTCCCGGGTTGTCAGTGAAGCAGCCATATACTATATAGAGGGGCATCGTGTAATTACGTGATGACCATCTCGAAACTGGCTGCAATGAACCCCATCATGTTTGGTATCAGACATGTTGGAATCATACCCCCCACACCAGGTATGATTCCAAGCACTGGCAGAGCTCTCCGTTAGGCTCTCAGTGTTCCCGGTGCCAACATTCTAGCCCTAGACAGCACAAAATGGTTGCTGCAGATCAGAGACACATTTCTGCCTTCCTGCTGCTGAGCCAAGCATGAGCAGAGGAAGGTGGAACAATAGGCATCCTGTCACAGGGAGGTGTGACCACCTCCCAGACAGGATTTAGTGTATTGGGACCGGGTGGGTAGACTTGCCAGCACCAGAAAGTCTGCATCAGGGGCACATTTTGCTATCCCTGTGCATAGTCCAGCTCAAACCAGTTCTGAGAGCCATTGGCTCCTGTTCTGGTGCAAAACTGGACAAAGGACATGGGAGTAACCTCCCCCCTGTCCAGACCCTCCCCTGGGAGGGTCCCGTGAATCTTCCCAACCCCTTCCCTAGGGTACTTAAGGGCTTACCTGGGTGTAGGTCCCTCGATTCATTGTGGGATTAGATTCACAACTGACACCACTGCACTTCTACTGTCTGGGCACTCTGGACTTCGCTGGACTTCGATTGGGCCTGATTTCATCTCCCTTCCAGTCTGCTGCATCGTCTGTGCCCCATACAGGATCTGTGCAGGACCTGTGTAGCATCCAAGACACTTGAAGGAATCTCCCTTGAAGTGAAGGAGTCACTTCCCTGAATACTCAGGCACCTCAACACTGCTGACTGGTCTGCTGTTCCCAAGCTCCTGCGGACTCCGTAGGGTTCAGCAACACAGGTCATGGTTTCCTATGTCCCTCGAGGCTCGAGCTGCCCTCTCACCGAGTTTGAGGCCAGTATCCCTTGTGGGGGCTGCATTAACCGAACCCCTGTGCACTGCATTCTTTTGCAAGTGCAAATGCTTGTTGGCAACTTTGCGACAAGTGCTTTGGGCTCCATGTAGCCTCAACCTCCGGCAACTTTTTCCACCAAGATTTTCAGCCACACCATCTCGTGGGCACCGTGGCCTGCTCCTTTGGTGAGCTGCTCGGGGTCCTCTCGCGACTCCAGTGCCTCAGGCCTGTGGGTCCATTTGAGGGTCACCTTTATTTCCTTTGGGCTCCCCTGATTGCTTGGGGCCTGCCCTGACTCCCCTACTTGTGGTGAGTCTCCTGGACCTTGCTGTTCCCAACTTTGCACCTTCTTGACTTACTGCATGCGCTGCATTTGCCAAGGCTTGTTGGTGCTCCCGCCAGACACCGACCCCTCAGCACTCGGCATCCTTTGTGGGACAGGTCGTATCCGGGTCCTGGTCATCCTCAGCGTTGCCTGGTCCTCGCAGCTGCAGAGTCAAGGTCATCGTCATCTTCCCTGAAGCACCCAACATCGAAGGGCATTCGTCTTCCAGGCTCCTGGTCACTCCCGAGTGACATAGACTCTGTCCCTTCTGCTTTCAGGTACTCCTCTTCAAGAATCCACATTTGGATTCCCACGGACACTTTCTCCTCTTCCAACAGCGGCACGTTCTTGAAGTCCTCTATTGGGTTCGACTGCGGTTTCCGACACCACCTCACCCCTATGCACCCGGCTTCCCTGGTGTAAGTAACGTGGGTAGTAGGATATCCACGGGTGGGGTGGCTCTCCAACCTTCTGGCTTCCAAGGGGTTTCTTCAGGGTCCATTGGGAATGGTCCCTGATCTTTAAAAATCCAACTGTGACTTGCACATAGAGTTGTACGGAGCATGGGGTCGTGTTCCCACACTGCACACGCTCTCCGTGGGATCCCTATCTACTTACCTTGGGTGGTTCTGTGGGTCCCCAGCAATTCTACGCCCTCTTGAGATCGTCCTAACTCGAGTTGTGGTTCTTATACTACTTTCTTAATATATGGTTTGGTCCCTCCCTGGGGTCCACTGTGTATATTGTGCTATTTACTGCATTTCTAACTAAAGTATTGTGTGCATTGTGTTTATCTCCGTGTTGGAGATACTTGAAAATTCTAGAGAGTATTATATAATAAATACTTGGTGTGTTTGTTTTTTAGTTAATCTATACCGTAAGTTTGCATTCTGGTAAAACAAGCTGCTTTACACTCCTTCTGGACTAAGCCTGAAGGCTGCTCTCCCCAGCTACCACTTAGAGAGCTTTCTACGGTTGTCTAAGACCTCTTAAATCACCATAAGTGTTGTCTGGACTGGTGCAAGGTGTCCACTTACATAAGTGTACATCATATACCAGGCCAGCTTCTCACATTGGTGGCAGCAGTGGGATTCAAGCCTGCATTGTTTTACCAGATATAGCTTTGTATTGATTAATTGAAAAACCATCACTACTTCTAGGCACATATAATACAAGCTTAGAATAAGTAAGTTCTACTGAACTTAGGGTTGGGTAGTTAAGGGTCTAGCACACCCTTTCTCCAACCTAAGAGAGTTTAGTTCCTACTAGGTTAGGTAGGTGCAACACCACATCACGCTTAGTATGTCTTCCAAAGGAGATGCCAGTGGCTTTTTGAATGCTAGATACAGTGAACGTTCGTTCCAAGAACTGAAAGCACTGTGTTGGTCTAGAAAGTTGAAGACAGGGAAAGGAGCCACTACGCAATGCCTCTTAGAGGTGTTACTCCTAAATGTCCTCAGGAAAACCTCAGGGTCAGATGAGCAGGAAAGATTGGGTGGGGCAGGGCATGAGGATAGGCCAGGAGGGGAGAACCCCTTTGACCTAGAATCTAACCCTGACCAGGTGGAGCCTGATAACTCCCACATGGACAATTCAGATCTCCCAGAGGAGCACACAGGTGGCTTAGAGGATGCCTCCTTTGATCCTCCTGGGAAGGTGCAGAGTAGACCAAGGAGGTCTATATCCTCCTCTGCAGAATCCAATGCCTCAGGACATTCAGCAGGGACCTCCATTTCTAGTAAGAGGGACCACTCTTTTGACAGGGAATACCAGCTACTTGAACTTGAGAAAGTTGGGCTTAGGCAATAGCAGCTGCCCTTGATAAAGAGTCCCTGGAAGTTCAGAGAGCAAGGAAGAATCTGGGACTAGAGTCCCATGGTGGCAGCAACAGTGTCCCTAGAGTTAAGAAACATTCCTTTGAACATAGGAACCTGAGCAAGATTGTCATTCCCTACCATGTCGGGGATGACATCCACAAATAGATAACTGCTTTAGAGAGGGCCTGTAAAGTTCAGAAGGTCCCTCAAGAGCAGTGGGCAGCTATCTTGTGGCTCTCCTTTGCTGACAAAGGTAGAGATAAGCTCCTCACTGTTAGAGAAGATGATGCTGACAATTACTCAGTCTTGAAGAGTGCTCTCATTGATGGGTTTGGCTTAACCACTGAGTAATACAGAATTAAGTTCAGA
Source organism: Calotriton arnoldi (assembly GCA_963921515.1). Classification (NCBI taxonomy): domain Eukaryota; kingdom Metazoa; phylum Chordata; class Amphibia; order Caudata; family Salamandridae; genus Calotriton; species Calotriton arnoldi. The sequence goes on from CAWUFW010005013.1 coordinate 255,528, forward strand.
GATACCCAGAAGCACAAACCCAGGACTGGGTAGATTTTGTGGATAGTGCCATTAAGGATCTGGAAGGTTGGTTGCTTGGCAGCAAAGTACATGACTATGAAGGATTGTACAATTTGATGATGAGGGAGCAGATCCTTAATTATTGTCAAAATCAGCTTTTGCATCAGTACCTGGTAGACTCAGATCTGACTTCTCCCCAAGAATTGGGAAAGAAGGCAGATAAGTGGGTCAAAACCGGGGTGAAGCAGAAAAACCAGAACAGTGGTTACGACCAGAAGAAGCAGGAGGCTTCCAAAACTCAAGATAAGGGAGGGGACAAGGGCAAAGACAAGAAAGAGTCTGCTCAAGGGCCCCAAAAACCTGCATCTGGGTCACAGACCAACAAAAAAGGCAAGAAGAAACCTTGGTGTTACTTTTGTAAGATGAAAACCCATTGGACAAAGGATGCTGATTGTCCAAAAGCCAAAGAGAATACACATCCTACCACCGCCCCCATGGCAACTGCGCCCCCTAGCACAGGTACAAGTGGTGGTACAGGGAACAAGGAATTAGCAGGGTTAACCTTGGGATCTGAGTTGGGCTCTGGCTTAGTCAGAACTCCAGCTCAGGCTGTTCTAGTTTGTGATGGTGGCATAGATCTTGCTACCTTACGTGTCAGTTCCAGTAATCTGGGCAAGTACAGACAACAGCCTTTGATCAATGGAATAGAGGCAATGGCCTACAGGGACACAGGGGCCAGTGTCACCATGGTGACAGAGAAACTTGTGTCTACTGGACAAATCATACTTGGTGAAATGTACCAAGTGACCAATGCAAACAATGTCAGGACTGACCATTCCTTGGCAGTTGTTAATTTCAGATGGGGAGGGCTAACTGGCTCTAAAAAGGTTGTGGTAAGTTCAGACCTACCAGTAGAGTGTTTGTTGGGCAATGATTTGGAGACTTCAGCCCAGGCTGAGGTTGAATTTAGGACTCATCCAGCAATGTTGGGCATCTCTGCAGATGTGTTTGCTGTGACTAGGTCATAAGCCAAACTGACATCCACTGAACAGGCCCTGGATCCTGGAACAATGGACCAGGTGCCTTCCAAGAGAAGGAGTAGGAGGGGTAAGGCTGTGTCTTCCCCCCAGACTTAAAGTGAGGATCAGTCTTTTGAGGGAGATGATCTTAGGCCCTGTGAAGGAACTGCCCCAAATGAACTTGAGCCTGATCAGGTTGAGTTCTTTGGGGCAGGGGGCCCTTCCAGGGCAGACTTGAGTTTGGAGCAGCAAACCTGCCCCTCTCTTGAACCCCTCAGACAGCAAGCTGCTGCTGAGGCTGCTGGGAATGTTAGTGGGTCCCAAAGGTTCTACTGGGATGATGGACTGCTTTACTCAGAGGGTAGAGACCCCATGCCTGGTGCCACCAGAAGATTGGTTATACCTCTGATGTTTAGCGGATTCCTACTCATCCTATCACAGGGCATTCCTCTAGCAGGCCACTTAGGTCAAAGTAAAACTTGGGACAGGCTTGTCCCTCACTTTCCCTGGCCTCACATGTCTGAGGACACAAAGGAGTTTTGTCGCTCCTGTGCCACTTGCCAAGCCAGTGGTAAGGCAGGTGGCACCACAAAGGACCCCCTGATCCTACTTCCAGTGGTGGGGGTTCCCTTTGAGAGGGTTGGGATTGATATCATTGGTCCCATGAACCCTCCTACAGCATCTGGGCACAGTTGCATTCTAGTGGTGGTGGACCATGCCACTAAGTACCCAGAAGCCATTCCTCTTAGGACCACTACAGGTCCTGTGGTAGCAAGGGCTCTCTTGGGAATTTTCTCCAGGGTGGGCTTTCCTAAGGAGGTATTAACTGACAGAGGTACAAACTTCATGTCCAGTTATATTACTGCAATGTGTAAGGAGTGTGGTATAAATTACAAATTCACCACACCATATCATCCTCAATGCAATGGGTTAGTTGAAAGATTCAACAAAACCCTGAAGGGCATGGTCATGTGCCTCCCAGAAAAGCTTAGGCAAAAATGGGATGTCCTTCTGCCCTGCCTTCTCTTTGCCTACAGAGAGGTCCCTCAGAAGGGGGTTGAACTTCTGTTTGGGCATCCAGTTAGGGGTCCCTTGTGTCTGGTGAAGGAGGGATGGGAGTTACCTCTCAAACCTCCCAAACAAGACATAGTGGACGATGTATAGGCTTTCCTGTTTTCAGTTTCTATTTTTGGTAAATTCTGGTGTTTTTTTTTCAGTGTTTTCAATACCTGAAAAAAAAATTGTGGTTATCAGTGGTTACACATTTTCGCGCCATTAAAAACAATAGAATCAGTGTTTTTCCGGTGTTTATGGAATGTTTTGGTTTTAATTATTGCTTGCTTTCTGCACTGATAGTGCATGTGTATAGACAGCGTGTGTACAGGGTATATGAGGCTCAAATACATTTTTACAAATCAAACTTATTGTAGTACATCATTCAATACTTCTTTAGTGAGTCTGTGGTCATGCGGGCTCGCTCTTTCCTTCCGATGTAAACGTTTATCTGTGAAAAGGCCCTCTCAACATTGGCACTTGAGTTGGGCAACGCCAAAACAGCCAGTACACAATTTGCTAACTCTGGCCAAAGACATAGCTGTCCATGCCAGTACTGGTGCACCTGAAGATTGTGATTATCTATGACATGTTCTGCAACATTTGCGTTGAATTGGGCGCATATGCCCTCAGTTATTAAAGCAGTCAAAAATTAAGCAGTACTTTTCAAAGTCTGGAAAAAAATCAGAAGGGATCTAGAACTTGTGCAGAGTACCTCAGTGAGGCTTCATTAACTTCAAATGCCATGGTTGGTGAAGGGACATTTCTATGCATCATTGCAAGCCATTTCCCATAGACTGTAAAATAACATTTCCTGAATTGCTCCTCAACATTCCTTTACTTACCAAGTGGCAAGAATTCTAACATGCAGCATGTTGCAGTGTCAAAGTCACAAAAAGTGTCGCCCAGCCTACTCTCAAGGAGATGTTTCAGATCTACACCAATTACGCTGAACACTTGGTAGACAAAGGTGTTTTCAGACTCTAGTATTTTGATTATGTCCACTACATCAGTCATGTATTCCTGTAAAAACCTAAGCATGCAGTAGACTGTACTTTTTTCACATCACTATCAATATGTGACCAAAGATCATCCCATTTCTTGCCCTTGGCATTATTACTAAGCAAAAATGATGTAAACGGTCACAACATGGATAATATAGCATTCACAGCCTCTAGAACTGAGAACCACCGGCTAAATGACACAGTTAGGATGACTCTTTCTCTGATGCCACCGAAGCACAAAATGAGAATTATTTGCATTTTAGTTCCTGGGCATACCGAAACTGTGCACCAGAATGGACTACAAAGTCAATGGCATTCTTCATTAACTCTGAAGTTTGTAAAGATGCTTTCAGCATACCATCTAGCAAGTGACAAGGATCTCTTACAGGGAAGCACTTCCGCTCAGATATTGATTTTGACAGGTCATCATACAACTTTTTCTTATACGTAGCCGAATTACTGGAAATTCAAACAATATCACTCCAATCTTTATTGAACTTGGTAGGAACTTTTTTGCAGCAGCATTCCAAGTGACACTGCGTTCCATGTTTACCAAACGTCTGGTGTCATGTTTTCACCACTATCTCAGATGCTTGGTGACAACACTCTTTTCACATATACCTGTCACTACACCTTGCATTGAATGTTTAAAGCCTGGAGTGTTTGGCAGTTCATCTACAATCAATAATGACTCATTAGAAAAGGGGGCTGATGTATCAAAGGATTTCACCCATTCTCTGTGGGTAAATGTGATGGTATATATTGGGAAAGATTCTTATGTAACCAACCATTTTACCTATCAGTGAAATAAATTTGTAGCCAAAATATCAAATATTATTTTGATATTCCTGATTCTCTACAGTTTATAAAATAACTAAATAAGACCTAAAACATGCTTCTAAACTCTTTATCTTTAGACCAAAGACTACAAAACTGAAAAAGCAGATGGAAGAACAAACAATATTTTAGTGACATCCATAAACAACAAAACTCAAGCAGAATAATGTTAGCCCAGTCTGTCTTGCTGCTGCCTTGTATGAAACACAATTTTTATTGTTTTACGACAGACAAATAATATACACATGACATTATCGATTGATGACATATACATATGTATGGGCATTTCGTCAGTTTAGTTTACAAGCTTCAGCAATGTCCAAGGTGTACATCTTATGCCATACAAAATGACTGTTACAGTGTACATAGAGTCACGATTAAATAATATATTTCTTCATGAAACATTGCAACAGAACTATTCTATTTCTCAAAGTTCCCCCCTCCCGCTTCCATGGTCTCCTCCCTTAACTGTATGTGATAGTAATGTGAGTAATCTTGTGCATAACTGTAGGATTAGACAATAATGTATCCTTGATCGTCATCGAAACATTACGGAGTCTCTTAATATATAATCCTAAACGGGTACGTTCGTATTATCAGGCGTTAGTGGAGAGATTAGGTTTTCACTTTGGCAGACTGGGCGGTCCAATGGATCAATAGCTTTTAATGATTCCAGCATCCGGTCCCATTCCATTGATATGGGTATTTTACGCAAGCCTCTAGATTCTTCTTTACGTATAATGGCACTCTCTGCGCTGCCCCATCGGGTCATTTATGTGTGCAAGGTAAGTAATGTAGGGGAAAGGGCTGATTTCCATCTCAGAGTAATTGCGCGCTTTGCTATAAGAATCGCCATGTCCGCAAACCTATAGTGTACTTTCATCCCTTTCGGGCAAGGGTGTAACCCCAATAGGCAACTCTCTGGTGTTGTCCAGACAGTCGTGCCTGTCAGTTCTTGTATCAGGTATCCTACGCTGTGCCAGTATCCTCTCAGTCGTGGGCACTCCCAAAGCATGTGGAGTATATCTGCGTCAGGTTCCTGACATCGAGGGAAGGAGAGTCGAGCCTCTGGGTACATACTATTAAGACGGTGTGGTGTAAGGTACGCCCTATGTAGGATCATACACTGTATATACTTAAATTTAGCGTTCCTAGATACCTTTTTAGGAAATTCTAATATAGTTGCCCATTCTTTGTCCGTGAAATTCCTGCCCAAGTCGCCCACCCATTTTTCACGCATCGGGTCGAGTGATATTTTAGCGTGTGATCTAATGCCCTTATATAGCCAATGGGTAAGATGTCGTCCTTCGGCCATTAAATGTACTGCGTGTATTAGTTCATGAGTAGAAGGCTCCACTCCGTCTGGGGACCAGTGTCATTTAATGTAATGAGAGATGGCAGCATGTAAAATAAATAATGTCTGGGGGACACCTTGTGCATGAGTGAAATTTTCATGATCTGCTAGTGCCCTATCTATAAACAGTGCCCCGATTGTCGACACTCCTTCCTGTGTCCATTGTAGGATTTTACGGGCAGTGATCCGTCCATTGGCCACAGGTATTCCCAACAAGGGAATGTTGGGAGAATACGGGGGGACTCGCTTAGTGTATTGTAGTGTCCGCTTCCAGAACAATATAGCCGTTTTGAGTAAAGGGGGCACCATGTTGGGCAACCTAGTATTAGGTAAAAGCAATGTGTGAAGTATACCTCGGTGAAGGAGTTGTGGCGTGTAGCCAATCTCATGTATGTTTCACCCTGCCAACCAATAAGACAGCCACTGCAGTTGGCTAGCCATACAATACGCACGAAAATCAGGGGCTCCCAAACCCCCCTCCTCGGGCCTCAATTGTAATTTAGCAAGGCTCATCCTCCTGCGACCATTTCCCTAGATAAGCTCTATCAGAAGGGTGTCAAGTGTATGAAAGATATGTGCAGGAATTAAGATCGGTAAATTCGTAAAAAAGTATAAAAGTCTTGGGAGCATCACCATTTTGGAAATGGCAACCCTACCCATCACCGACAGGGGCAGTGATGTCCAGAAAGAGACTTGTGCTCGTAAGGATCTGATCGTCTTCATAATATTGCCATCCAATAGATCTTGTGGGGATCCATATATTTGTATGCCCAAGTATTTAAAGGTGTGTGGCGCAGTTAATATTATGTCACCAAAATTAAGAGGGTCCGGATTGTCCCTATATTGTATGAAATATGCATGTGATTTAGGAGCATTTATTGCCAGACCAGAGACCTGTTCAAACTGTTGAAATATGGAAGGAATGGGATCTATGGCCGAGGCCATGTCTTGCAGGAAGATTATAAGATCATCAGCATATGCCGATACTATATGTGTCGATTGGCCTATCCGGATCCCCAGAGCTGTAGCCTCTGTGCGCAGTTTAACGAGTAAGGGTTCTAATGATAGAACAAATAATAGTGGCGACAAGGGACATCCTTGACGTGTGCCCCTTTCTACCAGATATGGGTGAGATATGTGAGATCCTGTCCGGACACGTGCGGTGGGGGCGGTATACAATAATTTAACCCATTTGAGGTAGACCTTCTACACGCCCACCCGCCAGCTACGATCAACCAGCCACGCCCTCGCCACCGTACCACGCATCCGCAGAGCCACCGCCGGAGGAAGATCCTTCTCCTACCTGGCAGCCAAGACCTGGAACTCCCTCCCCACTCACCTTCGGCGAACCCAGGACCATCTCTCCTTCAGGAAGCAGCTCAAGACCTGGCTGTTCGAGCAGTAACTTACCCCCTCCCCCAGCGCCTTGAGACCCTCCCGGGTGAGTAGCGCGCTCTATAAATGCCGTGATTGATTGATTGATTTTTTCCGGTATGCCATAGTGTTTCAGCGTTGCAAACATATACGCCCAGTTGAGGGTATCGAACGCTTGTTGGAGATCCAGAGAAATACACCCCGCATCACGAGAAAGTTTGGATGCTGCTTCTAATATGTGATGTAATCTCCTGATATTGAGGGAAGTATTTCGACCGGGTACAAAACCACATTGGTCAAGGTGAACCAATTTGGGAAGATAAGAAAGGAGGCGTCTTGCCAGTACCTTGCTGAGTATTTTATATTCAGTGGGCAATAAGGAAAGAGGGCGATAACCTGACATGTCTCGGGGATCCCTATTTGGTTTGGGGAGGGACGTGACTAGTGCCTGCATGGTAGTCAGCGGGAGAGAGCGTCTCTCATAGGCTGCTTTGTATAATTTTTCTAATCTTGGAGCTAATTTGTCCACATATGTGCAGTAGAATTCAGATGGTAATCCATCTAGTTCCGGCGTTTTATTATTCGGGAGCTCTTTAATGGCCTCTTTGATTTCGGATCTAGTGATAGGATTTTGCATCTCTTTTCGAGCTTCCGGTGGTAGTTTAGGGAATGGGAGACCACGTAGAAATTCAGTTATGTGGCTCAGTGGTGTGGTATTAGGAGCAGTATACAATGTTTTATAATAAGTACTGAATGCCAGGTTGATCTCCACCTGAGTGCGAACAATGGTGCCGTCCAAAAGTTGTATTTCTGGTATCGGGACTGGAGGGGGAGTGTCTCGTATGATACGTACCAGTAGGGCACCGGATTTATCCGCCTCAACATGACTGTACAGAGTATATGCCTTATAATCTATTAAGCGAAGTTGTTCAAGGAGTTCAGCATGTTTAATTCTTGCTTCCTGTAAATATTTTTGTTTAGTTGGGTCGGTGTTAGCCTCTTGCTCTAGAAAACTCAGAGAGTCCTCGACCGAAGTAAGTGACTTATGTACTTCTTGTCGGGCTCCCACAGTTGCCCCTATGGCCGTACCCCTAATTATCGTTTTAAAGGCATCCCACTCAATTAGACGGGACGACGCAGAACCCTTATTCTCGGCAAAGTAATTAGTGATGGCAGTGCCCATTGTACTCCGAAACACTGCATCTTCTAAAGTCTGTGGCCACAGTCTCCACGTCGGGACCGGGGTAGATACCTTTCCCCATTCTAATACAATCTCTAGTGGGTTATGATCTGATAGTGTTTTCCCTAGATATGTAGACTTGGAAATCTGGGATATCAGAGATGTGGAGCAAAGTATCCTATCCAATCTAGTATGTAACTGATGTGGTGGAGAATAAAAGGAGTATTCCCTACTAGTTGGATTTTGAAAACGCCATATGTCATGTAGTGTCCAACCCGCAGCCCAGGATTGTAGGAATTCTGCTAGCTTGATGGTGGCCGCACCCCGGACCGGGGGATGGGAGCGATCTAGATACACGTCTAATACAGAACTGTAGTCACCACCCAGCACCCATGGAAAAGCAACCCAGTCTGACAGTACTGTATTTAAGCCAGTGAGATAAGTCTGCTGTTCATAATTTGGAGCATATACACTACCTATCAAAATTGGTACACCGTCTAGCATACCTTGGACTAATACATAACGGCCTGCTACATCTATACGCTGTTCCCCCAGCATGAAGGGTACTCCATGTCGAACCCAAATAAGTGCCCCTCTCACAAATGCTGAGTAGGACGTGTTATATATTTGGCCTTTCCATTTTTTGCGCATCTTAAGTACCTCAGAGTTGGTTAGGTGGCTTTCCTGAAGCAGGGCTATATGTACTTTTCGTCTATTTAATTGAGCATGTATCCGGTGGCATTTGTGAACTGAACCCATTCCTCGCACATTCCAAGTAATTACCTTGTAGCTACTCAACATGTCCAATCAATAGTCGGACAAATGCAACGATACGTCCCAGGAGAGCATGAGAAAGGAGTTGTGTAACACTAGACGGGAGGAGCCAGAGACCCAATACTACTCTTTTAAATACTAAACCCAATACTAGGGCCAACAAGAAAACTACGTTGGTCCAAACATATACATAACAAACTGTTTCCAAACGGTTACAAGATGCAGAAACTGAGGAGGGGGTGGTTCCTACATGAAACATGATGGTACATTTCCATTCAGAGCTACTCACGTTGCGGGACCCATAATAATTATATAGCTAGTGGATTCTGGGGGAGAAGAAAGAGAATGACAGAATAAATTACACTTTTGAAAACATCTTACGTCCCTTCAGATCATATAGGTTGACTTTGAACGTCACTCTTCTCCGTGTACTGTCTCGATGTCCCTCAGCCGAACAGGTCCTTCACTATTTGTGGGGTGATCGACGGGAATAGTACTTCATTGCTTTCAGAGTCAGAGTGTATTAAATTATCATCTGAGTGTTCAGACGTCGTTATTTGGGTAGTGACACGTATAGAGGATGCCGTCGCCAATGCCGACTCTCGTTCCAGTAAGGCCTGTTCCGGTGGTGGTTTCTTCATGGGAGGCCTACGCAGTGATCGGTTACGGCGGGTGTTTGGTTTAGTAGATGGCACAGAGGTTTGCCGTAGTTGTTGGTCAAGTTTGTCCAGCATTTGAGAGGGGAGAGTAGACTCCAGCCATTCATTGGCAGCTTCGGGACATTCAAAAAAGTGAGATTTTTGATTATAGATAATCTTCAAACGTGCCGGAAATAGTAGAGCATACTTGAGAACCAATGCTTGAAGTTTTCGCTTCAATGGTTGGTAGGAGGCCCTTTGTCATTGTACTTGGACAGTATAGTCCGGGTAAAGGGAGATCCGGTTGTTCTCAAATTGTATCGAAACATTCTCCCTAGCTTTCTGAAGCAGGAGGTCTCGGTCCCTAAAATTGAGAATACAGACTATTGGCGGTTGTGGTGGAAGTCCTGCTACTGGCCTGCCCGTGGGGATTCGGTGTGCTCTTTCAACACAGAAAAAAGAGGATAACCCCTCTGGGGCGACGAGCTTCCTGAGCCATTGTTTCACAAATTGGGTCACATTGGTGCCCTCCGAGCATTCCGGAAGACCTATAATTCGGACGTTATTACATCGGGCTCTTCCTTCAGCATCTTCCGCTCTATCAAGTAGGGTGGTCAGTTGTTTGTGCATTTGAGTCAATTGTTCGGTATGTTCTTTGTGTTGTGGCACTATGTCTAGTAATGTTTGTTTATTATTTTTGACAGTCTCGGATAGTTTATCATGGTTTGCATGTAAGAGAGTAAAGCCAGTGGTGAGGGTTCCAATTTGATGTTCAATAGACTGACGTGATTCCCTTATTTCCTGCAAAATTTGGTCAAGCTTATCAGGTGTTGGTGTCAGCGCCGTCGGGGGAACACAACTGATCGATGGGGCCTGGGATGATGAATCTGAGTCCCCTTGGACAGTTAATTCTTCAGATGGGATCTCGGTCTGCTTTCCTTTGGTGCGCCCCATTGCTGCACGTGGGAACCAGTTGTGTGTTGGATAAAGCGTTCAGAGCAACAGCCGCCTAATGTGTTGCCAATACCAGTATGTGAGGTCACCACTCCATTTCTCATAGTGCAATATAGTCTCCGAGTAGGTAGGTAGGACTTTATGGTGGTAGGCATGATTGCGGCTTTGCACAGGCAGGTCTTATTACACTCAACTGTTGAATGACATACAGGATAGAGAATTTTAGTTGATGGTGCACTGATCAGGTCATACACAATGATCTGTTACTCAAGTCACAGAGCCGCCTGGTAGGGAGTCATAAGCCAATGAGTGTTTGAGCAAAAAAGGGGGGGCTCCACCATTAACGTTGAAATGGGTGTTATAAATATTGTTTCTCACAGGTAAAAGTTTGAGACACTCAGAGGGTGATGCACTATTCTCCACAGCACACGCAGATAGGAAAGGACCAAAGCAATTCATCGCTTGCGGCCTCTGGACATCAGTAAGAATGTTCTCCCTTTCCCCAGCACAGTCGGGCAACAGTGCTCCGATGCAATCCACTGTCGATCGGGTCCTCACGATCTCAGGAGAAACCCAGCATTCGCCCAGTACTGGTAGAACAAAGGGAAAGCTGTGGGGATATATAGCGCCAGCTGGTGTCATCTTACACACACCAGTGTGTGGAGGCCGGCAGTAGCAGGAGGGCCCCAGTCACACCATAGCCAGGAGTCGCAGTGACGCAGTAAAAACGTTGCGCAATGGCGGCTCACTGCCGATCCCAAGTCCGGCGCTGGTGTCAGGGAGTGGGCCACAAACAGACACCCCCATGCAGTGAGAGGCCAAAGGAGATCCAGCACCCACGGGGAGATGGTCCGCGCTCACTTCCTCCCTCCGCAGAGCACAAGTCCAGGAACCCTCGAACATGCAGGTTAGAGTGTGTTGGACTTGGCCCTTTTTGCAGGGTCATCCCTAAACTTTTTGCCTTTCTCCTAGCCTTTTTTCTGACATGGTGTTGGTGGTTTTAGGACTCTGGGCACTTTAGCACTGCTGTCCAGTGTAACGTGTGTGTGCTCTCTGTGATAAACATGGTAAGACTGGTCTACACCTGTTTGGCCTATTTAATTTACCTGTCAGTCCCTTGTAAAGTGGTATCTCATATACCCAGGGCTGGTAAATTGAATGCTACTGGTGGGCTTGCAGCGCTGATTGCGCCACCCACCAAAGTAGCCTTTCAAACCTATCTCAGGCCTCTGCCATTGCAGGGCCTGTGCGCGCAGTGTTACTGCCGCTGTGACGTGGCACCTAAAGTGTGTGCTATGTCTGTGACCCCCCTTTTACTGCATGTCAGTCACCCCTAAGGTAGGCCCTAGCTAGCCCTATGGGCAGGGTGCATTGTAGGTAAAAGATAGGACATGTACCTTAAGTGTGTGACATGTCCTGGTAGTGACAAACAGCCATTTTGGTTTCTCACTACTGTGGGGCTGCCCTCCCATAGGAATGAATTGGGGATTCCCTGATAAGTGTTTCAGTGGTAATTCCTGATATGAGAGGAACAGCGTGGTCAAGTTTGGTATATTTGGAATGGTAATAATAAATGCTGCGCAATGGTGTGCGCAGATTTATTATAACTATTTTAGAAATGCCACTTTTAGAAGTTGGCATTTCTGTGTGCTGTGTCTGCCTGCCTGATGTGAATTGCATGTCTGGCTTTTAAGTTACAGGGGTGGGGAGGTGTGTGTGGCTCTAGGAGGGGCAGGGTGAGTCAGCACTAGGCTGAATGGGACATCTGCATTTGGAGCAGTGGGAGGAGTAGTCCCCTGACCCTGAATAGCATTGTGCCTGCCCTGTACAATGCTGGCTCCGCCTCCTGTGGTGTGTCTGATCACCGAGCCCCCACCTGACAAAGGGGAAGAGGAGCCTGGTAAACAGGGTGCTCCAATTCCCCCCTGAACCAGTTTTTGCTGGTTCCCCCAAGCCCTGTGCCAGGGCAGACAAAGGAATGTGACATATAAATATAGGGGCTGTGACCCCATGAAGTGTGCTGTTTCTGGACTTGCTGGGGGCTTGCTGCTGCATGGGGCCCAGGAGGAACAGCCACGAGGGCTTGCCTCCCTGCTGGAGGGCCCTGTGTGCTGGCCTCCGTGGGCCCAGCTATGCCCCATGGACCTAAGGACTTTAGTTGCATCCAGCGCCTCGTGAGTGCTGTATTTTGCTTGCCCAGGAGAGAGGAGCGCGTGGGCTTCGCAGCGCTGAGCTGCCTGTCTTTTCAGGGGAAATCCCCGTCGTAGGGATTCCCCCGTGATGCTGCGTGGAGCGGGTGCCCACCCCGCTTTATGAATAGTTAAGAGGCGGGTGCCCACCCCGCTTTGTGCACCTTTGATTTTGCGGGTGCCCACCCTGCTTTTTGCACCTTGGAGGAGCGGGTGCCCACCCCGCAATTGCCTGTGTTCTACGCGGGAGACTACCCCGCATTGCCGCTTTGTGTTGGTGTCTAGCGGGTGCCCACCCCGCATAGCACCGCCAGGAGAGGAGGGCGCCGCACCTCGGGTGCGACAAGGAAGCCAGGCAACCTTCATGCCTGACTGTGGGCGGGGCTCCCGAGCGGAAAGGAAAGCCCCGCCAGTTACCTGGAGACCGCAAGGAAGAGCCCAACCGGGGTCCCGAGGGCTCTCCCTGCCCCGCAGTCTTCTTCGCGACCGGAATCCAGAAGGAGAGAGAGACCCCGAGGAGTGGGGGCTCTCCCAATGCATGCCGCCCGAGACCGGAGAAGCAGAGCCCAGGTGAGAGGGGCTCAGTGTTGCACCCTGTTGGTGCCTTCCAAGGCACAGTGCCAGTGCCTTTTTGTCCCGAGCGGACCCGCAGGAATGCGGGCCGCTCCAACGTGGGCCACATTGTTCTTAGGGCCCCAGTGGGGGTCCAGAGGGCACCGAGGTGCCCGTGCCTCTTTGTTTACTCACAGCTGCACCGCCGTAGCGGGCAGCTGCAACGTTGGGCACTATTATTTTAGAGTCCTAGTGTGGACTCCAGGGGCACGGTAGTGTCAGTGTCTGTTTTTCCCTCAGTTGTGCCGCCATAGCGGGCAACTGCAACGTGGGGCACATTTGTTTACAGAGTCCCAGTGGGGACCTACCCAGAGGGCACAGTGAGTGCCACTGCCCACGTTTTGCTTCACAGCTGCACAGCAATTAGCAGCAGCTGCCATGTTTAGGCCAGCGCGATTGCGCACTTTTGGATTCTACTGCCGTGGCAGCCAGCGCTGACATTTTGGACGTAGGGCATTTGAGCCCTCTGAGCAGGCCAGTTGGCCAGGGGGTCAGTTGGGTTGGTAGGGCGCCAGGCCCTAATGTGATTTATGTGGTGCCTAGGATAAATGTGATTTATGCACCATAATGTATGCCTCTGATGTTTATGCTTAGGAGGTTATTCTCTAATCTGAGGTTTATGCTTGTGAGTTTATTGCATAATGTGTTTATGCTGGTGAGGTTGGCGCATAATGTGTTTTACGCCTAATGTGATAATGCTGAGGTCATTATGGTACCAGTAGTTACTGGTTGTGTTTTTATATTTACTTACCTGTTCTGATGGTTCTGGCAGTGGCCCGATTGGCCCTGTCCTGTATATAATACCCTGTGAATATTGCCTAGTGCCAGTTGGCACAGTGTAAATGTGTGATTATGTTTCTAATGTGTTTATGACAATACAAAGGCTATTTTTTTATATAACCTTGTGTGGAGTTCCTTTTGTGGTGTGTTGCTGCTGTGTGAGTGTGTTGCGCAAACGCTTTACACATTGCCTCTGGGATAAGCCTGACTGCTCGTACCAAGCTACCAAGGGGGTGAGCAGGGGTTATCTTCAGCGTGTAACTCCCTTGCCCTGACTAGAGTGGTGGTTTCTGCCTGGCTTTGGCGCAAGCCTTAGCCAACCAGAAATCCCATTTCTAACATTGGTTGTCAGCGGTGAGGATAGGACTTGCGTTTGCGCAGTCCCACAGCGACAACTGGTTGCACTACAAACTCTGCATGTAGAGAATCACATGTTTGGGGATTATTTCTACTGATTATTTTTCTCCTAAAAGTGTCATTGTTTGAATTGTGTTCTCCTGTTGAACTCTGGGTTGTGTATCTTGCCAAGATGGGGTTAATCTATAATGAGGATAACCTTTTGGAGTACGCCCGGGAAGAGAGAGGAAATGACAGGGCGGGGACGCCAGTAGGTGGGGAGGATCCCATAGATAGGGAGTCCCTTGCTGGGTCCAGTGGCGGGGGCAGTGCCCCATCCCTTTCCCTGTCCCCAGAAGAGTGGTTGGATAGGAGGGAAGAAAGGGAGCATCAGCTGGCGTTGGAAAGGCTCAAAGTGGAGCTAGCGCAGCTGAGTGTGGAGGAGAAAAACCTAGCTCTGGAGGGTAGGTTATCCCCTGAGTGTAGTTTGAGTTGTCTGGATTCACCAGTGAGGGTGGGGTCCAGTGGTGGCAGCAGAAGTGATTCCAGTGTAGGAAGTCCCACTCCCAGAGCCAAGAGGATGGTACCTAGTACCCAGGAGGAGGGTGTCACACCTGAAGGGTATAGGTTGAGGTTCAGGGGAGTAAGAAACTGTCTCACCAGTCTTGGGGGGAGTTTGTGGATGAGTGTTGTGATGCACTGGACAATTGGGTGATGGGTAGCACGGCAAATGATTTTGAAGGGCTGTTCAATCTGGTTGTCAGAGAGAACGTGTTCAGTAATTGTTTTCCGGGGTTGCGCCAACACCTGTTGGGGTGTAAGTTCTCTGATCCCAGGGAGCTTGCACGGGAGGCAGACCTCTGGCTGTGTGCTAGAGGGTCTGAAGAGGCATTGGGGAGTGATCCCAAAAGGAGTGGCTCAGGTATCTTCAGGTCCTGTGTGGTGGAAGAGGCTCAGAGTAGCCCAGCTATGTCCCAGTGTAGTGGGAGGGGTGTAGGGGCTCACGTCCTGTCTCAGTGGAGAAGGAGTGAGTGTGGGACTGTGTGTCCCAAGGTGCCCGAAACCCAGTCTCAGGGCCTGGAGGGTTCCCTAAGTGCGCGCCAGGTCGGGGGCCTAGGCTGTACTGGTAGGCCATTTGAGGAGGATCTCCTAGTGTCAGGATAACCTGGAGCATCTGTAAATGGAGCTCCAGTGGTTCTGGTGTCTGGCGGTGCCGCTCCAGTTGGGAGGGTGCAGAAGTCCAGAGTGAGGGGTGAGAGGGGGATGTGTTCCCCAGTGGGAGAACCAGTGGGTCAGGGACCAGCCAGAAGGGCTGAGTCTCCTAGAAGTGACCATGGCGACACCACTTCTGTCCTGGGGGATCTTCGCGCACTGTCAGATGGACAGGGGTCGGGAGATCTGCGCCAGGCAGACTGTCACACAACACATTAGTCATGTGTTACCCTCGGGGGGGATACTGTGTGAGTCCCCAGAAGTCCTGGTGTGCCAGGCAAGTGCTCAGCCGCGGGGTTCAGCCCCAAAGTTGGGAGGCCAGGTTCAGGATCTGCCTGACCTGGAGGGAAGGACATCTGTAATCGGAGTCCTGACCGGTTTGGCTTCCAGGGGTACCGCTCCAGGTGGGAGGGTACAGAACTCTGGAAGGGGGTGCAGAAGGGGGGGAGCCCTCGCCTCTGACCCTGGTGCAACCTGAGGGTTTAGCCCCTAGGTTGGGAGACTACTTCATGATCAAGAGGAACCTGTTGCCAAAGGGGATAGCTGAAGAGAGTGAGGAGACTGCCCTTGCTGTGTGATCTGAGGCTGACCTGCCGTTTGCTGTTCTGCTGAGGAGAGGACAAGGGACTTTGCTGTGTGCTGTGTCCCCCTGCTTGAGAAAAAGGGACTTTGCTGTGTGCTGTATCCTGAAGGACGTCTCCAAGGGCCTGAGTGAGCTGGCCTCCTGTTAGGAAGTTTCAGCTGGTGGGAGAGTTGTGTTCTGAGGGTGCCTCTCCAAGGAGGAGGGTGTGGAACCCTAGAAGAAGAGGTAGGGGGAGGAGAGCCTCGCCCGTGACTTCTGGTCAGCCTGAGGGTGCGGACCCTAGGTTGGAGGATCAGTGGCAGTTTGGAACTACACTGAGAGGAAGAGTGGAGAATGGTTACTATGTGCCAGGGGTTACTGCCCCCCACTCTGTGGATTGGCAAGGACCAGTGACATCTGGGTGGCCTAGGGCCTGGTCCTGGCCGTGGACAACTAGGGAGTACCAGTGGGGTAACCTATTTGGTCCTGAGAGCTTTTTCAGAGGAAACCGCATGGGTTCAGAGTGGCGTAGAACCGGAAGGTGTCCCTGCAGTTGTGGGCCTGTGTCCGTGTTCTATCGCCCAAAGCAGGGAAGCCCATCAAGGTGGTGATTGGTCTACCCTGCGTTTTGGCTGGAAGGGGGTTGTGCTGGACTTGGCCCTTTTTGCAGGGTCATCCCTAAACTTTTTGCCTTTCTCCTAGCCTTTTTTCTGACATGGTGTTGGTGGTTTTAGGACTTTGGGCACTTTAGCACTGCTGTCCAGTGTAAAGTGTGTGTGCTCTCTGTTATAAACATGGTAAGATTGGTCTACACCTGTTTGGCCTATTTAATTTACCTGTCAGTCCCTTGTAAAGTGGTATCTCATATACCCAGGGCTGGTAAATTAAATGGTACTGGTGGGCTTGCAGCGCTGATTGCGCCACCCACCAAAGTAGCCTTTCAAACCTATCTCAGGCATCTGCCATTGCAGGGCCTGTGCGCGCAGTGTTACTGCTGCTGTGACGTGGCACCTAAAGTGTGTGCCATGTCTGTGACCCCCTTTTTACTGCATGTCAGTCACCCCTATGGTAGGCCCTAGCTAGCCCTATGGGCAGGGTGCATTGTTGGTAAAAGATAGGACATGTACCTTAAGTGTGTGACATGTCCTGGTAGTGACAAACAGCCATTTTGGTTTCTCACTACTGTGGGGCTGCCCTCCCATAGGAATGCATTGGGGATTCCCTGATAAGTGTTTCAGTGGTAATTCCTGATATGAGAGGAGCAGCGTGGTCAAGTTTGGTATATTTGGAATGGTAATAATAAATGCTGCACAATGGAGTGCGCAGATTTATTATAACTATTTTAGAAATGCCACTTTTAGAAGTTGGCATTTCTGTGTGCTATGTGTCTGCCTGCCTGATGTGAATTGCATGTCTAGCTTTTGAGTGACAGGGGTGGGGAGGTGTGTGTGGCTCTAGGAGGGGCAGGGTGAGTCAGCACTAGGCTGAATGGGACATCTGCATTTGGAGTAGTGGGAGGAGTAGTCCCCTGACCCTGAATAGGATTGTGCCTGCCCTGTACAATGCTGGCTCCACCCCCTGTGGTGTGTCTGATCACCGAGCCCCCACCTGACAAAGGGGAAGAGGAGCCTGGTAAACAGGGTGCTCCAATACCCCATGAACCAGTTTTTGCTGGTTCCCCCAAGCCCTGTGCCAGGGCAGACAAAGGAATGTGACATATAAATATAGGGGCTGTGACCCCATGAAGTGTGCTGTTTCTGGACTTGCTGGGGGCTTGCTGCTGCTGGGGGCCCAGGAGGAACCGCCACGAGGGCTTGCCTCCCTGCTGGAAGGCCCTGTGTGCTGGCCTCCCTGGGCCCAGCTATGCCCCATGGACCTAAGGACTTTAGTTGCACCCAGCGCCTCGTGAGCGCTGTATTTTGCTTGCCCAGGAGAGAGGAGCGCATGGGCTTCGCAGCGCTGAGCTGCCTGTCTTTTCAGGGGAAATCCCCATCGTAGGGATTCCCCCGTGATGCTGCGTGGAGCGGGTGCCCACCCCGCTTTATGAATAGTTAAGAGGCAGGTGCCCACCCCGCTTTGTGCACCTTTGACTTTGCGGGTGCCCACCCCGCTTTGTGCACCTTTGATTTTGCGGGTGCCCACCCCGCTTTTTGCACCTTGGAGGAGCGGGTGCCCACCCTGCAATTGCCTGTGTTCTACGCGGGAGCCTACCCCGCATTGCCACTTTGTGTTGGTTTCTAGCGGGTGCCCACCCTATATAGCACCGCCAGGAGAGGAGGGCGCCGCACCTGTGGTGCGACGCGGAAGCCAGGCAACCTTCGTGCCTGACTGTGGGCGGGGCTCCCGTGCGGAAAGGGAAGCCCCGCCAGTTACCTGGAGACCGCAAGGAAGAGCCCAACCGGGGTCCCGAGGGCTCTCCCTGCCCCGCAGTCTTCTTCGCAACCGGAATCCAGAAGGAGAGAGAGACCCCGAGGAGTGGGGGCTCTCCCAATGCATGCCGCCTGAGACCGGAGAAGCAGAGCCCAGGTGAGAGGGGCTCAGTGTTGCACCCTGTTGGTGCCTTCCAAGGCACAGTGCCGGTGCCTTTTTGTCCCGAGCGGCCCCGCAGGAGAGCGGGCCGCTCCAACGTGGGCCACATTGTTCTTAGGGCCCCAGTGGGGGTCCTGAGGGCACCGAGGTGCCCGTGCCTCTTTGTTTACTCACAGCTGCACCACTGTAGCGGGCAGCTGCAACATTGGGCACTATTATTTTAGAGTCCTAGTGTGGACTCCAGGGGCACAGTAGTGTCAGTGTCTGTTTTCCCCTCAGTTGCGCTGCCATAGCGGGCAACTGCAACGTGGGGCACATTTGTTTACAGAGTCCCAGTGGGGACCCATCCAGAGGGCACAGTGAGTGCCAGTGCCCACGTTTTGCTTCACAGCTGCACAGCAATTAGCGGCAGCTGCCACGTTTAGGCCAGCGCGATTGCA
The DNA here is from genome assembly GCA_963921515.1 of Calotriton arnoldi. Taxonomy (NCBI): domain Eukaryota; kingdom Metazoa; phylum Chordata; class Amphibia; order Caudata; family Salamandridae; genus Calotriton; species Calotriton arnoldi. The sequence continues at coordinate 274,375 of CAWUFW010005013.1, forward strand.
CACTTTTGGATTCTGCTGCAGTGGCAGCCAGCCCTGATATTTTGGACATAGGGCATTTGAGCCCTCTGAGAAGGCCAGTTGGCCAGGGGGTCAGTTGGGTTGGTAGGGCGCCAGGCCCTAATGTGATTTATGTGGTGCCTAGGATAAATGTGATTTATGCACCATGATGTATGCCTCTGATGTTTATGTTTAGGAGGTTATTCCCTAATCTGAGGTTTATGCTTGTGAGTTTATTGCATAATGTGTTTATGCTGGTGAGGTTGGCGCATAATGTGTTTTACGCCTAATGTGATAATGCTAAGGTCATTATGGTACCAGTAGTTACTGGTTGTGTTTTTATATTTACTTACCTGTTCTGATGGTTCTGGCAGTGGCCCAATTGGCCCTGTCCTGTATATAATCCCCTGTGAATATTGCCTAGTGCCAGTTGGCACAGTGTAAATGTGTGATTATGTTTCTAATGTGTTTATGACAATACAAAGGATATTTGTTTATATAACCTTGTGTGGAGTTCCTTTTGTGGTGTGCCTAGTGTGTTGCTGCTGTGTGAGTGTGTTGCACAAACGCTTTACACATTGCCTCTGGGATAAATCTGACTGCTCGTGCCAAGCTACCAAGGGGGTGAGCAGGAGTTATCTTCAGTGTGTAACTCCCTTGCTCTGACTAGAGTGGTGGTTTCTGCCTGGCTTTGGCGCAAGCCTTAGCCAACCAGAAATCCCATTTCTAACAGAGTGTGTCTTCCCAGCCGCTCAGGGTCGCACTCACCGTCGGAGGGGTCGCAGGTCTGTAAGGGTGTTCCAAGAGCCAGGCAGGGTAAATCATCAAGGTAGTCGATGCGCAGTCTCCGGCCGGACACTCCCGGGGAGCCGCGCCCTCGTAACAACAGGGCTACGTAGCACGAGCGGGAGACTCCAGTCGTAGTTCGGAGCAGGCGCGGGTCTCCGTGAAGCTGCTTCACCAGTCGATCGATGCCAGGAGGTTTCGGCTGATCAGAGGGGAGATTTCAGCAGCGTTACCCCCAGATATCACAGGTAATTACAGTATTATGCGGGTCCCGGCCGGGAGCTCCGTTAATGTGCGGCCCCCATGTTCGGCGGTTAGCCACGCCCCCGCCTGCTGCCTTGTATAACAAAGTTACATTGTATTGGTCCCTTCAGGAAGAAATAAAAATGAATCTTTCACTCATCTTTCCCTTTCTTTGAATGGCACTTAGTTTATGGCTGCAAAGGTGTTTTTTTCAGTGTTTATATGTTTACACTGGTGATGGCTATTTTCCTTTCGGTGGGGTTTTATCAGTTATTATAGGTTTAAACCTAAAACCAGATATCCTAACTATGTACTTGGTCTCCGCTCCAAGATGGCTGAATACATGAAGAAGGCAAGCCAAGAACTCCAAAAAGCTTGGCATGACCAAAAGGCTGTCCTGACTGTTTACCAGCAAGGCCAGAAGGTGTGGGAGTTGGAGCCAGTGGCCCCAGCAGCTCTCCAGGACAAATGGAGTGGACTCCACACCATATTTGAACAAAAGGGTGAAGTCACCTATCTGGTGGACCTTGGTGGACCTTGGCACTCCCAGAGGCCCCCATAGGGTGCTTCATGTGAACAGGCTAAAACCTTTTGTTGACAGGGCTGACATGGGCTTGCTCATGGCAACTTATGAGGGACAGGAGGAAGAGAGTGACCCTCTCCCTGATCTCCTCTCACAAAACCCTGATGATGGATCAGTTGATGGAGTAGCTTTGGCAGGCATCCTCACTGATCAACATCAGATTGATTGCAGGAAGGTCCTCAATCAATACAGGCATATGTTTTCTTTGACACCCAGTCAAACCACCTGGTGTGCCCATGAAGTGGACACAGGTGAGAGGCTACCTGTTAAAAATAAGATTTACAGGCAGCCTGACCATGTCAGAGATTGCATCTGGACAGAGGTCCAAAAGATGCTTGAATTGGGAATAATTGAGCCCTCAGATAGCCCTTGGGCTAGTCCAGTGGTCCTGGTACCAAAACCTCACACCAAGGATGGAAAGAGAGAGATGAGGTTGTATGTTGACTAGGGGGGGCTCAATGCAGTCACTAGGACCGATGCTCATCCAATTCCTAGGGCAGATGAGCTTATTGAAACCTTGGCCTCAGCCAAGTTCTTCTGCACATTTGACCTTATTGGCAAATCAGACTAGCTGAGGATGCCAAACCAAAGACAGCATTTTCAACCCCTAGTGGACATTTCCAGTTTATTGTGATGCCCTTTGGCTTGAAAAATGCACCTGCCATATTCCAAAGGCTGGTGAATAAAGTTCTCACAGGTCTGGATTCCTATAGTGCAGCATATCTAGATGATATAGCTGTCTTTAGCTCCACCTGGGAGGATCACCTGGTCCACCTGAATAAGTTTTAGAGGCTCTGCAGAAAGCAGGCCTCACTATCAAGGCTACTAAGTGCCAGAAAGGGCAGAGCAAGGTTGTGTACCTGGGCCACCTTGTAGGTGGAGGCCAGGTTCAACCCCTTCAGAGGAAAATCCAGACCATAATGGAATGGGTTGCTCCAACTACCCAGACTCAGGTCAGAGCTTTCTTGGGCCTGACTGGGTACTACAGAAAATTTGTCAAAGGGTATGGGTCCATAGTGACTCCTTTGAATGATCTGACATCTAAGAAAATGCCCAAGAAAGCTCAGTGGATAGTTAGCTGTCAGAAGGCATTTGATGACCTCAAGCAGGCCATGTGCACTGCTCCCATTCTGCAGAGTCCTGACTACTCTAAGCAATTCATTTTCCAAACAGATGCATCTGAGCTGGGGGTAGGGCTGTGTGTCACTACTAAATGCCGAGGGCCAGGATCAACCAGTAGCTTTTATCAGCAGAAGGTTGACCCCAGAGAGAAACGTTGGTCAGCCATTGAGGGGGAGGCCTTTGTTGTGGTCTGGGCCCTGAATAAGCTGAGGCCATACTTGTTTGGCACTCACTTCATTGTTCAGACAGACTACAAGCCCCTCTTATGGCTTAAACAGATGAAGGGTGAAAACGCCAAACTTGTGTAGAACAGTAGGATCTGCTTCTTATGGTTACCTCCATTTTTTGCTTGATGTGATGCTGTTTTTGACTAGTCTGACTGGGCTCCTGCTAATCAGGACCCCAGCCTATCTGCTTTCTCCCTAAATTGTTGTGGTCAGTTCCCACACTGCACACGCTCTCTGTGGGGTCCCTTTCTACTTACCTTGGGTGGTTCTGTGGGTCCCCAGCAATTCTATGTCCTCTCGACATCGTCGTGACTAGAGTTGTGGTTCTTATACCACTTTCTTAAAATATGGTTTGGTCCCCCCCCCCCCGGGTCCACTGTGTATATCGTGCTATTTACTGCATTTCTAACTAATGTATTGTGTGCATTTTATCTCTGTGTTGGAGATACTTGAACATTCTAGAGAGTATTATATAATAAATACATATTTTTATAAATACTTGGTGTGGTTGCTTTTCACTTAATCTATACTATAAGATTGCATTTTGGTAAAAAAAAGCTGCTTTACACTCCTTCTGGACTAAGCCTGAAGGCTGCTCTCCACAGCTACCACTTAGAGAGCTTTCTAAAGTTGTCTAAGACCGCTTAAATCAACATAAGTGTTGTCTGGACTGGGGTAGGTGTCCACTTACATAAGTGTACATCATATACCAGGCCAGCTTCTCACAGGGTTACAAGCCAACCTATCACAGCTTCCATAAAAAGAAGGAATGGAATTATATCTTTTGCAATAGAACATTCCAAATGGAAGGTAGAAGTATGAAAGTTCAAGTCAATCTTAAGCAAAAAAGTGCTATCATACCAATAACATCACAATATAAACATGTTTTCATACCAAATTTGTTAATAACGTGACTTACAATATTTCCTTTTTACAAACTATTAGAAATTGGGGTTTTGTTTTAAGTGGGGGTGAGCCCTCTTCAAGCAAGCACCATAGTTCTTGTCCCTGTGAACCACAATTGTTGTAAACTAAACCTTGTGCTTAACCCTCTGGTAACATGGACACAAGCAGTCAGGCTTAACTTAGGAGCAATGTGTAAAGTATTTATGCAAGACACAAACAGTAATAAAGTGAAAACACAACACAAAAACGGTCCCAACCAGATTTAGAAAAATAGAGTATATTTTAATAAATAAAATGACAGCAAAATGACAAATATCCAATCAGTAGACAAAGACAAATAGCACTTAGATACAGAAAGCGCCAAAGTGCTTGGAGTCGGGCTGAAGCCGGTAAGATCAAGTCAGTCGGAAAGGAGTCGTGCCAGCATCGAGGACCATGGTAGGCCTGAAGAAAGAGCTATCTTCGGGCTGGGTACAGAAAATGCAAGAGTTTACAGAGTCGGGTGCGCCGCCAGGCAGTGGCCACTCACTTTCTGAGTCACAGTGAATGATGATCAAAAACGCTTGCCGTTGAAGCCGAGAGGAGCCACAGTTGCGGAGTCGGATCTGAAGCAGGCATCAGACCAGGATCACTGTCGTCGGTGTCAAACATGAGTCACTGGGCATCGAAGCCACTGGATCCGTGGATAGGGGTCAGCTTCAGAGCCGGAGTCAGGGAGCCGTCAATGGTTGCTGCTGTCATCGGACAGGAGCCGCTGGACTTCGGAACCACTTGTAACTGTTGATTGTAGTCGGGGTGCCAGGACCTTCAGAAGTTGTCGATCAGAACTGCTTCAGAGGCAGAGTCAGAGATCTCGGTGATGCTCAGCATTGCTCTCAGTTGATGAGCAGAAACTTGCAGTAATTGCAGGGGGGAGCACCCTCTTACATTACCCAAAGTTCCTGAACCTTAAGGACAGGCAAGGAGGGGTTAGGACTCACTCCTTCAGAGGACGAAAAACAGCAAGCAAGGACCAGGCTAGGTCTGGTCAGGGAAAAGCAAGTGAGGTCTCTGGAACTAGTTATAGTCCTGAAAGTTCAAGCAGGGACCCACCCAACTGGTTCTTGGAGTCACTCAGGAGTCTGGGAAGGGAGAGCAGGTCCAGTCTCTCAAGCAGCAAGGCAAACAGCTGTGCAGTCTCTTCTTCTGATTTCCAATCCAAAGATGATCTGAGGCAGACTCTGAGATGGGCCTTTTTATTCAGGTGCAAATCTTTGAAGTGGGGGGGCAGAGTATTGCCACTAAGCCTTGCCCTGAGCAGTTCCTCTCCCCTCCCTCAGCCAAGATGTCTGGTCCCTGTTGTGTTGGTCATTGTGTGAGTGTGAAGAAAGGACATTGAAATGTAAGTGGCATGAGTCTTAGCTCCACTCCCTCATCCTACCCCAAGTGTTCACCACTCAGCACACACAGCTCCTGTTGTCTAGTGTCTGGTTCTAAAGCACAACCCAGGGAGACAGTCAGCAGCATGCCAGGCAGGGAGACTGTGCCCAGGAAAGGCCCCAGATACTGGAGGCAAACAAAAAAATACCAACTTTCTAAAAGTTATATTTTTAACATTAGGAGCTAAAATCCAACTTTACCAATAAAGAGGATTTTAAATTCTAATGCAAGTAAGTGTAAGAATTATTTCTCTAGCTGCCCTTATTCTGATTCTAGTCTTTGGTGGTTTGCACAAAGGTGAATCAGTGTTAGTCTATGGGAGAGTGAGGCCTTGCAACAGTGAAAGTCGAATTTGGGAGATGTTCACCATTAGGACATGTAAAACTTAAATTAAATCTGTCCTACTTTTTAACTCCCCAGCACCCTGCCCTCTGAGCTTAAAGGGCCTACGCTAGGGGTTACTTACATGTAATAACAAGCCCTTTTTCTGTAAACAACATGGTCTTGCAAGCGAGAAGCATTCGCTAGCACATGCACTCGCAGGCTCAACCCTAAAAAGGAAGCTTTAAGGCTTGGCAGGTGTTTATCGACATGGTAGTTTTAAAACTACCCTTGCAGGCTGCAGTTGTGCAGGCCTGAGACATAATTTTAGGGATACAGTAGTGGGTGGCACAATAAGTGCTGCAGTCCACTAGTAGCATTTACTGTACAGGCCCTGGGTACCCCAGTAACACTTACCAGGGACTTATCAGTAAATTAAATGTGCCAAACAAGTATATACCAATTGCATCATGTTTAGGGAAGAGAGCACAAGCAATTTAGCCCCAATTCTAATTCAGCAAAAAAGGACCAAAAGGCTTGGGGAGTGACCACTCAAATGATTTTCTGTTCCACACATACCAATAGAATAGTTGCTAAAAGGATGTGAGTCACCTCCTTACATCTTATTTTACAGAAGTATTATAATTGCATATGCTTGAAATGGGGTTTCTGGTTGTCAGTCAGTATGCACCCTGCACAAGCAAGAACCCTCACTCCAGTCAGGATGAGTAAAGTACACACCCAAGTTTACCTGTGTGTGAAAAGCTACAATGGTTCTGTCGGGAAAGAGCAATTGCTTTAGAAATAATAAATAAATCATAAAGTAGCACGTCTATTCAATACAGTTGGAACACGAAAACACTGGCAAGTAAGTGCTTGCAAAAGTATTATTTTATGTTCAATAGAGCAATCTTCATGTATATTTACAGGTATTTACAGGGCTGTCAATATTCAATGCAATATTGGAGTGACATGTATTATAGTGACAATGAGTGCTCAGTGACAGTGGTGCAGTGCATATCATATATACAGTGGTGAGAATAATGTACAAGTTAACAAGGGAAATTAGGCTAAAAGGTGGTCAGAACAACGAAGAGGGCAATATCTCTGGTGAATAGCACAATTGCTTATTAGTTTGAAACCAAGAGACTTGATAGAGCTGAGCCATATACTATCGTCGACGTTTCGACTCCGACAAAAAGCGTCATTGAATAAGTGTCGTGGCGGGTCTTCTTCAGGACAAGGGAAAAGAATGACAGCCTGAAAGCAAGAAAGGTAAGTATCAATGGGTGTTCCAACTAGTGGGAGCAAAGAGATAACAGGGGTAGGAACCACCGGCTACTCACCCATCATGGGGGTTAATTCCCTTGGGCGTCCCTCACTGAGTGAAGGCTGCCAATTTATCTATAGAAGGTTAAATCATTCAGTTAGAAGGATTGGTTGTGATTCAATCCAATAATGCTGGGGAAATCAGTGAGTACAGTCGGAGAGTCTTACCTGCACGTTTCAGGAAGGCTCTAGAATATAGATGCGATTCAGGTAGTCATAAAGTTCTAAAGGTAAACATATAGTGTGAATTGGGATTGAGGCCGTGACTATGGACGGGCAGACAAAACACTGGTCAAATCCCAACAGGGCCATATAAGAAGCGAGCTTACCAAAGCCTGTGGTGTCATGAGCGGGCCGTTAACAGGTAATCAGCCGGTGCTTGAGGTAAAACGAATTAGGATCCCAAATGGTTAACCAGTCATAAGTTCTATAGTGGAGGAAGCAAATGAGGAGTTAACGCTGAGTTAGAAGAGATTAAAAACGTCGGAAGCGGGAAATGCTAACCCGCTTACCTGGCAGTACGTGTACACTCCGTGGCAGTCTTGAGTGGAACTGCCTACCTCACGGTTAAATGAAGGACAGGGAGCGGCTCACGTTGAGCGGCGCACATCGGTGGCGTGCACGGCGTGCTGCAGCAGCTGGATGCTGCCTACCGTGTCACCGCGAACGCCTCAGCGTCACGTATACAGGGTCACGACTCATTGAGAATGTGGTTTTGAAATGAATCCAGAGGTTCTGGTACAGAGTTCGATCTGATCAGACGAGAGCTATATGAATTATATGGGGCAATACAGTCTCCAATCCATGTGTCCGATTGTCATTATAGTAATCCTTGATGTACTGTTTGCCGACTTTCAATAATTAACTGCTTCACACAACCAGCATTGTGGGCATAAGCCCACTCCCACCCAACCAGAATATAGTCTGATTCGTTTTCGACTTTCACTTTGACCTTTGATGGATTGGATACTGTATTGCCCCATATAATTCATATAGCTCTCGTCCAATCAGATCAAAAGGAGTAATCCCGGACTCCCGGGTGCTGGGCTCTCCAGGAGTCCACCAATCCCCATCCCCGCTGCCAGTTTCTCCGTGTTTCTGCAATTTTGTGTGTGGGGGCATCTGGTAGTGGAGGGTAAGATCGATCTAGATTAACATCAGATATGCAATTAAAGTCTCCTCCCAATAGCACTGAGCCGGTGAGAACAGAGGCCAGTTTCCTAGAGAGGTGCGCAAAGAAAGTTGTTTGTTCCGAATTGGGTGCGTATATACTCCCAAAATGTATGCCCTACCATCCAACTTCCCAGAGACCACTACATATCTGCCCTCGGGGTCTATAATTTGTTTAGTACATTGAAAGGGTACTCCCGCCCTCACCCAGATCAGTACCCCCCATGCGAATGCCGAATAATTGGTGTAAAAAACTTGCCCCCGCCAACGACGTTGCAACGCTGCTCCTTCGTTTGCCATAATGTGAGTCTCCTGAAGTAGAGCAATCTGGACCCCCGACGAACCAGATAGGTGTGAATTTTGTGACGTCGCACCATTGAGTGCATCCCCAGTACATTCCATGTAATACATTTTAAATCTAATGCGGACCCCATTGTATACGGGTAATCTCGCTCCTGCCTTGCTTTGCGGTTGTGACACGCCTGAAACCCCTTAACATATCAAGAACCAAACAAAACCCCCAACTCCCCCTCCCCAGGACAGTCACCGGAAAACTAGTTTCCATCCAAACGTTACTTGAGTACACAAAGTCTACCATTCGTGGCAGGGGTGGTTAGCCGACGGTTCCAAGCTCAGATCCCCGCCCGCCGCCCCCATCCATACCTGTAAAATATGCTTCACCCCGGTCCAGTAATCAAATATCTCCTGTTGCCACGATTCTGATAGTAGTGGCCATTACGCGCCCTCTCAGTGCACGACCATGGCCCCACTTCTCAGCTCACAGTACGGGATAGTTAGACATGGGCATCAGACAATATCATCCGCCGTCTGCGGTGTAACCTCCGGAAGTTCCGATTCCGAGGAATCAAGTCCACTAAGTGCCGGCGACCCTTCCGATCCTCTACTTCCATTCCGCTGCTGCTGGAGTTGGGACTGGAGCCCGGTTTGCTGTGCTTCGCAACTTCCTGCAACGCTCTCCGACGCTCTAGGCTGAGCTCCCTAGGAGATGGACCTCCAGAACCTGATTTGTTGTTGCGAGGGCTTTGTTGAGGCGTGCCCGAAGGGGAATCGGACCGTCCCGGAAGCCTCTGTCTGTCGAGCCATTCCCAGGCCTCCTGCGCCGTGGAGAAGAAACAGGGTCCTGCAGTGTCCGCGACCCGGAGTCTCGCAGGAAACAGCATCGCATATGGCAACTGTAGTTGGCGCAGCTTCTTTTTAATAGCAATAAAGGATGCCCTGTTCCGTTGAACTTCCCTTGTGAAGTCTGGAAAGATCATGACTGTGCTGTTGCCAATCTGCAATCTTTGTTTTTGGCGTGCCTGTTGTAGTATGTGGTACCTATCTCGAAAATGCAGCAGGCGCGCCACTATTGGGCGCGGAGGGGACCCTGGTTTGGGCGGCTTTGCCGGTACTCTATGGGCTCTCTCTAGTGCATAGAAGGATGACAGACCCTCAGGGGCGACCTCCGCTCGGAGCCAGTCCTCCAAGAAGCACACTATATTCGCGCCTTCTGCCTTTTCCGGGACTCCAATGACACTGATATCATTCCGGCGGGATCTCCCTTCACTCTTTTCGGCCCGTACTTCCAGCACTCTGACTTTAGCTTCAAGTTCAGACAGTGATTTCTGCATCGTAGTCACCTTCTCCGGCAAGTCGCCTAGCTCCTCCTCCGAATTCATCACCCGGTCTTTGAGCTTCCGATGGTCATCCTTCAGCAAGCTTAAGTCTGTGCCTATGGCGTCTATTTTTCCCTCTAGGACCTCTCTGGAGGCCGTGATCGCCTGCATGATGTCTGTTAGTGTAGGTTTCCTGGGAGCCGAGTCGCTTCCTGATTCCTGGACTTCTTCATCCTCTTCTGACTGATCGCCAGGAGCCTCCACATTGAGGACCGTATATCCTTTCTTCTTCTGGGTTCTTCCCATCGTCTCAGGAAGTCTTTGCCCACTTTTCTTCTGGTCCCAGGAAACCGTGTTGGGGTAATGGTTAAGCCTGTGGGAGTGCAAAGAGGCCTGATTCTACCTTTCCTCCAGCTTCGCCGGTTTTGCCGATCTCACTGTCGCCGCCGGTCCCACTCCAGAGGGTCGCCTCTCTGGTGCTGCTGGTTGTGTCCTGTGTTAGGGGGTCCTTGGACGCTCTCTTCCATGCATTTATGCGGCTGCTACTGGGTGGGGGACTCCAGCGCTACTGGATCTCTGGCAGTATATATGGCTGTGATTTCAGATGGATCCCCCTCACGTCTCGTGTGTTCCCACACTATGTGTGCTCACACCTCGCATCCGGGTAGCAGTTCTCCAGGCCCAATCGTGTCTTCATATGCTGTGGTCGCTTCCCGCCGCCAAGCAGCGCAGCTGTCGTCTCGCACCAGGCCCTGCACCCACTGGTCCAGGTCTACTTCTAGGGTCTGCCCCAGTGGGCGTCAGTCATTATACAGTTGGTGGTTCCCTCTGTGGGTATACGGGTTCTCTGTTGCTGACCGTTCCCTTCAGAGCATATGCGGCAGACCGATCATCTGTTGGCCAGATCTGCCCTACATGCAGGATCCACACTGACCTTTCTTTTGGCCACAGCACAGTCTCTGGGCAACCGGCCGTCGGGAAGCCTCCCCGTACAGGGCGAGTACTGAGCTCTCCAGCGCTTGTGGAAGGCGCCATCACACTTCGCTTCCCGATCTCAGCGGGGGTTGCGCGGCGTCTCGGCGCAGACGTTCTCGCCCCGCCACCTCCGTCCCACTGCTCAGGCCCAATTGGTAAGTGCTGGGAGTAAGGTGGCTAATCCAGGATTTCCCTGTGTCCTCTCCAATGCGGGGGGAGACATCGCCGCCGGGTGAACTGCCCGCCAGTGTTCAGGGGTGAACGCTCTCCCACCCGGGTGCAAAGACTCGCCGGACGGTCTACACCTCAGGCGCCATCTTGCTGGCGGTTCCGCAGCATCGCGCCAAACCAGCGACAGGGCTCAGGACGCCTCCCCACCCGGCTCCGGTTCCCTCCGCTGCGTTCTCAGGCCCCCCGCTCACCAGGGATGTGTTGGTTTTTCCACGGGACGTGATGTTCTTCCACTGGAGTATCGGGGTCTGTGCAGCCAGACAAGTCACAGGCCGAGGGCGGTCTCGTGTGCAGGCGCCATTTTGCCGTCGGGTCCGTTTCTTCAGCGCCCTGCGATTTTCGCAAGTTTTTATCACTTTGTAGGCAGTACACGGCTCGTTCCGCAGCTCTTTAAGCACCTCAAGTGCTCCGGTTTGCAAATCAGTTGTCGGGTCTGCGACCAGATTTCAGGATTTATGATTAGGGGACGGCGGCGGACGGAGCTCCGCAGTCCACGACTTCCTACATTGGCTACAAGCCACGCCTTCAAATATGCCAATCATGGATAACCAATCACAATCATAATTTACACAGGGGGCATTTGCACTTTAGCACTGATCAGCAGTGGTAAAGTGCCCAGAGTTGTAAAATGAGCAAAAGCAAAATGCAGCACACAGTCAAAAATACAGACAGCAGAAGCAAAAAGACAGGGGAAGCCACTCCAAGGATGCCAGGTCAAACAGCATACTACACAGATAAAAAGCCAGCTCACTGCAAAATAAAAAATTCTGGGATTTTGACAACACCTGATTATCAAAGTGTAACTTACTTCCCATTGCCTTATAATTAACTTCGATCTAAAATAACATTAATATCCTCAGTCGGATTTTAAAGTCTCATAAAGCTTTGAAGAGTGTTGATCATCTGAAAAGCAATTAAAGCAACTCCATTTTTTCCTGACTTCCAGGTTTTAGTTTCAAGGTGAAATAGTTTATCTTTGTTCCCCTTACTTTCACTATAGTTATAATTCCTTTTCTGTAAGTAAATGACAGCATTAATAAAACTAGGCCATCGGGAAGTGTTTTGATCCGGGTTATTGGCATGGAAACTGATTTAAGCTCCGACATCGTTCACTATTAGAGCTGACAGGGGTAATTTGCTGCAGACCGTCTGATGCTGCTTGCCACTGCCAGCAGGTCAGTTTGGACTTGGGCAGGGGTTACAGTGTACTGATTCATTAGGCTATAACCATGAATCTGCCACTTCGGAGAAAGCTTCCATCCATCCCAATACATTCAGCTGTCATCCCCACCATGAACGCAAGGCTATTACTGCAAGAGCCAAGTCAATCGCACGCGCCAGATGTTGTTAATCATTCAATCCATCCTGCGCGTGTACACCCGGCTCCTTCAAAGAACAAGAGCGCAGTCAATTATGTATTGAGTGGAGAGTTTCTCCGCGTTTCATTTAGAGTTCAAATGAACACAGTTTCTAATAGTTATTGAAGTCAGCGCTAAAGCAATCGAGTACAAACACTTCGGGATACAAACTAGAATGAGCTAGATTACTTCATAGTTTTGCTAACTCCTGGAGTAAGGCATCTTTGCAACTTTACACTCCTCTTTTGGGGACAATCAATAGTGAAGGTAAGATAACTGGTGCTTCTGTCACAGGGAAGTGCATAGTATTCGTTTCCGGTTTCTTCTGACTATTTTTGCTTGTCTGCTGGTGTCTAAGACATTGAGCACTGTATGCTGGTACAGTTATTCACAGATTAATCTGTAGCGATCATACTGGGAATGGAGAAAAACACCTAGCATCTCTTTAATTTAAGGAAACCTCTTTTAAGAACTTCACACATTATAGCATTTTTAGGGCGTGTGTTGTGTTAAAGGTCAGTTTCTGTCACCTCAGATATATGCACCTCAGTCACAAAACTAACAAAACTAGGCTGGTTTAAGATGGCCTTTTTTCCATAAATATGCTTAACCATATTTCTATAGGTGTGTATTTTCATAAATGCGTAATATTAAAATATTAAAACATTTTTGTATTTGGTATTTTTATAGCACAAACATAGCCTGAAGGGAGAGCTTTATAGTTCTGCAAGAATAGATAAACCACAGAGAGAATTTAGAGGACAAAATGCATTTATTAATAATATGCAATAGCTTACCTTTAAATCAAATGTTAACTGCCAAATCTGTAGTAGGTCATCAAACTTAAATGTTGTAGGCCTGCAAATGAATAAAAGTGCTGATTTAAGTTAGACTAACTGCAAACGCCAAGTTCACTGTAAAATAATGAATTAAAACTGAAGGGCCTGTTTTCCACATTTAATAGTTAATTTGCACTGTGTTTTTCCTTTCATTATAGATGTTGTATTTTTCAAAGAGCCTCCTGTTAGCTAGTGAGTAGGCGTTTGTTATGACTTAGACAACTGATAGTGAGATCTCACAAAGAGAAGGGGAGATGACTGGAAGAATGGTTCATGGGAAGAACTGTCTGGACCACAAAGCATCAATGCTGTAACTTTTCAAGATTCTGTGTCTGAAAACCTTTTGCGCTCCTCTGAGAAAATGGAGAGCATACTTATTCCCAGGAGTTTGCTGAGATTCTATTGGAGGATGAAGAAGACAAATGAGTGTGTGTGTCCCTAGAATCCAAAGCCAGATGCAGATTCCAGATTCCTGCCCCGACTCTCTAACTGGAGACTCCCCCTTCAGTTTCTGATGCCTTTTCCTTTTTGGAACATGCTTGTTGTATTATTACTATTTTGACTGTGATTCTAACTAACATTTTCCTCTATTTTATGATCAAATACAGATTACTGTATTATATTATAGCCTTATAGCCCGCCGTAGCGGGCTATACTGGCTATTAAAGGCCCACTCCAGCGTTAAAGGCCCTAGCCGAAGGCGAGGGCTTTAACAAGGGAGCGGGACTTTAATAGCCGGTATAGCCCAGCTATGAAGGGCTATAAGGCTATTAGGAACATTCTGCCACTAGAGGGCAGAATGTTCTAACAAATAAAACAAAGGCTTCAGGGAGCGCGAGGGATTGAAATCCCTCAGGCTCCTTGAAGCCTTTGTTCACAGCCACAGCTGTGAACAAAGAAACATTGGAATGTTGGAGCTCCGGGCTTATACCAGCCGTTATAAGCCCGGAGCTACTCCATTGTTTTCAATGGAGCTCCCAACATTCCAATGTTCTAATAACCTTTAATGCTGAAATCTACAGATTAATGGCTAATGAATAAATAGATTAAAAAAAACTAAAAGATTTGAAAATAAAACCTTTTTAACTCACAAAAAATTCTCTTTGTTGGCTGAATTGAAAGTCTTTATTGATTCATTGTTATGTAGATCCATATGACCAGTGGGAGGGTTATTTAATGATTATGCTTGAAGATTGAGATATAGAAAACCCAGGTCTCCCAAGTGGTAGCGAGAAGAGGACGTCTTGTGTGACAAGAGAGAGGAGCAGAAATAAATTGCCCTAACTTAGAAGTGCCCATGTGTTTTAAACTTATAGCCCGAACTTGAGGACTTGAGTTGTGCTTTCGAAGGCGGTTGCAGTACTGGATGTGTGAGTATCAATAGGGTTATACATCACAATTTTCTTTTTGAGATTACGTTTCTGAGCTGAGGTTATGTGTTTTGGGAAATAGTGGTGTTAATGCTTAGATGTTGAGCCGTTGCGGTTGTTATCGGACTCAAAGTTGTCTAAGATCCCGGGATAAATAGATAAAAAAGTTAGTTGATGGTTGAGATTGTGGTGTTTTTTTGTCTGCTAATGTTTGTGGTGCAGATTCGTGAGGTACCATCGACTGCACAAATGAGATAGGGACTATAGCAATTTGTTGTGATTGTACTAATATTGATTGGTGTTAGTGGAACCAATTGTGCATGGTGATCTCCCGATGGCCGAGATTTCATTTGTGACATGTGTTGTTATGGTAGAAATGAAATATGAAAATACAGTACAACAGCAGACAACAGTAGAGAGCCTCACATAGTTATATGAGGTGAAAGAACAGTGCAGGCCCAAAGACTCATGCTGATGAGAAAGAGGTGAAGATTTCACTGAAGACCTGTAAGGTCGTGTTTAAAGGAAAGCTCATGTTTGACAAGCATGAGGGAATTTATGGCTTTAGCACACAGGCCCTTATTCTTTGTTTTCGATAGATTGAAACATGATTAGACAATAGGAGCAGGAGATTGAATTAGCCAAGAACACACAGAATCTGATAAGTGATCTTGGGAGCACAATAATAAAGCACACACAAATAAATATGCACTCAACCCAAATACACTTGCATTCAAAAGTAGAAGAATAATTAGTTTGTTAAACATTGTTAGAACTGCAATAAAGGATGTGAAAAGAGTTAGGTTAAAGTCTAGGGTCACAGGTGGCCTCATGTTTTTCCATAACTAATGTGTACGAATGTGTAACCGCCTAGTAATTTATTCATTCAAAAACTTTATTCAGACTAAATTTCCACCCATAAAAGTAACATAGATACAGCAAATAAAAACATTTCAGAGAAGTTAAAAGAAACATATATCAAAGACAATTAATATGACGGGGATAACAGATAATAGCAGCAAAGTTTAGAGCAATAAAGTGCCACATGCCCCTACAGCATGAGTTAAAAATTAACCTACATGTAAACAGATTTCCGCATCAGAAAATTGCAGAACCAGTAAGAATATGGCTCTACAACGCTTAATATTTTGATACCTTTTTTAAACAAAGAAATTAAAAACAGCCTAGTTAAAATTCATAAAATTTACAAAGCCGCAAAACATGTATCATCGTTTGGCCAGTTTTATCATCAAATGCAAGGAATAACAGCAAGATTTGGCTGATAGCCAAGCGGAAAACTCAATAAATATTTAACAGTATCCGCTCTAAATCTAAATAATAAAGAGCGCTCCTATCGCCATCGTAGCTGCCACAAATAGACAGGGGGCAATCTGGGATTCTCAAAGACAAATATACCATTATCTGAGTTTTCCCTTCTATACTTGCAGTAATTCATTCTTTGAACTTTTGTAACAAACATTTTCTAACTATTTATAAAAAATAGCTTCCTGTAAAGCAACAAAATGAGACTGGCTGTTTACTTGTGTGAAGATTGCTGCTTTCCCTACCGCAACAGTAGAGTTGTTTTTACATTGCCAAAAGGAGTCTGTCTTTTTCTTCATTTTTAAGTTACCCTGCAACATTTGGCAAGCCTCTTGCCCTCAACCAACAGCTGCCACTGGAAAACCGCCAACCCCTGCTGCATAGATCATTGCTCACCTTTGATGAGGTGAGCAGAAATCATGTTGTCTAAAGTTCTGCCTATCCACGGGGTGTGGGTAGGAACTGGAGATTGCCGTCTTTAAGGTGAGGACGATGCAGACTTCGTTCCATGTGTTTGTATATATTAAATGACATGTCTCTTTGGCAATGGTAAACACATATGTGTATATAAGAATATAAGAGATATAAGGTTATCACATGCAAGATTGTGTACATGTGTTGCACAATAACTAGTTACCATGTTTATCCCAATATAAAGTTGAGAGTGGTAAATGTGGGCAATTCGAAGTTGGGTTCCCAATATGTGTTCCTATACTTGACATAGAGGGACAGCTGAAATACTGATGTTGCTGAACTTTGCCTCAAAGTACAATATGAACACTCAAATTGCCACCTGGACCTAATGTCCAAAAGTCATTCCATAATCTATGAGATGCATAGTTTGAGGGTTATACCCTCTAAGGGTGGAAGGAAGTGGCCAATGGCTGCTGACTGTATTTACAGTTTAGAGTTAGAATAATGGTGATTAACATTTAGAAGTAATTGAAGTGTTCATATTTTAAACATGTTGATGGTGAATGTGTGTGTGTGTGTGTGTGTGTGTGTGCATGTGAATGGAAACATAGCCACAGAATGTTATTATTGTGATGCATAATGTTTAATATAGAATTGATTATTTGGCAGACTTCCTTGTTTATGAGGACTAGTGTGAAATTTTTAAGAAAAAGTAATATTGACCAAACAGATAAAAAGGTCAATTGTAAGAATTGTTAGAAATAAGAGAAATTATGGAGACTCTCCTGGAGCACATGTAAAAACCTTTCCAGGCAATCAGAGAAAATGGCAAAAATATTGTCAGGCGTGGTTTAAAGTCACCCAGAAACGTGTATCCATGGCCAAAGGAAGGGACATTTGACAAACTATTAGAGCATATTGTTAGGCATCTTAAAAGTAAATATATTGGAGCCAAATTACAGAAGCAAGAAGTCACCTTAGCTTAATGAGAAGTCTAAGGACTCCTCAAAAATTGATATCCATAGTACCCGTCCACTCCTCCACCTCCATATGACCCTATGAATACTTACCTCAAGGTATTTGGTATATATCCACTGGCACAATTAAAAGAAGCTGCAGTGGGATATGAGAACCCCGAAGTAGAGACCACTTCAAAATCCCCAAAAGAACTCCCAAGTGTCGCTCCACAAATATCAAAGTCAAGATACAAAAGCACTCCCAGACAGTGAGGATGGTTAACTCTCAGTGTTCAGGTCAACTAAAAGTGCAATTCACACTGCATTTAGGTTTAGCCTCTCCCCAGGAGGATAGAACTAGAATAGAGTCCATACATAGGCATGTAGATAAAAAGGGTGAAATACTTAGATCTACAAAGGTTAGGCACTACACTGATGATATTAGCACTCAAGAAACGCCCCTTATCAATTTAGATCACACAAAGGGTGCAAGGGGATTGCTGTGTTTGCAATGACACTAGAGAAGGGCAGCAGAATATGTTATCTAAGGCTAGGAAACACCGAGCAACAGAGCTTAAGCGGTTGGGGTATCAGGGAATACATGGTCAGCCAGGCCTCAGAATGGGATCTTGTGAGGCTATGGGAGGATTGACACTACATGATAGGCCAATGCAGCAGATGAGTGTTCAATTAGTTTTGCGCAGCATGGCTCTCACCCCCAGTGAGATAGTTGCTGAAGGAGAGAATAGTTGGAACAGTGTTGTGCCATATGTGGATAATTTGGCGGAATGGACTGAAGGGTTATCTCCACAGATGAATCCATGACCACAAGAACGGTCCTATGGTCCACGTGATATGGCAAATGCTGAGGATTGCATTTTTTATGGTGAGGGAGATCCAGACTGGGATTATCCCTACATGCGGAAATGTTTGTGCATGTGGGAAAAATATGCCAGGCACCACAATCCCCAACATTATGCCAGTCCCGTGTATCATATGCCCCTAATACGCAAGGGACCTGCTGCATCCGATTATCGGGCACATGCATCAAAGGTTTTTGCGATCGCAAATGGTGCGAATCGCAAAAATCGGCCGTTTGCGATCGCAAATTGGCCTTTGGAGATGCATGAAAGTGTTTCCTATGCGCAATTTAAGAATTTGCAATTAATTGCGAATTCCTAAATTACGATTGCATTTAAGGAATCGCAATTTGCGATTCCTTAAATGCAATGCTAGAAGCACTTTCAAATAGCGATTTCAGCTATTTGGGACCGCAAATTACAGACAAATCAAACTTGTCTGTAATTTGCAAAACCTTCGAAAAATGCTCTAAAATGCATTTTTTAAGTTTTAGGTTACACACACACATGCCCTTGGGGCATGTGTGTGCTGTCATCATGGGTGCACATCACAATTTCAGGGTGCAACAGGGTGTCATTTTGACACCCTGGCACCCTGAAATTGCATTCTCAATTTGCGATTCTCTAATTGCGAATCGCTAATTGAGAATGTCTTCCCATTCATTCCTATGGGCCTCTAGGCCCATAGGAATTAATGGGAGGTATTCCTTAATTGCGACTCGCAATTAGCGAGTCGCAATTAAGGAATGTTTAGGAATCGCTATTTTTATAGCGATTCCTACATGCATAGGCTTTTGCGATTCCTTAATTGCGATTCCTTAATAATCGCAATTAAGGAATCGCAAAAGCCTACCTTGATGCATGTGCCCCTTTGTTCCTTGGCCACAGATGGCCAAGGAGAATCTTAAGAAATTGTTACCGCTGCTTACAGAGGGAGCAGGGAAATGGATTAGAGCTTTTGAAATGCAAACTGCAGGCATCACTTAGGGAGTAGGAGGTATAAAGAGTTTGCTTAGCTCTCTTATAGGAGATGAAACAGACACTTTTTTTTAGGAAAGCTGGAGTGAGAAATGTTACCCTCACTGAGACTAGATATGAAGATCTCCATTTAACTTAGTTAGGACAGTAGTTTGGGATCAGCTGAGGAAAATGTATACTGACAGGTCAGTCATTGGGTCCCTCATGGCTCAACCAATGCAGCCAAATGGGGACCCCACTCAGTTGTTCAGCAGGATGAAAGAAAATGGATCAAAGAAATAGGTCAGGGTTGGGAAGTAAAAGCAGGAAATGCCATGTTATTTTACAACGTAGTCAATCAATCAATCAATCAAGCATTTGTATAGCGCGCTACTCACCCGGAGGGTCTCAAGGCGCTTGGGGGAGGGGGGTCCGCTACTGTTCGAACAGCCAGGTCTTGAGTTGCTTCCTGAAGGAGAGGTGGTCTTGGGTAAGGCGGAGGTGGATGGGTAGGGAGTTCACGTCTTGGCAGCCAGGTAGGAGAAGGATCTTCCTCCCGTTGTGGCTCTTCGGATGCGGGGACGGCGGCGAGGCGTGGTTGGTCGATCGTAGCTGGCGGGTGGGAGTGTAGAAGGTCAGACGGTCGTTGAGGTATCTGGGGCCTTGGTTGTGGAGAGCTTTGTGTGCGTGGGTGAGGAGTCGGAGCGTGATTCTCTTGCTGACGGGGAGCCAGTGCAGGTCTCTCAGGTGTCCGGCGATGTGGCTGTGTCGGGGGATGTCCAGGATGAGTCGAGCTGAGGCGTTCTGGATGCGTTGGAGTCTTTTTGAAGTTTGGCTGTGGTTCCGGCGTAGAGGAGTTGCCGTAGTCCAGTCGGCTGGTGACGAGGGCCTGGGTGACCGTCTTCCTGGTTTCGGTGGGGATCCACCGGAAGATCTTGCGCAGCATGCGTAGGATGTTGAAACAAGACGAGGAGACGGCGTTGATTTGTCGGGTCATTGAGAGGGAGGAGTCCAGGATGAAGCCCAGGTTGCGTGCGTGGTCCGTTGGTTTGGGTGCGTTGCCCAGGGCAGGGGGCCACCAGGAGTCGTCCCAGGCGGAGGGTGATGATCCTAGGATGAGGACTTCCGTTTTATCTGAGTTCAGTTTCAGGCGGCTGTTCCTCATCCACTCGGCTACGTCCTTCATCCCTTCATGTAGGTTGGTTCTGGCGGTTGTGGGGTCGTTGGTGAGGGAGAGGATCAGCTGGGTGTCGTCGGCGTAGGAGATGATGTTGAGGTTGTGTTGGCGTGCGATGGCTGCGAGGGGGCTCATGTAGGCGTTGAAGAGGGTGGGGCTGAGTGATGATCCTTGTGGTGCGCCGCAGATGACTTCGGTGGCCTCGGAACTGAACGGGGGAGGCGGACTCTCTGGGTTCTTCCGGCGAGGAAGGAGATGATCCACTCCAGTGCCTTCTCTTGGATTCCGCCGTTGTTCAGGCGTTGCACTAGGGTGCGGTGGCAGACTGTGTCGAACGCTGCGGAGAGGTCCAGGAGGATGAGGGCCGCTGTTTCCCCGTTGTCGAGCAGGGCTCGGATGTCGTCGGTAGCTGCGATGAGGGCGGTCTCGGTGCTGTGGTTGGCCCGGAAGCCGGACTGCGAGTGGTCGAGGATCCATTCATCTCGAGGAAGGCGGCCAGTTGTCTGTTGACGGTCTTCTCGATGACTTTGGCAGGAAAAGGAAGGAGCGAGATGGGGCGGTAGTTTTTGAGGTCGGTGGGGTCTGCTGACGGTTTCTTCAGTAGGGCGCTGAGTTCGGCGTGCTTCCAGCTCTCTGGGAAGGTGGCGGTGACGAAGGATGTGTTGATGATGTCCCGGAGGTGGGGTGCGATGACGGCGTCGGCCTTGTTGAAGACGTGGTGAGGGCAGGGGTCGGTTGGTGATCCGGAGTGGATGGAGTTCATCATGCGGATAGTGTCTTCGGTGTTGATAGGGGTCCAGGCTCGGAGGGTGGAGGTGGGGGCGTTGGAGCGGTCGTAGGGTACGTCGGCTGTGTGCTGAAACTGTAGTGTATGTCTGCGATCTTGCTGTGGAAGAGCGAGGCGAGCGAGTTGCAGAGGTCTTGCGAGGGAGTGATGTCGTTGTTTCCGGCGCTGGGGTTCGAGAGTTCTTTGACGATGATAAAGAGTTCCTTGCTGTTGTGGGCGTTGTTGTCCAGTCGTTCCTTGAATGCGGTTTTCTCGGTGGTGTGGATCAGCTGGTGGTGTTTTCGGGTGGCGTGCTTGAGGGTGGTCATGTTGTCTGCAGTCGGGTCTCTGCGCCATGCTTTCTCGAGGGCCCGGCAGTTCTTCTTGGATATCTTGAGTTCGTCGGTGAACCATGATGCTTTCTTGTTGCCG
This sequence comes from Calotriton arnoldi, assembly GCA_963921515.1. Lineage (NCBI taxonomy): Eukaryota > Metazoa > Chordata > Amphibia > Caudata > Salamandridae > Calotriton > Calotriton arnoldi. Next base: position 295,752 of record CAWUFW010005013.1, read on the forward strand.
GGTCTGACTGGGGGGGTCTTCAATGGGGCGAGGTCGTCTGCGCAGTTGGTGATCCATCTTGTGAGGTTGCTGGCGGCTTGGTTGGGGTTTGTTGAGCTGGCGGGAGGGTTCTGGCTCAGGGATGTGGTGAGTTGGTCGATGGTGATCTTGTTCCAGCTTCTGCGCGGAAACTGTTGCGGGTGGTGGTGCGTGGTGATCCTGCTGAAGCTGAAGTGGACGCAGCTGTGGTCTGTCCAGTGGAGTCCGGTGGTGTGGCTGAAGGAGATGTCCTTGCTGGAGGAGAAGACGAGGTCAAGCGTGTGGCCGGCGAGGTGTGTGGGGGTGGTCACCAGTTGCTTGAGTCCGAGGTTGGCGAGGTTGTCCAGCAGGGTGGTGGTGTTGCGATCGTTGTTGTTCTCTAGGTGGAAGTTGAGGTCCCCAAGGAGGATGTAGTCAGCCGAGGGAGGGCGTGCGGAGCTGATGAGGTCGGCGATGTCTTCGCTGAATTGTGTGCGTGGTCCTGGGGGTCTGTAGATGAGGGTGCCTCTGAGGGTGGTCTTGGGGTCGGTGTGTATCTGGAAGTGCAGGTGTTCGCCGGCTGTGAAGGTGTCGTCGGAGTTGGTCGTGATGCGGATGGTGTTCTTGTGGACGATGGCGATGACTCCTCCTGTCTGGTTTGCGCGGTCCCTTCGGGTGATCTTGTATCCGTCCGGGATGGCGATGGCGATGTCGGGCACTGAGGAGGCGTTCATCCATGTTTCCGTGAGGAAGCGACGTCTGGTGATGTGGAGTCGAGCAGGTTCCAAAGTTCCACGGCGTGTCTGTGGACGGAGCGGGTGTTGAGCAGGAAGCACTTCAGGTGGTTGCTGCTGGTGCTCGGCTTGGCGGGTGTGGTGCAGGTCCGGAGGCAGGAGAACTTGCAGGATTGGCAGGCGAAGGGTCCGTGGGTGCGTCCTGGGGTGGCACGGTGGCAGCCGGGGATGCGGCCGGTGTTGAGTGCGTTGAGGGTGGCGGTGTCGTAAGTCCGGTGGGTGGGTTGGCTGCTGCGGGGGCCAGGGGTTTGGCGCTGGGCGCGGTCCAGGCGCGGACGGGCGCAGCCGGGCTTGCCTTAGGCGCGCCTTCGGCGCGCCAGCGGCAGCGCGCGCGGCGGCCGCCATTTATGGGGAGGTGGGAGGGAGGAGCAGCTGGGAGGCGGGAGGCAGGGGCAGCGAATGGGCAGTCAGGGGGCGGGGCCGCAGGGGACGCAGCGGCGGGAATGGCGAGAGGCAGCGAGGGTACAGAAGGAAAAGTGGAGAGAAAGCGGACACAAATACGGGCACAATTCAAAATGGGGCAGCGAGGGGTACAGAAGGAAAAGTGGAGAGAAAGCGGACACAAATACGGGCACAATTCAAAATGGGGCAGCGAGGGGTACAGAAGGAAAAGTGGAGAGAAGCGGACACAAATACGGGCACAATTCAAAATGGGGCAGCGAGGGTACAGAAGGAAAAGTGAAGAGAAAGCGGACACAAATACGGGCACAATTCAAAATGGGGCAGCGAGGGGTACAGAAGGAAAAGTGGAGAGAAAGCGGACACAAATACGGGCACAATTCAAAATGGGGCAGCGAGGGGTACAGAAGGAAAAGTGGAGAGAAAGCGGACACAAATACGGGCACAATTCAAAATGGGGCAGCGAGGGTACAGAAGGAAAAGGGAGAGAAAGCGGACACAAATACGGGCACAATTCAAAATGGGGCAGCGAGGGTACAGAAGGAAAAGGGGAGAGAAAGCGGACACAAATACGGGCACAGTTCAAATGGGGGCAGCGGGGGCACAAAAGGGAAAAGGGGAGACAAGCAAGCAATACGGGCACCGAGGCCACAAACGGAAGGGTGATCTTACCAGCAGCAGCAGCGGGTGGCCAGCACAGGCGGATCTGTGTGGTGGGGGAGCGACCTACCTGGCAAGGTCAAGGGTCGCTCACCTCACCGCGCAGCGGCCGCCATTTATGGGGAGGTGGGAGGGAGGAGCAGCTGGGAGGCGGGAGGCAGGGGCAGCGAATGGGCAGTCAGGGGCGGGGCCGCAGGGACGCAGCGGCGGGAATGGCGAGAGGCAGCGAGGGGTACAGAAGGAAAAGTGGAGAGAAAGCGGACACAAATACGGGCACAATTCAAAATGGGGCAGCGAGGGGTACAGAAGGAAAAGTGGAGAGAAAGCTGACACAAATACGGGCACAATTCAAAATGGGGCAGCGAGGGGTACAGAAGGAAAAGTGGAGAGAAAGCGGACACAAATACGGGCATAATTCAAAATGGGGCAGCGAGGGTACAGAAGGAAAAGTGGAGAGAAAGCGGACACAAATACGGGCACAATTCAAAATGGGGCAGCGGGGGTACAGAAGGAAAAGTGGAGAGAAAGCGGACACAAATACGGGCACAATTCAAAATGGGGCAGCGAGGGTACAGAAGGAAAAGTGGAGAGAAAGCGGACACAAATACGGGCACAATTCAAAATGGGGCAGCGAGGGGTACAGAAGGAAAAGTGGAGAGAAAGCGGACACAAATACGGGCACAATTCAAAATGGGGCAGCGAGGGGTACAGAAGGAAAAGTGGAGAGAAAGCGGACACAAATACGGGCACAATTCAAAATGGGGCAGCGAGGGTACAGAAGGAAAAGGGGAGAGAAAGCGGACACAAATACGGGCACAATTCAAAATGGGGCAGCGAGGGGTACAGAAGGAAAAGTGGAGAGAAAGCGGACACAAATACGGGCACAATTCAAAATGGGGCAGCGAGGGTACAGAAGGAAAAGTGGAGAGAAAGCGGACACAAATACGGGCACAATTCAAAATGGGGCAGCGAGGGGTACAGAAGGAGAAGTGGAGAGAAGCGGACACAAATACGGGCACAATTCAAAATGGGGCAGCGAGGGGTACAGAAGGAAAAGGGAGAGAAAGCGGACACAAATACGGGCACAATTTCTTCAAACGTAGTGAAGAAAGGGTTACCCTGTAATATAAAGGATACTATTGAGAATATAGTGGCATTGAAAGCCATGCCCTGGACAGAGATACAGCCACATATATTTCATTTTTTATAAGAAAAAGTAGGAGAAAGAGAGAAACAAGCAGGAAGTAAAAGAGAAAGCAGCAGCTAAGTTGGTAAAGCAAAAGTTGGCAAAGAAAGGAGCAGTGGAAGGAGCTGTAGTAGCAGCCACCACTCAGATGACTGCAATATCCTGTAGGATCAGTCCCAGGGACCACCCAACAACAGTACCCACAATAGCAGGACAGTGTAAGGCCACAAGAAACGAAGACGAGGAATAGGAAGAGCCAGGATAGGTCCCTAAAGTGTGGATCAAGTATGTCATTACTGTCACAGATATGGACATTTTATTAGAGATTGCAGAACTAAGAGATGATATGAACAAAGTGGAAGTACAGGAGTTTCCAATCTGCCAGGAAATACAGCAGTACATCCACAGTCAAACCCACAAGAAAAATATGTACCTCAGATGACACCACAATATGTGCAGCAATCAGTAATGCCTGAGGCACAACAAGTGCTGCCACAGAAAAGTTACCAAGCACTCCCAATGGTGGTTCTACCTCAAAGTGGACAGGCAGGTGTGATTGTAAGAGGAGGAATTTCTCTCCAGACAAATTATGTGGGAGAATACACGCAATGAAGGTGCCCGCAGAATATTCCCAGGTGTCCAGTATTGTCAGTGATACACAGGCCAGATAAGGAACCCACTGTGACAGTAGCCATCAATAACAAGAGGTATGCATTCCTCATAGATATAGGAGCAACACAATCTTATATTAGAGAGGGAGACTTTCCAACCTCTAATAAATCAATGGACACATAAGGATTATCTGGGGAAGTAATGAGGATTCCATTTACTAAACCAGTAGAGATGGAAATAGGAGGTAGATACATTGATGGCTGTTTTCTGTTTTCTCCAGCTGCCCCAGCTAATCTGTTAGGGAGAGATCTTATGGCCAAGTTAAATATGACCATTCATTTTTAGACTGATGGCATCATGATGTGCTCTCCTCCGAGAGTTTCAGTTTCGAGAATCATGGCTGTAACAGTAGATTCCTCTACTGAAGATCACATTAGAGCACAACCTGTTGATATAGAAGCATTTACCACGGCAGTATATACCATCATAGCAGAGACACCAGAGTTACTAGGAAGGGAGGTCCAGCTACCCAAAGAGTTCTTTTTCCGACAACAAGGGCAAGATTCTTGGATACCTGACACTGAATTATTATTGCAAATAGAGGCCTTAGAGGTAATACCAACCTATGGCGCTCTGATAGCCAGTGACCAAAACCATGTTTTATAGGCATGTGTTATATTCATTGAGCCAGGTAAAATGATCAACTGTTTGATGACAATTCTAGGAAAACTGCTGTAGTCTTTCAGGATGAGAAACCATTGAGGACAGTATTGGAAGTAAGGATGCCCACAGCAGGTACAGCTTTTGACACTGTTAGGAAAGCAGATCCTTCACAATTACCAGACACTTTGTGTACTAGGGGGCTCCATGATGTAGGCCTTATGCATACTGCTACACCATTTAGGATTACATTAAAGGAAGGTGCTATTTTATCTTGGGTGAAACAGTATCGTCTTTCTAAAGAAGCAGATGAGGGCATCGCCCCTACTATACAGGCGTTGCTAGAGCAAGGAGTGATATACCCCGGGGTATCTCCTTGTAAGACCCTGATTTACCCAGTTAAGAAGTCTAAGGGTAGTACTTGGTGTATGGTTTAAGACCTTCACTCCCTGAATGATGTAGTGGTACCATAATTTGCAATTGTTCTAGACCCCTCCATCATTTTGACAAATATACCTCAGGATGCTGAATATTTATGTTATAGATCTGAAGAACTCCTTTTTCAGCATCCCTCTCTATCCAGATAGCTAATATTTGACAGTGTTCTCCTATCGCAGGACTCAGTAGTTGTACTCTCATTTACCCCAGGGTCCCCCCCTAGTATTTTCAACAGAGTGGTGACAATTGATCTGTCAAACTTTCAGTTTGACAGTTCATTGTTGCAGTATGTCGAAAACATACTAGTTTGTAGTCCTACAGAACAGCTGTGTAGGAAAGATACCATATCCCTTCTGGTTACTCGTGCACAGAGAGGATATAAGGTAGAGAGAGACAAAGTCCAGGATTGCCAGGAGGAAGTCATTTTTTGGGACAATTACTGTCAGCTTCTGGTCAACGAGTAACCCCTGAGAGAGCAGCATCTATTCATCAAATGACTGAGCCAGAAACAATTAAAGGAATGCAGAAGTTTCTTGGTCTCTGCAATTATAGGAGACAATGAGTTTTTAATTACTGTACCTTGACAGCACCTTTGCTAGCTTCTATCAAACATGCAAAAGACATGAATGGCAAGATAACGTGGACCCCAGAGATGAGGGAGACTTTTCAGAAATTGAAGACTGAGATACCAAATGCTCCAGTTTTGGGAACTCCTGATCATACCAAGAAGTTTTATCTCTTTTGTCATTGCAATTGTCAAGTGATGACTGCTGTCCTTACACAGAAATATCCTTTAGGACAACAAACTCCTTGCATATTTTAGTGGACTGTTGGATTCAGTGATGAGAGCTCATTCTCCTTGCAAGCAGGCTCTCGCCACTGCAGCCTTTGCAAAGCAGAAGAGCACCCCCATTGTCATTGGAGCACCTTTGACACTCTATGTAGAGCACACAATGTTTCCTATCATTCAGGCTAAGGGCCTTATTTTGAGTTTAGTAGTCTGATGGACCGTCAAACCCACGATGGCGGTGCGGCTACCACCACACCGGCAGTCTGACCGCCCTATTACAAGTTGGGTGGTCGGACTGCCACGGGACCGCTGCTGCCACCAGGGTTCCGCAATCCCTGGCAGTCTTGCAGAAGTCTGAGGCCTCTATTATGCTGGTGGTGCCGCTGCAGAACCCCAAAGCATATTAGGATTTTCCTCACCATCTCAGTTTTCATGGTGGTGAGCCCGCCATGAAAAGTGTGGTGATGAGGAACCAAAAGGGGCCCTACCCCCTGTTGCCTCTGTGCCACGAGATGCATGCAGGGGGCACATGGTGTGCCCCCTGTATGCATGCACCCCAAGTTCCTGCAGGGCATGGACTTGACAGTCTATGCCCTGAAGGAATGTGCAATGGCATTCCCATTGAGGTGCCTTTGCTAAGTCTCGGTACTGTTGGGAGCCTAGTTGCCAACTATTATGGTCCTACTAGTTGCTTATTGTGCTATCCAATTAGTTTTAGCATGTTGTAGAAGAATTGGTACAAAGGTGGGAGGTATGTTTCCAGTTAGAACACCAACACGTGTAGTAAGTAGATGGTCAGGGCAACACATATCACTTAGTGCCAAGTGTAGACCAAGGTTTAGAATGAGTATTTTAAATATCAACTGGAGGTGGTAATGTTATGGAAGAAATTAAATATGAAAATATGGTGCAACAGCAGACAAGAATAGAGAGTGTCACCATTATATGTGGTGAAAGAGTAGTGCAGGTCCAAAAACTCGTGCTGATGAGAAAGAGGTGGAGATCACTTGAAGACAGAATGTATGACCTGCAAGGTCGTAGTCAAGGGAAAGTTGACAAGCTTGAGTGAATTTATGGCCTTAGCACAGAAGCACACAGGCACATATTCTGTGTTTTCAACAGATTAAAACATGATTAGACAATATGAGCAGAAGACTGAATTAGCCAAGAACATACGGAATCTGATCAGGGGTTCTTAGGAGCACAATGATAAAGCACACACACAAATTGATATGCATTCAACACAAATACATGTACGTTCAAAAATAAAAGAATACTTTTAAAGCATTGCTAGAACTGCAATAAAGGATGTGTAGAGAATTAGGTTAAAGTCAAGGGTCACAGGTGACATCATGTTTTTCCATAAATAATGTGTACTAATGTGTAACTTCCTAGTAATTAATTGTTTGAACTTTTGTAACAACCATTGTTTAACTGTATAAAAATAACTGCCTGTGAAGCAGCAAATTGAGATTGGCTGTTTACTGGTGTGAAGATGGTTGCTCTCCCTGCTGCGACATTGCCAAGAGAAGTCTGACTTTTTATTCATTTTTAATTTACCCTGCAACAGTGTGTAGAGTCTGAGGGTATTAAAAACGTATTTCCAATTGTATCTTGTATGGATGCTCTACTTTGAATTCTTTAAAGGAGCAGACAAATGTTATTTGTTTATTGTGCTTGCTTAAGTTGTAAAATTGCGTGTACAAGAAATTGTAAAGGGGGTGAACCGCTGCAAAGAGTAAAGAGTTACATCATAGAGAGCCACAATGGGATAGGTCTTTTGGTGTGAAATGTCATGCTGAGATTGGTTGATGAGTCATCAAGTATTAAGTTGTGATAGGTTTGCGAAAAGAACTGACTTGAGGAGAATACTGACACATACGGAATTATAAACTGAACAAAATAGTGAAATCTCTGAATTCAATTACTGTTATTTTGCTGTAGAATATTTGCAATGATGAAATGTTTTAAAGCTCTTAGAGATTTGATGATGGGATATGTGTCCCAGTTCGTGGGAGTGAAGAGGCACCATCGGAAGGTACTCCAGCTCATCATTATATGGCGACAAATATAGGGATCCATACATATTTTTTGCTTTGTCAATGGTGCAAGATCACTGCAAATGAAGCACCATTTACATTTCCCCAATATAGTACCTTTGATTTTAAAATTATTGAACACGTACGATATAATTTTTATGAAATGAAGCCACCTCCTAGACCTACACAGTATGAAGCATTAAATGCTTGAAAGAGAGCGGCCCATGCCAATGGGAAAGAAAAGTATCACAAAAGAGCAAAGAGAGCAGTGCAAAATTACGCAGATGCTCAATGGGATGAAGGGTAGCAAAAGTGGAGGAAATACGTAATTGAGCGAGCTAGGATGTACCCGGTTATAGCAACTGAAAAGTCTAAAAAGAATTGGAAACAGAGAAATGGTGTTGAAGAAGCTGTAAGGAAAACAGATACTGATAGTGATTCAAGGGATGGCATTTTAGAAGCCTTGTTTCCTCACATCCACCTCCATATGTGACCCCCATAACAAATACAGAGGGTGTTACAACTGCAAGCACTCTGGTGACTGCAGGCCTTGTTCATCCAAGTACAATTCAGTTTGAAAGATCACTTCCAGCACTTCCGATTGCACCTGCACTTGTTGTTGCAGCCCCAAGTGTAATGTACTCCTGGTGTTACTGCTTCGATTGTGACTGTTCGGGCCCCAGTGTTCCAAGTTGTATAAACACAGACATTGACAGTGTCTGTTGCCACTCCAGCAAGGAATATTGTTCCGAATGCTATTGTTCAAAGAGCTGTAGGAGGAGTAACTGGGACTGGGTTCATCCCAACATAGCAAAACTCACAATGTGTTGCTTAGACACCGCCACAAAATGTTCAAGCATTGAAAGAAGGGAGGAGAATTATCTTTACAACACCAGTTGCATAAGGAGAAATAGGACAATTTGTTGATGGGAGTTTTCCCCCATGGTTTGAAGAACTCCCAGAAAATAAAAGGTAGTAGAAACACAGAGACCATCTACTAGCCAGGAAAGAACGAGACATTTAGATGCCTCAAAATTAAAGGTGTAGTTAGAAGAGATTGTTAGAGGTTGTCTAGACATTTCACATTTGAATCAATACCAGGAGAATTAATTGGTATACTTGAGTGAAGCAATTGCAAGACGTGCGTCTGCTACTCATGACAAATTAAGAGAAATGGTGAAAAAATATGAGGTTTACCTTTCTAAGAGTGTTCCTTACAAAAAAGTTTCAGGGCACAATTAGATGATGTAGCTATTGTAACAATGAGGTCTTCGGGATGAGATTACAGATTGCAGAATTGGCAATTTGCATCTGCAAATGGAGTGATTTCGACAGATTAGAGAGCAAATGGACTAGGAAACAGGGTAAGAAAAAGAAACAAACAGATACCACTAAAATGAATGGTAAGCCACCACCCACACCCCCAGATGAAGATGCTGCTCTAGCTTTTCCTATGAGGAAATACCAGGTGGAGGTTATAATCATGTACCATTGAGTAGAGGTAATCTCGCAATATTTATGAACAACTTTCCAAAGCTGAGAGAGATAACTTGCACCGTGGTATTCACAAGTTGACAGATCTGTCTGTGAAAATTTGAAAGGTTTTGTGGACAGGTTTGAATACATTCTTTGATATTGGTGATCTGGATGCCGAATGTAGGATAGCTGTGCAGTGGCCACATTCTGAACCTCCAAAGGACACGCATATTCATACAATGAGGTGATACCTTTTTGAAAGGAAAAGTTCCATCAGATACATTGGTTAAAGATCAATAGAACTACACAGGAAGCTAAAGAATCAGTGAATGCTTATTATGAAAGATTGTTGCAGGTGTTTAAGCAGCACAGCAAGCAAGAAAATACCAGAAAGGGAGATATGGGGAGCTTATGTCACAGTTCATTCTTGGATTGCGACCAGAGATCAGTATGCATATACAACAGTACGTCATTTGTTGGCTGACAAAACCTTTAGATGAGATCCTGAGGTATACAAAATACTGTAGTGATGAGCAGGAAATGAAGAAGAGACTTAAGGAGAAGTTTATGCTAGCGCAGACTAAACTGGCTCAAAAGCTTTTCAGAATTAATCACATAGAGGCAATGTTGGTGGAATGCAAGGTGTTGGTTTTCAGGCTGGAGGTCAAATTGTGCAAGGTAGAATCGGTGTTTCACACAGTTCATGTCAAGTTGTTTTAGTTGATCCCTATTCAGAAACAGATATTGCAAAGTTGAAGAAATCAACTCCTTGTCATTACTGTAATAGGCTCTGGCATTTTGAAGAGAGAGTGAGGACAGATTCTAAATCGAGTGAGTGGCAAAGGGCAAAGTCAAGGGGTAAGTCAAACGCAAATGTAAAATGCCCAGTTCAGGTGCCAGCTCAATGAATAGAGATGCCAATGCAATCACAAGTTCCCATAATGCAAGTCTCACAAGCTCCAATGACCCCACAGAATCTGTGTAATCCCAAATTCAATATGAATCAGGTATCAAGAGCAAATTCAAACCCATTCCAATTTGAACAGTTCCCCATGTTGGAGAATGAAAGTTTTGATTTTGACAATTTCCAATGACAGTGCCTGAGGGATAGGGGAGGAAGATTGCATACTTGGCTCAGTCTTAGAGGTAGACAAAAGTGGACCATTTGTAGAAGGAGAGGCTAATGGCCACCAAATGTAATTTTTTATCGAAACAGGAGCTATCCTTTCCACTGTTAGAACAGAGGAAGTCGCAGTCTCAGGAAAAAAGATCCAAGTTGTGGGTGCCACAAATAAAGAAATAACTAATCATGTTTCAAAGAAAGTACCTGTAAAAACTAGATTAATTTGAGGAGGATTGCCAGTTTGTGGTATGCGATTCAAGTCCCGTAAATCTGCTAGGAAGAGATCTTTTTTGCAAGTTACATTGCACGATTTATTGTACACCAGACGGTGTTGAATTTCAAAAGCATGAACATTTATCTTACTCAAGACCACTTCCCGGTGAGATTTCTCAATGTGGGAGGTCGCGTGTGGTTGCTACTGCTCATGTTGAGAAACCTTCTGTTCGCATTGAGGAAGCTGCAGCTCGAGTAGAACATCTACTCGACCAGCAGAAAGAAGCAGTGCCCTCTTGCGCTGTGCATGGTGCAGTTTGCGCTGATTTTACAGTGCGGGACAAACACCCAACGCTAAAAATCAGCATGAACGGCACACCGTAAGGCACTCTGCCGCTTGCAGAACTCCGCATAGGGCGGCAGAGGTTTTTTGTCACTTCACAGAACTCCATGAACTTCGCCCAGGCCTAGTCAGTAGCTGATAATTGGGAAGAAATCAAAAGACTACAGGAAGACGTTTCAGAGGCAGAACAACAAGGGTGGATCAGAGAAGGATATGTGGAAAATGCAAATGACATTTGGGTTTCAGCAGATGGAACACCAGTGTTGCCAGTCAGTTTGTTGTTCCCTATGACATGACATTTCCATGGTACTGTACACATTGAAAGGGATGCAATGGTTAGGCTGTTTAGGCAGAATTGTCCCAATCACAGATTCAGACTTTTTGCTGAAAAGCTATGTCATAGGTGAGTTACATGTCAGCATATTAACGTAGGAATGCGAACCCCTGTAACACTTAGCCATATTGGAAGATCAGGTGGACCCTTTAACAGGATGCAGTTGGATTTTATCGAAATGCCTGTTTGCAATGGGCTGAAAAATGTCCTGGTTATAGTTTGCATTTCTCCTAATGGGTGGAAGCATACCCAATGCGAAGGAATGACAGTCTCATTGTAGCCAAATTGCTGGTCCATGAACTCATTCCACGGTTTGGATTCCTGGTTTCTCTGGAGCCAGACAGAGGAACTCATTTCAGTAATAAGGTCCTTAGAATGCTGTGTGTGGCTCTTCCCGCGGATCAGACATTACACTGTAGCTATCGTCCTGATGCTTCAGAGATAGTGAAGCAGATAAACAGAACATTGAAGTCTCAATTGGGCAAAGTTTGTGACTCCACTTCATTGAAATGGCCAGATGCTTTACAATTGGTTTTGATGAGTCTTTGAAGCACCCCTGACAGGAGAACAGGATTATCACCTCATGAAATCCTCATGAGCTGTGCTATAAGATAGCCTGCTATACCTGCAAATTCTCTTGTAAACTTCACAGATGACATTGTACTTGATTGCTACAAAGGATTAGCTGATGTGGTGCATTCCGTTTCTCACCAGGTTGCAGCGGTCAATGCCAGTCAATATCAGGAGCACTGTCACAACCTTAACCCAGCTGACTGGGTTTTGGTCAAGAAACATGTGCGGAAATCCTGCCTGGAGACAAGATGGAAATGTCCCTACCAGGTCATCTTGATCACCAACACTGCTGCTAAATGTGCTGGGATGCCTAATTGGATGCAAGCCACACACACTTAGGGAGTAAGGTGCCCATACAAAGAAGAAGTGTTCTTTGAGCCAAATCCGAGTTCTCTACTACCCGTACATCTGGAAGGTCTAGAGGGGGTGGAGTACAGCCAAATCTCTCACAAGTGCAAGTTCCAGAATTCTCGTAAAGTGGCATGGAAACACACACTGAAGAAGAAGAATTGAGAGCTGAAAATAAAGGAACTGTTGAGACGTCAAAAGAACAATCAAATGATCCAGATGAAGGAACAGGTGTGAGAAGAGAAAGACCCCTATTGAGATCGGGTTAGCCAAATGGTAGAAGGCAATTGAAATCAAGTGTGTTAGTTGAACGAATACCTAAAATCATCACCAAAGAAACCAAATCTCATGGTCTAAGAGAAACAGAAGATCAACAGACATCGAGGAGATCCAAGAGAGCAAGAGTACCTTGTTCTAGGTATGCTGCACCTAAATGGACCTACTATATAGAGAGTGCCAAATTCGTCAGGCCAAAAGCCAAATGAACTGAGATCAGAGATATTTCAACTTCCATGATATGCCACACTCAGAAACAGTATTTCGTGAATAACAATTCTAAAACAAAAATTACAATCAAAGAACTTGACAAGCACTATTTAGTTAATTCAAAAACGGAATAAATTGAGTTGACAAATGATGAACTGTGTTCAAAACCGCAAAATAAAAGGCTGAAATAAATTAAACTGACAATAAACAATTAACAAAAAGAAATAAAAAGAAATTAAGAAGAATTCCCTAAGGCCAAGGTTGCAGTAGAAGAGTAGGGGTAACACATTTAGATGAAGATAGAGTAGGGCTAGGGATGTCTCATGAAGATTTTTGTATGTAAGCTGAATAAAATACCTGCAAGTGATCAATCAAGAAGATTTGTACATTTGCACAAGTAGAAGTTGATGCAGAATATTGAATCTACCTGCTGCTATATTACAATAATGTCTGACAGTAGACAAACACGTGTCCTTACTAAAGCTAAGTGTAGAGTAGTGATTATTGTCACACTAATAGTTGTTATCGTAGCTATTATAATCCTTTTAGTTGAGATGAGTTTTACACCAGAGATGAGAGAGAAATACTCAGGTTCACACCTGCATCTACAATGCATGCACACACAATAGAATGGACAAAATTAAAGGCTTCATTTGTAGATTATTCAAAAGAAGAGTTTTCAACTGATGTTTATTCTAGATTAATTCAGGAATACACTAAAGCTTTAGATACTAAAGACTGCTATGTATGTGCACACTTACCTTTTTCAGCTGCAGAAGAAGTGACATATCATCATATCCCAATATTATATGCAATTGCTTGTAGTATTTTGCTTAGTTTATTTTATAGACTGAACATTTTGTATATTACTTTCCCTCACCCATATGCAAATGATTCGGAAACTGCATGGTATTTCTTTAGATCACCCACTGTTATTGATAAAACTAAGGAATGTGAGAAGAATCTAACGTTCATTTTAACATTAGAGGAACGAAGAGCTCAAATTATTTGTAGTAAAAAAAAAAGAGGAAGACGTTTTAAGAAATGTTTGGAAGAAGGAAGAAGATGAATATAAAAAGAACATGGTTTACCCCAAATTAAAGTTAGATAGATGACAAAAATGAAAATTATGTGTTTACAAAATGAGAGACCAGGTTAGGAAAAGAAACATTGGGATTAGAAATCCAAGAAGAACTGCCGGGCCCTCGAGAAAGCATGGCGCAGAGACCCGACTGCAGACAACATGACCACCCTCAAACACGCCACCCGAAAACACCACCAGCTGATCCACACCACCAAGAAAACCGCATTCAAGGAACGACTGGACAACAACGCCCACAACAGCAAGGAACTCTTCATCATCGTCAAAGAGCTCTCGAACCCCAGCGCCGGAAACAACGACATCACCCCCTCGCAAGACCTCTGCAACTCGCTCGCCTCGTTCTTCCACAGCAAGATCGCAGACATACACAACAGTTTCAGCACACAGCCGACGTACCCTACAACCGTTCCAACGTCCCCCACCTCCACCCTCCGAGCCTGGACCCCGATCAACACCGAAGACACTATCCGCACGATGAACTCCATCCACTCCGGATCACCAACCGACCCCTGCCCTCACCACATCTTCAACAAGGCCGACGCCGTCATCGCACCCCACCTCCGGGACATCATCAACACCTCCTTCGACACCGCCACCTTCCCAGAGAGCTGGAAGCACGCCGAACTCTGCGCCCTACTGAAGAAACCGTCAGCGGACCCCACCGACCTCAAAAACAACCGCCCCATCTCGCTCCTTCCTTTTCCTGCCAAAGTCATCGAGAAGACCGTCAACAGACAACTGGCCGCCTTCATCGAGACGAATGGATCCCTCGACCACTCACAGTCCGGCTTCCGGGCCAACCACAGCACCGAGACCGCCCTCATCGCAGCCACCGACGACATCCGAGCCCTGCTCGACAATGGGGAAACAGCGGCCCTCATCCTCCTGGACCTCTCCGCAGCGTTCGACACAGTCTGCCACCGCACCCTAGTGCAACGCCTGAACAACGTCGGAATCCAAGAGAAGGCACTGGAGTGGATCATCTCCTTCCTCGCCGGAAGAACCCAGAGAGTCCGCCTCCCCCGTTCAGTTCCGAGGCCACCGAAGTCATCTGCGGCGTACCACAAGGATCATCACTCAGCCCCACCCTCTTCAACGTCTACATGAGCCCCCTCGCAGCCATCGCGCGCCAACACAACCTCAACATCATCTCCTACGCCGACGACACCCAGCTGATCCTCTCCCTCACCAACGACCCCACAACCGCCAAAACCAACCTACATGAAGGGATGAAGGACGTAGCCGAGTGGATGAGGAACAGCCGCCTGAAACTGAACTCAGATAAGACGGAAGTCCTCATCCTAGGATCATCACCCTCCGCCTGGGACGACTCCTGGTGGCCCCCTGCCCTGGGCAACGCACCCAAACCAACGGACCACGCACGCAACCTGGGCTTCATCCTGGACTCCTCCCTCTCAATGACCAGACAAGTCAACGCCGTCTCCTCGTCTTGCTTCCACATCCTACGCATGCTGCGGAAGATCTTCCGGTGGATCCCCACCGAAACCAGGAAGACGGTCACCCAGGCCCTCGTCACCAGCCGACTGGACTACGGCAACTCCCTCTACGCCGGAACCACAGCCAAACTTCAGAAAAGACTCCAACGCATCCAGAACGCCTCAGCTCGACTCATCCTGGACATCCCCCGACACAGCCACATCGCCGGACACCTGAGAGACCTGCACTGGCTCCCCGTCAGCAAGAGAATCACGTTCCGACTCCTCACCCACGCACACAAAGCTCTCCACAACCAAGGCCCCAGATACCTCAACGACCGTCTGACCTTCTACACTCCCACCCGCCAGCTACGATCGACCAACCACGCCCTCGCCGCCGTCCCCCGCATCCGAAGAGCCACAACGGGAGGAAGATCCTTCTCCTACCTGGCTTCCAAGACGTGGAACTCCCTACCCATCCACCTCCACCTGACCCAAGACCACCTCTCCTTCAGGAAGCAACTCAAGACCTGGCTGTTCGAACAGTAGCGGACCCCCCTCCCCCTAGCGCCTTGAGACCCTCCGGGTGAGTAGCGCGCTATACAAATGCTTGATTGATTGATTGAGTAACTGTGAACACACATTCAATGTTTTAGGAGGACCTGTACAAATTTTTCCAGGGGAAGAGGCAGTTATTCCTGGAGTTTATCTTACGTGTGGGCAGGATGACTATTTCCAGTTGCTAGCTGAATGGGCAGGTGTTTGCTATTTACCTTTGCTGTTTCCTAAGATGTATCATGAAAAATAGCTTTGATGCCTTAATGATGACACCACCCCATAGACACCCAAGTAGTCATCCGACCTGTAGGAGTAGTTTTAAGTGATGAAAAAATTTAAAAAGAAACAGTAGTAGATAAATGTGCTACTAATATATTTGGTGCTCTATTAGCGGTCAACACAGAATTAGTGGTCATTAGATCCATGGTTTTGTTTATAAATACTTTGTTAGGAGAGAAAGGGGAGTCTGCAAGATGCTGAAAGCTCAACATTGCTGTTCGTATATAAACAACGAGAGTAGAAAGATAAAATAATTTGGTAAGAACATTTCTGACTTGAAACCTGTATTAGAATCACTTGAAACCACTATTATACTAGGGGGCTTAGGCAATTGAGCTTCTGCCATTGGCAATTGATTTGCAGCAGTAGGTGGAGGACTTTTTAGAGTCATACTGAGACTTATATTAATCATTGGTATTTGCTTGATGTGCTTATTTGCTTTATACAAAGGATTTAGATGCTATATAACTAGGAAGAAGAATAAAGAAAGAAAGAGGCAAATTAAAGGAGATTTTGAAAAGGAAGAAAGAAAGACTAGAGAATATAGGAATTTGAAGGAAATTGAAACCCTGAAAAATAAGAAGAATGACTCAATAGAAAATGAGAGTGCACTCTAAAGATTCATTTGTGAAGAAATTGTGATGGTTTTTCAACCATCAGGGGTGGAAACTGTTGCAGCAAATTGTATTAGCTGACAACATTATTTTTATTAATAATGTGCAAAGGCTCACGTTTAAACATTTGGTAAATGCCAAATTTGCACTTAGTAATCATACTTAAATATGAAGGTCTGCAAATGAATAAAAGTGCTGATTTAAGTTAGCCTAACTGCAAGTGCCATGTTAACTGAAAAATAATGAATTAACATTGAAAGGCCAGTTTTCCGCATTGAATAGTTATTTGCAGACTATGGGCCTGATTCTGATGCGGTTAGGAAGGCCTCCTAACGGCATTTGCTCCTTCCAAATCGGATCGGGAACGTGTCTTCCCGACCTAGGGACCAATTATGATGCGGTTAGGAACATATGCTCCCATTGAAGTCAATGGGAGTCCAACCAAATCGTATCTGGAAGCATCCAGATCCATCGTACTCCGCCGGTCGGACTCTCCCGATCTGAGTGGGTCGGAAACCATTTCCCAACCGATTTGGTCGGGAAGCTTTTCCAACCCGCATCAGAATCGGGCCCTAAGTTTTTCCTTTCTTTATCAGTGTTTGCAGGAGCCTCCTGTTAGCTAGTGAATAGGCATTTCTTATGTATCAGACAGTTGAAAGATAACGAGTTTTCACAAAGAGGAGGAATGACCAAATAAATGACTCATGGTAAGAACTGTCTAGACCGCAAAACATCAGCGCTGTAACTCTTAAAAGTTCAATGTCTAAAAATGTATTGCGCTCCTCAGAGAAAATGGGGAGCTTGCTGATATTCTATTGGAAGATGAAGAAGAAAAAAGAAAATAATGTTGTAACATGGAATTTGTATGTTTATGTCAGTGTGTGTCCCTAGAATAGAGAGCCAGACCCAGACCCAGATCCAGATCCTAGATTCCTTCCCTGACTCTGTGACTGGAGACTTGCCTTTGAGTTTCTGATGCCTTCTCTTCATGAGCGGCTGCCTTACTTAGATTTTACTAAAGTGTCTGCTGATATCTTTGATCTGAGAATACTTTGTAGCTTATAATGCAAGGGATTTATAATTGTGTATTGATTTTCTCATCAGAACTCTTTATTAAGTATCTGAAATTACACCTTTACCCTCTTTACCTCAAATGAATTTAGATTTGGGAATTTCCCTTTATTGACCACGCTTGTTGTATTATTATTATTTTGACTGTGCTTCTAATTAACATTTTGTTCTATTTTATAAACAAATATCGATTAATGGATTATATTAACCTTTAATGCTGAAATATAAAGGTTAATGATTAATGAATAAATAGATGAAAGACAAAATTCTCTTTATTGTCTGAACTGAATGTCTTTAATGATTAATTGTCATGTAGATGTTCGCTCCTTATTTCTCTTTATTGATGAACAAAGGTCTATACAACCAGTGGTGAGGGTTATTTAATGATTATACCTAAAGATTGAGACATAGAAATCCCCGCTCTCCGAGGATGCTGGGTTCTGAAGGAGAGGTGATTTATTTACTGTGTTGCTATGTGTTCTTTAAAGTGGTGTGTCTCCTGCTCTTTCTTAATTTAAAGAAGATTAGAGGAGGTCCTGATGCATATGGAGAAGCAATGCCTGATCCTGGGTGCCTAAACGGAAAGATTTGGGTACTTCATTTATACATTCTTAGACTTTTTTGTTTTCAGTCTGAGGTGTCCTGCTGTGGGTGTTCAAAGAGCCGTTGGAGATGGCAAGCTTGTCAGCAAAATAGGGGGATGTGCCAGTCATCAAAAGTTTGAGATGATGCAACTACTCTTGGAGATGGTGAAGGCCGTCAAGTGGAGCCAATGCAGTTCCATTAGGGTGGGAATCAGGTGATCTGATCATATTACTTTAAACTCTTGATGATGCCTGCTTGGCATATATGATGGCATTAAAGGGGGGGATTTAGAGGCTTAGAAAGGAAGATACTTTCAGGTAGACTTGTGTAACATGGGCCTCTCAATGAAATTTGATGCTTCTGTCAAAGAGTATTTCAGTACGTTCCATGTAGAGGTTGAAGGGGAACAAGGCGGATCCTTGTAAGATTCCGCAGGTGATAGGTAGTGTCTGGTATTTGGAGGAACCCAATGTGAATAAACTGGTGTTGGTTGGAGAGCAAAAAGGAGAGGAGAACCAGAAAAGGATATTGCCAGTGAATCACACTGGAGACATCAGGGTCTGGATACGTGTAGTATGGTCAATGGTGTTGAATGCAGCTATTGGGTCCAGCAGTATTAGGAGATTGGGGTTAAGGGCTCATTTTCATCTGACATAAAGAAGGCATCAACCGCAATCTGTAAACTACGTTTCCTTGCTGCAACATGATTTGAATCCAGATTGATGGTAATTCTGGAGGCTGTTGGTGTTGAAGTTATCATGGTGTTCTATAAAGACACATTTTTTGATGATCTTACTGTTGAAGCACACTTCAGTGATGGGTTGGCAGTAGGCAAGATCGCCAGTGTGTTTGTAGTGTTGGTTCACCAGGAGAGGTGATCTGACCTGAACAAAGGGCTTCCAGAAAGATGTCCTAAGTGAGGGAGGCAAGGGTGGTGTTGAAGAAGGATGGAAAACTATCTCCTGAGATGGCTCTTAAAGATAAGATGCCATATACATAGTAGGTGGCTTTGAGAGAGTTGTGGAGATTGGTGAGAACTGCGAAGGACTAGGGTTTAAAGGATTGACCTTTGTGGGAAGCAGCACAGAGGGGTGGTTGTAAGAGAAGAAGCAGGCTTGGTGTTGTCAATGTGCTGTTTGATCTTCTGAAGTTTTTCATTGAAAAAGTGGTTGCTGTCATTATAGGTGTGTGTGGTGTGTGGCTTTGGAGGGTAAGGTGTTAATGCTATCCTTGATAGTCTTCAAGAGTCTTCTAGAGTCTTCTGCTGCATTTAACTATGGAATGATAAAGAACTTGGCTTTGTCTGTAGTGATGTATTGTCTGTTTATTATGTGTAAGGACGTTGGGTTGTTGGGGGTTCTGCTTTTATGCCATTTTATGTCCCGTCTGAGGATGGCATGCTCATAGTCGGAGAGGTTTTTGGAATACCAAGATGCTCAGGCCTTTATCCTGAATCATGTTTTTTAGTAAAAGTGCCAGTGTTCCCATAGTTTTTCAAAAATATGTTAAAATCATTTAGATGGAAGGTGACTTCTGATGCTGGGTGGAGGTAGCAGGGTGAGAGATAATTTGATGATTTAGATTGTAGATGAATAAACCTTTGAAGGATCTGATGGTTTGTTGATTTCTATGGATTGACCTCAGTACACTAGTTTGATGTTGAACAGTGTGGTGGGGATGGCTCAATGGTACCAGATGTAGAGGTTTGGGTCATTTTCATTAGATGGTGATATTGAGAAGATGAGGTCGAGCATGTGAGCGTTAGAGTCTGTTTGTTGGATGACAAGCTGTACAAGGTTATGTGTGTCAATGAGGTGGAGGAGGATTTGTATTGGTTTCTTAGATCTTGAATTGTGTATGATTTTAAAGTCAACAAAGAGGGTGATGTGAGCATGTTAGATGGAAGAAGTGGTGAGAAGGTTTGATAATTAACCTTATGAAGTCTTTGTACTGAACAGGGGGCCTGGAGATGAAGTGGAATGTGGTGGACTGGATTATGGAAAGTTGGATATGGCATTTGAGGAGCTCTATAAAGTTGATTGTTGCCCTCCGTTAAGGGTACATGACTAGGAGGACTTATGGTTGAGAGCAAGGACTCCTCCCTTCATAAAATCACAGTCAACATGAAGGATGTTGTAGCCAGTGGTAACAAGAATGTCTTAAATGTATCATGATGTAAGGTTGAACCATGGTTCTGTGTTGAAGAGTGAACCACATTTGTGATAGGAGATGAGGTCTGTGAGGTCTTGCGCATGCAGTACCTCAGAGCCAATGTTGAAAAACATGAGTTGAATTGTGTATTCAGAAATTCTAGAGTTTGTGGTGGTTAGAGTGCATGTATGAGGTTTGGTCTCTGTTTTGTAAGGATGCATGCTAAGTGATTGTGTGGTCGTTGTAAAGGTATGCCCGTAAAGATGGCTAGTGATGGGTGCTGGGCTATTCACATAATGTCTTACCATGTAGATGCTTGCTATGATTGCGGTTAAACAAGACTGAGGACATTTGGCTCTTCCTGGCCTTAACAGGACCAATCAGAAGATTCCTTGTTCTGTTTCTTCCTAAATCGTCTTCAGATTTTTCACTTCCATTTTACTTTGCAGTACCTGGAATGAATGCAGAAATGAACAAGTGATGATAATGAATAATTCTGAACTGTATGAGATCTGATGAATAAGATTACCCATGAGTGTTTTATTCCAGTTTTCTATTCCTTTTATATGACTCTGTTTATTTTCAATGACTTACATTTCTTAAAAAGAGGAGCAAATAAATTAAATTATGTTTATCCAATTGATTGCTGTTGTGTAGCATTCAGTAGATATTATCACTTAATATGTACCTCTTGTTTTAAGATAACTATGCCTCTCCTTTTAATAATTTTATGTGTTAGATTTAAGGACAGTTATGTAAGTTTTTGACTTAAGGCAGTGCACGCAACAGAATATATTCTAAGAAAGAAAAATAAGAAAGTGCTGAGAGAATTTAGTAAATGCCTCTAAAAAGTAGGCCTGGGCGGTGAACTTCGCTCCGTTTGTGGAGTTTGCAGAGTTTTCTGCACTCCGCACTCCGCGGAGCTCGCGGAGTGCAGAAAACTCCGCTTCGCGATGTGCAGCAGAGTTTTTGTCCCTGCTTTCGCGATCGCGTTGGTAAGTTCGCGAGCGCGATCTGCTGCTCGGGTAGAATTTCTACCCGAGCGGCAGGAATACCAGCACAAACTGCAGTTCGCACTGCACTCCGCCACCCGCAGAACTTCGCGTAGTTTTATGGTAACTTTGCGGAGTTCCGCATAACAAAACTCTGCGAACTACACCCAGGCCTACTAAAAAGCAGCTAGACTGACTTGAACACCACAATATGTTTATTTGCTGGCATACCTTTGTGCCCTCTTGCACTTGGACTCTCAAGATTGACTCTCCAACCAAGCCCTTCTCCCCTGCTTGAATTCACCAAACAACAGTAGTCATATCAATATTATTAGCCCTACTGTAGCAACGGAGCTTAATGAGCCAAGGGGGATAATAGTTACTACATGGAATATTGCTGGCATCTCTGGCAAAAGGAAGTCGAGGGACTGGGAAATTTATGTGGTACCTGCACACATTATGTACTTGCAAGAAACATGATCACTTAACATTATTGAGCAGGATGGTTTTGTAGCTTTTAATTACCTTGCTACTCCTTCGAAGAGTGGTAGGCCTAAGGGGGGTCTTGTGACTTTTGATTCCACAAGCATAGCCCCAGGAATTAAGAAGAGCCTTTGACAGTCCCCTTATAATCAGCTTTTCTTTTTTACGATGGGCATCAATTTAGATGTTATAGTTATACATTTTCAAAACAATGTCTTTGATTCATAAAGGGTGGATGTGGTTAATGCACTTGAAATAGATTTTGAAACTTATATTGACCAGAATTCTTTTATAATTTGCGCAGGAAACTTCAACATACTAGAATGTCATATTATGTCCAAGTATGTGGGTGCCAGAATTTCGAGGGAAACACCTTAGTACACTTTTTGCACAGTCCATATGGCTTAGCGCTTGCTCAGTAATTTCAATCAATCAATCAATCAATCAATCAGGGGATTGTGAAGGGTGCTACTCACCCATAGGGGTCTCAAGGCGCTGGGGGGGGGGTGCAGCTCCAGTCAGTCGAAGAGCCAGGTCTTGAGTGTCTTCTTGAAGATGTGAAGAGTGGGGCTCGTTTCAGGTCTTTGCCATGATGTAGGAGAAGGCTCTTCCACCCATTCTGGCTCTGCGGATGTGCAGGGTTTCGGTGAGGTCGGCGGATCGGAGGTTTCTCTTGGGTACGCGGAAGGAGATTCTTTCATTGAAATATTGGGGTCGGGTGTTTTGAAGGCATTTGTAGACATTGGTGAGTATCTTAAAGGTTACTCTCTTCTCGACGGGAAGCCAGTGGAGGTCTCGCAGGTGTTGGGTGATGTGTTCGTGTCGAGGGATGCCGAGGACGAGTCTGGCTGCGGTGTTCTGTATGGTCTGGGGCTTGCGGAGCAGAGATTTGTTGATCCCGGCATAGAGGGCATTTCTTGTAGTCCAATCTGCTGGTTATGAGTGTGTGGGTGATGGTCTTTCTTGATTCGGGGGGATCCATTTGAAGGTCTTGCGGTGGATGCGGAGGGTGTTGAAACAGGTGGAGGTGACAGCGTTGATCTGTCGGGTCATGCTGAGGGAGGAGTTGAGAATGATGCTGAGGTTCTGGGCGTGGTCCTTGGGGGTGGGGGGGCTGCCGAGGGTGGTGGGCCACCAGGTGTTGTCCCATGCAGAGGGGGAGGGTCCGAGGATGAGGACTTCTGCCTTCTCCGAGTTAAGCTTCAGGCAGCTGCTGCTCATCCAGGATGCAACGTCCTTCATTCCTTCCTGGAAGCTGAGTCTGGTAGTGAGGGGGTCCTTAGTGAGGGAGAGGATAAGCTGGGTGTCATCAGCGTAGGATACATGCTGAGTCCATGCTGTCTTATGATGGCGGCGAGGGGGGCCATGTAGATGTTGAAGAGCTGGGGCTGAGTGATGATCCTTGGGGTACTCTGCAGTTGCTCTCTGTGGGTTCAGATAGGAAGGGCGGACGTCTGATTGTTTGGGTTCTACCGGTGAGGAAGGAGCAGAGCCAGTCGAGGGCGGTTCCCTGTATGTCGGCGTTGTGGAGTCTGGCGGTGAGAGTGCGGTGGGAGACAGTGTCGACGGCTGCAGAGAGGTCGAGTAGGATCAGGGCAGCGGTGTGGCCTAGGTCGAGGAGGGTGCGGATGTCATCTGTGGCGGCGAATAGGGCGGTCTCAGTGCTGTGGTTGCTGCAGAATCCGGATTGGGAGGGGTCGAGGATGGAGTTCTCTTCGATGAATTTCGTTAGTTGGCCGTTGACGATCTTCTCGGTGACTTAGGCCGTGAAAGGGAGGAGAGAGATGGGTCGGTAGTTCTTGAGGTCTGTCGGATCTGCGGATGGCTTCTTGAGGAGGGGCTTGACTTCTGCATGTTTCCAGTCATCGGGGAATGTGCTGGCTTTGAAGGTGGCATTGATGGTGCATCATAGCTCAGGTGCAATGGTGGCTGCGGCTCTGTGGAAGATGTGCAGAGGGCAAGGGTCCGTGGGGCTTCTGAGTGAATGTCTTTCATGGTCGACGCGGTGTCTTCGGTGGTGGCCAGGGTCCAGGAGGAGATGGTGGGCTGGTTGTCAAGGCTGGGGGGAGGAGTGGAGTGGGTGTCCGGAGTCTGTTAATTGAAGTTGTCATACAGGGATCTAAGTTTCAGGTGGAAGTAGGAGCCGAGTTTGCCGCAGAGGTCCTGGAAGGGTGTGTCGTCAGTGGCTTCGCTGGGGGGCTTGGTGAATTCCTGAATGATGTTGAAGACTTCCTTGGCATTGCTGGCATTGGCGTGGATTTTGTTTCGGATGAAGGTCCTATTGGTGGATCTGATGAGTTGGTGGTATTCTCCCATAGCGTTCTTGTATGTGGTGCGATCTTCCGAAGTTTTGCTGTTTCTCCAATTCTTCTCGAGACGTCTGCAGGTGTGTCTAGATTCTTGGAGGTCAGCGGTGAACCAGGTGGCCTTCCTGGGGCGCTGTCTGCTGGGGTTGTGGAGGGGGTCGAGCTTGTCTGCGCAGTTGGTGATTCATCTGTGAAGTTCTTTCGCTGCGGAAATGGCGTTTGGTCGAGGTGGGGGGGCAATTTGATGTTAAAATTAAATCTGATGGTAGCCAAACATAGCGGTACTAGTGACCACCACCGCTTACCTACATTCACAGGGAGCGGTGGTGGTAGTATTATTAACCACATTCTCATTTCAGGTTTCAACAAGGGAAGCATCCTAGATCTACGGGTAGGGCCTAACTGTATTAACGACCACAACCCAGTGATCCTAAACTTAAATCTCAACTTCCCAAAGACCCCAGATTCAGGGATAATTGTTAATATTGCCCCTATAGGTTGGAATAGTGTTAGGATTAAATGGGCAGGTGTTAACCCAGCTGGTTTTATAAAGAATTTGGTGGCAAAGAACTTGGACCAATTGCTAATTGGGCTGGAGCCTGAAACCAATTATAGGGAGACACTGGATGCCCACATAACAATATCGAATTTTATTAATCAATTACTGACAACAAGGGTTAAATGTTGTGGGAAGGAAAGGAATGGGTGGTTTGATGGGGGCTGTACAAAGGCTAGAAACAGAATGATCAAAATCCTAAACCAACATCTCAGGGACAACATGGGAGTCCGGACAGCTAGAGCAAATTACGATAATGCTATAAACTCCAGGAATAAATTCCTACAATGGAGGCCTGGGTGAACCTGGTGCAGGCTGCCGAAACTAAAGATTTTGTTCTGTTCTGGAGAACCATTAATGCCCTCCTGTTTACCAAGGGAACAGGCCCTGATCTGGACTCTGCAGTTACTCCTGCCCAATGGGTGGACTATTTTGGTTCCATATTCTCTAGGTTTTACCCAGATGAGGGTGACCTCTGCATTTGGGCAGCTGAGCAACACACCAGTATAACATTCACTTTAAAGAAAGTAGTGAGGGCCATTAACAACAGCCCAAAGGGTAAGTCTGCAGGGCCAGATGGGGTCCCAATGGTTGTGTATAGATCTGAGCCCAATATATGGGCCCCTTTTCTAACCAAGGAGCTGGGTATGTGCCCCTTACCTGGTCAACCTCCCTAATTATACCCATTTTTAAGAAGAGTTCCAGAAAAAGACCCAAAATGCTACCGGCCGGTCTCAATGCTGGACTCCTCCACCAAATTGCTGGGGAGAGTCTTGCTTGAGAGATTGGAACTATGGGCAGAAGAGAACGAAATTCTCTCTAGTGCCCAGTATGGGTTTAGGAAAGGTCTGGGGACAGTTGAGCAATCGCTTGACCCTAATAATGGGAAAGTATACCCAAGCCATGGATGCATCTCTGTATATGTGTTACATTGATCTTAGTAGTGCCTTTGATTTAGTTAATCATAGTAAGCTCTGGGAATGTTTAGACAAAAAGGGGGCCCCTAGGAGATTATTTCATTTTTAGCCCATTTGAACAAATATCAAGAGGCAAAAGTTAGATTTGGAACACAGGGCGAATTAATGGAACCTTTCGGTATAAGGAGAAGGGTTAGACAGGGGTCTGTATTTGGGCCCTTCCTTTTCTCATTTTACATAAACAATATGGAAGAAACGCTCCAAGCAGTGGGTGCAGATACCCCCAGCATTGGTAGTCAGCAGGATCCGATACTTCTGTATGCCGATAATGCTGCTGTTTTACCGCGGTCCCCAAATCCTGCAACTTTTAATGAATTCTTTGACAGATTTTATGGAAAAGGAGAATGGAAATTATTATTGCCAAAACTTATACAATGAGTAGTGGTCATGCAGGAGGGAAACAACTCACCTTTTTTATTAAAGGCAGTAAGCTACAAAATACCAAAATGTTTAGCTACTTGGGGATCCACTTCTCATCTAAACTGGACTGGCAGCATCAAAGGGAGATCTCTGTCTCCAACATGATTAGGATAAATGAAGGGCTGATGAAGTTTGCCTCCAAGTAGGGCAACAAAACTATTGTCCAGATTCTTACCCTCTATAATGCTAAAACAATTTCAACTGCGGTCTATGGCATAGGGATCTGGGCTATAGGGGAGAAGAGTGTTCTACAGACAACAGAGAATACCTTTTTATGGAGATTGCTGTCAGTACCCCGCTCTACCCACGGCATCCATTGTGCACTGGGAGTTGGATATTGAGTACCTTTCAGATCTCTTTGAAACTAAACCCTAATATTGTGGCGATCTGAATGGTCCAAACAAGAAAGTCTGTCACAAAGTTAATTCTTATGGACTGTATGGGCCTTGAAATGATGCATAGAATACTGTTGGGCCCGGACAAAGCGGAAAGGGATTTGTGGTCTCATCCACAAGATATCTTAAGGTATTAAAAAAACAGAATTGAGAGCCCGTGCTGGAAGTCTGTCGAGGGAAAAGAGAACATGTAGAATTTCCTAAGGTTACAGTGGGGCGGAACAGAGTATGGAATGAGCAGTCAGGATGCAAACTGTACCTTACAATAGTTAACAATGTACAGCACAGGTATCCTTTAACTCGCTTCTGTCTTCTCATTTTCCATTATTTGACTGTATTCCCAAAAAATGAGAGTTAGGGCACAATCACTAGAAAATCTCCCTGTGATAACTGGTCAGGACAGTCAACACAGCACATAGCACTTTTTTGTAACTTTTATCTGATCTCCAGGAAATCCCTTACTAAACCATTATTTTAACTAGAGAGGATTATTTACCATCAGACGTCTTTTACATTTTTGTATGAATTAGGGGACGCAAGAGTATGTCATAGGGTTGCCCTGTTTCTCTCTAGAGTAATCCGCATTAGAGCGTTCTTAAATGATCCAGAAAACCCGAACACCTAATAAGGTTAGTGTGCTAATTGTAATTCCATGTTTTGCTTTATTGCTGATTTCATTAGGGATTCATGATTAAATGTAAACTGTGTCAGTAGAATTCAATTTTAACCTGATAGTTATTTGATTTGGTGTATTTATTAACCCTGGGCGAAGTACTACGCTACGCTCGCGTAGTTTGCGAAGTTTGCGCTACTTCGCACAACGCGAATTGCACGTAGCACAGTGCAAACACGCGTAGCATAGCGTAGCGTAGTGCCGCGGTCATTTGTGCTTGCTCGCGGTCCTCAACGTCAAGTTGGCGACCGCGAGCAAGCAAAATGACATCCCGGCGAGACTTTTTCCTCGCTCGCGATCAGCAACATCAAGTTGCCGATCGCGAGCGTGGAAAATAAACCTCCCGGCGAGATTCTCAACGTGGGGAGGTCAGGTTTCTCATTGCGAGTGGTCGCGTATGCTCGCGACCGCTCGCGATGAGAAACTACCAGTCCGTGTTGAGAAAGCTGCCGCTCGAGTAAAAATCTACTCGAGCGGCAGTAAAGGACAGCTCGCACTGTGCAAGTTGCCGTTTTCAATGATTGCACAGTGCGGACAAGCATCCGGCACTGTGCAATCATTGCGAACACGCACTACGCAGTTCGCGTAGTGCTACGCAAAGCTCGCGTAGTGAGAACTGCACTTTGCGTAGCTTCGCGAAGCACTACTTCGCGAACTACGCCCAGCCTTAGTATTTATGCATGATGTCTGTACATAATTATTTTTTAATCACGTTTTAGGTTTTATTTTATCTGCTTTGGAACTGTGTGAATTCTGGTTTTAGGAGATCAATGTTTTAAAACAATACTACAAATCATTTATTGTAAAATTTGTGCTTTTATGGGTCAGAATGTTTGTGCGGAATAAAGCTTTTCTGACTGACCTTCTGCTATGTGTGGGAGTTCCCCAATCAATAAGAAGTTTAAGAGTCGGTATGTCTTCCTGTGAAACTTAACACCATGACCTCCTAGATGTGAATTTCAAGGGGGTAAAATCATCACAAATGGCACAACTTTTTTTTTTTTTAAATAAATATATTTTAAAAGTAGAACAGTAATGAAAACAGGCAGCCAGTTACCCAGGCAAACTATACTTCTCACAGGGCTCATTTTTAGGCAAAATGATAGTGGATGCACACCTGTCTGAGAGGAAAGACACTGTAACTGGTCAAAAAACAAAATATAAAATATAATCAAGATTGGCTGTGGCTGATTGTTATTCAAGCAATCCACCAAATTAATTTCAGGAATTGTAACACCACATGAAAATCCTTGTTCATAGTGAACTAAAAAGGTGCATTTCATACATTTTTATGTGCCATCCTGTACAATGTGAAGACTGGTATATGAATCAAATCACAAAATGGGGGTCTAATGGGAGCTCGTAACCCAAACAAATACCTACCACTCCTTGCAAGACATGCCAAAAGAGGATGCAGAGACCATTCATAGCTCTGCTATGTAGGGGGCCCTCATATAGCCTTGGGAATGAGATAAATACCACATTAAGATAGGAACAATGGTAGAATTCCACAAACAGTATGTTGTGGGCCACCTTCTGTATCAGGTGTATTGCCACCATCATATAATACAAGTTTATATTCTTCCTTAATCGGAATACCACAGAGTGACTTTGAGTATTGGCCCTGAAGAATGCTCCGAAACCTATGAATTGGGTCAAAGATAGGGCAGAAACATGTTGACCTTTATAGGGGAAATACTTTTCTGACTTCCTTACACTATTTTTCTTCTATCTCTTGGAGTTTAGCCTACCAGATGATAGTTTTGATTCATTTAACACATATTAGGTAGGTACTCTGTTACTCTCACCCATACTTATCCCTCATAAACTCTGAATAACAACTACAAACACATACCTCAAGAGCTCCTCCCTCTAGTACAGAGTTGTAGTCCACACCAGGTACCATTGGTCCTGGTGTGAGGAGAGACCCTATGATGACGCATGTCACCTTCAGGTGGGTGAGGGTTCTCGTCCTAAAGAAATACATTTTTCATATACACATTTTTCCGTTCTTCTTCTCTTTTTACCAGGCTTACCTATTTGTGTTTCACAAGATTCGTATATGAGTGGGGTGTTTATATCTCCCTCGAAGAATCCAGTCATTTGAAAGTGAATTGCGAATATGAGGTTGAAACTGGTGCTGGTTTTTATCATAGGCTGGATCTGAGGCACATTTCAATTGCTTCCTTTTTAGGTCGAGCATTCGAGACCTCTTGTATATACTTTAGTATATACTTATATGTGTATGTACTTTGTGGGCTCTGGCGATCAGCCCTAGGACTTGTCTGCTTCCGCTTGGCGACTTTATTTCCTTTCAACTGCCTGTATTTAACTGTCTTGATAGAAAACGACCAGCAGAGGTCAGTAAAATACCAGAATTGCTTTCTGCTGAGGGACTTTCTTTTTTTTTTCTGGCAACTTCCCCTATTTAACTTTCTTGATAGAAAACGACCAGCAGAGGTCAGTAAAATACTAGAAATACTTTAGCATTCTCTAGATTCCAGTCCATAGAAATTGTCTTCCACGAGCACCCGTAGACAATATTATTTTTTCAAATCTTGTGTTTTCAGTGATATGACCACCGAAGGCCCTGATTTTATATTAAAAACAGAGCTTTGGACTGTACCATTTCCCGCTGAAAGGCAATATTTCTCTCCATGTGTTCCCATACCTGGCGTGTCACGCAGTTTGGTGCTTACTTTCCCTCCATGTTAAAGAACAGTAGATGTTTCAGCACCCAGGCTAATGTGCTGCATAGCTAAATACATATAAGGCCCCAAAGGCGAGACCGATTGCATTGCAAATGCTTGTTAATTAACGTTGTTATTCTTAATGTTGCATTCCTTAACATTGCCTTGTGCCTCTGATGATCTCGTTTTTTATAGTGTGCAGCTTCTCTGATTATGTTGTCTTTAATGTTGGTGGACAACATAGTTCACCCAAAGTTGAAATGTGTAGCCTCCAAGAAATGATGAGTCACCTATTCCACTGTCGAATGCAATGTTTTACATCATTGGTCTACCCATCTCGTGACTGGTAGATAGAGGTTGTTTCAGGTAATCTTGCTGGCTGAAACACCGACCCATAAAGTTGCTTCAAAACACAGAATTCCTGAAACAGATATGTGAAACTATGATCCCTGTTTCATCATTCTCTTGCCATATAAGGTCATTTCAGCTTTGAAGCACTATAATGTGCAACTCACCAATATTTTTGTGATTAGATTGTTGTCACCTGGAATTGTTCGTATGTGCCCAAATGCTAAGCCATCTAGGTTTGGTACATGTGTACTTTTGGGGAGCCTCTCTTTAAATTGCATTATGAAAGTACCTTACTGTGAAATATGTTTGTTTAAACTGGTGTTTGACAGGGAAAATTAAATGTAATCACTGTGGCAAAATTAACCTTGGAAGCCGTGAAATACTGGAATTCCTAGTTGATAAATTAATGTTCAGCACTGGAACATGTTTAATGAGATGCATATTTTGCACTTGGCCCATTTTTAATAAATATTAGTCAAAAATACGAATGATTATAATATATATAAAATATATATAAAAGAAACGTTACATTGAAATGCAGTAATGGTATTTAGATCAGTGCATTGCGATATCTTTCGAAGAGGCTACAAAAAAAAGCTGATGTGTTAAAAATTGCTTGAAAAATATAAACTATTCGATTTGAGTGTATTAATGCTAAGTGCCCTGAAATGTTTCTTGGATTAGCTAAATGCTTGATCGGGATTTTCATTTCCACTGGCTATAATACAATAATAAGCAATCGATGGAAATGGTTTCTCTGCTATGATTCATTTTATGGGTAAACTAAAGTTAATTTCATTCAAAATTACATGTTTCCTCTGTTAAACTGATCACAATAACATTTTCAATCAATTAACAGGACTGAAGACTAACATTAACCCTAATGTGTATTATTGTAATATAGCCTTATAGCCCGCTGCCGAGGGCTATACCGGCTGTTAAAGGCCCTGATCCCCAGTTACGAGGGAGAGGGCCTTTAACAACCGGTATAGCCTGAGGCAGAAGGGCTATAAGGCTATTAGAACATTCCACCCACTAAGGGTAGAATGTTCTAAATTAAAAATGGAGAAACAAAAAGACAAACATTGGAATGTTGGAGCGCTGGGCTTATACCAGCCATTATAAGCCCAGAGCAACTCCATTGTCTTCAATGGAGCGCCCAACATTCCAATGTTCTAATAAAATATAATACCTGCAAGTTGGTAACTGCTCTCCTAACACATTTAATTAATCTGGACAAAAACCAGAAGCTCAAATTTAGCGCAAACTTTCAAACAGATGCTTTTCTGGAATTCC
Organism: Calotriton arnoldi; assembly: GCA_963921515.1. Lineage (NCBI taxonomy): Eukaryota > Metazoa > Chordata > Amphibia > Caudata > Salamandridae > Calotriton > Calotriton arnoldi. Next base: position 327,158 of record CAWUFW010005013.1, read on the forward strand.
TAGTTGATAAATTAATGTTCAGCACTGGAACATGTTTAATGAGATGCATATTTTGCACTTGGCCCATTTTTTATAAATATTAGTCAAAAATACGAATGATTATAATATATATAAAATATATATAAAAGAAACGTTACATTGAAATGCAGTAATGGTATTTAGATCAGTGCATTGCGATATCTTTCGAACATTCCAATGTTCTAATAAAATATAATACCTGCAAGTTGGTAACTGCTCTCCTAACACATTTAATTAATCTGGACAAAAACCAGAAGCTCAAATTTAGCGCGAACTTTCAAACAGATGCTTTGTGGAATTTTCCATTTCACTTTTCTGAAGTCTACATATACAGTGGTATCAAGAAGCAGTCTGTTTTCAGACAGGAAGCGTAGTCTAAAGACAGGTTTCAACAATACACGTTCACTCACATTGTAAAAGATGAAGCACTCCATTACCCTGATACAGTTTATGTTTACATATACCAATCAGAAAAAGGGGGAGGAGGAGGATTGGGCTAGGTTCACCCTCCTGTGTGATCAGAATACATCAAAAAGAATCCGTAGGTGACGGATCAAAAGAACCTAGCCAAGAAACAAGGGCGGGTTCACCAATTGGGGTGAAGGCAACCACTACTGGTAGAAAAGAAAAATTTCTTTTCTTGTGTCCCCTCACTCACCCAGGGTTGCCCCTAGGTGACATGCTTCATCTTTGGGGCCATCCCAAACATCTACTGATTGGGGCATGCTGCGACTTGCATGGATTTACGTAGGAGCACTTACCTTGTGAGGCTGTGTGTCGTGCAGTGTAGGGGGAGTGGTGTAAGTGATGTTTTAAAAATTACCTAACTAGTGAGCTATTGTTTTATTCCTGCTCCTAGTTGGTAGGGATAAAAAGGGGGTTAATAAAAGGGAAATGTAACTGTTATGTAATTATAATCCCTTGTATTATGTCAACATGTTTCAAGGTATCCCCTAAACCTTTTCTTCAGGACAACAAAGGGACCAGCCCTTTGTGTACCACTCATGTCGGACCTATAATAAAGTGAAGTGAAAAATTATTAATGCACACCTATTGTATGAGCATTGGGAAAAATATATACATACGGTTGCTTCTGAACACGTAGTAACTGTCATTGGGAAGAAAAAGCAAAATGCTAATTAATACATACTGCCTGCCCACCGTTCTTGTGGGCAGGTAAAGGCGTTACGCTGTGCGTAAAAGAAGGTACTTCATACTACGGTGTAAGTGCCCTTGAAAGCAAACTTAGTTAGTGCTCAGATCTTGTGTGGGTAATACTACACATGATACCTTAATTGTGAACAGGCAAGGTTGAAAAGACATAATTTAAAAACTTGTAGTCAAGGACAAAAACAGGACACACACAACATGTAACATAAAATCAATTTCTTTTTGAAACATACTTATTTTTTGGCAAAAGTGCGCCTCATGGTCTGTCTGGGTGGAGGGGCCTGTAGAAACCCTATATTATAATAATAGACAAAGGAATGAGATAATGAGGATTTGTTATAAGCCACTCATTGCTTGTAGCCTTCCTATGACTGGTTTAGAAAGAGCAAATGGAATTTAGTGAAAAAGGCATGTAAAGTTATGTAAATTCCTGTAGGGAGAAAAAAATTGATGATGTCCTGTAGGGAGAAAAAAGTCTTACTGTGCTCAGCAACCCTCGCCAATACGACCTATTCAGTCCCAAGGCAGACCGCATCTTAGCGTGTCTTTGCCTTAGTGCCGGTATAAGTAGTCTGAAAAACAGCCGAGTCATTCCCTCGTGCTGTTAGAGACTAGAGCGTGTAAAGCGTGGTCTCGTATTATGGTGTAAACGGTCCACCATGTTGTTGGTATTTTATGAAATGGGGGTGTGATTTTTGAAAGTCTAAATTACTAATTAGAGTGCAGGAGTACCTTATACGAAAAAAGAAGGACGCCCGGTATTTTGTCAAAATAGGTTGGGGTCAGTATCGAACCCTGGTCACAGGGACACCGTGAGTTTTATCCCTACCAACTAGGAGCAGGAATAAAACAATAGCTCACTAGTTAGGTAATTTTTTAAAACATCACTTACACCACTCCCCCCTACACTGCACAACACATAGCCTCACAAGGTAAGTGCTCCTACGTAAATCCGCAAGTCGCAGCACGCCCCAATCAGTAGATGTTTGGGATGGCCCCAACGATGAAGCATGTCACCTAGGGGCAACCCTGGGTGATTGAGGGGACACAAGAAAAGAAATTTTTCTTTTCTACCAGTAGAGGTGGCCTTCACCCCAATTGGTGAACCCGCCCTTGTTTCTTGGCTATGTTTACATATAGTCAGTGGCTCCTGAAATCATTTTTAAGTGGGATTGCAACTGTTGTGGATGTCTAGGGATACACTTGAGGCTCTAGTCTTGGGGCTTAACTAGGAGTACGGCAGTCCTCTGGACTACTGTACTAGCGGTGGCTGGGGACCACCGCCACCACTGCAGGTCCGCCCGCAGTATTTCGAGTGTGGCGGTTGGACCGCCACAGGACCGCCACCTCCACCGGGATCCAGGATCCCGTGGCGGTGACTCAGCAGAAAGGGACAGGAATATGCCAGTAGTGTCTCAGCGGCACTGCCGAGCATATTCTGAGTTGCCTTTCCACCGCCCATTTCATGGTAGTGAACCTGCCATAAAAAGGGTGGTGGAGATGCAACTAAGGGGGCCTTAACAGGGCGCCCTCCCACCTCTGGGTCTAGGGGTGCATGCGGGGGCACATGTTGTGCCCCCCCCTGGAATTGTACCCCAGTTCCTGCACGTTGTAGCATGCATGACATGGTGCATGCCACACTGTGCAGGAATGTGCTGCAGGTGCTGTCACAGCGGCGGTCTGCGGTTAAGGCTCTCCTATGAGCCTAACACAGCCACCGCCTTGAGACCGCTGCACCACCCCCGCCTGGGATTCAAGTCGCAATCCGGCAAGCGGGTGCACCATGGGCTTGGCAGTCCTCCTGCAGGCGCAGTGGTGGCAGTGCTGCAGAAGGACTACCAAACTCGTAATCAGGCCCTTGGGATGCATCTCAGCTGGATTCTGTAAGAACGAAAGTTAAAAGCATCCACAAATGTTTACCATTCTGATCATAGCTGCAAAGTGGATGTATGTTATCCTTATGGCACAATAATAAAGGAAGATAGGACATTTTAATAAATCATTATGGTGATACAGTTTTAGAATAGCATATGATTTGGCTGCTATTATTTTTGTAAATACATGATTGAGCCATTTCAATTTTCAGATTCACCCCTGATTTCCATATGTTTTAAAGTATTCATAGGTGCATATTCTGTTTCCTCAAAAGGTCATTAATTCTCATATGAATGTCAGCGGCATATCTCAGATATTTACATTGGGAGTCATTACATTGTGGAAAGTACATTGGAAGAGCCTTTCAATTTGGACTTTTAACATCAGGAGTACCTTTACTTCGCAGGTTTAAAGGTAAGTGCTCATATTACATAATTTTTTTACAGGTAAAATATTTGAGAAAAGACCTAGGCCTGTAACTCTCCAATAGCAAATTGTCACTGCTTTAAGTGCCTTAAGTCCACTGGTAACAAAGGAGAGTCACAAGGCTCTTTGTTGCAAGCGCAGGGCTGGCAGTCAGCTCTTGTGGTGCTGCTGCTGCACCTGCTACTGCTGGGGTCTAAAAGAGTGCTTGCTGAGACCCTGTGTATGCACAGATGTAGCAAGTGTAAGTGTGTGCAAGGAAGGGCTGCCCCTGACTTTAACTGTCTGAAAACAAGCGTATGAGAGATGTGTGAGAGAGAGTATAGAATGGAGGGCATTCGATAAAGGGGATGGTTGAAGGGTGGTGACATCAGCAGGCTGTGAGCTGGTCCTATATCAGCATAAGAGGCTTGAAATACCAGCCTTCTATGATTGCTGCCATACTACCCCCAATGTGTCTGATCTCATGAGAGCTTAGATGCTATGCTAGGCAGGCCTGGTTAGTACTTGGATGGGGGACTGCCTAGGAATACAAGGTTCTTTAGCCATTTTGCCACTTGCCACAGACTTGTTGTTCTCGATCCCTAATTTATGTTTTAGTTATCATTATTACATTTATTTTTAAGGCTAAAACATTTCAGACTCGACCTAGGCTTGTAATTCTATAATGGCAAATTGTCACTCCTTTGAGTGCTATGCTCTTTGTTACAAGTGCAGTACTGGCAGGCAGATCTTCTTATTCTGAATTGCTGCTGCTGCAACTGCTAGTTCTGGGGCCCAAAATAGTACTGGGTGAGCCCCTGTGAATTCTCAAATGAAACAAGTGTAGAGCGTGAGAAAGGAAGGGACGGTGCCTACATTTGGAGTCTATAACAAGTGTATGAGGGAAGTGTGAGAGAGTGTAGAAATGAGGATATTTGGCTTATGCCTTTCAATATGTTTACTACATTTTGGCACCCACAAACTGCACTTTGTAGTAACTTCACATGTGACTTACACTTTTGTATTCACTTACACTTTTGTAGTCAGTCTAGCACTGCACACAGCCATGGTGGAGAAATAAAATAAAACCCCACAGGAACTAATGCTAAATTAAATCAGATAATTTACAAAAGTCAAAAATATAAATAAATATAATGTTAACATATATACAAATATTATATATCTAATATTTACTTACAAAATATTTATTAACCTATTTTAATTTAAAACATAATGTAGCATTACATTCAACTAAACATAATCACACTAATTGTCATGAATTATATACATCCCTTTTAATAATTGTTAATGCACATAAAAAAAATTTCAAGTGGAAATTACAATTTTAAAATGAAGGTAATTTAAATTAATATATTTCAATTAATTAAAGTTATATTTAAAAAACAATGTAATAGTGTTGTAGTATTTTTATCATTGTATTCTACCTTTAAAGGAAATACATACAACTATTTCATATTAAGATTCAACATAAAAATATGTTTAATATTTATTTTCATGTTGAATACATTTTTTTTTAAATTATTATACGTTACCAAAGATGAACTCCACAGTCTGGAAGGAGATCTCCGCATGGTAAAATAAAAGATGATAGCAGAGCTCTGTTTTCTATTACCAATCAATCATCTATGTTATGGATGTTTCTACTGCAGTTGGGGTTTTTGGTAACACCCACTCTGATATTCAAGGTTCCACAGTTTTTGACAATTTACATTGGGTCGAGGGAAAAAATCAAACCATTAGTTTGCTCTCCACTGTTACAACTGTAGATTTGTACACACAAAAAAGCAGTGTTACAAAGAGTCAAACAAACAGTGACAAAGCCTTATTTTTTTTGTACCCTCTGTCTATGAATTTTATAAATTGTTTTAACACATACTGAGAGAATTTTTTTAACTCATGATTTAATAGAGTTGGACTTTAAAGATGGAACTCACATCAGACTACCAGGGTACTTTATGACCCCATTGGTAGCATTTACCTATAAAGGTTTTTAATCTGACAGGGCGGTCCAGTTAATAAAAGTAGATGGTGGCCTCCCTGACCAGTTTTAACCCACATCATCACGCATGAGTTACCACCCCACCTAGACTCTAGCTTGCATTCATCATACGGCATACCAATAAAATATCTCTGCCAAAGTGACCCTTCGGGGGACCCGTTGGGCATTGCAGTGCTGGCCCAACGAGAAGCAATAGCCCTATGATGAAGCATGACATCCCTTTGGGATGTGTGAGGGCAACATGAAACAGACCTGCTGACTGCCACCGTGCATATGCCCAAGACCTGTACAACTTGTCGATATCTCCTCTTTCTCTTTAGGAACAGTAGCCCTAATTTTTGTTTGTGACATATACCAAGGAGCACGGGCACTGGACCTCTCATCCAGCTCCTAGCCCCCCACCTACTCTTTCTAGGAAATCCTTTGATACATAAAGTAAGTTTACACCTTCTAAAATTCAACTCTGTTGAAATTGGTTTAACGCAAAAATTTGTAGCCCTTCATAACATGTACAAAAAACATAAAATGGAACAAAGATTGCTGTGAGCAGTCATTGCAGAGACAAAGGGCCAGTGAACCAGAATCAACTTAGTACGTGGGAAACTCAGTTGCCGGCGGATGGCGCATGTTCTAAATCTGGTCAATATATTCCCATGAATTACCAAACAAGATTAGATAAGGCTCCATTCCAGGAGTTGTCACAATTCCTGCAAATTCCCTATTTGCCAGTTTTGATATGCCAGCATATTCTGCTCTTCACTCTTTTTTCCCAAATAATTCTCTTTTACCCACAATTCAACCAAGCTAACAATCCATGCTGGTCTACTAAATAACACTCCCCTTCCAAGAGACTCTAGGCCGGACTTAAGATAAGAGAGCCATGGAATCTTTAAACCATATTCACATGGCAAACAGTCCTGAATAATATCCAAATTCATTGCCCTATGCTGGTTGGTCCATATGGTGTTTCAAGAAACAAGGGGGGCCCTAGGTTACATAAGGACCTAGGGTGAATAATGATCTAAAGAAATAGGGGTCTCTATGTTATACAAAACTGGACTATATTAACAATCACAGATTTGAAATCAAAATAATGTATTAATATCCAAAATTATAAATACATTTTTCATTAACATCCATAACAGTGGGTAGTCATGCAAACGTGATCTGAAGGTGTACTCAGGCAAGCAAAAGAAATGCATGTGACTTAACAGTGAAGTCTTTGTATCACAATCCAAGTAACAGCAATACAGCCCAACACATTTCTGATATTTTAAATACAGAGTGGGGTCTATATGCAATGCTGACAATGTTTCGATCCTTTGTGAATAGTAGGATCATCATCAAGATGGATGCCGGGCAATTTGGCTTCCGCCCAGGACATGGGACTGAGACCGCCTTGCTGACTGTGTTGGATGATCTTCGTCTGCGTGCGGACATGGGTCAATCTACTATACTGATCCTGTTGGATCTGTCCGCCGCATTCGACACAGTCAATCACAAGGTTCTCCTGGAACGATTGGAAGGAGTGGGGGTAGTGGGCCTGGCTCAGAAATGGTTGCACTCATATCTGTCTGACAGATGTCAGGCTGTGGCCCTCCCCCCTTTTCAATCTAAGTTCATTAAGATACATCATGGTGTACCGCAAGGCTCTGCTATCAGCCCTATTCTTTTTAACGCCTATATGCGTCCCTTGGTGGATGTCATTAAATCTTACAGCATAGGTCTTGTAAATTATGCGGATGACACCCAGCTTATTCTCTCTTGGGAGGGAGAACAGTCATTCTCGTGGAAAACTTTCATGCATGTATGCAGAGTGTGGTACATTGGCTGAGAAATAACTCCTGAAATTTAATGCAGATAAAACAGAGATTCTTTATACTGCAGGTGGGAGAGTACCACATCCTCTCCCAGCCAATATGTGGCCGACTACTGCTGATGCCCCGCTGGTACCCTCTAAATCTGTTCGTAACTTGGGAATCTGCTTCAATGATAAACTGACTTTGGAAAATCAAGTCAACAAGACTGTTGGGAGCTGTTACTCCCTTATTAGAGTCCTAAAAGTTCTCCCTATGCCTCCCGGCACATACTCGTGCTCTGGTAGTAAGGGAGCGTCATCCTGAGCAGGTTAGATTATTGTAATGCCCTGCTACTGGAGTCCCCTAAATATTTAATGGGGAGACTGCAGAGAATCCAGAATGTAGCGGCTAAGCTGGCCTTGACGAGACCTCGCCGGTCCTCCTCCTCCCAGGCTCTGGTGGACCTTCATTGGCTCCCAATCTTGCAGAGGGTTCATTTTAAATCCCTTTGTGTTGTGTTCAAGGCATTGCACGGTCGTGGGCCAATACCATTGCAGAGGAAATTTAGTTGGTATGTTCCCACCCGTTGCCTCAGGTCTTCTTCTGCCAATTGGGTGAAAGTGCCTAGGGTCAGAAGAGCTAAACTGGGGGGGCAAGCTTTCAGCGTTGCTGCTGCAAGGCTCTGGAATAGCCTACCCACGGAGTTGCGACAGATGACGGATTTTATGCCGTTCAGAAAGAAATTAAAGACTTGGCTCTTTCCCAGAGTATGATGCCTCCTGCTCTTTGTCACAGGCTTTCTTCCGTCTCTCAGCGCCAGGATACCCGGCGGGTTACAGTGCACTCTATAAATAGCCCTTACATTACATTACATTACAAGATGAATATTAATATGTGCGTGAGATGTACCTTTAGTACATAAATATACATAAACAAGAGACAAACAAAAAATTAAAGGAGAAATAATAAGTCACAATAAATGTAAAATTATAAGTCACACAAAAACCAAATACTAAATCAGAATGAGCAGTACCTACATAAAATACAAACATATTCAACCATTTGCAAACCTATCCACCATGTATCCTTCCATCCATCATTTCACTCATCCATCCCTCCATCCACTCTTTCACTCATCCATCCATTATTCATCCATCCACCCTTTCACCCCATCCATCCATACACTCATCCATCCACTCTTCCACCCATCCATCTATTCACTCATCCATCCAGCCATATACCCTTTCACCCATCCAGCCATCCTTTCACTTACTCATCCATCCACCCAGTCACTTATCCTTCCACCCATTCACCCTTTCAGTTATTCATTCTCCCTTTCTCTCTCCATCCCCCTTTCACTTATCCATTCATCCTTCCACCCACCCACCCATCTACTCATCCATTCATGAATCCATCCATTGACCTTATTACTCATCCATCCTTTCACTCATCCATCCATCCGTTCTCTCATCCATCCACCCTTTCATTTCTTCACTCATCTATCCATACTTTTGTCCATCTACCCCCCCTTTCACTCAATCAATCACAGAATTTGTAGAGCGCACTACTTACCCGCGAGGGTCTCAAGGCGCTGGGGAGAGAAAGGGGGGGTGCTGCTACTGGTCGAACAGCCAGGTCTTGAGTAGCCTCCTGAAGGTCAGCAGGTCTTGGGTCTGTCGTAGGCTTAGTGGAAGGGTGTTCCAGGTCTTGGCGGCGAGGTGTGAGAAGGATCTGCCGCCGGTGGTTGTTCTTCGAATGCGAGGGGCGAGGGAGAGGTCGGCGGAGCGGAGCTGGCGGTTGGGGACGTAGAAGAAGAGTCGTCTGTTGAGGTAGGCTGGGCCAGTCTTGTGGAGTGCCTTGTGTGCGTGGATGAGGAGTTTGAAGGAGATTCTCCTGTTGACGGGGAGCCAGTGCAGGTTCCTCAGGTGGGGATGATGTGGCTGTGGCAGTGGTACGTCTAGGATCAGGCGTGCGGAGGCGTTTTGTATGCGTTGCAGTCGCTTGATGAGCTTGGCCGGGGCTCCCGCGTAGAGGGCGTTCCCATAGTCAAGTCTGCTACTGACGAGGGCCTGGGTGACTGTTCTTCTTGTATCTGTCGGGATCCACCTGTAGATCTTGCGAAGCATGCGGAGGGGTGTTGAAGCAGGAGGAGGAGACTGCGTTGACTTGCTTGGCCATGGAGAGCGTTGAGTCGAGGATGACTCCCAGGTTGCGTGCGTGGTCTGTGGGTGTCGGGGCTGCTCCCAGTGTCGTTGGCCACCAGGAGTCGTCCCAGGCTGAGGGGTTGGAGCCGAGGATGAGGACCTCTGTCTTGTCCGTGTTCAGCTTTGGTCGGCTGATCTTCATCCAATCGGCGACGGCCTTCATTCCTTCATGGAGATTGGATTTGGCGGCGAGGGGGTCCTTGGTGAGGGAGAGGATCAGTTGAGTGTCGTCGGCATAGGAGATAATGTTGAGGTCGTGCTGTCTGGCGATGCGTGCGAGCGGGGCCATGTAGATGTTGAACAGTGTTGGGCTCATTAATCCTTACATCCACCCTTTCACTCATCCATCCATCCATTCATCCTTTCACTTATCAATTCATCAATCCATCCATCCTTTCACTCATCCATCCACCCATTCACTCGCCCATCAGTGTACTCCTTTCACTCATCCATCCATCCTTTCACTCACCCATCCACCTTTTTACCCATCCATCTACCCTTCCACCCATACATCCATCTATTTACCTTTTCTCTCATCCATCCTTCCACTCACTCACTCATCCATCCATCCTTTCTTTCATTATCTATCCATTCACCCTTTCATTTAGGCATTCATCCTTTCACTAATCCATCCAGCAATTCACACATTCCTTCACTTATTTACTCACCCACCTTTTCACATTATGAGCTGAGCCTTTGTCTGCAGAGTTGGAGACAGAAGAGGCCCATCAAGAACTTCACCTCGCTGTAGTTCCAAAAGCAAGGGGTTGGGTGGGGTGGGGGAGGGTTCACTATGCCCCTGCACATAGGCAATCTGAAAACTTAGAAGTCATGAGTCATGCGTGATGCACAGTGCCAGGAAGTGAGGTGACTGTGACATGGTGTAGTTTCCAGATCTTTAAGTGGGGTAAAGAAACTGGGGGGTCTCTTCAAAGGGGGTGTTCGATGTAATTAAGGGCGTGGCTTAAAACACCTAGGCTAAAAATCTGTGCTTAGCATAGTGTTCTGCCCGAATGGTATTATGCTGTTTCTGTCATTGCATCCAGATATATAATACAGCAAGTATCATTACACCAACAACAAGCTAGGACTATTGGCTTTGTCAATGGTTGTTAGTTGCTTAAAATAAAAGAGCAGCAACCATGGCTTTGTTGAATATAATATTGAAAATGCGTCAGTTCTAAAATGATGAGACAGTGAAAGAACTATAACCCGTTCTTTTTAACTTGTTTCACAGGCTTCTTTATATAAACTGTTTTCTCACGTTGCAGCATTGGCGTTTTACCTTTTATCCATCTAACAGAATGCCCTGCTTTACACTGAGGCAGGAGGAGGTCACCACATGCTTTAACAGCCCAGACTGCCCCATTGTCATTCTGTATGTGGCAATTAGCCGGCATACAGAATGACAATGGGCGGGGTGGGGCTGCTCTTGTGCTCTAGGAGGAGTGCGAGGCGGCCCCATAAGGGGGCTGAGACTTCTCGCAGGGGAGCAGTGCTGCTCCCTGTAATGGCCATAATTACGGACAAAAGGCGTCCGTAAAAGGGATCCTCACGGACAACGGACGTGAGGTCCAAATTACGGACAGTCCGTGAAATTTACGGACGGTTGGTCACCCTATCTAGGTCTCTTGTCTAATGTTTTCCTAATGACATCAAGTCCTTGCAACTGGGGAATATTGGTGTAAAGGGATTCAAAATCCATTGACACCAAAATTGAATCCCATTGGCCAAAGGAGTGATGTTCTATCATATTTATGAAATCCATACTATCTCTAGCATAGCAAGTGGTATTCACAACCAGATCTTTAAAAAAAGCAATGAATATACTTCCCAATGGGTTCATGAATAGAACCACATCCGGACCAGATGGGTCGGCCTGAGGCTGAATCACAGTTCTTATGTACTTTTGGCAATGTGTATATTACAGGAGCGCAAGTGGTTTAAATCAAGAAATTCATTCTGACTCAAATAGCCTTCTAAGTTGCCTCTATTAGTAATGATAAGAATTCTTTTTTGGAATTCTTTAGTTGGATTTGAACTGAGCTTAACATAATGTTCTGAGTTTGCCAATTTTCTCATAATTTCATTTTTGTGAACCTTAATGTCTTGGAGTACTATTCCTCCACCTTTATCAGTCAACTTTTTGATTAAAGCCTTGTTTTTTTTTAAATGTCTGCAGAGCAGCTCTCTTTCCTAGGGAAATATTTTACAGAATATAGATCCTTTGTTGTTCCATGTTGGAGATTTCTTTCAAGACAAGTTTCTCAAAAGTATGAATCTCTCGGTGAAGAGTGTCATTAAGAGGCGAGAAGGTAGATGGTGCACAAAATCCAGTGTCGTAGAGTCTTGGCATGGAGGGATACTCTGAAAAAAATGCTTGTATCTGGACTTTTTGGTTGATCCATATTGAACACCACAATAAAAGCGGTGCTAACTTGATTTGATCCCCGAAATAGCCTGCACCTAGTTCTTTGTGGATAATATTCCTAGAAGTACAGGGGGGTAACCCAAGCAGCCACCAAAAGAAATGATTCTTCTCTATTTGAAGACTGCTAACGACCTTGTAACCCCAAATACTGGAGCCATTACACATCACAGAGTGGCTGTAGGCAGGAAGGGAGGGTAGAGTAGTTATGGTAGTCTGAGCTCTGCTGAAAGATGTAGTGACTTGTGAGGTTGTGCATGTGTCTCAAAACATGATGTAATCTCAATTCCTTTATCTTCTAGAACAGCAGTTTATAATGCTCCCACATGTGTAACCAAAATCTTATTTGATGAATCATACTCATTGGATTCAATGAAATCATGTGCATTGAGTTATGTGTAAAAGAGTTTATCATTGGTATCAATGATTTCTGGAAATCAAGAATATACAGGTGGTTCTAAAACTAATCTTTACCCACAAACCATACGATTTTGAGGTGGATTAGCTGAATATCTTCAAGTGTCCATATATATATATATATTGACGACAAAACCCCAACACGGTCCCGAATATACGAACCAAGGTCTCCACGGCACAGAGGGAATCCACAATCAGGTTTTTAAAGGTATTTTATTTATTTTCTTATCCACACCATTCGTGCAAACGTGCAAAAGGACGGTCAACGCGTTTCGGCGAATGCCTTCAACTGGACCATATATATATATTCACCATAAATTCAGTAAAGCGATCACTCAGAGGTTATGCAGTTAAATCAGAAGATGGTTTATTCCAGGTAACGCGTTTCGCTTGACCCGCAAGCTTGATCACACAAAGTGTCAGTGGTAGAGACTGGCAATACATAGAGGTTATGGAAACAAAAGAGGGGACACAGTGGCTGAGTAATGTCCAACCAATGCGGCATCCATTTTGGAACATGCAGAAATAACATGAGATCAGAGTGAAATTCAAACATATCATTGTACAAATTATTTACCTGTTCACGAGGCAGAACTGTATTGATTTCATACATAAAAAACCATATAATAGATATTCATGGTATCTTTTCATGAACTTCTATGGGTTGTATTCATATTGTAACAACTAAAACACATAAATGGCAACCATTTTGGAACATGCAGAGGCGCTATATTTGTAATGCATATTATTCTACATATGCCTTAAAGGAAACTATATAAAAATACATGCTGAAGGAGCCATATGTGTTTACGCTACATATTATTCTACATATGCCGTAAAGCAAACTGTATTAGAATTCATACAGAAGGAGCCTGGTATGTGGCCGGACACCGCTAAGTCCCTGATTCTAATATTATAATCAGGCCATAAAGTTGATAAATTGTACATAGATAAATACAGATAATGTATTAAGTATAAAATATAAGGAGGAGATATTGGGTCTCAAGTGATCGGGTACACGATACTGTTGCAGTGTGGTCCCTTTCTTTATGTGCATGCTGGACTCGGAGGTCTAAGTCAAAAATGTCTATATCTTTTGGTCTAGTGCCTTGAGACTGATGTATCCGTATCGGCAAGGTGCCAGTGGTTCAGAAATTACGGACCTCAAATAACTCCAAATGTATGCCTTACGTTCGGCTTAGTGCCTAAATCTTTGAAAAACCAAGCCCTCTGCAATCGGCAAGGTGCCAGTGGTTCAGAAATTACGGACCTCAAATAACTCCAAATGTATGCCTTACGTTCGGCTTAGTGCCTTAATCCTTGAAAAACCAAGCCCTCTACAATGTACTGCTGTCAAAACCTGTATCCAAGAAAACCAACGTCCAAAAAGTCCACAGTGCCAAAACAAAACATATCAAAAACAGTGACGTGATTTCTACTAATCTACGACCTAAAGATAGGGAGACAAAGTTCCATTATGAAAACAAATCTCTTATCTGTCTAGTTGGGTCCTCCTCCGTGATGACTGAAGAAAAGGGTAGGGGGTTCTGATGAAGCTGGTACTCAAAGTCGGCCCCTTCCTTTTCTCCTATAAAAGAATAGATAAATCCATGAGTAACTCATAGTAAAGGTTAAGATCATATATCATCAACAAATCTTCCTATAGTAAGAAACATACATTGCATTATAAACAGTTACAGCCAAAGACAGCCCTAAAACAAGACGAATATATACTCTATTCCTGGAGGTGGATACTCATTTCCTCATCCTGGTTGAGCCCCTCTGCGCTCTTAGTTTGTAAATTAATTATATGCCAGGATTCTTTCTTACGTAACTGTAGAGTTCTATTCCCTCCTCTATGAGTTTGTACGATTTGTTCTATGGTAAAGAAAGCGAGTAGTGAATTATTCGAAAGGTGATACTCAGCAAAATGTCTGGCTACTGTGTAGTGGGGATCTTTGTTACTGACAGCCCTCATGTGTTCCAACACTCTTTTTTTCGTTGCTAATGTAGTGATGCCTACATACCACTTTTTACAGGGACACTCAAGAACTTAGATGGTAAAACAGGTGCCACATATTAGAAATTGTTTAATCATCTTTTCCCCTGTAGGTGTGGTATAAGTTTTCCTCATTGTACTGTTTCGACAGGCTTTGCAATGACCACAGGGATAAAATCCCTGTAGGCCTGTATGTGAGCTGAGGTGTGTTTTGGTAATATCCCCTTTTACCAGAAAATCTCTAAGGTTTCTACCTTTTCTGTATGTTATGAGTGGTCTATCCTGTAGTGTGTGACCTATAGTTGAATCACTTGCGAGGATATTCCAATTCTGGTTAAGAATCTTAGATATTCTTTTAGATTCCTTGTTATACTTCAGTATAACTCTAGTACTGCTGTCTTTCTCAGTGGTGGGTTTGTCAATCAGTGTATCTTCTCTCGTGATTTTCTTAACTTTTTCTTTTGCTTTAGACAGTACCCAGTTAGGATATCCTCTTTCTTTGAACCTCGTCATCATGATTGCTTATTCTGCTAGAAAAGTTTCTTGTGTACTACAGTTTCTCCTTGCCCTCAGAAGCTCACCAAATGGTATGCTCCATTTGAGTGTTTCTGGGTGGCTGCTGAGGGCATGGAGAAGACTGTTCCCTGCGGTAGCTTTCCTGTGAAGTTTGGTGTTGATGCAATTGTTTTCTATTTCTATTATTACATCAAGGAACTCGATCTGCTTCCTACTCATGTTTTATGTGAGATTGAGGTTGAAGGTGTTTTTATTCAGTTCAGTGATGATATTTATAGCACTTTCCTCACTGCCCTTCCATACCACAAACAGGTCGTCAATGTACCTGTACCATCTGATCACCCTATTCCCATCAGGGTTGGATTTGATTTTCTTCAGGACTTCTTCTTCCCATACCCCTAGGAACAGGTTAGCAAAACTTGGGGCAAAGCAAGTGCCCATAGCTGTTCCGAGCACTTGCTTATACATGGTACCGTTAAATAGAAACATATTGTTAAGCAGACAGAATTTTATAAGATTTAACAGCATTTCTGTGTGTTCTAAATAGCAAATATTGCGGTTATTAAGAAAATGTTGACTACATTGCATGCCCAGCGAATGATCAATGATTGAATACAGTGAATTAACATCCATAGTAATCATCAGGAAATCCTCTTCCCAGATGATGGTCCTGATTTTACCCAGGAAGTCTTTTGTGTCTCTTATGTAAGAGGGAAGGTTTTCAACATATTCTCGAAGAAAGTAGTCTATGTATTTAGAAATATGTTCAGAGACACATCCTATTGAAGATACTATGAGTCTCCCTGGGGGAGTCTTGGGGTCTTTATGTACCTTGGGCAAAGAGATATAAAATGGGAGTTCTGGGGTAGTCACACTTTAGATAACAGTACTCCTCCCTTTGCAAGATACCCCTGTTTTTATACTCAGTGAGCATGTTCCAGATGTTAATTATGCTTTCATTGTATTCCTGTACACTGGTTTTCACATAGAATTTCGTATCTTCCAATTGTCTTTGTGCCTCGGCTATGTAAGCTGATCTGTCCCAAAGCACAATATTACCCCCCTTGTCTGCTGGGCGGATGATGATACTTTCATTCTCAGATAAAGATTTGATGGTTTGCCATTGTTCTTTGGTAAAGTTGTTGATAGTGTTGTACTTATTCTGTTTTTGTCTGTGAAATTTGATCAGATCTTTGGTGACTGTCTCATGGAAGGCATCGATATTGTCGTGGGGCATGACTGGAAGAAAAGTAGATTTAGGTTTGAAATCGGTTTTGGCAGGTAAGTCTGTTCTAGGGATTGTTTGTTGATCATTAAGATCTAGGCCTGCCTCCTGATAGAGATCTTGCATAGTCAATAGTGCATCCCTATCCTTGATACTTAGGAAACTGTTCTGATCCGTGGTTATTATTGCATCAGAATGAGTTTGTTCAGGTATTCCTTTCAGAAAATGCCATTTTTTAAATTTTACTTTTCTTACAAATTTGAAAATGTCAATTCTAGTTTCAGGGTAATTGAAAGAGTCAGTGGGACAGAAGGAAAGACCTAAACAAAGTGTGCGTTTCTCCCACATTGATAAGGGTCTATAGGATAGATTTATAATGGTTTTGTTTACCGTATTGTCATCCATTATTTTTGTTTCCTCTGGCCCGTCAGTCTGATTCCCATAAGCCGTTTTCCTCGTCCTCTGCCTCTTGTGTTCTCTCTGTCGCTTCCTTCTTCTCCAGTTTCTTCCCGGTTTCTTCCTCATCCTCTGCCCCGTCCTCGACCTCTCCCACGTGTTCTCGTTGGTTGCACTGTTTGTGGTATTTCCCTCCTTGTTCGTAGGATCCGGAATTCGTCTAAAAAAGTCGACTGTATTTTGGAGCCTTTCTCTTTCTCTGTTGTGTCATGTACCGAGAGTTGTTCCACTTCAGCATCACTACTCATAACAGAATCTGTACCACTTGCATTTTTCTCTTTCACTTTCCAGAGGTTCCCCTAAGGACAATTTTTCGTATAGGTGGTCGTATTTATGCGAGTAGGTGAGAATTCTGCCGCTCTCATAGTCTGTGCAGTCACGGTGCAATTAACACTGTTTCCGGGCCTTTATGTCTTCCTCATATGTTTTAAGTCTTAATTTCAGATCATTCAAGAATTTTTTAATGATGTCTTGTTCTTTGTGGTTTTTTAGTTCCTCTTCTAATGTTTTGAGTTCTTGTAGTAAGACCTCTCTGTCTTCCCAGGCATATTTGACGAGGATGATCAGCATCTGTTTCGAGCTCCTGGCCGAGTTGTTTGCCCATTCCTCCAGCATTCTGGGATTTGGAGATTCATATGAAGGAGTGATGTAAATACGTAACCCTCTGGGTACCATTTCTTTGTCAATATAATCTTGTAGTGAGATGGCTTCCCACCACTTCGATGTTTCTGATTTTTTTTAGCTTTTCCAGCCTTCTCAATTTGTCTTGTAGGGTTGTGTCCTTGGCTTTAGTTTCTGTTTTCTGCAGGCTTTTATTAGGAGCCCTTGCAAAAAGACTTAGGGCTGCCGCCCTCCTTTCTGATTCTTCATCCATGACCTCTAGTTGTGAGGAACTATGAATCACTCTGTATGTGCCTCTCTATAGGATACGAAAGTGGACTGCGTGGAGCATCTGGATAGGGTCTGATATCTGCACCTCCCCTCCACTGATGTGTAGGTTCCTGCTGCTGTAATGTCAGAAAAGTAAAGGCGTGCTTTATTTATTTGCACGATCTCTTCAGTGATGTTAATAAGATTTTACGGGATCCCCAGTAGCTTAAATTCTTACTTGTTGTCAACAAGTAGCATGTGGATAAATGGTGAAAAAGCGTGAAGCATAGATATCCATAGCAATTCAATGCGGATAAGGGAATCGAAGATAAAGAGAATGAGACAAAGTGCCATCCAAGCCCTGACAAACAAACAAAAGTTTGCGGCTGGTCTTGATCTACTGGTATGTCTGAAATCGACTGCTGAAACAAGTGTACTTTGCTCGTGTATATATAATCACACTCCGATCTTTGAAGTTTCTTTTATGTTCCTGCCCCTGTAAGGCATACATTTGGAGTTATCTGAGGTCCGTTATTTCTGAACCACTGGCACCTTGCCGATTGCAGAGGGCTTGGTTTTTCAAAGATTAAGGCACTAAGCCGAAAGTAAGGCATACATTTGGAGTTATTTGAGGTCCGTAATTTCTGAACCACTGGCACCTTGCCGATACGGATACATCAGTCTCAAGGCACTAGACCAAAAGATATAGACATTTTTGACTTAGACCTCCGAGTCCACCATGCACATAAAGAAAGGGACCACACTGCAACAGTATCGTGTACCCGATCAGTTGAGACCCAATATCTCCTCCTTATATTTTATACTTAATACATTTTATGTATTTATCTATGTACAATTTATCAGCTTTATGGCCTGATTATAATATTAGAATCAGGGACTTAGCGGTGTCCGGCCACATACCAGGCTCCTTCTGTATGAATTCTAATACAGTTTGCTTTACGGCATATGTAGAATAATATGTAGCGTAAACACATATGGCTCCTTCAGCATATAATTTTATAAAGTTTCCTTTAAGGCATATGTAGAATAATATGCATTACAAATATAGCCCCTATGCATGTTCCAAAATGGTTGCCATTTATGTGTTTTAGTTGTTACAAGATGAATACAACCCATAGAAGTTCATAAAAGATACCATAAATATCTATTATATGGTTTTTTATGTATGAAATCAATACAGTTCTGCCTTGTGAACAGGTGAATAATTTGTACAATGATATGTTCGAATTTCACTCTGATCTCATGTTATTTCTGCATGTTCCAAAATGGATGCCGCATTGGTTGGAAATTACTCAGCCACTGTGTCCCCTCTTTTGTTTCCATAACCTCTATGTATTGCAAGTCTCTACCACTGACACTTTGTGTGATCAAACTTGCGGGTCAAGCGAAACGCGTTACCTGGAATAAAACCATCTTCTGATTTAACTGCATAACCTCTGAGTGATCGCTTTACTGAATTTAGTAGAATACGATGTCCGGCACGCTCCGCCGGCTACAAGCAATCCACTGCGTAGGGCGAGGGAAGACGGAAGGAGCAGAGAACTGTAAACATATATATATTCACTGAAAAAACCATAGGTTTTAGGGACAGTTATAGTTAGTTGGACATTGCACTCGTACAAAACCCGTGAAATTCCCCCGTTATAGTTAGTTCAGGTAACTATAACTCGCGCCCCCGCAATGCACTGCTGATGACGTCACATATTACATCCCTCATGACATGGTCAGTGACATCACTGTTGACATCACTGATGACATCTCAAATGACATTTGTAAGGTTTTTTAAATGCTAATTTCTAACTATAACGTGCCTGAAACCTATGGTTTTTTCAGTGAATTTCAAAGGTTTTTTAAATGCTAATTCCTAACTATAACATGCCTGAAACCTATGGTTTTTTTTCAGTGAATTTCAAAGGTTTTGTAAATGACAATTTTTAAATGTATTAATTGTTATATTTATTTTTTTTGATACTGATTTACTACACTTTTTAAACTATTTATTTTTTGATATTTTATTTTTTAAATTACATTGTAATTACATTATACATTACATTACAAAATATACTTTCTCAGAATTGAATTACTTTAGTTTAAATACTTTGCAAATAGGCAATAGACTTTTAAGTACAGTAGTTACAGTTGTTACAATGGGCAACACAATTTCAAACACAATGCAACATTTAGCTCAATGTGAATTTCAAGTTAAATGCAATTAGTTACTTTATGGATTACTTTTCTAACCACAGGACTGGATCCTAGATTCAGTCATGGGACATCTCCTGTAAACAGTTGAGTAAAAGCGTTTTGGTTACAGTAGTGATTTTTAAGTGAATATTATTGTATTTTAAAAGTTGACACTTAGAAAACTTTTTCACATAGAATCACCAATGTTATCCTATGGGAGGAAATTCACTTAGCAGGTAAGTAGTGTTATCGGCACTTTTTCTTACTCAGTGGTGGATCCTGGATCCAGCAATGGTGCATCTCCTGTAAACAGTTGAAAGAATGCGTTTAAGTCATACAGGCGATTTTTAAGGAATATTTGTAGTTTGTGAAAATCGACACAAACTTTTCTGCTGAAAACCAGACAATGGATTCCTATGGAAGGAAATACAAGTTACTAGTAAATACGGTTAGAATTGCTTTTTCAGGGTCAGTGCTGGGCTAAAAGATGCAGCACTGGGTTCTCTCCTAAGAACAGGTGAGTAAATCGGAATTCGTAGTTCGGTTGATTTTAGAGGAATTTTATAAAGTTCGAAAACACCATACTTGGAAGAATTTCCAAGTGAAACCAGTCAATGTTAGCCTATGGAAGGAAATTCAAGTTACTGGTAAGTACGGTTAGAATTACTTTTCAGGATCAGTACTGGGCTCAAAGATGCAGGACTGAGGTCTCTCCTGATAACAGGTGAGTAAATCGGAATTCGTAGTTCTGCTGATTTTAGAGGAATATTTGTATGTTTCAAAAATCGACACTTAGAAACGTTTTCAGCAAAAAGCAGGCAATGAAATCCTATGGAAGAAAATTCAAGTTACTGGTAAGTACGGTTAAAATTACTTTTCAGGATCAGTACTGGGCTCAAAGATGCAGCACTGAGGTCTCTCCTGATAACAGGTGAGTAAATCGGAATTCGTAGTTCGGCTGATTTTAGAAGGAAGGGGGTGGGGCCTGAGGTGACATGTCTGCAAACACGCCCTGTGGCGCGTTTTAAGTTGGAGAATTAAATCCTCCTCAATCTCGAGGGTCCCTAGGGGCCAACCAGCCCACCAGGAACATCCAGTAGGCGCCAGGGGGCTGCGTTGCAGAGAGGTGTACAGAGGCCACGCCCTTTTACAACACTCTGCAACGCAGCTCCGTGGCGCTTACTGGAGGTACCTGGTGGGCTAGCTGGCCCACAGGGACCCTCAGGATTGAAGAGGATTTAATTCCTCATCTTAAAACGTGCCACGGGGCCTGTTTGCACACATGTCACCTGGGAAGCCCCGCCCCTCCCTTCACCACTGTGCAAACGCGCCCGTGGCGCGTTTTAAGTTGGGGGATTAAGTCCCCTTGAATCCTGAGGGTCCCTGGAGTTCAACTAGCCCACCATGTACCTCAAAAGCGCCACAGAGCTGCGTTGCAGAGAGGGTGTAAAAGGGGCGTGGCCTCTGTACACCTCTCTGCAACGCAGCTCCCTGGCGCATACTGGAGTTTCCTGGTGGGCTAGTTGGCCCCCAGGGACCCCCAGTATTCAAGGGGAATTCGTTCCCCATCTGCAAACGCAGACTACTGCAGAGAGGGGGCGGGGCGGGCGGGGTCTTTTTTTTTTTTTTGTATGGGAGGGGGGCTGCGTGGCCCCCCTTCCCTTGGCCACTTTTGGCCCCGGGGACCCCATCCCCTGGGGCCGGCCTTAACGTTTTTTTTTTTAAATTTTCTTTATGGGGAGGGGGGCTGCGTGGCCCTCCTCAGGCCACTAATGGCCCCGGGACCGCATCCCCGGGGCCTGGCCTCTGGTTGGGGACTGTGGGGGTCCCCAATCCCCCCACAGTCCCGCCGGCTCTCCGCGTCCTACGGAGCTGGCATTGCTGTTCCATAAGGTGGAGCTGCTGACATGCAGCTCCCCTTATGGAAAAGCAATTCTGCTTTGCTTCATTGAAGCGAGAGCAGGGAAACCTTGTCATTGCGAGGCTCCCGTCCTGCCATTGCAAACAGCAGTGTCCCGGGGGTGGGCACCCCGGGACACTGCAGGAGCCGGCCCTGGGAGGTGGCGGTCCCCAGGGCCACCACAGGCTCCAGGAGGGGGCTGCAGTGCCTCTTAAAGCCCCGGGAGGTGGTGGTCCCGGGTTTCGGGGTCCGAAACGGACCCCCACATTTATTTTGTTAGTGCTCCGGGAGGTGGCGGTCCTCGGGCATGTGGGGGGCTTGAGCCCCCACACAGGTAGTATTAATTTTTTTAAAGAAGCCCCAGGGGGTGGCGGTCCTCGGGGCTGCGAGAGGCCGAGAGCCCTCCCGCACCATTTATTTTTAAAGCCCCGGGGGCTGGTGGTCCCTGGGGCTTGGGGGCCTCAGAGGCCCCCACATATTATAAATAACCCCCACATGCCCCTTGGACTTGGCCCACCCGGGGCCACTAACGACGGCGCGGAGACCGCGCTTCGCTTTTTATGGCGGGATTCGCACACCTAAGCGCATCCCGCCGATTTTTTCTAAAAATGCTTTTTCTGCCCAGGGGTCCTTGTGGGACCCCTGAGCAGACCTAGGGGTCAGGGTTTTTCTACCCTGCCCCCTTTGTGCTTTGGCGCACTTGTTTCTTTTTTTCTCGGCGCGATCCGCGCACCATAAGCGCATCCCGCCGATTTTTTACAAAAAAAAATCAATCAATCAATTAGGGGCTTGTATAGCATGACTAGTCACCTGTGAGAGTCTCAAGGCGCTGGGGGTGGTGGGCTGCTGGTCGCACTGGGTGGAGGATCATCGAAGTGCCAGGTCTTGAGGTCCTTCTTGAATTGGGTCAGCGACACGGATTGCCTGAGGTGGAGGGACAGGGTGTTCCAGGTCTTGGCCTCCGGTTCTGGTCTTGTGGATCCTGGGAACGGAGGATAGGGCGAGTTGGGCGGATCGGAGTTGTCTGGCGGGTAAGTGGAATGCAAGGTGGTGGTTCAGGTATGCTGGTCCTTTGTCGTGTAGACCTTTGTAGGCATGAGTGAGGAGGTTGAAGGTGATTCTCTTGTTGACCGGGAGCCAGTGGAGTTTTCAGACGTGTTGCATGATGTGGCTGTGGCAGTGTATATCGAGGACCAGTCTGGCTGTGGCATTTTGAACATTCTGTAGTATCTTGAGCTGTTTATGGGTGACGCCGGCGTAGAGTGCATTGTCATAGTCGAGTCTGCTGGTGATGAGTGAGTGAATGACCGTCGTTCTGGATTCTGTGGGAATCCATCTGAATGTCTTTTGAAGCAGGTGGAGTGTGTGTAAGCAGGCTGAGGAAACTGCATTGATTTGGTGGTTCATTGTGAGTGATGAGACCAGTATGATGCCGAGGTAGCGTGTGTGGTCCGCCAGGTTAGGGTGGATCCCAGAGTGGCTGGCCACCAGGATTCGTCCCAGATTGAAGGGGTGGGTTCCAGGATGTGTACTTCGGTCTTGTCAGAGTTGAGCTTGAGGCAGCTGTCTTTCATCCAGGTAGCAACGACCTCCATTCCACTGCGGAGGTTGGTTCTGTCGGTTGTTCGTTCGTTGGTGAGGGATAGGATCAGCTAGTTGCATGCTGTGGTGTTGACTTTCACTGGTGTAGGCGGAGTGGTTGTGCTGATAGAGTTAACAAGAAGTTCTTTGGTTGCCTTGATCCAGCTGCAGTGGGTGGGGGGGATGAGGGCAGTGGTGTACAGTGGGCATGGTGAAGGCAAGATGCATGCAGTGGTGGTCAGTCCAGGAGAGTTAGGTGGTGTGGCTGTAGCTGATGTTCCCACTGGCGGGGAAGAAGGGGTCGAGCGTGTGTCCAGCTGTGTGGGTCGGAGCATTGACTAGCCGCTTGAGTCCAATGTTGGTGAGGTTCTCCAGAAGGGAGGCTGTGTTCTGGTCACTGGGATTGTCCATGTGGAAGTTGACGTCTCCGGGTAGGATGTAGTCAGTGAATGCGAGAGTCTGGGGTGCGATGAGGTCAACGATGGCATCGGTGAAGGGCAGTCGGGGGCTGAGGGGCCTGTAGGCAAGGGTTCCGTGGAGGGTGGTGTTGGGGTTGGTCCGAATTTGGAAGTGTAGGTGTTCCATGGTCATTGATGGGTCATTAGAGTGTGTGGTCAGTCTGAGTGTGCTCTTGTGGATGATGGCGATGCCTCCTCCTTGTCGGTCCTTGCGGGTGATCAGTAGCCATCAGGGATGGCAATGGTGATGGCAATGTCTGGTCCGGAGATGGGGTAAGTCCAGGTTTTCATGAAGAAAGCGATGTCAGGAGAGGTGGCGTCGAGGAGGGCCAAGATTTCTGTGGCGTGTGTGTTGAGGAGAATGCAGTTGGGCCAGACAGGTGCACTGTTGGTCGGCTGGGAGGCGGGAGGAGCTGGCAGGTTGACATGAGTGAAGGCGCAGTTGCAGTTTTGGCAGGCGAAGGGTCCATGGGTCTTCTTTGGTGATGATAGATGGCAGGTGCCATGGTGTCCAGGGTTGAGGGCAAAGAGGGTGCTGGCGTCGTAATGGTGGAATGTCTGAGAAGGAAGGTCCCTGGGACTGGGGGCAGTCCAGGCGTAGTTGGGCACAGACAGGCTTGCCTTTGGTGCTAGTGGCGCAGCCGCGCAGGGGTCACCATTAAGTAGTGCTACGGGGGCGGGACAGCTGGGAGATGGGACAATGCGGGAGCAGGAAGGGACACTGGTGGGGCGGGGCCAAAGGGGATCGCAGTGGCAGGGGCGATGAGGGAGAAAAAACAGGAGGATAAGGAAAAAGAAAGAAAACAAGCCAAAGGCAGAGGCAGAAATAAAACGAGAGAGAAAGGCAGGAAGAGAGACAGAAAAAGCATAAAGAGAGACAGAAGGGCATTCAAGCAGCAGACCACTGGACCACCAGGGATGAGGAGCAGGCCTGTGGGTAGAGGAGGGCCTCGAACTCCTGACCTCTGGGTCAGCAGCAGCAGATGGGGACAGCAGCAGCTACTAGATGGTGCTATGTCCAGTAAGTCACACACAGCAGGATTCATTAGAGCTGGTCAGAGGCCCCGCCCCCTTTTCCCAGCACTCTGCAAATGTGACTACTAGTAAAAAAACGTAGAAAGTCACTTAAAAAAACAAAGGTTACAGGGACATTATACTTAGGAGATAGAATTTGAAAAACCTTTGAACTTCACTGAAAAAGCAAAGGTTACAGACACGTTATAGTAAGGCTCAGATTTCACTCATACAAAACCTGTGAAATTCGGCAGTTATAGTTACCTGAGCTAACTATGACGTATACCCCTGCAATGCACTGCTTATAATCTCACATATTACATCACTCATGACATGGTCAGTGACATCAATGCTGACATCTCAAATGACATCACTGATAATATCATCCACAGAAACACTCACACACCCACTCACACCCCCATACAACCTTTAGTGCGGCCACTCACATACCCACACAACTACTTACATACCCTTTCACTGATCCATACCAGTAATCACACACCCACTCATTCCTCCATAGAGCCATTCACATACCCACTCTCTCACTTGTACAGTTACTCTTACAACCATTCACTCTCCTATACAGCCTCTCATACAACCAGTCACTCACCCATACAGCCAGTCACATAACCACACACTCACCCATATAGCTACTCACACACCCACTTATTTACCTACACAGTCACTCACACACCCACTCATTCACCCAATCAGCCGCTCAACACAGTCACTCACTCACCCATACAAGCCCTCAGAGACTCACTCACACACACAACCACTTACATAACCATTCACACATCCATACAGGCAGTCACACATCTTCTTACTCACCCATATAGCCATTCACACACCAACTCACTTAACCAATCACCTTCTCAAACAGCCAGTCACTCACCCATACACTCACTACACACCCACTTACCCACCCATAGAGCCACTCACACTGCCACTCACTCACCCATACAGCCACTACCACACCCAAACACACAAGGATACATACAGTCTCACAGCCAATAATATATATTGGAAGTAGTATCACTCATTAGTAGTACATCTAGTATTCTAATTTAATGTTTGTATTGCCTTAGTATATATGTTTAACATATATTGCCTTAGTATATATGTTTAACAATCATATACTCTTAATTCTTACACTTACTGGATGATGTCATCAGTGATGTCGATGATCATGTCATAAATGATGTAATATGTGAGGTCATGAAGATAACCAGTCAGGCAGCTTCTATTTACAGAGGCAGTCATGGTCACCAAGCAGCCATCCTGGCCGCCCACAGACATAAGGGCCATACTAATGGGACTGTTGGCCATTACACAATCTAATAAACAATCTGACACAACGACATTGGATCTATCAACTGAGGTCAGATTCATTGGATAAGATCTCACCTCCTTTGATTACAGGCCTGGATCCATAGAAGCAAAGCTCGCTGCCACAGAATTCCATGTTGAAGCCCTGTCAGACTGGGTCCAAGACATTCAGTTTCTATGGAAGAAGGTGGTGGACCTTGACATCAGAGCCCATCAAGGCATACATCTAAATGGACTTTCAGAATGCATGGAAAAAGACAATGCAGAAGGATTCCTTGCCTCCTTTTTATCACAGCTCCTGGTCATTACCTTCTCCAAAGAGCTTGAGATCCAGAGAGCACACTAAATCCATTCCAGGCACCAGAAATCAGGTGATTCCCATATCTAGTTTTAGCCTTTCCCCTCCACCACAAACATGTGAGACTCAAACAAAGGACTTTCAATCAACATATCGGCAGATTTTTCCACTAAAACCAATTTTAAAGTGACAACACTTTCAGGCTCTCCGGGGAGGATTGCAAAAACTGAACATTAAGTATGGTCTAATGTTACCCCCGAGCAACTCAATGTCCAAAATAACAGTCCATGAGTACAGTAACATGTCTTCATTCTACGTATTTTTAGTTTTCTTTTCTTCTTCACAATGTATTAGGTGTCCTTCATACATCCAGTAATTATTGATTCCAATAGCATAAATAGACAACATGTCTTTCGTTATTAGGTGTGTCAACATTTGAATTCATCAGGCTACAAATAATAAATGAATGCCATAAGTGGTAATCCAAAACAAAGGCGTAACTCCAAGATAACCCGGTGCTCATTCATCAGTTATTCATGAGAGGAACATCAACGATTCCATATCAAGATAGTCGCAATTGAGGTCACCAGTGACTTAGTAAAAGTAGTAGGCGTGCAAGGACTGTAAAAATGTATGTAAATTCAGACCAAATTGTTAAACTGGTCTACAAACATGTATATACATTTAAACCAAATTGATAAACTGGTCGACAATGTAAAGGCTCATTGTCCTTATCGCAACCAAAAATAATATACACGCGTACAGTGGGCAAAAACTAGCAACTCAAAAGGTGGGCATGGTCTGTTTCATGCATCATCTTTGTGCTACCTTATATCCCATAACTATATCACCGTATTTGAATGTCATCATACAAGAAAACAAATCACTGGATCTAAAGTATTACCGCAGAGAAAGACCATGGCTAATGTATCTCCATGATTCTAATATAAGAGAAATTATATAGAATTCAGTACCACAAACTTACTCTAACCATGTCTAAATACCCAATATGCACATACTACAAGGCAATCCGACATCACTAATTCCTTACTACATGCTAAGAGTTCACACCCTTAAAGCTAAATAAATTCAATTACCTTTGGGGAGATGCTGAGAGCAAAGAGAAATTGCAGTGAGGACCACGTCTAGTATGAATGAAATCTAAATGTTGTAAAACGTGGTTACTGTAAGAACGTAATTGCATGAGCAGGAAATAGAGCACAACGTCTTAAACGTGTGGATATGCTCAGGGAGAATAAGGACAAAACCAGGGATAGACTGGAGACTAGTACCATTGATTATGAACTATCATTCTTTTTCACATAAGATTTACAAACATACTCAACAGATGTTGGTCTTTACTAGTGTCAGATAAATCCCTCAACCCATTTATTAGGGATAGACTCATTATCACGTATAGGAAAGGGAAGACATTGCATAACATGATTGGCCCCAGTTATCCTACACAGCGTACACAGGAGACATGGTTACACAAGAGAGCTAAGTGCTCTTACAAATGTGGACACTGAAATATGTGCAGACTGGCCTATGATGGTATTAAGGACTTCAGTTATAACAGCTCCCATAAATATGAGATTCTGACACATATAGACTGCAACACTAAACATGTCTATGCCCTTATTTGTAAATGTGGTCTAATATATGTTGGTAGCACCATCAGAACAATGAGAGAACATATATCCAAACATTACAGAGCACTTAAACAAGAAGATCCCAGATACCTGATGGCATTACATGCAAGGGACTGTAACGCACAAGACAGACACAAGAGCTTTATGTTTCATGGAATACAAACCATAGCACCTGATGCTAGGGGAGATAATCGTGAACGCAGATTATGACAGTGTGAGTCACGCTGGATAATGGAGCTACGTGCAGTTGATAAGGGTCTAAATGTGGACCATGAGATGCAATATTTTCTTGGAACATGATATACTGAGTTGACTTGTATATAATTCAATGTGTTGATCCACCTCTATGGCTCTTTTATGATTCTGTTAACCTACCAACTGATGTATTGTTCCCCAACAAATTTGTACGAGCATGGAACCCATTGGCCCCAAGTCTATATTAGAGATGTTTCTCTCCCAGTGGTTTTTCACTTCCAATACTTGTAATCTTTGCACACATGGGTTGCTGTTATACCGATAGACTGAGACAGTGTGAGTCACGTTGGATAAGGGAGCTATGTGCAGGTGATTAGGGTTAACATGTGGATTATGAAATGTAATATTTCTTAGACACGTTGGATAATGGAGCTAGGTGCAGGTGATAAGGGTCTGAATGTGGATCATGAAATGCAATATCTTCTTGGAACACAATTCTATATGTTGATCTACCTCTATGGCTCTCTTATGATTCTGTTTACTTACCAACTGATGTACCTCTGGCTCTCTTATGATTCTGTTTACCTACCAACTGATATATTGTTCCCCAACAAATATGTACAACACATTGACCTCATGCCTATTTTAGGGATATCTCTCCTCCAGAGGCTTTCACCTACGATACTAAAAATCTTTGCACACAAGGGTTACTGTAATACCGATAGAGTAAATCACAGTATATCACCCATAGTTTGGATGTTACTACATATCGGCTCACTTGGCTTCAACTTACAGAGAACCCATTATTTACGCTGTGGGCATAAACTGGATACTCACTTACCGTGGGACACATTGTATGTCCCCCTTTTTACGTTGGTTGGGTTTTATAAACTCAAATTTTGAAGTGAACATTCAAAGATGGCCGCTGAGTTGACTCACCCACATAGAACAGGAGTTCACAGACGCGGTTTTGATCGCCATGTTGATTAAGTGGCGTATGGACAAGAAAAAATAGGACATTCTTATTACATTAGGTTAAGAATGTTATATAGATTTTTAATCTAGAGCTAAGACATAGAACTGCCAGTTACAAGTATATGAAGTTGGGATGTAGTTACTTTTACTTACGTATCTTACGCTATAGTCTGTAAGTGGTGAATGATGAGCGTAGACTTTACAGGGTATTTAAACCCAACACAATATGGCGCTGGTTCAACACGCTGACATACACGAGACGTTGGAATACTCTCCTTTCGGAAACGAGCGGGTTAGATGGGTAAATACTTTTATATTGCGACTTACTCTATACTTCCAGCTTTGATATGAGGTGCTGTATGGGTTTATGAGACTAGGACTCGTTTATAAAGGTATGGTAACTGTTTGGAATAGGGGTAGGAGTATTTATTAATTGTTGGGCTTAGCGTGACTATAAGATCCAATAATATTGACAACAAGGAAATGAAGAATAAATCACAGTACAGTGCGGTTTGTACGAATAGTTAGCTTTGGCTCTAGTCATGTGTAACCGGTGTTTGATAACCGATTCCTAACTTACATCGGTTTGAGTTGCAGATATTGTACTTGGCAAAACAGAACAGAACTGAACATGGGAGAGGAAGATTACATCTCGGTTTAATACCGGTGAAATTCCTTTGTAGTATGTGCATATTGGGCACTTAGACATGGTTAGAGTGAGTCTGTGGTACTGAATTCTATATAATTTCTCTTATATTAGAATCATGGAGATACATTAGCCATGGTCTTTCTCTGCGGTAATACTTTAGATACAGTGATTTAGTTTCAGGTGAGCTTGTATGATGACATTCAAACACGGTGATATAGTATGGGATATAAGGTAGCACAAAGATGATGCATGAAGCAGACCATGTCCACTTTTTAAGTTGCTAGTTTTTGCCCACTTTACGCGTCTATATTATTTTTGGTCGCGATATGGACAAAGGATTGACCACCTTTACATTGTCGACCAGTTTATCAAATTGGTTTAAATGTATATACATGTTTGTAGACCAGTTTAACAATTTGGTCTGAATTTACATAAATTTTTACAGTCCTTGCACGCCTACTACTTTTACTAAGTCACTGGTGACCTCAATTGCGACTATCTTGATATGGAATCGTTGATGTTCTTCTCACGAATAACTGATGATTGAGCACCGGGTTATCTTAGGGTTACGCCTTTGTTTTGGATTACCACTTATTGCGTTCATTTATTTTTTGGAGCGCTGATCAAGTCAAAGGTTGACACACCTAATGATGAAACACGTGTTGGCTATTTATGCTATTGGAATCAATAAAGAGATTACTGGAAGTATGAAGGACACCTAACACATTGTGAAGAAGATAAGAAAATTAAAAATATGAAGAACGAAGACACATTACTGTACTCATGGACTGTTATTTTGGACATTGAGTTGCTCGGGGGTAACATTAATTCATTTGAGTTGGGGTTTTTCCTCATCTAAGTTGAGAGTGCTGTTGGCCAATCTTTTCCCTCTGGAGCACCATATATAGTTCTGGCAATACTTTGGAAATACTATAGGTTCGGGCAAACTATAACCTGCCATAGCAATTTATTATTAATAAGTATGGTCTACTTGAAACTGCTGTCGTGATTATGACAATGCAGGGCAACAGTAAGGAATACTTTGAGCTGGACCACTAAAGGGAATTCAGACTTCCAATCTCTCCACCATGGGTAACAATGGCCGGAGTGATCCCAGCATACAAATTCAGACCGTGAAAATCTGAATGAAATTGTGGAAAAGCTACAAAGTTAACAGATAAATCAAAATCATTCCTTAGGTCAGTTCAATAAACTTTTAGCACATTTTCAAAGAAAATCATCCAAGTATACAATAAAAATGTGTCCATGCTAAAACAAACAAACATAAGTAGATCAACTGAGATAGCGGCACATAAAATAGATAAAAAGCAACAATTGCATTAAAAATCTGGAACTTTACAAACAGTAAAATTGACATGAAAATCTTGAAACAGGAGAGCACAGTGCTATCGAATTGTGCGTAAAACTCCAGAAAAAAATGGGAAAGCAAGAAGCACAGTTTTGGTGTGGCCAGGATCTGTAAACATAAATAGGCTGGTCTAATTTGCTTAAATCCACATACAGACAAAATAGGTTTTAAAAATGTGTGTCACAGGGCAGAAAACTTTGGGCAAAGCAGAACTATGTGCATGGATGTACAAATAGAAACATTGTCACAAGTGCAGGGAGGCAGATTAGTTTGTGAGAACCAAACACCCTTTGAAAGTATCAACTGATGAAAAATATTCAGTCACAGTAATGGTAAAAGACGCCAATGGTAATTGGACATGTCCAAAAGTAGGTAGGTCTCCATTCCCAGGTCTGATTTAACCACAATAGAACTGCAAAATGACTGTTTCACTAAGGCAGTACTCTCCCTTGCAGCAGCCACTCTCTGGTCAAAAGCCTGCTTGACCCAGGTTATGTCCTTTTTTTGGGGGGGGGGGATTTTATTTAGCCACATGTTAATTACATAAACCATAATATCATGCAAAGCACAGAAAGGGGTATAAATACCATCATCAGAGAAAAAGAAAACAGCACATAAAAATATACAATAATACATCAAAAGTTATAACTAAATGCTGGTACCACAATAAGAATGGAATATAATAGGTAAGATGTCCACTAATCCCACCGAAGGCAAGACCAGACCCTCTCAAATTTAACCAATGAACGTGGGCCCCTAGCTTTTGCTAGAGCCAATTCCATTTCGTAAACCCCCCTTAATAACAACCAATACTCTGAGATTTTAGGACTCAGTGCTTCGATCCATACCCTAGCAATACACAACCGGGCACAAACAATAATGATTGAGACTAAGAATTTCGATACATTGCCCGAATCTGCAACTATCCCCAGTAAAATTTCCTTCTCTGTTAATTGAATGTCCTTCTCTGATAGTTTACTCAACTCTTGGGTAACCTTGCGCCAAAATGTGTTTAAATTTGGACACGTAACAAACATATGACGGAGATCCGCGGCAAATTTGTTACAATTAGGGCAATATGTCTTAAGAGAAGCATGGGACGCGGCCCATTTTGAAATGACCTTTGGGGTATAATACAGCATAAACATAATACGATGTTGTTGCAATTTTAAGTTGATGGAGGTAACTGCTGTATTGATTAAAGCCAATGATTGATAAACCTCCTCATTAGTAATGTCGATTTCAAAATAGGTTTCAGTTTAGCTGTAGTCTGAATACCATCGTCAACCATGACGGCTAGGAATCTTTGATACACTTTCCCTATGCAACCCCGCCCTGAAATCTGAAAGATTGCCCGTAATACCTCTGTTGTACACGGTAGGACTAACAGACCTTTCCCTTGAAGAAAAAAGTTCCTAACTTGCAAATATTTAAAAAATAATTTATGATCTATCCCAAATTCTTCTTTGAGAGATGAGAAAGACCTAAAACCGTGCTCGTCATATAACTGCCCAAGATGTATTATACCACACTGTTGCCACATATTCCCCGCGGTATCAGAGAATATACCAGGTAGCCGCGGGTTACCCCACAAATAAACAAATTCATGTAGATCGGGTAGTGCATAAGTTTTACAAATATCCTGCCATATACGAGCAGTATGTCTAATAATCTTAAATCGCACTCTTTTGTAGTAATTCGGGTCGGACATTTCATGTAATACAAACCCCGTGTTGGGACCACAAGCCAACTGATACGCAAACCAAGGTTTATCCACCTCAGGTCCCTTAAGTAAACACTGAATCCGGTTAACAAAAGCAGCCCAGAAGTAGGCTTTGAAATCTGGGAGTTTAAAACCACCTTGTTCATAGGTTAATTTAATGTAACTAAGAGCTCTCCTCGCCCTGTGGTATCCCCATATAAAACTACCTACAACACTATCCAGCCGCTTGAAAAAAGTCAAAGAAACTCTCAAAGGAATAGTGCGGAACAAATAAAGAAACTTTGGTAAAATGTTCATCTTAACAACATTACACCTACCAATAATAGTGAGTGGTAGCTTATGCCACCGACGCAAATCTGCAGCAACCTTTTTGAGCAGCGGCTCATAGTTTAAGGTGATAAGATCACCAGTACAACAGCTAAGGCAGACTCCGAGATAAGTAGCAGTTCTATTACTGCCCAACGAAGGTGGGGCAAATACGGGTACAAAATTTAAAATTGACTGTGTCTTGTTTATATTAAGCTTGTATCCAGAAAAAGAACCAACAATGTGTGCCTCTTGAATTATTACTGCTATAGCTTCCACTGGTCTCGAAGTGTATATAGCAATGTTGTCTGCGTAGGCTGTAACCTTTAAAGCCACACCATTAAAGGACACTGGGGAAATAAAATCATTATGGAGCAAGTGCCTGATAAAGGGCTCAATGTAAAGAGCAAATAATAGAGGGGATAGCGGACATCACTGCCGAGTGCCCCTCTGGATATCAAAATGGGGGGATATAAGACCATTAAGCCTAATTGCAGCAGTTGGCTTAGAATATAATTTCTGTACCGCCGAGATATACCTCCGACCGAGACCTAGAGATTCCATGGTATACCATAGAAACCCCCAGACCACTCGGTCGAAGGCCTTCTCGGCGTCAAGCATCAACATCCCAATCCGCTGATCAAGGTGTTCAGCAACATCAAATGCTGCGATAGCTGTATTTATGTGCGCTGCAGTGTCCCTTCCCGGGACAAAGCCATGCTGTTGTTCCGATACCAGTAGGTGGATCAGGGGGGCTAAGCGGGAAGCAAGAAGTTTAGAATTTTTTTTTGCGTCCACATTAATTAGGGATATCGGTCGATACGAGCTCATATCCTCGACTGGCTTTCCCTTTTTTGGAAAAACAATGATATTGGTTATGTTCCATGAGGGAGGCGTATCCCCACCTTGCAGTATCTCATTAACTAATTCCAGAAACAACGGGATCAATAAATCCCTAAAGGTTTTATAAAACTCAAGCGGGATAGTGTCTTCGCCTACCGCCTTGCCAGAAGGCAATGCACCGATTGCAGTATTAATTTCTATCAGGTCTGCATTTCTATCCATCACCATGGTTTGAATTGGATCCAAAACTGGCAGTTCACTTTCTTGAATGTAATCCATAGCTGATTGCTGATTGAAACTAGCTGGCCCCTTATACAAATTGGCATAGAATATCCTAAATTGCTCCATTATATCTTGAGATTTAGAGTAAGTTGGGCCATCTACTCCTTTGATTTGCTTAATAAGTGACCTAGCCCTCTGATCAGCAAGCTGGTATGCCAGAGCCCGCCCACCCGCTCACTGTACTCATATTGTTTCCTTTTGTATTTAAAAAAGCTGCTAGCTACTTTATCCTTTAACCTTCTACTAAGCCTTACTCTCGCATCAATAAGCTGTAAGTATATTAATACCTCGCCAGCGTCCTTCATGGCAATCGCTCGGGCATGTTGCTGCTCTAAATCAATGTATGCTCGTTTTCTACCTGGCTAACTTGAAACCGATTCTGCTTGACAATGTATTGGAGCATAGCCCCTCTCACGTATGCCTTTAAGCGATCCCAAACTATAGCAAAAGATGCAGTATGTAAATTATTTTCTATGTATTCCTTCAGTACTGTTTGCATATATATATTACATAGTCAGGGTTACTCAAGAGGTGCCTGGGAAATGAAAATCCCTTCGTTTGTAGTTTCACTGTTGAAGAAAACTGAACAGTGAGCAAGATGGGATTGTGATCAGATGTTACCTTGGGGCATACCACCATAGAAGATCTATCCAACAAAACATAGCTAGCAAAAATCATGTCGATTCTGGAATATTGTTTGTGAGGATGAGAAAAAAGGTGTACCCTGGTATTGTAGGAAAGAGTTTTCTCCAGACATCCTCCAATCGGTGTATATGTAGTAGATCTAATATAGCAGCCCTCACTTGAACCATTCTAACTCTTCCGGCGGTATTTGTAGTATCTATTTTTTTGTCCAAAATACAGTTAAAATCCCCCATAGCTATAAGGTCGCCGGCCCATTCCAGTAATTCTGAGCATAAGAAGGAAATTACCTCAGGACAATCAAGATTAGGGCCATAGACCATACATACTGTCACCTTATGACCAAAAATTAAGAGCTGGGCAATCGCCCATCTCCCCCTAGAGTCAGCCTGTGTGCGTAAAACCGTAAAAGTGCATTGTTTAGACTTCAATAAGGCGACCCCACGAATAGATGCTGACTGCGATGTACATACAATCACATCATAGCCCAAATGCTTGAGAAGAGTTCTATCCTTAAAGGCCAAATGCGTTTCCGCAAGCCCAACTATATGAGGCTTAAACACCTTGAGTTCTTCAGCTACCAGTCGTCTCTTAGTAGCTTGGTTAAGCCCAGAGACATTCCAACTCATAAATTTAACACCCGACATTATACAGGTATCAGTTATCGAATCAATCTCCATCCGCAACAAAAGAAGTTTTACACTAAACCAATACTCAATGCTTTTTTTATACTCTTTCTGTGCTTTTTTAACTACGACGTGGCTATTTTATCCCCCCCCACCCCCACAAACCACCCCTCCTTCACCCCTCCCTTCCACTTCCAACCCCTCCACCCCGTGTCTAAGAAAAGGAATCACCCCCCTTCTTGCTGTCCTAGACTGACAGCATGTGGGAGACGCCCAACCACCCCGACCCAGGATCCCCCTGAACCAACCACTACCCGCCCGTACCCCCAAGAAGAACAAATAATTAACTAAAAGAGAACCAACAAACAAAAAGACACCCATATCTAAACCCATATAAACTAAAGCAGGAAGATCTAGTCATACATAGAGTTGTCATTCAACCCCCCTTCGACTTATGGCAAATTTAGTCTTCAAATCAATACGTCAAATCAAGCTTTAGGAATGGGCTGCCATTTAGAAACTGCCTTTTTAGCCTCCTGCTCATTAAAAAAGAAATGTGTACAACCATCCTTAATAACTTTTAAACGAGCAGGTTCCTGTAAAAAAAAACTGTGTACAGACAGCCTTAAACGGGTCCATAAGTTGACGAAGCTGCCATCGCTTGTCCATAGTTGATTTACAAAGATCGGATCGCACAAATATTGACATAGTGTCTACTTTGACAGGAGCTGTGGGCCTGGCCTTAAAGAAAATTGCCTGACGAAGCAAAAAATTACCGAGGAATACGAGAATGGGCCTAGCAAAATTTGTTTTAGCTTGACTACCCTGTGGAAGGAGTAGTGGCAGTCTGTGCGCTCTCTGAACTTGTGTGTCCATGTCCCAGTCATCTAAATCGGGGAATGCCTTCTGCAGCAGATTAACGATATATGCACGTGGGTCAGAACCTTCTCTGCCTTCAGGAATCCCAAAAATTCTGAGATTCTGGCGTCGCTGCCGGTTTTCAAGATCTTCGATTTTGAACTGCATCGGAGCCATCTGTAAGTCCTGAGATTTGACCAGATTCACTGTTTGGGTGTTGACCTCCTCCACCGCTGCCACCCGGTGTTGGAGGTCGGAAACCTCAGAGGTTAACTGAGAGACCTTAACAGTAATTTCGGTTAGTACTTGTTTGATATCAGAACTATCAACCTTAGCCTGTTGGTAGTAGGCTTGTGCTTCCGCTCTTTGAATGGCCAGCGCCTGCATAATTCTAGAAAGAGACAGCTCTACACCCTCACTATCCACATGCTCAGTAGGTTCAGATTCTCCTGAAGGCAGTATAGCCGGGGTTAAGACTGGAGTTTTGGGTTTTGAGGATTGGTTGATAGCTGTAGTGAATGCCAACCCCATAGTAAGAGCAGACTCAACATTCATTTGCGTCTGGATAGTGCAATGGCCACAGCCGGGTTGTGGGCCCAAAACCTGTAAGTCTCCGATGGGAATATCAAGGATACCAGTTCCTAGCGGGACCTCGGGGGTGTCTATTGCTGAAGATGCAGCAGAGTCTAAAACATCATTTTTCACGGTATTGATCGGGATACTCCCATGTACCCCTGAGTTTAACAATGCTCAGAGAATCAAAGAAAAGATCTGGGGGACCCAGTTAAAAAAAAGATTTCTTAATACATGAGATCCATGGGATCTAGGCAACTTTGTCTAAAGCCAAACAGTCATGAAGGATAAGTATATTTAGGAGAAGGTCCTCCTTATAAAAAAACTGAGCACCATAAGTCACAGGCAACAGAGAAACAAGACTGTTAATTAGACCCACATTGACAGACGTATACATATATAACCAAGCAAGTATGCTGTATCCAACCCTCTGACGGATTGATTGACTGAACCTCTAACTCCTCTTTCTGTATTTCAATCTTGATCAGATCCCCTCTCTGTTTGAGATGCTTCCATATGCATGCCTCATTGTCATTACCCATAGTTTGCTGCCCTCCGATCTATACTATGTTTATGGTCTTTCCAAAGGTCCTCAGAGGATTGTTACAGTTGCTGTACATTGTGTCGGATTGTTGCAGATCCTGCACTATATTTAATTGCTAACATGCACACAATGACGGCCCCTCAGCTTAGTCACACATTAGCAGTTCCTTATTCATCCTATCCTGAGAACATGCATCAGTTGTTAGTTTAGGAGTTTAGTCCTAGGGGTATGCCAGACAGCTCTGAGTTGACAGTTTCTAGACTACAGAGCAAAAGAGCTGGGGTTCCCTTCATCTATGGAAGCAAAACCCTTCCCTCTCTCTCTGCTCTTTCCCCCTTCAATTCTGTAATCATTTCTTTCTTTAGCATTAGGAGAGGTACTGAAAATCAGAGTGATTTGTTGGGGAGGGCTCTGCCCACACTTTTTTAACTGACCATAGACACACATTGATACCGTTCGCCACTTGCAACAATGAGGTTCTTAACTCTTGTCTGTGTAGGGTATTTTCAGCTCGACATAAAGGCATGCATTAACATTAAGCAGACATTGACATGCACGAAGAGCCCGCTCTTAATGCCCCATACAAGGCATCCACAGGGTCTAAAAATATGCCTGTCATTATTTTATCCTTCATCACACGGAAACAAATCCTTAGCTACCTACCTCCATACCAAATAGCCCAACATTGCCCTGCGTTAAAAACCAAATATGCCAGTCCTAGAGCCAACTGAACTAAAGACAGACTGGGTAGGGTACATCATTAGTAGCAATGCCCTTGAATCGCTTCAAATAATTATGCCTTTTCATTATTAAACACTTTGCACAAACATTTACATTAATCTGCAATATTCGTATTTGTATAAGTATATATTGCATGATATGCATGTTAAAGTTGGCCATAGTTCATGTGGGACTCAATTTAAAATGGCTGATGTTAGTTGCAATGCTTTTCTGACTGCTGCTGTACTTGTCCTGTTTCTCATTTCTAGTGTCAAGCTACACCAGGCAACATAAATTAAAATGTATCACATTGTTCTGGTGTCTGTGTGAATGTTTATCTGTGTATGTTCCTTGGAGTGCTGTAAATGAACCCCGCACCTGCATGAAGAAACGTTCTTATTGAATTGTATCATCCCCCCACAAGATATCCAGTTGATGGTCATGAGCTTAGATTCCATTGTGTGGTGGCTGGGAAGAAGACCTAAACAGTGCTATCACTAAATGTTCCATCCTGATGGGTTCTTTTCATGGGAATCATAGGGAGTGGAATTTTCTGCAGAAGACATGATTTAAGCTATACATTGCTGAGTTACAATTCAGGTGCCCCTTCCACTCTCCTCAGAGGAGACACATTAATTGCTCTCACCCTAAATCAGTTAGACTCCTGGGCAAAACCATTCTCACTTACCTGATTCTGCCTTTACAGGCTTTATCTGCTGGCACTTCTGACATCTTACTGACACTTCTGACATCTTACCAAATTCCAGGCTTCTCAGGCTTAGCGTATTGTGGAACTTCCCTTCATGGGGAATTGTGACTGCTTTAATTTACTTATGAGTACTTTGAACAGTTTGTTTTTTGTAGTGACTTGCTTTGAATCATGTTGACTGTATTGATTACTGATTTACAACTAATTTTAATGGTTTGAGTTTGTAACATTGCAAATCTGTTGTTAATACAACTTTATGGTTTGCAAATCTTGCACTCTGTCATCATTGTGGGGCCTAATGTGCTTCACTGTATTCAATGTATTTGATTTTTTGAGTCACGTCTCAGTACAGGACTAATTGGCAAACCGTTTGAGTACAGCTCGTACGAGAGTTTGCATCTAAGATCTGCATGGTTCATATCCACTGCAGCGCTATCTTGGTCAATTGCTAACTCCGTCACAAAATATTACACACATGGACACATTCGAGTCAGGAATCACACACTCATACTGTGCTCTGATTTTAAACCTAATCAAGCTAAGAAGACATTTCTTGCTACACTGTCAATCCTCCTACACTTGTTTGGGCACACCAAAATGCTGTTCAGAGGTGATTTGACCATTGCTCTAGACCCATTATTAGATTAAACAGGCCTTTTAGATAGAGTGAACAGTGTTGATAAAATGGTGCTGAAAGACACAATGAGTAATCATATCTTCATTAAAGTCTGGTGCCTAGTACACCCTGCATACTAGGACCTCACATTTCTTTTGGGCATGCATGGTACCTCATCCCGACAAAATTACTTCTGATAGCTAGGATTCCTTTATGAGACGTACACGATGTGAAATGCTGGGGGGGGAGCAGGATGACGGGAAATTCCTTAGTATGATTAAAATTAGACCATTAGTTACTAAGATCCTGACAGGGCTGTGCTGCCTGAAAACTTTGGCATAAAGAACGCTGTAAAAGAAAACCTTGCTTACGTGTCATGTACAGGAATATCTTTTTATTAACTCAGATTTGGTGCAGTTCTCAGAGGCCTCTAGTAAAGCCACATGAGAAGTGCTTTGATGAGGGATGCAGCTCTGGCCAAAAAAGGTTTAAAGATAAGGTTTCATGTTTAGAACGACTGTGAGGGTGCAACAACTGTGTAAAATACAAACAGATCCCACAACATGAAAAGTAACCTGAGACTGCTAAACCTTCCCTAAATACCTCATACACTCAGAAGGCAGAAGGAGCTCAGATAAAAACTAAAATTGCAAGAGAGTGGAGAAGGCGAGATGCCTTCTTGCTGCTCAGTTAGAACAGGGAGAAGCACAAATGGCAATCCCCACTATGGATCCTCCAGTGGTATCCTGCTGACATACCCTCTATATATTGTAGGGAAGATCAGCCTCCTTCTATGAGAATCGTTATGATTCCGACCAATTGAACACAACAGATTTAGAAATAAGCTTTCTAAGTACCCTGAAACATGCCACACTTACAGATAAAGGAAGGGCACTCCTAGAAGGGGAGATAACAAAAGAGGAAATATCAGAAGCAGTCTCTGCTTTACCACCTCTCCCTCGCCAGGGAAGATTGGCTACCCAGGGAAGAGTTACAGGATAACTAAGCCCCTGATTGCTCTCATCCTCTACAATATATTTAGGGAGGTTGAAGCATTAGGCTCTCTCATTCCTCTTTCAAATAGAGCCATTATCTTAATAATCCCTAAGAAAGTGAAAGACCATCTTGATAATTCCAACTATAAGCCTATATCCCTCATTGATGTAGATCTTAAGATCCTGGCCAAATTATTGGCAACCAAGCTCACTAAAATCCTCTCATCCCTGGCTCATGAATTCCAGGTTGGTTTTGAGCCTAGCAGAACATATAGAAATCACATGTACACTGGCATGTCTTGCTTGTGGAAAGCAAAAGACCACCAGAGTGACGTTTTGGCTCTTTCTTTGGATGTGGAGATGTCATTCAATAAAGTTGAAGGGGTATTTCATTTCCCCATTTTAGAGCAGACTAGGTTTGGACAGGACTAGGCCTGGGCGGTGAACTCCACTCTGTTTGCTGAGTTTGTGGAGTTTTCCGCATTCCGCAGAGCTCGCAGAGTTCCAGAAAACTCTGCTTCCTCACTTGTGCTCGCCAACTGTAAGTTGGAGAGCGAGGAAAATCCAATGCTAGACCGCTTCCCAGCGAGATTTCTCAACGCGGGTGGTCGCAGATGGTCGTTAACGGCCGCATTAAGAAACCTCCCGTTCACGTTGAGG
The DNA here is from genome assembly GCA_963921515.1 of Calotriton arnoldi. Lineage (NCBI taxonomy): Eukaryota > Metazoa > Chordata > Amphibia > Caudata > Salamandridae > Calotriton > Calotriton arnoldi. The sequence continues at coordinate 368,282 of CAWUFW010005013.1, forward strand.
AAGCTGCCGCTCAAGTAGAACTTATACTCGAATGGCAGAAAGAAGCAGCATGCTCTTGCACTGCGTGTGATGCCATTTGTGTTGATTTTACAGCAAGGGACACACACCCGGCACGCTGCTCACAGAACTCTGCGTAGCTTGGTGGAGTTTTTTTGCCACTTCAAACAGAACTTTGCAAAGTCAGCACAGACCTTGACAGAACTTAATTTTTATAGTAAAATGACTTTGTGTGGCACCATCGGCATGTGTTACTGAGAAGGGATATTTGTCTTTTCCCATACAGATCAGGCGGAGTACCAGAGAGGATTGCCTCCTCTCCCCCCTGCTTTTCATACAGGCACTAGAAACATTATCCACTGCACTGCAAACAGCCTTAGTGGTCAAAGGCATTGACACTGCGATAAGCCCACCTAGGTGGGCCTTCCTGTATGCAGGCAATATGCTCCTACCATTGAGCAATCCAACTAACTCCATCACTGTGGCTATGTAGCCTTCCTGTATGCAGAGAATATCCTCCTAACATTGCCCGATCCCACTAATTCCAACCCTGTGGCTATGTCCATTATTCAGAACTTTTCACAGTTCTCAGGCTTTAAGATCAACATGGGGAAGTGTTTCCTCTTACTATGATCACAACCACAGCAGTCATGCAAGGATTTCCAATGAAATAGATTCTGAGTAGACTGACCTAACTGGGGATCAATTAAACAGGGATGGAAAACTTAATGAAAACGTAAACCCCTAATAGCCCAAACCTCTTAATAATTCACATGATGGTCCCAATTAAATCTGCCCTTCTAGGGTAGAATAAAGGTGGTCACAGTGTCCTTTGCACCTCAGTAAAACAATGGTTTTAGTATGCTCCCACCTTTGATAATATGAGATAGACCTCACAGAATTGGCTCTGGCAACAAAAGATTAAGTTAGGGTCCGACAAAACCCAGGCATACACCAGAGATATTATGGACACATGAAACTTCTAGGGACTTGTGGTTGCCGTGCATGAAACTGTATTATTATGCCACCACTTGTTACAATTGACCTAGGTTCTGCCCACATCATCTCACAAGCCTACGTGGGCAGCTTTCCAGCAATGTATCCTTGACTGCGCGTAACCAGCATGCCCCACTATTGTGGTGTATCAAGAATGCTTATGGCCACTAACCCAACCATATGATGCATGCAGATGATTTGGTCACAATACCATAGATTCCTTAGGGTAGACACCTTTAACACGGGTCTCCCACACTTTGGGGAAATACTGCTGTTAAAATCGATAAGAAACCCTTGCAGGACAGGGGCTGGGCATTTAAAGGCATAATTCAGGTCACCCACCTATTATTCACAGGGATTTTCAAAGGGTTTCAGTTTCTACTCAGTGACTTCAAATTACCTGCACACCATGGTTGGCATGGAAGAGTTTCCCATACATCTCCCACGGTCGCCCATTCTACACCACTTAAATGTTTTTGGACGTTTATTGGAGCAGGTCTCAGGAATGTATAACCTGCTAGTGGATGCCCTCTATTGTAAAGTAATGATCCATGATCCATTCTACTAGGATTCAATGGCAGGAGTTGCTCCAGAAAGAGTATATTGAGATGGATTGTGCATCATGTTAAAATCACACAACAGAGTCCTCCATTAGATCAAAATTAAGCTTTTATATTGTAAACGTATTCATCCCTGATATTGGTCACTTATAAGACTGCACAGGGCAGGTCTACTCCCTAATGATAGATGCTAGAGGTGTAGTGCAAGTTGATGTGACATAATGTACACCTTGTGGCATTGTCCCACGTTCAGCCCATGTTGGAGGACAGAATGGCGGGAACTAGCTAAGGGGTCTCCAGTCCACAGGACACCCATGATTCTTTTGCGCTACTGCATGCTATGACAGACATTCAGGGAGATAATACACTCTCTCGCAGGTGGCTAGTCATATAATTGGCAGCTGCCAAGATATGCATACTGCGCCACTGGTGACAGCTGATGGTACCTACGGGAAAGGGATGATTAGTAGAGTTAACCAGAATTGCGTATAATAAGCACATTATCTACAAAACTGCTTACAAAGTCTAAGAATATGACTCAAACTGGGGCCCATTCCTTCGACAGCTAACACTACCTGACACTCTGGTAATCTGGGTGGCCCAGTACCATTATTTTCCAATTCTGCTTCTCAACTACGTAACGCTTAACCAGTATTACGTCAACCAATAATCCCCTTCCTCGCGTCCATTTACTGAAAAGACACACGATGGCTGTGACCCTGTGCGAATCAATGACCAGTGCAATGAATATTATTGTGGCCCACAGCCAAGAGTTTACACATTATGCCACGTTTTTTTAATTTTAAATTTATATAGCAGTTTCTTCAATATGTCTTCTTGTTTTGCAGTGGTGACTTTTTTTTTATCCCCTGTGAATAGCTGTGAAGGCCTACATTAAGTATACAACTTTATAGATGCTATCCCTAGGCACATGCATACTATACTGTGTATCTCAGTATTTAATTGTTATTGGCATATTTGCTTGATCCTCTGATTATTCCCAGATCACGTTCTGATCTCTGTGCCCCTGTTGTTTAGGGTGTCATTTTCAATCATACCTCCCACATGCTCAATCTCACAGACCCTTCCACTTCTTCCAACTCCTTCTGCAGCTCCTCTCCCTCTTCTCATTCCCTGCATACTCCACTTTCATTATCTTCCCTCTTTTTGTATGTTGGCAAAATATAACAAAGATTTTTTGCAAAAATTGAGAAGGGTTTATGGAATATAAATTGTGAAATGGAGGTGATAGCTGATGATGGTGTAAATAGAGAATATTATTCAGTAAATAAGTTGGAAGATGAGAAGGAAGATAATAGAAGAATAAGATTGAGTTAAGAGACTTAGAAGGAAAATGATGTGAATGTAGCATGGCTGCAGAGAGCAAGTCAAGGGTGGACAATTGGGGAGACAGTGTTAGGAATATTAAACAGGAGATCCTGAAGATGTTGGAATGGTATTGGAGATCCAGACAGGGGTGGAAGAAATTTTAAGGTGTGAGCAAGGTAAATTTAAGATGATAGTGGAGACCAGTCAGGGATTGGAGATGATAAAACGCTGGAAGAGTGAAGGTTTTGAGGATAATGAATGGTGGGCCAAGAGACAGGGAAAGGGTAAACGAGGAATGAGGGACTATTGAAATGATGGTGGAGGGTGAGACGATGATGAAAGATGGGGGAAACCTTAGAAAGGAAACATGGAGTAAGAGGAGTATGCACTGGGGTAAGATAGAAATAGGAGGGAGAGATAAAGATATGGCAGAAGAGTGGTGGAAGGACATCAATTAGGAAGGAATAGATAAGTCCAAGGATATTGAGATGAAGTTAAATAGTCATTTCTTGTTTGCAACATTTGGTTGTTTATATGTTACAAACAGAAGAGTGTCTACTGTAGTTGTGGAGTTTTGGCTGGTGAGATGAGTGTCATAGAGGGAAGAAGAAGAGCTCAACATCAAGATAAGGAGGAAACCAAGACGAAGAGAAACCTAGGTAAAGTAGATAATCACAGAGAGGATCTATAGAGTCCATCCAGGAACAGTGTATAAGGAACCCCCGGGAGGTGAGCAACTAATTAGGGTCTCGATGAAGTCTACCTAGGAGCAGTACAAAACAAACACAGAATTATGGCCAATTCACAGAATGTTCGATAGAGTCCTCTCATGAGGGGTATAAGTGAACCCAGATAGGAGGTCAACCAACAGGCGGCTCTATCGGGTTCTCCTAGAGAATGAGGTTAACTCACGTACAGCTCAATAGGGGTAACCTGGGAGCAGTGTAAGATGAAACCCAGGAGTGCTACATGGAAACAACGAGATGAGAGGAGAAACCCAGAGAATAAGAACAACAAAATATAGTGCCCTCAATATCACTATGCCTTACCAGAGTGCCTCAGTTGGATGCCCTGGGAGAAGGCGCAAAGAAGGAAAGGACAATGTCACATGACCGCTGTTGATGCCAGTCAGTGTTAACCATGTTCCAGGGGTTGGGATGTGTAAGTGGACATGGCAGCAAGAGGATACCAGGGGTGAAGCCACCTGGGAAGTGAATAGCAAAAACTAGTTAGAACCAGGGCCTTTACTCAGTTTCAGTGTGAGCTTTTCACAAAGCTAAACAGATTTTGGCCAAGCCTTATTTTCCAATATGTGTTATTGTTTTTAGTTTTTTAGTTTTATTTTTTAATTGAGAGAGTTCATCCATTTCAAAATCAATAATTACATAACAAAAAAGGAAAAACTATTTTTAAAGTAATTACATCATTAAAAAATGTTTTTCCTTTTTTTCTCTTTCTTTTGAAAACAACTTTGAAAATTCAATTTGATAAATAGATACATTGATAAGATAGTAAAAAAGCTGAAAAATACATTCTATTAAACTTGCATTTCATGGAGCACGGGAAAGCCCCCCCCCCCACAACTTGATAAAAATCTATTTATTATTTTATATTTTACATTCCATATATTCATCGATAAAACTCCTAACCAAATGCCTCCCAAAGTTTGAAAAATGTCCTGTATGATCCTGATCTTAATACATATCTCTTTTCTTATTACTTGATTCTACATAATTTGGACCACCAATGTTGGATTTTCGGAATTTCCTCAGGCCACCACTTTTAAAGAGTTAATGATCTGGCTATTAAAACAATAATATATAAATATTTATTTTGTAAAAGGCCAACGTTTAGGTCAGATAAATACCCCAGGACCGCTGTCTGAACATCTATCGGGTACTCCAAGTCTAATATGTAAAAACAGTATTGATCGATCTCATCTCAGAACTGTCTTAATCTTGGACAGCCCAATATGATGTGGGTCCAACTCCACCCTCCTCTATAGAGCATCTAAAACAATTTGCAGAAATCTGAAGGTTAATTTTATGGAGGCAGGCAGGAGTTCTGTACAGCAGTCACTTGGTACAAAATTGCATTCAGCACCAATTCACCCCTTTTAAGAGGTACAATTAAACTTGTTTATCCTATCCCAAGTTGTAGTGGATACCTGCAGATGTTCTCATGCACATTCTCATAGAGCTTAACTGCCTTATTGTTGCGTAAAGAGGAAACCCAGCTACTAATCGATTTGCAGGCCCTAGATTCTATCAGGTCCACAAGGAGTTCCATAGTTACAACTATATCTCTGGGATTTATAACCAGTAAGAAATGACTAATCCTAATAAAGGACCATTTCACTGTTGCTTTAAAATACTTAATGCTAGGCTCTACTTCCCTCCACCTTTTCCAATTTTCATCCAAAAAATCCCATATCTTACAATATCCATTACTCTCCCACCTGGAAGCAACAATTTTATCTACAAGAGGATACTCCCCAATATACACATCTGTCAGATAAGTCACTCCATTATTCAAGGGGATATCATAATGCCTAAACAATTGCCGCCTACGTTTAATGGTCCACTGTAGAATATTATAGCTCACTTTTTAGGAACTTTTGTAAGGCGTAAAAAAATCAACAATGTCATACTCCTGAAAAATCAAATCTAGGAAGCCCTCTCGGCATCTAGTTACATGACCTGAGCTGGGATTTTATTTTTAGAAAAGTAATACAAAGCTTCGAACAAAAAATTAGTATTTTAACGATAATTGCCTCCCGGGCACAAACCCGCAATGGTCCGGGTGTATAACCGAACCTAAACTCTTACTCATTCTATTTGCTAAAAGCTTAGTTGTAATTTATAATCAACATTTAAAAGGCTTATGGGTCTATATGAATTGACATCCTCCTTATCCTTGTTTTTCTTCAAAAAGCTAACCAAAACTGCTGTGCGAAAAGAAGCAGGGATTTCACCACCTTTTAAAATATGGTTGGCTAATTTTACCAGCTCAAGATTTAATACTGAGGCAAACCTTTTATATATTTCGGCCGGCAGTCTATCTTCTCCGCATGCCTTCCCATTTGCCAAGGATTGTACAACATCTTCCATTTCTTTGAGAGAGATGTCCGCTACCAAATCTTTTGTTTGGCTTGTCTGCAATTTAGAAATAGAGAGTTTGCTGAGAAAATCCCTAAGCCTTAAAACATTCACATCCTGTTTTGCACTGTATAATGTTTCATAATGTTTAAAAAATCTATCCTGTATTTGTGCCAAATCTCTTATATGAATTTTTGTTTCCTTATCTATAAGTGATGTAATTGTATTTTGTGCTTGCCATTCTCTTACTTGCCATGCTAAAAATGTTCCTGCAAATTCCTCTCCTCAAATACTTTTTAGAGATATGCTGAGTTAGCCGAATACCCTATGTCATAGTATTATTCTTGCATAGCTATCCTTGCTTGTTTAAATGCCAGTTTGTTATTAATATAGTTATTACTTAAATATTGCACACTTGACCCATTGACATTTAGTTCTAATTGTGTCCTGTGTGCTCTTTGACATTTCCTTAATGCTATATCTTTGGAGGTTATAAACCTTGTATAGTTGCTTTAAATGCCTACCAGACAGTTTCTACCCTTCCAGTGTTATTATTTCAATGAAAAAAGCACATTATTTCATTATGTAAATCCGTACACTAGTCTTCGTGATTAACCTTATTAAAAAACCATCTCGCAGATATTTCTAGTGCTCCAAACCCTGATACTTCCAGCTTTACCAAAGCATGGTCCAAAAAAACATTCTGGATATGTGTGCATCTAATCAATTTTAAATTACGAGAGGAGAGGAAATAATCCAATCGAGCAGCGGTTTTATATTTTGCCTAAAAGCAGGAATATTCAGACGTTTTAAGGCATGGGCAAAGTGGGCTCTGGCCCAGGGCCCCAACCTCTCAGGGGGCCCCCTGATAGAGCCAGCTCTGTTCTGCAAAGAGTCTTGCCCTGATGACCTTGAATAACTCTTCAACAAATTATTTTAAATACCATTTTCTTTAATTTATTTTCAATTTGTGTGACATGTGGGGCTGTATTCCAGACATTTTGCAGAGAAATGTTGTGTTGATGTTTCGAGCAACATCCATAAAAAGTTTCTTTTAGAACAAAACTGGACCAATCATAGGAGAAATGGGAGGGGGTCACTGATATTATTTGCAATAATATTAGTGAGTTGCAGCTGTGTTACATTATTTAAAAAATGTCACTATCCCTAAATATTAGGTGTAAACATGTTTAGAATTTGGAACAGTGTGCTTGTGCACTGTCAGTGACATTGCCAAAGAGGGCTTGAAAAAGGTGAAATTGGACCATAAATCTCAAGCTGTTCCCAACAGGGGCCCCAAAATACGTTTGGCCCAGGGACCCCAAAACCCTTAAGATGTCCCTGGGAATATTATCTCTTATTTGGATATTCCTCCCGCCATAAGTGTATCCAATCCAACCCTTGCATACATTCCATCAGTGCCCTTGCCATTCATGGCTTATTCTGCTTCCATCTATCAGAAGATGAATCTAATTCTGGATTTTGGAGGAGATTAAAGTCACCGCCCAAGATCACAAAACCAGGAATATTTAACAGTGCCTGATAAAGTACTAGTAAAGGCGCTGCATTACCTAAAATCGGTGCATAAATTGTGGCTACTGTAAGTCTATTATTCTTAAACAGTCCACTAATTAATCCCCATCTACCTTCTTTATCCGCCTGAGAAAAAGTGATTTGATAAAGACAAAATGTATTAACAAAACTGCCATCCCTCTGTGGGCTGCATTTTCCGATGAGATATATTGATGTCCTGCCCATTGTCTAAACATTTTATATGAAGATTCCTTTTTATATGTGTAATTCGTCTCCTGAATCAGCACAATATCCGTGGAGTGACCTCTCACCCATTCATCAATAGCCCTAGCTTTGATTTTATTATTAAGGCCATTAGCATTTAAAGAAACAATTCAAATGCATTCCTTATGCAGCTGTATTTAACAAAAGGCAATTAGCAATCAGGGACATATTATTTCTACAATTAACAAAGGCCTAATCCGTATTTTCAGTAAGAAATGATATCGGTCTTTATTGCAGCTTCCCTCATAGTCAAATTAAAATTGTCTTCCCATAATTCCCTGACATTTAAAGTGCAGTATGCATAGTAAAAGTGCCTAATCCTACCTATAATAAAGTGCATAGATATGTCTTAAATATAAAGAAACAAAGAGCTATATGGATTGTTGCAAAAATAAAAAGCCATCTGGAATAATTATTTGATATACTCAGAATCACAGCACCAGGAATCCCATTTACCATTTCACTTGGCCATTCCTCTAAATTTATAAAAAATAGAATTATCTTCTTAACTTTCAACTTTATCTTTAAAGTGCTGCATGTGTAATAAAGTGCATAATCGATAAAAGCATAAAGTGCATTGTTTCAAAGAAATTATAAGAAAAGTGTCTGGGTGCATTAAATTATGCAAGATAAGCCCCATAAGGATACCATCTATGCAGGCGAACAAAAGTGCTTGATATAGCATAATGCATAATTTGAGCTTAGTATCTTTAGTAGCCATTCCTCTTAATTGGTGGTAATGCATGTACCATTTTGTAAACTTGTACTCTTCCCTGGTCCTTTTTAATACATAGGTTTCCTGTAGTTACAAGTTTCCATATCTTTCAATCATATCCCGCTTATAGAAAACAGTAATGAACTCTCCCATTTTTGTGCCCTGCTATAACCCTGTGACCACACCCATCCCCACCAAAACATGCCTCCCATGCACCCTGAGAGAGGATAGCCCGCACCTCTTCCCTCTCACCTCTCAGTGCCCTAGGTGCCATGGCCTTGCACCTCTGTACACTCATGTTGCCGGAGAGACCCTAGGTCCTCCGGTCCCGGTCCACAGCCCCGGACGACTGTGTTATCGACCTTGAAGAGGGTAGTATATATAGGTGAGGAACCATTTATCATCGCCTTGCATGTCTACCCTAAATCAAATGCCTGACTTTCAATCACAGCAAGATGTCAATCTACCCTTCATTTGCATTTACTCGACAGACTTTGCAGCAGCGTCTGAGCCATTCCTAATTCATCAAAAAGAAAGAATTGCCCATTTACTGAAACTTTAAGTTTGCATTGTTGAACGATAGACACTTGTGCCCACTTTTCTTTCAACAACCAATATGAGTTATCGTGATGTCAGTACAATGCCATTGGGATGCCTCAGGCAGTCTGGGGAAAGGGCTGCAGATGAGCAATGTGTCTCTCCTCTTTCTATCAAAAGATGAAAGTCACTGAGGGCAAGAGGGGAGCGTCGCTGACTCGATACAAAACATGTGCCTCCTGTCAGCCACAGTCAGTGGTGACCATTTCCCTGGGTGCTGGCAGAGGAGATAGGAAAGGGCGTGTTAAAAGGCAGAGACTTGGAAGGAAAAAAACTTAAAAGGGACCATAGGAAAAGCTATCAAAAACACCGCAAAACAAGTAGGCAGAGCAATTAAAATATCAGCTTCTAGGTTAGAAGCAAGGCCTTTGCACAGATTTAGTTTGAGTTTTTCACAATGCTAAACACACTTTGACCAATATTTATTTTAAATCCCCACTGGGCGTTGGTCACCGTAATGAGAGCACATGGCTTTCATTATGCCTCAGTTGGGAATTGCAAATGGGTGATTCGTCTCTCCTCGGTGCTGTCTTTCCATCAAAAGATCATGCATGTGCCTAAGATGTAATTGTTATTGTGACGACTTTTGTGTGTGCCATATTGTAGGTGATATTCTCCTAGGACTTGGAGGTCATCTTTTGATAGTGGGTTTATGGTGGGCCCTCTTCTGCACGGTGCCTACCAACAGATCCACCCATGCTTTCCTTATAAAAAACATAGGAGGCATGCTCGGATACTTAGCAGATATGAGCTGAAATAGGATTCAGCTTTTTGCACTCTCCAAGCGAGTTAGGTCTCAAACACTCTCTGAAGAAATCATCTCTTTGGCTCATGCCATCATGTCTTGAATACTTCCGGACTCCACCTGGAGTCCTGTATTGACCATTAGATTTCTTCTAGTCTGCAGGTCAGCGAGCCTGTCAATGCAATTTTTCTTTATCAGTAGCTGAAACATTTTTACCCCTTCCTTCAAGCTGCTATTCATGGAATGAAGAGATATTGGCCCCCTATATTCTCACAGCTATATTCCATTTTTCTGCATCCGATCAGACACAGTGCATAAAGTTGCTTTCAAATACATGTAAATAGGTATATTCAGAGACAATATGCATCCAATTTCTGTTCGAAATTACATGTCACTAATCTCGTTAAATTTGAGTAATTGTTTGTGAAATAAAGCCATAGCCACATTAAAAAGGCTCCACACTGAAACAAAATTAGAAAGTGCATAATAAATCTATTTCAAAAGGGACTGCACTACATCTCCATACGTCTCCATTTCAATTTTCCAAGATCAAGGACAATTTAATATTTAAAGTAGAATGCAAACTATGTTAAAAAGGCAAAACTGCTATTTTACATGTTGGCTAATACCTAGAAGCAGCACGAAGGAATGTTTCTTAAATTGACACTTTAATTACATTTTTTTCTGACGGTCTTGCTCTTGATTAAATAGCTTTACGCTTTTAAATAGAGAAGGATGTAGTAGTTGTTATAAGACATGTAAGATTAATTGGTCTACTTAAGTAAAGGACCTTGCCCGGATAAATTAGTTGCAATTTTCTAAATGCTTTAACTTACCTTCCACAATATGGTGTACACACATTGAACGCCTTTTGTGGCCTCTCTTCGGGGTATAGAATGACACAAAAGGATCTTCTCAGTAGTGTAGCTATCAATAGTGCAACAGGTGCAGTGGTGCCACAATCCACTACAACCCAATATAAGTCAGAGAATGTAAAGTGGTGTAAGAATGAATTCATACAAGGGCATTTGATTATTAATGGAATATACAGAAAAGTTCAGGCTGGACGGAGTGCACATTTGATGCCCTTTGTAATTAACGCAAAATAGAATAATCTCAAATTGGTTATAGCTATGCAGCTACCTAAATCTGTGGTAGCATTCTTACCACAATCTATCCCCCGTTTATTTTTATAAATACCTAAATGTAGGGCCTGATGTACAAAATGTCCATACACAAAAAGTGGTCTCAAATTGCGCACTATTTTGCACGTGGAAAAGATTTTTGGGAACCGACCTCTAGAGTAATAGGTGCGTTCAGAAAATTCCAAAACATAGTGTGTCACAATCCGACCTACCTCTTCAATATTCATGAGGTAGATCGCAAATTGCGACTTGTTATGGTGGCTTGCTGAGGTAAGCAGGCCACAATGTCTGTTATTACATTTAAATGAACAATACTCTTTTTAATTGCAGACTGGTTTCCATATATATATATATATATATATATATATATATATATATATATATATATATATATATATATATATATATATATATATATATCTCAACAGCCCTCCACCCACCGCTTGACAATGTTTCCCAAGGAGTAGAGCACGGACCACAACTTCAGTGCTGGTATAGATTCTTTATTTCTCCGTTAACAAGACAGCAGCCATTACGCGTTTCAGCCCCGGAGGAGTGATTACTCCTCAAAGACCCCGAAATGTCGATTCATCCACACGTTACCAGTGGGACAGAAGCAAGCGGCACAGAGTGTAAGTCTCCAGCAATCGTCTTTATTTCTTCAATTTATTTCATACGGTGAAACAAATAAATTGACAATTATACAAATACATATATATATATATATATATATATATATATATATATATATATATTCACCTTCCCAAATGTCATCAAAACAAAAGGTTTTAAATAGGATTCCTTTGTCCATTGTTTCTACCCATTGTCCGGCACAATATATGTTTTATATTTTATGCTGTATATGAATTAAAAAATATCACATCATTTAAGCTGATTTTAGTCCTTGGTTTACCATAGTTCCCTGCATATTTAAGGAGTTATAGTGCATAGAAAACAGTTGCCTCTCTGTTTGTACAAGACAAGTCTATGTGTCCAAGAACTCGTATTTCGGGGGCGATATTTATAATGTTATTTAAAGACAAGATGCATCTGTGCACGTGTTTTTCATAGGAAAACATTATTGGCTTTCAGAGAAATGGAAAGAAAGTGCAAGTTGAAAAGATTAAAATCTGACACATTTCACTTAAGTGCTAGTACTTGTAAACAGATGTGATGAACGAGTTGTTCAATGAGTGCGAACGGCTAATGCAAGACCACTTCACTTCCATAATTTAGGCCATTTTTCAAAATGTTCTGTTTGACACAAACAATGTCAAATGCATCTCAAGCTTTAGCCAATCAGCATTAAACATGACAGTTCTTTATTACAGAGAAACGCAACCTCACGAGATTTGATCATTTAAGTCTTTGTAAGGTGTTGAAGGGTACAAGTTTTAACATGATAAATTACGTCGCCCTCACTCCTAATTATACAGAGCATGCAGTAATGAAAAAAAAAGTTTCAATTAAGGTGGACTCTCGTGTCACTGTTAGATGAAAGTGAAAAAAGTGATTCATTTTAATCGCTACCGAAGCTTAAAACTTCGTACTGTATAAGCTCACATGCACCATCGAAAGTGACTAATGTAGTCAAATAGGTGATATTTAGAGACCAAGGGTAATATCACATAAAATAAGCACTGAAGGACTTGAGACTGACCTTTGTCACAGTTTGAGCTAACAGGGGCGGTATTGCACACAGCGCCCTGGGGGCGGTGTGTGCCTGTTTTCTACTCCACGGGGTACTGTAGTAATACAGAAGGGTCTGCTGATGCTTGCCAGGTCCTTTCTATAATACAGATAGCACTGGCACTATCTTTTGGGGGTATCCCCTGTTTTGGATGGGGTCATGGCACCTTGCAAATGAGGTAAACACTTTGCCTCTGCGTCTGTGCGTACCATGGATGCAGGTGGAGAGGGAGAGGCTGTCAGCAGGTGACTGACTGTCGGCCACACAGAGGTGGTGCACAGTCTGTGTGCCGGCCGGAGGGTGGCCTCTAAAAGAAAAGGAACAGAGTCCCATGGACCCGTTTCTCTTCCCGCCAGAAATCCTCCAGCAGGCGGGTGCAGTCACTCACTGTATTCACCTGCAGGGGGATGTCTATACCCTGTAAAGAAAGCCCGCCAGCTCTCAAAGTCCCTTCAGTGTGTTGTGGGCCCTGGGAGTGCTCTGTGAGGAGCTTGGACAGCAGTGTCTCAACTGTCTCAGGAAAGGCTGAGGGATCGTCATAGAGAATAGAGAAATTTTTTCCAGCCAATCAAGTAATAGGCAACTCCTGCTCTCTCAGCACTCCCTATTTTTAAAGGGTCTTAATAGCCTTATTGCTCCTACCTTTATACATTTATGTGGTAAATGTATAGCCTGAGCCTAGCCATAAGGCATAAAGCAACAAGATATAGGAGAGTTAGCTGGGTTCTCTTAGCAGAAATATACGGATACAGCCCTGGGTTGTGTTCTAACCTGCAGGGCAATTATGGCTGTTAATTGACCCCCACCCCCCTTCTAATACACCCACACTTGCGAATTAGGCCCATAACTGTGGGAGGGTCTAGTCTTCTGTCACTGCATTAAAGAGAGCAGAAGAAGATAGCAAAGTAAACAGATTACGAGATAAGACTTCCCTATTGAGTACTACCACATGCTGTTTCCTGATGTGCAGACCCAGTTAAACGTCTGATGCTCATCTCCAGCTTCTAAGAAAACTTTGTAAGACTTCCTCCCTCTCTTACTCTCCCATAGGGACATACACAGCCAGAGACACTGGTCTAATTGTATTACTTAGCTCTTTACCTAAGTAGCTGCATTGAAAAGTAACCTGTTATATATTTCTGTAGTATAACACAAGAGTGCTACAAGTAAATCAAATATGTATGTTCCAGACATTTCATTGCAATTCACATCGTTTTTTGGACCATGCATACCACAAAGTTAAGTGTTTAGAAAAGAAATTCGTGCAACAAAATGAAAAAAATACCCACAGTATGAATCTGAACTACTAACATATGCTACTTGATTCATTCTTTCAAGTGTTTGAGGACACACCTCACAGTGCAGCTCTTGAATGACAAATCTACGAGCGTTTACTGTACTATTTCTGACCTTCTTTTCTTTATTCTTTACCATACATTACCTAATAGCATGTCAAATGTACGAGCAATTTGAAGAATGTGATTTCCAAATTTTCTGGTATAAAGACATCTGCATATATAGTTGTTCGGAAGCAACATCTGCAACGTGTAAGAGATACAAGTCTGGTAGGAACAGCTGACACCGTGTAATTATAAGGCTTCTTTAAGTCTAGAAAAGCAGTCAGGCCCTGAGAATGTAACTTATGCTGATGTGCACATTTTAAATGGTGACTAGGATTTCTTTCTTGAAGATTTCTGTCCATTTGTCAAATGGATAGTTTCCGATTCATCCATTTCCAATTCCATTTCTACAGAAACATGTAATGTCTGCAACTATTGTTTCAGTCTCTTTCAGAATCGGGCTTTCAGTCTCATTGGCAATAGATTAAAAAGTAGGTTAGACGGAAATGATATTTTCAGCATCTCTGTTTGCACTTTGAAAAAGAACATAAGTATGCGGCATAGCTATGAACCAAATATATTGATTTGTGTAGTGTTTAAAGGGTTGCAAGGTAATATGAATTTTTCAGACAGATAAGGCTACATTTTGTTGTAGAAATTTAAATTAAAGTTCTTCATACGGTATTTTCGCCAAGAACGAGATCATTAATGTATTACAGACCTGCATTCACTTCCACACAACATCAGATACGGACTTTTTTTTACCGTAAACAACATTCGGGGCGAATGAAACTATAGTAAAGCATGGACTAGAGTGGACAATTCCTATTGAGGAAGTATACACATCAGAACACTGCAATCGAAAGAGAGAATCAAAACTGCTGGCTACACAGCTCTCCACAGGGGCACAAGAAGGTTTATGTAAAATGCTTACTCTGCTACTGACTTTCGATGCCAACCTTAAACTCTTTGATTTTCCTTCCAGATGCTCCTAAGCATTAAAAATCTCCTCATGATTCAAGACTCAAGACTCCACTGGCCTCCCCAGATGCCCTAGATTTCCCCACCCACCTAGATCATCAACACTGTAATGAAGCTATCTTGCTGTTGGACCTAGCCCTCTCTGCGGGGTCACCCTCAAACCTTTTGTTTTCAGTCCTCCTGATTTGCTTAATACATATTTATTGGCTTTAGGACTCTGCATACTTTACCTCTGTCAATTCAAGTCAAGCCAAGTCTAGTGCTAAAGTGCTTGTGCTTTCTCCTTTAAACATGGTAACATTGGCTTACACCAATTAGCATATCAAATTTACTGCTAAGTCCCCAGTAAAGTGGTATGCTATGCACCCAGAGCTGGTAAATTAAATACTCCTAGTGGGCCTGCAGCACTGATTGTGCCACTTGCTTAGGTAGCCCTTTAAAACTTTGCTTAGGCCTACGAGTGCAGCATGTGTGTGCTGTGTTAAACTGCCATTTTGACCTGTCAAAATAAACCTTTTGCCAGGCCTAAACCTTCCTTTTTATTACAATTAAGTCACCCCTAGAGTAGGCTCTAAACAGCCCACAGGGCATGGTGCATTGTATTTAAAAATTTGAACATGTACTTTGAATTTTACATCTCCTGGTAGTGAAAAGCTCTCAAATTCATTTTTTGCTATTGCGAGGCCTACCTCTCCAATAGGATAACATTGAGTTACTGTAATACATTTAATAAGTGATGACTTTTGTTTTGAAGCTCATGTCATGTTTGGTGTCTGAGGAATTGTAATTTGAAATCCTCTTTAATGGTAAAGTCGGATTTTAAGTCACAATTCGGAAAACTCGCTACTCATTTATTATACTGTTATCTATTTTAAGCAGAAACAGAGATCAATGTTTACATTTCATTAGATCTGGTTATTTATTTAACCTTTTCTTTATGTATTTCATATACTTTTTTTCTTTTTTCAAAAATGTATGAAATGAGACAAACACTTATTCATTCCAGACAAATAGACAAAACAAATGAAGCAATAAACAAACAGCGTATGCAAAATTATGACATGGGCTACATACAACATAAATACAAGTATTAATACACCAATCTTGATCAACAAACAAGCAAACCCTTTCACGAATTTTTCATTTCAACATCAGAAGGGAATGCTGTACAATGGGAACAACTGTATAGACAGCTGGGGTGAAATCAACGTTACAACTCCCTCAAGCTGTTACAACCATCATATGACCTATCCTCAATGTCAAAACGAAGGTGCTGACGTGTTTCGAGACTCAGGGCCACTCATGGGGCTCTCATCAGGGCTTCTGACTGAGTGCAATGGTGTAGTCTAAAAAATAAAAATAGAAACTATGGGTACTTTTTCCACCCTCCCTTGGTCTACCCTAAATATGTAAACTGCCCATTTCGAGTACCCCAGGGGTAGTGATTCTTGGACTTCGGCCGAAGTCTCTTAAAGCGATGACACACTCGGATTGGCGCCTGATCTTCCACATGCTTAACGCGGCGAAGCAGGTTATAGCGTTACACTGGAAGAAGGCTTTGACCCCCCCCCTCCTCAGTGTGGCTCACCCGTCTATGGCAGGTAATGGCGATGGAACTTCTTTCCCATCGTCTAGCCCACATTGACGCTAAATTCAAGCGCATCTGTCAACCCTTGGTATTACATCTCTCTAAACTGGAACATGCTCGATCTGTCCCTCCCCGCCTACGGGCCCTCCAGCTATTCGATGACACTCTGCTCCCCAGGGGAGAATCCTATGAGGAAGCGCAGGAATAAACTGGGCCAGGGTGGATAGTCCTTGCTTGGGGTGGTTGTGCCTGAGGCTCTGTTCAGGGAACCGTTCCTCCTCCACCATAGTTTGTCTTCGACAACGGGACGCGGCGTCACCTCATCTCCCCTCCTCTTCTTTTCTTCTCTTATCTCTCCTTCTCTAGCATTTCGTCCTGGCTATTCTTCGTTCTTCTCTTTTTTTGCAGGCTAGCAGAACAGGGGGTTCCCCCCCTGTAACTTGTTGCAGGCTGCATTCTGTACATCTAGCAGCTGTCGGTCCTAGATGAGCTTGTTACTAAACGATGGCGGCGAGCCTATGTTGTTTTAAGTGGCATGTTATACGCCAATGGGACCTGCAGTGATGGCCTTCAGTCTCGTTACACTTTTGTTATACTTGTTATTGCTGTCCATGATCTTATCCTCTTGCTGTACTTATTGCTTGGTGATACACTAATGTTTACTTAGCTTTCGCACCCAGTGCATTACGCTCTCTACAGGTCTGCAGTAGGAGCGAATGTAATCGCCCAGGTATATTAGGCTCGAGCAATAGAGGGCCCCCTTTTTGCTTCGATAGTACTGGTACTTCTGAGCCGGGAGGGGCCCCCTCCTTTCAATCATGGTTTACCGAATGCTTCTTTTCTTGTATTGGGTGGCTAATTGGCGTGCTGTATATTTTATAACTCACTGATGTGGACCAACACTGTATGCGCTGTATTCTTGCCTGACTACTTCTGCCTATTGCCTGGTGTTGTTAATATTTATCTCTGTTTACAAATTCAATAAAAGAGATTTAAACAAATATGTAAACTGAATCCACTTAATTACCTGATGGGTGCAACTTTTTAACCATCAGAAGGGTCGCCTGTTATTCTTAGTGCAGGGCCAAAGTATCCCTGTTCTTACGGGAACTGCTGTAAAAAATGTGGGTGTCAGATTGTTTACACTCTACACTGAATCAAAACATTACTTGTAAATGGAATGTGAGCACGAACGGTCTAAGCGCGTACCTGAATGGAATTCGTTTCGGAGCCTGAGCGGGCGCTCTTGTGTTTATTAACTCGCACAGGCGCTTTTAACAATAATGTGTCAACCAGGGGAGTTTCTCGACCCTGTAACAGAATGCAAGGGTATTTTAGTCATCACGTCTTCACGCGGAAAAAGCAGCAAGGCTTTCACTGATGTATTCTTACTTGGCAGTAGCGAGGAGATTCCTAACATCAATAGTCTTCCTTCATCACCATCTTGATAGCGCGATGGGTCGCGTCTCGGCAGCAACAATGGCTTCCTGTTTACGTTAGATTTTAAGACGACGTGTGGTGCAATGATTTATGGGCCATGAAGTCCCTTTCACAGTTTCAAAGGCAGCAAAGCAGCATTTTCCAATTAAGGGATGACGCAGAAGTCACACAGTACGCTCACCGCGTATTGAGGAATCTTAGGATTCATAATACTAGCGTCATGTTATGGACAATTCCGTCATTTCATTCAAGCCAGTAAGAGTGCTGTTGAATTTCAAAATCAGGTAGGCTTCCTTCTGTAAGAGCATCAACTCAATGTCAGCTCCTCGAATGTTTGTGTTGAGTCCAGACAGCACAGTCCATTTTAGATCCTTCTCGCTATGTGAGTTCTCAGTATAGTGGGCACCCATTGGTGCAGTCAATACTTTCTTTTTAATTCTGGAACGATGTTGGACAATTCGTTGGTTGATTTGTTTGTTGGTTTTCCCAATATAGATTTTAGAGCAAGGGCACATGACTTCATAGATCACATTCTTTGTTTTACAGTTAGTGAATTCCTTATGTCTCCAATTGATGGTTTTGTGTACGAATTCTGTACCTTCAATTGTGGAATCACAAGCGGAACTATTCCCGCACTTATGGTGGCCCTCCACGGGTTTAAGCTTCCACTGCGCTCGTAGGCCGCTCTTCTGGCGGTGCGAAGACATATCGGCTCTTACAATTTGTTGCCCAATGCTAGTATTCTTTTTCATGGTAAACAATGGCCTTTGGAAAGGACAGTCTAAATTTTGTAGCAGGTGCCAATTCCTTAGAATAATTTGCCGAAATGTATTAGTATCGGGGCCGAAGGTAGACACACAGACTAATCTGTCAAGAGGTTGTTTGGCTTTATTTTGAAGGAGGATTTCACGAGGTGTAAACCAGGTTCATTTGGTGGTATGCTTAAGCAGTTTCTTGGGATATCCTCTGCTTATCATTTGTTGGCAAAATGCAGACGCATGGATTTCAAAATCCTCTTTCCGGGAACAATTTCTTCGGATCCGCAATAGCTGATCATAAGGTAGATTGTCCTTCAGATTCCTGGGGTGTGAACTCTTATGATGCAGAATCGTGTTTTTATCTGTTGGTTTTCGGTGTAGCGTACTTGTGAGTTCAAACAAACTTCTCTTCGAATTTTGCCATGAAGAGGACGGCCATTTCTGGGGCAAAGGGGCATCCCATTGCGGTCCCCTTTGTCTGGATGTAGAATGTATCCTCAAACTTAAAATAGTTCCTCTTGAGTGCTATTTCTGCAAGTTGTAAAATAAAGTTAGTTGGAACTCTATGAGGTCTCGATCTGCTCTCAAGATAGAGTTCAATGACTTGTAGGGCCTCATCCTGGGGTATTCGAAGACAAGTTTGTGCTCAACAATAACCCTTTTCAAAACAGCATCGTACAGTGGTTTCGTTATATAGACGATATCTGGGGCCTTTGGGAAGGCACAGAAGAAAACCTTGAAATGTTCCATGGTTGGCTGAACACTCAACATGAAGACATCAAATTTAGCCTCAACAAGAGCAAAACGAGTCTGACTTTCTTGGATGTCGAGGTGATACCGCATGAGAATGAACTCACAACTACGCTACACCGAAAACCAACAGATAAAAACACGATTCTGCATCATTAGAGTTCACACCCCAGGAATCTGAAGGACAATCTTCCTTATGGTCAGCTATTGCAGATCCGAAGAAATTGTTCCCGGAAAGAGGATTTTGAAATCCCTGCGTCTGCTTTTTGCCAACAAATGATATGCAGAGGATATCCCAAGAAACTGCTTAAGCATGGCACCAAACGAGCCTGGTTTACACCTCGTGAAATCCTCCTTCAAAATAAAGCCAAACAACCTCTTGACAGATTAGTCTGTGTGTCTACCTTCGGCCCTGATACTAATACATTTTGGCAAATTATTCTAAGGAATTGGCACCTGCTACTAAATTTAGAATGTCCTTTCCAAAGGCCATTGTTTGCCATGAAAAAGAATACTAGCATTGGGCAACAAATTGTAAGGGCCGATATGTCTTTGTGCCGCCAGAAGAGCGACCTACGAGCGCAGTGGAAGCTTAAACCCGTGGAGGGCCACCATAAGTGCGGGAATTGTTCCGCTTGTGATTCCACAACTGAAGGTACAGAATTCGTACACAAAACCATCAAATAAAGACATAAGGAATTCACTAACTGTAAAACAAAGAATGTGATCTACGCAGTCATGTGCCCTTGCTCTAAAATCTATATTGGGAAAACCAACCAACAAATCAACCAACGAATTGTCCAACATCGTTCCAGAATTAAAAAGAAAGTATTGACTGCGCCAATGGTTGCCCACTATACTGAGAACTCACATAGCAAGAAGGATCTAAAATGGACTGTGCTGTCTGGACTCAGCACAAACATTCGAGGAGCTGACATTGAGTCGATGCTCTTACAGAAGGAAGCCTACCTGATTTTGAAATTCAACAGCACTCTTACTGGCTTGAATGAAATGACGGAATTGTCCATAACATGACGCTACTATTATGAATCCTAAGATTCCTCAACACGCGGTGAGCGTACTGTGTGACTTCTGCGTCATCCCTTAATTGGAAAATGCCGCTTTGCTGCCTTTTAAACTGTGAAAGGGACTTCATGGCCCATAAATCATTGCACCACACGTCGTCTTAACGTAAACAGGAAGCCATTGTTGCTGCCGAGACGCGACCCGTCGCGCTATCAAGATGGTGATGAAGGAAGACTATTGATGTTAGGAATCTCCTCGCTACTGCCAAGTAAAAATACATCAGTGAAAGCCTTGCTGCTTTTTCCGCGTGAAGACGTGATGACTAAAATACCCTTGCATTCTGTTACAGGGTCGAGAAACTTCCCTGGTTGACACATTATTGTTAAAAGTCCCTGTGGGAGTTAATAAACACAAGAGCGCCCGCTCAGGCTCCGAAACGAATTCCATTCAGGTACGCGCTTAGACCGTTCGTGCTCACATTCCATTTACAAGTAATGTTTTGATTCAGTGTAGAGACTAAACAATCTGACACCCACATTTTTTACAGCAGTTCCCGTAAGAACAGGGATACTTTGACCCTGCACTAAGAATAACAGGCGACCCTTCTGATGGTTAAAAAGTCGCACCCATGAGGTAATTAAGTGGATTCAGTTTACATATTTAGGGTAGACCAAGAATGGAAAAAGTACCTATAGTTTCTATTTTTATTTTTTAGACTACACCATTGCACTCAGACAGAAGCCCTGATGAGAGCCCCATGAGTGGCCCTGGGTCTCGAAACGCCTCGGCACCTTCATTTTGACATTGAGGAACGGTCATATGATGGTTGTAACATCCTGAGGGAGTTGTAACGTTGATTTCACCCCAGCTGTCTATACAGTTGTTCCCATTGTACAGCATTCCCTTCTGATGTTGAAATGAACAATTCGTGAAAGAGTTTGCTCATTTGTTGATCAAGATTGGTGTATTAATACTTGTATTTATGTTGTATGTAGCCCATGTCGTAATTTTGCATACGCTGTTTGTTTATTGCTTCATTTGTTTTGTCTATTTGTCTGGCATGAATAAGTGTTTGTCTCATTTCATACATTTTTGAAAAAAGAAAAAAAGTATATGAAATACATAAAGAAAAGGTTAAATAAATAACCATATCTAATGAAATGTAAACATTGCTCTCTGTTTCTGCTTAAAATAGATAGCAGTATAATAAATGAGTAGCGAGGTCTCCCCTTTGTACTACGTATTACGGCCCTACCTTGCTACTGTCTTTGGGCCTAACCCCTTTTGTTGCTAAATATAACCTTTAGAAAACTGGCATTTTCTTGGCCTAACCATTTGGTGGCTGCAGCCTGTTTACTGGGTCACACGACTAGGTGTAGTTGCAGTTGGCCTTTGTGTATTCCTCCCAGACAGCCACCCAGTATAGGGTCTGGGTGTTGGCAGAATGGGCCATCCTGACTTGATTAGCGGGGCGGAGCTATCACCTGTCACACTTGCACTTCAAAGACACTGCCTTAGCTCACATATAAAGGACTTCACACTAGCCTATTGTGCCTGCAGTCAGACTGGGACCAGGGCAGGGAAGCAGGAAATTCCAGACACTTATGTAGGGGGAAGATTACAGAGGTTTCTTCTGCACCAGGTATAAAAAGGAGATCCTGAGACCCACTCTTCAGTACACTCCCAGACTTGTAGCCCTGCCTCCAGAGGACTGCCCCGCTGCTTGAGGCCTACCCTGCTGTCTCAGAAGGAAAATTGGACCTACACTCTTTATCCCAGGCTGAAGTGACTCCTTAGGCCAGCTGACTGACCTCCTCCTGTGAGCTACAAGGACATAACAGGCTCCAGAGGCCTCTCTGCAACTGCCCAGATGACATGCTGAACTGGACCTGTCTGGACCAGCCACTGGACATGCCTGAGCCCTGCTGGCCTCTGCTGTGTTCCTGATCCCCAAGAGGTGCCTACCAGGACCTGGACTCTTTTGTGGCATCAGTTGAGCTCCTCCTAGAAGGAAAGGAAGGAGAAAATCTGACGTTTTCATCACTTTACGACCACAAACGAGTCCATTTTCACCAAGATCTTGCTATCTGCGCTGACTACCACTCTTAACGCTACAGTGACCGCCACCAATGACCAGCAATGCAAGATCTGCATTTCGCACTACAGCATGGACAGCCAAGGGTGACAGCCAATGCCAAACTCCATCAAAGAACATCAGTAATGCTTGACAGGATCTTCATGCTACAGCGATGACCATCCATGATACCTAGCCTGCTCTCTGTGATACAGTGATGACCATCTGCGACATCACCCTGCTCCTCACGGCTTCCTCCACTGTGAACTTGACTCTTCACATTGGACTTTAGAAGGTAACTTTTTCAGAGAGACTAACCTGGTCCCTGTATCCGGCCCGCACTCTATCATGGTCATCCTGAACTTGTGACTTTCACCTGGTCTCGCGTGACCAGATAACTGTGAGTGGCACTTTATGCTTTTAAGTGCTATACTTACTTTAAATCTTTAAAATTTAATATCTCCGGTTCTACTGATTGGAGTTTTGTCATCAAATAATTTATTAAATTGTACACTATTTTTCTAAATTGGTGTGGGATTTTCCTGTGTGGTGTTTTCACTTTATTACTGTTTGTGTGCTGCATAAATACTGTACACATTGCTTTTAAGTTAAGCCTGTCTGCTTTGTGCCAAGCTACCAGAGGGTTGAACTCAGGTTAATTTAGTGACTGCTGTTGCTTGAGAAGGGCTCATACCCCACTCAACCAACAACTCAATGTGTCACACTTGTCAACACTCAGACCTAAACCAATAGTTAGGGCTCCCACAAGCACTCTGGCCAAGAACAAAGGTAAAACCTTAGGAAGCAACCATTCGCAGATGCAATACAACCCAAACAACACACCTCCTCAAGTTATCCCCAATTACGTAAAAAACCTCTTTTGCCTCACCTAAATCTCCGTAAATTAGCCTCCTCTAATTGAATTTCCTCATCTGTGTCAGCAACCACATTGAAGCCAAAATGGATACTCTTAGTCTTCACTGTCCTCATCATCTTTATACATCTCAGAATCTCGGTCCAAACTATCTAATACAGTATAAATACTCATTTGTTATATTATACACAATGACAGTGATCCTGCTAGTCTGTTGAATAATAAAACCACTCCATGTAATAACAGAGGTCGATGCCCATCCCTTCTATCTCCATAAATGACATCAGCAAGGCAGTAATTTCATGTTGGGTAAGCCTCTCCATACCTCCCTAGCCCAGGGCTCAGTCCCGGACTGAGTTAAAGCATTCTTAAAAACAAGGAGCAGATCCACATGTTCTCAACAACTACCATCTAGTGTCTAACCTACCATACCTTGCCAAAGTTCTAGAATGTTTCTGGAGTAGAATGAACATTGCACCATCTAAAACTCAGCCCATCAGTAACAGCACTCCTCCTCAAAACTACCCCAAACTGCAACAAACTGATCCAAAACTGGCTAAAACAAAATATGCTTTTTAGTTACAACCCCACTAGTATTGACTGTCGGAAAGTCACTTGGATTCATTCTACCAAGCACTTGAGCCTCCAGGAACACAACAACAATATTGTAAAACGGACCCAATTCAAGCTGAGAATGCTAAGAGCTGTTAAATGATTTATTCCAGACCTGGACTTAAGATAGGTGGTGCCAAATACAGTAACTCCTGACTAGTTGAAATTTTGAATCTACAGTTAGTCCCCTTTAAAGCAATCCTCTATACAGCTGCCAGACTTGTCTCTGGCACAAGAAAATGTGACCAATCCTTACTGAATTAGTTTGGCTCTGTTTTGAAGCAAGGATTTATTTTAAACAGCCCTTATCACCTAATAGATAGTTCATGAAAACACACCAATATATCTCTCCAGAAACCTTTGTATCTGGGGAGTACAAAGTTAGCTTAGAGGCTCAGATAACCTCCTGCTCAAGACCCCAGAAGTGAAAAAATCCAGAACGCTGACGTAATTCTTCCCTGGAAGATCTATAAGACTCTAAAACTATGTCCACCAGATATCAAGACACTGCAACCCTTTAAGCAATTAAAAAATATAACAACACCTGCATCTAAGATGACATATCAATTCAATAATCCAAAATTGCAACTGATAATGCTGTTTTTCAGGTGGCACCCACTTCAAGATCTTGACGCTCCCAACTGTCACTTGGTATAGCACAATCTCATGAATATAATGAATGTCTAGGGCATCCTTTTCTCACACCTCATTCCTGGACCTGTAGCCCATCAGAATGTGCCCTGCCCAGCTAAAAATGTCAATCCTTTGTACCTTGCATATTTTGGATTGATAAGCATTTGGGTTGTTCATATGCCCAAGGATAACAATGTTTACTTCTTCTCATCCATCAGCCATCCTTGACCCTTTTGCTAATGTTATCTAATTTTTGCCCCAACCATTTGTGTCTTGTAAAGCACTCTGACAAATACGGGTCTAGCTCAGAACAACAAAACACTGCCCGATCACATATCATCAGAAAAACAATGGAACTCCACTAACTAGAAAATAAGAACTAGTTAGAAAGAAAACTGTGAAAAAATATATACAACACATGGACATATATATAAATAATATATTTATTAATTCTGATCACATAAAATTTATAAAACATACAACACAAAAATACATTGTTAGACCTGTCAGCCTTAGAGTGCTCTTTTCCCAAATTTTTTGCCTCTCCTTCTCCATTTTGCTGAACCTATGTTTGTTGGCCTTAGAACTTTGGGCAGGACTAATCTGGAACTGTTTCCGACCCACACTCCATCTAGGTAGGCCTGAACTTTTGACTTTGACCCAGTCGAGTGCAATCAGATAGCTGCAGTTGGCAATTTATGATTTTAGGCACAAAGTTGTAGTTTATTCTTTAAAAATTCATAACTCCAGTTCTACTGATTAGATACCAAGGAAAGATATGCACTTATATGGAGTGCCGCAAAAAAGAGGTCCCCTCATGTCCATAGTGGAAGGATACAAGTCGGCCATTTAAATAATGGCAAAGACGCTTTGCTCCGTGGTTGGGACAAAACAAAAATACAGAGGAAAGCCACTGGAAAAAAACAGGGGATTGAGGTAGACAACAAAGTCATTCCCATCATGAGCAAGGAGGCGTCTAAACCCCACTCTAGGTGTGTTGTATTGTAGACAATATTTCTTCAACAACAGTTAGCTAAAGCTGTCGATAGGTCTTGACCTGGAAACAATTTTAAAAAGTGCATTTGCCACTAGACCTATCCAAAGTGGAGCTAGGAAGAGGAGTTATAATTTCACTGTGAACTTATCAATGGGTTTCAGCTAAACCAGTCAATCATAAGTTACTCTTCACTTTCCTTATTCCAATTCTCCATTCATAATCTGTGACAACATCATCTGACAAGTAGCTCACTGCCCACGCCTACAATCCTAAAAGAAAATGAAACTTTCCCAGCATAGGCCTCTACCCTACTGCTTGTAGGTACCATAAATAAAAAACACTCTCTCTTCCACACCTGTTTGTTTAATCAAAGACAAAGCTACATGGATGTGTGTGCTTGAGGTTAGGCCTCAGGCACTTCTGGAAGGGCATTTATTTGGAAGGGCATCTACAGAACTGTATTTCATTCATGGATTACACTAACAGTGGATGTGAGGTGGAAAGAGGTGGCCTGGACATCTGGCTTTTCAGTGATACTTCCTTAGTGGCTTAAGATACCTGGCCTTCCCTATTGTTGTGCATAATGAAGGAAGAGTGTATTTCTGAGGTTGTGTTCTGTTGTTTACTTCACTCTTTGGAGAAAGTAGTTGTCTATTTGTATGTCCTTTTCAATTAAGCCAATATTCCATTCCTAGTCCTTACAGCCCTCCTTCTTTCTGGGAGATTATGTGCTCTACATGCTGTCAAACTGGGATAATTATTCAAGAAGGGGTGATAATGGAACCTAAATTTACTGATTGCTATTCGGAGCAGTCCACCTATTTTTCAACCCTATTGTGTACAGCATTGTATGATTAATTTGCATTGTCATCCTCTTTTCCACAGTAAACAGCAGACTGCATAGTGCATACGTTATTGTCTCTATTTTATGCCATGCCATGCTATTCAAATAGCTTAAAATACGCTCACTCTTGGAATGTGGTTTATTAGTAGGTGTAGGTAGGTACATACCACTAGTAATAAGGCCTCAAACATAATATAAGGTCCAGTCAAGGTCTCAATAAATTATTTCCTTGCTCAACCCTTGGTAGCTGGCGGGGAGCAGGCAGGCTTAAGCTAGGAGATAAGTGTGTAAAGCATTTGAAAACACCAATACATGAAATAAGTAAGACACAACACACAATAAAAATCCAACACCAATTTATAAAAATCGGAATTATTTTTTATGATTAAAATGACACCAAAATGTCAGAAATCCAATGTAGGGAACCAGAGATATGAATTTTTAAAGATTAAAAGTTAAACTAGCGCTTAGATGCAAATAGCACTCAAAGGGTTGAACAAGGTCATGCTGGACTGGGCAAAGTCATGAGTTCAGGCCACCCACGATGTAATACTTTCACACTTACTTCCAGAAGTATTTCTTGATGCAGGAAAGTGGTCCCTAGCACCAGCCAAGGGTTCAGAAGCTCTGGTTCGCCTCTTAGGGTCTGGAACTACAAGTCCCACATTGTACCTGCTCAATCCCAGTAAAATCCAGGTAAAGCTTGTCAGCTGGAGTTGTCCTAATGGTTGATGTTGAAGTTAGTCCTTCCAGCACTTTTCTACCTGTTGCTGATCAGGGAGTCCACTCCTTATTCTTTAAGACAGACAAAGTCCTTTTGTTGTGAAGTCTTGTGAGTGCAGCATGTGCAGTCCTTATGAGTGCAGTCCACTCTTGTGCAGTCCAAGGGTCCAGCAAGGCAGTCCTTCTTCTTCTTGTAGTTTCAAGGCAGGGATTTGAGTTGCTGGGCAGCTCGCCCATATTTATCTGTGCTTCTGGGGTGATAAGCAGGGGTGCACCCCTGACCAATGGGGTACAGAGTGCCACCCAGAAGTATGCCAGCTTCCTCCAAATTGTGGCATATTCCTGTCCCAGAAAGCACTGTTTTTTTTAAAATCCAAAATGGAGAAACGCTCTCCTGGAGGGTAAGATCTGGCTAAGCCAACCCACTGGAGTGGTTAAGTTTCCTAAACACTCTCCTCCCAGCCCCTCTGGTAATTTAATTAGTGGGGCTTCTGTCTGGCTGGGGGTGCAGGATGTGGGGGTGAGCCTAAGTCCTGTCCTCACTGTCATTCCCTCCTCGAAGACCAGTTTGGCTACTCCACCCCCATCCTGCCTTTTGCTCTGCAGAAGCAGATCTCCTCCAACCAGATGTCCATTGTCTTTATACAGGCCACTTCACACCTCATCAGAGCAGTTTTGCTCAGCCGGTCAAAGGCTGGCCAACCAGGAGAGGCTGCTGGAAGGCTGGATTTTGGTTCATCAGAAAAGCAAGTGCTATAATTTCTTTTCTGTGATAGTTATAATAAATCCAACCTTGGCAAGTCGTTGGATTGATTCAAACTATCATTTTAATACTTTGAAGTAGATTTTGAGCTCACTCCTGTCAATAGTTAATCTTTATTAAAGTATTCCCATGTTAGCCTATGGAACCAATGTTGTACAATGGGGAAAAACAAGATTGGCAATTTTTCCCTCACCAGGGCATATACAATGTCCCTGCTTATTTTTACATGGCACCCTACTCTGGGGGCACCTCAGGTAGACCTCAAGGCTGACTTATATGTAAAAAGATGGCAGCTTAAGACTTTGGAATTACCTTTAATTCTAAAGTCAAATCTTCATATATTTATTTTTTTGTGTTGTAATTCTTTATTAACATTTTGCAAGAAATTGCATCTTGAAAGCAATGGCATTGGCCACACAAATACAATGGGCGGGGAAACAGTTTAACAAAGAACTTGTGTGACGTGTGCCTCTTAGGGGCTGAGAGAAGTGTCCATTGGTGTGAGTCAGGGTGGGGGAGGTGGGGAGGGGGAGGATCCCATGACCTAAGTCCGGTTGCCTGAGGCCGGGTGCCTGAAGCCCTAGGGGCGGTGGTTTCATTCATCAGGCTGAGGCCCGAGCGTGTGCCTGTAGCTGGCTATGAATCGGGGGTGAGGCAGCTGGTGGGGGGGGCGCTCCCCCGACCCATGTCGGCTTATAGCGCTGGGGTGGACTCACCCTGCTCTTGGGTGGTGCTACTGTATCTGGGGGAGGGTGGGGCTAGGGCACGTGGGAAGGTAATGTATGTCGCCTTCTGAGGGTTCTCTCCTCGGTGCCTGGGTGGAGCTTGGGTGTGGTGCGTCTGTGTTGCTGCGGTGCCGGGGGGGAGAGTGAGAGTAGAGGGGATGGCAGGTGAACGGGCAGGCAGTGAGGGAGGGGGCATATGCATGCGGGGGAGGTGAGAAAAGTCATAGTGGTGTTCGCGTTCCTGGGAGTGCTATAATTTTATTTTAAAAGCAAACTTAAAAGCAGGGCTGCCTTTTAAATGACAGCAGGCAACACAGTAGTGCACACTTAAGTGTATTAAATCTACTGGGCCTCTAAACCTACATGCCCTACCATTTACCAGGGACTTTTAGGTAGATTGCAAGTACCAATTGTAAATGTACCTTATTACCATGTACTTTTAATCAGAGCAAAGGCCCTGGGCCTGGTTAGCAGAGGCCAAGGCTCAATCAGAGTTGGAAAACCAGCATCTAGTAGTCAAATGGGGGCAAAAAGTGGGGGGACACTGCAAAAAGCCCTGGTTTCTCACACTCACAAATTGCATGTAACAATGTACTGAGTCACTCTGGAGTATGGGGTGTAAGAAAGAGTCCCTTACCACTCTTACCAGAATGGATACACTGGGATGGTGGGTGGAGTATCTGTAGCAGTTGTCAGGCAATCCATATGACATGCTATGTATTTACTGTGGAAAGGGCAAAACTGGATGCGCAATATGTGCATTATGCTTGAGTAATTGTCAAATTTCAGCAATTTCACATTACATGAAATCAGCATATTCTGGAAATTATGCGAGTTTAACATTTTGTGCACTTTTTCCTCACAAATGAGGAGTTTGTGGGGTTTTTTCTCCTCGAGCCTGTCGCTTGCCCATATCTTTAGTGACTTTTAAACATGAGGTATGCCCTTATTCTCATTTTTCACTTGCAGTACCCCAGATGCATTTTTTGCAAAACTAATGTATCGTTCTGCTGAATTTTCCCAGTTTTTCTCAACATTTCTGAGGAAAAAAACACTATTTCGCACTCAGTCGAGTGAACTGCCTGACAGCACCATCCTGACGAAGAATCATCATAGTCATTCTAGATAGAGCCAAAATGCATCAACATTAGATAAACACATCAGATATTATTAAGACTCTGTATATTGATGTACCGATTTTGTGAGTTGTAATGTGAAACTACCTTGGCACTGTACATATGCCTCGGGCAAATAAATTCATATTCCATCTCTTAAAACATTGTGTATGCATGAATACAAGCAATATAGATAAACTGAATTGGGAACTGTGCCGTTCATTACTTAATACTTACATTCGCAGACCTAATATGGTTGTTTGACTTTCAACTCATATCCGTTCTCTTTTTAGCTTTAGACAAATCTCTTGAAGGAAATGTGGCAGTTAATACTTCGTCTGTTATCCCATTTGTAATTTTGCACGTGTACTTGCTTTGTGTGCCTCATACTTTCGTGACTGATCTAGATGGTAGCTTTCTCTCAGCCCTGGATAAATGTTATTCATCCTTCTCCTACAAGAACACCGTTAGGTAAAACTACCAATCTACTTCCTGCTGTTGTTGCCAAAGTCAATTTATAGTTTCTCCAGATGATAAAACTAGCTGAACATTATTTTTGGCAATGGTGTGTCCACATTCCGAAGAGCAAAATGAGAGAACTGACAAATTTCTCAGGTGGATGTGTGATCTGATGCTCAACTCCATGTTTTTTTCTTTTGAATTCTTGGACTTGCAGTCCTGTTTTTTAATGGAATAAGCAAGACTACAAGTCCCAGAATTCAAAGAAAAACCTGGAATGGAGAAGCACATCACGCATGGAGGAGGGAAAGCTGGCAGGGCAAAAATGATGGTACCAACCTCCTTAATTGGGTGGCTTCATTGTACTTCACTGTGTAGCTTTCTTTCGGGCATTGCCCAATAATCATCAGCATTGCTGCCAAGTTTCTCAGGTCTATGCGTGATGTGCTGCTCCAGTCCAGGTTTTACCCTTTGAATTCCGGGACCTGTAGTACTGTTCTATAATGCAATAAACAAGACAACAACCCCCAGAATTCAAAGCAAAAAACCTAGGCTGGAGCTGCTCATCACTCATGAACCTGGAAAACGTGGCAGAGCTGCATCAGAAGCAGGATGTAGAATCATTATTGTGCTGGAACGGGTCTGCCACTTTCACCAACTTGAGCACTGGTGCTCACTGTACGGCCTAAGGAACACCCGCAGGACGTTTCTCGAGGCCCTTCTGACCCAGAGCAACACTTGTGCTCTTTAGGACCGCTTGTGCTACTGAAAAGGTCACACCTGGTGTTTAAGGCAGCTGGTTTAATTTAGGAGTCGAAATTTGTCATGAAATTGTAAAGAAGATAGCAGTGCTGCAGAGCAGGACAAAGGGAACCTTAAATCAGGTGAGGATAGGGCGTAAATATAACAATTGAAACTTACTTCTTCAAAGCTTCATTAAAAATAAAAAAAATGCACTTTATATAATATGCGATTGCTTTACGTTTGAACATACGGTGTTATCTTTGTCTCTGTTCCCACTTCCAAGTTTTACTTGTTGAATTATTTATATACTGTGTGCAACTGTGAAGAACTGGGCGGAAAGGGGACGAAATTAAATGGAGATACAATTATAACAGAAGTTTCGGTGCATCGGAGTGGAGGAGAGTGGGCTTGTCAGGTAGTTAAATCGGGCAGGGCTATGTTTCGGGGCTAACCTATAGCATAATTTTTCCCGACTTTATTTTTTAAAATTTCCACTCCATAATTACTAGTTGAACACATGCTTTTTGCTGTGCAACTCTCGTGCTAATCAATAGTTTTATTTTATACTGCCCATTCCATTTGAGATTGTATCAGAATCTGCATATATGATGATCATTTAGCTGCCAAATGGTCCACATCAACCTCATGTCAGCGAGCCTTGCTTTTTATTCAATAGCATATGGCATTCTTGGACATGCAGTTCTGCTTTTATAGCGTGAGCACAGAAATCCCAGCATGCCAAGTGCTATTGGCTATAAATCGAGGCCTGGGTGAAGACCCCAGACCTGAAATGGAGCCACTTGATAGATAAATGAGCACAGAGCCATTGAGTGCAACTGCTTTACAGTGATCCTGATGGAAGCACAACATTAGCTGCCCCTGTGAAGATCCCTGAACGCACTGTGAGGACTGTTTTATTATTTTCATAAGTGCATAGCATCTTGGGTGTCTTCCTTGTCCAGTGGCCCTTATCGGAAAATGACGTTTGCCGCTCCTGTGTGGTTCACTGTGATACACATGTGGGCCATGTGCGGGTGAAACAGAACTGAACTTGTCACACCACTGGGTATTCCTAGTTTTCTGCCCTGAGCTGCGCCCTCAGAGAAGCACTTTCTGCCATTCAGAATTACTACTTTTTAAGCATTCCTAATAATACTTGGGGAATGTATACCTTTCCTCAAAATATTCCAGGAAAGGTATACCCTTGACCTTGCCAGGTAGGTCGCTCCCCCACCACACAGCTCCGCCTGTGCTGTCTGCCCGCTGCTCCTGTAGGTAAGATCGCCCTCCGCTTGTGGCCCCGGTGCCAGTTTTGTCTGCTTGTCTCCCTTTCCTTTCTGTGCCCCTCGCTGCCCCACTGTTGTTGTGCCCGTGATTTGCCTGCTTTCCCCCCGTTTTTCCTTCTGTGCCCCTCGCTGCCCCACTGTTGTTGTGCCCGTGATTTGCCTGCTTTCCCCCGTTTTTCCTTCTGTGCCCCTCGCTGCCCCACTGTTGTTGTGCCCGTGATTTGCCTGCTTTCCCCCCGTTTTTCCTTCTGTGCCCCTCGCTGCCCCACTGTTGTTGTGCCCGTGATTTGCCTGCTTTCCCCCCGTTTTTCCTTCTGTGCCCCCGCTGCCCCACTGTTGTTGTGCCCGTGATTTGCCTGCTTTCCCCCGTTTTTCCTTCTGTGCCCCTCGCTGCCCCACTGTTGTGCCCGTGATTTGCCTGCTTTCCCCCGTTTTTCCTTCTGTGCCCCTCGCTGCCCCACTGTTGTTGTGCCCGTGATTTGCCTGCTTTCCCCCCGTTTTCCTTCTGTGCCCCTCGCTGCCCCACTGTTGTTGTGCCCGTGATTTACCTGCTCTCCCCCCGTTTTTCCTTCTGTGCCCCTCGCTGCCCCACTGTTGTTGTGCCCGTGATTTGCCTGCTTTCCCCCCGTTTTTCCTTCTGTGCCCCTCGCTGCCCCACTGTTGTTGTGCCCGTGATTTACCTGCTC
Source organism: Calotriton arnoldi (assembly GCA_963921515.1). NCBI lineage: Eukaryota > Metazoa > Chordata > Amphibia > Caudata > Salamandridae > Calotriton > Calotriton arnoldi. The sequence continues at coordinate 401,369 of CAWUFW010005013.1, forward strand.
TCCCCCCGTTTTTCCTTCTGTGCCCCTCGCTGCCTATCGCCATTCCCGCCGCTGCGTCCCCTGCGGCCCCGCCCCCTGACTGCCCATTCGCTGCCCCTGCCTCCCGCCTCCCAGCTGCTCCTCCCTCCCACCTCCCCATAAATGGCGGCCGCTGCACGGCCGCGCCGCTGGCGCGCCGAAGGCGCGCCTAAGGCAAGCCCGTCTGCGCCCGTCCGCGACTGGACCGCGCCCAGCGCCAGAACCCCTGGATCCCACCGATGCAACACCACTCGACGGACCTACGACGCCGCCACACTCACCGCACTCAATGCCGGCCGGAACCCTGCCTGCTACCGAGCCTCACCGAGACGCACCCACGGACCCTTCACCTGCCAAACCTGCCGATTCACCTGCCCCCTGACGTGCACCACCTCCGCCAAGTCGAGCAACAGCAGCAACCACCTGAAATGCATCCTGCTGAACACCCGCTCCGTCCACAGGCACGCCGTGGAACTCTGGGACCTGCTCGACGCAACAGCACCGGACATCGCCTTCCTCACCGAAACCTGGATGAACGCCTCCTCAGCGCCTGACATCGCCATAGCCATCCCGGATGGATACAAGATCACCCGGAAGGACCGCGTCAACCAGACGGGAGGAGGCATCGCCATCGTACACAAGAACACCATCCGCATCTCGACTAACTCCGACGAGACCTTCACCGCCGCCGAACACCTACACTTCCAGATACACACGGACCCCAAGACCACCCTCCGAGGCACCCTCATCTACAGACCCCCGGGACCACGCACACTATTCAGCGAAGACATCGCAGACTTCATCAGCCCGCACGCCATGCCCTCCGCCCGACTACATCCTCCTAGGGGACCTCAACTTCCACCTGGAGAACAACAACGACAGAAACACCACCGCCCTGCTGGACAACCTCGCCAACCTCGGACTCAAGCAACTGGTGAACACGCCCACCCACTACGCCGGCCACACGCTTGACCCCGTCTTCTCGTCCAGCAAGCACATCTCCTTCAGCCACGCCACCGGACTCCACTGGACCGACCACAGCTGCGTCCACTTCAGCTTCAGAAAGACTGCGACCCACCACCACCCGCAACAGGCTCCCCGCCGGAGCTGGAGCAAGATCACCGCCGAGCAGCTCACCGCCTCCCTCAGCCAGAACACACCCACCGACACAACGGACCCAAACGAAGCAGCCAGCAACCTCGCCAAGTGGCTGACCGCCTGCGCCGACGACCTCGCACCACTAAAAACCCTCCCAGCAGACCCGGAAGCAAGAAAACCCCTTGGTTCACCAACGAACTCAAGGAATCCAAGAAGAACTGCCGCACTCTCGAGAAAACCTGGCGACTCGACCAGACCACAGACAACAGGACCGCCCTCAAGCACGCCACCCGCAAACACCACCAGCTGATCCGTGCCACCAAGAAGTCGGCACTCAAAGAACGACTGGACAACAACGCCCATGACAGCAAGGAACTTTTCAGCATCGTCAAAGAGTTCTCCAACCCCAGCGCCGGAAACAACGACATCACCCCCTCGCAAGACCTCTGCAACTCACTCTCCGCGTTCTTCCACCGCAAGATCACCGACATACACAACAGCTTCAACGCACAAACAACGCACCCTACCGCCGAACCAATGCCCGCCACCACCACCCTCTGCAACTGGACCCCGATCAACACCGAAGACACCACCCGCACGATGAACTCCATCCACTCCGGATCACCAACCGACCCCTGCCCACACCACGTCTTCAACAAAGCCGACGCCACCATCGCACCCCATCTCCGGGACATCATCAACTCCTCCTTCCGCACCGCCACCTTCCCGGAGAGCTGGAAGCACGCCGAGCTTACCGCCCTCCTGAAGAAACCAACGGCGGACCCCACCGACCTCAAGAACTACCGCCCCATCTCGCTCCTTCCGTTTCCGGCCAAAGTCATCGAGAAGACCGTCAACAGACAGCTTGCCGCCTTCCTCGAGACGAATGGATCCTCGACCCCTCGCAGTCCGGGTTTCGGGCCAACCACAGCACCGAGACCGCCCTTATCGCAGCCACCGACGACATCAGAACCCTAACCGACAACGGGGAAACAGCTGCCCTCATCCTCCTGGACCTCTCCGCGGCGTTCGACACCGTCTGCCACCGCACCCTAGTGAAGCGCCTCAGCAACATCGGAATCCGAGAGAAAGCACTGGAATGGATCATCTCGTTCCTCGCCGGAAGAACCCAGAGAGTCCGCCTCTCCCCGTTCAGATCCGAAGCCACCGAAGTCATCTGCGGCGTTCCACAAGGATCCTCACTCAGCCCGACCCTCTTCAACGTCTACATGAGCCCCCTCGCAGCCATCGCACGCCGACACAACCTCAACATCATCTCCTACGCCGACGACACCCAGCTGATCCTCTCCCTCACCAACGACCCCACTACCGCCAGAGCCAACCTGCACGACGGGATGAGAGACGTCGCCGACTGGATGAGGAACAGCCGCCTTAAACTGAACTCAGACAAGACGGAAGTCCTCATCCTGGGCTCATCACCCTCCGCCTGGGACGACTCCTGGTGGCCCCCGGCCCTGGGCACCGCACCCAAGCCAACGGACCACGCACGCAACCTGGGCTTCATCCTGGACTCCTCCCTATCAATGACCAAACAAGTCAACGCCTGTCTCATCTTCATGCTTCAACACCCTGCGCATGCTCCGCAAGATCTTCAGATGGATCCCCACTGAAACCAGGAAGACCGTCACCCAGGCACTCGTCACCAGCCGACTGGACTATGGGAACACCCTCTACGCCGGAACCACAGCCAAACTTCAAAAGAGACTCCAGCGCATCCAGAACGCCTCCGCACGACTCATCCTGGACATCCCCCGACACAGCCACATCACCGTACACCTGAAAGACCTGCACTGGCTCCCCGTCAGCAAGAGAATCACGTTCAGACTCCTCACCCACGCACACAAGGCCCTCCACGACCTGGGCCCAAAGTACCTCAACGACCGCATGTCCTTCTACACGCCCACACGCCAGCTACGATCAACCAGCCACGCCCTCGCCACCGTACCACGCATCCGCAGAACCACCGCCGGAGGAAGATCCTTCTCCTACCTGGCGGCCAAGACCTGGAACTCCCTCCCCACTCACCTTCGGCGAACCCAGGACCATCTCGCCTTCAGGAAGCAGCTCAAGACCTGGCTGTTCGAGCAGTAACTTACCCCCTCCCCAGCGCCTTGAGACCCTCCCGGGTGAGTAGCGCGCTCTATAAATGCCGTGATTGATTGATTGATTGATTGGAATATTAAATAAGCCTCCTGGAATATTTGGGGGGAAAGTTGCTCTTTCCCCAAATATTGTAGCACTGAAGTTAGAATAGTAATTTTCACTTCCAGTGTCCTCCACGCCCACTGCTGGCCAATGGCGCAGTTCAGGGTAAGAAACACGAACAAGCGTCCTAATATGTCTTTAGCCTGAGGTCTTTCCTCTCTTGCTGTGGCGGCTTAGATCATATCTATCTTGTATCTTTTGCATTTGTTGCCCTAAGTGGGAAGGGTATGCCCAGACGTGGGTCCCGTGCTCACTGCGCCACTGGATTCAAGCTAGCCTGGCTGATGAAGGGTGATGCCCTGAAACCGGTCCCAGGATGCTTGTTTCTGGTACAGGGAGGACCTGGCTTGGCAGTTCGGGCTGGACTGTTCCCATGAGGCACAGGGTCAAGCCTGATTTGCATATAGCTGGGTCCAAACTGGGGTGGCGTGGTGAGCAAAAGAATGATGGATTAAACCCAGATCCTTGTGACTGGGGGTGAATGTTTGCATTGTTCAGCATTCCGTCCATCAATTGTATCTTTTGCATTTGTTGCCCTAAGTGGGAAGGGTATGCCCAGACGTGGGTCCCGTGCTCACTGCGCCACTGGATTCAAGCTAGCCTGGCTGATGAAGGGTGATGCCCTGAAACCGGTCCCAGGATGCTTGTTTCTGGTCCAGGGAGGACCTGGCTTGGCAGTTCGGCTGGACTGTTCCCATGAGGCACAGGATCAAGCCTGATTTGCATATAGCTGGGTCCTAACTGGGGTGGCGAGCAAAAGAATGATGGATTAAACCCAGATCCTTGTGACTGGGGGTGAATGTTTGCATTGTTCAGCATTCCGTCCATCAATTGTAGCTTTTGCATTGCTACGGGATAATGCACGCCCTTCGTAAAATCTTTAAATTGGTCCCTTTGCCATCCCGTCTACCACTGGTCCAGGGTCTGATTGTCAGCCGCCTGGATAATAGGAATGCCTTGATGGCTTCCATAAACATTGATCTCCTTCATAAGCTCCAGGTTCTGCAAAACACAGCAACCAGAATGGTTTTAAATCTTCCAGCCCGATCTCCCTCTGCCCCTAATCTGAGGTCGCTCCATTGGCTGCCTATTAAGAAGCGAATAGACTTCAAAATCTGCTGTCTAGTCCATAAAACTCTAAATGGACAGGGCCCTCAGTATTTGACAACAAAACTACAGAAGTACCAGTCTTCTAGGACACTTCGCTCTGCAAACAAACACCTACTTATAGTTCCGAAGGATCGAACAGTTAAGCATGGTAGTAAATCCTTTTCAAAATTGGCCCCCACCCTCTGGAACTCTCTGCCTATACACCTACGAACTGAGATCGAGCACACAAAGTTTTGTAAATCTCTTAAGACCTGGCTATTCTAAACCTCTTTTGTTCCTAGCCATCTTTTCTGTCTGTGCCTGAGTCTCGGCAAAGCGCTATGAGACCTCTGGGTGATATATGCGCTCTACAAGAAACAGTATATAGACATAGACATAGACATAGATCATAGAGTCTGGCGCAGAGTCTCTGTGCATCGTGCTGGTTTTATATAGATGATGATTTTCACTGTTTTCTGCCAGGCCCTATATGGGCTATAACATGATTATCACTTACATATATCACACAAGAAGCAGCTGTGCGTGATTTAGTAGGTCAGCATTATCAGTACTTAACTTGTAAAAGAATGGGTGCCAGTCCTTAGGGATCTGCTCAGAAGCCTGCGGCTGGCGCAATTCGATGTCGGCGCACCGAATACCAGGTTTGTGTGGTCTTGAAGCCAGCTCAAGCCTCTTCAATCCACTAACGGACACCACTTGCCCCTTTATTTCACTCTTCTATGTTCCTGCTTTCTGGTCCTTAGGTTTGCAATCTTTATTCTCACAGAACAGACACAAAGTAGCCTATTGCAGATGGCACCTTCAGCTGTGGCTTTCTAGCCACGATTACCTTCATTCTGATGCTTTCTCTTTTAACTCTGCAAATATGGATTCAAATACAAGCACGTAAACTGCTGTTGGCTAAAAAGTCAGAACTGGCTGAAGACGTCACATGTGATACGTTATCTCCTTTAAAAATCTGATTTTCATCAGAAGCTATACAAGAATCCCTGAAGCCAAGAACAATCTATTTAGGGTTCCACAGTAATTGGAGAATGCCATGGTGAAGTGATAGGAGATAGGGGTGTGGTTTGTACCTACTGAAGTCCATGGTTGAGGTGACCTAAGGCCAAGTGTTTGACTAGGTGCTCTTTGGCACCTTGTGCAGAGGTAGGGTGATAGGTTTCTGTGTCCTATGTGCAAATGCGAAATTCCAGAAACCATGGGACTTCTGATGCTGAATTGAATATGGGCACCAGGGTGCACTTTCTTAAATGCTTTAGACACAGTGCATGTTCCAAGAATCATGGATGCTGCTTAGCAGTTAGTGCACATTTAGGGTATAGTGCCCTGATTATTGGAGTTAGAACTCAGGACTTCGGGTACTGATTGGTAGTAGGTGTTTCAGTGCAGCGTATTGGCATTGCTGAAGGATTCCAGGAACATGCAGACGCCACTTCCCAGCACATTCAGATACAGGGCCCTTAGTCATGGGCTATCATAGATTTTTGGGTTTACAAACAACTGTGTAATTTCCTTTCCTTAGATCTAGGTTAACATATGCAGGGTTTGAGAGAAGCTTGAATGGGTCTAGTTTCCAAAGTGTTGCTTACGGATCACTGACAGAATAGCAGAAACACAATTATCGTGTGGACAGAATATTGTGTCAAAACAATCGAGGACCAAAATATTGAGAAGGTAAGTGCAAATAGGTAAGTACAGGTTTCCTATTCTTAACTCCACATCTATGTACCTTGAAGCTATGTATATATATCGTCAAGGTAGATATATGAGGAGTTATAGTGGGTAAAACTTTACTTACCTATAGAAACTTACCTTCATGATATTTTTGACATGATATTTTGTCCCACGCTATTTGTGTTTCCGATATTCTGTCTAAATACTATTGATTACAGGTCCTAGTGGCAAGAGATTGTGGTTTTGCATGCTCCTGTTCAATCAGATCTTAGTTGGAGATGTGGTTCAGGGTTCACTGATTATGCTTTGGTATAGTAAGGCTTTTAATGCTACTGCCAGGCTAAGGGTACTGCAGGGCACCTGCACCCTCGTTCTATCAGCATTATTGCAGATGGAGAAGGTTGCTGTGCAGGTCTATGAGAAATGTTATCCAGGACTGGTGAGATGCACTATTGCTCACTGATTGGCAACGCTTTCCAGATCCAGAGCCAGCTCACTCCCCTTTGACCCTGGGTATCTACAGGTAGCATTTTCCAGCAGCCTAGTTAAAATCGTCTTCAATGACATCAGACTTGGAGGGAGAGTAGGACCCTGTACAAAGGACTGGGGTGAATCCCTTTTACCTGCTACCTGAATGCCTTAAACATGGAGCATTTATCACTGATGATCCTTTGTACAAGTGGTTTGAAGCATTTATTGCATGGATGGTCTTGGAAGGTATCCTCTTATAAGTGACCCCAGGGTGGGAAGAGGATTAGACTGCATCCTTATTCAAAGAGCACCAAATATCCCCTGCAGTGTGGGGAGCTTACGGATAGAGAGCTGAGCATCCATGAGTTTTAAGAAAAAAATACGAACTTAGGTTGGATGAAATATGTTTTGCAATTGCTTTTTCTAGTGGTATTTGTAGCATCCTCCCCAGCCCGGGAGCATGCAAATGAATACAGCAAACAAAGAGCTCTGTAGCAGACGTCTTTATTCCTCAGCATACGATCACATGCTGCACTCTCACTACTTCTTAACCATTTATAACCACACCTTAACACCTCCCAACAAGTTAAGTACTTCCTCTGTTGAGTCCGCCCAGAACCACAAGGGTCCTAGCGCAAATAGTCTCATGGCACTACATCTCCCCTTTGTTAAATAAAAAGTGTAAACAACAGTCACATCATCATAGTTCTTCAATAAGTTGTTGAGGTGCTCGCACTAGTCAGCCAGATTGAGTGGTATAAGGTAGTTGAGCTACACTATGACTGTGCACCGAATTACACAGGTGCTGATGCTTGATCTGGGCTATTAGGCAGGGTCGCCTCATTCATGATTGTAGGAGCTGACGAACATCGAGGCAGGTGCTTAAAGTGTGATGAGTCCTATGTAATGGACTTTCTGGGATGATGAACCGTCACCATGTGTCCTTTGCACGTCACAACCCTCAGAGTATCAACAGCAAACAAAGTGTCTGTTTTTCCGCTTGTATTTCTGCTTGACCAGGACCCAGTCACCTTCATCGAAGACTGTTTCCTGAGCTCGTCGATGCTGATCAGCATATGTTTTTATTTTGCACTTTCGAGAAAACGTGAATACTTGTCCATGACTACCATGAGATGATGTCCATTTGATAAGGGTCAGAAGAAATCAATAGCAAATTTTTCCCAGGCTGTGCAAAAAGGTCAGGCATTGTCAATGGATGCTGCTTCACTTTGGTAGAAAGGCAGTTCCAAAGATGGCAATCTTTTAGTTCCCTCTCAATTTGTTCATCTAGGCGTGGGAACCACACTTAGTCTCTTAAGGGTTTTTGGTGGCTACAATGCCATGATGTCCTTCATGGGCTAGTTCAATGACTTACTGTCTTAGGCTCTTGGGTATGACGATTCTCGAGCCTCTCAGTACAACAACTTCCCTGGTAACAGACAGTTCCTCCTTAACATTTTTGAAATTCAACCTAGTCAGCAAAAGGTCGAGTACTCTTCTTCCATGACTGAGTTGAAATAATGTATTAGAACAAAGGGATGCAGTTCCTGCATACCCTTGTTCTAATACAAATACCCTAGGGGCATGTATGCTGGACCTGTAAGCTCCCCCAGCCCACCTTATGTTTGATATGAGTTGAAATAGTTTCTTTGAGGATAAGCATGTTATTGTCAGCATTAGTAGCAGCAATAATCTGTTCAATGCATAGGGCTGCTGGTGTGCTGGACCTCACAATTAAGTTGATGTACTCCTCTGCCGCTTTGGGTGTCGATCTGCGACGATGTAGCGGTACTCGTGAAAAGTAATCTGCAGGATTCTGATCTTTACCTGGCTTGTTTACAACTGCATAGTCATACTCTTGCATTTGCAACCACCACCTCTCAAGACTAGGGGCATCTTGGCTTTCAAGTTTCCAAAAATAGTGAGTAACGCTTAGTGGTCTATAACAATTAGCCCTGGGCGGAGCTGGCGTAGTGCCGCTACGCGTAGCTCCATGGAGTTTGGAAAAAACTCCGTGGAGCTACGCTTAGCTCCGCTCCCTCCCCCAAATGCTTCAAAAAGGTATAAAGAAGGCACTTACCTGTTTTTTTGCCGCCTCCCGTGCCTCGCCACTCTCCTTCCTGCTCCTCTCGCGTCCTCGACGTCCTTCTTAAAAAAAAAAAAAAAAACACTACTTTGTAAGATGCGCATTCGCAAGACATACAACATAGTGTTTTTTTTTTAAGAAGGACGTCGAGGACGCGAGAGGAGTAGGAAGGAGAGCGGCGAGGCATGGGAGGCTGTAGACATGCAGGTAAGTGCCTTATTTATACCTTTTTAAAGCATTTGGGAGGGGGAGGGAGCGGCTAACTCCGCTCCGCCACGGAGGCGGAGTTTTGCCTACCTCCGCATTCGCCACGGAGCGCAAAGTAGGCAAATCTCCGCAAACTCCGGCGGCGGGGCGGAGTTACCCGCCCAGGGTTAATAACGATAGTGAAACGTTTTCCATATAGAAACACATGAAAATGGTCGCAGGCTCACACTACAGCCAGACTCTCCTTCTCTGGCTGAGAATAGGCACGTTCTGCGTCAGACAGGCTTCAACTGGCATAGGCTACAATGTGTCTCTGGGCATTCGGATGACCATTATGTTGAGCAAGGATTGCCCCCAGCCTTAGCAGGCTCACATCAACTGTGATGTCAGTATGTAGCTTGGGGTCAAAATAGGCCATCTCGGTTGTTATGTTATTTAATACTTGTAGAGCGCACAGCTACTCAACAGAGTGTCCCGGCGCTAAAGGCAGTACATGAGTGAAACGGCTTCCAGGGCAGACTCGGCCCGTAAATTATTGCTGGAACAGCCAAGTCTTAAGTTGTTTCCTAAAGATCAATAGGTCAGTAGTCTGTCTGAGTGTTAACGGCAGCCCATTCCAAATGCGGGCCACCTGCACCTGAAAGGTGCGGCCCCCTCTGCGGGAACAAGCGAATTTGGGCACAGTGATCAGATGTTGGTGTGACGATCTTAAGTTTCTGCCAGGGGTATAATAAGTCACCCGTTTCCTGATGTAGTGGGCCCCTGTGCCATGTAGTGCTTTAAAAGCCAACACAAGAGCCTTGAAATGAATTTTGCTGCAGATGTGTAACCAATGTAGGTTCTTCAGATGTGAAGAAATCCGTACTCTGGGGCCCAGCATAAGAATGTCCCTAGCTGCCACATTTTGGATAACCTGGAGTTTATTTAATAAACATTCAGGGAGGCCCAGATATAAGACATTTGCATAATCCAGTCTCGAAGTGATAAGGGCCTGGACCACTGTCTTTCTGTGGGGGAGCGACAGGAGGGGAAGAAATCTCCGGAGCATTTTCAAAATGCCGTAGCAGGTGCCTGCTACGGACTGGACCTGGGTTTTCATAGCAAGAGAATCATCCATCTTTACCCCCAGATTTTTCGCAACTTCAGCTGAGGCCTGAGGGGGCGACATGTCGGACGGCCACCATTGTTTCCATACATCTTGGATGAAAGATCCGAAAAGAATAACTTCGGATTTCTCCGGGTTACATTGTAGCTGGTTGAGTCTGAACCAGGTAAAGACTTCCCTTAGGCACTTATTGATCTTCTCTCCATCAAGATCCTCACCCTTCTTACAAGTGAACAACAGCTGAGTATCATCAGCGTAGGATATAATTGTTGCACCACAAGTTTCCACCAGAAGGGCGAGGGGGGCCAAATACAAATTAAACAACAACGGGCTCAAGATAGAGCCCTGTGGTACTCCGACTTTCAAGGGGGGAATGCGGGCCGCGAAAGGTGGGGACCAGACCTCCTGGCTTCTATCCTCCAGAAAGGAGGAGAACCACTTCAGCACTGTGCCCTCGAGGCCGCACTCCCACAATCTATGTAGGAGTCGGCCGTGGGGCACGGTGTTGAAGGCTGCAGATAAATCCAATAGGATCAAAGCCGCCTTTCCACCTGCGTCGAGGGTCTCTTTGATGGATTCTGAGATCTTGAGTAAGGCCGTCTCGGTGCTAAAATTTGCACTGAATCCGGATTGACTCGTATGGAGGAGATTGTTGGTTTCTTCGAACTCGGTGGTCACAGAGTTCACGTATTTTTCTATGGTTTTGGCGAGGAAAGGCAGTAGGGAAATGGGTCTATAATTAAATGTTATTGTAGGATCAGCATTCTAAATCGCATGATTTATTCTTTTGAAACTTTTATCACATTCAGGAGACCACTGGAAAGGGACATTTCATTTTGTCAAGTCTCTCAATGGGGCACTCACACTAGCAAAGTCACAAATGTACCTTGAACACTAACTAGCCATGACTAAGAAGGATCGTAGCATGGTGACATATTGTGTGGGTCAAGTAACTGACAGAGCTTGCAATTTATCTGGGTCAGGAGTCATCGCCTATCAGAGAATATGTGCCCAAAGAACTTAAGTTTTGTCTTGTGAAACTCACACTTTGCTGCATTCAGAATGAGAGCTGCATCCACAAGTAGCTGGCACACTTGTGTAAGAGCCTTGTCATGCTCCTTTTGCGTTGTCCCAAATACCAGTATGTCATCTCTGTAGTTAAAAGCATGTGTAACAGGTTGAATTATTCGACATATTACATCTTGAAATATTTGTGCAACCGATGACACTCCAAAACGTAATGTTTTGTATCTGAACTAACCAATAGGAGTCAAAAAAGTAGTAATGTACCTACAGCTCTCTTCCAGCTCCAGTTGATGGTATCTTTTGTTCAGGTCAAGATGGGAGAAGACTTTGGCTCCGTTCAGCTGCATGATCATGTCCGCTATGTGTGGACCAGGATGTCTTTCTCTCTCAATTGCTTTGTTGGCCTGGTACATATCAACACAGATGTGCATTGCACCTCCACTGTCCTTTTTTGGCACCACCACTAGGGGCAAGACCCAGGGCGTAGGACCGGTGGAGCGCTCAATGATGTCATGCTTCAACAGCATTTCCAGTTCTTTCTCAATTACTTCTTGCAAGTGAAAAGCAACTCTGCTGTGTCACTGGGCAACAGGGTAAATTCCCTCATTAATATGAAGTTGCACTTTCTTTTTCTTAAGCCTTCCCAGGCCATAAAACGACAGGAACTGACTCATAATTTCAGATTGAGTATGGAGGTTATAGTTGAGGGATATCAGTCTCTTGTCAGCAGCAGTGGCAAAACTGAGTAGGCATGCGCTAGATGAAGTACCTTAAAGAAAGTGAATTGGCACCTGCACTGGTGGTGTTTTCTGTTGCATGGTTGCTATGAACAACCCTTGACTCTGCAACGGTTTGGCAGATGCCCACGTGTATACCTTTGTGTTTGACGGGTTGAGGTGTGGGACAGGAGACAGGCTGTTAATCTTTTCTACTGGCATGATATTAATTGATTTACCACTGTCTATGATAAAGGTTATGGGGCAACCGTTGACTTTTATTGTAATCTTGAGGCAGTGTCCAAATGAATTTTGTTTTTAAGTTTGCTAGTTTTCTTTGTCCTTTGTTGTTCTCTGCAAGCAGACAACCCTACATGTCCATGGCGTTCTTTGGTCGACACCATCATTGCACATCCAACTTCGTCACTGGCGCTTGATAATGACGTTGAAGAGTCATAGAAGGATGAACTTTTTTTTTTGTCATATCTGATGTTGCCTTTCGGCCTTGTGGGCATGGCTAGAACACTTCTGGAACCTTTTCGCACCCATTTCATCTTCTTGCGGTGACGCAGTCAGTTTCTCTTTTGACCTGCAAACTGTTATGAGGTGATTTTCTTTCCTGCAACCTTTGCACGTTTGTACTATGGCTGGACATTTACCTTCATGGGGAAATGAAAAGCCACATTGGAAACACAACTTTTTCTTTTTTGGAGACATCAACTTGCGTGTATCTATCTTGTACTTGTGCTTGCTTTTCATGAATAACGCTGATTCACTTTTCGCTGTTCCAGCTTCCATATCACCAGCTTGTCGATTCGCTTTTCATTGTTCCTTGCAGCCATTAGTACTTTCTCAAAACTGAGCGTCTCTCTCTCAGCATCGGTCTTCTGGAAGAGTCTGAAAGACAGCCATCGATGACTCTGATGTGTATGGCTTCTTTGTAATTAAACTCATTAAACTTGCAGTGTTTGATAATGTTGCAGGGATTCTGCACATACACAGAACTATGCGCAGGAAGACAGGACTTCAGTGAATAGGGATGTACCAACCTACCACATCACTACCCAAAATCCCAAACCGACTAGCTATAGTGTCTCATTTGTTCTCCTCCAAATATCACGGAGCTACAAATGATTAGACAACCCAGAACACAACACTCCCGACTCTCTCAGGAATCGCGGGAGCAAGACGTACTCTTTCACTCACTCACTCGTACTTTGTCCACAATGAGAATAAGCAGAGTCACTGAAATAGTTCAAAATGTTTATTTTAACTATTGTGCTCTACAATACAGTATACGTGCCACTACTAGCAGCAAAATGCATAAACTCAGCACAGTTAGCATTGTTACAATTCCATAGAATACAAAGGGAGAAGTCATTTTATAAAGACTGTGGAAATAGGGACCTATAGGCCTGACCACCCTCCCCTTGACTAGAAGAAGTTTATTTTATAAAAAAACAATCTCTGGGCTTTGACAGCAGACCCCATACCTTAAAGCCTGGATGTAAGGTTTACATCATTGGAACAGCAGAGCTCTTCTCCATGGAACGGCTTTCTCCAAGTGTGTTAAAACAACATGCAACAACGTAATATCAAAGCACGAGTCTTCAGAACTGCAGCTGTGTAGCATGTTATGTCTAGGTGCTAGGGACTAACCAGAACAGAATAACAAGGGACATTGTTTATCGCCCTTGCACATTGTGTTCAGAGTAAACTCCAGGAAAGGCAGAGAACGCGAAAAGCAACCTGTTCTCATGTGAAAGGCACAAACAAATTCTTGCAAAAACAAAGTCATGTAGTAGCGTGCACAAAAGCAACATCATGGCAGCGAAGCTCATGCTAACTTAGCAATGTCGATAATGTGCCTAAGAACCATATAACACCCTCCCCCTGGTAAGGTCATAGGACATAGACAAAGGACCAAAACAGAGTTCACCAGTCAAGCAGAGTTCAAAGCGTTTAAAAAAAAAAAAAAAAAAAATTGAAAAAAATTGACATTTTTCACACAAAAAATAAATATATTTTTTCAAAGTTGTCAATAGGGCCTATTGAAGGGGAGTGTACTCTGGGATAACAAAGTTATTACAAAGGAGGTGGTAAGTCCATCAAGGTGTGTGAACCGAGGAATGCAATTCCCTCCAAAAGATCATCCCTATCGTTGGTAAAAAAGAGAAATGCCATCCAATTAAGTAAGTCGAAGGAACAAACATGCTCCTCGTAATCAGACGCCTCTAAAAGCATGAGTGGGCAACTTGCGTGATATTCGATGAAACTTCGTTGCAGGACGGTCTGCGCAGTCGCTCAGATATCCCATTCAGCCAATACTCCAAGTGTAGCCACATGCGCCATACGGCCATCCCCAGAACAAGCCTGGTCATGGGCCTCTAAGGGACCCATCAACTGGTTAAAATCCGGGACGGGACGTATTGGAGAGGCATATATCCAGTGCCCAAAAGAAGGGGCATCACTGACAGTAAAAGACTGGTTGCACGCAAGTGAAATAGGCAAAGCGAAAAGTCAATCCATAACTGACGCCAAGCGTGGCTAATGGCAAGCATCCAAAAACCTGTTGCATGCGATCACGGTACAGCTGCAACTGGTCTGGTCTGTGCAGTACCACAAGTTGAGCCGCCATTGCGCAACAGGAGCAGGAGAAGCAGGATTCTAGCACCTAAAGTCAAAATAAAGGGGAACCCTCCGAAGGCGCTGGAAAAAATAGAATGAATAAATCCCGGTATTACTCCAAATATAGTCTGAAAAGAAGTCACAAGGCCAGATCCCACACATTAAAAAAAAATGTGCAAGGCCTGCGGTGTCAGACGCATTAAATATTTGGTGTATTAGTTCTCCAAAATGCAGTGGGAGGTTGGTGTTCAGAAGGGACTGTATCTCTCCAGAAGTCCTAGCCACCTGTAACTGGAAGGTCTCGCTGGCAGAAGTGAGAGCCACCTCTTGTTGGAATAACAGCGCTTTGAGGCTGCTCAACTTGTTGAAATCTGTTTTCAAAGTTGGAATGGAAGGCCAAATTGAGCTATCTAGACTCCCATGCGGGGGCGGAAAAAGCACATTGCTACAACAAGTTTTATGCGCTGCTAAACCGTTACTAAATACGGAACTCCTGCCCGTAAACCAGAGCAGTCTTGGTTGTTCAAAATAAGATAACTACCATTTGTAAGCCATGAAAAAGCGGGAATTATTGATGGCACTGGAGTCCCTTTTAAAAAACAGGCCAGATTAGGCGCCGAAATGTTACAAGCGCCGTGCAACTTAACGTGTTTACAAACAAGGGAATGTCCTACTGTGGAATCGCAGTCTTACCCTGTTAGGAAAACTTCCTTACCCTCCCTCTGACATCTGTAAGTGAAAGGCAGGGACCACAATTCATGTAGAAATGCACTACCCAGTGGTTCAAAACGGCCAATCAGAAAATGTTGCATGCATGATGTAAATTGAAATAGCGAAAAAGGGAGAGAGATAGCCCCATGAATTAACCAAACAGCTGAGTCTGTCTCCGCTACAGAAAATGGCAAGGGCTCTAATTGTTCGATATGCAATAGTGTGTATGTAGCATCTTTCATGGACATAAACCTTTGTTTATCAGTCAGATTAAATGGCAAAAACAAAGCAGTGGCATTCAAATAATCCCCAGGTACTTTTTCCATTTTAGGAGTCTGCAATGTCCAAGCACATTGCATAACAGATCGTGACTGATGTTGACCATGATATAACACAGAGACATCACTTTGAACAATATCAATAACAGATGAAACCATATTATCCAACCGATAAATGCGTGAGGAAAGTGTGTTTATGATATTGTCTACTACGGCAAGGACTTTTTCTAAGTTGGCCTGATCAATTTGGCGCAGACGAAATGCAGCTTCCATCTGCGAAAGTTTCCAAATTTCATTGTAAGCGGCATACATGAATCTTTTTGCTCTCGGAGCCCTGGGTCCCAAGAGAAAATCAGCTAAATTAATGTCACTCGGCAAGAGCGACAGGTGATGCTTTACCGATGAGAGGGTTGAATGTTCCAACCATTGTTGGCATAACTTACCCACCGAATATGTGGTAACCAAATGGGAACTTGGATAACGTGGGTCCGGTGTAGTCTGTGTGAAACCAGGTGTTACATTATAAAAACACATTTGACATGCATTTGTATTAGTTTGCCACACCAACCACCCAGAAGAATCAACTTCAGAGACATTGAAACTGTCATTTCGAAGCAAAGCTTGCAATGCCTCAATGGTATAATTTGTGTGTGTGCGACAATCATCATATTCCGCTAAAGACGGAATGGACGGCGTATTTAAATTTTTGACAGTTGCCAGGCCAAAACAAGTTGTTTGGTACACTGTATCATTTAAAAACAAAATTTGAGCTGGTATGAGGCAGGCACGATTTAATGCTTCAGTTCCCTGAACCTGCCAAGGCTTCGTGCCCCAGATTGATTTTATATCAACAGTATCTTTCCAATGATCATAACCCTGCATAGCCAATTTAGTTCTAAACAAGTTGACGTTAATCAATTTTGTGTGGGTCAACATAAATTTGGATTGTGTAGATGATCGAAGTTTAAAATAATAGGATTCCGGATTAGATATGTCATAATCTGTAAAGTAAGTGAACTTATCCCTAAAAGTTTTAGAACTCTCCTTTACGGGAGTAGGACAATGTTCCCATTGTGTATAATTAAAAACAGGTCCTAACATGTTTGTTTTGTGTAAAAAATGATGCCCATAATGCTGATAACAAAACAAATCCCCATAATTGGCCGAATTTAAATATAAATCTTCAGCATCAAAAGCAGCATAATATTTTAAATCTGAAAATAGTGCATGTACTGCTTGCACATCCCAATCATCTCAATGTATGTCCCGCGTTACCACATCTCCTAGAGAGACGCGAAACACGTATGGTACGCGAAGCACCTTGGTCGGACCGTGGACTTCGTAGGCTACTTTGTCCCAAACGATGCCATCTGGAATCGGGAATGCTGAAATGTTAACATGAGACTGATCATGTTTCATGATATGGGACGATGTGTGAGGGGCCAGAACTCCATTGATCAAGTTTACAGCAGAGCGTTCTGGTAAGTAATGACCACTGATGAGCAAAAAGAACACTGTCACAAAACCAATTGACATGAAAAGGAAAATCAGGATAAGCAGCAACCAAATGTAGGTCCAAGGAGGGACCAGGTAAGTCTTTTTGAACCAAGAGAAAAAAATACTTAATTTAGTCGGTGTGTCTGCCAAACTGGATGTCGAGGAAGACGAGCCGGAAGGAAGGCTGGCATGATCTCCATAGTAGACACTCGTAGGTGGAGTTAGCAGAGGTGGAAGTGTCAGGTCCGCTTGATGTTCTCCAGGACTGTTCGGCACCTCACTTACGGACTCATCAGGATGATATATATACTCGACATCCATGGTAGAAGATAGAGGTCGGATGGGTGAAAGATCAATGATAGTGTCCATCACTTTCTTATCCCTACGGGGACCAGTGGAAGATGATGAAGTCAGTGGATCCAATGAAATCGCGTTGCATGAAACTGCAGGCGTGACACTATTCAGAATTGGACACATGGTGTAGCTTGACATTGTCCACTGAAATATATCTGTTGTCTTTACGACCAGGTAAAGGAGGTAAAATAACTGTACGAGTACCCTTCAGTCCAAGCACTGGAACCGGTGCACGATAAGAGGGACCAAATTCTTTTTTGTTCTCCAGTTTTTCTCGCACCAGATCTCCGATTTTTGGAAGCCATCCGGCAACTGGAATCAGTAGTGCTGCATCAGTGGATGAGGGTAAATGTTCAGTTGCATAGCTGTCGCGTATCTTTTGTAGATCCTGTATCACAGTAGAATGATTATCTACGTCAAATGTTGTTGCAGCCGCCACAACGTCTAGACCATCAAGGTCTGGCACAAACATTTTGATGCCAAAGAGCATTTTGTATGGGGTCCGCCCACCCAGAGATCGTCTAGGGAGGTTAAGTGCACGTTGAACCCCATACAAGTGGGCCAGCCAGTTCCTGCCAGTACCTAAGACTCTAGCTGTCAAGGATTGTTTTAAGTCACGGTTCATTCGCTTCACAATTGAATTGCCCTCAGGCCTGTATGGAGACGAAAACTGCACCAGCACCCCCATTGACTTCATCGCATCCTTGTATGCCTTAGAGGCGAACGCTGGACCTTGGTCAGAATGGAAGGTGCCACAGGCAAACATCCCTACAAAGACACGCAAATCCCTGATGACATTTCGAGCGTCAGCACTACGTTGCGGCCACACCCAAAGGAATCTAGTGCACGAATTAACTGCAACAAATATATATTTATACGCAGTATCAGAAGAAAGAGGACCGCAATGATCGAGATAGATACAGCCTAAAGGTTGATTAGAAATACACAGCTGTGTTTGCGGTGGGCGGGTGACCGTGGATGGCCTGATTTGCTGACAAATGTCACAAGAAAGTACATAATTACGGGTCTGTTTATATAAACCACGCCACCAGTAACGTTGCTGTAAAATAGAGACTGTCGCCGACACACCGGCATGTGCAGATGCTATGCCTTCGTGTGCGGCTTTGATCAGAGCTTGTCTGCGGTCCAAGTTGGGAATCATCCGATCCCCAACGGAAGGAATCAAGGCATAAGGAACTTGTTCGGGAGTTATATGATAAGAGTACTTCGAAGGGAACCCTGAGGATAAGCAGTTCCCTCCATTGTTGCAGCTGCCGCTGCCAAAATATCATTATCTATCTTAGTCATGGATCTTGTAACTGCTGTTATGGAACACGTGGCTACTGCAGACCTGGCCGCTTCATCAGCCAAAGAATTACCAAGAGCATGTGCTCCCACACGCTGATGGCCAAGAGTATGTATAACATGTAGGAGGGGCAGACATTGTTTAAGATCTGCCACTCGAACCCAAAGCGTTTTATGCTTGATTGCGCTGCCTTTGGAATCTCGATAGTCATTCCGAGACCCAAAGTACAAGTTGTCATTAAAGGACTGGACACAGTAATAAGAATCGCACACAATAAGAGTATTCACATTTGGATCAGCAAACTCGAGAGCAAGTACAAGAGCACGCATCTCCGCCACTGCGCCCGTACAGTCTCCAAGTGCCTGAGTGTGCACAATGGAAGACTTAAACTCTCCATTAACAATTGAGCCAGCAACAATTGCGCAAGCGGCTGAATTAGCATGTTTGGAACCCGTGGCCGGTTGAGCCGAGCCAACGGTGTAAATGATGCATTTGTACTCATGTAAAGGAAGCAGAGACAAGGGTGGAGGATGAACGTGTTCATACTGTAAAAACTCCTGTGTCTGTAAGGAAGGATCAAAGATAAACGTGACAGCAGCCAATGTCAGAGAAGCAGCCCATTGTATCCAACGGGGATGTAGTGCCTTCGAGTTAGGAACACTCGCCTTAGTCACGGCTTCTAAAGCAGGGAAGGGCGTGACCATAAGAATGCATTTGCCTTGCGCCAGTGAGCGTTCTTTCAGAATCGCCATCTGTACTGCCGTTAAAATTTTTTCAACAGTTGAAAAACGCATTTCAGCAGCAGTGTATAAATGTGATCTGTATGCAATAGGTATTGTGTCTCCCTCATTGAACGTCAAGTAAGTGAAACCCACTGTCTCAGAAACTATACGTATTACCAGGTTTGTGGTGTTGTCACGCGTAAACAAGTAGTTGCAAGCAAGTCAGTTTGCAAAGAATTCAGAATAGAAGTATGTTCCGGAAGCCAGCTGGCAGAAGAAAAAGTCGGTTGTATCAATGCATAGAGCAGTTTGATACGCTGGGCATAATCTGGGAATGTATGGCCTCCCGAAATTTAAAAATCCCAGCAAAGACTGAAGTTTCTTCAGTGTAGAAGGGGGTTGCAATTGTGCACATTTCTCCAAGAAGTGAGGGGCCAAGCCTTTTCCCTCATTATTGAGCTCATAGCCCAAAAAGAGCACCGCCAAATGGGCGATATGTGACTTTGCAAAAGTAAATTTGTATCCATAGTCGGCAAAGGACAAAATTATATTGTCGACTCGGACTAGATGCGGCATAAGTTCATCGTCTGTCAGATAAATGTAATCAACCTACGAGAATGCATCTGGATCTATGTCGTGCAACAATGACACGACACGTGCCGCAAATGCCCCGGGGCTATTCTTATACCCCATAGGCAATCGTGTAAATTTTTTCTGATTCCCGATGGCAGTGAATGCTGTCAAATCACGGCTCTCAGGAGCTAGATTGTGACTATAGAAACCATTAGAAATATCAAGTGTAGTTTTATATTTCTTACGAACAAGATTATTCACCAGTGCAGAGCTGTGAGTGTTCTGCACCGCAAAAGTACGACATTGACTGTTCAATTCTCGGTAATCCAATACAATCCGATATGAACCATCAGGTTTTGATACCGTAAACAGAGGATTATTCATTGGTGATGTACATGGTTCAATCACTCCTTGATACTCCAACTGTGTTAGAATATCACAAACGGAAGCTTTTGCTTCACGTCTGATTGGATATTGCGGTTGTGGCTGAGGCATAGAGCGTAAAGGTATTTCATGAGCCGGTGAATCAACATCCCAACCCACCTGATTATGATACACCGCTGGGGCTAGGGCCAGAGCCCACCCAGCTGCAAAAGCCTGTGCATGTTCCTCAGGGACATGACGCGAAAAACTCGGAAGGATCACGTCTTCCCCTTTAGATGCGGCCAACACAAAGGGTGGAGGCCAATCTGCCTCCGCTAACAAAATGTCATACGAGGAGGTTAGATTCTCCTAGAATACCACCCTGATTGGACGAGGTATATCACCTTCAATTTGGAAAATTATTTCATAGAGCCTATCTGGGGGGGCAACCCTGGTGTCGGCTGTCTCTACTGTAATGAATGTATCAGTTGCTGTCGCCTCCAGACAGGGACGCAGAGCCTCCCACACTATGGTAACTTCCGCTGCGCTGTCGAGCAGAGTCACTGCACATGTCCAATCCAGGAGTCGCGTTCTCACCGTCTGAGGCATACCTCGCTGTTAGAGCGGCAACTTTTTTCTTCTGAAACGGGGGTCGAAAATGAGGTAGATCCTCTTGTTTTCCTTTGACTTCAAACTGTCGAGGCTGATCTCGTCCCTGTGGCGCAGGTTGACTTTTGCCACGATCCTGGCGTTCCCCCTCCTCCGACTTGAGAGCCAGACGTGTCCTGTGAAGAACGAGGAGAACGCTGATCAGGGACTTGAAATCTATCTGGAGACTTAATTTTCACACGATCGCGCAAGTCATAAGTACGCTCAGAAGACTCGGGTGTCGGTGAACCTGCACGCGAACCTTGCTTCTGCTGTTGCTGCCCCTGATTTTTATTTTTCCAGTTCTTTTCAGGAAAGACCGGACGCCCATCTTTACCAGTCTGGGCTTTTTGTTGTGTTTGCGTTTGTGTTTGCGTTTGAGTAAAAGGCTTAAGTCCCAGACTATTGCGGCCTATGGTCTTATAAGCCTTTGCAATAATCTTTGGTAATTTGTGCGGCTTGTCCACATCAGGGACAGCCTCCAAGCGGTTTGCCACTTGAAAGCTTACTGCATCTCCCTTGACATTGGCAAGGATCATATCAGCAACCACGTCGAACACCCCCACCAATCTCATCCCCAGCTACACATCCGCTTCGGCTCCGTGTTCATCCTCAACACGCTTAATCACTGAGGGGAGCACGGTCATGGAGGGAGTACCGAAGCACTTTGAATATACCGCTGCAAACACCTTGCCCCAGGTGTTATAATCAGCTAACTCGGGAAGTAAGTCTTTCGGCAAACTAATAGTCAATATTCTGTGTTTTTCCACAGGAGATGAATTTGGGAAAACAGCCTCTAGTTGTCCAAATTTTTCAGCAAACCAATAAGGTAATTCATCCTTATTCTGTTGGCGCTTGCCCATTACTGAAATAACCATAAGGGGACCAGGTCCCGCAGGTTGTGCAGGAAGGCCAGGTAGTCTCACCTGGACGTTGCACGTGATGCACTGTATAACAGCCCTATGTACGCGTATTAAAGATGTATGTAAGACCCTAAGGTCTCCAACTGCAACAGTTAAATAACGTGGGTGTGGGGTATACCCAGCCAATACGGGCCAAGTGGCCCCATCTATCGATAAAGGGCCTAAGCGGACCGGTGTTACTGGGTGAGGAAATTAAACCAAATTTGGTGTTGCCAAGCTGTAAGCGGAACTTCAAGAGCCCTATAAGGCTGATAAGCGTGAGGAAGGGCTGTGGCAGTGTATCCGTGAAGCAAATCATCTGCTCCATCCACCGCCGGAAACGTGACCCAAGAATAAAACACCTCAAAGTGGTAAGCAGGATTCGCTTCCACTACAAAGATGAGCTCAACACCCGCATTAGGCACTCCATATGTAGTCAAATATACCTTGAGTGCGGCGCGGCTATGAGCCGGAATAGCAATTGCCATCTCAATAAATAAAGAACAACAACTTAAAGCGCGGCAGCGCAATAATGGGTTAAGAATAAAGAGAAACCACCTTTTAAAACCTCAAGCTTGAAAGAACCTATAATAACATCAATATAGGAGGTTACTAGGCCTGGACGGAAAACTACGCTCGCGTAGTTTGCTTATTTTGCGCAACTATGCGCTAGGCGAATTGCACGTAGCACAGTGCAAAAACGCGTAGCGTAGCGGGCATTTTTTGCTTGCTCGCAGTCCTCAACGTCAAGTTGGCGACCGCGAGCGAGCAAATGACATCCTGGCGAGACTTTTTCTCGCTCACGATCAGCAACATCAAGTTGCCGATCGCGAGCGTGGAAAATAAACCTCCTGGCGAGATTCTCAACGCGGGAGGTCAGGTTTCTCATTGCGAGTGGTCGCGTATGCTCGTGACCGCTCGTGATGAGAAACTACCAGTCCGCGTTGAGAAAACTGCCGCTCGAGTACAAATCTACTCGAGCGGCAGAAAACGACTCGCTTGCACTGTGCAAGATGCCGTTTGCAATGATTGCACAGTGCGGACAAGCATCCGGCACTGTGCAATCATTGCGAACAGCATTTCCTACCGCACTACGCAGTTCGCGTAGTGCTACGCGTAGCTCACGTAGTGCGAAGTGCACTTCGCGTAGCTACGCGTAGCGCTACTACGCGAACTACGCCCAGGGTTAGATGTTACACCGTCACAGCTGTCTCCGGAAACAGAAGTGTGGGTATTGTGGACAAGCACAAGCACTACTCAAGCGTCTCGCAGATAAGAACCAGACCAAACGTTGGCGGCGCCATGTTGCAGGGATTCTGCACATACACAGAACTATGCGCAGGAAAACAGGACCTCAGTGAATAGAGGTGTACCAACCTACCACATCACTACCCAAAATCCCAAACCGACTAGCTATAGTGTCTCATTTGTTCTCCTCCAAATATCACGGAGCTACAAATGATTAGACAACCCAGAACACAACACTCCCGAATCTCAGGAATCGCGGAGCAAGACGTACTCTTTCGCTCACTCACTCGTACTTTGTCCACAATGAGAATAAGCAGAGTCATTGAAATAGTTCAAAGTGTTTATTTTAACTATTGTGCTCTACAATACAGTATACGTGCTAACTACTAGCAGCAAAATGCATACACTCAGCACAGTTAGCATTGTTACAATTCCATAGAATACAAAGGGAGAAGTCATTTTATAAAGACTGTGGAAATAAGGGCCTATAGGCCTGACCACCCTTCCCTTGACTAGAAGAAGTTTATTTTATAAAAAGGACAATCTCTGGGCTTTGACAGCAGACCCCATACCTTAAAGCCTGGATGTAAGGTTTACATCATAGGAACAGCAGAGCTCTTCTCCATGGAACGGCTTTCTCCAAGTGTGTTAAAACAACATGCAACAACGTAATATCAAAGCACGAGTCTTCAGTACTGCAGCTGTGTAGCATGTTATGTCTAGGTGCTAGGGACTGAACAGAACAGAATAACAAGGGACATTGTTTATCGCCCTTGCACATCGTGTTCAGACTAAACTCCAGGACAGGCAGAGAAAGCGAAAAGCAACCCATTCTCATGTGAAAGGCACAAGGTCTTGCAAAAACAAAGTCATGTAGTAGCGTGCGCAAAAGCAGCATCATGGCAGCGAAGTTCATGCTAACTTAGCAATGTCGTTTAATGTGCCTAAGAACCATATAACCATAAGTACATTAGTCTCTCAACAAACTCATCCATCGTTTCACCATCTTGCTGTCTCGTTTGATTGAAAATGTCCCTTCATATTCCACATTGGATTGAACTTGGCTTCCAGTGCTTCCTTAATTTGAGGGTACAATACTGCATCTGCTTGGGATATATTCTTTATCACTTCTTTCACTCCATCACCAGCAGGGTTCTTCAAGTACTTAATGATTTTCTTATCTTCTGCTTCTTTCAGCATGTCTATGAAGTAATCGAACGTCTCGATCCCTTCAGTCCATAGGGCGCCAATATTCTGCTTTTTGTCGGTGCCAAATGGTGGTGGTTTCAGGAACGTGGCTGCTTTGTATTTTGCACTCTTTTCTACTGCTGTTGAGAGCATATGTTGTTCGGACGACTGTCGCTCTTCACCCATACCTGTCACTTCTTTAAGCTCTGGTCGGGTGCTTTCACTTGGGTCATCATGCTTGATCGGAGGTCGTAAGGCACCATCTTCTTTCTTTATGGTAAGTAATGGTTTTGTCTCTCGCACTTGGCCATCTCTGCCTTTAGCTTTTTGCATTGTACCTGGTTGTGGCTGTCTCTAACGTTTCGCTTTGTATTGATGTTGGCTCTGTGTTATGGCGCAGCTCAGTATCTCTTCTTTCAAAATTACTAATGAGTTCTGGCCGGCTTTCTGACGGTGCTCCTCGTTAGGGCCTTCAACTTCTCCAGCAGCCAGGGCAGGGCTTCAACTCCACATATGCCAAATTCAAACTGCTTTTCGTTGATTTGGGCACATGTGGCACACCTGAGCAGTTTGCCGTATTGTTGCAAACTCTCAGGGAGAGCAGTCTCATTTCTTCCGGGCAAGTATCCCAACTCCTGTTGCCAGATGTAGCGTCCTCCCTAGCCTGGGACCATGCAAATGAATATGTCACACATGGAGCTCTGTAGCAGACGTCTTTATTCCTCAGCATACGATCACACACTGCACTCTCATTACATCATAATCATTAATAACCACACCTTAGCACCTCCCAGAAAATTACGTAATTCCTCTGAGTCCGCCCAGGCCCAGAAGGATCCTAGCGCACATAGTCTCATGACACTACAGTATTTGAATCTCGTCATCTTTCAACCAATTTGATGGGTGATCTTTAATTTAAATTGCTGCATTTGCTATTAAAACTACACCAACTCCGCCACTTTTCTATTTATTTTTGAAAACGTACACACCTTCAACCAATGTGGTAGGTGACATAAACATAAAGAAAATACATCAGCTACCAAATAAAAATTAAATAGTTTTCTTTGGGGAAGAGCAGAAAACCCCATTTGAAATCACCTTTGTAACTTATTCACCTTGTAATCATGTGTTGGACCCTTGTTCTTGTGTATCATACGAGTAACCAACATCATACCGCATTTCTCAAAAAGTAGGTTTCAGAAAAATGTGTCTTTATTTACGTTTTCAATCTTATTTTGCTTCATGGTTGCTTATACGAGCGATTGCTTTTGTTTCCAAAATTTAAGCAACCCTCAGTCAAATTCCACAAATTAGGTCTAGGAATTGTTTGTGAGTACCCAGTGCTTTTACTTTTTTTGCTGTTTTAGGTGACAGTGCACCAATGTCAATGATCTCTTCAGCATGAACTTTTTAATTTGTATGTAATGTAATGTAATGTAAATTGAGCTTGTATAGCGCGTACTGTCACCCCACGGGTATCCTGGCGCTGAGACTTACCCTGTTGTCAGTGTACATATAGACGACCTGCCCACAGATAATGAATAACTCGGGAATAGCCAAGTCTTCAAACTCTTCCTGAATGGGAGCAAAGTCAGAATTTGTCTAATATTTATGGGGAGATCATTCCAGAGTCGTGAGGCTGCTACGCCAAAAGCTCTGCCACCCGTCCTAGTCTTCCTAAATCTCGTAGTAATTACCAAATTTGTACTTGATGAGCGGAGGTTTCTCCTGGGAACATACCAATATGCATATAAAGTTGATATAACTGTTCATGTTGATGGATGTGCTGCACAGGTCGGGCATTAGGAGGGGATTCCGAGTACCGACAACCAGTTTTTGCTTCTACAATATCTGATGTATTTTTCCTTCCCTATGCAGTCACCAAAAACGTAATCCTCATCCCAGTGCAATATATATTCCCACACTGACTGATTCCTCTTGTTTGCTATCAATTTAAAGACAATTAATTAAGACACTAGAGACAAATGTGTAAGTAACGAAGTCAAGGAAAAATATTGATATAATTAAAAATGGTCAGGAGAGCCAAAATGGAAGAAAAGGAGTTGTAAAACTTTTAAAATCTTGTCTAAAGAACCGAAGTCACTCTGGAGATTTCTAAAACGTAAGGGTCAAGCAAAACAGTCCAAAGGGGCACAAGTAGCCCAGAATTACATATTTTCAATAGTCATTAAATGTAAATGCATCTCCACTTTTTCACCCTACATGTTCGAGCACATGCTAATGCAATATTCAGAAATGCAGTGCTAGAATATTTGTGGCAACTAGATACCATATCTGCATTATATGTATTATAATGTGTCAGCTGAGTTTGATGTAGATTAAATTAATGTATCTGAATTAAACCGAAATCGCCAGGCACCTATACCTTATGGCTGCATTTTCATGTAGTCATTTCAGTCTGTAGAGGTTTCGTGAAACACATGGCACTTTAGTGAAGGGCGTTGCCTGAACTACTTCCGGTTTTTAATGTTATTTGATAACTAGTTGTACTTTTGGATCATGTCCTTTGCGATTAGCTTCATATGATCACTTATTTTTTTATATGAAATTTCTCATCAAGACAATTCAGTGAACTCATTGTCACTGAGGAATTGGTCAATGCAGGTTCATCTGCTGGTTGCTTTCATATCAAAATTAGACATCTGATTTCAATTATGAAAGTTAATATTCCTCAGAGAATGTTGGGATTTCCACGGAATTGCCAAATGCTAAGAGCTATATTGGAAATGTATCTTTTCTCCTCACAGGTTCTGGAATGTAACATTCTGCAGAGATGTAATATCATTTTACACATTTTGATTTTTTTAAACATTAACTTGGAATAATTCCAAGCAAATCACTTGTTTGTCAGCTTTTTTAAAAAGTGATATTTAAAAATACGGGTTAGTTCCGATTATGAATTTTGCAGCGAATGCATCTTAAAGGACGCACATATTTAATCATAAAACAACACAGATGTTTATCGTTATTATTTAGAACAACATGTATTTAAACAGTAAGAAAGGCATCTGGTTTAAAGAACATTGTCAAGCAAGAAGGCCAGCATTTTGAATTTGGTAGTCTGTGAATAAATGTGATAAATGACAAATTACCCTTCTAAATATGTAATAAACAGCACATTTTCCAGCAAACTGCATTCAGCTGCCAAAAAGCTTTCTTAAGTGATGAGGGAAAAATACAGCATGATTTAGCAGCATGTCGCTTGTGACAAAAGATTTGCATATAAACATGTTTAATAATTTTTCAAATGTTAACTCATAAATTAATTACTTTTTCATTACAATAGTCTTTAAGTCCAGGTGATTCTTTTCAGAGACTGGATCATCCATTATTTTCAGGATTCTGAGCCTGAATATTTCAGTAGGGAATCAAATATCAGTTGTGCGCCCACTTTGGCACAATCAGCCTCACAGTAGTCGTAAACTCTGCTACAGTGTTGTGCACAATTTAAATTTTATTTGCAAACCTTCGTAAAACTGTCAGCCTTAACACTTCATTAAGTTGCTAACTTTGTCAACTCCGCAAACCTTGCCTGTAGTGAATACTCGCACATCAAAATGTTTTTGGTGAAAATTTCTTGCAAAGCATTTTTTTGCATCTGAATACTTATGCTACAAGTTTTGCTTGTTTTTCAGAGAGTGTTTTCCTACAAAACCTACGTTTTTGCGGGATTAAAAAAAGAACAATCTATGTGAAGGCTAAGGGGCCGATTCCGATCTCGGTCGGAGGCGGACCCAATACCATTCGGTCGGGAAAAAAGCCATGCGAAAGCCTGTTTCCCGACCGAACCGTACGCGGGTCCGGCCGAGCGAGTACGATGCGACTCGCCGACCGACTCGTCCGGGCGTCCCGACAACTCCGACCGACTCGGCTCGGACTCGAACCGCTCCGACCGACTCGGTCGGACCCGAGTCGCACCGCGCAATGGAGACGTTTTCCGGCCGGGTAAGTACGATGCGCACCTCGACCGCTCCGACCGACTCGCGCCCGTCCGACTCGAACTCGCTGTCGGAGCCGTACTTTGGGGGTCCGTGTCGGACCCCCTGTACGCGTACTCCGTGCGAGGCGCACACAGGGGGACCCAAGGGTCCCCCTACCTGTGCGTGTACGCCGCGAGCGCCTCGCGGCGTACTCGCTGTAGGGGGCGCCCTTGTCCGCCTCGCACCCATTGAGGCAATGGGAGCCCGCGTACGCGTTGTACGACCGGCTCCCATTGAGTTCAATGGGAGTCCGACCGACTCGTGTCCGATAACATACGGACGCATCGTACTCGTTCGGTCGGACTGCACGGGTCCGATTCGGTCGGAAATCTCTCCGGGTCCGGCTCGGTCGGAGAGATTTCCGGCCCGAATCGGAATCGACCCCTAAGTTTGGAAAAAAAACTCATGGAATGATTTTTCAGTGGAAAATCATTGCTACTTCACGCGCATTTTTTGCTGATAAATAGATCTTTAACTGTGCTTTTTCCTATATCAGATATTTACCAAGTGCAAAACAGGGAAAACATATAGATCGAAAAAACAGAGGAAGAAAAAGATGGCAAAACGCATCACAAAAAAACCTGCAAGTGCGAGAAAAAGGGGCAGGTGGTGTCTGGTAGTGGATTAAGGACTACCGGACTTGGTATTTCGCCCGCCCACATTTAATTAATTGAACCTGCTCCCTTTCTTTTTAAGTTTGAAAGTAATTTTTATTAGAGTTTAATTAAAATACAATAAAATTATACATTACAGTTAAAGGTAAAAATTATACAGTAAAACACATTTGTAGGGATGAAAAGGAAAGGGGGAATGGGAATACATTGTATATAGCATCAAATCGTCTGGTAATGTAATTATGCGAACATAATTAATAAATAGCAATCAAACAATGCTACATAAGGCAAACAATAGCTATTAACACTAATAGGGAAGTCAAGGGGGTTGTGAAACTTCCCTTTGTTCAGGAGTGCATCTAAAAGCTCTATTTGCATGTCTTTCTAAGAAGTTTGCAACAGGAAGCCATAAACAAGATCGTTTTAAAACAAGGGACATAGGGTGCATGTAGGCAGTATCCAGTCTATGATGATAGCATACTGCATACCACTGTGCCTGAAAGGACAATCTTGTGATATCTCTCCAGTTGTTGGTGATTTGTTTGAATGCAACTGCTAAGAGTAAATCTATTAATTGTAGGTTGAGAGAATTTGCGTCCCAATCATCTGATAAACTGCCTAAGAAAATATTGATGATGGAAAAAAGCATTATGGAGCCTATTATCATAGAACTTATTATGCCAAATAGATGAATTCAAAAAAGTAGGAAAGGTAGTGGGGGTAGTGGATAATATAGGTTCTAATAATTTACACAAATATTTAAGTATGAGGGTGGAAAGAGTTTGAAGTTTACGAGTAAATTACAAGTATTTTTGAAAAGTAAAAGGTAAAAGAAATTGTCTTTCAAGAGTCAAATATCCAAAAAGCAGATTGACATAACAAAAAGGCCTTATGGTATGTGGGAAAATGAGGAAAGTTAACACCACCCTGATTTAGGTCGTGTTAATCTAAGCATTAACATGCTTGACATTTTTTTATTCCAATGGAAAGAAGAAAGTAATATATTAATTTTCTTAAAGTCCTTAGGCGGTATAGGGATCAGTATTTTGGAGATAGTAAATGATATGATGGGAGCAAGCATCATTTTAATAGTATAAAGATGTACCATGAAAAGTGGTAATTTAATATTTAGTTCTGTCAGTTTCTGAAGACATTTTCCTATGTTTATTGACTTGGACGTTTTAATATTTTGAGCAAACCATATACCAAGATATTTGATATGTTGAATGTTCCACGCTGGAAGTTAAAAAGTCATGCCTGAAAGTAAATTTGGTCAAAGGTAAGATTTCACATTTATCATTGTTCACTTAAACCCAGATACTGAAGCATATGAGGAAACTTCATGTACGAAAGCCAGAATTGAAGAATGAGGTTGAGACATAAATAACAAGACATCATCAGTATATGGTGCTGGTTTAATTTGTTTGCTTTCATATGCATATCCATGAATGTCAATATGTTGTCTTGTTTTAGACAAAAAGGGCTCCAACGCTAAGTTAAAAAGAAAAGGAGAGTGGACATCCCTGTCTGACACCCCTACCTAAAGTGAAATATGAGGAAGTGAGGCCATTTGCAGAAATAGCTGATCTTGGAGATGTATATAGGAGCAACATCAAAGAGATAATTTTTGGGCCAAATACAAACCACTTAATGGTATGAAAAATAAAAGGCCAAGAGCCAATCAAAAGCTTTCTCAGCATCTAGGGCAATTGCTGCTAAGGGAGTAGGGACATAAGAGGATTTTGATAAAATATCAAAAAATAAACAAGTATTATTTGATATGTATCTTCCTTTAACAAAGCATGATTGTTCTTTACCAAAGAGTTTAGGGATAAATGATTCTAGTCTTAAGGTTAAGGTCTTTGAGAAAATGTTATAGTCTGTGTCCAAAAATGAGGTAGGTCTGTCATTTTTGCAATAATGAGCATCTTTCCGTTCTTTTGGGATTAAGCATATAAGAGCGCCTAAAAAAGGAACCCGTAGATTTCTGTGCGTGTGTGAAGGATGTTATAAGAGTATGACGCTTGGGGAGAAGTAGGCTAGAAAAGTGTGCGTAAAATTCGACAGTGAGACCATCTGGTCCAGGAGCTTTATCTTTTTTAAGAATATTTAGAGCATAATGAAGTTTTGTTTGCGTAGTATCACACTCTAATAATGTGAGATCAAGTTGAGGATCAAAGGTTTTTTGTATGTTGGACTTGTATCAAGTGATATCAGAATCAGCAGGTGCATCTTCTGGGTTGTATAGTGCCTTATAAAAATTGACAAATTCATTTAAAATTTCAGAGTCGTCATATTTCGGTAGTTGTTGTGAGTCTATAATTGCTTCAAATTTGAGTTTATTACTTTTGATTTTAAGGTTCTTTGCTAATAATTTGCCAGATTTGTTTTGGCCCCCATAAAATGTTGTGTTCAAATCCAACAAATAAGTAGAAGCTTGATCTGTGGAAAATGTATTAAATTGGAGGTTCGTGTTGATAAGATCAGTTAAACATTCTTTTGATTTAGAGGTATAGTAAACATGTTCTAAGTTTTTTGTTTTTTTTAACATTTCTGCAGCATAAATATGGGATTGCTTTCTTTTCTTAGAGACATAGCTAATGATGAAATCATTAGCCGAGGCTTTAAAGGCATCCCATATAATATAGAAAGGCAAGTTGTCTGTGATATTAAACTGAAAATATTCATGAAAAAAAGAAGTAAAAGATGAAGTGAAGTTAGGGTCTAAGAGGAGAGAATTGTTAAAATGTCATCATTTTGGTAAGTTGGGCTTGGGGAGTATATCCAGAAGCATAGAAACAGGGGCATGATCAGACACCGAAATAGTGCCTATGTCAGCTGAATGTAAGGTTTGAGAAAGATTATGGGTGAGAAAAATATAATCTATGCAAGATTGTGTGTGGTGAGCTTGGAAGAAATAAGTATATTCTCTCAAAGTGGAATTACACAGTCTCCAAGCATCTATTAAACAGACCCGCCAGGATTTTGCGATTTGCAAAAAAATTCTAGAAATCGGCACTTTTGTAAAAATGCCATGATTTTTACAAAAGTGCCCGCAAAATATGTTAGCTGCTGTTCACCCTCTCTTTACTGGCTCTGTGCTGCCACTTACCCAGTAAAGAGAGGGTGGGCAACAGGTCAGCAGGCAGCAGAGGTTTTAAATGCCTCTGCTCTCTGCCTTTCAAATGTACCTAGCCCCCTCCTGAGCAATAGCCTGCCACCTCACACTTTTGTGTGCCCCCTGCGGACTAACCCTTAACCTCACACATGTCTCCTATTGTTTTTTTATCTAGCCTCAACCTTCTCTGCTGCCACCCTCTCCCCACCCCTCCCAACCCTGCTGCCCTGCACGCATAGATTGTCTGATGTCAAACAGAGCAGGTTTTCTTATTGTAATCTGCTCTCTTTGACATCAGACACCCTCCAATTCCAAGTGCTGTGCTGCTGGAGACTCTACAAAGTTACAGACTGTGACATAGCACAATCTCCAGCAGTGACAGAGCACAAGCCTTCGGTATTTTTGTAGCAGGCACATTCTTTGCTCACCGCAAAAATACTGTGAATTTTGAAGTTTTGGGCAGCAAATTTTGCATTTTCTTGCCACAAAATTTGCCACCCAAAGCCGCAAAATCCTGGGGGGTCTGATTAAATGTCTTCGAGTGCATAAGTAAATGGTTTTCATGATTTGTTGGGTGTATAGTAAGTAGTGGAGTTTCGATCAATAAATGGATCAACAATTTGATTGCAATCGCCAGCAAAAATAAGATTATCCTCTGGATATTGCATAAGACATTGGGCTACACGGGACCAAAAGTGACATTCTGTATTGGTATGTCCATAAACTTTAAGGAAGGAAATTGGAATTTTAGCAATTAATAGTTTGGTATATAA
Source organism: Calotriton arnoldi (assembly GCA_963921515.1). Taxonomy (NCBI): domain Eukaryota; kingdom Metazoa; phylum Chordata; class Amphibia; order Caudata; family Salamandridae; genus Calotriton; species Calotriton arnoldi. The sequence continues at coordinate 434,033 of CAWUFW010005013.1, forward strand.
CCATCGTCCATTGTCATCAGATTCCTGGGTTAACAGTTTTTAATATCCAGCGATTTATGACATAGTTTTATAATGCCATTTTTCTTCCCATTTCCCGGAGAAAATAATACTTCATCCACCCAACCTCATTTCAATTTCATGGACTCATTTTCAGTTAAATGTGATTCCTAAATGAGTGCTATCTTGGCTCCTATATTTGATAAATGTGTTAGAACCCACTGCCGTTTAATTGGGAATTCAATCCATTGACGTTCCAAGAAACAATTTTCAAAGTCAGGAACAAAGCACAATACAAGATATTAAACCAGACATATCATAGATAATATTAAACAAAAACCATATAATAAAAACTGCATGCAAATACATTGAGAGAGATTGTAAGAGTTAAAAGCAAAGATTTAAAAAGGACTAGTACGAAAAGAATGCAAAAAAAGAGTAGCTGTAAATTAGTGTAGTGAGTGGAAGAAAAAACATTAATAAGAGGACAAATAGAAAGTATAACATACCCAAGGATCTAAACAATAGACTGGGTGAGACCACATGGAAACAGATGACGCATCCTAGCTCCACGGAGAAAGGCATCAGGAGAGCTACGGTACGTGGAACAAGTAACAAGGTAAGGCACACATGGGTACGACAATACCTGCGGGAAGAAAAGAAAATGATTAAGAGAGCATCATTTAATCTGATGAACAAGTTAATATTAAGATTTGAAATAAGCTTAACACTAAGAGAAACATTCTGTTTGCGTGCCAAAGATCATCAATGTAGAAGGATCTGAAAGCTGAAAGATTATGGTTTAGATGGTCCAGATGTAGCCATAGTCTCCATCTTGCATGTTTCAATAAAAGCCTTCAGTCTGGTAGGATTGTTGTAGGTGAATGTCTTATTCTTATAAGTTACCTTAAATAGGCAAGGATGAAATAGGCCAAAACAGGCACCTAGGGAGTGGTGTGCAGGTGTCAAGCTGAGAAAATCTCTACATCTGTCTGCAGCGCTTTTTGCATAGTTTTGAGAGAAATATAATGTATTTCCTGACCAAGAGACATGTTTAAATGATCTTACCACTGAAAGTATCTTGAGTAAGTCTGTATATTCTAGAAAATATAGTAAAACTCCTCAGTCGACTAGAGGTGGATGCAACAGCTGGTTGATGACCTAATCTGTGGGCGCGCTGAATATTAAGTGAAGTCATCTCTGGCATTTTCAGCACCTTTGGAAGAAAAGATTTAAAGAAGGTAATCAGCTCTGTACCTTCCGTTCCTTTAGTAAATGAAAACTGAATCCCATTAGACCTGTATTTCTTCACTGTTGGCTTATCTAAGCTCTATGGGCTAACCAATGAATTGACAATACTTACAGATTATACTACTAGACATACTTTCTTTTGCTTATTTCTTTATTTTTGTTTTTTTGTAATAATTTTAGACATATCTTTTATATGAACTACCTTTCTATACATACAATTCTCGTCAGCACCAAATACCCAATTCTTCTACAATGTAATACTTTCTTTTGTATCAGACAAGAGCCTTTAAAAAGTAGAAATTATACAGACAATGTCCACTCTCTCCTTATACACTATGACACACATTGACATAAAAGTGAAACTGATGGGTGAAGAGAATCAAATATTTTACCATTGTAACAACAAGCGCTACAAGTTGTATACAATGGAAAAAAACCTGAAAAAAGTCATCAAAACATTGCAGAAACCAGTGAATCACAACAAGAAAGTCTTCTGAGAAAGCAATGACAATCAAACCCAATGCCCATCCACTTAGAAGATCGATTGCCCTCCTCGTCCACCTCCAACAACTGATCAGAAAGCAGAGCATCCTCAACGTATTATCTATGGTTTAGCCAGAACAAGCGCCAAAGGGATTGATGAAAGAACAAAGTACAGAGTATGTGAGTCTCAAAGGGTAAACATGTTTTTATCTGCAGTTAGTAATTTCCAAGACTAAGTTTTCAGTCGAGTAGCTGATCTAAACAGTGAGGTCAAAGCATTTGCAGCGGATTTGTATGCCCTCCCGAACTGCATGCGTGCATACATTCGAAAATATGAATGTATAATGAGTTCCTAGCAGCAACGTAACCATCAACCTTCAGTTAAGTTTGCACTCTTTGAAAAAGCAAATGTGGTATTAAAGCCACTCTTGAGCGCTGGCTATAGGTTCACCTCAGTGAGATCAGAGAAATAACGGTCAACATTGATGAAACTGTATTTATCCATAATAATGAAATTAAGATTTCTCTGGTGAGAAAGTACAATGACAGAATTCGTTTTTGCCAGTCTTACAAAAAGAATGAGTCACTTATGGCATTCTCAAAAAGAACAATTGATGGACAGAATGCAGAACAATGTCATACATTCACCCCAGTAGAAAGATCTGGGCCTAAATCCATCGTTTTTCTGCTCCCCATGCCATTCCAGTTTGAACCTAGCCATATGCAAATCAGTCTTGACCCTGCGCTCATTGGGAACAGTCCAGCCCGAACTGCCAGGGCAGGTCCTCCCTGGACTGGAAACAAGCATCCTAGGACCGGTTTCTGGGTTTCACCCCTCTTCAGCCAGTTAAGCTGGACTCCAGTGGCATGGAGAGCACGGGACCCACGTCTGGGCATACCCGTCCCACTCGGGGTGACAAATGCAAAAAGAACAATTGATGGACAGAATGAAGAACAATTTCATACATTCACCCCAGTACAAAGATCTGGGCCTAAATCCATCGTTTTTTTGCTCCACATGCCATTCCAGTTTGAACCCAGCCATATGCAAATCAGTATTGACCCTTCGCCCTTGCTCACTTTGCCACTAGATTCAAGCTAGCCTGGCTGATGAGGGCTGTTAGCCCGAAACTGGTCCCAGGATGCTTGTTTCTGGTCCCGGGAAGACATGCCTTGGCAGTTCGGGCTGGGCTGTTCCCATGAAGCACAGGGTCAAGACTGATTTGCATATAGCTGTGTCTGAACTGGGGTGGCGAAGTGAGCTAAAGAACGATGATGGATTAAACCCAGATCTGTGACTGGGGGTGTGTCTGAAAAGTTACAGCGCTCCGTCCATCATCTCCTTGTGTTTGCTTTGTTCGCCCTAAGTTGGCAGGGTATGCCCAGACGTGGGTCCCTTGCTCACTTTGCCACTGGATTCAAGCTAGCCTGGCTGATGAGGGCTGTTAGCCCGAAACCGGTCCCGTGATGCTTATTTCCGGTCCAGGGAAGACAGGGCTTGGCAGTTTGGGCTAGACTGTTCCCATGAGGCGCAGGGTCAAGACTGATTTGCATATAGCTGTGTCTGAACTGGGGTGGCGAAGTGAGCTAAAGAACAATGATGGATTAAACTCAGATCTGTGACTGGGGGTGTGTCTGAAAAGTTTCAGCGCTCCGTCCATCATCTCCTTGTGTTTACTTATGGCGTTCTCAGCTGATTTGACTCCTGAAGTTCTTGCTGCCAAAATAGGATCACAGGATGCAGTAAAATCAGCAGAATCTATTTTAAGAAATATCCTGAAAGATTTAGATTTTGAACTTAATGACACATTTTGTGAGGCCCCAGAGCTCCGCAAATAATGGGAGTCCACATGAATGCCTGATGTTGTCTTAACATTTGTTACAACATTAATGTTTAATATCAGCAAAGCAAAACTATTACAAGCTAAAGTTCTTGAGTTCGGAACAGAAGCCAACAACATTGATGATGGCTTTGAAGATATAAGCGAAGAAATGGAAGACAGTCCCATGAACCAACAGGCTTATGCTGTGCAAATGTACTGTCTTTTCCAAATCATGTGTTATGAATTACATCACGGCAAAATAAAACCCTGCTACACATGATGACTGCCACACAATCTGTGACTAGTGCAAAAGTAGAGAGCTAAATACTTCAATGAATATGATTGGTGTATCAACAACTTATAATGACATAGTACGGAGCAGGAACTTGTTAGCAGCTCATGCTGCAAAATCTTGTAAATCCGACAGCATACCACTTCCAAGTCACTCTACCAGGAAAGGATTTACAATTGCTGCTCTTGATAATTTTGATTTTGAAGACAGCTCTTCTTTGTCTGGAACATCCAGTAATGAATGGTAATGAATAAAATTTATTACACAGTTACTTGAAACCATTTGCAGTATAACTTACACCAATGAAAGTAAAACAAAAACATGATTACTTAAAATCCTTCACAGTGCATCTAACATTAAAAAGAGTTCACATGAGATTCTAACCGATTTCAATTCCGAGAAAAATACTATTTATGTTAAAAGGAAAAAGAGTTATATAAACCGCAGTGCGACAGAATTTGATGTGTCATTTTAAAAGGTGCCTTAATCAAATCAGCGATACCAAAGGGGATGATGGACGGAGCGCTTGAGCAAATCAAACACTCACCCCCAGTCAAGTGATCTGGGTTTAATCCATCATCATTCTTTAGCTCACTCCACCACCCCAGTTCAGACATGGCCATATGCAAATCAGTCTGACCCTGTGCCTCATGGGAACAGTCCAGCCGAACTGCCAAGCCATGTCTTCCCTGGACCGGAAACAAGCATCCTGGGACCGGTTTCTGGCTATTCAGCCGTCATCAGCCAGGCTAGCTTGAATCCAGTGGCAAAGTGAGCAAGGGACCCACATCTGGGCATACCCTGCCAACTTAGGGCGAACAAAGCGATACCAAAGGGGAGGATGGACGGAGCACTTGAGCAAATCAAACCCTCACCCCCAGTCAAGTGATCTGGGTTTAATCCATCATCATTCTTTAGCTCACTCCACCATGCATATGGCCATGTCTGAACTGGGGTGGTGGAGTGAGCTAAAGAATGATGATGGATTAAACCCAGATCAGTTGACTGGGGGTGAGTGTTTGATTTGCTCAAACGCTCCGTCCATCATCCCCTTTGGTATCGCTTTGTTCGCCCTAAGTTGGCAGGGTATGCCCAGACGTGGGTCCCTTGCTCACTTTGCCACTGGATTCAAGCTAGCCTGGCTGATGACGGCTGAATAGCCAGAAACCGGTCCCAGGATACTTGTTTCGGGTCCAGGGAAGACATGGCTTGGCAGTTCGGGCTGGACTGTTCCCATGAGGCACAGGGTCAGACTGATTTGCATATGGCCATGTCTGAACTGGGGTGGTGGAGTGAGCTAAAGAATGATGATGGATTAAACCCAGATCAGTTGACTGGGGGTGAGTGTTTGATTTGCTCAAACGCTCCATCCATCATCCCCTTTGGTATCGCTTTGTTCGCCCTAAGTTGGCAGGGTATGCCCAGACGTGGGTCCCTTGCTCACTTTGCCACTGGATTCAAGCTAGCCTGGCTGATGACGGCTGAATAGCCAGAAACCGGTCCCAGGATACTTGTTTCGGGTCCAGGGAAGACATGGCTTGGCAGTTCGGGCTGGACTGTTCCCATGAGGCACAGGGTCAGACTGATTTGCATATGGCCATGTCTGAACTGGGGTGGTGGAGTGAGCTAAAGAATGATGATGGATTAAACCCAGATCAGTTGACTGGGGGTGAGTGTTTGATTTGCTCAAATGCTCCATCCATCATCCCCTTTGGTATCGCTTTGTTCGCCCTAAGTTGGCAGGGTATGCCCAGACGTGGGTCCCTTGCTCACTTTGCCACTGGATTCAAGCTAGCCTGGCTGATGATGGCTGAATAGCCAGAAACCGGTCCCAGGATACTTGTTTCCGGTCCAGGGAAGACATGGCTTGGCAGTTCGGGCTGGACTGTTCCCATGAGGCACAGGGTCAGACTGATTTGCATATGGCCATGTCTGAACTGGGGTGGTGGAGTGAGCTAAAGAATGATGATGGATTAAACCCAGATCAGTTGACTGGGGGTGAGTGTTTGATTTGCTCAAACGCTCCGTCCATCATCCCCTTTGGTATCGCTTTAATCAAATCAGCAGCAAGTCTATTTTCTAGGAGATGGCTTGATGCAGTTCTAGACTCCTCCGGTGTTGCCAGGACCACCTTCTTCAGTAAGTCTGGTGCGCAGCTCGTCCATATATCTCCCAAATTTAGCCAAGTCTGTCGGTAGGGTGCAAAGAAATAGAACCAAAGCTGCTTCTTTCACTGTCCGAACTCCTTTGCATAGCCACATTAGCTTTAGAAGTTTCTGACGAGACTGTAACAGGCCGGGGCAGCAGCACATCAAATGTAGCAGGGATTCTGTTTTAAAATTGCAAATTCTACAGTTGATTTTAAGATCAAGGGATTTCCACCCGGGATTTAGTTCTTTAATTGGGAGGGGCACTAGTCTGGCCCACAGAATGTTTTTAGGGCCTTCCTCCCCAATGCTTGGCTAAGGTAAGGCTGGGTTTTATGCTCCTTGTATGTTGCGATCAGCCCAGGTTGACCTCCTCCCATTTCCTAATGTGCTATGTCAGTTTTGCGTGACAGTTGATAGCATTGTTTGTTGATTGCATTTTTAATGGCCGGGTAGTTTATGTCCTCTTGACCCCAGTTCTATATTGCCAGGTCCAGTGTTTCCACTGCTTTCTGCATATAGAGTTGCCATGGGTTGGTTGTCCCTCCGTAGATCGGTTTTAGCATGCTCTTCAAGCTGCCAGCAGGGGCTTTAAATACTTGGTAGTAGTATTTCGCCTGCATACCCAGGCATTCTTTGTTTTGTTGCACCAGACCAAACTCCAGGCGGATCAGGCTATTACGAGTGTATTTTGGTAGCTTGAATATGCGTTTATACGCCTGGCATTGTGCTTTTTCTAGCATAATGTCCATTTTGCCTGGAAATGCCTGCTGTGCGTACCCCGCAATTGCCCTAATTTTAGATTGTAGTACCTTTCTGATTGGGACTGTCGTTGGACTTTGCATTTTCTCTTGTGTAATTTGCACAGAGCGTAAATTGTCGATTGTACTTTGGAGTTCATTTTATGTAGATGTAGAGTTGCTTTACCCGAGTCGCTTAGCCAGCACCCAAGGTAATTATAGGATTTCGAAGCAGAGATTATTTCTTTTCCCACATGCCATTTATTTAAGTTGTGCTTTTTTTGCGCAGTGCTCGAAAATCATTACTTTGGTTTTATGAGAGTTTATTGTTAATTCATTTATCTCGTTATAAGTGTTTAAGGCATTTAGACCCCTTTGTAGTCCAATTTTAGTATGGTCCATCACCACTAGATCGTCTGCATATTGTAATATTTGAAATTTGTTCGCTCCAATTTTAGGGATTGAAAGGTTGGCATTATGGAGCATTTTGCCCAGATCTGCTGTATATAAGTTAAAAAGTGTAGGGGCAAGTACGCATCCCTGTTTTAGGCCTCGATTTTGTGAAGCACTTTTTTGTTGTGGTGTTATCTACTAGCTTGACTTTAATCCAAGTATTACTGTACAGCGAAATAATGGCATTGAGGAGACCTGCTGAAATTTGCCAGTTGCGCAATTTGGTCCAAAGCTTGCATTGAGTCACCCCAACGAAAGCTGCTGAGTAGTCTACAAAACAGGCGAAGACTGTTTTTTTTATTTTTGACATTTGCTTGCTGGCTTAGGTATGATATGGCCACAATATTATCGATTGTTGAGCAGCCTTTTTGGTAGGAGGGGAGGATTTCATTCTCTTCGATCCATCTGTTCAATTCTGTCAATAAGGTGCTTGCGTAGGCTTTCCCTTCGATGTCCAGGAGGGCAATTAATCTGTAGTTTTTTGGTTCTGTGTTGTCTCCTTTCTTAAATATTAGTTGTAAGAATGACCCGCGCCATGAGTCTGGCACCTTAGCTTGTAGTCGGCATTCAGTGAATAGGTTGGATAGAACTCTACCCCAGTATGCCGAGTCTTCTTTAAACATTGCTCCCGGTAGGCCATTAGGACCAGGTGCCCTCTCTTTTCTTATCTTTTTTTATTATTTTTTCAATGGCTAAGCCGTCTTGCTCTTTATGCCCGACTTCAGATGTAAGCTCCACTTCGTTGTTTGTACTCTCCATAGGGCATTCCTCTATACCAGGATAAATGCGTTCTTCGTTTTCTATATAGATTGTAGAGACATATCTCAACCAAGCATCTGCATGGACAGAATTGCGCCGGTCCACTTTGTCGTTTTTCAAGCGAGCTATATATTGCCAAAGTTGTCGGTGTTTATGGGGCTTTGTTAGCTCATGGATCTTGATCCAATCTTCCTCTAGTTTATTCTGTTTGAGCGTCCATAGCAGATGTTTGCACACATTATAGAGTTCTTTGCACTTGTCCCATGTTCTTTGCGTGCCGACAATCCTGTGAGCTCTTTTTGCCTTTTTTAGGTTACGTGTGATGTCACTGAGTTCTGTGTTACTATGCCGGGTTTGTGTTGTGGATTTAAATTTTGGTTGGAAATTTGCTTTCTTGTTATTACTGAGAGCTGTTTTCAAGGCGGAGGTCCACTCTATCCAGTTTTCCATGCTGGGCTCAATACCAGGATGATTGCCTCTGCCTTCTTGTTCCTCTTTCCATGAATTTAATATGGTGGTCTTATGCTCATTCCATTTTATCCTTCTGACTAGTGAGTGTTCCTCAATGCCTGTTGAGTGAGCTACAATGGAAACTTGTTCCCGTTGTTTAATAATAATACTCAATTCAACCTGGAGAATTGCATGATCACTAGTATCATGTGCTTTCATTTCAAAGGGAGCTATTTTGCGATTAAGTTGATTGCACAGAAAGATATAGTCAATTGTCGTGCAAGTCTTGAATGTAGCCGCTCTTGATTGATTTAGGTCTGAACTTTTTAGTAGTTCCTCGGTTGACTTGAGGTCATAGTTTTGTAGGAAGGTATTAAAAATTCTTTCAGGGCTAGTTAAATGCATCCTCTCGCTCGACTTCATTCCCAGGTGGTGCAGATTGAATTCACCCGCAATCCCTTTGGCTGGTAGCAAATGAGTACATCAAATTTCTTGTATTGAAGTAATCATATATTTTGTAGCCTCCAATTTTGACTGACCATGTACGTTTAAATATACATTTATTATGAGCATTGAAGCGCTGCCTTCCCTGTCCCCTTTTTCCTCCACTACAAGTGCCTGTAACATATCTGACTCGGTTTTTATTTTCCTTGCTGTAAATTGTTTTGCATGTTTTATATAAATCGAGGTCCCACCCGATGGTCTGCCATACCGGTTGCGTTTAGTTGCTAGTTTATGGAAACCGGCATAGCCTTCCAGATGTACGGGCTCTGTGGCACAAGTTTCTTGTAGGCATAGAATGTCGCCTTCCTGCAGTTTATTTATTGCTGTTACTTGTTTGAGAGCTTTATGTATGCCCGCAACATTCCAGGAGACCATTTTAAGACTGGAGTTATTGTTTTGGTTGGGGCATAGAGTACTAGTCTTTGCCGCTATTGACGGATTTGTGATAAGCTGCTCTTGTGGGACCACTGAAACATTAGGAATAACGAGTGAGACACTGTGTCTCACTACTTGTCCTGCTGTGTTGATCCCTCAGTCGGATTTTTTTGAAGTACATCATTTTTTACTATTCTGTTTCTGATAGTGTCCTCCTGTGTTCTTACCGATATACTTAAGTTTTTATAATTCTGATCTAGTTGTATTTTCGTGGTGCCTCTCAATATGCGATGCGAATGTTCCTTTGCTTTCTTTGTGTATTTAGCGATGTTTGATGATTCGAGTAAAATTAGCGGATACTTTTCTTGCTCTGGTTCCATTATTGCTATCCCCCAATTTTTAAAGATTTCTTTTTCCCTGAGCACCGCTTCTGAGATTTGCTGATTTACCCAAGTCACTACAGTATGTTCCTGGGGGGTATATCTACGTCTCTTGGTTCAAATTGAACACTGACCATATCTACACTTGTTATGTTAGACAGTGATGGTATGTGTTGAAGGAGCCTTAGTAGATTTCCCCTGTTTAGTGTGTCATGCCTACCCTTTGAGTTATAGAGTGGTTGAAAAATGCTTTTGCATGTGTTGCTTATGTAGGCAGGATTGGATATGTTACCAGTCACAGGCTGTGGGTGTTTTATTCCTTCACGGGGTGTCTCTCTAGGAAGATTGGATATGTTACCAGTCACAGGCTGGTGGTATTTTATTCCTTCACAGGGTGTCTCTTTAGGAAGATCACAAACAGTTTTATCCAGGCAGATTTCTGTTATAGCTTGTGGACCTTTCTTTGCTGCCTCCACCTGCGCAATGTACTCTACTTCTCGGGTAGCTGATAAGGTAGTGGTGTTAACCGTGGCAGGACCTTCTCCTAAAGGTTTATTTTGTTTTTGCATCTTAGTAAAGATCGGGTATGGCTTTTTGTTCGATTGCCTGTCCTGATTTTGAGCCGATTTTATTGTTGGCTCTGTCGAGGCATACGTTGACTGTCTCCAACTTCTTCTAATTTGTGTAGTCTTTTGGCACTTCAGTTGTTTCCTCAGTCTTTTCTTCATACGTCGTGACAAATTGACCTGCATAATTTGGGTTAAGTCTTCATGCTTACCCTCCTTGTCCGGCTTTTCACTATTGACTATTAGTTACTAAGTCTGTGTTTTTGTTTGTACTGACCTCTCTTGGATCCTTTTTCGTAATAATTTGCTGGGACATAGCAGGTATTTTATTACAACCAAGTTAGTTACTTTTATTTTTAGATCCTCAATTAAGGTGGTCAGGACTTCCGGGATTGTTGCTAATTTGTCAATTGTTGGGCAACAGGCACACTCCGGGGCCGATTCCGATTCGGGCCGGAAATCTCTCCGACCGAGCCGGACCCGGAGAGATTTCCGACCGAATCGGACTCTGGCAGTCCGACCGAACGAGTACGATGCGCACGCATGCCATCGGACTCGAGTCGGTCGGACTCCCATTGAAGTCAATGGGAGCCGGTCGTACAACGCGTACGCGGGCTCCCATTGACTCAATGGGTGCGAGGCGGACAAGGGCGCCCCCTACAGCAGGTACGCGTTGATGCGCATCGCAGCGTACATGCACAGGTAGGGGGACCCATGGGTCCCCCCTGTGTGCGACTCGCGCGCCTACGCGTACAGGGGGTCCGCCGCGGACCCCCAAAGTCCGGCTCCGACAGCTTTTTCGAGCCGGACGGCGCGAGTCGATCGGACTGCTCGCGGCGCGCATCGTACTTACCCGGCCGGGAAACGTCTCCATAGCGCGCTGCCACGAGAAAGGTGTGGACGGAGTACCCAAGACCGGAGCCAAACACCGGCTTGCGGCTCCATGTGGCTCCTTTCACTTGCGGTGGCTCCTACTGCCGCAGCTGATGGCCCCTGACGGCCCCTGGGGCCACCCGGGACCACCCCACCGTAGCTGTCAACCACCGGCAGCCCCCTGGGGGGACAGGCACAGGCTCGTGGACATGGCTCCTCTCACTCACTCGTGGCTGACACCCTCCGGGACGGGCTCACGGGCTCACAGCTCCTCACGGCTCCTCTCACTCGCAGCCGCAGCTGATAGCCCCCAGGGTCGGAATTAATTCAGCAGCAGCCGACAAAACCGGGACCAAGCTCCGGCATCTATCTCCGGCTCCGGTTGCGTGCTCGTGTGCTCATGCTCATACTCCGCCCCCTCCATCCAGTACACATGATACTGCCATGGGGCTTTTTCAATACTATAACAATGAAGTAGCTGCTGGAAAACAAGCTGTCATCTGTCGCCATAAACAAACAAAGCTGCAAACTTATAACACAACTGCCTTGCCAATGTGTGCAAAATCACTATAAGCCATCAACATGTCCCAGTCTACCAGAAAGTTTCAAAGTGGCTGAGGACATGGACCTTCTTCTACCTGATGCTGTGGTCCACAAAGCTGATTTAACTGAATTTATCATATCGCTTATTCGGTGCGAACTGAAGGATGAAGTAAACCCAGTTCCTCTGGGGGCTGGAATTCATGCTCTAATCTCCCAGAATATTGTCCCACTGAAGAAGGTTGGGTTTTTACCAGTAATACCATCTCCAGTCATAAACTATGCAACAATATACACAGCTCTCAAAAAGTTCCAAAATGTGCATGCTCAGCTTGAAGACCAGCCTATCCTACCAATTTTCCGTGATGAAGGTGTTTATTGTAGCTGACATTTCTATGAGCAATCCAGTAGAATTTGATGATTTTTATCCAGCGATGGGTGTTTTTTACATGACAAAAGTTGCGGTGTGCAGGACGTTATCTTCGTGGATGTGGCATAGATAATGCACTTTTCTTTTTTTTTTTTAAAGTTCTTTTTATTCAGATTTAGAGGTACAGTTACAGCATCAAATTACACATGAAACATTGCGCAATCGTTCAATACAACTCCCATCTTTTAATTATCTTATTCTCATACACATTATACGTTGGTCTGTATGTCCACACAATTACATATTTAATGTCCAGCTCTCACTAATTTATTTCTGATTCATGGTTCACTGTCGGCAATGCACACAGCCCTCCCCTGTAGGTGTTCCAACCTCCCCATAATCTTATCCATTTTTTAGGACAACCTCTGTGCACATATACCGTCTTTTCTGCCACCATGGCCATGTCCATATCTTTACACCATTCCGCTATCGTGGGGGTGGTGAGTACACCCCAGTGTTTACCAATGTTTCTTTTGGCTAACATAATTCCTAGTGTCGCCCAAGTCTGCGCTGTGGAATTAAGGTCCGTCGCCTCCCAAATATTCAGAAGGCAGCGTTTGGGTTCTGGAGGAACTGGGCTCCCGCTCATTCTCGTGATGATGGACATGACAGACTTCCAGTATGGCACTATTGCAGGACATTCCCAGAGTGTATAAAAAAAGGTACCGGGTGCCCCACACTGCTGCAGGCAGAGTTGATTGTCAGTTTTCCCTATTTTATATAGAGTGATTCTAGTGTAGTAGATTCTGTGAAGGATCTTAAGCTGTACAAGGCGTAGTTTGGATGAGATCGCCACCTCTTTGGGTGAAGCCAATGCTTCCTGCCAGTCGGAATCATCTAGGTCCCCCACTTCCCCTTGCCATTTTTCTCAGAGCCTTTGCATGGGATCGGGCATATTATTAATGATCTTTCGATATGTCATGGATATTGCTTTCATGGCCATGTGATCTGTCAACAATCTATCCTCTAACGGTGACGCCTCGGGGAGACTAGTGTCTGAGGGGATTGCTGCCTCCAGGGCATGTCTAATCTGATAATAACAGAAATGCTCCGTGGGTGCCAATTCATATTGGTCTTGGAGTTTTGCAAAAGAAATCATCTTTCCCTGCACCCAGAGATCCCCTACCCTTGATATCCCTATATTGTCCCAGTGCTTGAAGCCCTTACTTTTACCCAGTCTGCCCAGACTGTCCGTGTCCCAGAGTGGGGTCGCCTGTGTGATTTTGCTGTGCCAGCCCAACCTTTTGTGTACTATTTTCCATACCTGGAGTGTGTGATTTGTCGGGCCCATCAGGGCTCGGGTTTTGTTGTAGAGTGCCCGATATAGCCCTCCCTCTCCCAACTCCAATCTGTCAAGACTGTAGGCCGGGTCTGTGTGGGGGACATGTAGCCAGTGGTTGATCACCATCAATTGGGATGCCCAGTAGTAGTATGTTTGTATATTTGGAAGTGCGATGCCACCCTCATACCAGGTTCTGAACAGTTTGACCATAGCTATGCGAGGTGGTTTATTATTCCAGAGAAGTTTGGTGACTTCTGCCTCTATGGTTCGGAAGTAGGATTGGGGGACCATGTATGGTGTATTTTGGAGGACGTATATGAACCTCGGGAGCGCCATCATTTTAAAGAGTGCCGCTTTACTCAGGAGCGTTAGTGGCAACGATTGCCAGTGTTTAGTGTCCCTTTGGAGCCGTTTCGGGGGGGGCTTGAAGGTTCATGGTCATAAAGACCTCTGGGTCATGGGTGACGTGGATTCCCAAGTACTTGAAAGTATCCCCAGTGATTGTCACGTCACAGCCAGCCGGCAACGTAGGTGGAGGCCCTCTCAGGACATATAGAACGGATTTAGTCCAATTGATCGTGTACCCCGAGGGCCTACCGTAGGAGCTACATATGTCTAGCAGGTGAGATAGGGAACATCTGGGAGAGGCCATATAAAGGAGGACCTCGTCCGCGTACAGGGATATTTGATCCTCGCATCCCTCAGTCCAGCGAAGTCCACGTATAACAGGATCTTGCCGTATCCAGGCCGCCAGTGGCTCTAGTATAAGAGCGAAAAGAAGCGGCGTTAGCGGGCAGCCTTGCCTCGTGCCTCGGTGCAGTGGGAACTCTTTGGATATATGCCCATTAGCTACCACATGGGCCAGGGGATTAGTATATAGTAACCTAACCCAGGAACAGAATTTTGGACCAAACCCCATCTTTATGAGGACGCAAAGAGGAAAGGCCATTTGACCGTGTCGAAGGCCATTCGTGCGTCCAGGGACAATATGATGGCTTCCTCTTGTATGGTGTGCCTACGTCCCAGTACATTATGGAGACGTCGTAAATTTAGTGCCATGTTTCTTCCAGGCATGAACCCTGACTGATCCGGGTGTATTAGTATAGCTAGGTGCGGCGTGAGCCTGTTGGCCAGAGTTTTAGCCAATATCTTGGCTTCTGCATTGAGCAGGGATATGGGCCGGTATGAGGCACATTTCCGAACAGGTTTACCGGGCTTATAAATGGCCATTATTGTTGCCGTTCTTTGGTCTCGCAGAAGTTCTTCCCTTTCCAAACTGGCCCTGTACATATCTAGTAAGTAGGGAATAAGTATTGTTACATTTCGTTTATACCACTCTATAGGGATACCATTTGGGCCCAGGGCCTTCCCGGACTGGATGTTTCCGATTGCTATCGAAATTTCTTCCGTGGAGAGCTCTGCCTCTAATAGGCGAGATTCCTCTTCGGGGAGTTTGGGAAGCCGGATATCACAGAGGAACTCTTCCGCATCTTCTTGTGTTATCGTAAGTGCCGAAGTGTAAACTTGTTCGTAGTGATGCGCTAAGAGGTCTACTATAGCTTGGGGATTCGGTGTAACTATTCCTGTGGGGAGCTGAAGTTCTGCGATCCACCTATCTGCCTTTTCTCGCTTGTCAAGCCATGCTAGGAGTTTGCCCGCTTTATCACCGACTTCGTATATTGTGTGTTGAGTAGCGGAAAGCCGCGTCCTCACCTCCTCTCGTATGAGGTCTGTATACTCCTGTCGTTTTAGGAGTAGTAGATGCGCATTTGTGTCTGAGGGGTCCTGTCCTTGGGCCCTCTCCAGATCGCTTACCTCCAGCTCAAGTGCAAGTACTGTCTGGGCCTTTTCTTTTTTGTGGTTCGTTATGAGTGAGATCGCCTGTCCATGAAGCACTGTTTTATATGCTTCCCATAGAGTGAGTGGGGAGGAGACTGAGGGTGCGTTCTCATTAAAATAATGTTTGGTGGCTTCGGTCAGTCCCGTCCCGATCTTAGAGTTCCTCAAAGTACCCCGGGTATATGGGGAATATTCGACTCCGAGTTGTGGTGTGCCACGTATACATTGCATGGATCGGGGAATGGTCCGAAATGCCTCTTGGTAGATGTGTGACATCTATGAAGTTTCCGATCTCGCCCGCTGGTGCCAGTATATGATCTATTCTTGATAGGCTGTTATGTGCACCTGAATGATATGTGTATTGCCTCGCCTGCGGGAAGCGGAGTCTCCAGATGTCTACTAGGCCTATGGTAGCTAAGAAATCTGCTAGGTTAGAGTGCAGTCAGTGTTGTTGTCGAGGGGGTGTTCGGTCTAGAGTGTCATCTAATGTTGCATTGAGGTCGCCTCCTATGATTAGGTTGCCCTGTGGAAGCTGAAGCAGGAACGCGCTGAGTGCTGGGAATGCTGAGGAGTGAAGCGCGGGGGTATATAGATTGACACTACGTTGATCACCCGTCCTTCCCATTGACATGATATTGCCGCGAATCGGCCCTGGTCGTCTGTGTACGTGCGGTTGACAACAATCGGATATTGCTTTTTAAGGAGAATCCCGGCCCCCCGGGAGCCAGATGTGAACTCTGAGTGGACTACTAATTTGAAGCCCCATCTGTGGAGTGCTTTGCAGGTCGTCCCCGTTAAGTGGGTCTCTTGTATCAGGGCTATCGCCGGCGCTCTACGCTTTAAGTACTGTAGGACCAGTCCCCTCTTAAACGTATCCCGTAGACCGTTGACGTTCCAGGATATTATAGGCAGGTGCTGTGTGCGTGTTATCGCAGGGTTGGTGGGGTCAGGTGACGTTGTCATGGACAGTGTTGGCGATGTGTGCTACCGGATCCGGATAGTTATACAGCTGGGCATGATCAATATGAGCGGACCTATGATGTACCATAAAACATTTCAAAACGAAAGAACCATTTAAATCAAAACTTCCCCGATGAACCCCATTTCCCTCCCCCACCCTGCATGACGGTTTAAGAACTGCCCGCCACCCCAAATTTGCAGAGTGCCTATTTCCCATTACCCAGTACCTTTGTAGGGGGGGAGAGCTCCTACGTTGTTCCCCCAGGGCCGACTCGCAGATCTATTTACCCTCTCTGCAATTATGTAGGTGCCCAGTATGGGAGGCCGGAAGCCCCCAATCTATACATAGCAGTGTGGAGAGCCATCAGTGACCCGGCCCCACGAGCACTGCCCCCGCAATGGGCCTTCGCAGGACCCCACAATCCCATCCACGTACTTGGCAGGAACGCAGTCTTGTGAGTCTATACTACGTGCTGCATTGCCACCGGGGAGCGGGTCATTGTTTGACGGCATGCATGGGGAGAATGTTCGTGATGCCTATTCAGTCTTCTTCATTCTGGGTTCCTGTCACTGTCGTCCTGGCCGCCAAGTCTGGGGAGATTGGTCCTGTCGTTTCGCGGTTGGTATTGCGTCCGGGTTTACCGCGCTGTAGGACCTGTCGCCAACCCTCGAGCCAGTCTTGCGCTTCCTCCGGAGTTGTGAAGAACCATGTTTTCCTGTCAGCTTCCACTCTTAATTTCGCAGGGAACATCATCGAGTATTTAAGTTCACGTTTCCTGAGTTCCTGCTTTATGGCAATGAAGTTTCGCCGCTGTTTAGCCACTGCCGCTGTGTAGTCTGGGAAGAAAGAGAGCGTACTTTGCTGATAGCGGATTGGGGGGGCCGCCCTCGCCGTCTGGAGAATAAGGTCGTGATCCCGAAAGTTGAAAATGCGTGCCAGTATGGGCCGAGGGGGCGCACCCGGCCTAGGTCTGCCCCCGGGGACCCTGTAGGCTCGCTCAACCGAGAAATAGTTGGAGAGTCCTCTGGGTTGTAGGTGGTTCTTGACCAGGTCTTCCACAAATAGGTCCATTGCAGGGCCCCCGTTCCCTCGGGTACTCCCACGACTCGGACGTTATTGCGACGGGAGCGGCCTTCATAGTCATCCAGTTTCACTGCCATGGCCCTATGCACCGTTTCCAGATGCTTCATCTATTTCTTTAGAGAGACGGTGTCTACACCCAGAGCGGTTGTCGTCGTTTCCACCTCTGCCACACGGGAACTGAGGTTCCTGAAATCTGCACAAAATTAGGGAAAGTTCAGTAGTAACTGTGTCTATGCGGGACTCCAGAGACGTATGCACTTTGTTGAGCATGGTCATGATGTCCTGTAATGTGATCTCTTTTCCCGTCATGTGCCCCTTGGTTGCCGCTGCTCCGGCGTCGGCGCGGTCCTGCGGATCCATATCAGGCTTAGTATATGCGTATTTTTCGAGTTTGTTTTGGTGGGTCCCTCGTTGGCCTCGGCCCCCCATTGTGTTCTGCCCTGTAGCGATGATAGGAGGCAGCTAGTCGCCCACTGGCAGTACTCACCACCGCCTGCCTGTGCTGCACCGTGGCGCACGCGGCCTGTCGGGTTTTCTACCAGCCAGCTACTGCCACAGCGTCTTCGCCAGGTAGGCTTTGAGGTCCTCGGGATGTGGGCCCTGTTTACAGTGATCCCGTGGGCGGCGTATTCCAATCGTGTGCGGGAGTCTTTAGGGCTGTTGAGTCCAATGGTGCTGCAGGGAGGGCCGATGGAGCCCGCGGGCCTCCACAGGGAGCGGCCGTGTGTCGCGCCTTCAGGCGTGTGACTCCTGCGGTCGTGAGGGATTTCTCCCGGTTAAACTCCCAGGTGAGGACCCCGCCCCACCAAGCAGCCACGATGGTCACTAGGGGGTCCCGGCACCCCGCTCCCGTGGTCCAGGGATATTGCTCCTGCTGGCCCCCACTGTCCGTTGCTGGTCTTCTGGCGGGCTGTAGCGCCGCCAGCCGTGCTTCCGCCGAGGCGCTCCCTGCCTTTAGCACCTAGTCAGGATTCTTGTGGCTTTCTCGTTGCGATTCTCGCGCGAGCACTCACCCCAATGTGAGTGCCTTCGCATTTGTGCTGTCCTGGCCGTGAGGTGACGCGGCCGGCGGGCCGTCCACACCTTGTCTCCCGTGGGTCACACCATAGACTCAAAATGGGATCCCCTCCAGCAGAGCACCAGGAGGGGGTCCCCGACTCGAAGGCTGGTCCGTGGCGCGCTCCGCTTCTGTGCGCCACTGAATGCCGGATGGTGGCAGTGCTCACCGGGTGTCGGTTGTAGTTGAGGCCCCGGTTTCAGCGTTGCTCTTAGGCCGCGTCTCTTGCCGTCAGTCCAACCCTCCACGGGCCACACCGTAGGTTCAAAAATCGGATCCCCTCCAGCGGGGCACCAGGAGGGGGTCCCCAACTCGGAGGCAAGTCCGCAGTGCGCTCCGCTTCCATGCGCCGCGGAACGCCGGATGCTGGCAGTGCTCGTCGGGTGCAATTAGCAGTGGAGGCCCCGGCTCCAGCGCTGCTCGCAGGCCGCGTCCCGCGCCGCCGGCCTAATCCAGTCAGATCAATGAGCTGCGGTGGTGCGATCCGCCCGTCGCAGTCCGCAGATGCTTCGATGTCTCCACTGCTATTTCCAGCCGAGTTCGGGTACGAATGAGTGTCGGATATCGTTTTTCGGCCTCCAGAGGTCCAGGGCTCCCTTAGGCAGCGGCCATCGTTGTCGTCTGCTGGCCACGCCCCTGACAATGCACTTATTGAGGCTGAAATCTTTGGAAGCAAAACTGTCCAGTCAGTATTGAGCGGAACTCATTATGGTTGTTTGTTACAAGGTATGCTCATCCTATCTGAAGCTATAGAAACATTGCATTAGAATGCTTTCTGGAACAAGAATGACAAATTATGTTTTGTATATCTTATCTCAGAAGTGAACACGGCACAGGGTGCATTTAATTCAAAAGACATAATGCAAAGCCAGGCAATGCTCAATCCACTGGGTTCAAAATCAGAAAACATGAAATTCAAGTTCGTAGACTTTGTCAAAGAATGTGAAGAAAAATAAGAACTTTGCAAGTACTGGGAAAATGTTTTACACATGATAGCTCTAGTGAAGACTGTGGAGTCACTGATTACTGTGTTGTGCAAATTTTATTGCATAAACTACCTGACATATGGGTCCTGGTATTTGGAAAGAGTGAAGAAGCTAGAGGTGGAAAAACATACCTCTACAGAAAATTCATCCAAAGACGTTTTGTGGTGAAAGACAGAGAGGAAAGGTTCAATGCTGTGGCTCCAGATGTGAAACTGGAACAGACGATCCAGAGATCACAGAAAAGCTCCAAGGGAATTGTTGGTCAGACACTTTAAAGTGAATGTGTTGCTCAATAGCAGCTAGTTTTCATGAAGTTCTTTCTATTTGCAATGTTTTCAGAGAGATGAAAAATTCAAAATTAATGGACCATTGTGAAACTGTTCCTCACCACAAACTTGTGGGAAAGAGGGGGAATGTTTTAATTAACACCTATCCTGCGTATGCAAGCCCTCGCAGATACTGGTTAGCCCCTGTTTGCAGGCAATTAGGCCAGTATAGTCATTTAGCCACTCTCCTTATTTTGAAGATAGACTCTAGTCTACCCCTTGCTATTCCTGTTGCTAAGTTTCTTGGGGATATGTGAATATTACGTAGAAAGCTTTTATCTCCCTTACAACGTAGCTGATATCCCTTGTGACTGTAGCTGGCACCTAGAAGTGTTAATATGGTTTTTAAATGTATTTTTATGTCTATGATCCTTACATTTTTAAACTTTTTACCATTATGGAGAAGTTTTATTTCAAATTATACTGAATTTTTATTCTTGTATGTTTTAAAATATTTGTATTGTATATGATTGTGTGTGTGTGTACTTTTATGGCCCTAGTGGCCAAAATAAAGTACATCACAACCTTTCACCTATATTCGTCCCTACATTACATACATAACGGCTGCTAGGACTGACCTTTTACCAAGTTACAGTACTTCTTACAGAACGTGGGGTTTTCCTGAACAATAGGCTCACACATTATGCATGAGGATTCAGGATTCTCCGAAATTCAGCAGGACTATCATCTCCTGCAAAATAACTATGTACAAGGTTCATTCCCAACGTCATCCTTAGTCCGACAGTGGTACAGCAAGGTAGAACCCCTGGGGATGCCTTCGGGTATATAAACATCACATCTTATAAGATGGGCAGAGGAGATCACGACTTCCATACCGACACACTGACGCAAGTCACTGAGATTCCTGCATGCAGACACTCCAGCTCGCAGAGGTCTGAACATCCCTTGTGGGGTGTCCAACTCGAGACCAAGACGGGGTCCCACAGTCTCTCACTTCAGGTAATGGGGTTGACTTTATCCTAGAGGGATTCTTGGCGTTAACACCTATACACATGCTAGGTACACTTAGGTACATCTAGTTAGGATTGCATCGTAGGAGTATGCATTTTATTATCATGTATTTCATATACCTGCCTGTATTCATGATTATAACTGTCAGGCTCCTCTTTTCTGAATCCTCGGGGTCGTGCTGATGCTCAAATGGGGGCCCACCTCTGAACCGCCCCAAGTCTGGAATAGAGATATGTACACAAACTATTGGGGCAATTGAGCGGGGGAAGGAAAGGATAGGAACTGCTGGGAGGGAGATCTGCGAAAGAGACCATAAAACAACGTGAATTCTATGTTGTATATTCTCCCTTATACCTGTAACATGTAACAACTCATATAACACCTTTCTACATCATCCCCTACCTGAAATAAAATAAAGGTGAAAAGGAGATATCAGAAGAGAGGAGAGGGCAGTGGCGCTGTCAGAATACGCTGTATCGAGAAATACAAAACGTGAAAGAACATATGAGCAAAGACTTCTTGTTATTCCAAACCCTCACTGAACACTCAATCTCTATTTCGGAAACACCTACCAAGGTTGTAGGTTATTGCACCGAGCTGTGCCAGGCAGTGCCTTTAGGTACCCTCTCTAAGCAACCTCTCTCCTGTGAATAGAATAAAAATGGAAGAAAAGACAACAAAAAGGTGTAAGAGGGCTTCCTTTGAACCCCGGAATAAGGTAAATCTATTCCTAAACCCTAAGTGGGAAAATGTCAGGAATAGTTAGATATCACAAGGTCTCCAGCACCTTAATTACTATAGTACAAGTCTAGAAAATGAACTCTATCTCAGTTAATGTAGCCTGGTCTTGGTCCGTTGATAGTTTCTCAATGTGCACCAAAGATTACTCATAAGCAAAGTTAATCTAGAGGTGTTAGTCAATATTACAAAAAGTCTTTCGCGGGTGCTTTACTTCTCCCTGCATGAAACCGGAAAATGTCCTTCGGTTTCCCCAACAGGGAGAGAGCAACCCAAGCACCCAAACGGGCACCTAAACTCCTCTGCAAAAGACCGTAGTTTACGCGTCTCGTCCAACAGAGGAGTCCCAAGGAAAACGGTAAACCCGTCACCGTTTCCTGAGCAAGAATGGCGGTATGGAAGGTTGTGCTCTCGCACTCTTACCGCCCAACGCTAGTAGGCTGCCAGAGAAGTCCTGCTTCGGCAATCCGGTCGAATAATCGGCGGCGTTCTCCAGCTTCCGTCGCCCTTATCTCCTTCTCCGGCGTCGCGTCCAAGTCACGTGCTGCGTGACTCAGCTTTGCATGCCGGTATATGTAGTTCCTGCAAGGTCTGTCGTGCGCTGGGTTCGCGCAAGAAGGCAGATAGCGTACAACCGGCATACCGACCCTGACAGCACATCCCCCTCCCAGGGAACGCTAACTGCCAGACGGCTTCTCAGGGTGCAAACGGTGGAACCTGGCCACCAATCTAGGCGCGTGCACAGCCTTAACCGGTTCCCAGGAATTTTCCTCCGGTCCATAGCCCTTCCAGGCCACCAAGTACCAAAGCTTCCCCCGTACCCTCTTGGCATCCAGAACACCCTGAACCTCATACTCACGTTCTCCCTGAACCCAAATAGGAGTGGGATTCCTCCTCACCGGACCACGAGAGGGTTTCAGGAGGGACACATGAAACACCGGATGTATCCGGAAATGAGCTGGCAGTCGCAACTTAACTGCCACTGGATTAACGTGTTTAATCACCCGGTAAGCGCCAATAAATTTGGGGTTAAACACGCTGTATTTCCTGAACCGAATGTGTTTAGTCGATAACCAAACCCAATCCCCACTCCTGAACGAAGGACCAGGTCTTCGATGCTTGTCAGCCTGGTCCTTGTACCGTTCTTTGGCCTTGAGCAGATTGTTACGTGTTGTGAACAGTGTTTTACACAAAAGCATTAGTCTTTCGCGTAGAACCGGAAACTTGGTGTTAGTGCTAGGGATGATTAAGGGAGTAAACCGGGGGTGAAAACCATAGGTGCTGAAAAAAGGGGTGTGCAGCGTGGAAGAGTGTTTTGCGTTGTTGTATGCAATCTCCGCCACCCACAACCAGTCCACCCATGCGTCAGTATTAGTATCGACGTAGCACCTAAGGAATTGTTTGAGGGTCTGATTAAGTCTCTCAGTCTGACCATCGGTCTGAGGGTGGAAACTCGTAGAAAGAGATGAAGCGATCCGTAGCTCAGAGCACCAGGTTCTCCAGAAGCCAGCAGTGAATTGGGCTCTCTGTCCGACACAATGACTTTAGGAAGGCCATGGAGCCGGACAATGTTAACCAACAGTAGTTTGGCCAACTGACTTGCCGAGGGTGCTTGTTTGCACGCAATAAAATGGCCCATTTTGGACAAATAGTCAATGACCACTATGATGGCTGTGTTCCCCTGATCCTTGGGTAAACCTACGATGAAATCCACCGAAAACCGTTCCCAATAGGGTGTCAGGGGTAGGCATGGTTAGTAGGAGTCCCTGTGATTGCAGATGGTCGGTTTTCATTTGGGCACATGTGGAACATTCCCGTACCCACGATAAGACGTCCAGGCGAATCGACGGCCACCAGAACTGCCGCAGCACTTTCTCCAGTGTTTTTTTGCCTCCTAGGTGTCCTGCACATGGGATGTCATGACACCAGGAAAACACAGTTCTACGTAGGTTGTTAGTGGGGATCAGCACTTGTTGGCCTTTCATGGGGAGGCCTTGCCGTAACTGCCAGGCCGGATGTCCTTTGAGCCAGTTTCTCCAGGTAAACGTTTGTATCCCGTGTCGAATTTTCTGCAAGAAATTGTCGGTTTGTATGGCACACAATACCCTGCTGGGATCTATGATGGAGCGTTCCGGGGTGATGGAGTGTAACGGGATGGTGTCTTGCCTTGTAAGTGCGTCGGCCTTTTTGTTGTTCACGCCAGGACGAAAGGTCACCACGAAATGGTATTCTGCGAAGAACAACATCCATCGGAGCTGGCGTGGAGTGAGGTGGCGAGCGGCCTGCATAAATCGGAGATTTCGATGGTCTGAATAGACCGTTACCTGATGTACTGCCCCCATCAGCCAATGTCTCCACTCCAGAAAGGCGTCTCTGATGGCTAAGAGCTCCTTTTCTGCGATCGTATAATTCCGCTCCGCCGTATTCAGCTTCCGGGACATAAATGCTATGGGGTGTAGGTAACCAGTGGTTTCATGCCGTTGAGAGAGCACCGCTCCGACTGCTACTTCGGAAGCATCGGCCTCCACAATAAACGGTAAATCCGGATTGGCATGTGTGAGAACCGGGGCTGTTGTGAAAGATTGCTTTAGAAGATCGAACGCCTTCTGCGTTTCTTCGGTCCATAGGAACGGGGTCTTTTTCCTTGTCAATCTGGTCAGGGGTGCCACCACATCCGAGAAACGATGTATGAATCTTCTGTAGAAGTTCGCAAACCCCAATAGGCTCTGGATCTCCTTTACGTTGCGAGGACAAGGCCAATCCCGGATGGCCTTCACTTTCCTCTCTGCCATGACTTGACCAGAGGGGGTGAGCATAACTCCTAGGAACTCCACTGTGGTCACGTGGAACTCACATTTCGTTATTTTGCAAAACAATTGGTGTTTACGCAATGCTTGCAAGACCAGGCGCACATGAACCACATGCTCTTCCTCTGTTTTGGAGTATATGAGGATATCGTCGATATAGACAACGACGAAGAGGTCCAAGTATTCCCTTAGGACCTCATTGAGAAAAAATTGAAACGCCGCAGGGGCATTACATAGTCCAAAGGGCATAACAAGATATTCAAAGAGCCCATACCGCGTTTTAAATGCGGTTTTCCATTCATCCCCTTTGTGCATTCGGACCAAATGGTATGCCCCTCTTAGGTCTAGTTTGGTGTAGATGGCAGCGGCCCGTACCTGCTCCAATAGTACAGGGATTAAGGGGAGCGGATACTGATTCTTAATGGTAAGGGCGTTCAACGCCCTGTAGTCGATGCAACACCTCAGGTCTCCGTTAGCTTTCGGGATGAAAAAGAGAGGAGAGGCTGCCGGGGATCTGGATGGACGAATGAATCCCAATTCCAGGTGTTTATCCAAATACTTTCTTAGGTACTCATTTTCGGGTACCGTAAGTGCGTATATCCTCCCACAAGGGACTACTGACCCCGGGACCAAATCTATACGACAGTCGTAGTCTCTGTGTGGTGGCAGTACCTCCGCCTTGGTATCGCTGAATACGTCGTCATATCCTGCATAACACTCAGGCAAGACCACTTTCTTTTCTGCTGCCGTTGCGATGTGGTGTCGGGTTGCTAGGATTCTGGACGGCCGGGTAGCCCCTAGGTTACAGTGATCCTGGCAGTAAAGAGAGTCCAGCTGTAAGGTTTTGTTGGCCCATTGAATGGTAGGCTCATGTTTCTGTAGCCAGGGAAGACCCAGTATTACCCCATACTGTGGAGCTTGAATAACGTTAAAAGATAACCGCTCCCTGTGGTATTCTTCATAGATGAGCTCATACTCCAGAGTGCTATGTCTGATGGGTCCTGACTCGAGTACCTTGCCATCAACGGCGTACACCTCTTCTGGGGTAGTCTTGTGGATTAGTTGTACTCCTAAACGTAAAGCCTCTCCTTGGTCCATAAAGCAGCCGGTGGCTCCTGAGTCTATCATGGCTCGGATTTGTTTGGTTTCTTGATTAATTTTTATGATCAAGGTTATAAACATATGACTCGCTTCCATGAAAGTATATGTATCCACCGAAGGGATGGCGCAATCGCTTGAGGGTATCCCTTCCTGTTTTCTCAAGCGCTGCAGTTTCCCTCCCCTTTTTCGGCCGTCACCGTGGCCACTTGCCCCGATCGAGACCGGCCGTATTTCGGTTTAACCGGACATTCCCGAAGGAAATGTCCCTTTTTTCCGCAGTATAGGCATAGACCCTGTTTGCGGCGATGGTCTCTTTCACTGAGAGTCAGCGATGCTCTCACCGTTCCAATCTCCATTGGTTCAGGTTTCGGGGCTGCTTTCTCGGAACAAGCGGTTCGGTCATTGTATGGGACGTTTTTCTCTTTCCGCTTGTATTCTCCTTTGCGCTCCCGCATTCTATGATCCAATCGGAGGGTAAGTTCTATGAGAGCCGCACAAGTGCGGGGTTGGGGGTCGATTTGAGCCAATACGTCTTTGAGCTCCTCCGTGAGCCCCTGGTAGAAAATAGCCGACTGTTTGGCTTCCGGCCAGTTTGTTTCTGCCACCAGTCTCCTAAAGTTATTTAGGTAACTGACTAAATCAGAGGTCCCCTGTCGTAGCTCCAGTAGGTCTCTATCCGCAGAGAAAGTCTCAGCCCGCCGATCAAAGGTCTTCTCAAAGTTCTCCCTGAAGTCGTCCCAGTCATACAGTAGTGGGTCGTCTCTCCGCACAATGGGGACTGCCCATTGAGCTGCCTCTCCGCCCAGGTAAGAGATCAGGAAAGCCACTCTGGCTTGATTGGTGGCAAACATCTTTGGTTTGCATGTAAAGTGAAGCAGCACTTGTGTTATGAAGACTTGTACCTTCTTAATGTCCCCATAGAATCTTTCCGGAGGGGCCAATGGTATCTGAGCCGGCATCTCCACTATTACTGACGTAGGAAGGGGGTTCCCCTATATCAAACGGGTTTCTTTGCAATTTATCTACTCGGGATTGCAAAGCTGCTGTTTCCTGGCGCGAGGCAGCCAGTTCTACCTGAACAAGCGCCAGAGCCGCCATCACATCCTCTAAGGTGGCCATCCCTGAACCCAGCACAACCAGGAGGAGTCTAATTCTTGGGCCGATTATTCTGTCAGGCTCCTCTTTTCTGAATCCTCGGGGTCGTGCTGATGCTCAAATGGGGGCCCACCTCTGAACCGCCCCAAGTCTGGAATAGAGATATGTACACAGACTATTGGGGCAATTGAGCGGGGGAAGGAAAGGATAGGAACTGCTGGGAGGGAGATCTGCGAAAGAGACAATAAAACAACGTGAATTCTATGTTGTATATTCTCCCTTATACCTGTAACATGTAACAACTCATATAACACCTTTCTACATCATCCCCTACCTGAAATAAAATAAAGGTGAAAAGGAGATATCAGAAGAGAGGAGAGGGCAGTGGCGCTGTCAGAATACGCTGTATCGAGAAATACAAAACGTGAAAGAACATATGAGCAAAGACTTCTTGTTATTCCAAACCCTCACTGAACACTCAATCTCTATTTCGGAAACACCTACCAAGGTTGTAGGTTATTGCACTGAGCTGTGCCAGGCAGTGCCTTTAGGTACCCTCTCTAAGCAACCTCTCTCCTGTGAATAGAATAAAAATGGAAGAAAAGACAACAAAAGGTGTAAGAGGGCTTCCTTTGAACCCCGGAATAAGGTAAATCTATTCCTAAACCCTAAGTGGGAAAATGTCAGGAATAGTTAGATATCACAAGGTCTCCAGCACCTTAATTACTATAGTACAAGTCTAGAAAATGAACTCTATCTCAGTTAATGTAGCCTGGTCTTGGTCCGTTGATAGTTTCTCAATGTGCACCAAAGATTACTCATAAGCAAAGTTAATTCAGAGGTGTTAGTCAATATTACCAAAAGTCTTTCGCGGGTGCTTTTACTTCTCCCTGCATGAAACCGGAAAATGTCCTTCGGTTTCCCCAACAGGGAGAGAGCAACCCAAGCACCCAACCGGGCACCTAAACTCCTCTGCAAAAGACCGTAGTTTACGCGTCTCGTCCAACAGAGGAGTCCCAAGGAAAACGGTAAACCCGTCACCGTTTCCTGAGCAAGAATGGCGGTATGGAAGGTTGTGCTCTCGCACTCTTACCGCCCAACGCTAGTAGGCTGCCAGAGAAGTCCTGCTTCGGCAATCCGGTCGAATAATCGGCGGCGTTCTCCAGCTTCCGTCGCCCTTATCTCCTTCTCCGGCGTCGCGTCCAAGTCACGTGCTGCGTGACTAGCTTTGCATGCCGGTATATGTAGTTCCTGCAAGGTCTGTCGTGCGCTGGGTTCGCGCAAGAAGGCAGATAGCGTACAACCGGCATACCGACCCTGACAATAACAAAATGGTAGAGATTTACCACCCTTTCACTTTATAGTGCCTCTAATCATTTATATCTGTTACTGTCTGATGATTGTCTCAGCACATCTATTTTACACTAAAATGACCAATGTTCAATAAATACTTATTAAAAACGTCCATACCGTTTGTTCTGTGTACATCTCTGAGACTAAGTGAGCACGAGTGACTGAGCGAAAAGTATTGCACTGGGTCCACGCTTCTGAGAGATCAGGGTTGTCATGTTTGATAGTTGCCAAGAACTACTCTCTCATTGATAAGAGGAGTTTCTAGTGGCACTGTGAGCTAGCTGGCATACAGGCCAACATACCCGGTGGGGGTATCTGGAATTAGTTCAGACACCAGGCCCCCAGTGTATGTTGTCCAAACACGCAGATCTTAGATAGATTTATAAGAACTACACGACATGGCACTGCCAACATTGGTTGGGTACTTATTTAACGGTCAAATCTGAGTAGTTCAGTCGTGCTATGCTCAGAGACCCCCTACTCACATTTCCCCAGAGACGTCTGGAGTGGGGGGGGACAAAATCTGCCACAGCTGAGTAGGCAAAAATCCTATGTATTGGCTGTTGGTTTAATCAAGCTTGAAGGATACATTGTTCCTATTGTGCATAACATCTTATCTCAGTTCCCTTGAAAAGGTCTTCTTACCAGAAACATTGACTGAGCAGGGAGACGTAGTACAGGAACTAAATCTCTCATCCGAGGAAGAAGATGCAGATGCAATACACATTGCAGAAAATGTTAGAAATGCCATCACCCTAAAATTAGTAGCATACGGTGTTACATCCAGGGGTGGGCAAGGAACCTTCGTGATTGAGGCACACAAATCATATAGAACAGAGGTATTCTATTCCCGCAGGCAGATGCACGAACTAAAACATTTCATTACTATGTCGAAGATGACATACCAAACGAATCTAGTCCATATGAGGACATTGAAATTCCACTAACTTACCAGGAACATTTATACTGGTTTAAAGGCGCCCTCCCCCATACAAGAGATAGAGTAAGACTCGGTCCGCTCGGAAGAGACCGAGCAACATGGCCGGTACTAGCGGCCTACACACCACACCCTGACATTGACACAATGCCAGGAGGAGACTTACTTATACATCATAAAGAACTAATAAAACTGTACAGAAACATGACACAGTTCGTGATGATAACACGCACACTTCAGCCAACACCGGCTACACAACCAGGACCAGTCCAAACTTCTACAACCAAAATTACACCACAAACGTTACACGCAGTGATGGGTAAAAGGCCCACTAAACGTGAACAAATGCCATTCTGGATAGCCCAAAAAATAACACAGCTGGAGGCAGTATTTCCACACACTGGCCTGCAGGAAAAGCATAGAATACTAACAATTTGCTTGCCAATGGGGATAGCTCCCCCAATAGAGGATTGTACTTCTTGGGGTACAGTCTTCACTACAATATTTACCAGGACTCATGGTATCCCTTCATTAGCGGTAATACCAGATGTATTGAGACAAATACAGAACGAGTACGGAGCAGAACCCGCTCTGAACTTAGGGATGAAGTTACTGAATAACTTTGCCCAGGTATCTGCTATAATATTAGCAAATATTAAAGGGGAAGCAGCATCAGTGGCAATACGCCAACGCCTGAGGGACTTCACTCCTTTACAACAGGAGACAAAAGTACCTAAAATAATTGAAACTGCATATGCAGAATTAGGTAGAGATAGTCTGGGAGCTAGACCAGTAAAACCTCAAATACTGGCAGGTCCAGAAAAAGAACAGGCAAAGCAAACACCAGTTTCTTCAAAAAAGAAATGGGATAATAACAAACAACAAAAGAATAGATCTCAATCCAGGGGAAGGTCTCCTCAACAGGAGCCCCCAGAAAGGAGGTATAACCTTAGGAATAGAGATAACATTAAAAAACCTGACAGGTATCAGGATACTGATACACATTACTCTCGTTCCTTTCAGGTTTCATCAAAAAACTCTGAGAGGGAAGGACGGTCAGAACACAGACAAGAAGAGCGTAAAAGTCCAGAGACTCTCAACGCACTGCAGACTAAGCTTCAAAAAAAGAAGAAAAGCCTAAAGCAAAACCTCAATTCAAAAAGAAGAAAGTAGTAGGTCTCAAAGTTAGACATGCCCAGAATTCTGAGGACTCAACTACTGAACGGGAAATGGACTCTGACACTGCTAGACAGTGCAGCAGAAGTAACAATAGCTCGCCAGAACCTGATGGAATTTCTGGTGACAGCGGAGTTGAGTGAGTATATCACGGTGGAAACACCTGATACTCAGGTAAGTGTCCCACATAGGTTATATGAAATAATACTGAAAATGGAAGGGGACAAGCCCACGAAAGTTAAAGGTCTCTTTTGGGAGAACCTGACTTTTGGATATGACATTCTCTTAGCTGAGAAAGATTGTCCGCCTGCGTTTGTTATGGATTGCGCAAAAGGAGAGACAGTAATTATGCCAGCCTTTTCCGACCTCGTTCCCCAATACATAAAATGCACATACGCGCAGGAGTGGGCAGTAGCCCTTGCTCCTGCACTATATCACAACCATGTTGGGTGGAATGAACAATCAGCTCACCACGTGATACCACTAAAATCTACTCCAATTCCACAGAGATAGTATCCGATAAAACCGGAAGCAAAAAAACAAGTCAGGGAGATCTTGGATCAACTTGAATACCAAGGTGAGATTGAAACATGAACCTCAACAATGAATAATCCTTTGTTTCCCGTAATGAAACCCGATAATTCATATCGTCTAGTTTTGGATTACAGACATCTGAAGTCAAGCACAAAAACATTTGCAGTACAAAATGCACATAGTGCCGCATTAATGAATAACATTGTGCGGAAAAAATACAAAACCACATTAGATATCTGTCAGGAGGTCGAGGATATCGGGAGTCCGGACAAGCCAGGTGAAGGGGTTAACGCCGTGCTGTTGCCTTCTATACAGGCGGGTCTGGAGCCCTTTAACGAGAGCGCCTCGGAAGGGACCTCGGAGGCGTGGCCATTGACGCTGTACTCTGCCGTCCAATCCAGTGAGCGATCGGACGGAACAAGAGGAGCCAGCTCCCGCACGTATGCGGAAGGAGAATCCCGGGCGAGAGGAGAGCCGGAAGCGAGGAATCCCAAAGAATCGGACGGACGGAGAGAAGCAGAGACAGGAGCAGTGGACCCCGTGGAAGACGCCAAGCCAGGAGGCCAACGATACTGTGTTCCGCCCAGCCACCCTCCAGGAGGAGGGTGGCTTACAAAGGTACGGGCAAGACTACAGGGGTTCCAGGGCACGGGTAGGGGAGGGCGGTGAAAGCGAGGGTGGTCACAGCTGAATCTTCACGTGTCGGTGGTCACAGGTGACTCCTCCTTCACTCCCCGCTCCCTTGTATTGATAGCGTCCCGTTATCCCCCTGACGTGGTGTTCTTATTTCTGTTTCCCTGGGCCTGGACGTATACCGGTGACGATATCGCGGACCTGCTGCGACGCCAGGACGCAGTTACCAACCCAGAGGCACCAAGGGGGGAAGCCGGAGAGAGAACAGAATAAGGAACCAGCCCCTACCAGAGGACTTTACCGTAATTGTGTACACCAAGGCAATAAAACATCCTGCTACATAAACCCCCCTATCTGGCCTCCTTACTGACCGTGACTCCCCGAACAGGAGCCCCCCCTTACAAAGTGGTGGAGAATGCGGGCATAACCCTCCTCGATACACGATGGAGAACTTGGTGTATCAGCTAAAGGAAGGCCAGGCCAAGCTGGAGTGGGCTATCGAGAGAAGCTCCAGCCAGGCCGAGATGGACAGAGCTGCTTTCACGATGGCCATTCAACAACAGGCCGACCAGATGGTCAAGTTGGCAGAGGGCCAGAACCATATGCTTATGGGAGCCGGACAGGGAAGAAGCCCCGCTCCCCCGGGTACCGTAGTCCCACTACAGAAATACGTACCTGGGGAGGATGCCGTTTCCTTCTTCTTGAACTTCGAAAGGGCCGCCAGGGCTAGTGGGTGGTCGGCGGACCGCTGGCCCTTCTACTTGGCCCCCCTCCTTACGGCCGAAGCCCAAGCAGCTTACCAGGTCGTCAATAAGGATGGTACCGCGGTA
This sequence comes from Calotriton arnoldi, assembly GCA_963921515.1. NCBI lineage: Eukaryota > Metazoa > Chordata > Amphibia > Caudata > Salamandridae > Calotriton > Calotriton arnoldi. Next base: position 465,806 of record CAWUFW010005013.1, read on the forward strand.
TATGGTACAGTGAAGCAATACATCCTGGACCGCCTGGGCGTGGATGACGAAACCCACCGTCTCCACTTCAGACAAGAACGCGGCCTCACAGGTGACACCCCGAAAACCCTCTTCTATAAGATCAAGGATGCTGCGGATCATTGGCTAAAACCCCAGGAGTCCACTATGGAAGTCGTAATGAGCAAGATCTACTTAGAGCAATTCCTCGAGGCCCTGCCCTATGGTACCCAAAGGTGGCTCAGGCAGCATGCAGGCCTGACCTTGGAGCACGCCGTCGAAATGGCCACCTCCTATGTCCGGGCACAAAGCCGTCCCTTAGTAAAGGAGCCAGAGAAGCCCCAAAGAGGGGCCGTAGCCCCGAAATACGACAAGAAACCGATGAAGGTAACCCCGGACCTGTTTAGAACCAGGGCTTTAAGACCCGACAGCACAACCACGTCTGGCCCTCAATGTTTCGAATGTGGCGAGTGGGGACACATAGCCCGCTTCTGCAGGAAGAGAAGGGACAAGGATGAAGACGAACCTATGGATGTCAGTTATGCTCCTCGTTCCGTCCTCTTTGCCCAGGAGACAGGGCACATCTACTACGTGAGTTTGATAGTGAACCACCGGGAGGTAACTGCTCTTTTGGATTCAGGGTGCAAGCACTCCCTAGCCCGAGAAGACATAGTCCCCGCCACCGCTATGATACCAGAGAAGACAGTCAATATCCGTTGTGTACATGGAGACATCAGGGAGTACCCAATAGCACAGTTGTCCATACAGACTAGGACAGGAAAAAGCACCTCGGTCACCGTGAGGGTGCTCCCTACCCTTCCTGAGGCACTGATTTTGGGGGTTGATAATCCTTCCTTTGCTATCCTTCTCTCCCATGCTCTTGGCGTAGGCGTAGCAGACCCAGGTCCTCACAACACTCTTTTGACCTCGGAGCCCTGGGCCATTGACAACAACTTTAGAGTAGCCCAGCTAAACGACGCCTCCCTCAGACACGCATGGCAAGGAGCACAAGAAACAAGAAATAGGCCCCAACGCACTTATCCTTGTTTCCTGGAACAAAACAGTCTCCTCTACCGCCTTGCCAAGGAGGAAGCCGAACCCCAGCTAATAGTCCCCACCAGTTTTAGGGAGCAGATCCTATTTTTCGCACATTCACATCTTCTCGCTGGTCATGTAGGGGCAGAGAAAACTAGCCAAGCAATACTGGGTTCTTTCTATTGGCCAGGCATATATCTCCAAACTAAGAAGTATTGCCAGGAATGCACCATCTGCCAAAGGAGGAATCCTTAAGTTCCTCCCAAGGTACCTCTACAGCCCCTACCAATTATAGGCCGTCCTTTCGAAAGAGTAGGCATGGACCTCATCGGGCCTCTCCCTAAGTCCAGCAAGGGTCACCAATACGTCCTCTTGTTGGTTGATTATGCCACTCGTTACCCTGAAGCCCTTCCACTGCGAACAGCCACCACCACCACTATAGCTCAGAGGGTGATAGAGGTGTTTTCAAGGATGGGGTTTCCAAGAGAACTGGTAACAGATCAGGGCACACCCTTTGTCTCTCGTTTAATGAGGGAGGTATGTAAACAGCTGGGCATCCAACATATCAAAACCTCGGTGTACCACCCCCAGACTGACGGTCTGGTGGAACGCTATAACGGTAATCTAAAACTCACTTTAAAGAAACTGTTGAGTGGGGATGGGAGGAACTGGGATCAGTTATTGCCCTTAGCCCTGTTTGTGATTCGTAGCTCTACCTAGAGCAGTTTAGGGGTCTCCCCCTTCGAACTAATGTTCGGGAGAAAACCACGTACTCTCCTTGAAATCACAAAGGAGAGTTGGGAGGAACAAGGGGTATCTGAGGCCCAAGCCCTGTTGGAATACGCCAACCAAGTCAAATCGCGGCTATGTAAACTGAGGACATTAGCCCATGAGAACCTAGAAAAGGCTCAGACCCAACAAAAACATCAATATGATAAGGGTAAGAAGTGGAGAGAGCTAAACCCTGGGGACTGGGCCCTACTTCTCCTTCCTTCCTCCAGCCACAAACTCCGGAAGGAATGGCAAGGACCTTATGAGGTGGTACGTAGGGTCGGACACACCACTTACATGTTACGGCTCTCCCCTAGGAAGACCCAGATGTACCACGTAAACCTGTTAAAAAAATGTCTAGGGCCTGTCCCTAAAAAGCCCTGTAATGTTTCTCTTGCTACCCCCTCAATGACCACAGTAACAGACACCCTTCTTAGTCCTGATTTAGAGCCCCAGGAGACAAAACAAATAGGGGATCTCCTACAGTCATTTTCCGACGTCTTCTCAAACCAGCCCGGTAGAACCACCCTAGCAACCCATACAATACCTACCATTGCGGGGGCTGTTGTCAAACAAAGACCCTATCGGGTTCCTGAGGCACGTAGGGCGGCCCTAAAAAGGGAGGTAGCAGATAGGTTGGCCCTAGGCGTGGTGGTACCCTCCAAAAGCAATTGGTGTTCACCGATTGTCCTGGTCCCGAAGCCAGATGGTAGTATCCAGTTCTGCATAGACTTCAGGGCAGTGAACCGAATATCCAAACAGGACGGGTACCCCCTACCGCGGGTCGACGAATTAATCGAGCGCCTTGGTGAGGCTCGTTACATCACCACCATCGACCTCACCAAGGGTTACTGGCAGATCCCCCTTCACCCAAAAGACCAAGAGAAAACGGCCTTTTCCACTCCAGACGGCTTATTTCCCTTTACAGTCCTACCGTTTGGCCTACATGGTGCCCCAGCCAGCTTCCAAAGGCTGATGGACGCTCTACTCAAAGAACATCTCGAATATTCGTCGGCATACCTAGACGATATTGTCGTATTTAGTAAGACCTGGGAAGAACACCTATCCCATTTATCGGCCGTTCTCACTGAACTAAGGCTGGCGAATCTGCATGTTAACGCTAAAAAGTCCAGGTTCGCATATCAAAAAGTGAAGTACCTGGGGTACGTGTTAGGAAAGGGCTTAATCGAACCCCAAAGCGAGAAGGTCAGGGCTATCCAAGACACCCCGTATCCCACCACAAGAAAAGAACTAAGGGCCTTTTTGGGGTTGGTGGGGTATATAGGCGCTTTATACCCCTTTTTTCTGACACTGCTGCCCCCCTCACAGATCTGCTAAAAAAAGACACCGCTCCCAGTCGTCTTAAATCACCGACCACCAGAGAGCTCTTGGCTTTCCAGTCCCTGAAAAACACGTTGACCACCTCCCCTTTTCTGCTTACACCTGACTTCCAGAAAACTTTCATCCTTCAGACCGATGCCTCGGGGATGGGGATAGGGGCCGTTCTCTCACAGTTAGACGAGGAGGGGCTGGAACGACCTGTTTTGTACATCAGCAGGAAACTCTTCCCCAGAGAGAGGGCGTATCCCGTGATTGAAAAGGAGTGCTTGGCCATCAGGTGGAGTATAGATAAGCTGAAATACTATCTAGAAGGGCGCTCCTTTCTGTTGTATACAGACCATGCTCCGCTCACCTGGTTACAGAGGAATAAGGGTACCAACGATCGGGTCCTTCGGTGGTTCCTGGCCCTGCAACCGTACCGTTTCCAGGTACTCCACCGTAAGGGTAGTGAGCAGGGCAATGCCGACTACCTGTCGCGTTTTCCACGGTCCCCCGATCGGGGACTCTCAAGGGGGGGCATGTGTCAGGAGGTTGAGGATATCGGGAGTCCGGACCAGCCAGGTGAAGGGGTTAACGCCGTGCTGTTGCCTTCTATACAGGCGGGTCTGGAGCCCTTTAACGAGAGCGCCTCGGAAGGGACCTCGGAGGCGTGGCCATTGACGCTGTACTCGGCCGTCCAATCCAGTGAGCGATCGGACGGAACAAGAGGAGCCAGCTCCCGCACGTATGCGGAAGGAGAATCCCGGGCGAGAGGAGAGCTGGAAGCGAGGAATTCCAAAGAATCGGACGGACGGAGAGAAGCAGAGACAGGAGCAGCGGACCCCGCGGAAGACGCCAAGCCAGGAGGCCAACGATACCGTGTTCCGCCCAGCCACCCTCCAGGAGGAGGGTGGCTTACAAAGGTACGGGCAAGACTACAGGGGTTCCAGGGCATGGGTAGGGGAGGGGAGGGCGGTGAAAGCGAGGGTGGTCACAGCTGAATCTTCACGGTGTCGGTGGTCACAGGTGACTCCTCCTTCACTCCCCGCTCCCTTGTATTGATAGCGTCCCGTTATCCCCCTGACGTGGTGTTCTTATTTCTGTTTCCCTGGGCCTGGACGTATACCGGTGACGATATCGCGGACCTGCTGCGACACCAGGACACCGTTACCAACCCAGAGGCACCAAGGGGGGAAGCCGGAGAGAGAACAGAATAAGGAACCAGCCCCTACCAGAGGACTTTACCGTAATTGTGTACACCAAGGCAATAAAACATCATGCTACATAAACCCCCCTATCTGGCCTCCTTACTGACCGTGACTCCCCGAACAGGAGCCCCCCCTTACAATATCTCAAATGGATTTTTCTGCCAAAATATAGCGCCTGAGAGAGCAGATATTTGACAGCATTCTCAGCGATGGGGTCCCAACGTCAATTTTGTCGACTAGCGCAAGGTATAAGAACAGCCCAGGGTTATTTTCCGCCAGGGTAACTGAATTACTTCAGAATCTGGACGAAGAGGCATTATCCTATGTAGATGATATTTATCTAATGGATGATGACCTGGAGGAACACTTCATTTTGGGATTTGCCGCCGAAGGCTACAAATTTAACTTTAAAAAAATCAAAACCAGCCCACCTCAGTGTCCTGTTTTTGAGATATGAGCTTTCAAGTGAAGGAAAAAGTCTGGCAGCGAACTTTCTGGAAAAGTGTGCGCTGCTCCAACCTCCAAAATCGTTAAAGAATTTACAAATCAATACTGGGATTCCTAAATTTTGGCAGAACATACATTTTGGATTACGCAGAAAGGGTTAAACCTTTCTACGACCTAATAAGACCTGATTTTTCAGTTAGGCAATGGACACAGGAACACACAGAAATCCTACATTCCCTACAAGCTGACATGATAGCATCTAAACACAGACACGCGTAAATGTCCGCAATCTGGTGATCCGTATAGTTGCGGGTCAATCTGGGTACACCTACTTGACATACAATGAAGGTGAAACAGTACCAATAGCATACAAATCACATTTGTACACAAATGCTGAGATGCGTTTTGCATCCACAGAGAAAATTCTGACAGCAGTACAGACTGCTGTAGTGAGAGAAAAAGCACTGGCTCAGGGGAAACAAATTATTGTTGTGACCCCAGTACCAGCCTTAGAGGCTGCTACAAAGGCAAGCGTTCCAAATGCTAAAGCTTTACATCCACGATGGATACAATGGGCTAATTCTCTCACTGCATCAGATGTAGAATACAGGTACGACCCAAGTTTAAAAACACAGGCATTCCTGCAATACGAACAAGAATATCCTCTCCCGAATGAAATTATGCTTCTAGATCAGTATGAAGTTATAATTTACACTGACGGATCTGCTCAACCGGCCATAGGGAGTAAACAACAATACAGTCCCGAGTGCGCAATTGTTAAGGGTCGAATGAAGGATGGTAAATTCCGTCCGAGCTGTACAAAGACTCAGTCCTTGGGAGACTGCACAGCTCAGTTAGCAGAACTAAAAGCTCTTTTACTGGCACTGGTTAACACGGATCGAGAATTCTCCACACTAATAGTGTGCGATTCGTTTTACTGTGTCCAGTCATACAATGAATATCTACACTATTGGGGACAAAATGGGGTTAAAGACTCAAAAGGTGGCACAATAAAGCACAAAATGCTATGGGAACAGGTAGCGGAGTTGAAAAACGAGCTACTGAGAGCTCACGTGATACACACGCTGAGTCACCAACGTGATGGCGTTCACGTTGAAGGGAATTCATTGGCTGATGAAGCCACAAAGGGGGGGAAGTACGAACTGCATCCGTAGCTGCAATCACTTGTTCAAAAACGAGAATAGATGGACAAATAATGGTAGCTGTCATTGCTTCACGCAAAGACAACAAAGCACTTCCGAAAGATTTTCCACTCAAGTACTCCTACAAGTTAGATGCAAACAACGTTCCATTTGCTCAGATTCTAGGAGTGGGGGATAGAGTAATACCAACCATGGATCGCAGATTAGGCTTAATTTTAGCTGCACACGAGGGTCTGGGTTCTGCACACGCAGGAGTTACAGCAACAGTTTCTTTATTGAAACAACGCTATTGGTGGCCAGGGTTAACGAAGCAGACCAAAGACTGTCTTAAAGTGCGACATCTGTCAACAGATGAAAGGCTCCACAATAACACGTCCAGCGCAGACACCATTCTGAAATACAGACAGACCTCTCACGTGTGTCTATTTGGACCACTGCGGCCCCTTACAATCTGATGGGGCTTACAAGTACATAATTGTTGCAGTGGATTCCTGCTCAAGATTCCTATGGGTATGGCCTCAGCGCTCGGCTGACGCTCGAACTGTTATCAAAGATTTGCGAGTCTTTAGAGGGACATACATTCTGACCGTGGCCCCGCACTCAGCTCTAGGGCTTGCAAGGAGACCATGGGAGGTTTGGATGTAGCATTGCAGTACTCCTGTCCCTACCATCCTGAGGGAAATTCGGTTGTGGGAAGGAAGAACCGGGACTTAAAGCAATCAATAACAGCCAGGGTATTAGGTGCGGGTGGTAGTTCGGTCAATCACCTAAATGGGGTCCAGAGGACCTTAAATAATATGCCAAGAAGCTCTCTAGGGGGGGTCACTCCTTATGAGGTTTTTTTTGGGACGAGATTGTGGGTACCTGACCTAGATTGTGAAGGCACAGTGGCGGATGAAAAACCTTTTGACATCAATAAACGTTTGGCTGTTTTACAGGATCTAAATGAATCAAGGGCTCTACAGAGCAATGTCCAAGTGAAAAGGTTTGCCACTGGGCAAGTCGAGTCAGTCACGACAAGACCTGTCTGGATTCCTAAAGTAGGGGATCTGGTCGGAGAAAGGATAACGGACAAAAGGGAAGTTGGACCATCCTATAGAAAGCCTGTACCTGTCCTGGCTGTTGAAGGAACAAGAACTGTACTTCTGCTGCCTCTTGCTGGAAAAAAGGAGAAAAGGTTTGTCTCCATTGATCTGATAAAACCACATTATGTGGCCAATACTCAATAGTAGGCCTCGTGGCCTCCTGAGTAGCCGACGTCCTCCTCTCGCTACTATACAGGAAATGCAGACAGAAAGGCTCATAACGTTTGAAGAGTCACCCTTGCAAAGCACTGGAATAAACAACAATGCGATGGAACTCGTTCCTCTTGCAATGGAAAATAAAGATCAAAATGAAAGACAACTTTCAATTCGACCTAACACTGATGTCTACATAAACATGCCTCAACAAGAGCAATCTATAAGTTCAACAAAATCTGCTGAGCTACCAAAAATAGATCGAACTGCATCTGGCTACTTTGATACCTTTGATACCTTTTCATTGGATCCAAGTGAACCTGAAACAACGCCAGCCCCAAAAACTCAAACAGCAAATCAAAGACTTCTTCATCTTTCTTAACCCCTTTGCTGCTAGGCCTTTTCCCCCCCAGTGCTAAGCCTTTTTTTGGCTATTTGTGGTAGTTCGCACTTAGGCCCCTGTAACTTTTTGACCACATAAGATATCCACGCCAAATTTGCGTCCTTTTCTTCATACATCACGGGGATTCTAAAGGTACCCAGGGTTTGTGGATTCCCCTGGAGGGGACCCAGAAATTAGCCAAAATACAGGTACATTTTGTTTCATTTTTGAAAAATGGGAAAAAAGTGCTGCAAATGAAAGCATCTGGTTTTTTCCCTGCAAATGGTATCAACAAAGGGTTTGTGGGGTTGAAATCACCATTTTCCTAGCTTTCAGGGACTGACAGACTTTTCTCAGAAAACCAACATTTTTTACACGGTTTTGGCATTTTACTGGGACATAGCCTATTTTTGCTATTTTTTGTGCTTTCAACCTTCTTCCAGTTAATGGTAGAAATGGGTATAAAAGCAATAATGGATTCTAGAAAGCTATACATTTTAGAAAAGTAGACAACATTCTGAATTCAGCAAGGGGTCGTTTGTGTGGATCCTTCAAGGTTTCTTTATAGAAATTAACAGTTGAAAATAGGAAAAAATGCAAATAAGTTGAAAAAAACAACCATTTGTGCCAACGTTTTCACCTGTAACTTCTAATTAAGACATGTTTGAAAGCAATATACCATTACATCCGCTGGACCTTTCTGGTTATGGGGATATATAGGACTTGTAGGTTCACCAAGAACCCGACGAACCCAGAGCCAATAACTGAGCAGCGTCTTGCAATGTTTTTTTATTATGTACCGGGTATATAGCAATTAATTTGCGAAAATATAAGCAGTGAAAAATCGGTATGAAAGACACCTATGTATTTCTGAAATGGGAACAAAATATAGAGTTTAGAAACAGTAGCTATTTGCACATTTCCAAAATTGTGAGTACCCATACTAGCATGAGAATTATAGGACATTTTTCAAAGTGACTTCTTTTTTAAACATTGTCTTTCATTTGGAAGGCAGAAATGCATCGAAAGTCAATAGGTAATAACAGTTTCTCTACAATTCTGTGTTCCCCTAAGTCTCCCGATAAAAATGGTACCTCACTTGTGTGGGTAGGCCTAGTGCCCACAACAGGAAACGGCACAAAACGCAACGTGGACACACCACATTTTCACTGTGAAAACAGACCCTTTTTTTGCAAAGTGCCTAGCTGTAGATTTTGAAGCCTAGCTCTGCCGGCACCTAGGGAAACCTAGAAAACCTATACATTGTTGAAAACTAGACACCCAGGGGAATCCAGGATGGGGTACTTGTCTGGCTCTCACCAGGTTCTGTTATCCAGAATCCCATGCAAACCTCAAACTTTGTAAAAAACAAACAAACACATTTTCCTCATATTTCTGTGGTGGAAAGTTCTGGAATCTGCGTGGATCCACAAAATTCCACCCACCCCGCATTCCCCAAAGTCTTCCGAGAAAAATGGTACCTCATTTGTGTGGGTAGGCCTAGTGCCCGTGACAGGAAATGGCCCAAAATGCAACTTGGACACACCACATTTTCACAGTGAAAACGGACCCTTTTTTTGCAAAGTGCTTAGCTGTAGATTTTGAACCCTAGCTCTGCCGGCACATAGGGAAACCTATAAAACCTATACATTTTTTAAAACTAGACACCCAGGGGAATACAGGATGGGGTGACATGTCTGGCTCTCACCAGGCCGTCCGACGCACCGAAGGGGTTAAAAAGACTTACGTGGTGTCACCTTGGATAGAACTTTGGATAATCACCAGGATACTTTTCTTTCTTTTCTGGGTAGGCTTAGTGACTACTTTCCACTTAATTATTCGTGGAACTTATCTACGTCAAAGCTCTGCAGCGTCAAAAGTGAACTTGGTCCTAAAACCTCATGTTTCCTCACATCGTGAACAAAGAGACTTGTCATCAGTGAACATTACAGCAGTTCCTATACCTGATGGTATAGTATGGGACAAGGTTGATTATGATATATTTGGCCCGACAGAACTTTTAAAAGTACCACATTTATTTAAAATTTCCTTAAATGATATCATTACCTCCAGTACATTCTCAGACGATTGGGATTTTGAAACTGTGAATAATATGTTGTCTGATTTGGAACAATATGCCGCATTTTCTAGTAATTAAATGTTGGAAACATCAGATTTTAACACTATCTATTGTTATCAACATTATGGTCATCATTTTCTACACAAATCCAGCAGCCCTAGGAATGTTTTCACTTATCACCAATGGGAACATTGCCCTACACCACCAAAATGCAGTTAAAAAACGTTTGCACAGAAGTTATTTTCTCAGGGTTTAACATTTCAGATCCGACCTCATATTACTATAAGGTTGCACCTACATCATCTCAGAAAAATATGTTAACAAATACCAAACAGATTTACTCTGCTTCCTTTATTACCCAACTGTCTGAACAGGGTTTCGACTTATGGAAAGACACTATAGACTTAAAATCAGTCTGGGGTTCTAGGGATTGGAATGTCCAGGGAACTGAAGCGCTATTTAGAGCATGCCTCATTCCACAGCAGATGATTTTTCTAAATTAATCTCTGCAGCAGACTTCCTGTCTTGGTATAGCCAAGTACAAGGACTTGAACACATCTCGGATTACTACACCAACAAATACCGGGGGAAATCTTACATCAGATGAAGGGACTACGATAGATGACATCCTACAATACAATAGATCAGACCCCAATTGGAAGGGATGGTTGGTTTGGCCCGCAGACACTGATAGATGTCAAGAAAGATTCAGGGGTACCACCGAAGGGTACAGTATCCATAGGCCAGACCCACAATATGTACAAAGAGAAAATCCGGGGGTGGTGACATCATACAGTGTTGGGAAGTTATGCCTCGATTGGCTAAAAACCTCAACACTAACACAGGCGAAACAACACTTATCCTTGCTATCTGAGGATGTGGACCTGAAGGATTTTTTATTAGGCCCCAGGAAACCACGTAAGAAACGTTTCATATGCGATCTCTATAATGAAATTTGGAAAATCTCCCAACAAGAAGCAGCTGAGAGATTGCGAGAAATAGAAAGGATTAACCTAGAAAAGGCATTAGCCGTAGTTGACAATGGCATGACTACGTTAACATCCAGGATATATTCACTGGGCAACATTGTATCTTCTGCTATTGACGTACTAGAACAGGACTTGTCCATATTACAGCATGGGCAATCACAATTACGTTCTATTATGTTATTGAGCTGGACGCTGCAATAATTACACGCTGGTTATGTGCCTTGGGGGTTTATAAAAAGTACGTCCCTGTTTTCTGCATACAATCTAATAGAAAAACAGATGAAAATGGCACAGAGGGGAGAAAAATATACAATGCTGCGTATTGAAAAACTGGACAGATTACCTTTTACTGTGGCTGAGTCACCGTCCACAGAATGGTTAATCCATGGCCACATAACACTACCGGTCACAACTTTCCAGTTTCAATATTGCCTAGAACAACAACAGTATGAAAAGATGGGTAAGGAATACATCAGGGAATCTTGGGAATTACCGTACAGATTTCGATGCAGGAGTGGGGCTCTTGAAGTGTTTCTAAGCGGTACTAACTGTGAGAACGCTTTGAGTGGATCTCTCACATGCCAGGATATTATGCTACATTGAGCCTGTAATGGTTCAGTGGCAAACCCATCCTGTCATTTGAAAGGTTCCCTGGCAGCTGTGATCACTCCGGTATTCAGGCTTCTCTCGAATGGGAGTTACTTGATGCTGAACGATCAAGGTTGTTGTGGGATGCTAAAGGGCATCGCATATCTGGTAACCGTGAGCTCCAGGGTTACTTGCTGTGTGCAAGTATTGTTTCCACCGACACATATATTAAGGGAGGCGCTGCTATGGCCTTCATTGAATGTTTCTCTTATACGGTTTGATACTTTGAGCAGAATGAAAGCCATGCTTTTACAGAAAACCGTGCCCTTAACTAGGCCTGGGCGGAATTTGCGTAGTCGCATTCCGCAAAGTTCCGCGAAGATGTAAAAAATCTCCGTGAGCTACGCAGAATTCCGCGAGCACACGGAATTGCTTGTTCTGCCCGTTCGCGATGCGTTTTCCTGTTCGGGGACGCTGTTTGCGTGCTCGGGGGGAAATATCTCGTGAACTTGCCCATGCGGTCGCCAATTGGCGCGGCCATCTTGTTTCACTTGTCCCGCCCGTTCGTGATGCGTGTTTCCTGTTCGCGAACACGGATGTCCGATGGCGCGTCCGAATGACGTGTTCGCGATCGCACACTCTCGCGGGATCGCGCGGTCGGCTACCAAAATCTCGTGGTGCACGCGAACGGATAGGAAAATTCATCGGCGAACACAGGGATCCCGGTAAGTCGCTACCGCGTGCGCAAACACGCATTTTGAAAGAGCGAACAAGGAAAAAATTCCACCACGCCGCAGATCGCGGAATTTTCATCAATTCCGCGTTCTCCGCGGAACGCGGAATTGCCAATATTCCGCAAATTCCGCGAGCGGAACAGATTTTACCGCCCAGGCCTACCCTTAACCTCCGCCCGGGAGACTTTTGATCTCCAGATCGCAAGGTCCTCGGCCGAGATACAGTCACTAATACAAACAAATTGCCCCTTCCATTTCGCAGAAATGGTAAATCGTATCTTTAACATGTCTGATACGACGGGTATAGTCCACCTATTTAAGACCATAGGTTCAGGACTATTAAGCACCTTTCAGACGGTTCCCGGAGTTATACCAAACTTTATACACTCCGTGTTCAGAAGCATTTTTAGAGGACTTCCGCTGATCCTGTTCCGAATAGCAGGTATCCTGATTGTAATTTTTCTGCTACGCAATGGACGCCCCAGTCACCAAGGAGATGGAAAAGGCACTCCTGGAGCACAAATACCTGTGATCGCATGGTACAACATCTGGGCACACCTCGCCTACGAGAACTAAGTGCTTCTTGGTACCTGTCATTTAGACCAGTCTGGATGGACTGCATCTTATCTGTTCTCCAATGCCTGTTCTGCGGAGTGGAATGCATGTTAGATCTGTGTCTGACACTTCCATCAGTTGCGCAACCGGACGTTGATGCATTGCTGGACCCGATAACGGCCCATGTTCTGCAGTGTCCCCAGCATATTCCTATGTTGATGGTGGCATTCTTGGAGCCACCACAGGAAATTTCTGCTCCTGTTGGTATGGACACCGGCTCCTCCACGAACACCCAGGCTTTGGATAGTGCACAGGCTGCCCCAGCATCGGCTTCAGGCAGCGCAGAAGATCATCTGTGCTCAATTGACGTAATCTGCAAGGTGTTACAGGGATCGTTGTCTGTGAAGGCAGGCAACAGCGATGTTGCGTCTACCAGCCAGGACACATAATCATTTTCTGCCTTTTTTAAACCATACTCGGATTGGAGTTCGAAAACAAAGTGACACTTTTTATGACCTGCATGGCTTTCTAATGCTTGTAGTAGTTCGAACTATATATATATATATACGGACACATTAGAGCTGTTGCTTGAATGACAATTTCTGTTTTTAGCACCTTTTTAGAGTTTTTGGAACTATTGTTTTTACGTATGTTTGCGTACCGGTACCTAGACGGGTAGTACGTTAGTATTAGATTATGTCGTCCAGTCGGATGAGGAGTGGGTGTTATATTCCATATAGGTACCCTAATATAGACTCAGGTAACATCACAACCTTTCACCTATATTCGTCCCTACATTACATACATAACGGCTGCTAGGACTAACCTTTTACCTAGTTAGAGTACTTCTTACAGAACGTGGGGTTTTCCTGAACAATAGGCTCATACATTATGCATGAGGATTCAGGATTCTCTGAAATTCAGCAGGACTATCATCTCCTGCATAATAACTATGTACAAGGTTCATTCCCGACGTCATGCTATGTCCGACAGTGGCACAGCAAGGTAGAACCCCTGGGGATACCTTCGGGGATATAAACATCACATCTTGCTAAGATAGGCAGAGGAGATCATGACTTCCATGCCGACACACTGATGCGAGACGCTGAGATTCCTGCATGCAGGCACTCCAGCTCGCAGCGGTCTAAACATCCCTTGTGGGGTGTCCAACTCGACACCAAGACGAAGTCCCACAGTCTCTCACTTCAGGTAATGGGATTGACTTTATCCTAGAGGGATTCTTGGTGTTAACACCTATACACATGCTAGGTACACTTGGGTACATCTAGTTAGGATTGCATCGTAGGAGTACGCATTTTATTATCATGTATTTCATATACCTGCCTGTATTCATGATTATAACAAAATGGTAGAGATTTACCTCCCTTTCACTTTTCTAGTGCTTCTAATCATTTATATCGGTTACTGTCTGATGATTGTCTCAGCACACCTATTTTACACTAGAATGAGGAATGTTCAATAAATACTGATTGAAAACGTCCATACCATTTGTTCTGTGTACATCTCTGAGACTAAGTGAGCACGAGTGACTGAGCGAAAAGTATTGCACTGTTTCCACGCTTCAGAGGGATCAGGGTTGTCATGTTCGATAGTTGCCAAGAACTACTCTCTCCTTGATAAGAGGAGTTTCTACTGGCACTGGGAGCTAGCTGGCATACAGGCCAACATATCTGGAATTAGTTCAGACACCAGGCCCGCAGTGTGTGTTGTCCAAACGCGCAGATCTTATATAGATTTATAAGAACTACATGACGCCTTCCCAATGTGAAAACAGACTTACTCCTGTAATTTGTATAAGTAAATCAATTCACATACTTTGGGGATGGGAACAGTGAGAAAGTGGTTTATTAGTTGAGGTGGATTGGTGTCCACCACAAGTAATAAAGCCACTAACTTATTCGGTCCAGCCAAAGGTTTCAGTAATTCCAGTAATTTAAACCTGAGCTCAACCCCTCGAAGTTGTGTCACAGAGCAGACAAGCTTAACCTAGAGGAAAGGTGTGGAGCATTTAGAAATACCAAAACAGTTAAAAAGTCAAAGACACAACACTGTAAAAATCCCATTTCAGTTTATAAAAAGACAGACATTTTTAATGAGCAAGATGACACCAAAATGACAAAAATCCAATAAGGGATATTTTAAAGATATGAGTGAAAATGGGGCCAAAAAGCTCAAAGCGCCAACGGTAGTCAGTGGTTGCAGTAGACCTGGGCGCAATTTGATGGCAACACGATAGAGCCTGGATCAGATACACCATGTGGATTGGTCCCAATGAAGGTATGGAGTCCCAATCCAAAAAGGGACTTTGTTGTTTCTGTGCAGGAAAAAGCTAAATGTGTAGCTGCTGAGAGACGCAAAGCCAGTTGGTCCCAAGAAGCTTCAGAGAAGCTTTTTTCAAAGTTCTTTTATTGCCCAAACAACCACAAGAGTACATTTGTAAGGCCCCCAGGACCTCTGGGAGAGGGGGGCACACAAAGACTCACATGGTGTCAGGCAGAGGCCACCAGCAAAGCCCAGTCCACGTTTCAGTTGCCACTGATGGAAATTTCTGGCATAAGGCCTCTTGTAGCTTGTTGGGTCCCTTGAGCCACACAGGCGGTCAATCAACTGACTCTTAGAATCCACATCTTTGTACTGAGTACAAGGGGGAGCAGGGCAAGTCCTTCAGGGTTTCTTCCATATGACAGTCAACAGGCCCAGTCCTTCTTCTGTTCTTCTGCAGGTCCAGTTGCTACTGATCAAGAAAAAGGGCTCATGCAGTTTGTTGTGTCCCTGTAGCGACACAGGAGGTAAGCCAGCTGACTTATTATTATTATTATTAATGATTAAACTTATAATGCGCAACAGCTACCCAAAAAGGGTTTCCCGGCGCAGAAGCAGATCCGAGACTGAGTTTAACAAGGCAGCAGGCTATTGGTTGAAAAGCCACATCTTCAGAGATTTGCGAAATTGGATATATTTTGTTTCGTTTCGGAGAGCTAGGGGCAGGGCATTCCAAAGTGAGGGGCCTAGGTATGTAAAAGACCTTCCACCCATCCGATATAGTTTAGTTTTAGGGACAGAAAACTTCCCCTGAGTGGATGAGCGGAGGTTGCGAGGAGGGACATAAGGATGGACCAATGATTGAAGGTATTTGGGGGCAACTCCTGTTTTGATTTTAAACATGTAGCTCAGGGCTTTGAACTTGATTTGGTTCTCCACCCTGAGCCAGTGCAAGTCACGAAGATGGCCAGAGATAGAAGAGGTTCTAGGGATCCGGCATAAAAGCCTTGCTGCGGAGTTCTTGACCAGCTGCAGCCTGCGAGTCACCTCCTTGTTAGATCCCAAGTAGAGAACGTTGCCGTAGTCAAGCCTTGAAGTGATCAATGCATGGACAACAGTTTTCTGAGTAGGTTCTGGTAGCATCCAGATGACTTTTTTTAGCCACTTCAGGATTGTGAAACAGGTGGCGGCTACTTTGACAGCTTGGGCCTGCATACTGAGTGAATCATCAATGGTGACGCCCAAGTTGCGAACTTGGCGGGCCGGTATAGGAAGAGCACCCATCTCACAGGGCCAATGTTGAGGACCCCAAAATTCCTTATTTTTCCCGAGTATGAGGACCTCGGTTTTTTCACCGTTTAGTTTGAGGTAGTTTGATTGCATCCATGATGCGATATTCCTCAGACCCAACTGAAGGGGAGAAATCTCTGTTCTCTTCATGGATAGAGAGAAAATGATTTGAGAATCGTCCGCATATGAGAAGAGGGTCATCCCGGACTTTTCTGCAACATCCGCTAAGGGTCTTACGTATAGATTAAAAAGTAGGGGGCTAAGGATAGAGCCTTGAGGTACCCCAATGGGCAAAAGAGTAGGTATCGGAACTGGCTGTAGGGGAGAAAACTTGAAACGTGCGATTTGTGAGAAAATAGATGAGCCATTTCAGAGCTGACCCGCGTATGCCCAGCAATCTTAAGGTTTTAATTAACACAGCGTGAGACACCGTGTCAAAAGCTGCACTCAAATCCAGCAAAATGAGGGCCACAGTGTCTCCGGCGTCCAGATGGTAGCGCAGTCTTTCTGTTACCCCCAACAGGGTGGTTTCTGTTGAGAAGCCAGCTCTGAAGCCCGATTGGGAGGGATGGAGAAAACTTTGAGCTTCGACAAACAGCGAAAGCTGTGCATGGACATGTTTTTCTAAGATTTTAGAGAAGGCCGGTAGCAGTGAGATGGGACGATAGTTAGAGGGTAAGTCAGGGTCAGCGTTTGCCTTTTTGAGGAGATGCAGTATCATGGCATGTTTCCAGTCAGGTGGGATGATTGCTTCCTGCAAGGAGGCGTTAAGGAGATCCATGACTACATGCAACGATGGCGGTTCCAGCTACTGGAGCACAGAAATGGGCATGGGATCCCTTGGAGATCCCGATTTTATACTACCTAAAAGTTTTTCTAGGGTAGTAGCATTTAGCAGGGGCCATGTGTCCAGGTGATTAACGGGTAAATTGGACGTCCAGTCCTGGTTGGGGGGCGTGTTGTCCATAGAGGATGGTGTAGATATTTCTGGGGGGGGAAAGGTTGTCATCCTGCCCATGTACTATGTCCAGGTATATATTCTCAACTATTTGAACCAAGAAGGTAGCCAGGTCCTCACATTGCTGTTTATTGCGTGCGGGGGGCCTAGTTTGGGTTTTGGAACCAGCGAGCTCTTTGACCATGTTAAAAAGCGTTTTGGAACAGTTTAGGGCATCAGAGATGGTGGACGAAACATAGTCCGCCCTGGCAGTTTTGCAAAGGTTGTGATACGTTTTTTTTGTTGCTTTATAATTACTTTTGGAATCAGGGGTGTAATTCCTTCTCCACCTGCGTTCCATTGCTTTGCATTTGGCCTTCTCTGTTTTCAGAGTTTCGGTGAACCAAGGTGCAGGAGGTCGGTGATTGTTGGCCCTTTTTTTCGACAGAGGTAAGCAGGTGTCAATGGCATTAAGGAGCCATTTCTTCACCGAGGTAGAAAGTAAGTTTACCGTTTGTTTGGAAATGGGCATGTGGGAGCATAAGATCCTGTTTAAAACCAAGGCATCTAATTTTTTCCAGTCCCTGGTTAGAGTATCTGGAATTGAGTAAGTGGGTGCAGAATTCTCCGGGAGTTTCAGGTAGAATTTAATAAGAAAGTGATCCGACCAGTTTATAGGGAGTGCTGGGGAACAATGAATCCCAGAGAAATTTGAGAAAATGGGGTCTAACAAATGACCTGCCTCGTGCGTGGGGCCGGAGTTGATTAAGCTGATATTTAAAGCTGCTAAGTCAGAAATGAGATTAGTGCTGCTTTTACATGTGGGGTCTTCCAAATGTAGATTGAAGTCTCCCAAGATTGAGAAGTTAGCTGTTTTCATACTCAGAGGAGTTATTAGTTCAGGGAAGGAAGAAGCCCAGGATGCAGACGGTCCCGGAGGACGATATAGGAGCATACCTGAGAAGGTAAAATTAGGGGTCAGGCTCAACTTAAATAGTGCTGCCTCGCTGTTCTGAGACGCAAGGGGTTCAAAAGAGCACTGGTAGTCCTTTTTAAAAATAATGGCGATGCCCCCTCCAGTCTTAGTGACTCTATCTTTCCTAACTATTGCATAGTTAGATGGTAGGGCGACAGCAACATCAGGGCCAGCGCTTTCATGGAGCCAAGTCTCCGTCAGGAATATGGCGTCAGGTAGTTCGTCGACCAACAGGTCGAACATTTGTTTAGGGAGGGAGCGACAATTAGTGTACATGAAGGAAAAGTTTTTATGGGGTAGGGTTGCCTGATTAGTGTTAACCGTGTTATTGTTTTTAATGTTGTTGGCGTGGCCTAGAGTCCTCTTTAGGAAAAAGCCACAGTTTGCGCATATTTCCATCTTGCCGTCAAAGTGTAGTCGGGCACACTTGTGGGATGGAAAAGGGCGATAGGCTTTTAATTGTTCAGATGAATATTGGGGCCCAGGGATTTTTGTAGAGTGCGAGAGCCCGGCCTCCTGGTCACAGTTCCTGAGCTGTTTTACGGTTGGGTATTGGTGGCATTTGGAGAGAGCACCAGGACTTCTGCCCTAGGCCCGGGCCAGGCGCGGACGGGCGCAGACGGGCTTGCCTTAGGCGCGCCTTCGGCGCGTCCGCTGCGCGTGTCCGTGGCATCGGCCCTAAAATACTTCCCCACCTGCCGCCTAGCGTGTGACGACGCAGGGGGTGTGTCGCGCTCTGCAGGTCCGCCCTCCACGCAAACAGCAACAGCTGCGGTGGACCGGGGTCGGAGCGTGCAGCGCGTAAGTAGTTTTACAGTAAAAAATAAGAGATATGTCACAGAGTAAATTACGGGTTAAAAGAGGCTAAAAATTGGTTTTGAATCAATCGCTACCAGTAGTTCTCCAACGCGACTTGCATGTATCCGCTGCGCGTCCGTGGCATCGGCCCTAAAATACTTCCCCACCTGCCGCCTAGCGTGTGACGACGCAGGGGGTGTGTTGCGCTCTGCAGGTCCGCCCTCCATGCAAACAGTAACAGCTGCGGTGGACCGGGGGCTGGAGCGTGCAGCGCGTAAGTAGTTTTACAGTTAAAAATAAGAGATATGTCACACAGTAAAATACGGGTTAAAAGAGGCTAAAAATTGGTTTTGAATCAAGCGCTGCCAGTAGTTCTCCAACGGGCCTTACATGTATCCGCTGCGCGTCCGTGGCATCGGCCCTAAAATACTTCCCCACCTGCCGCCTAGCGTGTGACGATACAGGGGGTGTGTCGCGCTCTGCAGGTCCGCCCTCCACGCAAACAGCAACAGCTGCGGTGGACCAGGGTCGAAGTGTGACTGTCAGACTACATTTCCTTGTCCTGCGTTCAAGTGGGAGCAGGTCCAGCCCTGCAGGCATCCTCATAGATGTCAAACAATAGGTGCAGTTCAAAGGTCCAGAATGTTTTCTGGGGAGAGGCCCGGTTTATGCCTGACACCAGCTGCACCATACCTATGTTTTCAATTGTTCCTGTTTACTTTGCAGCAAACCCTTCCAAAATGCCATGTCCCAAAGCAATGCCAAGATGGCTGAAGTCTCAGACACACTAAACATAGGCTCTGAACAAGAGGGGGGGTGTAGGGGAGTGGGCTTTGGATATCATTGGGGTCCAACCACAACTACCTGTAAAATCCAGTGTGAAGCAGGGCTTGTACCTACAACAAACCAGGAGACAGAGGTCTGGTAAGACAAAATCAAGGCCCCTCAGCTCTAGACAGGAGATGTACAAGAATTGTCCTGGCATCCTGCTTGCTCACTTTCAAGTGTACCAAAGTGTTACATGTGGCTCAAATAAACCTGTGAGGCATGATTTGACACTGTGGTGCCAAGAGAATTGCAGGACCCCACTCTTCTGCTAAGCTCAAAGGTGACATCCTTGCCAAATTATGTCTGCCTGTCAATCAAAGTATCCTATAGTGTAGCTCGTAGGAAGAATTCACACCTTATTCAGACCAAGGAGTTGCTGGAAAGTTAATTCAAATTAGAATCTAAGCACTTCAGGGAGGAAAAATATAATTTTTTTAAAAGTTATTCTTCCTTAATATTTATTAACAATCTGACTTCACCTTTAAATTGGATCTTCAATAACTATTAAAAATAGTTGTTTAATTATTTTTCTAGCTGGTCCCATTCCGGAGATACAGTATTAGTATTTTAATTTGTACTCTGATTTCTACATGGACAATTAGTTCAGCCACAATGAAACTAGATTTTAGGCTCTTGTTACTGTAGGGACATGCTAACATTAGTTTTCTACATGTCCCACGTAAATACCATGCACCCTACTTTATGGGCTACTAGGGCTACAAAGGGGTGACTTACTAATGTTTAAAAGGGAGGTTTTTACCTGTCAAAAAGTGTTATTTTAGCAGTTCGCACTGCAGGTTTAAACAGCAGCAGTCAGGCTGCAACAGTAGACCTGAAGCCATGTTTTCATTTTCACATTGGTGGATGCCACAATAAGTGCTGCTATCACAGGTGACATTTAACTTTCCATGCCATGGGTGCAGTTTCAACACTATAAATATGCCAATAAAGGATTGGACAATTTCTACATGTTTGTGGGGTCAGAGCACACACACTAGGCACTGGACAGCAGTTCCTCAGTGTGCATATTGTAAAAACCAGCAATAACATTCAGCAAAAAAAGGGTTGGTGACCACGCAAAAAGGGTTATTTTTGTCACAGGAGCTATAGGCAAATAGATTCCCAATACACACAAACAGTAAGATTGTATGTGTTTCTCAACATTGGTAGCTAGACCCACATTAACCGATGTGCTCATGCAACATAATTGGAATGTATTTGCACACCTAAGTTTCATTTAAGTGCATAACTTTTTTGGGGAGTCATGCCCTTTGTCCGTTATTGTGATGTACATATTCTCTCATTCAGTAGCAATTTGTTTATTATTTATTATCCATTGTTAGAATTTGGGTTTCTGGTTGGCAGAGGTATGCACCCTGTCCAAGCAGGAACCACAATCCTAGTCAGGGTAAGTCAGATACACACCATAAATTATCCTGTGCTCACCCTCTGGTAGCTTGGCACAGAGCAGTCAGGTTTACCTTACGAGGCAATGTGTAAAATATCTGTGTAACACATCAAACAGAAACATAGTAAAAACACTGTAGTGTGGTTTGTGGCCTCATTGTCTACATTGCTAAGTTAGCTTAGGCCTGGCTGCCATGATGCCTTTCTTGCAC
This sequence comes from Calotriton arnoldi, assembly GCA_963921515.1. NCBI lineage: Eukaryota > Metazoa > Chordata > Amphibia > Caudata > Salamandridae > Calotriton > Calotriton arnoldi. The sequence continues at coordinate 487,044 of CAWUFW010005013.1, forward strand.
ACGTTACTTTGTGACTTTGTTTTCCAGACTCTGTTTGTGCCCGGCTATATTAGAACTGTCTGCCTTTTTGCCTTTCACCTTTTCTCATGTTCCCTGTGGGTTTCGTCTGCACAACATGTACAAGGTCGGAAAAACAACGTCCCTTGTTCTTGCTGATCTGGTCAGCCCCTCGCACTTAGACATAACACAGAATACAGCTGCACTGGTGAAATTCGTGTGCTTTTAATATTATGATCTCGCTGTTTATGAGACTTGGAGAAAAACCTTTCCAGGGAGAAGAGCTGTACTTGTCTGATGATGTAAACCTTGCATCTAGATATTGAGGTATGGGGGTCCGTCCGACAAAGCCCAGAGGTCTTCTATTTTTAATAAACTAGTTAGTAGCACGGGGAGGGTGGTAAGGCCATTAAGCCCTATATCCACTGTATATATAAAATGCTATCCCCGTTTGTATTCTATGGAATTGTAACCATGCTTATTATTTTATCATTATACATTATGCTGATAGTACTGGCACGTGTACTGTATCTTAGAGCACGATAGTTGAAATAAACATTTTAAACTATACTGTGTCTCTTATTACGCACGTTGTGGACAAGTATGAGTGAGTTATGAAAGGGTGTTCTTGCTCCCGCGAGTCCTGAGAGAGACCGTGTTCTGGGTTGTCTAATCATTGGTAGCTGCGCTGCGAATGAGGTGCTAAAGCTAGTCGGATTGGGATTGTGGGTACTAAGGGGCATGGTTGGCTCACCACTATACTCCGAGGTCCTATTATCCTGTGCATAGCTCTGTGTATGTGCAGAACCCCTGCAACATGGCGCCACCAACGTGGTGGGCTGCTTATCTGCGAGACGCTTGAGTAGTGCTTGTGCTTGTCCACAACACCCTTCGCATACGTTTCCGGAAGCGTGTGTGTGAGGGTGGTACCTCCTATATTGATGTTTTTATAGGTTCTTTCAAGCTTGAAATTATTAAAAGGTGTTACTATAAACCCTATATAGTGCTGCCTCGTACTAGGTTGTCGAACATTCTTAGCCTTAATGGCTGTCAACATTGCGGCACATAGCCGCGCAGCGCTCCGGGCTCATTTGACAGCGTATGGAGTGCCTGACGCGGGTGTTGATCTGATCTTTGTGGTACAAACGGATCCTGCTTACCACTTTGAGGTGTTTTACTCTTGGGTCACCTTCCCGGCGGTGGATGGAACTGATAATCTGTTCCACGAAAATACAGCCACCGCTCTTCCTAATGTTTATAGGCCTTATCGGACTCTTGAAGTACCGCTCACTGCATGGCAACACCGTGTTTGGTTTAATGGGGCCCTCCCACAACCGGTTACCCCGATTCGTTTAGGCCCCTTATCGATTGAAGGGGCCACTTGGCCAGTCTTGGCCGGGTATACTCCACATCCGCGTTATTTGACGCTTGCGGTTGATGAACTGCGTGTCTTGCATACGTCTTTGATACGCGTTCACAGAGCTTTGGTACAATATGTTACAGGCAACGTCCAGGGATCCCCTCCTGGAGTTGCAGGGCATCCAGCTGGACCGGGCGGTGTAACCATAAGTCCCGTCATGGTTAATTCGGTGATGGGCAAGCGCCCACAAAATAAGGATGATTTACCTTATTGGCTTGCGGAGAAATTTGACCAGCTGGAGGCTGTTTTTCCTAATACATCTCCTGTGGAAAAACACAGGATTTTGACGATTAGTTTGCCAAAAGATTTAATTCCCGAGTTGGCAGATTGCAACAACTGGGGCAAGGTATTCGCAGCAGTATATGCGAAGTGTTTCGGCACCCCTTCCATGACAGTACTCCCCTCTGTAATTAAACGAGTGCAGGACGAACATGGCCCTGAGGCGGCTGCGGAACTGGGGATGAGACTGGTGGGAGTATTCGATGTAGTGGCTGACCTAATCCTTGCTAACGTCAAGGGCGATGCAGTTAACTTTCAAGTAGTTAATGCTTTGGCTTTGATCCCAGAACCGGACAAGCCACGCGAATTACCGACAATTATTGCACAGGCTTATAAAACTATTGGCCGCAATGGCCTGGGAGTTAAGCCTTTTGCTAAAACGCAAACTCAATCACAACCACAACAAAAAACTCAATCTGAGAAAGATGAGAAACCGTTCTTTACTAAAAAGAGCTGGAGGTTGAAGAAACAGGGTAAGCAACAGAAAAAGCCAGGGTCGCGTACTGCATCCCCGGTTTCCGTATCTTCTGAACGCACTTATGATTTGCGCGACCGCGCGAGAATTAAGTCTCCAGAGAGATTTCAAGTCCCTGATCCGCGTTCTCCTCGTTCTTCACAGGCACCATCGACCTGTCAGACTGGTGGAGGAGATCGCCAGGATAGAGGCAGGTGTCGTGAAGCCCCACAGGGACGAGACCAACCTCGACAACCAGTCCGAGGGAAACCAGAAGAATTTCTACGTCCTCGCCCGCAGTTTCGGAAGAAAAAAGTTGCAGCTGTAACAGCGAGGTATGCCACAGATGGTGAGAATGAGACTCCTGAATTGGACGTGGGCAGTAACGTTGCTAGACAGCGCCGTGGAAGTTACCATAGTGCGGGAGGCACTGCGTCCTCATGTGGAGGCGACAGCAACTGAAACATTCATTACTGTCGAGACAGCTGACACCCGAGTGGCACCCCCTGACAGACTAAAATCTGACCTCTTCATATGACATTTTGTTAGCAGAGGCGGATTGGCCACCCCCATTCGTACTTGCTGCTCGTAGAGGGGAGGAGGTAATCCTTCCGAGCTTTTCTCGTCATGTCCCCAAGGACAAAGCAGAGGCTCTCGCAGCTGAATGGGCTGGGGCCCTAGCTCCGGCGTTATACCGTAATCACGTGGGCTGGGATGAGGATTCTCCACCCCATGAAATACCATTGCGGTCGCTGCCACAGCCACAACCCCAATATCCCATCCGGCGGGAAGCTAAAGGTCCCGTTTCCGATATTCTGACACAGTTGGAATATCAAGGAGTAATTGAACCATGCGTATCACCAATGAATAATCCCCTTTTAGCGGTTTCTAAACCCGATGGATCGTACCATTTAGTTTTGGATTACCGACAGTACAACTCTCATTGTCGGACCTTTGCGGTACAAAATACACACAGTTCTGCGCTTGTAGACAGTCTTGTTTGTAAAAAATATAAAACGACACTTGACCTATCCAATGGATTTTACACGCACAACTTGTCCCCGGAGTGCAGCCAATGGAGCGCTTTCACTTCCGGTGGTAAACAATTCAAATTTCGGCGCCTGCCCATGGGCTACAAGAACAGCCCGGGTGTCTTCGCCGCACGTGTTGTCTCATTGTTAGACAGCATAGACCCAGATGCGTGTTTGTACGTCGACGATATCTATCTGACAGACAACGAATTATGGCCACATCTTTCCTGAGTGGAACGCATTATTTTTGAATTTGCGGTCTTAGGATACAAATTTAATTTTGCCAAATCTCACATTGCTGAATTTACCGTTTTGTTCTTGGGCTATGAGCTCAACAATGAAGGTAAGGGCTTAGCACCCCATTTCTTGGAGAAGTGCGCACTTTTGAGCCCTCCGTCCACACTGAAGAAGCTTCAGTCATTACTGGGTTTCCTAAACTTCGGGCGTACTTACATTCCCGAATATGCCCAGCGTATCAAGCCTCTTTATGCCTTGATACAACCTACCTTTTCGAAGTCATGCTGGCTTCCTGAGCATTCCTCTATACTGCAGTCTTTGCAGTCTGATCTACTTGAATCTAAATTCTTGTTGACTCGTGATAACCACACGAACCTGGTGATTAGAATTGTACCAGGGACAGTGGGTTTCACGTACTTAACCTTTAACGAAGGTGACACAGTCCCGATCGCATACAAGTCACATCTTTACACTTCAGCGGAGTTGCGATTTTTCTCTGTGGGCGCCATGTTGCAGGGATTCTGCACATACACAGAGCTATGCACAGGATAATAGGACCTCGGAGTATAGTGGTGAGCCAACCATGCCCCTTAGTGGCCCATGAACAAGAATGTTCCGGCACTGGATTGATGGCGCGTGCAGCTGCACTTGGAGTTTGGGCGCAATGGGATATCTGGGCGGCTGCTCAGAATCTCCTACAACAACGTTATATTGAGTATCACACAAGTTGTCCCGCAATGCTGATCACTGCTCCCTATTATGAGGAACATGAATGCAGTTTTGATCTCTTGACCTGGATGGCATCTCTTTTTTCAGACGATACCAATGATGTACTTTTGGAAGGTGTGGCGTTTTTCTGCACTTACACTCTTTTGGATTAAGGGGCCTCCGTCCTGCGTCTCTGGTTTATTTTGGGCCTCGCTGGATTTTTTTATCCTGAAATGATTTTTTTCCCCATTCACTGTCCTTCATTATGGACTATTACCACATAGACGTTTGCATTCTGCTCCATCTGTTTGAACTCTGTTTTCGTCTTTTATCTTGGCCCATGGACTGACCAGGGGAGGGTGTAGTGTGGTTTGTGGCCTCATTGTCTACATTGCTAAGTTAGCTTAGGCCTGGCTGCCATGATGCCTTTCTTGCACACGTTACTTTGTGACTTTGTTTTCCAGACTCTGTTTGTGCCCGGCTATATTCGAACTGTCTGCCTTTTTGCCTTTCACCTTTTCTCCTGTTCCCTGTGGGTTTCGTCTGCACAACATGTACAAGGTCGAAAAACAACGTCCCTTGTTCTTGCTGATCTGGTCAGCCCCTCGCACTTAGACATAACACAGAATACAGCTGCACTGGTGAAATTCGTGTGCTTTTAATATTATGATCTCGCTGTTTATGAGACTTGGAGAAAAACCTTTCCAGGGAGAAGAGCTGTACTTGTCTGATGATGTAAACCTTGCATCTAGATATTGAGGTATGGGGGTCCGTCCAACAAAGCCCAGAGGTCTTCTATTTTTAATAAACTAGTTAGTAGCACGGGGAGGATGGTAAGGCCATTAAGCCCTATATCCACTGTATATATAAAATGCTATCCCCGTTTGTATTCTATGGAATTGTAACCATGCTTATTATTTTATCATTATGCATTATGCTGATAGTACTGGCACGTGTACTGTATTCTTAGAGCACGATAGTTGAAATAAACATTTTAAACTATACTGTGTCTCTTATTACGCACGTTGTGGACAAGTATGAGTGAGTTATGAAAGGGTGTTCTTGCTCCCGCGAGTCCTGAGAGAGACCGTGTTCTGGGTTGTCTAATCATTGGTAGCTGCGCTGCGAATGAGACGCTAAAGCTAGTCGGATTGGGATTGTGGGTACTAAGGGGCATGGTTGGCTCACCACTATACTCCGAGGTCCTATTATCCTGTGCATAGCTCTGTGTATGTGCAGAATCCCTGCAACAACACCACAAAAAGACTCCACATCAGTTAAGAATAATGTTATAAATAAAACAAGACTAAAACAACAAAAATCCAATAAGTAGATCCTGAGATATGCAATTTTAAAGATTTAGGTGAAAATAGCACATAAAAGCTCAAAGCGCCAACTGTGGTTATCTGGTCGTGCTGGACCGGGACAAAGTCATAAGTTCAGGCCGACCGCGATGGAGTGTGTGCCGGCTACAGGGACCCACTTGGGCCCGCTGAACACAGTACCTTAAATCCTGGTGCATGGTCTGTGTGGCGTTGCTTTGCGAGGCTTCACTTCGTCCTGCGTTGGTTCTGAGAAGCTGTTCGGTGAGGCTTTGCGGAGTGTGGTGTGGCTTTGTGTTGTTCCCAGGGAGCTGTGTGGCAAGGCTTTGCAGGGCTTTGTGTTGCTTCATGGCAGTTCCGATGAGGACCACAGAGGGCAGGGCACCTTAGGCCCACTTCCAAGGGTCCAGGACTTGGGTGATACCACTTGTCAGGGCACACTCACAGATTGCAGAATCCAGGTGCAGGAGCAGGTTGAAGAGAGAAGTCTTTGATATCCCTGAGACTTCAGAAAACAGGAGGCAAGCCAACAAGCCCTTGGAGATACTTGGGTTCTGGGTTGTAGAGATACAGGTCCAGTCCTTCTCATTCCCAGGCAAGAGGGCAGCAGGCCTACACAACAACGCAGTTCAGCAAAGTGGCATTCCCTCCAGCACCACATCAGTCCTACTTCCTGATATAATGTCCTCAGTTCCGGAAGTCTTCTAAGTTGGTGGTGTCTGAGGTCCAGTACTTATACCCTTTGAGGCCTTTGAAGGGGAGAAGCCTACAAAGAGATGACTTTGAAGTCCACAAAGTTCCTTCCATTCCTTCCCTTGCTCACTGCAATAGGATATGCAGCCCTTTGTGTGTGTGGGGACAGGACACTGGCCATTGAGGTGTAAATGCCAGCTCCTCCCTCCCATCATGCCCAGAATAACCCTCAAGATATCGATGGCCCATCAGTCACACCTAAATTCCCTTTGTGTGTGGCTGTCTAGAGGGAATGCACAAAGCCAGCTGTCACCCACCCCAGAGGTGTATTCAGACAGAATGGTTACAGTAAGAAAATGCCAAATTTATAAAACTGACATTTTCAGAATTGCAATTTAAAATCCAACTTCAATCATAAGTTGTGTTTTTAAATTGTGATTCCAGAGACACCAAATTTGGGGGTCCCACCTCTTCCTAATTGGAAATTACAATGTAATAAGGCAATCCCAATGTTATCCTATGTGAGAGATTGGCCTTGCAGTAGTGAAAATGAATTGAAGAGTTTTTACTACCAGGACATTCAAAAACCTAAAAGTAAATGTCATACTTTTTAAATACACTGCACCCTGCCCATGGGCTGTTCAGGGCCTACCTTAGGAGTTACCTATAATGTAATAAAAAGGAAGGTTTGGGTCTGGCAAGCAGGTTAAATTGCCAGGTTGACATGGCAGTTTAACACTGCACACACAGGCTCTGCAGTGGCAGGCCTAAGACATGTTTAAAGGGCTACTTGAGTGGCTGGCACAATCAGTGCTGCAGGCCCACCAGTGGCTTTTAATTTACAGACCCAGGGCACAAGTAGTGCACTTTACTAGGGACTTAAAGGTAAATGAAATAAGCCAATCGTGGATAAGCCAATGTTACCATGTATTAAGTATAGAGCGCATGCACTTCAGAACTGGTTAGCAGTGGTAAAGTGCCCAGAGTCCAAAAGCAACAAAAAATGAGGTCAGAAAAAGAGGTGGAAGAAGGCAACAAGTTTGGGGTGAGGGCCACTTTCAACACACAAACATGGGTAGACTTCCTTTATTATGCTAGCAAGGCACTGAAGGGCTGGATGAGGGGCAGCAAGGTTGATGATTATTCTTGGCTGTACAACCTAATTTTGAGGGAGCACATTCTGGATATTTGCTTGCTTGCTGAGGAGACGGACATCTGGGTCAGCACCAGAGTGTCCAAAAAGGTACCTGCGAGTGACCCCAAGAAGGGTGGCTCCAGTTCACCCCAACAGAGTGAGGGGGAGGTTAAGCGAGACCCAGACAGGTCTCCGGTCAAGGGGGAAGGAAAGGGTTTCTGTGTCCATTTTGAGAAGAAGGAAGGTTCTGAAGGGTGGTGGCCCAGGGCACACCATTTCCAACCCTGCTGTTTTGATTGTTCTCAACTATGACACAAGAATGGGGACTCTGTATGTTCAATGAAAGCACCCACTGGTGGGTACTCCACAGGAGTGGCCAATATGGCAAAGGGGTAAGTAGTCCCCAGGGGCAGGGCATAGACCATGCTCTGCGCTGGGAGATAGATCCAGAGGTTAAGCTGGTGATCCCTGAGGGTGGGAGTCATCACTTCCACCAGGTAAAAGTGAATGGGGTCCCAGTCACTGTCTCGACACATACCGGGGATAGCCAGACCATGGTTGTGGAAAGGCTAGTGTCCTCAGAGCAGTACACTGGTCAGGTGTGTAGAGTGACCCAGGCTCAGGGGCAGGACTTTATCCACCCTATGGCCCTGGTAACCCTAAATTTGGGATGGGAAATGACTAGGCCTGGGCGTAGTTTCATAGTTCTGCTACGCGGATCTCCGCAAAGTGACAAAAAACTCTGTGGAGTTCTGCAAGCGGAGGAGTGCGGCGCGAACTGCCGTTCACGCTGATCTTCCTGCCGCTCGGGTAGAAATTCTACCCGAGCTGCAGCTCACGCTCAGCAACTTTCCATTCGCGAGCACGAGCGGGGAAAAACTCCACTGCGCTAAGCGGAGTGGAGTTTTCTGCATTCCATGAGCTGCGCGGAGTGGAGAAAACTCCACGAACAGAGCGGAGTTCACCAGCCAGGCCTAGAGATGACCCAGAGGAGGGTCATAATTGGTGCCCAGATGCCCATTGACTGTATTCTGGGGAATAAGTTGCCCCTGGTGTCAGGAGTACTTGGAAGGGCGGCTTCCACAAGCGCCCTGCAAATTTAGTTTTCTGGGAGTACCACTCCAAAACAGAGACTACAGAAGCCCAGATGGAGGGCAGGGGGAGTAAAGACTCACCCAGACTCCTGTTCAACCTAAGGGTACACACCCTGGGTTGAAGGACCAGTGTCGGGATACCACACCTGAACTGGTGGGAGGTAGAGTGGAGAGAGGGCGCAAGACACATGGGGCTAATTCCCCCACTCTGAAAAACTTCAGAGGTCAGAGAGCCCTGGATGGCCTGGGGCCTGGCTCTTGACACTGACAGCTGTCAGAGGCCTCTGTTGATTGCTGTCCTTGTGGACAGAGCTTTCCTTGGGTTGGAGAGAGAAGTCAGACCCAAAGGGAGGAAAGGGCCACTTTGTTGGCCATGGTGGTTCTGTCTACCTACTGAGATGCACATGTGAGCAAGCTAAGGTTAGGTGCTGCACAGATCAGGTTCACAGGTAAGGAGAAGGATTCCCCATGGGTCAACTCAATGGCCCCAGAGGGTACAGACAGAGGGATCAAACTGCGTTCAGAGAGGCATAGAACTGTCAAGTGCCCCTGCAGTAGTGGGCCATTGTCCATGTTCTATTGCCCTAAGCAGGGAAGTCCATCAAGGTATTGATTAGTCTACCCTGGTTTAGGCTGGAGGGAGGTCATGCTGGAAAGTGACCCTTCCTGAAGGGCCCCCCTAAATGTTTTGCCTTTCTCCTCCTCCTCCTCTTTTTCTGACCTCATGTTTGTTAGTTTTAGAACTCTGAGCACTTTACCACTGCTAACAAGTGCTAAAGTGCATGTGCTGTCTCCTGTAAACATGATAAAATTGGTTCATATCCAATTGGCACCTTTAATTTACATATAAGTCCCTAATAAAGTGCACTACATGTGCCTAAGGCCTGAAATTAAAGGCTACTAGTGGGCTTGCAGCACTGATTGTGCCACCCACACAAGTAGCACTTCAAACATGTCTCAGGCCTGCCACTGCAGAGCCTGTGTGCACGGTTTACACAGCCATGTTGACTTGGCATTTAAAACCCCTTGCCAAGCCTAAAACCCTCCATTTATTACATATAAGTCACCCCTAAGGTAGGCCCTACGTAGCCCAAAGGGCAGGATTCTATGTAAGTAAAAGGTAGGACATGTACTTCTAAGTTTTGTATGTTCTGGCAGTGAAAAATACCCACATTCATTTTTCACTACTGGGAGGTCTACCCCTCTCATAGGTTAACATTGGGAATTCCTTATTACTCTTATGAGCTGTAATTTCTGATTGAGAAGGAGTAGCCCGGTCATGTTTCATATAATTGAAAAGGTAAAGATAAACCCTCCTTGCTCACAAAGTCGAATTTATCATTGCTATGCCAATTTTAGAAAGATGACATTTCTCTGTTCTTAGCCTGAGTGCTTACAGCCTGCCTCCAATACATGTTTGGGGTGGGTGACAACTGGACTTTGTGCATTCCCTCTAGACAGCCACACACACAGGAAACCTAGGTGCGACTGAGTGGCCATCCACATTCCGATGGGCCATCAGGGATGGATCAGGATGGGAGGGAGGAGCTGACACTTACACCTGTATGGGATGTGTCCTGTTCCCACACAATGGCTGCATATCCTCCTGTAGGGAGTCTGGAGCCAGAGCTAGGATGGAAGACCTCTGTGCCCTTCAAAGCCCCTCTTTTAAGTCAGCTGCACTTCAAAAGCACAACTGGGTATAAGTACTCGATCTCTGACCCCACCAAATCACACTACTGGACCTGTGAAGAACTCTGCCAGGAGGAAGGACTGCTGTTCTGCTACAAGGACTTCCACTCTGCTGGACTGCTGCTCTGGAAGAACTGATTTTCTGCTCCGCTGTGCTGCCCTGCTGCCTGCTACCTTCTGCCCTGTTGAGAAAAGGTCTGGACCATCTCACTTGAACCCTGATTGACTTCAAGGTCATGCTTGCTTGCCCCTGTTCTAAGTCTCAGGGACATCAAGGACTTTTCAACAGCATCTTGACTTTGTTTGTTGCAAGTCTAGCCCTGCCAAGTGGTGCCAAACCAGTCCTGGGCCCTTCGAAGTGGGTATAGAGTGCTCAACTGCCAAAATCCATGCATCAACATCGTTGTGCTGATCAGAATTGGTGCATCTCCCTCAACACCGCCCCATTGCCACTGCTGCCCAGACTGCGGACATCGCCTCGCTGACTGTGCAACTCATCGTCTCCGGATTCCGACACATCTTCAACTTTGCACGACTTGGCGCCGACACATCACTTGATGCTGCACACATTGCCTCCAGCTCAGCGGTTCAACGACAACGCATAACCTTGGTACTCCTCACACCTCATCCTTTGATACATCCTTGAAAGTGTACAGCTTGGAACCGACACTTCTCCTACATTGGTAGGATCAACAACAATGCATTGCTTCCATTGCTCCCCACATCATCTTCGACGTCGACACATCCAAGGTACTGTTCAGCAGGCCAAGACTGGTCCCTGTATCGGACCCGCGCTCCATCACGGTAGGCCTGAACTTTTGGATTGCCTCAGTCTAGCGTGACCAGATGGCCCCAGTTGGTGCTATTGACGTCTAAGCACTGCAAAAAAGTGTATTCTTAAAATTTTTGTCGTTTTGGTCATGTTCTGGTCATAAAAGCACAATCTATTTTTCTAAATTGGTATGGAGTTTTTATGTGGTGCTTTCACTGTCTTACTGTTTGAAGCGTTGCACAAATACTTTACACATTTCCTCTTAAGTTAAGCCTGACTGCTCTGTGCCAAGCTACCCGAGGATGAGCACAGGTTAATTTAGGGTGCGTATCTGACTTACTCTGACTAGGATTGTGGTTCCAGCTTGGGCAGTATGCTTACCTATGCCAACCAGAAAGCCAATTTCTAACATCCATCAAGGTATTCTATGAAGCATTTCGTGCCTCTTTTTGGTTACTCTTGAATTCTTCAGAGAATCGCAACATTATGGTATGGAGTTAGAATCCAGACATTGGATGATTCACCATGTACAAAATTATTTTATCATTCACAGGCCCTTTTCTGTGTTGAGTTGAGTTGAAGGCAAGTGTAAATAGTTTAGTTTCAACAGTTTCTTAAAATCATGGGTATTGTCTAATTTCTCAAGCCTGTGCTGAGGGCATTCTAGAGTTTAGATCCTTGTATGACCAGTTATCTTCCTCCATGCTTCAGTCTCTTGAAGGATCATTGGGAAGTTTTATGGGGGTGCCTAGTGTGAAAGGCTCTGTTTGCTGCATAGTGAGGTGCCAGCTTCTGCAGACACACAAGGCATTTACTGCAATATCCTTTATGGCTGATGCACAAGACTTTACATTTGATCCTGGCACTGCCAGAGAGAAACTGTGGAAGGATTAAAATCCTCATTAGAATTAGAGCCATGAACACTTTATAAATCAAGCATTCAGATCTGAATTCAAGGATTATAGTCAGGTATGCATTCTGGGCAAGTTAATCAAAAAAAGTCTGTTGCGACATGAAATCCACCTTCGGATTTAATTGGTAGCCTGGATTTTTCCATTCATCCAAAACAATTCAACAATTGCACTGTGTTTCCTTTTCCGTGTTAAGCTGATGTACGTTGATAAGTGTCATAAATCAATCAGAGGCCTTGTACTACTTTGCCCGAGAGAGTGTCTGCTATCAGAGATTCAAATTGCAATGGGCCTAGTCTCCCTTTTGTCACTGCCACATGATGCTGAAGTGACACAGTGTCATAATTTCCCTCAGTCTCCTGGCATGGTGCTGATATAGGCATCCTCCTAATGTGTTTGGCCCCAGCCTTGATCAGCTGAGTTTAGGCCCTAACCACTACAGACGCTATACTTAGAGGGTCTAGCCACCAGTGCATAACCATCATTTTTTCTGCCAATAGTCTCATTACTTAATTTGTTTTCTTACTTATCTTTTGTTTGCAGAAGAACTATTGATGGTTTGAAGAATGCCCTTGAACCCTTTTGTGGGGTAAAATATAGGCAGAAACATGCTGACCTTCCAAACCTGGGTTGAATTACACCCCTTTCTTTTTAAGTTCTGCTCTTTGGGGACTAGAATAAATATGGAATAAGGTCTACCAAGAGGCAGTTGTAACAGCTTTTCTCATTACTTCCCAACTCCTGCTGTGCAGGATACATGTGGGCCGCACCCGGGTAATTCCTGGGCTGAGAGTGGCCAACTCTTTGCCCTTCATCACCCGGAGGAAGCTGGGCTGGGCCACCCCCTTGGTTTTTTAGACTTGAGCCAGGTAAATTTACATTGGTGCTGTGAGGTTATGTTTGTCTGCCATGTTTTATTTGGGCTCCCACTGGTATTGATAACTTATATTTACCTGTTGCCTTGGTGCTCCCCCACACAGACATTTGACATGTGTGTCAAAGCACATATTGGGAAAATGTTAGATGGATGCATCTCAACCCAAACCACCCAAAAACATTACTATTAATGTTTTTTTTAGAGAGAACCATAGGGGTGTTATCTAAGGAAATCGAGCTGGTGGAGGGACATCGTTTTCTACTGCCTGATTCTTCAAGGTCATTGCACCGCATGATTTATCGCAGCAACGGCCAATTACCAGAGAGGCACTAGTTCATTGTACAGATGATGCCTCTATTATTGAGCCATGTGTGTGTGTGTGTCATCTGATACCCTTATTATTATGGTCACACCTCACCAGGTGTGGAGCCAGTGGTGAAGTGGAGGCGACGAGCAGCAAACTCGAGGGAGGCACTGGAGCAGCGCAACACCAGGACTTCTCCACCAGCTGCTGCGGACGATACAATGTTTTTTAAACTCTCTCATAGAGACGCTTTGCACAAAGTTTAGCACTTTGTTGCGCAGTAGGCTTCTCCCTTTACATGAGCATTCAGGGTATATATATATAAACGAATTAGCTGAAATTGGGGGGCCCTCATATGCCCGCATCTGAAAATATACCCATTTCAAACCCTGCCCCACCTGCAAAAAAAATAATGTTCCCCGTCTAATAAGGTTGTGGTAACCGATAAGGGCTTAAAGGAGACAAAAGGTCACATTTGTATTTCAACACTGATAGACTGGGAACAGAGGAGAGAGAAGGGGAAAATGAATTCAGGTAATGGTGTTTTAGGGCTAGGGATAAGGGGCCTCACACCCTTTACCTCCCAGCTGCCTCATACTCCTATGTAATCATTCTGGCAAATGATCCATATCTTGCACCTCTGGCCTCAAATCATTGCAGAGGGTTTTTTCCAACACTTAAATAGGGGGTGTCTGCTCTCAGGTATTGTTAAGTTGCTGCCCTTGAGGTTCTTGTTATATTCATCTCAAAATGCACTCAATAGAATCAATACCAGTCCAACAGCATGCTCTTCTCCAGATGATTAGATGATAGATTTTTCCGTACCAATTATTTCTCAGTCCTCTCAAATTTAGTAGAGAATGACAGCCAGGAGGGATTTAGCTCAAGTCCGAACATAGTAGACCCCAGTCCTTGGGGTTCTCAGGGGGCACAAGACATCATAACAGCTACTTTGATAGAGCCAGAGTTATGTCCTTCAGAGAATAATTGACGGCTACTGGAGGATGGCCTATGCACCACTGTTATGTCCTTCAGAGAATAATTGACTGCTATTGGAGGATAGCGTAGGCCATTTAGTATATTTTGTGACCCCTAGGGATAATACTTTTAAATGTTGTAACATAGTAGGTGTAACGGCTAAATTGAGCCTCAAAGATTAAGTGAATTTTAGTAGCAAGTTTGATATAACATGGTTGTCAGAAACATGGGCGGTCTATAATGTTTTTCTCAATGTTTATACTTCCTATTCAGCCCATGCTGTTGCGGGGGCCTAACCACTAAGTCTGGGCGGAGTTGGCAAAGTGACAAAAAAACTCTGCCGCCCTATGTGGAGTTCTGTGAGCAGCGGATTGCGTTAAGGTCATGCCGTTCGCAATGATTTTGAGCGCCGGATGTTTGTCCCGCGCTGTAAAATCATCTTGAATGGCACCATGAACAGCGCAAGAGGGTGCAGCTTCCTTTCTGCTGCTCGAGTAGATTTTCCACTCGAGCGGCAGCTTTCTCAATGCGAACAGAAGGTTTCTCAATGGTAGTGGTTGGGACGTGCCGCGACCACTCGCATTGAGAAATCCGACCGCCCGCGTTGACAAATCTCGCCAGGAGATTGATTTTCCTCGCCAACTAGACCTTGGCAAGCGATGAAAAATCTCACTGGGAGGTGGATTTTCCTTGCTCGCCAACTTGATGTTGAGGAGCGCGAGCGAGGGAAAAAAACTCCAGAGTGCAGAAAACACCGCAAACTCCACGAACGGAGCGGAGTTCACCAACCAGGGTTACTAACAACATGGTTATGCTCAATTGCACTATTACTCCTAATATAACCAATAGTAAACTCATGCAGGTATTTTTTCTTGTGCGGTCAAACAATTTTAGCCTGGTTGTATTTAATTTTTACAAAGATGATTTTTCCATAAGGGACAATGTTAACTATTATACTCTTTTTGATCTTATTGATGAGTTGGGAAAAAAGTATTTTAGCAATGGAAATGGTTTTAACTTATTGCTAACAGGGGATTTTAATGCAAATTTAGGAGTTACAAATACTTTATCCATTGCTAATTCTTTTACTGTTGCTGACAATATGTAGCCTACGGCGAACGTCAAAGGAGAGCAACATTCATGGGAATAGGATGTTGCACCATAATTGACTGTTTTCTTTTCGCTAGGTCCTTGATTAACTTTATTAATAATGGGATCACAAATGCAAGTAATTTCTATTTCCCATGCAATCCCTAATGGAATACACAAGAAAGTAGCTGGGGACCACACCACATTGAACTCCGAACTAAAGACAAAAGGCAACGGCTGGTTTGGAAAACTGCTGATATAGAAAATATATTGAATATGTTAATTAAAAGGAACTGTGGTCATGTTAACTTCTGTCTTTCCACTGAGGTCAGATCTTTGCTTATTATGGCAACTTTTGCAAAGCTCTGTGTGAACACAAGGTACTTATTTTTCATTGGGGTCCCTTAGAGATAGCACAGTTCACTGGTTTGATGGGCTTCGTAAAAGTGCGAATACAAGGCTCCATAAGGCCCTGAAGTCTATCCTTAGGAACAGAAAAGAAGCTTCATTATGCAGGAAGGAATATAAAATATTCTTTAAAAATGTCATGGGACCTGCAGATTGAAACATGGGAGAAGCTGGTTGGTGCATCTATCCCAAAAGACACTAAGGTGGTTTGGCTTTTTTTTTACTGTGAATGTTTTTTCCAAAGTACAACAGAAGCCACTGAGATCAAATATTGACTCAGAAGCCTGGGTAACCCATTTTTGCAAGGATTTAATGTCTTCCAGATAACTTTAGTGATTGTCCAGATATAGAGATGCCAGTTTTTCCTCTCAGAGTAAAATTTCCAGAGTCTATCGAATAAAGTGAAGGGACCTGATGGTGTCCCCATCGATTGTATAAAAATAATGCCTCCTTTTGGTCACTCCTGTAGATGAATAGCTTTAAGTCAGCATGTAAAGTAATCTTAGTGTGGCATTCAGCAATCATAGTCCCAGTATTTAAAAAGGGAAATTACCAAGACTCAAAATGCCATAACCCAACATCACTGCTCCAGTCTATTGTCAAAATGGTTAGGAAAATATTCCTTGATAAATTATTGTTCCGGACCAAGTGGCAAATCGGAGCTTATCTGGGCACCAGCAATCTAGATGTACTATAATTTGAAGGCTAATTTCTTGAAAGTGGCTGAACAGATTTACATCAAATCACAAAAGAACGCTTTCTAAGTAACGATCTAGGGGCATATGCACAAAAGCATTTTTGCAGTCGCAAACGCCCCATTGGCAAAATCAGGTGGTTTCTGATCGCAAAACTGATTTTTCATATGTACAAAACGCAAATTGCTATTTGGTAAGATGTTACTAAATTGCAAATTGTGTTTCGCGATTCGGTATTTGCAAGGGGCATTTTTAGGGAGTCCCTTCTAAATACCTAATTGCAGTGCTATGTATGAATGTTTTGCGACCGAATTATGGCCGCAAAACATTCAATCTTTACTGTCACCTCAAGGGTGGTGATAACCATTTACAAATGGGACGGGGTCCGTATGAGACCACCTCCCTTTTGTGAATGTTGAAACTAATATTTTTTTAGGAGCAGATAGTGGGACCACTGCCAACTCTTAAAACAATGAAGCTTCATATAATTGTTTTTCCTTTAAGGAATATGAGCTGCATTTAAAAAAAGGATTGCATTATTCAAAAATGTGTTTTGAGACCTCCCTTTTTCTCAGCTCCTACTTGACGGATCACCCTGAATCTTTCCAGGAAGGAGTTCAGGTGGATGAACATTGTTTTGGAAGTTTTGTGAAGATTCATTCAACAGCACTAAAGTTATTAGCAATACTAAACACACTCTTCCTATGGAAAGTCAGACCTAGCAGTGGCCATCACTATGGCATTTATACATATATATATATCACACACACACCTTACATTATTATTTTTTTCAAATAACTTTGTAAAAAAAAAAAAAAAAAATGCACTAGTGTACTACAGTGTACTTTTTATTATTTACATATTTCGTTTTTTCCTGCAACTTTCGAGGTATTTTTTAGGTACTAGTCTGGAACTCCATAAACTTTTTTTTTAAATGTATTAAGTAATAACACTACTTTTCCATACCTTTACATACTTACCTAAACTGCTTCATTCTTTCCTATGCACATTTAATACAGCAGAACGCTATATTTCCACTTAAAACCCAGAACACAGACTAAGGGCCAGATGTACGACCCTAAATTGCATGCGCAAACGGGTTTGCGACCCGTTTGCACATGCAAAATGGCCCAGGGCTATGTACAATTCCAAAATAGCAAGTCACAATTTATTTGCGACTCGCTATTTAGGAATTGCGAGTCGCAATTAGGAAGGGGCGTTCCCTTCCTAATTGCGTCCGCAAAGCAATGTATGAATGTTTTGTGACCGCAATTGCGGTCGCAAAACACTTGCAAAGTACCACCCTCTTCAAGAGGGTGGTAATGCAGTCACAATTTGGAAGGGGTCCCCGGGGACCCCTTCCACTTTGTGACTGTCTCTAAAAATATTTTTAAGGGCAGGCAGTGGTCCCAGGGACCACTACCTGCTCTTAAAAATGAAACGAAAACGTTTCATTTTTGTTTTTTAAATGCATCCCGTTTTCCTTTAAGGAAAACGGGCTGCATTTTTTTTTAAAAACTGCTTTATTTAAAAGCAGTCCCAGACATGGTGGTCTGCTGAGCCCAGCAGGCCACCAACCCTGGGAGGGCCTGTCATTCCCAATGGGGTTGCAAATTGCGAGAGGCTCATTAATATTTATGAGCCTCGCAATTTGCGACCCCATTGGGAATCGCAAACCGTGTTAAACACACTGTTGTACATGCCAAATAGCGCCTCGCAAATTGTGAGTCGCAAATGAGTCGCAATTTGCGAGGCGCTATTTTGCAGGTCGTACATCTGGTCCTAAGTGTGGTGTAAACAATATAACTGCATTTTACTGTATAATGTTTTGTCCTTGTGATATACCGCTGTATACTGTGAAATTCCCACTGATATACAATATATCACTAAGTGTTTGTGCATTATGGGCCTGATTCACAATGGTAATCTTACACTTTTGTGTAAGTTCACCATTGTTTGTTATTCACAAATGCATTTTACTAGCACAATCTTTACAACTGCCAAGACTCCGCACATAAAAAGATAAGAGTGTCCTATGTTTTTATGTGCTTGGACTCCACAGTTGTAAGGATACTACTCATAAAATACCTTTGCTAATAGCAAACTATCATAAACTTACACAAAAGTGTAACTTTACATTTGTGAATCAGGCCCTATAATTTTAAACTACTGAACCAATCTACAGCTACTACCAAAAAGGACTCTTTCCACCCCATAATCCATATTCCTGAAAAATGTAATCTACATCTGTTCTGCCATTTCCTCGGTAGGTGTTATTAAACAATACTCAAGAACACGACTCGTGGCTCCACTCTACAAAAGGCCACTCCTCTCTATGACAGTCCACTCGGGAAACATCCTTTACCACGAAACCATTACAACGTGGTATGGTTACATCGTGGTTTTCACAACGCAAGTCGTTACATCGACTTGCACTGGAGGGCGCTCTAGACTAAGGAATAGTGTGAATTACTATTCCAACACCTTCCCTACTGTACGTAGACTGGAGTTGGAATAGTAATTCACACTATTCCTAAGTCCAGCGCCCTCCAGCGCAAGTCGATGTAACGACTTGCGTTGTCAAGACCGCAATGTAAGATACCGCGTTGTGATGGTACTCGTTGTATCATCATACATTCGTCCACTCCACTTCACTCTATCACATTCCATGCCAATCCACTCTACGGCATACCACTCCACTCTACAACACACCACTTTACTTTAACATGCTACTCCACTCTTTGACACTCCCCTGTATGCTATTACACTCTATGCCACTCCTCTCTACGCCACTGCACTGTTAGTCACTCCACTGTATGCTATTTTACTCTATGCCACTCCACTCTATGCTATTCCACTCTACACCACTACACTCTATGCCGCTCTGCTGTATGCCACTCTGCTGTATGCCACTCTGCTGTATGCCACTCCACTGTATGCCACTCCAATATATGCCACTACACTCTATGCTATTCTGCTATATTTCACTCTACTGTATGTCACCCCACTGTATGCTATTCCAGCATTTCCCACTCAACTCTACGCCACTCTACACCACTCTGCTCTACACTATTCCACACCACTCCACTCAACTCAAAGCCACTCCGCTATAGGTTACTCCACTCTATGCCACTCCAAACTATGTCACTCCACTCTATGCCAACCTACTATATGCCACTCCACTCTACACCATTCCACTCTATGCTATTATACTGTATGGCACTCTAATGTGCACTATTTCAGGGTACGCCACATGACTCTCAATCATTCTATGCAATTCAACTCTATGCTATTCTACTCTATGCCACACCACTCTACGCCACTCCACTCTATGGCGCTCTATTGTACCCCACTACCTTCTATGCCACTCCACTCCGCCACTCCATTTTATGCTATTCTACTGTACACCACTCCACTGTATGCTATTGCAGTGTATGCCATTCGACTCTATGCCACTCCACTCTACACCACAACATTCAACGCTATTTCACTCTATGCCACTCCACGCCACTCCAGTCTATGCCACTTCACTCTGCCACTTCACTCTGCCACTTCACTCTATGCCACTTCACTCTATGCCACTCTACTCTATACCACTCCACTGTATGCCACTCCAATCTATGCCACTTCACTCTACGCTATTCTACTATATATCACTTTATCTATGCCACTACTCTGTACACTATTCGAGTGTATGCCACTCAACTCTACACCACTCTATGCCACTCCACTCTATCCTACTCCACTCCATGCCACTCCAAACAATGCCACTCCATTCTATACCACTCTACTGTATGCCACTCCACTCTACACCACTCCGCTCTACACCACTCCACTTTACACCACTCTATTGTATGGCACTCCACTCTATGCCACTTCATTTTATGCCATTCTACTGTACACCACTCAACTGTTTGCCACTGCCACTCCACTGTATGATATTCCAGTGTGAGACACTTGACTCTATTCCACTCCACTCTGCACTATTCCACTCTATGCCACTACATTCCATGCTATTTCACTCTGTCACTTCCCTCTAGGCCACTCCACTTTCTGCCACTCCACTCTATACAACTTTATTCTATGCTGTTCCACGTAATGCCACTCAATCCCACTACACTCTGCTCTATTCCATTCTATGCCATTTCACTGTATGCCACTCCACTCTGTTATTTTACTGTACGCCAGTCAACTCTACAACACTCAAGTCAAGTCAAAAGGCAAAGTTTATTTAGACCATTGGTCTTTAAACGGCATAAAATAATGTAAAAACATTGTTCATAAATAGTCTAAAGATCATCCTAATACCATCATTATTTCCAATCAGTCGATGCCTTATCTTTATATAAAAAGCGCCACAATTTCCCATGCAATTAAATTTCATAATAAAGTTATTTCATAATGTAAATATTGCTGGTACATTCCTAAAAATAAAATAAAATTTAAAATTAATTCAACATGTATATAAATCCACAAAGGTAAAATTCATACTTTAACTTCACTAAAAAGCTAATTCAATTCATATCTTAATTCACGGGATCATTATCCATAAAACAACTTTTCACCGCCTTCATATATCTACCAATAGCAATATCAAGATTAGGCATACCGGTGAGAAGCTCTATAGCTTGGGCCCGTGATTTAATACCATACTTTAAAAACATAGGCCGCAGAAATAGTTTTCGCTGGGCTAGAACTGTCATACAATCAACTAATATATGCGGGATATCACATTTACTTCCTAGCATACATCTGCAATTGCCATCGGACTGCATCGTTACTACCCGTATTTTATCATTTGTTCTCCATGGGTTGATTCCAATTCTTAATCTTAAGATTTCGCACCTGAGCCAGTAATTAGGTAACGTATCAAGGTACGGGTACCAGGCATCATTCTGCCAAGTCATACTCATAAATTGTACCAATTTTTTTCTTGCTCAGGTACTCAGCATCCACCCTCCTAGCTGCTATCTGCCCTTGGGACCTCCGTATACTCTTATTAGTTTCTACCTGGAGTGAGTGTGGGTAAATTCTCACATTCAGATTCTCACACACCTTGTGCAAATGCCTTCTTGTTTCCCTGGCCCATTTTAAGCTACTAAACTGGATTTCATTTCTGCACCATTGGGAAACCTTTTGTACAGCACCTGGGTCCTGACGTTTCCAGAATCTTATCAGTGCCATTTGAACTTGTATGCCCCATGATGTTATACCTAGCTCCGCTCTAATGGCCTGAATCATTGCTGAGCCTGGTAGAGACAATAAAGTTTTTAGGCACTTCCCTTCTTCAAGCTCCCAACCATGTTTACCACTTAAATAAAGCACTTCTGCACCGTACAATACTTGGGGGGTATTATCGCACTGTAGGCCTTTATTAGTGGTCTGTGGGACATCTCCCCATAATCCTGGTTACATTTTTTCAGACCACATACCGATGTGAGGGCCTTAGCTTTCTGGGCTTCTATGTGTATATGCCACTTTAAAGAACTATCAAACCAGACCCCTAGGTACTTATATTCCGTCACCGTTTCGAGTTTTAGCGTGCCCAAAGACCATCTGCTCCTAGGGACTCTTTTCCCAAAGCATAATATTTTAGTTTTATCCTGATTTACTGTTAAATGCTTTGAGACACAGTATTCATTAAATGCATTAAGCTTTCTTTGAAGCCCTATCTTGGTCTGATCGAAAATCACGAGGTCGTCTGCGTATAGTAAGCACGATAGATGTCTGCCATTCATTTTCGGGCTAGCACTTCTCTCCACCTCTAGGGCTGCGGGTAAATCTGCTAGGTAAATGGCAAATAATAGGGGCGCCAACACACAGCCTTGTCTAAGGCCATTTTCAATAGCTATTTTCAACGTCAAGGACCCTGCCGTATCCTTAATTATCTGCGCCCAGTTCCCTCTATGTAACTCTTGAATAATACACAGCAGGCCTTTTGGGATGTTCTATTTTTCCAGGGTCTCCCATAAACATTTCCGATCCACTAGATCAAAAGCTGCCCGGAAGTCTACAAAGCAGCAGAAAAGCTTCCCTACTTGTTCGATTGACTTCCGTGCCACTGCCCATTGTGCGAAGCAGTGGTCAATTGGGGAGTCTCCCTCCTTAAAGCCACCCTGTTCTACTGGCACAATCGACCCTTGCTCCACCCAGTATTTCAATCTGCCTAGTAGTATTTTAGCAAAGACTTTCTCCCCTATGTCCAGCAGGTTAATCAATCTATAGTTTTTGGGGGATTTCATGTCTCCCTTCTTGTGCACTGGTCTAATTATGGCTCCCTTCCAGTTTTTTGGGATTTTTCCAGAGTCCAAAGTGGCCATGAACATACATGATAGGAATTCAGCCCACCACTGCGTCTGGGTCTTTATTATAATAGCGGGAAGATTATCAGGTCCTGCTGCCCTGGTTAGCTGTAGCTCCTTTATCACATTCTTCACCTTCTCTACTGTGAAGTCTAGTTTTAGATCTTCCACTAATCCCCCCCCAATGCTGTGGTTCTCCTATTTCTGGTGTACTACTTGTCCCATACAATTCCTTCAGGTATTCTTCCCATGCGGTTTCTTCAACCACACAGTTCATGGCCCCAACTGGTTGTCCTGATGCTGCCTGTATCAGCTTCCAGAACTTACGTACATTTTTTGTTTCGATGGCTTCCAACAGGTTTTCCCAGCATTTCTCTTTATAAGACCTGTTCAAGCTTCTCACTAGCCTTTTATATTTGTTTCTCAGGTTTCTAAGTTTAATAAACCTAGCCAATTCATATTTGACTCTGAGTGATCGTGCTTCTCTCCTTATCTCCCTTTTCTTCTTAGTGCATTCCTCGGTGTACCACTTGGCCTGTCTAACTGGGGTTATTTGTTGGATCTTTGCTCCTATATTCTTATTTTTTAGTTTGACTCTAAGGCACTGCACTACCCGCTCGATTTTTTTCCTCAAACCATTCCAAGTTTTGCCCTCTGGTATTTCCCAGATCTAACTCCTGTTGAAAAGTTGCCAGTTTTACAATATATTCTTCAGATAGTCTCTTATTGACCCACCGAGGGTACACTACTTCTTGGGGGATTACTATATCTCATGCACTTGAAGGCTTGCTTGCGACCTCAAACTGCAGATAATTATGGTCGCTTCCTTCCCTTTGACATACGTGGAACCCCTTAATTGATACAAAGTTCCAGGCATGTGTAAAAACATAGTCAATAGGGCAAACCTGTGACCCTATTTTAAAGGTTTTCCTTGCGGGGCGATCTGTATCCATCCTACCGTTTAGGCAAAATAGACCTTTTGATCCCAGATACTTCCCTAAATTTATGTCTTGTCTTATTGGGGTACTATCTGAGAATGATGCCATCATTATGTTATAGGCTTTCAATACATCCTTAAACCAAGGATCTATCTTTCTTGGGTTCAGTTTAGGATTAAAATCTCCCAGTATTAGGAACCTATCATTATTATATTTTTCACATAACAGGTCAATGTCTTCTTTAAAAAAAAAACATCTCTATTCCGTATTCCACGTGGCTCTCCCATTGCATATAGACATTTATAAGAACCAAATGTTCACATTCTCTGTCTGACGCAATCGTGGTTATTCTACAAGCAAGCAACCATTTACCTTTAACTCTTTGAGACTTAACATCCTTATCAATTTTGGTTGATAATAGAATCATGATCCCCCCTGCAGGGCGCCCATATCTTTTTTCCTTTGCAGGTTTGTGTAGTTGAACTAAACCATCAATTGTTGGGGTTTTGTCGCTTAGTCATGTTTCTTGTAAACAAATGATCTCGGCGCTCAGAGCTAAGTCACAGACAATTTCTTGTTTTACATGTCCTCCAAGACCATTTATATTCCAAGATATAATCTTCAGGCTCAGCGACGCCCCTTTATCCTATTCTATGTCACTTAAACAGTCGTCATCCCCGTTGTACCACTGGGAGGGGCCTGCAAGACTACTTCTATGGCTCCAGTTCCCCCATAGATTACTAATATCAGTATTGTTAACCACTATATTTAGTTTTCCGTTAACTTCCCCCTCTTCCTCTATCAACATTACCTGTCTTTTACCTAACCCTGCGTGGCAATTTAAAAATTCTCCACCTTGTAGACTACCCTCCTCTAATTCTCTCTCTGGGATTATCCTTATCCCTTCCTTCAATACTTCTTGTTCTGATTTCACAATTGCCACCTTTACCAGATCAGAGTATACTAAGACCTTGGTTATTTCCTTAGTTTTATAATTATTTCTAAACCCCACTTGACGCAGGTCTTTAGATCCAATTCCTCTCAAACTAGGGCATTTTGCAAATGAATGTAGGAGCCGGGACCTATTTAGGGGAGTAATCTTCCTTTTACTTTTCCCCCCCTTTCCTACTTGTGCAGGGTCAAAATATATCCACTTATTGCCTTCAACCTCCGATCCTATCTTATGGGAATTCATGCTTCCCTGATAGGTGTTCTTCCTCGTGGTTGCCTTAGCCGTACTTCTATGTGCTCTTATTTCCCCTGGGTTAACATTCGTACCATTATTTTGCCCTGGATTTGATCCTTTCTGGCTCTCCCTACTAGTTTTCTGGGATAAAACTAGTTGTGCCTTTCTTTGTACATCTACTTCATACAGCACTCAACTCTGTGCCACTCCACTCTCTATGCCGCTTCACTGTATGCCACTCCACTCTACACTATTACACTCAGCTCCACCCCACTCTATGCAACTCCACGCCACTCCAGTCTATGCCATTTCACTCCAAGCAACTGCTTTCCACACCACACCACTCTACTCCATGCAACCCAACTCTATGCCACTCCACTTTACACCACTCCACTCAAAACCACTCCAAACTACGCTATTCAACTGTACACCACTCTACTGTACGCAACTCCACTATATGCCAATCCACTCTATGGCACTCCTCTCTATGCAATTCACTCTAATCCCACTCCATTCTACGCCAGTGTACTCTATGCCACTCCTACTTTACACCACTGTAGTGTACACCACTCCACTCAACTGAAGCCTTAGCCCAGTCCATTCTGCGCTATTTCACGCTATGTCCCTGCACTCTGCACAACTCCACTCTACGCCACTCCACTCTACACTATTAACTCACTGCCACTCCACTCTATGCCAGTATACTGTAAGCCACTCCACTCTATGCAATTTGACTCTGTCATTCCACTTTACAGCACTGTCGTGTATACCACTACACTCTACATAACTCCACCTTACTGCACTTCACTCTATGCTATTCCACTCTACAGCACTGAATTCCATGCCACTCCACTGTACAGCATTCCACTCTATGCCACTCCACACTACACCTCTCCACTCTACGCCTCTCTACTCTGCTATTCCAATGTACACCAATCCACTCTACGCTATTCTGCTATACCTCACGCCACTACACTCTGCTCTATTCCAGTGTACACCAATCGACCCTATGCCACTCTACTCAATGCTATTCCTCTCTATGCCACTCCACACTATGCCACACTACACCACTCCACTCTAAGCTTCTCCAATCACTGGTACTCCACACTACGCCACTCCACTCTATGCCACGCTACTGGATGCCACTCCAGTCTACACCACTCAACTCTATGCCACTCCACTCTATGCTGTTCTGTTTCATATAGCGGCCCTAATATAGACACGTTCATATATGCCGTATATGGTCATAATCGCATATGCCCTATTATGGACATAATCGTATATGCCCTATTATAGTCATGATCTCCTATGCCCTAATATAGGCATGATCTTTCACCTACATTAGTTCCCTACAGTACACAACGAACTCTGAGGGTTGAACATTATCTAGTCTGTGGTTTGAACACTGAAGCGTTTTTCCCGAACACAAGCCTACAATGTACTCATAAATTATGCATGAGCATTCACCAGCTACATCTCTTGCATAATATGTATGTACAAAGTTCACCCCTGACGTCTTCCTCATGTCCAACAAAGACCAATACAAACCATACTAAGGGACGAGACACTTTAGGGTATAAATACACCACATCTTGCCACGGTAAGACCGAGGGAACCGAGACTTCCATGCCGACACATTGACCAGAGACGCTGAGGCTCCTGCATGCAGTCGCTCCAGCTGACAGCGGTCTAACACAGCCCTTGCAGGGTGTCCAACTCGAGACCAGGACGGGGTCCCACACTCTCTCTATTCAGGTAATGGGGTTCGACTAAAATCCTAGAGGGATTCTTGGCTCTTAGGCTTTTAGACCTACACACATGCTAGGTACACTTAGGTACATCTAGTTAGGCTCGTAGGAGTACGCGCACTTTTATAATGCATTTCATATATTCATGTATGTAATCATCATTATTGCAATATGGTAGAACTGTACTATCCTTTCACTTTTGTCGTACTGCTGATAATATATCTCTGCTATTGTCTGCTGGTTGCTGCAGCACATATATTTTACACTACAATAACAACTGTTCAATAAATACTTATTGAAACGCCCAGACTGCTTATTCTGTGTAACTCTCTGAGACAAACCAAACAAGTAAGCACGAGTGACTGAGCGAAAAGTAGTACATTGTTTCCACGATTCTGAGGGATCAGGGTTGTCATGATCTAAGGTTGCCAGAAACTAATCTCTCCCCGATAAGAGGAGATTCTAGTGGCACTGTGAGCTAGCTAATGCAAATCCGGCTAACATACGCAGTGGGGGTGCACAGAGCCAGTCTGCCACCAAGCCCACAGTTTATGTTATCCAAACGCGCAGGTCCTGCAGGGGTACTATAGGAACTACACGACAATGCTATTCTACTGTAAGGCATTCGACTGTACGCCACTCAACTGTATGCTATTCCAGTGTATGCCAGACAACTCTAAGCCAATCTCTGGAATTCCACTCTACACTATTCCACTCTACAACACTTCTCTCTACTCCACTCTACTCTACGCTACTCTACTCTATGCTACTCTACTCTACGCTACTCCACTCTACGCTACTCCACTCTGTGCCACTCCACTCTGTGCCACTCCACTCTGCGCCACTCCACTCTGCGCCACTCCACTCTGCGCCACTCCACTCTGCGCCACTCCACTCTGCGCCACTCCACTCCATGCCACTCAACTCTATGCCTCTCCAATCTGCGCCACTCCACTCTATGGTATTCCTCTCTATGCCACTCCAGTCTGTGCTTTTACACTCTATACGAATCCCCTCTTTGCCACTCCCCTCTTTGCAACTGCACTCTTTGCCACTCCGCTCCACAGCCCTCTGCTCCATGCTACTCCCCTGTACGCCACTCCACTCTAAACCTGTCGACTATACGTGACTGCACTCTACTCCACTCTATGCCACTTAACTCTATGCCACTTCATTCTACACCACTCCACTCTATGCTATTCCACTCTATGCCTCTTCACTCTATGCCACTCCATTCAATTCCACTTTACTGTACACCACCCCACTCTATGCCACTCCACTGTATGACTCTCAAGTCTATGCTGTTCGACTGAATGCCACTCGAATTTACGCCACTCCACGCTATTCCACTCAATGGAACACACACTCCATGCCACTGTACTCTGCCAATCGACTCTATGCCATTCCACTCCATGCCACTTCACTCTACGTCACTTTAGTCTATGCTATTCGATTCTTTGCCACTCCACTCTACGCCCTTTCACTCTGCCGTTGAACTCAATGCAGACAGGACAGGAGCTTGGAGAGGGATGAATATTTTGAGTTTTGTGGTACATGCCATACCCCACAGTCTTCCTTAGACAGATTTCAACAGGTTAAATCTGACAAAATGTTTTCAGAGGCCTCTCCACTCTACACCACTCCATTCTACACCACTCTCCTCTACACCACTCTACTCTACACCACTCTACTCTACACCACTCTACTCTACACCACTCTACTCTACACCACTCTACTCTACACCACTCTACTCTACATCACTCCACTCTACATCACTCCACTCTACATCACTCCACTCTACATCACTCCACTCTACATCACTCCACTCTACATCACTCCACTCTACATCACTCCACTCTACATCACTCCACTCTACATCACTCCACTCTACAATAGTCCACTCTATGCCACTCCACCCACCGCCACCCTACTGTATGCCAGTCCACTGAATGCCACTCCACTCTATGGTATTGCACTATATGCAACTCAACTCTTTGACTCTCCATGCTATGCCACACTACACTATTCCACACAGTATATTCCACTTTTCAAATCTCCTCTGTACACCACTCCACTCTATGCCACTCTACTCTACACTATTCCACTCTATGCCACTCCACTCTATGCCACTTTACTGTATGTCACTCCACTTTATGCTATTCCACTATACTCCACTACTGCACGCCACTCTGCTCTACGCTATGCCCCTCCACTCAATGCCCCTCCACTCAATGCCCCTCCACTCAATGCCCCTCCACTCTATGCCCCTCCACTCTATGCCCCTCCACTCTATGCCCCTCCACTCTATGCCCCTCCACTCTATGCCCCTCAGCTCAATGCCCTTCCACTCTATGCCACTCCAATCTATGCCACTCCATCTACACTATTCGACTCTACATCACTCCACTTTACGGCACTCTAGTATATGCCACTAGACTCTGCATCACTCCACTCTACACTATTCCACTCCACATCATACGATTCTAGGCCACAACATGCTGTTCCAATGCATCATATTCCACTCTGTCACTCCACTCTACTCTACCCTATTCTATTCCACTTGATGCCCCTCCACTTTGAACAACTCCACTCTACTCCACTCTATTCTATTCAACTCTATGCCATTCGACTCTACACCACTCCACTGTATGCCACTCCACTCTTCGCTATTCCACTCTACACCACTCCACTCTATGCCACTCCAGTCTATGCTATTTCACTCTATGCTGCTGCAGTCAATGCCACTCCACTCTATGCCACTCCACTCTACACTATTCCAATCTACACCACTCCACTCTATGCCACTCTCCTGTATGCCACTCCACTCAATGCCACTTGACTCTGTGCCACTCCACTCTAAAGTATTGCACTGTACAGCATTTGAATCTACATCACTCTAAGCCACACCACGCTATGCTATTCCACTCCACACCACTCCTGTATATGCCTCTCCATTCTTCTCAATTCCACTATACGGCACTCCACTTTACGCCACTCAACTCTACACTAATCCCACTCTATGCTATTCCACTGTACACCACTCCTCTCTATGCCACTGTACTGTATGCCACTCCATTCTGTGCCATTCAATTTTATGCTATTTCCCTATATGCAACTGCACTCTGTGCCTTCCCACTCAAATCTATTCCACCCCACTCTACGCCACTCCAGTCAATGCCACTCAACTCCATGCGACTACAATGTATGTAACTCCACTTTATGCTGCTCAACTCTACACCACTCCAATTTACACCGCTCAAGTGTACGCCACTCCACGCTACACAACTCCACTCCAGGCCACTCCTCTCTACTATATTTTACTCTATGCCACAACATTCTGCTCCACTCTACACCACTCCACTCTATACCACTCCACTCTATTATATTCCACTGTAAACCACTTCACTCTGTGCCACTCCACTCTGTCACTCCACTCCATGCAACTCCACTCTTCAGCTCTATGCCACTCCACTCTATGCCATTTCACTCTGCGCCAATCCACTCTACGCCAATCCACTCTACGCCACTTCACTCTTTCTTTCACTCCATGCCACTCTACACCACTCTACACTACACCACTCCAGTTCATGCTATTTCACTCTTTGCCACTGCACTCAATGCCCTCTACTCGACACCACTCCATTCTATGCCCCTTCCCTCTATACTACTGCACTCTATGCCACACTACTCTCCACTGTTCCACTCTATGCCACTCCACTCTATGCCACTCCACTCTATGCCACTCTATGCCACTCCACTAGTCTACTCTATGCCAGTCTACTCTATGCCAGTCCACTCTATGCCAGTCCACTCTATGCCAGTCCACTCTATGCCAGTCCACTCTATCAGTCCACTCTATGCCAATCCAGTCTTTGCTAATCCACTCTGCTATTCAACTGTTCATCACATACTATATGCCACTCCACTCTATGCCACTCCACTCTACACTATTCCACTCTATTCCACTCCACGCCACATTATTCTACTCCACTGCATGTCACTAATTTCTATGCTATTTAACCCTCTGCCACTCCACACTATGCCACTTCACTCAATACCACTCAACTCAATGACACTCCAATCTATACCACTCCACTCTGCGCTATTAGGCTCTATGCCACTCCACTTTACATAACTCCACTCTACGCCACTCCATTCTACGCTATTCCACATTACACCACATGATTCTATGCCATAAGGGGCCACTCCACTTTACGGTATTCCTCTCTACGCCACTCCACTGTACTCCATTCCAATCCACTCCACTCTATGCCACTCCACTCTACACCACTCCACTCTACAGTATTGCTCTGTACAGCATTTGAATCTACACCATGCTACGCTATTCCACTCTACACCTCTCATTTATATGCCTCTCCACTCTACTTTCTTCCACTCTACACCACTCCACTTTACGCCACTCCACTATACACTAATCTTCTCTATGCTATTCTACTGTTTGCTGCTCCACTGTCCACCACTCCACTTTGCCACCTCACTCTACACTATTCCACTTTACACCACTCCACTCTATGCCACTGTACTGTATGCCACTCCGCTCTATGCCACTCCATTTTATTCTATTTTGCTCTATGCCACTCCATGCCACTCCACTCTATGCCACTCCACTGCACGCCACTCCACGCCACTCCATTCTAAGCTATTCCACCCTATTCCACTCCAATCTATGCTACTCCATTCAATGGCATTCAACCCGATGCCACTCCAATATATGCCACTCGACTCTATGCTGTTCGACTCTGTGCGGCTCCACTTCATGGCACTCTAGTGTATGCCACTCCACTCTGCGCCACACTAGTGTATGCCACTCCGCTCTACTCCACTCTATGCAACTCCACTCTTGGCC
The DNA here is from genome assembly GCA_963921515.1 of Calotriton arnoldi. Lineage (NCBI taxonomy): Eukaryota > Metazoa > Chordata > Amphibia > Caudata > Salamandridae > Calotriton > Calotriton arnoldi. Next base: position 518,181 of record CAWUFW010005013.1, read on the forward strand.
ACTGCACTCTACACTAGTCCACTCTATGCCACACAATTCTACACCACAACATGCCGCTCTACACTACTCCACTCTATTCCACTGTATGTCACTTCACTCTGTGCCACTCCATACCACTCCACTCTTCAACTCTACGCCAATCCACTCTGCACTATTTCACTCTATACTACACCACTCTATGCCACTCCACTCTGCTATTTCACTCTACGCCACTCCACTCTACACCACTCCACACTACGCCACTCCAATCCATGCTATTTCACTCTATGCCACTGCACTTAATGCCCTCCACTTTATGCCACTCCTCTTTGTCACTCCACTCCAAGACCTTCAACTCTACACCACTCCACTCTGTGCCACACCACTCTCCACTGTTCCACTGTATGCCACTCCATTCTACGCAACTCCACTCTATGGCAGTCCATTGTACACCACTCCACTCGACGCCACTCCAGTCTACACCACACTACTCTAAACTATTCCACTCTACACCACTCCACTCTACACCACTCCACGCTACGATATTGCACTTTATGGCACTTGACTCCAGCCACACCACAATACGCTATTCCACTCTACGCCACTCCACTATATGCCTTTCCACTATACTCTATTCCACTCTACACCACTTCACTCCACGCTAATGTACTCTACACTATTCCACTGTTCATCACTCCACTGTATGCCATTCCACTGTATGCCATTCCACTGTATGCCATTCCACTGTATGCCATTCCACTCTATGCCATTCCACTCTATGCCATTCCACTCTGCCATTCCACTCTGCCATTCCACTCTGCCATTCCACTCTGCCATTCCACTCTGCCATTTCACTCTGCCATTCCACTCTATGCCATTCCACTCTATGCCATTCCACTCTATGCCATTCCACTCTATGCCATTCCACTCTATGCCATTCCACTCTATGCCATTCCACTCTGCCATTCCACTCTGCCATTCCACTCTGCGCCATTCCACTCTGCGCCATTCCACTCTATGCCATTCCACTTTACGCCACTCCACTCTACGCCACTCCACTCTACGCCACTCCACTCCACTCTACACCACTCCACTCCACTCCACTCTACGCCACTCTATTGTATGCCACTCCACTCTCCACTCTCCACCATTCCACTCTACACTATTCCACTCTAGGCCACTCCACTCTACGCCACTCTGCCACATTGTTCCACTCTATGCCTCTACGCTGCACGTTACTCCACTCTACGCTATTCAACCTTATGCCACTCCACTCAATACTACTCAACTCTATGCCACACCAATCTATACCACTCTACTCTATGCTATTAGGCTCTACGCCACTCCAGTGACTGCCACTACATTCTACTCCACTCCACTCTATGCCACTCCACTCTATGCTATTCCACTTTACACCACACAATTCTACACCACAACATGCTGCTCCACTGTGCCATTCCACTCTACACCTCTCAACTCTATGCTATTCCACTTTATGCCACTCCACTCTACGCTATTCCACTCTATGCCACTACAAGCTACACCACTCTACTCTCTGCCACTCCCCTTTATGACACTCCACTCTACGCCACTCTATGCCACGCCACTCTATGCAATGCCACTCTACTGTATGCCACTCCACTCTATGCCACTCCACTGCACGCCAATCAACTCTATACTATTTAACTGTATGCCACTCGGCTCTACAGTACTCTACGCCACTCCACTCTATGCTGTTCCACTCTATTGTACTACAGTCTATGCCACTCCACTCTACGCTATTCCACTGTACTCCAATGTATGCCACTCCACTCTACACTATTTCACTCTATGCTACTCCACTCTTCACCACTCTACTGCACACCACTGCTCTTTACGCCACTCCACTCTACCCCTACACCACTCTAAGCTGATCCAAATATTCTACTTGACTCTACATCACTCTACACCACTCCACTGTATGCTTTTCCAATGTACTCTACTCCACTCTACGCCACTCCACTCTACTCCTCTCTATGACACTCCACTGTACAACACCACACACTCCGACACTCTCCTCCACTGTACTCTATGACCCTCCAGTCCGCAGCACTCCACTGTACGATTTGAAACACGTTTTCATTAAAAACTAAAAGTCATTGACATTCAACGAAAAAAACAAAGGTTAATGCTTAGTTAACGTTAAGAAAATGTATTTATTTTTCTATACAAACCTTAAATGCAGAATTTAAACACCACCTTTAAATTACTGTTACTCGTGCAACTCCGTACACAGTGTTGTGAACTCTATAGCCACACTACATAAACACTCGCACCTTTACAATGCTCTGCTTATACTCTCTTATATTACATCACTTATACCATGTGAAATCATAGCATTCATAACACTTATGACGACGCAAATGACATCATTTTAGGGAACACTGTGAATGGTAGCATGGCAAGTTGCAGATAATGTAGTGTGGCTAGCAAGTTGACAACACTTTATGTTGAGGTGCACGAGTTATAGTAATTTGAAGGTGGTTTGTGAATTATAAATTTAAGGTATAACTATAACTTTATAATTTCTAAGGTTTGTTTAGTTTAAGTTTGGTTTGTATAGAGAGGATAAATGTAGTTTTACTAGTTATAACTTAGCTTTAACCTTTGTTAATTTTTTCATAGATCTATAAATATCACGCTTTCCAACATGCACTTTGGGGGAAAGGCAAACGTTGTAAAGCCCTGCGTGGTATTACAATGCGTTGTAAAGGTCAACGTGTTGTTATGCCTGTGGGGTAACGGCATGCAGGGTAAAGACACACGTTGTAATGTTTGATATTCCATTGCAGTGATATGCAGGTTCTCTCTGCTGGGAGAGATACCTTTCAGAAAAAGGGTCAAAGACCACTCATTTCTTTTCACTTGATCTTGGAATGAATTTAAAATCTCCAAAAGCCCCTACATAAATGATTTTTGATATTAGAAATGATAACGTGAATACAGACAGAAAGTGAAGTTCAGAGGATACAAGGTACTCCTATGTGATGCAACAAACATTTCAGATGTTTTGGACTTAGCATTGACTGACTGATGTGTCTTCCAGATGTTAAGCCCACGTAGATATAGTTTTAAATGACAATCAAAGAGGGATCGCTATGTTGCAGCCTAATTCATGAACCAATATGTAAACCAATGTGGCTTTACATTACCTAAACCTACCACTCCTCTATAAACGTGAAAAGGCATACTCTATTGTAAAATATTAGGAACTGATGCTGTAGTGTGACTTTTTTTGCCCTGTGTATCAAATGAGGTTGCTGCTAATTCTCATGGAGAGAACATGGTTGGGAATTTATGTTTGATATTTTCTTTTTAAAAAAACAATAAAAAATACATGAAAATTGAAATTGGGGAATTACTTGTGGAATCAATCCTTACCACATCAAATTCAGCATGTATTGGAGTTTGTCTGGACAGTTTCCTCTGAATACATTTTGTCAGATTTAACCTGTTGAAATCTGTCCAAGGAAGATTGTGGGATGTGGCATGTGCTGCAAAACTCAAAATATTCACTCCTCTGCAAGCTCCTGTCCATGCAGAGGTGTGCATTCTCCTCCAAACTTGGAAGCACAAGCAGAGGCTCCAATTAAAGGTAGACTAGATGTGGGGGTTAGAAGTTTACCTGACCTGGTGAATACATTACACAAGGGTGAAATAATTACCAGGTGCATTAAATACCTCATACTCTAAGACAGTGATAATCAAAGTACGACCTGGGGGCCGCATGCGGCCCTCCTGACCTTTACATGTGGCCCCCTGATCAGCAGCAGCACTGGGCTGCTGTTTACTCGACTCAGCACTAACATTAAAAAAAAAAAATTAAATATGCAGCAAGCACTTATTTAAAGGTTATTTGCAGTTGAACAAAAGGAAGTAACTAGGCCCTTAACTTTAAGAACACCTTCATTGTCAAAGACCACAAACATATAAAAATACGATAGTCTTTTGAAAATTTCAGAAAGTATAATTCATTGACCTGTAGAACCCTTTCACCTTAGTAAATCAAAATATAGCAGTGCATTCAGCAGTATTTTTTTAAAGTGATGGTTTTCAAACATGAATTTAGAAATGTTCATGCTTTCCACCCCACCCCCCATTATAACAATGCCATTAGTGATTACATCCAAGCACAGGAAATGGTTTTGTACAGCACGCAACCTGAAGTCCTATATTTCGAGGTCCTTTTATGTGTCATAATGAAGAAAAAGGAGGAAAATTGAAATAAAGCAATTGCCCAAGGTCACATAAATTGGCCAAGTGGAGAAGCCAGGATTTATCCCAGGTTTTCTGGTTGCACATTGTGCAATTGAGTTCAGCCAGTAGAAATACATGCTTCGCTTCCCCTACACCCACTTTACAACCCCCCTCCCCGCTGGCATCGGTGCGGCCCTCGGTCACACCAAAGACCAAACTTTGCTGCCCCCGGGAAAATGTTTGCGAGTACCCATGCTCTAAGATCTTCTCCCGGAATTGTGGCACAGCATACAGAATCAGAATTTAAAGGACCAAATTAAAGTTTACCTTTTTCCTGACATTTTCCCTGATAATCTGCCAGAGTAAAACAGTGGATGTGTAATACATATCACCCTACTCGAAATTCCTATTGGTGTGCAAACTCTTGTTTGCATAAGGACAGGTAATTTACCTCCGGCTTCTAATCAGAGTTGCTGTGTTTTTGTCAATTATATACCTTAATCTGGGTGAATTAAAAAAAAAAATTGTATAAAAATGCTTTCTGTAATTGGGGACTAAATGAAGTGCTCGGTAAAACACATAATAAAAATGAAGTGCATGGACCTCCTAAATATAAATGTGTTGAAATAATCACAACAATGATCTAATAACTGTGGCATTAAGTCAAACTTCTAATTAGAATGTGGCAAAGCAGCAAAACGCATCTGGCAAACCTATTCATGACCCCTATGAACCATCTTTTTAGCGTTTGATACGTGATTGCTCTGCAAATATATTTTAATGTTTTGGATTTCTGGTGATGTTCACTGGTAAAATATCGTAGCCAAAAATTAGAGAAAGCTAGTTCCTGTTCTATGATGCACATTCTTCATAAATTAATGATTTTCCTGTGTTCCTTGGCAAGGAACTTGGTATATGTCAGAGCCTATCATGTATGTAAGGCTCAATTAATGAATGAAGTCATTTAATCAAATTTAAACACTGGAAAAAAAGACTGTGTAGAAACACCTGCCATGTCCCCATGCGCTATTCTTTTTCTAATTCTCCATTTTGGCACGTGTTATTGCGGTTATGTCAGCTGTGCTGTTACTTCAGTCTCGGTTGACTTTCAAAGGGAACAAATCATTCATTAATGATTAAACAGATCATTTAATATGGAACAAATCAATTGCCTCACCCCAAATATGCAAATGCAGGCGACTCTGGGTGCAGGGGATGGTTTTCCGCTATGCCCTACACCCAGTCCCACTCTTCCTACTGTTTGCAAATGCCAAGTGGCTCATAGTGGTCTATACAGTTTTCAGTCATTTTCAATGAATCCTTATTAGTTTCCAAGGGCAGAACATTTTCCATGTGAATATTGGCAGCTTGTTTATGCTCGTTTTTATGGTCTGGCTTGACAGCACATCTGTTGCCAGGAAATTATGTGAGAATCACCAGAGAGTTTTGGCTTTGCCCACATGTTGGGAGCCAGGAGTACATGTTTTATTGGGCAGAAGTTGTATGCTTCCACAAAAAAAATGCTTGCCCTCAACGCAGCTGTGATGATTCTTTTTCTTTATCCCACTGCCTGAGCTTGAACATTCAGGGGCACACACATTACATTGTAATGATATTAAAGTATCTTAGATAACTAGATAATTGATGGCAACAGCACAAACGGAAGGAGGCAGTCATGGGTTTGACTACATGGCTATTTAGGTCTGGCATGACAGTGAATTTATTAACTGTATAATTAATTAAAATCATTACAGTAAAAACAATCAATATATAAAAACTAAAAACAGTAGTTTCAAACTTTTGTTCTGGGTAAAATTTAACACCCCTCCCCGAGTCCAGCGTGGCCAGCCTTTCCCCAGCATTTGTAAACATGATCTTAAGGCCTCCGTTTTACGCCCTGAAATAAGGTGCATTGCCGAGCTCTTGAGCTACCCTCTATGGAGCTCTAGGTGTCTCTCAGGTGAAAATGCTCTTTTGGGAGGTGTGAGAGGGGCACAGTCCTTGGTGCATCGATGAGTGGTCCCATCAGCATTCGATCGCAGAGTTTACCACGCTTTTCCCCTGGGTTGTGCTGCTTTCATAGGCGGCTTTTAGAGCTATCCTGATTTGATGGATACATTTTGCCAGTCTCGCTAGAGCCGTTGTGTTAGTGGTTGAAAAACACAAGGCTGATGCTTCACTGCACGTCTTTATACCCTTGTTGATGCAGATCGGGCGCAGAAGTCGCCGGCGTTCGTTATTTAAGTTGGGGCAACAGCATAAAAGGTGCAGCCAGGATTCCTTCCTGTAGGGGCACAGTCTACAAGTTGTGGATTCCTCTCTTCGGGCCCAAGCCGGATTAAAATCTGCAATCCCAAGCGTGGTCAACCTCATGAATAAGATTTTACTTCGGGCCTGTATGGAGAGAGCCTCACTTAGGTACGGTTGTGCTTTTCCTGCCATGTAGGATGTGTTCAACGGGTCCAGATGAAAGCTTCGACAGAGCGTTTTAAGATCGAGGTCAAAGGAGATTTCCCGCACTTGTTTGTTAACAGCTCTCTTCCAGGCATTCAGGGGGATCTCCATCCGTGGTATGCTTTCTTCCTCAATCTTCAGTAATTTAATTGCGTTTTCTAGCCTAGTGTGCCATGCCGAGCCTGGCCCCTCGAAAATGGGTCTCAGATGATTTTTTAGGGAGTTAGCGGGTGCCCTTAATATCCTAAGATATAGCTTTATGATCTCCCCTGGCAGATCAGGTCCGGTTTGCCAGGCATAGCTCCAGTCTTAGCCTTGCTTTTCTTGCTGTCCTCGATATGTGTAGCACTGACTTGTATGCCTTGACTTGGGCTGAATTGAGGAGGGCGTCCAGTTTCCCGGGGAATGCGAGGTGGCCATAACTAATTGCTGGGAGGAGCTTCGCTCTTAGAACTGTCAGAATTGGGCTGGCGGACGGGCTGATCAAGTGCAGGCTTAGTTGTTTTAATAGGTGTGTGACCTTGCTGGCCTTGAGGCTCTGCTGTTTTAGGTGTACGTTCGCCTTGGCCCGTTCCGACAACCAAACCCCTAGGTAGTTGTATGCGGCCACTGTATTGATTTGCGCGTTTCCCAGTTGCCACAGTGCATTCTTTTTCAGATGGTAGGACCCAAAAATGATGACCTTTGTTTTTCCCTTATTGACTATCAAGTTGTTGGTGATGTTAAAGCTATTTAGGGCGTTTAGGGCTCTTTGTAGGCCCACCTTCGTATGGTCCATTATGACTGTGTCATCAGCGTACTGTAGAACTGGCAGCCTCACACTTGCTAATCTTGGGGCTACTAAACAGGCTCCTTTTAGGGCTTCCCCTAAATCCGCCGTGTATAAGTTGAAGAGGATGGGGGCCAGCACGCATCCTTGCTTCAACCCGTTCTCCGTGGTTATTTTAGGGGAAACTGTGCGGGCGCTTGTTTTGACCCGCACCCAGGTGGCCTCGTATAGTGATCTTATTGCCTTTAGGAGGTTTGATGGAATGCCCCAGTTTTCTAGCTTCCGCCATAGGTTTTTCCTGACTACTTTATCAAAGGCTGTACTGTAGTCCACGAAGCAGCAGAAGAGCGGGGGATGGTTCTTCTGGGTTGCCTGGGCTGAAAGGTGTGCGAGCACCAGAACATTGTCCATGGTTGATGCCTGTGACCTAAAGCCAGTCTGGTGCATGGGAATTATGTTTCTCTCTTCGACCCATTTCTCCAGATCTTTCAGAAGTAGGCGGGCATAGGCCTTGGCTTCCAGATCAAGCAGGGCAATAATCCTATAGTTCGATGGCTTTAGGCGGTCTCCTTTTTTTAAAATAGGGACCAGTATGGAACCCCTCCAAGACTCAGGTATTGTGGCAGTCGAGAAGGTGTAATTGAAGAGCGGGGTTAGGCGTGATGCCCAGAACTCTAGTGCCAGTTTAAAGACAGGTGCTGGAATCCCGTTTGGCCCAGGTGCCCCGTCGTTCTTCACACTCTTGATGACTTTGATAACCTGTTGGGTGTTTGTCCAGGCTGGTGGAGTGCCATGGGCGGCGGCCGGAGGTCTGTTGCCCGTGGGGGCCTTGCCTGGGCTTGGAATCACAACTCCTGGCTTTGTGCTGACTGGATCGACTTGCTCTGCTGTATCCACCCTACTGCTTGTTGAATCGTCATTGGTGGATGCTGTTACATATCGCTGGTTCACGTATAGCATCCATTCTTTTTCAGCAACTCCATTTTCTCTTGTGGGTTCTCGATTGCTCAGCTGGTTTATATGTCTCCAGAGTCGTGCTGGGTTCTTTTGTTTGATCAAGGAAAAGACTTTGAGCCATCACTTTCCATGTTGGCTTTTTTATATTCCCATAGTTTCTTCCTTAGGGATGCCCTCAGCGATGCAAATGGTGGTCCCTCTATTTGGCAGCCCCCTGTTTTCTTTGCTGTGCGGGCCTTGCGCAGAAGCCTTTTGCATTCTCGTATGTCGTTGTTTGCACAGGTACTTCCTAGTCTCAGTTGCCCTTTCGGTCTCAGGTTTTGTGACTTGGAGTTCCCGAGCTTGGTTTGTAGGTCCTCAACAATATTTTCCCATCCGTTTATGGATGGGAGCTCTGCGGGCGGACTCCCTTCCTGTGCCTGGCCTAGCCATGTTTGAAATTTGGATCCGGTCTTGTCAGACCACTTAATCCTCCTCAGGACACTGTTTTTTTCCTCCCCGCTTGTCTCCCCAATGGGTTGGTAGATACTAGCTGGCGGTACGTCCAGCTGAAACACTGCTCTTAGTGGCCTGTGGTCACTCTCCTTCCGATCTACCACTTCAAAGTCTACCATTCTGGCCGCCATCTCTTCGCTGGCCATAATATAATCGATTCTTGAAGCGTTCCGAAAGGTGCACTGGGGATGCCAGGAGGCCGAGCGAGCTTTTTCAGGATATAAGTTGATGTCAGCTTGTAGTTGTTAAGGAGGTCCTGCAGGGGAGCTGCCCTCCCTGGCCCCCGGGGTGGTGGTTCGATTTTGTCAAGATCTTTCAGATTAAAATCCCCGGCTAGAATGACCTGGAATGTTTTGTGTTTGTTTAGCAGGTCTTCTAAATTCTGTGCCAGTGCCTCCAGTTGATCTTTCATGAGGGTCTGTGCGGGATTGATATAACAGTTTATTACCAAGAGGCGCATTGGATGTTTATTGAAACTCAGACCTCTGATCTGTAGAGCTTGCAGACCTGGGGAGTTCTGATTGATGGCTGTGGCGACAAGGGCACATTCGTGTTTTATGAAAACTGATAGGCCGCCAGCTGGGCGTCCAAAAAGATTCCTTTTATGGCTGGGACCTGATGTTCGTAATACCCTGCCAAAGGGGTGCTGGACAGGGCCCATGTTTCTTGGAGACAGATTATATCCCCGCTTTCCAGGAACTGCTTCAAATTTTCGTTTTCGCAGATTTTGTTAATGCCTGCTATGTTCCAGGAGATTATTAATAATTGCTGCTTGTGGATTAGTCCTGGGCCAGCATCTCCTCTGTCAAGCTGGCTTTCGTTACGGTTAGGAATGCTGTGGACTCCATCTTGCGTGTCGCTTTTGATCCGGGGTTATGGTGATGGTACGTATAACCCGATGGTTGTTTTGACATGAGATTCTAATGCCCATTAGGTCACTTTGGCCCGTCTGGCTTCTGACCACGGGTCCTGAGCTGTTTGTCCCATGCAGGACCGACCGGGTGGCCTTTCCCCCAGTGTCTGGTGCCAGAACATGTGGGTATTTTGGGTGCAGCAGCGTTTGAACTTCAATACCCCACTCGGCGAGTAGGGTGGAGTTGTTTATGACGGCTTGTTGTATTTCTTTATTCCTCAGGCCCACCACTGATGAATCGCCGTGTGTGTCCCCCTTCGTGCTCAGGAATTTCACCCATTCTAGGTCCCCTGTTTGTATCTTGTCTAGGGTGTCCAGATGTTTGAAGAGACGTAGAATGTTGCTCCGATTCAGGATGTCATGCTGTCCCGTGCTACGGAATCTCAGTGTGAGGACCACCTCATGTACAACTGCTGGTGCACTCACGGTTTGGGCCCTTTCTCCCCTTTCTATGGCTGACTCTGCTGGGGGTGGTCCTGTGCAGGAGCTTCCTTGGTGGAATGAGGCAAGTCCTGCTTGGGGCCACTTGCTTTGATCGTTATTGCTCCCGGTGACAGGCTGAGGCCCCGGGCTTGATTGTGGAGGATTTGGAGTAGTCGACTTGGATGTTGATTTTGCCGAGGTTATCTGGGTGAGCAGTTCTGCAGGAGATGGACTTGTTCCGGTCGTTGGATCATCGTCTGTAAGGTGGTTTGGCCTTACTAATAACTTTTGGCCCTTCTCACTGGAGCTGCTTGGTGATGAGATTGGGTTATGCTGAATTTCCAAAGGCAAGGAGACCGGTAGGGCCTTTTTGTCCCGGTTTTTGTCGGTAAGGGTTGGGTAAAGCTGGATGACTTTTGTACCCCAGTTTTTGTCGTTAAAGATTGGGTAGAGCTGGGTGATTTTTGTGCCTCCTTGTAAGGGCAGTGGATTGGACTTCAATGGCTGCAATTGTCTCGACCTTAGCTTTGTTTTTTTCAGTTGCTTCTTTAGCTTCTTTTTTGCTCTCCTTGAAAGGGCTGGATCGTGTGTGTCCGTCGCAAGTGAAGTGTGTTCCTGCGGGTCTGTTCCAATGGCGTCGCTGGCCCTGAAATTTAGACTTTGTGTGTCTTTGGGAGTTTCTGGGCTGCTGACGGGTTTGTTGGTCGTGTGCTCTACGCTTTTCCCATTGTCGGCTGCGTTCTTCTGTCCTGCTGAGGCCCCTGCTGGCTGTGTCGCCTTCGAATGATGACTATTCGGTTTCGCCCAGTCATCAGTGTTGTTTATAGTCTGTGCCACCATACGCCCTTTCGCTATCTCCACTATGTCTTCTAGGACCTCAGGGAGGGAGGCCCACTTCTCGATGAGATTTGAGCAGCGGCAGAAGCAGTCACCCCGGTTGGAGGCCAAATGTTGGGAGATCCTGTTATCTAGGACCTCCACCTTGGAGCTTATGTCAACTAGGCGCCCAGCAATTGCTTGTAGAAGTTCTACTTGCACTTCCATCTTGGTCGATTGCCACAAGAGGGCTTTATTAGTAGCGCTGGTTATCTCAATCGAGGATGATTTGTCCGAGGCCGCGTCGGCGCTGCAGTTATATTCGAGATCGTCAGCTTTTGAGTTGGGGGCCCATGGGGACACTAGGGGCCACGACAAGTTTGGGGTTAGATCTAGGGTTCTTTCTATCTTTTGACCAAGATTGTGAAGGAAGGAGGCTGTGAGCTCCCCAGCCACAGGGGACACTGGGGCCGGGGGAAGTAGATGAGACCGAGGATTCGTTGATTTTGGATCTTTGGGTTCATGTTGGAGCTTGCTAGTCTCCGTGGTCTGCAGGTATAGACCAGGGGCATTGGGCTGATGAACTTGCACCGTCGTCATTACTGTGGAGCAGCCTTTGGGCAGAGCAGTGCTGAGCGTCTTGCTAGTTGTGGAGTCCTGTCCATTATCTATAAGAAGAGGCGGGGTTCCATCCCTAAGTTGACCTTCTAGTTGCTTTGGATAGAGATGCTCGTGAGCTGCACTGGCCGTTTCCTGGGTGGTCCCCCGTTCCTCGCTGGTCTCCTCCTTGGGTTTGGGGGTATGATCAGGGTATTGTCTGCTAAGATCGTTAGTGCTTTTTACTTGAGCCGGGCATAGGCCATCGAGGAGGGCGTCCTGTGTGATGCCGTGGTCACTGTTGAGGGGGTCGTTTTTCTTGATTAAGAAGTTTCTGATCGAGCCCCTTTGGTCAGCCTCTTGTGGCTTTTCGTTTAAGCTGTCTGTTAATGATTTGCTCCTCGTGGACCTTGTTGTTGTCTCGTTATTAGGTAGGTGGCTCATGAGACTTTCTTCCGGGGTCGTGAGCAACCGGCCCTTTCTTTTGGGCCCCATATGCCAGGTGTACTGCTGGGGTACTGCTGGGGTAAACTTCTGGTTATTAGGCCAAATCTCCGGGTCCAGGACCGAATCCCTTGTTGCCCTTTTGTCACTTTTCGTTTTAGTGTCCGGGCTGCAGATGCGGGCGTGCAGGGGTATGCAGGGGTGCGCGGGGGCAGGCGGGGGTAGGCGGGTGCTTGAGGAGGTGCCAGAGAAGATTGACGTCTCTGGCAGCTCGCTCCTTTTGTAGACTTTTGCAGATCCTGTGGCTCGCTGCTGAGCTCGCTGCTGAGCACTCTACTGCCCTCTGCAGGCCACCAGGATTCAATCCCAGGAAACCCAGAGTTCGGTCGTCCTTTGTTGTGGGTTGCTGGATGTTATAGTTTTGTAGTTTTATAGTTTGCACTCTACTGCCCTCTGCAGGCCACCAGGATTCAATACCTGGAGTCCCAGGGTTCCGTCGTCCTTTGTTGTGGGTTGCTGGGTTTTGTAGTTTTATAGTTTTGCAGGGGGTGGGGGTGGAAGTAAGAGCCACAGGTCAGCCACCACTGTCTGTCCCCTACTGAAGCCACCGCAGCACCGCCGCACAGCGACACTGCCACAGGCGCCGCTCCACGCCCACTGCTTCGCGGCCGCCGCACCCACACCCGCAGCTGTGGAGGTCGCAAGAGCAGGAGCCCAGGGCACCAGAAGTGCCGGAAGCGCCGCCGCTGCACCAATGCCGAAACGCTAAAGTGCCGCTGAGGTGCCGGCAAAACGGGAGCAGGAGCCGGAGGCCGGGCGTGCAATGGCGGCCAAGCAGACCGAAGCTCCGCTCCTCTACTCTACTCTGTTCCTCTCCTCCGCGACGCTCCTCTGCTCAGCTGCTGCTCAGGTCAGTGACCGAGATCAAACAGTAATGGCAGTGCAACTGCCACTGACCTGTTAACTTAAAGCATTAATATTCCACAGTTCTCTGCTTTCACACAAATTAATACCCATTCCCAAATCAAATCAAAGTCACTTTATTCAATCTTGTTAAAATAAAGGTCGTAAAAGTACATTACAAAATGGACTGCATTCTCATAAAGTGTCAGTGCATATACTTAAAACGTATATAATACATCAGATCAAAGTTTACATAAAAAACTTGTGCACAAATGACGAATAATAAAAAGAATAAAACGCAGCTATTAATATGGGAGTTAAAACCTCACACAGGAGATCGCCAAAACACTCCAGAATATCATAAACTAATATAACGATGTTGGAGTCTTTACATAATAGAAAAATAATTCATATTGTAATATACAAAATTCCAATAAAAATAGGCCTTAAAAGATATATAATCTATAAAAACTAATAATTACTATAATTTAAGGATCAATTGATCTCCTAGTCATTATTGACAAACATAGGTAGGACACAAGACAATGGCACACAAATTGGTCAGACAACATTTGAAAAAAAAGTATAAGGCAGGGCGACATTGTGTGAATTTATATTTCTGCATGAGTGGGAGGATATACCGTTTGCGGTGCACTGTATAAAATTTACAGAAAAAGATAAGGTGCAAATTAGATTGTGGAGAAGTTCCATCGCACGGGCAAACCGGCAACATGTTTGGTGAATAAATTCCCGTAGGGTGGCCCAACATGCACGGAATACGGTTTAATCTAAATCTTGCTAGTATAAACCGATGTCACAAGTTAGTGACAAATGCTAGGTAGGAGTTTGCATCAAAGGAGATAGGGGGTATCTTCGAATATGATATTGCCATGAATTTATTACGATTACTTTCATGTCTATCATTCCACCTTTTTGTTAAAAAGAGGTTTTTTGATTTGTTCTTTCAGGGTCATTTGGCAATTAGCTGGATTTATAAACAAATATTGCAATCCCAAAGCAGTCAATGAATCTTTAACATATTGAATCCAGGGAACCTTCTGTAGCTGTTCAAGAGTTAAACAATCCCTAATGATGTTTTGTGTCAAGACCACAGTTTCCCTTCTCCATAGTGAGTGGCATAATAAAATCGGGGCAAGACGAGCTAAATCTGGTATATAAGGTGTGTTCAACTCTTGGTGCATATTAAAATTAGAACAACTACTCTGGAGGGTTAAAAGATTTTTGAGGAAGGAGTCTTCTATACTTTGTAAAGCATCAACTTTTGCCAGACCCCAAACCCCTGCCCCATATGTGGCTACAGAAACTGCTTTTGCTGAATAGATCTTTTGAATGGCCTCCAATGGCTTGGAACCTAATTTTTTCATAAAAGAAAATATGGCCAAAATACTTTATTCTAGCATAAGGCATCTGTTAACTACCATACTGGTCCATGTGGCCATGCTATTAAATAAAACGCCCAGATAGGAAAAGGTTTGGGTGATTTCAACTTTACGTCCTGCGATATAAAAAGATGGTAATTTTTGGACCATTTACCTGTAATCAATATATAAGTTTTAGATTAATTGACCAGGATAGCTAAAGATGCCATAAAAAGGACGTACTCATCAATACGTTTTTGAAATGACACCCTGGTCCTTGCTATCAGCACTGCATCATCTGCGTATAATAGTATAGGAATACGCATTTTGTTTACCATAGGGACATCTGTTGTAGAATTTGCCAGATTTGATTCAATACCATTCGTATAGATGGAAAACAAATAAGGGGCCAGGACACATCCCTGCCTAACTCCCCTATGGATGGGGAACCATCCTGTACATTCTCCCTGACTTCCATACCGTACACACGCCGATGTTTGGCAATACAATTGACGTATGAAAGATATAATTGCCTCATAAACACCCATCTCTTTCATAATTCTCCAAAGTTTATGATGGGAGATACAGTCAAAAGCTGATAATAGGTCCATAAATGCCATATAGATTTTGCCCTCTTTAGTTGGGGGCTAATTAGCTGCAATCAGGTTCAAATTTAAACATTGATTCAGGGTCCCTTTCTTAAAGCCGTACTGTACCAGTATTAAAATATTTTTTGCTGTGGCCCAGTCCTCTAATCTTTTTAATAATATATGGCCCATCAATTTAACTGTGCCGTCCAAAAGAGAAATGGGCCTATAGGTTTTTGGACAATGATTTATCACCTTTTTTAGGTCTCGCCTACGCAGCGCGCATGCGCTACAAAGGAGGGCCTTTAGCTGTCGCTCCTCACTTTTTCAAGCATTGCACTCGTGCTTGTGGCGGCATCCACCTTGCGGGAGCGAGCAACGGCGCGCCACAAGCACGAGTGCAGTGCTTGAAAAAGTGAAGACTGCTCTCCCAAGCGCGCGCGCACCACTCGCGGGTGCACCCCGCAGCCTCTCTCTCCCTCTCTGACATCCCTACTGCTGCAGCCTGCACGCCTTTTTATCTTTCAGCGCGAGTCGCGCGCGCTTGTTTAAAGCATCATAAAAGTTGCACTTTCAACACCTTTTTGCTTTGTGCTACTCTCAGTGCGTTTACAGTTTTATAGAGATTTGTCGTTCCACTTGCTCTCCTGTGCACTATTTAGTTGTAAAACTTTTCATGTGATGCACTTCATATACTTCTATGTGCAGGTTTCATTTCTAACCATTAACATCCTAACTGTAAAAAACTTAAACCACACTTTTCCTAAGCATTCCAAGAGTGCATATGTGTTGGCCATTCAGCGTTTATCCCCTTATCTCAGCACATTTCTTTTCATAACATAATTTTCCACAACGTTGTCCTTCAAGTCTCTCTTACGTATGCTATCACTTTTATACAGCTTCTCCATTTGAGCTGCCTTCCTGGTGCGCCTTTCACTCCGATTGTGCTCTCGTTCATTCTCTCTACCCCCCTCCATGTGGCTCTGTGTTGCCCCCCTGCGCCGCTTCCTATCACGTACACCCCTATTGCTTCTACCTGCCCTTCTTGATGCTTCCCGTGCACTTCTGCTGTTTCCACACCCTCCTTGATTACGTCCTTGATTACGTCCTCTGTATTGCTTTTCCAACCATATTCGTCCCCTCATGGCGTTCTTTCCCCCATCCGCTCATGTTACTTACTTTTTTTTTTTTTTTTTAACTGCACCAACTCTAATCTGCAAACAAAAAGAAAAAAAAAGTTTGTGTCATTTTGTAGGCGCGTGTGTGCTCGGTGCGCACTCCTACAAAATGACACAGCTGGCTGCATAGGCTTTTTTCCCTCCTCTTTATTTTCCATAGTGCACGGTATCAGAGAGTCTGAAAGCATTGGCAAAGCCAATAGGTCCCAAAAGCGAGACCTATTGGCTATGCCACTGTTTGGTGTTGACAGCCTGTACATATGTATCTGAAATCTGGCAACTTGATAAATGGTGGCATCCCTCTTAATTATGAGCTTTATGGCAGCGCCACTCAACAGGGTGTGGCCATGGACGATTACTTATAAAACGTGTCTTCTGTGATGGTAATTTAAGAACGACCTTGTCTTTTCTGCGTTTCTTCTTCCTGGATAGGGAGAAGAAATAATTGCACAGAAAACAGACACATTCGTTAGGATTGGTGGTAAACTGGAACCAATATGCAAGAGTACGTTAGGGAAGTCATGTTGACAACATTTAGATGTCTTCTAGGCTTTTGTGATAAAACCATCACAAAGCATACATGCATAGTTAAATGTACATCCTTTATGGGCCTTGGGTGAACCTTCAACAACCATAGGTCTATTCCAGTGTCATTAACATTTACTTCTGCCCTCCACTGCATCCAGCATGGAGCGCAAGGAAGCCCACTTAAGCCATGTGCTCTCTTGCTGAGTCAGTGTTTTGCCTAAACGGGGTTCCCTTCACTGCCAGGGCTGCTGGTTGAGTCCTTTTATTTTACATTTTCTTATAGGTTTCCTTTAATTTGCTTCTTTCTCTTTATATTTATTTATTTTTGCCTCATTCGTCAGCATCTACTGCTGGGTGCACATCCCACCCCTTAAATGTATTTGTTGACATTTGGGTATAAACAACGGTACAACAATATCCCCAGTGCTTGGGGTAGGGACAGCAGTGAGAGAGAGAGGGGGAGGGGTTGAAGAGAGACGCGGGAGGAGCACGGCACAAAGCAGTAAAGTTCACAACAGTGGTGTGCTCAGTTCTTGTCCACCCATGGCTTCAAGTATCACAACTGGGACAATGTTCTCCCCATGGTAAGAGCGCCCCTCTAGTCGGACCACTGATATCTGGGCGGGGAGTGCCATGATTCTAAATGGTTGCATCGTAGGTGCCAGGGCGCGGGGACTTCGGACTCACCAGAGCACATAGTACATTCGTACTACTGGGTGCACATTTACCAGCAGCCCTCTGTAATTACAGCCAGCTGCAAGGCCGCTCATTTCACTTTCTGGGTGTCCGGCAGCTCCATCAAAATCCAGCAGCATTTTAGGCCTAGTGTCCTCCATTGCTACCTACATTGTGCGTGCAATACTATTGTGAACTGCCTCACTTTTCGAGTATACATTGCAACGTTAAACAAGCGCCGAGGCGGGGACATTCAAGGTTAGCTCCCGGTGCCTATAAGGCGGGGTGTCGGGGATCTGCTTTTTGCCATCATTGTAGAGACTCTGTTTCATAAATCATTGTTTATTGCTGACATATGAGGGAGCTTTCTCCTATAATTTTCACTGCGACCATCATAGAGGTAGAGAAGCACATTGTATACTCATGGCACTACATTGCAGTGCTTCTTGATCAACCCTGCAGCATGACACCCGTCTTCTCAGCTAGACTGCTAACCAGGGGGACACACTGGCAGTGAAGAGATCTGGTAGCCTAATGTGCCCCTGTATGCTGCACCACAATATTTCCCCCTTTGGCTGCAGTAAGTGTTTATAATGATGGTGGTGTGTTTTTATAGTCCTGTTGAGGTAAATATGGTTGGGTTCTTGTGTATTCAGTGCCCATTATACCATTGGATTATACCCTTGGATTGGAGGCAACATTTGTATCTTCTACTAAACATTTTGGAATGAAAAAGTAATCTATAATCCACTGTTCATGATGGCTATATTTAATTAATCCCTCTGTTATATTTGTGCGTAGTTGCCATGTCTTAAAGAACTTGTAAGCAGCTGAAAGGCAAAAGGTTGATTCTTCATTGGAAAAAATAAAAGGCAAGAGCACTCGTAAAAGGTCCAATATTCGTGAGGCTGCTCTTAGAACTCAAGATCATGGCAAGACTTGAGAGTGGCAGCTTAGGAGTGACATAGGACGATATTTTCTATTTGAAGGCTAATTGATGCATTGGCTAAAGTTTGGTCTAAGCAGCCAGAAACAGTAAGTTAATTCTAACGTCCTCAAAATTCTCTTATGTGGTTAACCTAGTGCACTTTTGCATATACGTGGGTGGTAAAGGTGCATTTTGGGTTGGCTAGTAGTCGAGTTCAATGTTTTTTGGCCACTACCAGTGCATCTATTTCATCTGTGAATAAAAATAATCCAAGAGCGAGCGAGAGGAAATCTATCATTTAGAGTACATTCTCAAAAAGAAGCCTTGCTCTAGGAGAACGGTGGTGACATTATATATGATCAAAAAACTGTAAAGCATTCAGTTTTGTGTTGATATTGAGTGCTACTGTATCATTCAATAGGCAGACTCTACCTGCAGGGTCAAAATCCCTTCCTCTTACTGACCTTTATTGATCAAGGCCCTGAATAATGCCTTTTGACCCCCCTGAATGGACACACTCAGGTACCTCTCTACCTCTCTACCTCTCTACCTCTCTACCTCCCTCTACCTCTCTACCTCCCTCTACCTCCCTCTACCTCCCTCTACCTCCCTCTACCTCCCTCTACCTCCCTCTACCTCCCTCTACCTCTCTCTACCTTTCTCTCTACCTTTCTCTCTACCTCTCTCTCTACCACTCTCTCTACCACTCTCTCTACCGCTCTACATCTCTCTACCTCTCTACCTCTCTCAACCTCTCTACCTCTCTCAACCTCTCTACCTCTCTCTACCTCTCTCTACCCCTCTACCCCTCTCTACCCCTCTCTACACCTCTCTACCTCTCTCTCTCTCTACCTCTCTCTCTCTCTTCCTCTCTCTCTTCCTCTCTCTCTTCCTCTCTCTTCCTCTCTCTCTCCCTCTCTCTCTCCCTCTCTCTCTCCCTCTCTCTACCTCTCTCTACCTCTCTCCCTCTCTACCCCTCTCTACCCCTCTCTACCCCTCTCTACCCCTCTCTACCCCTCTCTACCCCTCTCTACCCCTCTCTACCTCTCTCTACCCCTCTCTACCTCTCTCTATCTCTCTACCCCTCTCTACCTCTCTCTCTACCTCTCTCTCTACCTCTCTCTATCTCTACCTCTCTACACCTCTCTACACCTCTCTACACCTCTCTACACCTCTCTACACCTCTCTACACCTCTCTACACCTCTCTACACCTCTCTACACCTCTCTACACCTCTCTACACCTCTCTACCTCTCTCTACCTATCTACCCCTCTCTACCTCTCTCTACCTCTCTCTCTACCTCTCTCTCTATCTCTCTACCCCTCTCTACACCTCTCTACACCTCTCTACACCTCTCTACACCTCTCTACACCTCTCTACACCTCTTTACACCTCTCTACACCTCTTTACACCTCTCTACACCTCTCTATACCTCTCTATACCTCTCTATACCTCTCTATACCTCTCTACCTATCTCTCTCTACCTCTCTACCTCTCTCCACCTCTCTCCACCTCTCTACCTCTCTCTACCTCTCTCCACCTCTCTCCACCTCTCTCTCCACCTCTCTCCACCTCTCTCTCCACCTCTCTCTCCACCTCTCTCTCCACCTCTCTCTCCACCTCTCTCTCCACCTCTCTCTCCACCTCTCTCTCCACCTCTCTCCACCTCTCTCCACCTCTCTCTACCTCTCTCTCTCCACCTCTCTCTACCTCTCTCTACCTCTCTCTACCTCTCTCTCCACCTCTCTCTCCACCTCTCTCTCCACCTCTCTCTCCATCTCTATCTATATCTCTCTACCTCTCGCTCTACCTCTCGCTCTACCTCTCTCTACCTCTCTCTACCTCTCAACCAGTTGAATTCCGGGAAGCCCAAACCATCAGTATTTCAAATCTGCGTGTTAAACGTGGGTAGGATGAGCCGTGCAGCTCAGAAAGGGATGTTCTTTTTACATAATTTGTATTTAATAGAATTGGGAAGCAGGAGAACAGTCTCACAGTTGAGATAGGGATTCACATACACTGGCGACTGCTTTTGAATTGGCTTTAAAACCATTCAAAGATGGCTGCAGCGTCTACGTGGGATGTGTTGGACTAAGTGGCAGCCGGAGCCTGATAGCACTGCTTGTCCTTTAAAAAAAAAACAAGCATTGGCATAGCCAATAGGTCTCCCCTTTGGGACCTTATAAGTGTTTAGTTATCCAGTACAATATCCTTGGTGCAACAACATCAAGTGTTGCATGGCTAAACACATATAAGGTCCCAAAGGCGAGACCTATTGGCTATGCCAATGCTTGTTATAGATAGAAAGGATGATTGTCTTTTTCCATGATTCCGGCAGGCCCGCCAACACAATTGCATCAAACACATTAGTCAACAAACGTACCCAAATGTCTGAGTTGTCAAAAAAGAAATCTATAGGGGGTCTGTCAGGGCCAGGGGCCTTAGTGCTGCTGCATTGCAGTAGTCCACATCTCACCTCTGCCATAGAAAATGTTAAAAGAGGTAGAGGGACATTAGTTTCACCATTGGGAGGATGATTTTCCCCTTCAGGACCGATCCCAAATATACTAAGATAGTGGTTAACCCAAGTGTCCTCATCCACGTGTACATCTAGATTTGAGCCTAAATCTTGTTTCAAGATAGGAGCATTAATTACAGGCCAAAACTCTCTTGTATTTTTAGAGAATGCTGCGTGTTGATGGTTTGCCCAAGCCTCCTCCTTCAGGGCTCTCAGCCTAGCCTTCCTAGTTACCTTGTATTGGTGGTGGAGGTGCCTGACCACAACCTTATCTCTTGGTTTATTTCTCAATGGCAAATGTAAATTGCTGAGTGCCTTAGTACAAGCGGCATTGAACCAACGAGGTTCAACAGTTTTAAAGGACCACATTGGGCGTATTAAATTACTTCTCACTTCACTCAGTATTGTCTCAAAGGCCTGCAATATACTAGGTGAATCGGTACACGGGTCAAGGCAAGTCATAATGTCCCTCTGTGTAATTCCTACAACCAAAGGTATCAATTTGTCTTTTTTATCTTAGCCCATTTTAGGACGATACAAATCTTTCTTGCTATGTAGGGTGCGGGGACTCTCCTCAGTGGAAGACAGGAACATTCTTTCCATTTAAGTTGGGAGGTTATAGCAGCATGGTCACCAAATGCTGTAATGAGGGTTAAAATGTTACTAAAAATGATTTTAGGGGGACCGACACCACCAGATAATCGATAGTAGGATCCTGTAAGATAGTCCCAAACGTTTTTTCAGGGAGACATGTGATTTCATCAATTGAGTTATTAATAGCCAGATTCCTTATGGTCAAAAGTCTATTCAACAAGATGCAATTGGAGTTATGTAGGAAATGTGGTGTGACGTCCCCCTCTTCATTGATTAGGCCACATGTTGGCTTCAACATCCTACTACAGCTATGAGCATTAAAGTCGCCCATCCATAGGATGTTAGGGAATGATGATGGATTGTCAGGGCAGTATCAATCGCCTTCTCGAGTGAGTTGGTCACCCGTGACATCTCACCCGCAAAATTATTATTATAGAAGTTTATAAACAACATATCCGCACCCCCAGGACCTTCGCCCACTAAGATATGGTAATAAGGGAATTCATCATAGATGCCAAAAATGTTTAGACTTAGAGTATTTCTAATCCGTGTATGTAGACCCCCTCTTGCCTTGACTGCTCTCAAGGGAATCACTGGAGTGTAGAAAAAGCGAAATCCATTTATATGAGTTTGACCAGTTTCCCAGGTTTCCTGTAGACATAGTAAATTGAAGGAATGTATGAGCCCGGCCCATTCGGGGTCACCAGCTTCGCCTAAGCCCAGCTATGTTCCAGGTTATTATTATTCTTATGTCATCTCTCCGGCGCATCAATAACCGTTAGGGGGTTGTCTACAAGAAGGATGAGTGCTTGTTGGGCCAACCTGTCTACCTCCTGTCAATCACAAGCGTCAAGACCTTCCAGGACAGCAAATTGGTTATTTGTAGTTATGGCCACATCATAATGATTGTTATCTTGAATGCGAGGAAGAGTGGGAATGATGATGCTACCATAACCTGGTTCATTTGCATTTAATCCTAATGGTCTATAAAAAAATCCTAATGGCAGTGCATGAATCTGAGTGGCAGTCGAAAAGGGATTGGGGAGTATATTCAGCAGATGCTTCACAAGGTATTGATCATTAAAATGTATTACTATACAATCCCCTCTGAGCAATTTAACAGAATTACCCACCCATTGAAATCTTCTAGCCATAATAATATGATTCAAAAGGTCACGTCCGCCAAGGGCATACTTTGACATCCAGTGTAGGGCTTTAAACATTAATTGCTGTGTTGACTCTGAGTGGGTGTGTATCAATTCAGGGGTGTTTTTCCAAAATAATTACAAAAGGACAAGCTGCTGGGGGGAGGTTTAAATTTAAGTGGATCTTCTGTCGATTTGCGCCCACCCAGGTTTCCCCAGATCAGGGCTGCTTCCCTCTACTCGTAGCTTCTGTTTTGGATAAGAGGGGGGCCTCCCAATCCTGTGTGACCAGCACTGATTGCGGGGCCTGGCCACTGGAGAAAAGAGTTGTGGAAACTTGAGGGAGATGGGAAGAAGGAGTAGGAAATAGGGTTGGCAGAGATTTTACATAATTCGCTGGTATAATCTGGGGAGTAGGATTAATAAAATCATCCCCCCCCACAAGGTCGCCCAAACCACTCTGTCTCTGGTGATGTAATGCTGGGCATTCACACATGGCCAATCGCTGAGAAGTAGCAGTTAAATTAGTGTTGCGATTTGGTAAATTCAGCGGTAAATCCTGTGACCTCTGGCGCCTTAGTTGCCCTCTCGAGTGTACAAACTCCTCGCATGCTAATTGGGACTAAACTATCTTCAAACCTTTTTAATCTATCTAATAAGGGTTGAAAGAGTTGGGAGATGGTCTGTTCTAACTTGGCATAGTGGGCCTTGGTTCCAGTTGGCATATCTACATTAGATCCTGTCCTAGAGCATGTATCCACTTTAGGGGGTTTGCACAACCTCCCACCCCATCTTTTCTTTTTCACAGATGGTTCCTTATGGGAACCATGATCTCCTCCACTGGCAGCTGTAAGAATGGGAGATTGAGATGGTGCGATGACATTAGGGGACTGGGAGGAGGGACATGCATCACTTATAGTCGATAAAACATTGTCCATTCTGTCTGTAATTTGTAGCGGGGGTCTCACCTCCCCAACGGATAGCCGACATTCGGTTAACTCAATCTCTTTAGACAGGACGTCCGCGGCTTGTGTAAGAAATGAGTCCAGGGTGTTAATGGTCTCTTTCCCTTGGTCGCTAGATTTTACCTTCCAATTGCCCATTGGGTAGAAATGACTAGAGGATTATCAATCAAGAAAAAGAAAGCAGAAAAAACGAGAAGAGAAAAGATAATAATAATAGGAGTTAGAGGGTGTACCCAGCCCAGCCTCCTCCTGGCTCCAACAGGCGTGGACGGGCCCGCCCTTGGACCGCAGGCCAGCGTCGCTCTTTAATGCACATTATCGGGTGCAGAGGATCACGGGAATTGCAGTCCTCAGCGGTGCAAAAAAGTCACAGGCACAGCTCTCTTTCCACTCTCATGGCTCAAGTAACGGTGGGCAGAGAACTCCGCTCCGCTGGCGGAGCTTGCGGGTTTCTGCATACTCCACATTCCGCTGAGAACGTGAAGTTTATGCAAAACTCCGACTCCGGAGCGGAGTTCAGCCCCGGACCCTCCCCGCCTCCACCCCCTTCAATAATGCGCGCAGTCCTACCCACGACGTACATCTGACGTAGGGGATTCTGCAGTACCACGGCGAGAAGGAGGAGGGCAGCCCGGAGACGCCGCGATAAAGGTAAGTGTGTTTAATTTACCTTAATTTTTATTTTTATTTTAAAAATATTTATTGAGGGGGGGTGGAGGTGCGGAGTGGAATTTTTGCCCAACTCCGTGGAGCTCCGCGTACAGCAACTACGCCAGCTCCGCCCGGGTTTAGGCTCAAGTACATTGGCAACTACACATGCCGTGGGCCGGTGTCGTGCTTTAATGTGCGTTATCAGGCGCAGAGGATGACCGGAATTGCAGCCCCCAGCGGTGCGAAAAAGTCACAGTCACAGCTCTCTCTCCCCTCTCAAGGCTCAGGTACGTTGGCTGCACGAGATCAAGACAAGCAGCAAAGAGCCTGCCCTTCTGGCTGATGTCGGCAAGGCTCAGGATCCTCTCTTCAGCTGCGGGGAAGGCCGCCCTCCACCGCAGCCACTGGCAGAAACAGCCAACAGGATGCAGGCCTCCCCTCGAGATGGAAGGTAGAGAGGTGAACCCTCAGGCACACCACAGTACTCCTGCCCCGGGCTCTCCTGCTTGCTCATCGGGCCTCACCTGGGGGGCAGCCGCCTCCACTCTCTACAGCGCACAGGAGACTTGCAGGGCAGGTCGATCCGGCAGAGGGGCTCCGCCCCCGGTTTGTGTAAGGAACGCTCCCACTGAGGGCCCGTAAGTTCCCACGATGCACCCGGGTCTCACTGGGACTCAGGAGCTCTTGCTGAGCAGGCCCCCTCTCCACACGTTTCCCAGCAGCCCTGCAGCTTGCGGTGAGTGGGCACCGGTAACAGTTCGCTGTGTCAGGTCACGGAGCAAAAGCTTGTGTTGTGACGTGCCGGTTCGAGGAGCTCTGCTCGCAACACCGAGTTGCCTCTCTCGCCGCCAGTCCACACCCACCCTGCAGCCGCCCGGCACCAGGTCACTCAAGGCCTGCTTCACAATACCATTCAACATTCCTATAAAGCCAGACCTATTGGCATTGCCAAAGCTTATTGCTATTTACAACAACTTCTTGCAGTTTTTAACATGTGCAACTCGTTTTTTCTGTTTTATTTTACTTGATTCAAGCTGTTACAACTGTGTCTTTTAGGTCTTGACCATTTAGAAAGGGATCTTACATATTTAGATGAGTAACAGCTTGCTCTTTTTTACTGGTGTTTACTAACTACAGCATATTCTTACCCATTATTTTAAAATTGTATTTACTTGTTTAAAACCGCTTTTACAGATTCTTATTTGGTTCTGTAATTTCCAACTGATTTGTACTGATTACAAAACAACTCAACTGGTTGTAAATGTTTCTGGTTTTTATTTGGTATAGCTAATTTTGGAGTAGTTAAAAATGGTTTTGAGTAGTTAGAAGTGATTTTTCTAATCTAAACTAGTTACAGTTGGTTCTATAGGTTTCAAGCAGCCACAAATTTCAATTGGTTTCAACTGGCTGTTTTTAAACCATGTAATCTGGCTGATACTGGTTCTAACTAGTTTTAACACATAACTGGTTTCAAACATTCATATCTGTTTCCTAATGGATAAGGCATGTTGCAAATATTATTTAATGGTTTCTAGCAGTAAGTAGCTGATCCCTCTTGGTTTCTACCAGTGCTACACTATGCTTACTGGTTCTTACTCGTCTCAGACAGTTTCAATTGATTTTTGTTATTTGCAACTGATTCTCACTGGTTTTACCCAATGTTAAATTGTTCATTCTGATGGACAAGCAACACCCAACCATACCCAGCATGCACAGATGGCAGTGGTCAACTGGTTCTAACTCATTTAAAAAAAAAAGGAGATTATACGGATGTATAAG
Source organism: Calotriton arnoldi (assembly GCA_963921515.1). NCBI lineage: Eukaryota > Metazoa > Chordata > Amphibia > Caudata > Salamandridae > Calotriton > Calotriton arnoldi. The sequence continues at coordinate 544,094 of CAWUFW010005013.1, forward strand.
GAGAGAGCAGGAGAGAGTGTTAGGTCCTGCTGCCAATGATCTCTTATTGTGTTGTAATTGCATTTATATAATGCTTACTACCCCTGACAAGACTTTGAAGCACAAATAATCTTTGATTCTTTTCTCACTTTGTGTCTCCGCTAAGGGGGAGGAGCGTCACCCCCACTGCCTTAAAGCAGTGCAAAGGAAAAAATAAAATGATAATAACGGAACTTTATTAGCATTTTAATTTTAGTATTGCAGTTGCTGCCAGGTTAGGGTGGGGTGGGCTCCCTGTGTCACAGGGAGGAGGAGTGGCTGCTGCTGCACCTAAAGTGCGCATGACGTTTGGCCAGCCGTCTCGGGCCGGCCAAACAATCATGTGCACTTTGCATGTTCTCCTCCCAGGCTGTGCTACAGCCTGGGTGGAGAACATGCCCAGGCTTTATGTCCCTCTATGAACACCGAACCAAAGTGCTCAGACCAAGCACAACACTTCTATCAGCAGCATCATGATTGGCTAGGGGAGTCTGAAAGCCTGGCTGCTTCCTGTTCCTGGTTACTGCTGAAGAGAGGCGACATCTGGTGATGGCGACCAGCTGGTAAGCTTTCTTTTTATTTATTTCCTAACCCCCCACCTTCCCCCGCCACCGTCCCCTACCAACCGCCACTGCCCACAGGTATCTGTCCGTATTTCCTCTGTGTTTTCGTCAAACTAAGGATATGCATTCAAAGCAGTCTTTTTATTTTAGTAGAAAAGTGCAATAGTTTTGGAGTTCAGGTTTAGGTCTGGATTGAAAGTAAGATCAATTAACCCAAAACCATATTTAAAATCTGGGTTGTGGTCCATGGAAAGAGGACTTTGCATTCACCATGTAAAAGCCATGCTGTGTGAGAAAATTTGTGAAACAGATAAATAATAAATAAATTACATTTCCGTTGTATTTTTCTTTTGTTAAGTAGGTGAGGTCAGTGCACGGTTGAGTAACCCATCCCCTTCCTAGGTGGAATGTATATTAAAAGGGTATTTACACCAAAGGTTTGGTGGGTCTACCTTAAACACCCAGTGGGTTAGAGGGCAGGGATAGGTTTTCAAATGCAGATGCACACGTCCTACTAATAATGAGCTAACTTTACCACTCCTTAGAAAAACACAATGGCATGCTAAAATTGTGTTATTTACTAGAACAATATGAGCAGCAGCAGATGAAGGTGTCTGAAGAGACTCAGTGGAAGGAAAAACAATGTGCTGGCACAGCTTTTCATGAGCCCAACCGTGAACTAGAATTTTGTGTGATTTAGCTGGAGTGCCTGTTACACCAATGTGATGCACTCTTCTCTGAACATGTAAGAGCTGCAGTTAGTGCCTCGCGAGGACTGCCAGTGAGCTTCAAAGGCAGTGGGAAAGCAAGCTTCTGTCAAATGTTAAAAAGGTACTACATTGGCAGCAGCAGTACAATCATCTCTCACACACACTGAACAGCACAGTAGGGCCAAGGTTTTACTGAAAGACTCTTGTAAGATATGCAAGGGGCAGAAGAAGTGCATGATTTTCTTTGCACACATTCTAGTTGCAAGTACAGCTCAGCAGCAGAGTTGAAAGCTTTTCCCTCTCTCTCTCTCTGTCATGCCTCCATGGTAGAGCGAGATCAATGCAGCAGATGTGCAAGCTGCATCACAGTCTCCTTGAGAGCCTTTGCCATGCACCCCAAGGACCGTTATGTGAGCAACTGGCTTCCTGGCATGCCTAATCCTGCCTCTATATAAAAAAACACAACGTCATCTGGGCTCTTTTTATTGCCATCCACTCTAACTCTCCAGTAATGAACTGACGGCACATACTCCAAACCCTTGATGCCCAGCCTACAGGTCAGTCTATAAGAACATCATGCAGATATTATTACCTCATTGTCCTTGTAAGAAAAAGAGTCCAGGGGCGGTATTATGCATTGTGATTGTTTGCGCCCGGCACACCTTTTAAAAGGTGTGCCGGGCGCAAACAATCACAATGCGCTCTATAACGATGTATGCGCTGCCCTGGGGGCAGCCGTGAACTCGCGATGCCCTGGGGGCAGCGCATACATGTGAAAACACAGAGCAGCTGCTCCGTGTTTTCACAGTGCAGGCGGCACTCATCTGCGCTTTTACAGGGTAATAGAGATCCCCTTGCAGGCGGGTGCAGTCAGTGACTGCACCCACCTGCAAGGGGATGTCTGGGGGGTCCATGGGACCCCCTTTACCCCCTGCAGAGGGCTGCTCTCAGGAGGCGCACTGACTGTGTGCCACCTTTTTAATGGCGCACTGTCAGTACGCCTCCTGAGGGCTGCTTTGACTCTGCGTCTGTACTATGGCGCGGGCGCAGAGTCAAAGGAATTCCCTCATTTGCATAGGGCACACCCCTATGCAAATGAGGGAACAACCTCTGAAGGAAGCGCTGGCGCTTTAAGTGCACCAGCTCTCTCGGTATTATAGAAGGGGACGCACAAGCGTCTGCATCCCCTTCTATAATACCAAAGTTCCCCGGGGGCGTGCAAAGTGGGCGCAAATGCCCATTGCGCCCCTGGGGCACTTATTGTAATACGGCCCCTGGTATACCTCCATAAAAGTCCCTGTAACAGCAACCCTTTGTTCCCCTTTCTGCTGGTATCCCTGTTGGAGGTTCTACTGGGGATAGACCTCTTTCTTCACTCTTCTGTGCATCACTCTCTTATGAGACAATAAATGACTATTGTATGCTGATATATGGTTGCTGCCTCTGTTGTGTGTGCAGTGTCTTACGGACTCTGGTGGCTGACAGGACCTTCCAGTTGTCTGTGACACTTGCCATGGATTCCCTGCTTTCTCTGGTCTCCAAATAAAAAAGTGTCAGTAATAAAATAAAAGTATATATCTTTAAGTCTTAGAAACATTTTCAAAACACTTACACCCACCGGATGATGTCATTTGAGACGTCATCAGTGATGTCACTGACCATGTCATGAGCGATGTAATATTTAAGGTCATATGCAGTGCATTGCAGGGGTGTAAGTAATAGTTATCTCAGGTAACTATAACTGCTGAACTTCAATGGTTTTATACAAGTGAAATCCAAGCCTAACTATAACATCCCTGTAACCTTTGGTCTTTTCAGTGAATTACTACGTTTTTCTTTATTTTTTTTTCTAACCATAACCTCCATGTAACCCTTGTTTTTTTCAGTGACTTTCTAAGGTTTTCCAAATTTCATTTCTAAAGTGTTATCTCCCTGTATGTTTATATTTTTTGTTAATTTGTGGGGTTTACTTTTAATGCCAAGTGTACTACAATTTATTTTTTATTGTTTTAATGATTTTATGCTTCTTTGTTATGATTTTAATCAACTATGCAATAAAAATGCTAACTAACTAGAATTTCTTTGGATTTTTTTTTTTTTAGCTGCATTCATTTATAAATATACTTTATAAACATTTAAAAACATAAAAATCACATATATACTTAATGTAAGATATATAAAGTTTTTATTAATGTAAATAAACACATTTTAGCTTTTATACATTATTTTTTGGGTACCGTGGTACCTTCACGGGTCCCAAAACATAGACGGGACTACTACTCTGAGGTTTTTAATCCCGATCACGTGATGAATGAATCCGCAGATTCGCCAGAAACTTTACAAATTATTTCAAATATGTACCCCCTTCGATTTTCATTAATAACATCAGTGTGAACATATTTACAAGTATATATAAACCACCTTATATATGTTTTTCAACAAAGTTACCCATATTACGAATTTCACGAATCCACAAATCAATGAACCAGATTTACGAATTTGCTCGAAAACACACTCAAACCTTGTTATTTGATTGGATATATGAGGACCCCACCCATGTACATCAAAAAGCACGCTCAAAAACGGTTAGTTCTCCAGTGAATTCTCTAGAAAGAGGATTGAGAACCAGTGGTGTTCTGCTTTTATAGAATGGCTGAAGTTAAATCTTCTGTACAGGATGAACATCCACAACCTGATGAGGAGGAAAATACACCACCTCAAAGAAAAAAAGTGTTGTCTCGAAGCACGTTACAATACCTTCTGGGGAATAGAAGGTAACAGCAAAATATGTGAGGTGCAATATTTGCGGCAAGCAGTTATCCAACTGCACTGCAAAGAAGTATTCACATGGTACAAGTTCCATTTGGAAGCACTTAAAAACAATTCAAGAAAGGGTCTACAACCAGATGATGTGGGAGAAAACAGGTGCAGCAGGACAGTCCACCACTACAGCACCCTTGGGAGAACCATCATCAGCTGCAGTGATTACAATACCAGCTGCCTGCGAAGAATTGAGTGAAACGGTTACTCACTGTGTGAAGTGCCACATGCTTGTTGCTGTAAACATATCCTCTGTGGATGCATAGTTGAATACAGTGAAGAAGCATTGCTGTTAGTTTTTTTTGGGACGGGGTTTTGCTTGCAGTTACCAAGTAATGTTTTTGTAGACTGAAGTGAGTTGCTTCTTTGTATTTCCCCATCCTTACCATTTTACTACCCTATTCACTTTTTGTTCAAAAAAAAAAAGAAGAAAAAAAAAATTAAAAATGTAAAAACTCTTCTAGAAATAACAACAGTTCTGTTAAGAACCATCATCTGGTCAAAAAAAGAGCTAACTCTGTGTTTTTGTTGTAACAGTGTCTGCATTGGTATGTAGCTGAGTGTCAGTGTGTGCCTGGGTGTCTTGGATGCAAAAGTGTTTTGCTAGGTGTGTCAGTGTCTCCATTGCTGTATGCCTGAGTGAGTTAGTGAATGCATTAGTATGTCCCTGGGTGTGTCAGTGTATGCGTCAGTGTGCCTGGGTGTGTTATTGGATGCAGTAGTGTTTGGCTGGATGTGTCAGTGTCTGCTTTGGTGAATGCCTGGTTGTATCAGTGGCTGCATTGATGTATGCCTGGGTGTGTGAGTGTATTCATTAGTATGTCCATGGGTGAGTCAGTGTATGCTCAGTGTGTGCCTGGGTGTGTTATTGGATGCATTAGAGTTTGGTTAGGCGTGTCAGTGTCTGCATTACTATATGCCTGGGTATGTTAGTGTATGCTTTGGTGTATGCCTGTGTATATCAATGTATGCTCAGTGTGTGCCTGGGTGTGTCGGTGTATGCGTCAGTGTGTTCCGGAGTATGTTATTGGATGCATTAGTGTTTGGCTGGGTGTGTAAGTGTCTGCTTTAGTGTATGCCTGAGTGTGTCAGTGTTTGCACTGGTGTATGCTTGTGTGTGTCAGTGTATGTATCAGTGTGTGCCTAAGTGTGTTATTGGATGCATTAGTGTTTGCATGGGTGTTTCAGTGCCTGCATTGCTGTATGCTTGGATGTAAATGATCTATGAAACGGTGTGTGCCTGGGTGTGTCGCAGTGTGCATGGGTGTCTTATTGGATACATTAATGTTTGGCTGGGTGAGTCATTGTCTGTATTAGTGTGTGGTTGGTTGTGTCCCTGGCTGTATCAGTATGTGTATGGGTGTTTGAGAGGCTGTCTCAGTGTTTAGCTGAATGTCTAAATGGCTGTATCGATATTTAACTGGGTGTGTCATTAACTATATAGGTATGTGCCTGGGTGTGTCAGTTTCTGAATAGGAATGTGACAGGGTGTATCAGTAGTTGTATCAGGGTGTGTCTGGGTATGTCAGTGGCTGTATCAGTTTGTCCCTGGGTGTATCAGAGGTTGTATCAGTGTGAGTCTGGGTCTCTCAGTGGCTGTATCGTGAGTGCCAGGGTGTGTCACTGACTGCATTGGTCTGTGTATGGATGTGTCACTCTGTAGTTGGTTTTATCAGTGTATGACTGGCTACATGAGTAGCTGTACTGGTGTATGTAGGTGTGTGAGTGGGTGTATTAGTGTATAACTGGGTGTATGAGTCACTATATCAGTGTGTGGCTTGGTGTGTGAGTGACTGTATGGGATTTTGAGTAGCTGTATGAGTGTATGTTTGAGTGTGTCAGTACCTGTGTAAATGACTCTAGAGGTGTGCAAGTTTATGTATGAGTAGCTTTATGGGTATGTTTGTGACCCAAAAGTTAAATTAGTAATATACATTTTTATAATTTTACAAATACATTTTATTAACACATTACAAAACAATTTAAACCAACCAAATAAACATAACATAACGTATTTAACTATTTACAAATACACATTTGTACACTAGTACTTCAGGAAGCACAAAACAAAGTGATTTTTGAAGCATGTTAGCATACTGTCAAGAAACAAAAAGGTTACAGATAAATATCTGTACCTCAATACTTGCAGCAATTAGTTGTCCAGGGGTACTACAAAGAATTATTTACATGGGACAACTTCCATGAGGAAGCACTCAAAAACAATTCCAGAAATGTGCCCCAACTAAATGATGCGGGACAAACTAAGTGCAGCAGGATGGTCTGCCTGTACAGCACCCTTGGGAGAACCACCATCAGCTGCAGTCATTATCATCCCACCTGCCTTCAAAAATGTAATTGAGATGCTTACACACTGTGTAAAATGCCACATCCTTGTCACCATAAAAATATCCACTGTGGGTGCATTTTCCCTTCTTTATTGTTCTCGGGTTCTATACTCGTACACCAAAAGTGATGTGCTGTTGAAAGAATAATCAATAAACGGGGGGGAAAAAACAACCATAAAGATTGTACAAAATAAACCCCAAACTTGGTTTCAAACTTTGAGCTGTACAGAATATGTATGGGATGACTTGCATGACTTTTACACACAAACTGTAACATTAAAGACATCATTTTTAAGATACTAGGAGACCTCTGCTGTATGCATCTGTCATTGTTCCAGGTGTTTTTAGCACAGATTTGATATTCTACTGTCCTTCGTCTGCAACAACAAAAAAAATCCACTTCTTGGAGAAATGACTTTTCACAAAAAGAGTACCACGCAAGAGGTACTCGTCGTATTCATATGCTGTTCTGAGCAAAAGATGCTCCTAAATTTGGAACAGACACAGATTTTATTTTATTTTTTTATTTATTTGTGTTTTATAGAGCGTGAACTTGACCCGTTAGGGTATCAGAGCGCTTTCTAGGATTCATGGGATGTATACAAGAGACTTCGAGGGGGGTGGGGGATACAATTGGGGTAACCACAAGTGAACTTGGCCTGACGGGTATCAGAGCGCTTTACAGAATTTGCAAATTGTAAACCAGGGGATTTGTGGAGGGGGGGTGGGAACATTTGGGATAAACACAGGAAAAAAACATTTTATGAGAAACCGAGAGACCCAGATCCCACGGTGGGGTGCCCAGAGGTACCGGGTGGATGGCAACAGGATAGACCAGATGAGAGGTAGTAGTCAAAAGTAAAAGGAAGCAGGACAAGGTCGCTGAAGTGATTTCAAGTCCGTATTTAGGAGAGGAATTTGCCCATTAGGAAGGTTTTGGCATCCTTTTTAAAGCGAGCCCAGAGATGGAGTTCTTCTAATGGCGGGCGGGAGTGAGTTCCATATTCTTGGTGCAGCCCCAGAGAAGGCTCGATTGTAAGTTGTTTTTTTTCGCAAGCGTGCTGGTTGGAGCAAAAGCTCTCGAGCGGAATGGGAGTTTCTGGTTCCTCCGGATATCACGAGTTTCTGGGCAAGAAATGCCGCAGAGTTGAGTAAAGGGCCTTGTGCGTGATGCATGCCAATTTAAGTTGGATTCTGGCCTCAAGAGGAAGCCAGTTCAGAGCTTTCAGGTGTGGTGAAATGCAGTCGAATTTCCTTGGGCCTGTTAGTAGTCTGGCAGCCGCATTGAGGCAGGCTTTCAGAGGGGCCAGAGAGGTCTTGGGTAAACCTGAGAGGGTAGAGCAGCCATATTCCAGTCTAGAAATCACAAGAGCCTGGACTGCCATTTTTAGGTCGGGAGTGTCGAGGAAAGGTTTCAGTTTCCTTAGGTAGCTCAGATGAAATCTGGCTGATTTGGCCATCGAGTTGATGTGGTCACGCATGTTCAAACTGCAGTCAATGGTTATACCAAGGGATTTGGCAGAGTCCACTAAGGTTGGTGGGCAGTTTAAAGCTGTGATCGCCTTGGTCCATTCCTGAATGTCAGGGTTAGTATTAAGTGGGGAGATTAGGAGGAATTCAGTTTTTTTTGCATTGAGTTTGAGCTGGTTAGAGGTGAGCCATTGGACAGTCAATTTCAAGGCCTCATTCAGGGAGAGAATCTCCTCGGGAGAAGAGATTTTTATATAGATCTGGGTGTCGTCGGCATACATGTGGTAGGAAATGTTTGCGGTGCGTAGTACTTAGGCTAGCGGTTCAAGGTAAAGGTTGAAGAGGGTGGGGGACAAGGTTGATCCTTGGGGGACTCCAACCGTGATCGGAGAGGGAGCGGACAGGTTACCGTTGATTAGGAATCTCTGTGACCGGTTTTGGAGGAAGGACCTAAACCATTCAAGAACAGGGCCATCCAGTCCCATCCTGAGTTTGAGGCGTTCAAGTAGTTTTTCGTGGTTGACCGTATCAAATGCCGAGGATAGATCTAGGAGGATTAGGAGACAGGTTTTGCCTTGGTCAAGGGCTTGGAGGGCATCATCCATGATGTAGAGAATGGTGGTTTCAGTGCTGTGCCCAGGCCTGAATCCGGATTGGAAGTCATCTAGTAGGCGGAAGTTGGTGATGTGATGACTCGGCTGCTGTTGCACACATTTTTCCAGAACTTTAGCTAGGAGTGGGATATTAGATATAGGTCTGAAATTGTCTGGGGAAGCAGGATCCAGCAACGTTTTTTTTAGGATGGGGAGGACTTGTCCGGCTTTCAGAGAGTCGGGTATCGACCCCTGTAGAACGGAGGCGTTAATTATTGCAGTCCAACTAGGAATGATGGAATGAGCGGCTGCAGCTAGGCAGCTGGAGGGGAGTGGGTCATTAAAGTGGTTGTTCGGGTTTAGGGAGGATAGTATTTTCGAGACGGAGTGTTCGTCATACACTTTGAAGTTGGTCCAGTGCGCTTGGTTTTTGGGTGATGCCTGCGGGTGCGCCGCGGCGGGAGGGGGCAGATCCGGAAGGGGATGGGAGTGGGTGGTGGATCTGAGTTCGTTTTCTAGGGTGCTGATTTTGTCGGAGAAAAGGGTGGAGAATTCGTCCAATGAAATTAGTGAATTGGGGATTTCTTTAGAGGTTTTGGCCAGTTTGTTTGATTGGTGTTTGACCATTTCGAACAGCTTGCGAGGTCTGTTCTTGGCGTCCCCCAGTTCCGATCTGAAGAATTCTTTTTTTGAGTTGAGGATGTTCCTATTATAGGCATTTCTGGCCTGGCGGAGACGTTTTAAGTGTACGGCTGAGGGGTGCTGCCTCCAGTTTCTTTCTGTCTGCCGGAGGGATCTCCTCTCACTGTTGAGGGACCCGTTGAACCAGGGGTTTCTGTCTTTGATTTGGGTTGTTTTTAGTTTGAGCGGGGCAAGATCATCAAGAATGTTAGTTATGGTCGCGGAGTAGTGATCATTGAGGTCATTGACCGTTGTGATATGCGGGGGAGGGGGGAGGTCCGACTTGCAGCGAGCCGCCAATTCTCCGTGATCAAGGTTCTTGGTGTCTCTAACCCAGCGTTTAGGAATCACCGATTGCGGTGCCCTTATCTTGTGGGTGCCAGGTAGTAGGAAAGTGATAGCGTGGTGGTCAGTGGTGGTCAGACCAGTCACATGGGTCTATAGCGATAAGCTTGATTGCAGATTCCTTCGCGATGATCCAGTCTAGAGTGGCACCTTTCAAGTGTGTTGGGAGTGAGCAGACTTGGGTAAGGGCTTGGTCGGCCAGGAGGTCTTTGATGGAGTTGACCTGAGGATCCTTGAGGTCGTTCCAGTGCAGATTGAAATCATCAAGGAAAATGTCTTTAGAGGTGGAGGAGCCCTTCTCTGTGATGACTACCATGAGGTGGTCAGTGAAGGTGTCATTCATGCCTGGGGTTGGTAAAAGATGTGCAAGCTGCACAGTTGGGTGGTGTTGCTGCATAAGGAAAGTGCAAGGTATTCGCAGGAGTCTGTAGACTCTGCCAGGAGTTCAGTGATGAGGAGGTTAGAGTGGTAGATGCAGGCTATGCCTCCCCCCTCTTTTTTTAGATTGTCTGTCCAGCCTTGTGATGTTGTAGTTGGGCGGGACTAAGAGGTCAAGGCAAGGAGATGAGGATTCATTGAGCCACGATTCGGTCAGGATTGCTAAGTCGAGATTTTGGCTCGGGATGAGATTAGCGATGTCGGCGGCATGCTTAACTGCTGAGCGGCAGTTGATTAAGAGGCCAGATAAAGGGGGGTCAGAGAGAGAGACGAGAGTTGGGGCAGACAGGGGTTCTGGCGCTAGGTTGCTATCAACCACATTTCTGTTGTGGAGGGTAGCTGATCTGTTGGGGTTGATCGCGACCGTGCGGATGGCCTGTTCGACATTCATGTCAGGTGGACTGGGGTTACTGGTGCAGAATTGTAGGTGAGGAGGATGGCTAGAATTTCCTCTTCTGTGAGGTCTAGGGGACTTGGGGTTACAGGGGCGGAAATGTAGGAGAGGAGGAGGGATAGAATTTCCTTCTCTGAGAGGTGGCAGTGCTGCTTGCGAGGGTGAAGGTGTCTCAAGGATAGTGGTAATGGGTGATGGGGGGGCCCGGAGGGAGGGGGTGGGTTGGAGTTCCGCAGGAGCTTGAAATTTGAAAAGGAGAGTTCAGTGAGGTGAAGGAGGTTCTTTAGTTCTAGAATGGAGTTATGGATGTTCTGAGTTAGTTTGGCTGCTCTGTGGTGCAGAGTTTCAATATCCCAATAAGAGGAAAACGCTTGTGGACAGGAGGTTGGTGGGTCGGGCGCGATTCTAATGGGGAGTGCAGGTGGTAGGTGGGCGCGGCTAGGTCGACTTGTGTTGTAGGCCTTTGGGAGAGTTTCAGTCTCCATGTCAGGAGGATGAGCTTGCGGGCAGAATCCCACTGGCTTGGGATCGTTTCTGATGACAGGCACTGGTAGCAAGGTGGCGGGACTAGGTTGACCTGTATTGTGAACCCTTGGTAAGGGGATTTGTGGGTGGCTAGGCATGTTTGACGGGTTGGTCGGGGAATCGCTGGGGCGGGTGTTTGTTACCCTGCAGGTGACTGGCGTATGGGACACAGTGAGGGTGGTGGGTGAGCACTGGATGGAGGGGGCGGCCAGATCACCTTGAGGGGTGGCGGAGGGAGAGTAGGAATGGGAGGCGGAACCCTAGAGGAGATAAGGGATGCATAATCTCGTGAGCCGTTTTGGGTGCGGAACGGCCCGGGTTTGGTTGTTCTGGTCCCCGCCCTTGGTGGGGGTGGGGGTGGGCGGGGGTAGCTGTAGGGTCTATAGAGTGACTAAGCGGGAGGCAATTGTCCTTTCCCGTAGGGCTGCATAGCGCGGCGCGATGGAGGGGGTCGGGTGGCGCCAGAGGGTGTTGAGGGAGCAAGGTAGGCGGCGGGTCGTGCACATGTTTTTTTGAGGAGGGAGAAAAAGTCCGCAAATTTGTTGAGGTTTTTGGTTGAGGCTTGGATCAAGACGATGCCGTTTTTGTAAAGGGTGATGGTAAGGTCAGCTCGCAGGAGTGGGGAGGGCGCGATCGTGAGCTTAGTGCCGTAGGGGATGTTCCTGGTTACGTGTACATTAAGAAGGTGCGAGATGGTTTTGCGCCATAGGGATGTTCTTCTGGAGTAGAAAATGAGGTCATTAAGGACTGTACCATTGTCGGCGCTATATCGTAGGTCAGAGATCAGGGTCTCCTGGTGCCTTTTCAGGATGGAGTGTTTGAAGGATTTTGCGGCGGATTTGGAGAGGTTGGGAGCATAAACAAGAGTATAAGAGTCTTCCCCAGTAGAGGTCAGGCCAGGTCCTGCCATTCTGGCTAGGGTGGGGAAATTTAGAGTCGGAAAGGGTCACTAAACCCCAGGATGGGCCAGTCTCAGCGTTATCCTGACGAAGCAATATCCTAACGAAGCTGGAAACACAAGAAGTATCTGGTGATATCTTCTGTCAGCTGTGAGGGATCAGGCGGATAAAGCTTCACGTGGAAGCTAAACGGCCAGGGGAGACTATTTGGGATGTTGGATTGGGACTCAAGGAAGTTGCAGGAAATCTCGGGTAACTATCCTGTTCAGAAAGTCAGTCCAAGATGGCCGCCGTGTTTACTATCAGGTTCTGTTCCTGTGAGGAAGTCCTTTTTCTCTTGCAGTTGTTTGGTCCTCTTAGGGGGTAGTCCTATTTCTGCTTTTGCTTGTACTGTAGTGCGTGGTCCTTTCTTTATTTTCTATGACGTGCTATCATGGGGAGTCCTCTGTCTCTTTGTAGCTAAAACCATGTTTGGCTTTGTCCTTTCTCCCTGGCTATGTTAACTGTTGCCATTTTGTAACGTGAGTAGAGGCAGAAAGTGCTCCTCTGCCCCTTACAAACATGAAGATGAGAAGTAAGATGAGTCTGTACTTTCTTTCCTAGAACAATGTCACCTTCCAAAAGACACTGTAGAAAAAAGGATAAAGCAACAAGCACTGCCTTTCCAATCACATAGATGTGGAAAGTACTGTCAACAGAAATATTTAATTATTTTCTTAACTCCCAGTTGACCTTCAAATTTTTCACAGTCTGAAGCCAGTTCCTTCTTCCCAGTTTTCTTTAAAAAACATCAGCACTTTTTACACACATTTCAAAAGTACCTTACAATCTCCTCCCAGCACTGGTGACGGTTTCTGACTACCCTGTATTTCAATCTGCACTCCTCTGGGGTCAATTCATACTTACTGACAAGGGCTTCCTTCATGATGGCATAGCTCAACCTCTTCTCCTTCTCTAGGGCCAGTAAGGCGTCTCTTCCAACACCAGGAGAATGATTCCAAAGGGCAGCTCCCCAATCCTCCTCGGAGATCCTCTGAACCACTAGAGGTACTTCATATGCCTGAAACAAGCTGTCTATATCACCCCCTCCTTACAGTCGGGTACCAAGTTTCCGGGTATATGGACTTTCTTCTGCACTGGACACAGTAGTTTTGCTCCCACCATTTTTGCTAGACTCTAGCAGCTATTCAAGTCAACCTCTTTGACAGTAACTTCATGAGACAACAATACCTTTTTCTCCTCCAAGGCACTCTCAGCCTCAGCTTTTCTCTCCTCCGCAGCCAGCTGGGCCAGCTGCAGCCTCAGTTCCCTCTCAGCTTATCTGTCCTTGAGCTCAACTTTTAAAATTAGGGGAAGGGTTCACAAACCCCTCTCATAGCTCAAATGGACCCGAGTACCCATCCCCTGGGCCAAACTCTTTATTTGTAGGGAAGGGGGCTGTGCAGCACACTTCCACTGGTGAAATGGCCCCAGGGACCCGATCCCCTGGGACCAAAGAATAAGTAGAGTGGATAGGGGCATGTTGCCTACCTCCTTGAGCCTTACACGGCCTCACAGACTCTGGGGCCGGCTCTTGAACTGTGTCCCAGATAGCTGACCCATGGGACACAGGGATTTTCCCTGCCTGCATGACTGTGGGAAAGTAAAGAGGTGTGCTCCAACCCAACAGGAGCTTTGAAAATGTTCCAGCCGGGTGGGAGCACACTTGTTGTGGGCAGGGAAACTGTAATTGCTCCTGTCTGTTTGGAGCAAGCAGAAGCAGCTACTCCGGATGAGCATGTAGCAATGCCAGCTACAGTGCAGGAGCTGGCTGGGGCTCCAGGGGCTCAAGGCTCCCCCTGTGGTCCCAAACACTATACTTGGTTGCAGGGGATATGATCCGTGGGGGGCCATTTGGGCTTGGGGAGGAGAGTCATGTACTCCTCCCCTAATCATAAAGTACTATGTGAATGTGGTCCCAGGCCTTTAAAGGTTCAGGGAGAGGGCTACACACCCCCTTCCACTATAATTAAAATATGTCTCCAGGAGATGGAGTCCCCAGGGCCCAGTTGCACTTGGGGAGGGAGGCCACACGCCCCCTTCCTTAATAGTAAGGTATTGGGCCCCAGGGGATGGGTCTCTGGGGCCTCTTATGTTTCAGAGAGGGGGGTCCACCTACCCCCCCATAATTAGAAAATTACTCTGGGGAATGTGGTCCCAGGAGCCCATTTTGACTGGGGCCACACACCCTCCTCCCCTAATGTTAATGTATTTGGCCCTGGGGAATGGGGTCCCTGGGCCCCCTCAGGGTTGGGGAGGGAGACTATGTGCCCCCTCCCCTATTATTAAATTTGGGGCTTGGGGTCTCCAGGTCCCATTTGGTTTCAGGGAAGGGGGCCATGCACTCCCTCCCCTAATGATATATTTTTTGGCCCCAGGAAATGGGATCCCTGGGAAGAATTGTGACTTGGAAACTGGGCTCACACACCTCTCTCCCCTTTATTAAGACTGCTAGAAATCTCCCATATTACATCGCTCATGACATTTTCTGTGTCATCATTGATAACATCACTGCAACATCTGAAACCACATCTTTGATGACAAGACTGTTCATGGCAGGGACGCACATAATAGTTACCTTAGGGCACGTGTTATAGTTACTAGAGAAAAATAGAGTGAATTTCACTGTTTTTGGGGTTTACAATGTTATGTTGGCACTGAATGTTTCACCTAACTATACCATCACTATAACCTTTGTTTTTTTTTTATAGATAGATAGATAGATAGATAGATAGATTACATGGTACAATTATCTCCATAGGTACTGGAAAATGTGCTCTAAGATGTTTAATGGAGCAAAGCTATAAATAATGATTACCACTGAGTATTGAAAACACATGAAAGCACCTAAAACACCCCACCAGAATTCTCAATAAATAGAAATTGTAAGCAATCTATGTGAAGTAATCTGTTGAGTGATAGTAGACAGAAGCCTTTCATTTCTTTGTAATCTCTGGGATTACATTTTATGGCTTTCAGTGGAGCTACAAATGTTGATGTTGGTGTAATACATATAAGGATTTCTGTTAGTTGTTAAGATAACTGCAGGCATTTATTTCCAATTATTCTTTCTGATATTTTCTTCTGAACTTTAAGAGACTTTAAGCCTTTCACATCCATGTTGTTTCTCTGAGGAAATTCATTAACTGTCAAAGGAACTCCAGCCTTTTGCATCTATTGACTTTCAGTGGTACTGTAGCTTTTGGTGTCCGTATTATGTTTATATGTGCTGCAATTGGCGTTCAGTTACACTTTCAACAGAGCTTATTTGGTGAATGTAGGGTCACAGTCGAATATTCCTCAACCATTGCCTGAAAGTTTGAGGGTTCATTTAAATTACTCTGCAACAGATCAGTTTTCAAGTCTTTTCTGAAAAGTGTGCAGTTTAGTCTTATGCTGAGCCTTGAATTCAGTCAGTTCCACAGTCTAAGACCATAGACTCCCGCACATCTGCCTTCATGTTTATTCCAGCCTGAGTTTCATTAAGAGATAAGGATTGTCCTTGCTGAACAAAGGTTTCTGAGGGGTACATAGTAGGAGGCCCGTATCCACACTTATTTTGGACTTCTGTCCCTATAACACTTGTTCATAATACAAAGAAATTTGAACTTTAATCCTGTAGTTACTGGGCAGCATTGTTGTTGTTTTCAAGGTTGGTTTGATGTTGTTGCCCTATGCCAATTCAGACACATTGTGGGCATTTGTTTCTGAAGCCTTTGCAGCCTGTTGATGAGTTACTTTGTGAGCATGGCATGGTGTACCTATGGATTGAGTGTTAAGCTGGTCATCTCAACAGCTCTTATCTGCTCTACTTGGTGGACAGATTGGAGGAATTAAGGAATTCCAACAGCAGGGAGAGCTTCAGATTAATGCCCTTACCTACTGTATTAACGGGGGAAACAATGGAGTGTCCAGAAATGAATATGACTCGCAGGTTCCTAACGCTCAGTATGGTGGAAGATTATGTTTCTGGATGGGCAGAAAAGTGAATTCCTAATGAAATGTCCACACGCCCCATACACCATTTTCTTCTCTAGGATGTCCATGGATGGAACATCAATCTCATGAAAATGATGAATGCAAGCTGCATCCTTCCATGGATCATTGGTAGGAATACTGTTAAATGGCCTGAGGACAGTTTTTAAATATGGCTTGTGCAGCTCTCCGGAATCCAAGATGTTGTAGCATATTCTGTAGGGTCAGCCCAGAAAGCTGTTCCTATTTTTGTTCATGACTGTCATGTGAGAAGGTGCATTCTGAGGTACTTTGCCCTTGGATTTATCCATTATTGCCATTCTCAGTGGGAAGGACTAAAGCTTTCAGGGCCTGGTGCTGCTGCTGATACAGATCTTGGGCTTTGAAGGATTTTGTGGAGACTGGGGAGGGTCATCTTGTTCTTACATGATCTTCAAAGACAATTTAAGGCATAGACAAAGTGGGCAATTGCTCCGGACCCCACATTCCAGGGAGCCCCCTTGCAAAGTGAATGAGAAAGTTGTAATACCTGCCATAATAACATTGCTCATAAAAAACAACAAATTATTCTAATTTGACAACCAAGCATACTTAGGGCCAGATTTACTAAGGGTTTGAGCCAGGGCAAAGTCACACAAAGTCACACCCAGCAGGGAAAACTCTTGCAAGAGTATTTTCTTTTCAAAGCAAAAAGTATTTTGTGGTGGAAAGGTGCCCTTTTCCTCAGCACAAATGATGCTTTGTGGTGCTTTGCACCACTTTTTTGTCAGGTCCCAATACTAAGATAGCCAGACATCTAACAAGTGACTTTGCATGTTTCTTTCTATTAAGAGAGTAACAAGCAAGTTAGACACAGAATTTCTCATAAAATGTTGTTGTTGTTGTTGAAAGTAAAAAACTCAAGAAAAGGGCTGTATTAAGGCTTGCTCAAGCATTCTTTTTGTACTATTTCATACTATTGTCTGCTTTTGTGTACACCCATTTCTAAAGGTTTGGCATATAATTCAACATTGATAGACATCACGATGGCTTGAATTAGCCTAAAGGGGGTAATCATTTTAAAGTTGTTCCAACTAGGAAGCCCAAAAATATATGTTACCCAGGGTCCCACAAATCCATAAGATGTCACTGAGGATCTTGTGAGTAACCCTGGGCTGAGTTTGCAGAGTTGAGATACGCGAAACTCCGCGAAGTGGGGAAAAAACTCTGCCGCGCTACGCGGAGCTCCGCAAGCGGCGGAGTGCGATAGAAAAATGCCGTTCGCAGTGATTTTCAGTGCCGGATGCTTGTACGCACTGTGCAATCATCGCGAATGGCACCATCCACAGCACAAGCGGGCGCTGCTTTCCTTTCTGCCGCTCGAGTAGATTTTTACTCGAGCGGCAGCTTTCTCAACGCGAACGGGCAGTTTCTCAATGCGAGCGGTCGCGAGCATACGTGACCACTCGCAATGAGAAACTGACCCCCCGCATTGAGAAATCTATCCGGGAGGTTTATTTTCCATGCTCGCGCTCACCAACTTGATGTTGACGATCACGAACGAGGAAAAATCTCGCCGGCAGGTGGATTTTCCTCGCTCACCAACTTGACGTTGACGAACGCGAGCGAGGAAAAAAACTCCGCTACGCGGAGCTGCGTTTTTCAGAACTCCGCGAGCTCCGCGTAATCGGAGTGCGGAAAACTCTGCAAACTCCGCGAGCGGAGCGGAGTTCATCCCTCAGGCTTGCTTGTGAGACCAAACTCTGCCATCTTGGACTTGACCAAATTAAATAAGGTCATTCTAGAATGATCCAACAATTGATAAGATCATCAAGTAGTAAGATCAGCTCTAGAACAGTTTTCCACACAATCTCCATGCCCCACAATGAGGACTTGTTTCATGGTGTTGGAATAGTAAATCTTACTACTCCTAAGTCCATCGCCCTCCAGCGTAACGACTTGCGTTGTAAAAACTGCGATGTTACATACCGCAATCATTTTGATCGCGTTGTAGCATCACATATTCGTTTCATGACTCCCACTTCGATTCAATGAGCCTACCTTGGTACCATTCATTACTTCATGATTCATGTATTGCGATTAATCATTGAGTAATTAATGTGTTTAGCCTGATTCGCAGTGTGCTGCCTCATCGTTCCTGCACATTAAGGGCTAAATGTGAGAGGTGGTAGCATAGTTCTGCAAACTGAGTACCATTTTCCATACAAAGGGTTATAACCTGAGCAGATACGCATTTAGAGCCACTGGTGAAGATATCTGCACATGGAGTGGATAATTCCTAGTGGAGAGGAGAAACTAACTGCCAGAATGAAAATCAGCAAGAGAAAGTATAAAATTCAGTAGAAAGAGAGTTTGGAGCAACCACAAGACAAGAGAAAGCTAGAAGATGTTGTGAGAAATAAGGGTGTGGACTTTAGATGAAAGCAATAGGAAGAAGTAGGTTAATGAGTACAAAGCTGGTGTTGGAGCAATAGAGGTACAGAAGAAGAGTGTAAGAAAGACATCCATACTACATTGTACAGGAAGTCATAGGCACCACCATATCTGAACATACAGCTCACAACCTGCTCCAAAGGGGGGGTTCTTTGCTATGGAGTCATGTATGCTCTCCCACAGAAGCAGATGCAATAATGTGACCTGCCTCACAGTGAATGAATGGCCATGGTGCATACAGCAGAAGCAGCAGTACACTGAGTGGTGGGTGAATGGTGCTGTTGAGTAATTCAAATAGCAGAAAAGGCAGACAAAGGTAGTCTGTTCTCCCACAGGACTTGCATACGCACCATACGAACACAGCTCAACATGGTACATACATTGAACACATGCCTTCTATAATGGTCATTAGACATCCACTTGCCCTAACCCCACTGTCTGCCTAGTTAGTGAACCTAGTTACCTCCCTTATGTTTTTTTTCCCTACCTGGACCTGACGAGAGCACGGCCCATTACCAGATCATAAAACCACCTCACATCACCTGGGTAATCTATAAGAATATTGAGATTTTACTATTGAGCTGCCAAAATATCATGGCCAAATATTGAGTACCACAATATCGTAAAGGTAACTATATATAGGTGCACATAGATTTACTTTTCTTAACTCCACATATAGGTATCTTTAATAGGTAGGTATAGTTAAGACCATGTTTCCATAGGAAAAGCATTTTTTGACTTGCCTATATCTTTGGTGCTTTTTGACGAATCTTCAAAAAATGTTCCCCAAAAAAGTTCTGATGATTCTTGTTGTGCATGGAAAGTTTTGGGTCGATCCGTTCAGCGGGGACCGAAAAAAAGGGGGGGGGTCAAAAGAAGTGCATTTCCAATGTTAATTCCCATAGGAGCTTTGAACACAGCTGCAGCCTGAACCGCTGGACGGATTTGTCAGAAAGCTAGCTTTTGGTCATCAGATTGTGCTTTTTGTTACTTGGTGTAAATCGGTTCAGTAGTTGTTGAGAAATTTAAGGAAATCCAAAGTAGGATATCTGCAATCCTGGCTAATTCACGAATAATAAAGAGCTCGTGCAGAGAACTGCAGAGCTCTTATTGGCTGCCAACACTTCAACCAGGGAACTTGCCAGGGAAAAACAAAATGATAATAAATTGTTATCATTTTATTTTTCATCTGCTGGCTTTTAGCAGTGGGGCGATGCTCCTCTGCTATTATGGGCACCACATAAATTGCAAGTTCAGATTTACAAAGCCACACAAGGGACAAATTGTGTCACTTTGCGTGGCTTTGTAAAAAAAACACAAAAACACATAATGCAGTGTCCTGTGTTGCATTACACAGTGTCAGGTAGGCATTATATGGGTGGATCATGGGCATTCCCGTGTACACCCCCACCTATTTTGGCATAAAGCCAGATTTAGTAAAGGCAGTTAACCTGGGTTTGCGCCAAAAGGGTGCACCTACCTAAAGAGGTGTAGTGAGCAGAAATATCTTTATTCCTCCTTGTTGCTTCCTCTTTCCATGTGTGCTGCATTATGCAGCACACATAGACAATGGAATACACAAGGATTGTTTTTGCAGAGGAAGGTTTCCCTTCCTGTGCACAAACAATCCTGCCCATAACACAGGCACCTTGCACTATGGTCAAGGGTGCCTGAATTAAATCTAGGCTGCCTGAAATGTGCCTGCGCTATGAGAGAGCATAAGTGTGCCATATCATAGTACATATGGCACATTTCTGCTCTCTCCCTTTCTCTTAACGCAGCACAGCAAGTTGTCTTGCTGTGTTGCATTGCATTAAAGGTTGGTAAATCTTGGCCATCAGGTCTTGAAAAAAGGTGAGATTTAACCAGTTCTCCAGGACACAATTATTCCATTCCACATTTTATCTATTCTCACCTTTAGCCTTCACAAAATACAATATTCCCAAATTATTATTTTAAAACCTTTATTAGCCATTTTATAATCACACAGAATAATAATAAAACCTTATGGCAAATGAAAAAATAAAACGTGGGGTGTAATCAATTTTTCATCTTTTGGGGCTAATAAAGGTTTGGATACTTAAAGTGGTGTTGCACAAAAGAAGAGTAGAAAATGGGATGAATGTGACAAGTGATTTTAAATGTACTGCATATCAACAACTAGCATTAGCAATGCCAATAGATCTGGCCTTGAAGGTATGTTGTCAAGTAATGTAAAGCATTGCAAGTAAATAGCATGGGAATAGATATATATGTGTTGAAGAAAAGAACTGTAGAATATTGGTGTAGGTTAAAAGGTCAGGTGACAGATGTACTGTCAAGCCAGACCTAGGTTAATAACTGCCTTCCTGCCATCTGTGCTGCTGCCAGAGAAAAAAATTTAAATTACCTAGTTATGTAAAACACTGTAATGGGTTTGCAATGGCATGTGTGTGCCCCTGAACGTTCAGGCTCGGGCTGCTGGATTAATAAACAAAATGATCACAGCTTTGTGGCAGGCAAGCACTTTTTTTGTGGAAGCTCATAACAACTGTCCAATCAAAACATGTACTTCTGACTTCCAACATGTAGGCGGAGCCAAAGTCCCTCTCTATGATACTCATATAATTGTCTAGTGACAGTTGCATTGACAAGCCAGACCATAAAAATGATGCGTCCTAATTATATTTTGAATTCACCATTCTTGCAGCTCTTTTTTTTTTTAAGTTCGTTTTTCTTGCATTTAGTTTGGGTGCCTTAGGTGGGTATGCATGCAATGGGGACAGAAGGCTTTTGCATTGCGGGTCGACTCTGGGGAGGGTTTTGAAATTGGGTAAATTTAACGGTGGGTGGTTTTTATTAACCGAAATAAACAAAATAATAATAATAATAATTACTATTCTTGCAGTTCTGCTGCAAAAGTAAATGTATTATTGTATAAATATATTCAAGCTTATCGGTAGCTATTGCTATGGAGTTGACGTCTTTACAGGAAGTGGATGTTAAATTCAGTGCACTAAAGATAGGATAAACAAATATTGTTTTGTAGGAGAATGCATGAAATTTGATTTTTTTCAAATTGCTGATCTTAGAATTGCTACGGAAACGGAATTTGATGTTACTTATTGATATTATATTTGGCACTGAAAGGCAGATCACATTTTTAAAGTGAAATGAGGTCACGCAAGCCTCAGTTTGAAAGGGTTCTATGTTAGGGAAAGAAAATAACATCTGAATTAATACAACAGTATGTTTGGCACAATACAAACATTGGTGGTAAAAGTCAATCATGCTGCTGAAAGGCAACTGGGTGTTTATAAAATGTGACGGATAATAAAGACACCAGCTGAAATAAGAGTAAATGATGATAACTAGGAGATTTTAACACCCATCTTTACCACCACACCAGTGCATAGCTGCTGATGCATACAGTGGTATTATAGTTGTCATGTTATTATTTTATTGGATACTAGGCTGGACGACCGAGCATGCGCACACACGCTTACATGGCCAGGCTCAGGATGCTTGGCTAAGCAGTAAAAGAGATTAATTTGCATAGTGGAGTGATGATAAAGGAATACGTGAATGTTTCTAATGGGTTTTATTTAATGCTTGACGATATATGTGGCGTTAAGTATAGCACATCTATATACTTACATATTCATATTTACCATAACGATATTTATTGGTAGGGCAATATGTAAAATGTGATATTCTGTTAGTATGCCACAAAGAATTTCATCTGGGGTTACATAGATAACGACCGTGCTTAAGCCAATGTCAAAATGTGTCAATTGGATTTCACATTGACACTAAATGGAAACCTGAACAATCTACGGTAGGAGTTTTAAGGTGATTGCCCTCTGCTCCAGTAGTTCTTTGTAGCCACCTGCCTGTGTTGCTCATGTGCCTGCTTACTGACCACCTTTCTCACTATTGGAGAATTCATATAACCCTTGGGGAAAATAGGTAAATGCATCTCTTTAGTACACGTTAGCTGTCAGAAAAAAAAAAATCTTCAACGAATAATCTGCTCTTAGTAACAACCTACAATGAATTCACACAAATGATTTACTTTCTTTGAAAACCCAGTGGATTGAAATTTAACAACGAAAGCCAAAATGTTGTCCATACACCATTATTCAAACAACAACAAAAGAGCTAATGTATTTTTATTGCTCCCAAAAAATTCATCGAAAGCATTAAAATGCCTGCACTAGGAGAGTGATTTCCAGAGAAAATTGGTTAGTGTTTACCAGTCGCTAATGACTCCCTTTACCCTTCTTCCTTCTAAAACCATCTCCTTTGTAGGTTGATTAGACTTTCTTTGACATAGGTGCTGTAAGTAGGTATGTGGGGGATGCAGAACCCCCAGAATAACCATGCCGGAGTTCAGAATATGAATGACCAATAAACATACCTTTAAATTGTGTTTGTATCTGGTAACATTGGCTGTGCTTCAGAGACAGAGGTCAAATGCCATTCAATACATTCTGAAAAAATGGCTGTTTATTCTTTTACTTTCTTTGACTGGAATATAAGATGATTTTGACAAGTGAACTACGTGGCGATCTTTTAGGGGTACAGGTTGTTTGAAAGGAAAGGCTGCAGAATGTCACTTTTCCTAATATACAATAACATTTAAATACCCATAAAAGAACTGTACAAATGTTTCAGAAGCTACCAGCAGTTAGCAAAGCACACATGAAGTACAATTATTTTTGTAATTGTCAAGTGTGATGAAAACAAAGATTTTAATAGGATCAAAACAAATCAAGACATACTTATTTCCTGTAACCTGATTTCCACACATTATTTGTGTGCTTTTTTATAAGTAAAACTATGTCTGAGCAAATGTAGTAGCCATTTCAATAGAAAATGTGCTGCCCTTAAATGATACTGCACTACCATACTATGCTTTAAGTATATATTTAAAAAAGTGTTCCCTGCACCACCGCTACATACTACACCCTTTCCACTCTCCTGCTGAACACATTTGCTACACTTTTTCTTTGTGTGAGCTTTGTTTTTACCCAATCCCTATGACTTCAGTGATGTTAAATTGATGTCTTCACCTCCACTCTAAAAACTGTTCCACTGCCTTATTGCCGCTCTCTGGCAAAAGAAGAAACTTTCAATACACTATTTCGAACCTGCCAAGCTCCCAATGTCAGCAAGGCCCCTAACAGCTGAGACCCATCTTACTCTCCATATTTGACCTGATTCCTTGCATTCCATTCCGTGCTAAAAATATTTTATTGAGTTTAATGAATAGATGAACAAGAAAACAGACAAAGTGATATACATATGATATCTAATTGTGCACCAAGAAATGCATTGGAATTAATAACAATCTTGAAAAGAAATATAAATTATAAACATAAATAGGACTCCATATGGGATACTGATTTAAGAATATTAAAAATAAATATTTATATTATTTTAAGTAGAAATAACGTCATTCAATGTTTTCCATATAAGATTTCGGATTAAAGGAGATGTTTTAGTTTTATTAAAAGAAAGATCAATTCCTTTCCTAGGATAAAGATTTCAATCCCACCAAACTTGTGCAGATAAAAGGTTTGCATATTTCCAATTCAAAGTGATAGATTTGATTGCACATGAAATAAGAAGATCAAACAATTTCATATCCATATATGATAAAGGCATAGCAAGGGAGCAATATTTGTTTATAATAATGTCAAAGGTTATGGGTGTATCAAACTTAAAGATATCAGAAATTTTGCCCCAAACATTAGAACAAAATTGCAAAATAAGTGAACAATTAAAAAACAGATGTTTCAGAGTGCCTGATTCTGAATTTCAATGCCAACACTCTGGTTTATTAGTAGGGTGTGCATCATAATTTGACAGGAGATCAATAGCTATTGTTTAATAGAAATTAATTCGATTGGCAGATCGATGAAGGTAACCAGCTCAAAATATTGGCAAGCCAAATTTTCTTCATGCCGAGTGTGGTACAATAGGTATTAAGAATAGGATTCTAGAGACCCCAAGGAGCACATGGGACCCCACCACCCAGCAGCCTCAGCGCCAGGAGCCCCGTTGCATAGTTGCTGCAAGAATGTGGGGCTTCCAGTGATGCGCGACAAAGAGGCTAGGCTGGGCCATCCCTCTAAGGCCTTCATTCTGGCAACCCAAAGGTTCTGTGTGTGATTTCTAACCAACCCGGACAAGGATCAGTTCATTGGACATTTTATGCCTTTAGTCTGACTTTTCAACTCTGGGGCCCACTGTTTTATGTGTCCTGCTTTCAAGCTTTGGGCTAGCGCCATCTCTTGCAAAGTCATTGCAACATCAGAGCTTAGTGATAAGCAAGAGAAAGTCTGTTGAGGGAGGGATTGGGGTGGTGGTAACAAAAGTCCAAAAAGTTAAAAAGGCTTTAAAGCACGCAGGGGGGAACTGCGTGCTCAACCGAATAGATGGCATTCTGGTTGAATGTGAGGGGATTCTTGTCTCGCCAGCGACCGAATCATCCACTAGCACCAGGTGCTCCCTATCAGGCCCAGGCTCCTCTAAGCAAAAATGCATTCCAAATATATTCACGAAATCTCACACTCGGGAGCAGCTACTAGGTACTCCTCCATTGAGTCCTAAAGTTGTAGGGCCTGCTGTTCTGTCGCAACCTGCCCCTCTTGATTTGGCCATTACTTGTAGTAATCGGTTTCTACCACTCCAAAGTATAGATGATGATTCCTCGAAAGAGAGGTGTGGCGCAGCAGCCAGAGCGGCTGCCTCCAGAGCGTGGGACTCACGGTTCAATCCCCGGCGGCAGCAGCAGCTCAGCTCAGCATCATGTGACTCTAGGCAATAGCTCGCTTAATCTCCCCGATGGCCCCCAGCACCTTGAGACCCTTAGAGGTGATTAGTTTGCGCTTTACAAATACTGGATTGATTTGATTGAGCACTGAGGAGCAGGTGGGCAAGGGGGTTCTCCCAGTACTGGCAGTTAGGTCCTTGATTCTCCAACCAGATGCACATGAGTATATTTGGAATTTAAGGGCGGAAATCGATGCCCTTAGGTCCATGATAAGCAATCTCACTGGTCTGGTGATGCAGCTGTTAGTGGGGGGAGAGAGGGGTCCTGCATGCAAACCAATGTAGCGCCCCCCGATTAGTAACTTTACTGCTGAAACATCGGATCCACATCCAACCTCTGTCTGAAGATACCCCCTCCGTTTACCCCAGTGCAGCCATGTTAGTGCAGATAGAACATATGTTGCCAATGGTTCCAGTAGGGGGCACTTAAGAATCCATAATGAGTCAATCCAGGTTGGTGTGGGCCATTCATCCTTTAATGGAGCGGGTACTTGACCCACCCACGCAACTGAGGTACCATTTTTATCGGGGACCTGGGGGAACGCTGGGTGGTAGGAATTTTGTGGTTCCACGCAGATTCCAGAACTTTCCACCACAGAAATGTGAGGAAAATGTGTTTTTTTTATACAAAGTTTGAGGTTTGCAGGGGATTCTGGGTAACAGAACCTGGTGCGAGCCAGACAAGTCACCCCATCCTTGGTGTCTAGTTTTCCAAAATGTATAGGTTTGCTAGGTTTCCCTAGGTGCCGGCAGAGCTAGGGTTCAAAATCTACAGCTAGGCACTTTGCAAAAAAAGGGTCAGTTTTCACTGTGAAAATGTGGTGTGTCCACGTTGCGTTTTGGGCATTTTCTTGTCGCGGGCACTAGGCCTACCCACACAAGTGAGGTACCATTTTTCTCAGAAGACGTTGGGGAATGCGGGGTGGGTGGAATTTTGTGGATCCACGCAGATTCCAGAACTTTCCACCACAGAAATGTGAGGAAAATGTGGGTTTTTTGACAAAGTTTGAGGTTTGCAAGGGATTCTGGGTAACAGAACCTGGTGCGAGCCAGCCAAGTCACCCCATCCTGGATTCCGCTGGGTGTCTAGTTTTAAAAAATGTATAGGTTTTCTAGGTTTCCCTAGGTGCTGGCAGAGCTAGGGTTCAAAATCTACAGCTAGGCACTTTGCAAAAAAAAGGGTCAGTTTTCACTGTGAAAATGTGGTGTGTTCACGTGGCATTTTGGGCCATTTCCTGTCGCGGGCACTAGGCCTTCCCACACAAGTGATGTACCATTTTTCTTGGAAGACTTTGGGCAATGTGGGGTGGGTGGAATTTTGTGGATCCACACAGATTCCAGAACTTTCCACCACAGAAATGTGAGGAAAATGTTTTTTTTTTTTTTGCAAAGTTTGAGGGTTGCAAGGAATTCTGGGTAACAGAACCTGGTGAGAGCCAGACAAGTCACCCCATCCTGGATTCCCCTGGGTGTCTAGTTTAAAAAAATGTATAGGTTTACTACGTTTCCCTAGGTGCCGGAAGAGCTAGGGTTCAAAATCTACAGCTAGGCACTTTGCAAAAAAAGGGTCAGTTTTCACTGTGAAAATGTGGTGTGTCCATGTTGCGTTTTGAGCCGCTTTCTTTCGCGGGCACTACACCTACACACACAAGTGAGGTACCATTTTTATCGGGATACTTAGGGAAAGACAGAATTGTAGAGCAACTGTTATTACCAATTGACTTTCAATGCATTTCTGCCTTCCAAACGTAAGACAATGTGTAAAAAAGAAGTCACTTTGAAAAATGTCCTATAATTCACATGCTGGTTTGGGTACCCATAATTTCGGAGATGTGCAAATAGCTACTGTTTCTAAACTCTATATTTTGTTCCCATTTCAGAAATACAAAGGTGTCTTTTATACCGATTTTTCCCTGTTTATATTTTCCCAAATGAATTGCTATATACCCGGTACACAATAAAAACTATTGCAAGACCCTGCTCAGTGATTGGCTCTGGGTTCCTCGGGTTCTTGGTGAACCTACAAGTCCTATATATCACCAGAACCAGAAGGGTGCAGCGGATGTAACGGTATATTGCTTTCAAAATCTGTCATACTTAGAAGAAGTTACAGGTGAAAACGTTGGCACAAATGGCAATTTTTCCTATTTTCAACTGTTAGTTTCTATAGGAAAACCTTGAAGGATCTACACAAATGACCCGTTGCAGCATTCAGGAGTTTGTCTACTTTTCAGGAATGTATAGCCTTCTAGGATATTTCATTGCTTTCATACCCATTTTTACCATTAACTGGAAGGAGGTTGAAAGCACAAAAAATAGGCTATGTCCCAGTAAAATGCCAAAACTGTGTAAAAAGTTTTGGTTTTCTGCCAAAAGTCTGTCAGTCCCTGAAAGCTGGGAAGATGGTGATTTCAGCATGACAAACCCTTTGTTGATACTATTTGCAGGGGGAAAAAAACAGACGCTTTCATCTGCAGCCTTTTTTCCCATTTAAAAAAAAAAAAAAAAAAGAAATTTAGCTGTATTTTGGCTAATTTCTGGGTCCCCTCCAGGGGAATCAACAAACCCTGGGCACCTTTAAAATCACCATGGTGTTGGAAGAAAAGGACGCAAATTTGGCGTAGATACCTTATGTGGTCAAAAAGTTACAGGGGCCTAAGCACGAACTAACCCAAAAAGCCCAAAAAAGGCTTAGCACAGGGGGGGGAAAAGGCCAAGCAGCGAAGGGGTTAAAGATAAAGATCCCTCTGTCAAGATTAAAAACCCAAACAGTTGTGGCTGCTAGAGGGTTGTAATGGCCCTAAGTAGCTATGATATGCTTTGCAAGTGTGTGAGTGAGATAGATTAGGTCGACATATTTTGCGCTTTTAATGGTCTCAGGAGGAGATCCCTTGCGCTTCTTCAGGACCAAAGAAAAGGTTGACCAAAGTGTTCATGTATTAGAGATGGCCTCCTCAAATGAAGTAGTGCCACCAGTGGGACCCTGGTGGTGGTCCAATCAATGGGTCACTGGTGGCACTACTTCCACATACCTTGCTAAGAATGTTGGATTTTAAGACAGTGCAAACAATGTTCAGCTGGTGGTGCAAATAAAGAACCATGCCTGGGACAGCTAATCACATCATGTCTACAAAGAACAGGAAAAAAACCAATCACTATGCCACACACTTAGAGAAACGCCTAGTGCATCGGTCACATTAATTTCTCAAAACAACACCCTAATTTGCATGTTTGTCCTTGGAAAACATAAAATGTTGACTGGCCTCCCATGCTTCCTAGGCATAATGGGCTGGCAAGCATTGTGCAGTTTGCTGTAAGAGTTCCTGCTGTGTCAACGGAAGCCCTTTTGATAAAAAATCCCCACTGTGAGAGCAGGATGCTGTCAATATGACAGGTGGGCTTGGCTGGAGCAGGGTAGATGGTGCTTTGACTATCCCATCTGCTTAGCGCCAAACTTACCATTATCTAAATGAGGCGCTAATCAATGAGCTCAGTGAAAGCTGGCAAAGGTATTGTCAAGAAGCATGGATAAAGCACCTTTATCAATGAAATTCTCTTTAATCCCTCTGCTGCCACTGACTTTCCCACTGCTGCCTCTGTCCTTCAGTATGAATTTGCATTTACCTTCCATAGTGATTTTCCAGCACTAAAAACACTTGATAATATGAATATCTAATATGCTCATTGAACATTAGCTTATGCACCATTAAATGACACAAAATATATCTTGAGTCACAGCTTTTTCAATCTTGAAGTAATACTTAAGTGGAACTTTAAGGCCAAAAATATACATAAGGAGTTTGTTCTTAAAAAATAATTATTAAGCACGTAGATACACCTAAAACAATTAGTGAAGCCAATTAGGTAAATTATCAGAGTCAAATGTTTTGAATTTAAGCCATTTCTCATTTCTATTAACGGATATTGGAACCAATATAGAGAATAGATACAAATAGTGACATTTTTGTTTCAAAGTATTCCAAGTGGTGTAAGTGTATTAGGTTTTTTCCACTGCTGATTACCCTAGGTAGAGTGAAATTGTTCAAGGAAAGACTGACAGAAAGTGTGCTGCTCTGTGTAATTTGGTATTACTCAAGAGTACACAGCTGGCTGCACCACCCCTTTTGTAATACCATATTTGAAAGCTGATATGGTCTTTTTAGTAAATGCTGAAGTGGATATGGCTCCCTTAATGAGAACATGCCCTATGTTATCATGTGTGCAATGATTATAGAAGCATATCCCAAAGAGTACTCATTAGAGCCTCTGACTTTACACCATGTTTAGACCAGTGAACATGAAGTAGCAGCCCAGCCATTTAAGAGTTTGAAATTGGGTATGGATTGCTCCAAGCAACCCATAAATCACTACCCCATAAGGCAACATGCCAACGATACACAAATCTATATGAAAGTCTCCTCTGCTCCAGACATCCAAGTCCTTAAACACTGCTAGCACCTCATCCAGATCTGGATGCCCAGCACTTACTTGAAGCTCAACCCAACTAAGACAGAATTTGTGTTATTTGACAAAAACAACAAGGAAGAAATAGTACAAACTTGGCTCAGAGACATGAGCCGTGATGGCTCTGAGCCTCAACTTTTACTGAATGGCAAGCCATTTGGATTTACCTTGGACACCAACCTCGCCCTCAAAGAATATATTTCTAAAAAAAAGAAAGCCAGCCTGGTACTAGCTCTCTCTTCGAAAGAAAATGAAACTGTTTCTTCCAAAATGTGACTTCAGAACTGATGTTCAGGCCCTCATACTCTTGTATCTGGATGGTGGCAACACTCGGTTCCATGGGTTCCCATTCTCAACACTTGAACCCCTCAAGAGCATCCTACACGCTTCAGTCTGTCTCATTCAGGGCCATAAGAAATATGAACATATCACGGTCATCCTGATGGAACTCTATTGCCTCTCCTTGCCAGCCTGCACCATCTTCAAAGCCAGCATTTATAAAGCCATCATAACCATCAACCTTGCTTATCTTACGTACAAGCTCATCAGTTCTTGTGACTCTTAGCACACCAGCAGCCTGGGCACCATCAGACTAGAGACTAAGAAGAGTAAAAAAGAAAACATCAAGGCAGCAAACCTTTTTCATCTATGCACTCAAGATTTGGAACAACATCTCTGTATCCATAAGGACTGCCCTAATACTGTATCAGTTTAGGAATGCTTTGAAGGCACACCTCTTTAAAGAACACTACATCACAATAAGCAACATTCTAATAAACAGCTGCCTCTCCTATCGTTTGTTGACTTTATGCTTGCCTTAGACCCAGTACAGTGCTGTTCTGCCTTTATGGCTAGGTTGCACTGTACAAATGCCAAATACATACATATGGCAAATGCTGTCTATGACTGAACCCTGTTCCGTGGTGACAGACTTCATAACACAGACTGGAAGTACATTTGTTCAAATCCTGTCTCTGCTGCCAGGGACAACTTAACCATGCCATTGAGTGAAGACCTGTGAACCACCTCTTTGGCTGTGGCTACAGTTTGTGCAGATGCATGGAGTTTGGTGAACTGGCCCTCCATGTTCATTCGTGAAAACTGACTGTGAAGTGTACAATCTAGATGCTACAATTATACAACAGCTGCAGCACTCACAGATCGCTGTATTTTCTAGATAATGGCAAATACAGTGGTTTGTAAATTATGCAAATATTTTCCTTAACAAATGCACAAACAAGCCTGTCTCACTGTTTTTTGTAATAAAGCAGAAATGTAGAACCTTTTGGTTACTTTTCCTAGAAACATAACCTACCACTCACTGATGAGCCAAAGTACAGCAAGTTTTGCTTTTTTTACTAATGGATAAGGAGTGGTCAAGCTGGCATTTTAGACAGCTACACATGCAGAGGGACTTGACAGCTCTACGTAAGAATAATCACTTCTTGTACAAACAAAATGAAAAATGTTAGTCACAAGAGAAATTCAGGGAGGAAGCAGAAACTAACAGCCTAATAAGATTTGCATGAGGAATAAGCAACAACCAGTAGAGGCTGGAAGCTGAGGAGTGATTAGCAAGCAGTCAACCAACAGAGGGTGGAAGTCGAAGAGTGACTGTCAACCAGCAACCTGAATGAGATGGTGCTTTAGCAGGCAGAGAGTTCGAACCATCTGAAGCAAGGAGTATGAGGGGCCAGGAACAAAAAGTGTGGGACAGAATCTCTCATAAGGTGCGCGGCCAGAAGTAGGGCTGGACTAGGAGCACAAACCAGCCCTGGCAATTCAGTCGGACAGGCCCAGTGAGGGTAGAAAGGGGGAAAGGTGGGTGTGGGGGATGCTAGTGTGGAGCACTGCTGCTGCTTTTGTTACAGGGGGCTGATCTTGCAGCACTCCTGCAAAACCGGCCCTTAGTAATAAAAACGGCCGTCACTGCTCCAAAACCGGCCCCCACCCTTCTAGCCCACCAGGAAAACACCCGATGCTCGCTACGGTCAGTCCGGATCTGGCCACAAGGATCCACAGAGTGACACTAGAAGCACCAAGCATGAAGTAAGAAGCACCCTTCTGGGAAGCAGCTACCCAAAGATTAGCAGCAGAGAGTCAGCTTCTGTCTCCTATCTACCTAGGGCTCCATCAAGTAAATGAAGCTGGAAGAGTCTTGATTACTCACTGATATACCTGAAGCTGCCATGACTAGCTAAGACAGTGAGAACATCTTCAGGAAGTTTGTGGTCTCCACCATGGCAGCAGGCAAGGGAAACCTTCTTGCACTCCATCCTAGTGCTAGTAAAGATTCCTTCTCACCAATTCACCAGAAAATGTTAAGGGCCCTAATCCACTCCACATTCCTTCCGAAGATGAACCATGAAAGGATTTAATAGACTATCCAACTTTGTTTTCATTCTTTCTATTGTGGTACCCGTATTTTTACTTCTCCCTTTAGAAATGCAGAACTGCACATCTCAAAATGCAACAAAAAAATACAGCAGTGTGTGTTGCTAATCTACATGGCTTTCAGAGTCTCAGAAGAATAGGATAGAGAAGCAGGTTGCTAAGAAAAACATGGAAACTATTTGATACATGTGGCATGTTGAGGGGATCACATGGGACACTTCATGCTCCTGCCCCTGTCATGTGCTATATTGGTATATCAGAAGAGGGGACGTTGGAACAATAATTCATGACTTCATCTGAAAGCACTTGCAAATGTGAGCACATTCTCTCAGTAACTGTGGAGAGGGTGGGATTTCACAGAATTAATTATTTTCTGCTTATTTATTAGAGCACCTCTTCTAATACCTCTGACTGACTAGTCTGCTATTTTCTTCATCAAGCAAGGCATCTTATTATATGTCTCACTATAGGCGGCCTTAGCTGTTTGGATAGGTCTTGTCATGAATACTTGAAAAAGTAGAATAATAAAAAATTATAGGGAGACAGTGAATTCTGGGTTAGGCCAGTTCAGCCATTGGTGCTCTTGTAGTTTTCAAGTTTTGCCATTACTTGAGAGGGCTGTTCATTAAAGTCAGGGCATTCCTGGAGGTTACATGGTCCCATTTTGTTCCCATTAGTGTCTAGTGATGGGTATTCCATTATGTTCCCATCAGTTTTTGGTGATGGCGTCATGAAGTGTCCATAAACACCTCACCTCCCTCACTCCCACTCCTGCCATCCCTGCTTCCTTTGCTCCATGTCCTTACTTGCTTCCATCATTACTTTCCCACTATCTCTGCCACCCCACCTCTGTTGCTTCCTGGTTTATCTTTTCACATCGTCTCTTCTTCCTTTCCCCCTCTGGGTATCACCTCCTCCATCATCGTTTTCCCTCAGTCCCCATCCCTTTTTACATCAGGCTCTCTCCCTATCACTTTCACACTGGACCTGCCCCTCTCCTCATCAGCCCCTTGAATGTTTCACCAATGTTTTCCTTTGCATCAGAATCACAATCTTCCCAGTCTGCCCTCAGTTACTTTACCTTCCCGCTACACACTAGTGTCTGGTCTGCTCGGACCCCTTTCAAAAAAGAGCAGTTCTAAGAATAGAGGTAGTGTTTTCCTACATACAGGTAACTGGTGATACCTATCATTATTTGGGACACTTCTTTAAGACAAAAAGGAGTTGCACTCATTTCCTTGACAATAGCTCCTCTACTAACCCACCATTTCTAAATGTGTTTTGGACATAGAAAACATGGAACAAACATTAGACATGGAAAAGTGAATAGGTAAATGTATATGTTGGAGCCACACCTTCTCTATGACCTGGCTTGCTGAAAACAAAAAGATAGTTGTGTTTTTACCATAGTTTCTTTCCAGAGTCTGCAAATGGATACATTCAAGGCCATTTGATTTGCTCACAATTTTCTGGTTCCCTGAGACTGAGGGGGCATTGAGGGATGCCATTAGTACCTCAGGTAATGGCCTTATGTACTGCAGCCTGCTTACAGCAAGTACTTGTGTCAGGCTTTCTTAGTAGCAGCTTAGGTTAATGCAGCCTACCACAGAAAGAATGTGTGCCTGATTTGAGGACCTTCTGCTAGCAGACAGCTACTGCAGCCTGAAACAGCAAGGACTTGTGCCTCACTCAAAGGACTTCCAGTAAAAGCCTAAGGTACTGCAGCCTGCAACAGGATATTGCTGATTGGAGCTTGTCCCTAAATTCGATGGCATGCAAATGCTACATTTGAATGAGGATTTTTTTTTCCATGTCCTCTTTTTTAAACTCTTTTGTTTTTGGTAGCTGCAGAGTGCCAAAATGGAAGTTAGTGGGATAGAGCATGATATATGACCACGCAGTTTCAAAGTCAGTAGGTCTGTCTCGCATTTTCAGTTACAAGTGAGGCCTATTGGTTTTGGCACTTCTTTTTTTAAAAAGTGAGAGCTATTCGTTTTGTTGTCCTTGAAGCTGTCTGTGCTTCACGTGGCACTTGAAAGCAACTTTTTTCTGGGAAGCTGCTTCCATGCTTCAGACTGCCTGGAAATGCACATTATCGTGTGAATTCTCAATCGCTACTGCACTTATGCATGACTTTAAAATTAATATCATGCATGGTCATCATTTAGGGGTCACGGGTTGCAGCTGTGACCCATGGCTTGACCTTTGCCCTGGCTTCAAAGGTTTCAAAATCAGTTTCAACAACACAGGGGTCGCAACATTCCTTAACTTCGGCCCATTTTTTATTACACTAATAGATAATAATTTTCTATTATTCATTATTAGTGTAATTCAAAATAGAGCACACTTGCCTGGAACAGGACCTTTGGCGGCAGCTGTAGTAAGTAAATATGGTTTTAAATGTATGTTAAATGTGTACTTGCAGATGAGTCTGTTTATGTGAGAAAGTGTGAGCATGTGTGTCTGTATGTGTAAGCATGAAGGTGTGTGAAAGTGAGAGAGAGTCAGTCCGGGTAGTGAGAGAAAGTGTGTGAGATTCAGGCCTAGATCTACTATTTTTTGACACAAGGCAATGCTGCGCCAAAGTTGCTGCGCTGACTTGCATCAAAGGGAGAGAAAAAAATGTGCCATATGTACTAAGATATGATGCATATTTTCTCTCTCCATGTGCTGTTCAGTTTTGACAGCCATGTGCCAATGCACACACTCTTACGCCATAGTGCAAGGGTGTGTGCGTTCCCTGGAGCATGGGTCTTGTACTGAAAGGAATTCCTTCCAGTACAAAAACTGTGCTTTAAGGCTTTTCCCACTTTGTATGTGCGCTGTGCAATGCAGCACATATGCAAAGTTGAAAAACAAAGAGAAATTAAAACATTTCCTCCTTAAGCCTGTCTTGAGGAGTTGTAAGATGCTAGTGTTAATTCCTGTCTAGCAATATTTGTAGATAGCAATCCATGAGATGTGGCATGAGAACGCCCATGCACCAACCATGGAACGTCTCTTTGATGTAAATTAACGCAAAGCAGCACGTAGTTCAACTTTGAGTTACTTTGGGTTATTATTCTTTTTATTTTTTAAGGTTTGGCTTGCATTTTTTTGGTGTTCAAAATAGTTTATTAAATTTTATAATAATAATAAACAAC
The DNA here is from genome assembly GCA_963921515.1 of Calotriton arnoldi. Taxonomy (NCBI): domain Eukaryota; kingdom Metazoa; phylum Chordata; class Amphibia; order Caudata; family Salamandridae; genus Calotriton; species Calotriton arnoldi. The sequence continues at coordinate 579,162 of CAWUFW010005013.1, forward strand.
GACATTACAAAAAAAGAGCATCGTATACAGTACCCTTAAAGAAACTTATCTATAAGGAACATTAATTAAATATAAAACGGTACAATGTAGTATGAATGTAATGAACATAACATAAAAAGGAAGGGGAAGAAACAAGCAGTTATTAATGGTAAAAATAATTTCAAATAGAGCTACTATAAGTTAAACCTGTGTAATATATAATATAGGGCAATATATAGGAAGGGAATATAATTAAGAAGATAAATAATGATCAATCGGTTTCCAAAATGAATGATAAGAGTCACAATTATGAGTAACACCAGACAAAGATAAATTGGCACCTCTTCTAGTGAAAATAATCCATGACCAACAAGCATGAACAGATAATAATGATACATCTTTCCAACAAGTTGTAATAGACTTTAGAGCGGCTGACACCAAAAAATTAAAAAGTTTACAATCTAAATCAGACAATTCTCCAGAAAGAGCAACAGATTTACGTATCAGCAAGTTAAATGAAAGTCCATCCGAGATATTAAGTATTTTTTGTATAACATCCCAAACTTCTTTCCAAAATTTTAAGATAAACGTACATTCAAAAAGCATATGTTTTAACAAGCCTGTGTGTGAGTTACAATGCCAACAATTCGAATTCGGAAGAAGCTTAGCTTGAAATAACTTTAAGGGGGTCCATGAGCAATTAAACAGAATATAAAAAGATTTGTTTGATAAAGTGATACAGGTAACCATCCTGAAATATTATTCAACCATATTTTTTCCCATGTATCATATGAAAAAGATATTGAAAGTTCATCATTCCAAAAAGTTGAAATTGTATCTATATTGTTACCTTGAAATGTAGTCAGCTTCTTATACATTAATGAAACAGCATGAGATGAAGAGGATACCGATTGAATATAAATTGTTAAATCTGATTTTATATTTGAAGGAATATTATTAGGAAAGGAATCTAGTATAGAATTACATAAAAGTTCATATTTAAGGAAATCAGAAGAAGGGAAGTGGAATTTTGCCTGTAATACATCAAACAATATAAAGGTATTATCATGGTAAATATCTTTTAGGTAAAAAATACCTGCGTTAATCCAAGAATGCCACAATTTAACAGATCGAGAACGTTTTAGTCGTGGATTATGTCATAATGACATCTCTACAGTATTTGAAATAGTTGATTGAAAAAGTGAATCTAAATCATTTAATATTAACTTTGTGGATTTCAAAATAGTAGATTCATTAAATAACATTGAATTGTTAGACATGGTTAGCAAAGTAGACAGTGGATACGGAGACACTAAATTATTTTCTATAAGAAGCCATGTAGGAGGATTATTAAGGTGGGAGTGACTAAACCAAAGAGAGCTTTGCTTTAAGATAAACGCTTTATGATAGTTAAAAAAAATTGGCATACCAAATCCCCCATTACATTTTGTCATTTTTAGTTTTTTATAGCCAATGCGAGGTGATTTATTATTCCAAAGAAACTTAGAAAGATGTTGATCAGTAGTTTTATAAAATTTCATAAGAAATTGAAATGGAATCATAGCTAGAAAATAAAAAAAATTAGGAGCTACAGTCATTTTTATTGAGTCTAGTTTCCCCTACCAGGAAAGGTGAAGTGGAGACCATTTAGATAATTTATCATTAATATAGTTTATAATAGACTCACAATTTAATGTAATTGTTTTTTATAGATGAAGAGAACAAAATGCCATGGTATTTGAATTTATCTCTTTGCCAGACTATTTCTTTTATGGGTAACATATCTGGGGTACAATGAGGGTTTAAAGGGAAAAATTCAGTTTTATTAATATTTAACGTGTAACCAGAAATTAAGGAATATGATGAGATAATATCTAATAAAGGAGGAAGTGAGGATTCAGGATTACTAATAAACAAAAGTACATCATCTGCATATGCTAATGTTTTAATGGTGACCTCTTTAATATTAATATAAGCGATATCATTACATTTTCTAATGGAAATAAGTGAAGGTTCGATAACAAGAATAAATAATAGCGGGGACAATGGACAACCTTGTCTGGTACCTCTAAAAAGAAAAAATTGATTCGAAATTTGACCATTAATAAATAAGCGAGCGGTAGGGCTAGAGTAGAGAGCAGATATCATACAAATAAACAAATCACCAAAATTAAATGCAGCTAAAGTATGAAATAAAAATTGCCAATGAACTTTATCAAAAGCTTTTTCAGCATCCAATGCAAGTACTCCAGACGGTAGGGACAGAGTAGATCCTTGCTCAATAGCATGTAACAAAACTCTTGTGTTATTAACAGCATATCTATTTTTCATGAAACCAAATTGGTCAGGATGGAAAAGGGAATCCAATACGGAGGTCAGTCTGGTTGCAAGAATTTTAGCATATAGTTTACAATCCTGATTTATTAAGGAAATAGGGCGATAATTTGATACAAGTGTCGGATCTTTGTTATGTTTTGTTATAACTACAATCAAAGCTTCAGTAAAAGACCCTGAAGTTGAACCTGAAGCACTGAACAAGGTAAAAAGTTTAAATAAATGAGGAATAAGTTGCAAATCAAATTCTTTATAAAATTCTGCTGGAAATCCATCTGGACCTGGGAATTTATTTTGTTTAAGAGATTTAATAGCCAATTGTAGTTCTTCTTTAGTAATAGGCACATCTAATTTATCTTTGGTCAACTGTGGAACTTTAGGTAATCCACAGGCAAATAAAAAACGAGCAATCAGGGAAGGATCATCAAATTGAGGTTTATTATATAGATTAGAGTAGTAATTTAAAAGTTCATTTATAATATCTTTTTGTGACAATGCAATTTTTCCATTAGGCCCATGTATTGAATTTATTTGAGTTTTTTCTTTTTTAATACGTAAATAGTTGTCCAAGAGTCGACCAGATCTGTTAGCATTAAAACAAAATTTGGCTTTAGAGTTAGAAAGTTGTATACCAGCTCTTTCACTTAAAATTGAATTAAATTAATAACGCAATTTTTGTAATTTTATTTTAAACTGGGGATCATTAGAAGTAATGAAAAGTCTCTCAAATTTTGCAATTTGTTTGTCCAAATCTTTAATTTTGGAATTGAAAGTTTTGTTTTCATGTGCCATAAGAGAAATGGAAGTCCCTGTAACATAAACTTTAAAAGCATCCCATCGATTCAACATAGACGTAGAGCCTTCTGGGTTAAGCTGAAAGTAATCTAGAAGTGCATTTAAAATTTTTGGTTTGTTATGTTCATTCAGAATAATGATAGTGTTCCTACGCCATCTGGATTGAGCTGTAACATTTGAGCTAAGTTGCAATACCATAGAGATGAAAGCATGATCAGAAATATCAAGATTACAGATATTAGGGGTAACAACTAAATTAATTGCCGAGAAACTAATAGATAGTCTAATCTTGAATAAGAATTATGAGGGTTTGAGAAAAAAGTGAACGATTTTTCAATAGGATAATGTAATCGCCAAATATCCACCAACTTAGGGGCTGATTAGGATGGCGGGCGGACTTTAGTCCGCCCCCCATCCTAGTGGTAACGGGACCGCCCACCTGCCATGCGGCGGTCCCGCCACCCAAATTATAATGCGACCGCCACCGAGGCGGTCGCATCTTGCATTTAAACATTGCGGTGGGTGCTGCTGTCTGCAGCACCCGCCGCAATAGGAAAATGCCATGTGCATTTCCATGCACAACGTGGCAGGCACCGCGCGGTGCCTGCCACCTTGTGCATGGACATGTAGGGGTACCATAGGTACCCCCAAGTGCAACCCCCCACCCACCCGGGGACCACAACAGGCCCCCAAATTAAATCACCGCCAGCCTTGCCAAGGCGGCATCGCCGCCATGGAAAGGCCTTGAAGTTCAAACATCATAATATGGCTGGCAGTGCCTGCTGGGCACCACCACCATACTGCAGCCCCAGCTCCGCCCGGCCGGCAATCGTAACGATTGCCGACCGGCGGAAAAGCGGCGGACGGACTTTCCGTCCGCCGCGATACCCATCTCCATCGTAATATGGCGGTGGGTATTGCACGTTACGATGGTGTAACAGTCGCCACCGCCGGACCGGCGGTGGCGAACGTTACGCAATCGTAATCACCCCCTTAGTTGTTTTAAAAAAAGATTTTAGAGTAAAAAATGCTCTAGGTGGGCGAAATTTAGTGTGAGATGATCTATCTAATAAAGGATCATGTACAAGGTTAAAATCTCCTCCAACTATAAGTGGGACATTACCCAACTTGAGAACTTCAGTAGTTAGAATAGACCAAAAATGAGGGTCATCAACTGTTGGTCCATATACATTTAATTAAAAACATAACTGTATCTTGAATTTTAACTTTCGCTATAATATATCTACCATCTGTGCCTGAAGATTTACTTAATATTTGACAATGCAATCTTTTTGCGAAAAGGATAGCAACACCATTTTTTTTTACCCATAGTGGGAGAAGAAATAATAGAATCAATCCACTTTTTCTTCATAAAAGCCAAAACTTTATCTTCAATATGTGTCTCTTGAATGAAGCAAATATCTGCTTTATGACTACCTAAATAATCTAAAAATTTTGTAGGCTTCATGGGATGCCTTAGACCCTTAACATTCAATGAAACAATTTTAAAATTATTAATGCTAGCCATAGAGAGATAGGGAAAATACAAAGAAGAAGAGGAAATAAAGTTTGAAGCATAAAAGGGAGAGAAGTAGCTCTAGTAAAGGACAGTAGGGAGAAAAGGAAAAGAAAGACACGTACGAAACATAGAGAACGACAACACATAACACACGCTTTGGAAGCATGACCGAACCATTGGAGCCCTGTAAGGAATTAAACAATTAGGTTAGCCAGAAAAATTAATGCATTAATAATCAAGTAGCAGTCTCATGTGTATACATAGGAAGCTGGGAATGTTGATGCAAAAATATCCGCAGGTCTTCAGGCTGTTGAAAGGATTTTGAAAAACCGTCTTTCTTGATTCGCATTGTCGAAGGATCAAAAAGACCATATTTAAATCCGAGACTTCGTAACCGTGGACGAATGTCAGTGAATTCTTTGCGTGTCTCAACAGTTTCTTTAGCAAAATCCTGGTGAATACATTTTTTATTGCCGTTTACCATTAATGAAGGAATCTCTCGTGCCGCTTTTTGTATCAAGACTAAATGATGGTGACATAAAACTTTAAAAATCATTTGTCGCGGTTTAGTATGATGTGGATTACGATGAGAGGGAATCCTGTGAGCTTTATCAATTTAAAATTTCTCAGGAAATTTTATACGCAAAAGACCAGGTATTAGGTTTTCCAAATATATTGTGCAGTCATTACCTTCCTCATCTTCAGGTAAATTAAAAATATGCAGGTTATATTGTCTGTTACGATTTTCCAAATCAAGAAGAAGGTTAGACATAGGAGCTATCTTAGCCACAAGCTGTGAGAAAGAATCAATTTTGACCTTATTGTCTTGAATTTTAATTGCATTGTCAGATATTTTCATTGACATACTAGGCATGACTTTTCGTAAGTTCTTAATTTCTGACGCAATAGTATCAGTGGTAGAGCGAATTGCCTGAATCTCACCAAATAGTAAAGACAAAGAAGGTTCAGTAGATTCCACCACTTTAGATTTAACAGGAGGAGGAGAAATATTTTGTTTCCTTTTATTATGTTGAGCCTGCATATTTTTGGTCTCCATGTTTCTTCAAATAGATTACAGCAGCCAAAAAAAGGAAGCAAATATGCAGGAGAGAATTAATAATAAAGAAAATCCTTCAATAAGAGAGGTGCAGCAGCTAAAACAGACTGTGGGAATGACCAGGCCGAAGCCTCGCCCTTTCCTGAGTATTACTCCGCCCCCCTGACTGGAATGCTGGGCTGTACCTGACTGAAGAGGTCGAGGTGGAACCAGGAAGCAAGAAACACTGCTCCTACCGACCTGCGGGACCAGAAAAACTCCACACCGGTAGGCAAAATGCTCCAGATGCTGCTGGTAACAATATTTTATTTTAAAAAACCTGGCTGTTAAATGTAGAAAAACCGTCGTAGAAGGGCCGACGTGATGAGAACTCACCGGGGGGCGGCCATCTTGAATCGCGCGTCTCCTCTTTTTTGTTTTTTTTTCGCACGCTCCTCTTTTTTGGGTTTTTTTCACGCGCTCGCGCATCTCCACTTTGGTTATTACGCCACACATGAAACACAGCAGAAACACAGCTTAAAAGACTCGGAGAAGCCTGCACGAGCCAACTTCAGCGTCCTACTCGGTCAGAAGAACGTCTCCTACATGCCCAAAACCCACAAAGGAAAAATACCAAAAAAAGGGCCAAACAAGCAATGACAAAGTCAATAAATACAGGGGTGAAAAAACATGGAACAAAGACACACCCACAACCCCACCCATATAAAAGCCACAAATCACTACCATGATCCTTTGCAAATTCAACTGACCTGCCATCACAGAACACCATCAGACAGCAACCACAGACACACTCACAACTCATCCATCTCACAAGCCACACACCATTAGCACCTCCCAAATAGCACCCTCACATACACCCAGCAAAACCTACACCCACCCACCCTCACTTGCACACTCACACACACATCAACACCCACCACCACCCATCACCATGCCCCCAAAGAAGAATCCAAAGTTCCTAGACAGTGATTTGGAAGTCCTCGTAAATGAGATCCTCAGGGTAGAGCCACAGTTGTTTGGTACATTGGTCCAACAGACACCCATGTCGCAGAAAACCAAGATGTGGGAAAGGATTGTCGACAGGGTGAACGCACAATCACCATGTTTGCGCACAAAGGAAGACATCCAGAACAGGTGGTATGATGTGCGCAGGAGGGTCAAGGACCTACTAAAGAAGGATTACGCCTTGAGTCATCGCACCAGGAGTGGCCCTCCTGCCAAACCAGTATACCTCAGGCCCTGGGAGGAGAAGGTGCGGGCCATCCTACCACCAGTGAGCGTATATGGACTATCAAACATCCCAGAGCCTGGTGAGTACACAACCAATATACCCAATATTGTGTGACAATACACACACACATCACTGTCAAGGGGATAGTCAAACCATGCACCCTTAGCAAATCCACAGCAACCAAAAGATAATCATCCCAAGATGTGTATGTTAGTTAGATAAACACAATACATGCCATCTCATAGTGATATGTAACTGTGTCATGACATGTACAAACCTAACAACAAATAGAGCAAGGCAGTGGCACAAATCTAACCAACAAACACTGTCAGACATTTTGCCACCACTAGAACACCACCTCACAGGGAAGCTCACTGAAAGGAAGGAATGCTGTGTATGCTGGTGAAGTCAGTGTAGCCAATAGCATGATGGGAGTTGTAGTCACATATATCGGTCACCCTCACAATTGGCCCATCAACACCACTCTGAACCATGCTCACATCACAGGGAGTGGAAAAGAACTGACAAGATGGCTGACACTGGGTACTGCTGTGGGGAGCACAAGGCCCTGCTGGGAACTGTGCACCAACCAACAGCAGGACACCACTGTCGGCCATCTTGCCATTGCTGTCGCACTCACACACAGTGAAGTCGACTCAAAAGGAAGGAAGTATGGGCATGCTGGGAAGGGGGGTGTAGGCAATAGCATGATGGGAGTGGTAGTCACAGCTCAACATCCCCCACCCACATGGCCCAGCAAGCTCACACTGAAGCATGCACACCTCACAGGGAGTGAAAAGCCACTTCAAAGATGTCTGACAATGGTCCTCTGTTGTGGGGAGTACCAGGCCCTGCTGGGAACTGGGAACCAACAGCAGGACACCACTGACTGACATCCTGAGAGTTAACCTGCACCCACTGCAAGGGTGGCATGCTTCATGGTGGGATAACTGGGCTGGGGGGAGAAGGAGGTCCGGATGTCAACCAAATACCACCAATGCAGGTCATGCACACACCTCAACATCCACATTGCAAAGCATCAGGTTGGCAGGACAATGAGCCACACCAATATCAACCTCTGACTGTGACAACTTAGGACAATGCAATGTACAGGGCCGCATCCAGAGGTACAGTCACAACTGCCATGTGTTTGAACCATTGATGCCTGCAGAAACATAACATACATTGTGTGTCTCTTCCAAAAACAGGTGATGATGGGGACACAGCAGCAGATGAGGAGGAGTCCCTGTCCCAGGCTCCGGTGGCCCATGAGCTCTCTGGTGTGGAACAGCCTCTGCCCTCATCGGATGGCGAATCCTGGTGAGTCATCATGCAGCACCAGCAGGACCACCATCTCCACCCCCCTGCACCCATTCCTCCAACATCTGCCGAAACACAGACCACCCCCGCCGACACGGACAGACCAAGGACACTCAATGACAACAGCACAGGGACCACAGCCCACCGTGAAGCAACGGACAACAACCCCAGTACCAATCCCCAAGGGGGCCTAGGGTCACCTGTGCGTGCCACCGCAGGTCCGCACGTGTGGCCAGGGGTGGTGGGAGGGGTGGTAGGCAGAGGTCGCTGTTTGCAGAGGGGTCTGGACTGCATGATGACCCACAACTGGTACGCATTGCTGATGCGTACCAGAATAGCACCGGAGAGGTCAGCCAGGTAGTGGGGATCCTCAAGGACATTCAACAGCAGCAGGCTGCCCATCATGCCCGCTTGGACTCCCACATGTCCCGTGTGGAGACACATGTCCAGTGTGGAGACACACATGTCTGGCATGGAGTCCAAGTGGGACACATTGGAAGAACTGACAGCGGTGCAGAGGGACATATTGACATGCCTCCGCCAGATTAGCACCAACATGGCCACACCTCCCTGTGTGCCCACAACATCTGGTGCTGCAACAACTGCAACTGCCACAGAGAGGGAGGATGACTCTGGTGGAGAGTCCTCTGCACCGCAGCGGCCTGCACATGAGGGTCCCCCCCAGAAAGAAGAGGGGCCGTCCGAGGAAGGACAACTGAGAGGCCGATGGCCATGTACATCCCCCAGGAACCCAACACCTGTTCTGGAAATTCTCCTTTGTGTGCAAACTGTTCACCCTGTCAAATGCAACACAACTCTCCCACATGACATGGGGAGTTTAAGTTGGACTAATGCATCAGATGACTGTGGACTTTACTCAGGACATTTCTGCTACCAACACTTCCAACTCATCTGGGAATTTCGGATTCCAATCCCAATGTACAGCACCCACCATCCTGTGCACTATCCTCACACATGTATGTAAATAAACTCACTAATACACCATACTTGCCTCTGTTGTGATTCCAACGTTGTTTTTGTCATGGAGATGATGATCTGCTAAATGACACTGTGCATGCTAACTGCTACAGCAAGTTCAACACCGTCATGTGAGTCATGGAGACGTGACACATATGAGGGAGACACACCACTAGGGCAACACAACACATACACACCAGGGCCATCTGACTCATCGCCTACACTGATGTTGCCAGGAAATACAGTGGAATGCACAGACACCACACCTATTCACAGTCTGTGTTAACTAGCCCACAGGTGCAGTAAGCAAATGTCAGTCAGATGTGTGACCACAGACAACGCACATCCCAAAGTGAAGCACAGGTTTATTACACATTTGCAACATGTTATTTCCACTACAGATGCAAGGTAATCCCACGTGGCAGTGGCCACACAGTCAACAAGTGTAGAAGAAATAAAGTCCAGGGGTGTGGGGCACATCACCTGTAGGGAAACGACTGCTTCCACCCTGGAAGTTGAATCATGGTGTCGGGGGATCCGAGTTGACCAAACAACTCTGAAAGCACCCTGTGAAGGACAGACATGACACACAGTCAAAAGCACTGAAGAACAGGACAGAACTGCAATACTCATGCCCAATACATGTCACAAGATACCTACACAAAACCAAGTTAGCATGTCAACACTGTTGGGGAGTACAGACTACCTGTAAGGACACATCGCTGCACACATCCAGTCAAGTAGCACATGGCCACACTCAAACAGCAACAGAGCACCACCAACACATATCATGCAAACTCAAATCATTGACATGACATCTCTGGATACTCACATTCAGCTGAAGAAGTTGGTGATGAGCTGTGTGCGGACATCACCATCATCATCATCATCATCATCATCACTGGCATCGTGGTCCAGGCCAGGATCCTCCACAGGTGGCGGATGTTGGTCATCGTCATCCAGGATGAGAGGCAACTCCTTCTGCACTGCCAGGTTGTGTAGCATGCAGCAGACAATGACAATCTTGCACACCTTTGCTGGGGCATATGGGAGGGCCCCTCCTGTCTTGTCCAGGCAGCGAAAGCGGCTCTTCAGGAGACCAAATGTCCGCTCGATCACTCTCCTGGTCCGACCATGTGCCTCATTGTAGCGCATCTGGGCTGGTGTCACAGGGTTCCTGAGGGGTGTCAGCAACCACGGCATGTTGGGGTATCCGGAGTCACCTACATACAGACAATTGCACATTAGCTGAGTTGGGTAAAGAGGGTGGAATACAACATTGCCGAACACACACACAATGGTACAAAGTCAGTACACACCGACAAGCCAGGCACGCTGGTTCTGCATCTGTGACATCATCCTCGGGATGCGACTACTCCTCATCACGTAGGCATCGTGTGCAGAACCGGGGAAACATGCACACACATGTGAGATGCTCATATCTGCAAGACATACCATCAGAGCATTGATAGAATGGTAATGTTTCCTGTTCCTGTATGCCTGCTCATGTGCCTGTGGTGGTACCAAAGCCACATGTGTCCCATCAATGGAGCCAATGACATGTGGCATCCTCCCCAGGGCATAGAAGTCACTCTTGACGTCAGTGAGTTGTTGACGTTTAGGGAAATAGATGTACTGGTTCAGGTATCTCAACATTGCCTCCAAAACATCGCGTAGCACACGGCTGAACATGGTCTGTGACATCCCACCAGCAGACGCTACAGTGTGTTGAAAGGTACCGGTGGCAAAGAAGTGTAGGGCTGCCATCACCTTCACCTTGGGGGTGAGCGCTGTAGGGTATGTCCGGCCAGGTTGCAAATTGGGGCCAACCGCACCGTCAATTCCTCAATCAGTGGTCTGTTGAAGCGGTACCGTCGGATGCAGTCACGTTCAACCATGGTTGCAAGGTCAGGGAATGGTCTATGGACAGCTGGTGCCCTGCAGTGCATAGGTGAACAAAGAAAGATTGTCAGTCACCCCACATATGTGGCATTGACCATACTCAATATCACATGATACATCATTACAAGACACAAGTACTTGATGTGTGTGCCGTTCTGTATGGACATATGTGGCACCTACATGGCCAACATCTAACATCACAGTTCAACATGTGTTGACAACAAGTTCCAGGTCGTGCTATGGGAAATGATTAGGCTGTGTCACAGTACCCATGTACTGCTGTCACGTTCCAAACACACACCACAGTAACAAGTGAGGACAGATGTGCCACAGGCATCACAGCTCATTGACAGGTAGATTCCCAGGGACCCTGTATTGCCACATGGACAGTGGCATGACATGGCGTATCATGTACACGTCAGCAAAATAACCATGACTCCCATAGGTAGTGGCCCCTGTTGGCTCTGCAGGACAGACATGGACGTCTGTGACACACACACGCACAACATCAAAGTAGATGCACAAACAACGTGGATGTGGAGACTGTCTCCCATTGTGCACATTGAATCAGAGACATCTGAAACACAACATGCACACAGACTGTGGAGGGCCATCACTATTGTGGCAATGGGTCACCCTGTGACGTACATACCTTCCCACATGGGACTCAGGGTGTATATGACATGACATACACATACACAACCTGGAAATGTGACCATTCCACATGCCCTGAACTGAACAGTTGCACATCACAGTGGTCATGTGCACAACACACAAAGGATTCTGTCCCCATGAACACGTGCACAGCCTGGAAGTGGCTGCCCCCAAGTGCCACCAAAAAAAAACACATGTTGACCCCCATACACACTTAGGTAATGCAGCCTTACATGCCTTAGGATACTGTGTGGACAGGCTGTGGTGTTGTAGGTGTGCCCCTGAGTCCCTGGCAAGTAATTGTGGCTGGCATACGTTCACCAGTGACAACCATGGTGACATATGCGAGTGATTTGTACAGGGACGCGTTGTACAGCAATGGACCGATCGGTGCGCACGCATTGGCCATTGCATATGAAGTGGACGGAAATACGCGTTGTACAGCAATGGACCGATCAGTGCACACGCATTGGCCATTGCATATGATGTGGACGGATGCGTGTTGTCATCCGATATACGCGTTGTACAGCAATGGACCAATCGGTGCGCACGCATTGGCCATTGCATATGATGTGGACGGAAATACGCGTTGTACAGCAATGGATCGATCGGTGCGCACGCATTGGCCATTGCATATGATGTGGACGGATGCGTGTTGTCATCAGATATACGCGTTGTACAGCAATGGACCGATCGGTGCGCACGCATTGGCCATTGCATTTGATGTGGACGGAAATACGTGTTGTACAGCAATGGATCGATCAGTGCGCACGCATTGGCCATTGCATATGATGTGGACGGATGCGTGTTGTCATCAGATATACGCGTTGTACAGCAATGGACCGATCGGTGCGCACGCATTGGCCATTGCATTTGATGTGGATGGAAATACGCGTTGTACAGCAATGGAACGATCGGTGCGCACGCATTGGCCATTGCATATGATGTGGACGGAAATACGCGTTGTACAGCAATGGACCGATCGGTGCGCACGCATTAGCCATTGCATATGATGTGGACGGATGCATGTTGTCATCCGATATACGCGTTGTACAGCAATGGACCGATCGGTGCGCACGCATTGGCCATTGCATTTGATGTTGACGGAAATACGGGTTGTACAGCAATGGACCGATCGGTGTGCACGCATTGGCCATTGCATATGATGTGGAAGGATGCGTGTTGTTTTTCGAAATACGCGTTGTACAGCAATGGTCCGATCGGTGCGCACGCATTGGCTATGGCCTGACATGGTAACGGACGCGTTTTCGAAGCTTTAACGAGTCTGATGCAGTGAATTCAGTTGGCCACCCACAACAATGTTGCAAATTCATGGGTAAAGCAAAAGAAGATCCGTAAATAATGGATCAGGGAACCTAGCTAATAGGGAAAAGGAGGGGTCTACTAAATGAGTAAGACACACCTCAATAAAGGAAAAGAAAATTCTTTTCTTGAGTCCCCTCACTCACCAAAGGTTTCCCCTAGGTGACATGCTTCATCATTGGGGCCATCCCAAGCATCTACTGCTTGGGGCGTGCTGCGACTTGCGATAGTTACGTAGGAGCACTAATTTTTTAAGATATGACTATGTGTGGTGCAGTGAAGGGGAGTGGTGTGAGTGATTGTTAAAAATTACCTAACTAGTGAACGTAAACAATTTTATTCTTGCTCCTAGTTGGCAAAAGATAAAAAGGGGTTAATAAAAGGGAAAAGAATTAAATGTCCCTGATATTGTAAGTCAACATGTTTCGAGGTGTCCCCTAACCTCTTCTTTCAGGACAACATGGGGACCAGCCCCATGTGTACCACTCCGTGCAAACCTGTAATAAAGTGAAAAATAAGAAAAACAATGGGGCGCGCACTTATTGTGTCAGCGCTAGATATAATACATACGGTTAAACTGAACACGTAGTATCTAATGAAGAAGTAAAAAACAGACAAGTTAGTATACACTGCCTGCCCATCTGTCTCGTGGGCAGGTAAAAAAACAAAGTCTTTTAGCGATCAAATCAATCCAATAGTGATGGTGCTCTTGACTGTAACTTTAAACATGTACTTAGTTCTGTTCAGTCTACTAGTCTTGTGTCTCTGTAATTAAAAACACATGTTAAAGGAATAAAAAACACTTGTGAAAAAACATCAAACAAAACAAACATTACATGAAACATATAATTGCGTGTTGCCTCATGGACCTACTTAATAACTGGCAAAAGTAAGCCCCATGGTCAGCCCGGGTGGAGGAGCCTGAATAGACCCTAGAGAAAGAGAAGTAAAAGTCTTAAGTCAACGACTCGGAAGAGAGAAAAAATGAAAAGGAAAACCTCATTAGTAACTTAGGAATGGGCTCCCAATGAAGAGAATCTTACTTGACTCGGCTAGCCTCCGTCAATATGACCTACTCGTTCCCATAAGCGGACCGCATCTTAGCGTGTCTGGCTTCCGAGAGGTCTAAAGTAGGAAACCAGGAAACTGCTTAGTCACGAACGCGTTTCAGAAGACTATACCGCGTATCGTTGAAAGTGATGGGGGCCATTTTGGGTGTACTTTATGTTGCGTGTATCGTGCCTAAAAAGGGCAAGGAATCCTCGGTTCAAACAGAAATTTGTTCACGAGGGCTAATTGGTTCAAAAATAAGGAAAACACTCTGTAGATGTAATAAAGGTAAAAATAGGAAACTAAGAAGGGTCTCGAACCCTGCAGTATAAAGCGATTCCCTTTTGAAAAATAAGAGCTTCTCTATAGCGAGAGTGCCACAATAAGGCGGCGGCCATCTTGAACTGGTAAAAACAGGTCCTGATAGGGACTGGATCCTATGTGTGCTATATCTAGTAAAGGTAAAAAATAGAAAATAAAGGAAAATAAGAAACTGAGAAAGCGGGTCTCAAACCCTGCGGTATTAAGCGATTCCCTTATGAAAAAACAGAGCTTCTCTATTGCGAGAAGAGTCATAATAAGACGGCGGCCATCTTAAACTGGTGAAAACAGGTCCTGATAGGGACTGAATCCTATGTGTACTATATCTAGTAAGGGGGTTTATATTGACAAGACATGGAATAGAGTTTTAGAAAAAATAGAAAAAATAGAAAAAAATAGTAAAAGGATTTTAAGGGCAGAAGGGTGGAGGTACAGTACTTCATGTATAGTTGGAATACAATTATCTAGAAAAAAGACCCCACGGAATATTTTCGTTTAACCCTTTAGTATCAGAGCGTAGTTTGAACACCCACCTCTGTTCTTTTTCCAACAACCTTTGCTCCAGGTTGTCACATGGTTTGATGTGTTCCAACACCACCCACTTCATGTCGTTGGGTGTGTGTTGCATATCATTAAAGTGTGCTGTCATCCTGGTACTCGCTCTGTGGCACCGGATGTTGCTACGGTGTTCACAGATCCTTGTACCCACCTTCCTGGTTGTCATGCCCACATAGTGGAGATTACAGGGACATGTAATCAAATATACTACACCTACTGTGCTGCATGTTGTAAAATTTCTGAGCTCCCATGATGTGCCTGTATTAAAACAGACCCTTTTGTGGTGGAAGTTAGGTGGCACACGCTGCAATTCCCACACGGGTGGTGACCCGTTGGTAAAGTACTTATGGTCAGTTGGTTATTTCTCTGATTAGGTTTCGGGCGTGTGTGTACTAGAAGGTCACGTAGATTCTTCCCTCTCCTATGTGAAAACATTGGAATGGGGATATTTAAATTACCACTGTTCAGGATATTCCAATGTTTTTTCACCATTTTTGTGATCTTGTCTGACGCTGTGCTGAAGGTAGTGATGCAGATGGGTCTCTTATCTTTTCCTGTTTCTTGTTTTACGTAAGTCTCCAGTAGAGCATCTCTATTATTATTTTTTGCTCTTTTCTTGGCTTTATTGATGATACGAGAAGGGTATTTACGGTTTTTCAGTTTTTCTGCCAGGTCTTTAGCCTGTTCCTCATAGTCATTTATTTCTGTGCAGTTTCTCCTCAACCTGAGGAATTGTCCAAAAGGAAGATTTTCTTTGAGATGTCTAGGATGAAAACTGTCGTAAAGCAAAAGACAATTCTTAGCAGTTGGTTTAAAGTGAGTTGTGGTCTTCAGATGACCCTCTGCTGCATAGATATTCAGGTCTAGAAAAATGAGATCAGACCTACTCATTGTATGGGTAAATTTTAAGAAGGGGTCCTGTGAATTTAGCCATTCCAAAAACAGGTTAGCTTCTATTTCATTCCCATTCCATATCACCAGGATATCGTCTATGTACCTTTTCCATTCGATGATCTTGGAACGGTGAGTGTTGTTGTCAGAGAGGATCTTATGTTCCTCCATGTGGTAGACATATAATCCAGCTACACTCGGGGCGAAGGTGCTGCCCATACTGGTCCCATGTTGTTGTTGGAAAATGGTGTCTTCGAAACGGAAGTAATTCTCAGTAAGGGCCCATTTGCAACATTCCAAAACCAAATGTCGAGGTGTATGATAGGGCCATATTGCTCCATACAGAATATCCTCCAGGATATCCAAGGTCGCCTTATGTGGAAGGCTAGTGTAGAGGCTTTCTACATCTAAACCAATAAGAATGTTATTAGTTGGATTGAAAGGGAGGTCTTTTAGAAGGGAAAGGACTGCTTTTGTGTCCTTAAGGTAGGTGCTGGTATTTTGTATGAGCGGTCGTAAGAAAGCATCCGCAAATTTTGACAGAGGTTCCAGAATAGATCCGATACCTGAGACGATTGGACGTCCCGGAGGATTCTCTAACCTCTTATGGATCTTTGGTAGTGTGTAGAAGTATGGTACTGTAGGGTGTTTATTAATCAGAAAATCACCCTCTTTTCTGGTTACCCAGTCATGGGCAAGGGCTTCTTCTACCATGCTAGTTATGCCAATCCTGATTCGTTCCGTTGGATCCTCTGCGATGCGTTTGTAATTTCTCTCTTCAGATAGTAGTCTGAGGCATTCTGAGCGATACGCCTCTGTATTTTGTATGACAATGCCTCCTCCTTTATCCGCTGGTTTTATGACAATTGCTACGTTGTTGGCCATAGATTTTATGGCATCTTGTTCCATTTTCGTTGTATTATGGAATATCTTGAGGGTTCTTGGATCCAGATCTCCTGCTTCTTTAAGAACCGCTTTCTCAAAGGCCATTAGTTCAACTGGTAAAACGGTCGAGGGTGGTGTAAATGTGGACTTCACGTGTAGATTCGTATCTCCTCTTTGGTAATCTGTTGGCGGTTTATTTTCAAAGAAGACCCGTAATTTCAGTTTCCTTATAAACTCGCTTAATTCACAGCTGAGTAGGAACTTGTCCAGGGATGGGGTGGGTACAAAACCTAAACCCTTCTCAAGGACAGTGAGTTGGATTTTAGATAGGGTGGTTCCTGATAAATTAACCACTAAACTAGATTGTTGCTGGTGCTCGGTAGGTTCGGAGGACCCATGCTCCTCGTATGGCTCCGTATAGGCTCCAAAGGTTGTGCCCAATGTACTTGTTGACCTCTTCTTGTTTTTCTTCGCTGTGGTCCCTGGCCTCGTCCTAAAGGACCCTGTATTCCTGGGTAGACGGTTTGGGTACTTGGTTCCCAATATGGGTATTGTTGTTGTTGGTATTGTTGTGGACCATTATAGAAAGGCGTTATTGGAAAAAGTGGTGGTTGGAACTGGGGCCACCCATAATTTCCTTGGTTGCCCCTGTTTCTCATCCTACGCCCTTGGTAACCCTGTCTCCTTACGTTGTTCTTCCATCCCACGCTGTTATCTGAACTATTGGAGCTGGTGTCTGATCCATCAGTATCTGTATTGTAGCCGGGTTTCTCCCGGTAAGATGGTAATCGTCTCTGATGTAGGGGTAGATTGTGTCATGGTTAAAGTTTTTGAATCTTTTTTAAATTTTTGATACTTTGTATCTTTTAATGTCATTTCAAATTCCGTCATGGTTTTGTTCAGTTCCTCTAGGCGTTTCTTCAATTCGGCTGGTGTCTGAAAAGTTTTGAGTTTTACCTCTAGCGTATGGATTTCCTCCTTCATCTCATGTGCTAGGCGTGTTGCAGTCTTTATGATAAGTACAAGCCAATCCCTTGTGCAATGCCAGGAGATTAGCGACCAATCTTTTTAAACAATTTGTCCTGCTGAAAGATGAATGGTTCATTGCGTACAATGAGTCCTCTAGGGGCAGCGTTTACTCTGAGATATTCTGTCATCATTATCCCATGGATGATTGTTTTCACATGGTTTCTTTTAAGCTCAGTGAGCTCATCCCAACACTGTGCAGTCTCATTACTGTTTCCAGGTGTCGAATCTACAAAAGGGATCATGGAAGATATGATACTCTCAACTTCTTCCTCAGTGTATGTCAGGCCTGTTATTCCAGCCATATTCTTAAGTGTTGTTGTAATATGATGTCACAAGACACGAGTGTATGGAAGGGAAAGGGGCTCCCGCAGCTTGCGCTGTATAAATATCAAAACAAAAGAGGGGAGAGGAGGATATGGCTAGGTTCTTCCTCCTGGGTACTTGTAAAGCAAAAGAAGATCCGTAAATAATGGATCAGGGAACCTAGCTAATAGGGAAAAGGAGGGGTCTACTAAATGAGTAAGACACACCTCAATAAAGGAAAAGAAAATTCTTTTCTTGAGTCCCCTCACTCACCAAAGGTTTCCCCTAGGTGACATGCTTCATCATTGGGGCCATCCCAAGCATCTACTGCTTGGGGCGTGCTGCGACTTGCGATAGTTACGTAGGAGCACTAATTTTTAAGATATGACTATGTGTGGTGCAGTGAAGGGGGAGTGGTGTGAGTGATTGTTAAAAATTACCTAACTAGTGAACGTAAACAATTTTATTCTTGCTCCTAGTTGGCAAAAGATAAAAAGGGGTTAATAAAAGGGAAAAGAATTAAATGTCCCTGATATTGTAAGTCAACATGTTTCGAGGTGTCCCCTAACCTCTTCTTCAGGACAACATGGGGACCAGCCCCATGTGTACCACTCCGTGCAAACCTGTAATAAAGTGAAAAATAAGAAAAACAATGGGCGCGCACTTATTGTGTCAGCGCTAGATATAATACATACGGTTAAACTGAACACGTAGTATCTAATGAAGAAGTAAAAAACAGACAAGTTAGTATACACTGCCTGCCCATCTGTCTCGTGGGCAGGTAAAAAACAAAGTCTTTTAGCGATCAAATCAATCCAATAGTGATGGTGCTCTTGACTGTAACTTTAAACATGTACTTAGTTCTGTTCAGTCTACTAGTCTTGTGTCTCTGTAATTAAAAACACATGTTAAAGGAATAAAAAACACTTGTGAAAAAACATCAAACAAAACAAACATTACATGAAACATATAATTGCGTGTTGCCTCATGGACCTACTTAATAACTGGCAAAAGTAAGCCCCATGGTCAGCCCGGGTGGAGGAGCCTGAATAGACCCTAGAGAAAGAGAAGTAAAAGTCTTAAGTCAACGACTCGGAAGAGAGAAAAAATGAAAAGGAAAACCTCATTAGTAACTTAGGAATGGGCTCCCAATGAAGAGAATCTTACTTGACTCGGCTAGCCTCCGTCAATATGACCTACTCGTTCCCATAAGCGGACCGCATCTTAGCGTGTCTGGCTTCCGAGAGGTCTAAAGTAGGAAACCAGGAAACTGCTTAGTCACGAACGCGTTTCAGAAGACTATACCGCGTATCGTTGAAAGTGATGGGGGCCATTTTGGGTGTACTTTATGTTGCGTGTATCGTGCCTAAAAGGGCAAGGAATCCTCGGTTCAAACAGAAATTTGTTCACGAGGGCTAATTGGTTCAAAAATAAGGAAAACACTCTGTAGATGTAATAAAGGTAAAAAATAGGAAACTAAGAAGGGTCTCGAACCCTGCAGTATAAAGCGATTCCCTTTTGAAAAATAGAGCTTCTCTATAGCGAGAGTGCCACAATAAGGCGGCGGCCATCTTGAACTGGTAAAAACAGGTCCTGATAGGGACTGGATCCTATGTGTGCTATATCTAGTAAAGGTAAAAAATAGAAAATAAAGGAAAATAAGAAACTGAGAAAGCGGGTCTCAAACCCTGCGGTATTAAGCGATTCCCTTATGAAAAAACAGAGCTTCCCAGGAGGAAGAACCTAGCCATATCCTCCTCTCCCCCTCTTTTTGTTTTGCAAATTCATGGGTGTCATGAAGTTGAACTTTTGAAGGATGCTGTGGGTGTGTATAAGTGGTGCAATTCCATGGATTGGCCAGATTCAGAAGATGCAAACGACTTGGACCTATCACTTTGGACACATGGGACAGTATCTGCCTCTGCAGCACACACATAATGCTGGCTGTTCCCCTGAGAGCTCACTTGCCTGCACTACATGCTCCAGGATGACATCTGCCACCACCACTGCTGCTGTCTCTGCATCCTCTGGCTACTGCAATGGCAGGTACTGTGGAGAGAGCCCCAGCCTTCAGCACTGAGGAGAACCAGGCCCTGCTGGACAGCCTCCTTCCACAGTACAGCAAGCTGTATGGGAAACCAGGGGAGCAGGTGAGTGTGCTGTCCACTGCCTTACTAATTGTGCATGTTGTCTGACTAGCAAGACTAACAGTGTGCACACCACTGGCTATTATGCTCACTGAGTAGTTGTCAGCCCCCAAAGTGTGTAGTTACATGGACTGAACAGGTATAGTGCAGTAACAGTGCATTCCAACAAGGTTTGACTTCCCAGGCAATGATACCATGTGGTAACTGCTGGCAAACTGTCCATAGCCATAGTTGCACTGCCTGTGTACATCATATGCCCCTGTGATTGAGACATGTATATCCAACTGTGTGATGCACACAAATGTTGCATGTGTAGTAATGGCCTTTTCACTTTGTCATCCTCACAGGTTGATGCCCACCAGAAGCAGGACATCTGGCTGACCATCATCCGGGCAGTACGATCGGTGGGGGTCTACAGGCGCAGTATTCGCAACTGCCAGAAGAGGGGCAGGACCTTCGGGGCTGGACCCGGAGGATCGCAAGGATCCAGCTGAAGCTGTTGCCTCCTCGCAGGAGGGGCGGACACCGGACCCTGACCCCCCACATGCTCCGGATCCTGGCGGTGGTCTTCCCTGACCTGGATGGGCAGCTGAAGGCCAGACAGCAGCAAGGAGGGGGTAAGTGCTAGCCTCAACTGTGTACTTTGACTGACATGCTCTATGCACTCCTTTAGCCTGGTTCCACTTCCACAGTACAACTGTCATGTCGTCCTGGACTCATGTCCCTCACTTGTGTCATGCCCCTCCTCATCTGATACACAGGTGTGGCCCTTACAGTCTGTGACTTAGGTCACTTGGGTACTGTGTACTTGCAGTTACCTGTGGTTCAAGTTGGGGACAGCATCAGTTACAGGAACTTTGTGGTGGGCTGCATGGGTGGTACAATTGCTCACAATGCCTGTGATCTAACATGTACTCTGGGTATGGCTTTAATATGTGTTCCAATTGCTGCTCTGACTCACCACATGTCTGGGGTATGTGCCACACACCCATGCTGCTGCAGAGACCAAGGTAGGAGCCTCAGTGGTATGTACATCATGTGTGTGACACATGCATAGCCACCTGCCTGGTGTTCAGGGTAATACCATGTTGCACATGGACCAGGACTGTAATGCCTACTCCGGACATCGAAGGCACTCTGTTCTCCCACTCCCGTGTGTCAGCATACATATTGGGCATTGTGAAGAGGGCACTCAGGTGTATGCCTCTGTGTCACCGTGGTGTGGCCTTGCTATTTGGACTCCTGGAGTGTTTCACAATTTGGGGTGGCCAGCCATCAGAGTTATGACTATGGGATCTGCACATAGGTCAATGCATAGGTCTCTGATCCCTTGACTGTGCACATTTTTGTATGAAACATTGGGGTGCAGGCTGCTTTGGTTCATTCTCATCAAATGTTGAAGTGCTCATGTGTATGGATTTGTGTTTGCAGTCACTCAAATGTCTCATTTGATTGACGTGGGATCATCTCAGTCCTCATGATGTGGCTGGCCAGGGGTGCACATGTGCACCTGTCAGCTACAGGGCTTACTTTTCAGGAACTTCCATGATTGTGACACAATGCAGACTGGTGGTGTGTGTATGCACTGCCCCTGTGACAGGAGACAGTTATGACTGACTTGCCAGACAGGCCTGTGCCATGACATTCCAATTGCAAAGGGTGATCCAGCAGTGGTGTGACATGTCCTGCATGCACACCATTGTTGCATTGTCTATCAGGACATGAGGACATCATTGTGTCTGGTGATGGAACCAAAAGCCGCATATCAACAGAGACTTTGCCCATCACTTCTCCTGACACATGTACTGAGTCAGTGGCAGGAGATGGCATGTGTTTGGAGTGACTCATTTCCATATGTTCTCTTGGATGTCCAACAACTGTGTATGTGGTGCATGTGTGCACATATGATTGGTCGCATACAACAGGCAGCAGACAGATGGCTGCATGGACAGGTAGGATATGTGTGGCATTGACTGTCAGGCAGACAATGGGCTTCTTCAAATCAGTGTCAGCACTTATTGCAAGGTCTAGCAAATGATGGCAGGGCTTGCTCTGTGATGTGCTGTACTTACTGTGGTGTGTGTGGTCAGTACAGGTGACTAATGTTGCTCTGTTTATCCTGATTGTTTGCAGATACATCCACGGCCACAGGAGGAGACGGCTCCACGGACCAAGAGGAGCGGCAGAGCCAGACTGGGTCCACTGCAGGGAAGACCGAGGGACCCAGTGGCACAGAGGGTGAGGGGAGCCACACTGAGGAGACCTCAGCTACGACCACCTCAGCTGGGGAAAACAGCACTTCCAGTGAGGACTCCCTTGTGGAGGCGGGTGTCAGCAGACCAGAGGCGACATCAAGCAAGTCTGTCCCCGCCACCACCACCATCTCCACCCTCCCATCTGCTCCCATCCCACATGTCCATGGAGGCTCCCGTGTAGGGGAGCGTGTCTCCTGTATGCCAGGCACCGCACCCCCTGCCTCTGTCCCCCCTGCTGCCCTGAGTGTGGAGTCTGTGGACTTGCTTAAACAGATCCATGTAGGGCAGACATCAATGTGGAGTGTCCTCCATGCACACACGGGTCTTTTGACACAACTGGTGTCATTCATGGAGGGAATGTCATCTGGATGTCTGCCCTACATCGGACCAATCAGTCCATGGCCTCCTCACTGACGGCAGCAGTGTCCCTCCTGCAACAGTCCCTCACCCCTCCTACCTCTGCCCCATCCACAATCCCCAGCACCCTACCTGTCCCAAGCACACACACACCGGCACCGGCACGCACCAGCACAGACACAAGCAGCACACAGACACACATGCCAAAATCCAGACGCACACGCACGCACAGTCAGGGGACTGATATCTCACCCACAGGGGATGGGGCCGAGACACACACACACGCATCCATGAGCACTGCGCAGTCCTCAGATGCCTCTCCCTCCAAAACCCCTTCCCTTGCCTCACCTGCAACCCCCCCCCTCCCAGAAGCTCTTCCTCTGTGAGCTTGGCCTCTTCCCCACAGATACACCTGACACGAAGTCCAGGCGGAAGAGGTGACCACCACACACAGAGGGGAGTGCCCCTCACACCCGGACACCCTCCCCCAGGCACAGGCAGGCTGAGGACCCCATTAGAAAGTCCCCCCGGACCATGAAGAGCAACACACCACCACCACGCAGCTCCACCACACAGTCTCTCTCCTCCATCCCCCAGCCCACCACTCCACAGGTTCCACC
Organism: Calotriton arnoldi; assembly: GCA_963921515.1. NCBI lineage: Eukaryota > Metazoa > Chordata > Amphibia > Caudata > Salamandridae > Calotriton > Calotriton arnoldi. The sequence continues at coordinate 602,670 of CAWUFW010005013.1, forward strand.
ACCACACCCTGCCCCAGGTTCCCCCACACACCGATACCGCATCCCCAAACTGCTTAGGCCCTCCCCCTACCACTTGCTCTTCCACCCCCAAACCAGACGCTCTGCCTGTTTGTGCCACTGGTGTGGAGACCGGGTCCCCCCTCTGTCCTGCCCACCTCATCTGCCCCCCTTCCACTCCCTTGGAGTCATGCACTGCAGTGGAGTCCACAACCACCCCGTCTGACTCGGGCACTGCAGTGGGGACCCAGTCCACTTCATCTGACTGGCCCACTGCAGTGGTTGCAGCACCCACACCATCTGACTTGTGCCCTACAGTGGTGCCGGCCCCCACTGAGTCAGACACCTCCACTGCAGTTGCCGGTGACACTCCTGCACCCACCACCCCTTCACTGCCTCCTTCTGGCATCCCCTGATCCTGTCCCTGCGGTGCCTGGCCTGCCCCTTGTATGCCCCTCCGAGGGGATGTCCCCTGTCCGTACCAGTGCAGGCAAGCAATGGGTGACAAGTTGTCACATATCACCCTGTTGGGACTGTGTATTTGGACTGGCCATTGGCCTTAGTTTCTTTTGGACTTGAATTTTTAGTTTGACATTTGCTGAATAAAGCCTCTTTTTGTTTACTTGTTGTTTTTCTTTGGATGTACATGATGTAGATGAGTATCATCATGCATTTGCAGTTGTAATAGTGTTCAGATCATGTAAATGAAGTGTTGCTGTGATGGACTCCATGTGGTCCATGGGATATGTGTCCTAATGTAGTCTGGATCTATTGCAACCTTTGCTGCAGTCTGAGGGTGTAATGTTCTGCATTTGACACAGGGATGTACGTTTTGCATTTGTAAATTAACATCTTTGGCTTACACTGATGCACATGTAATGTATGTAATGTAATGTAATGTAAGGGCTATTTATAGAGCGCACTGTGACCCGCCGGGTATCCTGGCGCTGAGAGACGGAAGAGAGCCTGTGATAAAGAGCAGGAGGCATCAAACTCTGGGGAAGAGCCAGGTCTTCAATTTCTTTCTGAAAGGCATAAAATCCGTCATCTGTCGCAACTCCGTGGGTAGGCTATTCCAAAGTCTTGCAGCAGCAACGCTGAAAGCTTGCCCCCCCAGTTTAGCTCTTTTGACCCTAGGCACTTTCACCCAGTTAGCAGAGGTCGATCTGAGGCAACGGGTGGGAACATACCAACTAAATTTCCTCTGCAAAGGTAATGGCCACGACCGTGCAATGCCTTGAACACAACACAAAGGGATTTAAAATGAACCCTCTGCAGGATTGGGAGCCAATGAAGGTCCATCAGAGCCTGAGAGGAGGAGGACTGACGAGGTCTCGTCAAGGCCAACTTAGCTGCTATATTCTGGATTCTCTGCAGTCTCCCCATTAGGTATTTAGGGGACTCCAGTAGCAAGGCATTACAATAATCTATCCTACTCAGGATGACGCTCCTTACTACCAGAGCACGAGTATGTACCGGGAGCATGGGAGTACTTTTTAAGAACTCTAATAAGGGAGTAGCAACTCCCAACCGTCTTGTTGACTTGATTTTCCAAAGTCAACTCATCATTAAAGCAAATTCCCAGGTTACGAACAGATTTAGAGGGTACCAGCGGGGCATCAGCAGTAGTCGGCCACATATTGGCTGGGAGAGGATGTGGTACTCTTCCACCTGCAATATAAAGAAACTCTGTTTTATCTGCATTAAATTGCAGGGAGTTATTTCGCAGCCAATATACCACACTCTGCATACATGCATGAAAGTTTTCCACAGAAAATGACTGTTCTCTATCCCAAGAGAGAATAAGCTGGGTGTCATCCGTATAATTTACAAGACCTATACCGTAAGATTTAATGACATCCACCAAGGGACGCATATAGGCGTTGAAAAGAATAGGGCTGATAGCAGAGCCTTGCGGTACACCATGATGTATCTTAATAAACTTGGATTGAAAAGGGGGGAGGGCCACAGCCTGACATCTGTGAGACAGATATGAATGCAGCCATTTCTGGGCCAAGCCCACTACCCCCACTCCTTCCAATCGTTCCAGGAGAACCTTGTGATTGACTGTGTCGAATGCGGCGGACAGATCCAACAGGATCAGTATAGTAGATTGACCCATGTCCGCACGCAAACGAAGATCATCCAACACAGTCAGCAAGGCAGTCTCAGTCCCGTGTCCTGGGCGGAAGCCGGATTGTCCGGCATCCAGTAAATTATTTACCTCCAGAAACTGGGAGAGTGCCCTGCTTACAAGGCGCTCCATGATCTTAACCGGATATGGGAGGAGCGAGATAGGCCTGTAGTTTTTAAACAGGCTGGGTCAAGCGACGTTTTTTTAATAAAGGGGTCACAACTGCTTGCTTCCAGCAGGGGGGACCATTCCACTACCAGGGACTGATCACACAGCTGCTTTAGCATAGGGAACAGCTCAGAGCCTAATGCCTTCCAAATCCTGTGGGGAAGAGGGTCCAGTGATGAGCCAGAGGAAATTCCTAAGGCTAACCGAGTGAAATCCTCCAGCGTGGGAACTTCAAAGTGATCTAAAAAAGGTCTCTGATCTGAAACTTCATTCGTTTCCTTCCAGTCCTCCTTTCTGTCAGGTAGCAGACTACTAGCCCCATCAACTGTACTATCCCATTCCATCCCTTTAATAATCTTACAGATCTTCTCTTCAAAAAAAACAGCCAAACTGTCACAGAGTTCCTGTGTTGGGGGAGTCTTATTTTTTGTACAATCGGGGGTGGTGATGTAATTCATTATTTTAAAAACACTTTTGGAGCTATTAGGTGCCTTCAAGATTGCATTTGCGAAAAATTCCGCTTTAGCGGAGGCAGTATAATTCTTATAGTGGAGAATTTTCTCCTTCGACTCAGCTTTAGCTGTATCAGAGTATCCCCTCCTCCATCGCCGTTCTGCTTGCTTACAGCCAAGTTTTAGCTTTTGTAGTTCAGCATTATACCAAGGAGCAGAGGGTTTGCCTACTTTTTTCACTAGCTTTTGTGGAACAAGCTGATCAAGTTGATCATTGATCAAAAGACAAAAGGTGGTATAATTTTCATCCACCTGTTTCTCGGGGTCGAAAGATTCTTCTAGGTGGAATACAGGGGTGGTACTAGCTTTCTTCAGGAGACCTTTCCAGTCCCTACTAAGGAGACATCTAGTCTCCTTCACAATTGCCAGGCTGTTCTGCTTAACGTTAAATACATCAAATTGAACTAAATGATGATCGGACCAGCCCATTGGCAGAACATTTACCACTTCCACTGAGTCTTTCCCCGCAAAAACAAGGTCCAACACATGTCCTCCTATATGAGTAGGTTCCATCACCCTTTGAGGGAGCTGCAAATCCATACAGGATTGTAAGAGATTATTATGCCCAGGGTCCATGCTCCCATTGGCCCATAGGTTAAAATCTCCTAGTATTAACAATCTGGCATGTGAAAGAGCCATGTTACTAAAAACATCAATCATATTTTTTTGTTGCAGGAGACTGGCCGTTCCTGGAGGCCTATAACAAATAATACCAGTCAGTACATGTTTCCCCTGATCCTTTAGCGCAAAGCCCAACAGTTCAGCCCCTTCAACCTCATCAATATCTATAGGGGAAAAATTCCATGCCTCCTTAAATATGATCCCAAGCCCTCCACCTCTACCGCTTAGGCGTGGCTTATGAAAAGCTTTATAGCCCTGAGGACAGGCCAAACCCAGCTCTAGGTCAGACCCGGGATGAGTCCAAGTCTCGGTCATCACCAGGGCATCTAGATCATGTAGCTCTAATAACAGCTGTATCTCCATGTAGTGTTTATACAGGGATCTAACATTGAGCAGTCCACATCTTAGAGAGTCCCCTTTCATGAAGTCAGCCACTGGCCCAGCCGTGTCTCTCAGTATGAACTCCCCATGGGCACCACCCTGCACCCCTATTGCCCGCAATGAGGCACTCGAGTACTTATAGGCAATATCATCTGGTAGATTTCTCCTACCTTCAGCATAATGGCTGGCGCTGTGCGTTGCCGGTGCGCGGACGGGCTGAGACGGGCTTGCCATTGGCGCGCCTTTGGCGCGCCGGCGGCGCGCCCGCTGCGCACGTCTGCTGCGCGATCGCTCCAGCGCAATGCTTTATAGGCCGTGGCGCGGGGATAGGCAACTAGAATGCTAACCCCTTTGGATACCGCAGCCCGCTGGGGCGTGTCAGGATAGTATCAGCGTGCACCAACAGTGACCAGAACTACAATTGTATCAGCTTCTTTTTTAAAAACTCAATAGTGTGATATTTAAAAACAATGACAGATTCAAATTCACAATTTCACAATTCCTTATTAAAAAGAAAAACGGAGTTCACATACACGCTAAAGGCATGATTTTGCAATATACGCCAGTATGCGACCGCGTCCTTACACGGGCAAGAGATTATCACGTCTCAAGTGTTTCCACGCTGCGCGATCGCTCCAGCGCAATGCTTTATAGGCCGTGGCGCGGGGATAGGCAACTAGAATGCTAACCGCTTTGGATACCGCAGCCCGCTGGGGCATGTCAGGATAGTATCAGCGTGCACCAACAGTGACCAGAACTACAATTGTATCAGCTTCTTTTTTAAAAACTCAATAGTGTGATATTTAAAAACAATGACAGATTCAAATTCACAATTTCACAATTCCTTATTAAAAAGAAAAACGGAGTTCACATACACGCTAAAGGCATGATTTTGCAATATACGCCAGTATGCGACCGCGTCCTTACACGGGCAAGAGATTATCACGTCTCAAGTGTTTCCACATCTGGTGGGCTTACCACTGTTCAATGTTTCTGTTTCCCTGACTGTGTGCCCATCTCCACTGGACATGCAGTTTAGCACATCAATGTTGAAGGACTCATCTGTGTATACAGTGCAACTTGCTTGACACGTGTTTTGGGTGTATGCAGATGACTGACGTGACACTCCCGTACCCAGGCTGATGTGAGCAGAGCCTTCAGTGTGTTGTAGTCGTTGACTCACTGACCGAGTGTTCTGCTGACATGTTTGAGTGGTGCACAGACAAGGTTTGGCACAGCGGACCTTCCACAGGAGTGGAGTGCCCTCATGGCAGTGTGTAATCCCGTGACATTGGCTGGGCCCGTGTTGTGTGTTGTGTGAGCATTTCTGTGTGTGTTCCCTTCCCTTTTCCTACACAGGCTGTGTCCCTAGGGATGTTCCTGTTTGTGATGCTTGCTGAGTTGTCCTGTGTTCATCCAGCATCTTGGACCTGGTTTCTCCGGGATGTGGGTGCATGGCAAACTAATGTTCATCAGGTTGTCATCCCTAGTTGTCTTTGTTGTCAGGTCTGGGGATGTGGGCAAACGCAGATGGGACACAGTCAGGATTCCACTTGGCAATTGTTGGTTACACAAGTCATATAATTTACAGTTTGTGGTAGCTTTCAGTGATTGTGACACGTTGTGTGTGTGACTGCTGCCACTCCTCAGGGTCAGAGCTGCAATGTTGGAAGTTGTCTATGTGTGTTCTTTGTGGGTGACCTTGGCTTCTTCATTGGTGTGTGACTGTGGCCGGGATCCCATTCATTGGGGTGGATTTCACGTCATGCCCATGTACGGCGTACTGTGCAGTGTGTCAGACATTCACGAGTCTTGTTGACTGGCCATGTGTGATGGGTTTCTGCACCTTAGTTCCCACCACCACCCCTGGGATTGTCATGGGTGCATGTGCAATGTCACCAGTCCATGTGAGCTTCACTGCTGCACATTGGTGGAGATCAAGGTGTGTGGTGTTGAGTATGTGCAAATGAGAGTTGTTGCACGGCTAGACCCCTACCTCCATATTGGCCTTGGCTGACAGGCCGTGCTGATTGATTTGTGCTTGTGTAGGTGTGATGGTAGTTTGTTGCTCAGGACACATGACTGTGGTTCACAGTGTGAACGACATCTAGCTTTGTCATCACAGTGGGATTATCATGCAGGCCAGTGTCACCACAATGTGGGGTCCCTGGGGGTAGTGCTGTGGTGGGTCTGTCTCTTGCTGTGTTAGTTGCTGTTCCTACAAGCTTGTGTGACATGTGTAATTTGGGCTCCCTCTCATCTAACAATGCCTGATTGCCCACATAGGGAATCAGATCCATGAAGTTACTTTTGTGTGGCACTGTATACACATCTGTGAAATTGGGATTCAGGCCTCCTCATGTGTTGTGTGGTTGCCTGGGGTCACTGGCACACCCCCCATCACCTGTTGTGTTTGATATGCAGTGTGAGGCTGCCTGTTTGTGTTTGTGCATCTGCACCACTGCATTGGCATATATTTAGTGTGCCATTGGCTGTATGTTGTTTGGTGGGTTTCCCCTGCTGTCCCTGGGACTCCTAGGTCATCAGTCAGCACAATGATCATGGTTTGTATGTCCCATTGCTGCCATGGTATGGTATTTGTTCACCTCACATCTACAGTCCCCACAGGATATCTACATTTGTGTGTTCTTTGGTGCAGATATGTCGGTCTGCATTATGATGGTCACTTCTGGCATTGTGTAATTGATGAATGTTGACAATGTCAGCCCCCATGGGTGATGTTTGTCTGCACATGGCCAAAGGTATGTCTTATTTGCACTGCACTGTTTGCCTCACCCAATCTATGTTGCTATGGGACACAAGCACTACTTTGCCACTGATGTGTTTGTTGTTCTGTGACCAGGAATCATCCATGCTGTTTGGCATTTGCAGCTTTTTCCATGACAACACTTACATTTTGGTCACTGTGATGATGGGGGTTTAGACCCCATTGCCACATTGTTCAAAATGTGCTTCAACTATGGACCCCACACTTACCTTTTGGTCACTGTGATGATGGGGGTTTAGACCCCATTGCCACAATGTTCAAAATGTGCTTCAGCTATGGACCCCACACTTACATTTTGGTCACTGTGATGATGGGGCTTTGGACCCCATTGCCACAATGTTTGAAATGTGCTTCAGCTATGGACCCCACACTTACCTTTTGGTCACTGTCATGATGGGGGTTTGGACCCCATTGCCACAATGTTCAAAATGTGCTTCAGCTATGGACCCCACACTTACCTTTTGGTCACTGTGATGATGGGGGTTTAGACCCCATTGCCACAATGTTCAAAATGTGCTTCAGCTATGGACCCCACACTTACATTTTGGTCACTGTGATGATGGGGGTTTAGACCCCATTGCCACAATGTTCAAAATGTGCTTCAGCTATGGACCCCACACTTACCTTTAGGTCACTGTGATGATGGGGGGTTAGACCCCATTGCCACAGTGGTCATGGTCTGCTTGCATTGTGGAGGCCACACACATTTATGTGTGACACATGTGATAGGGGGTCACATTGTATGTTCAATGTCATGTTCAGTGTTGTAGGCATTTGACACAGACTACACACGCTTGTCATGGTGTTGGGGGGATGTCTTTTTCTGACATTCCTTATGTTGGAGTATGCTGGTTGTGTCATGCATTACCCGTCCTATGAGTAGGGGTGGTGGTAGTGGTAGGCATCCAGCCCCCCCTGAGTAGGGGTGGTGGTAGTGGTAGGCATCCTGCCCCCCATGAGTAGGGGTGGTGGTAGTGGTAGGCATCCAGCCCCCTGAGTAGGGGTGGTGGTAGTGGTAGGCATCCAGGCCCCTATGGGTGGCGATGGTAGTAGTGGTAGGCATCCAGGCCCCTATGGGTGGCGATGGTAGTAGTGGTAGGCATCCAGCCCCCTGAGTAGGGGTGGTGGTAGTGGTAGGCATCCAGCCCCCATGAGTAGGGGTGGTGTTGGTGGTAGGCATCCATCCCCCTATGAGTGGGGATGGTAGTAGTGACAGGCATCCAGGCCCCCTGAGTAGGGGTGGTGGTAGTGGTAGGCATCCAGCACCCATGAGTAGGGGTGGTGGTAGTGGTAGGCATCTAGCCCCCCCTGAGTAGGGGTGGTGGTAGTGGTAGGCATCCAGCCCCCCATGAGTAGGGGTGGTGGTAGTGGTAGGCATCCAGCCCCCCCTGAGTAGGGGTGGTGGTAGTGGTAGGCATCCAGGCCCCTGTGGGTGGCGATGGTAGTAGTGGTAGGCATCCAGCCCCCTGAGTAGGGGTGGTGGTAGTGGTAGGCATACAGCCCCCATGAGTAGGGGTGGTGTTGGTGGTAGGCATCCAGGCCCCTATGGGTGGCGATGGTAGTAGTGGTAGGCATCCAGCCCCCTGAGTAGGGGTGGTGGTAGTGGTAGGCATCCATCCCCCTATGAGTGGGGATGGTAGTAGTGACAGGCATCCATCCCCCTATGAGTGGGGATGGTAGTAGTGACAGGCATCCAGGCCCCCCTGAGTAGGGGTGGTGGTAGTGGTAGGCATCCAGCACCCATGAGTAGGAGGTGGTGGTAGTGGTAGGCATCCAGCCCCCTGAGTAGGGGTGGTGGTAGTGGTAGGCATCCAGCCCCCATGAGTAGGGGTGGTGGTAGTGGTAGGCATCCAGCCCCCCTTAGTAGGGGTGGTGGTAGTGGTAGGCATCCAGGCCCCTATGGGTGGCGATGGTAGTAGTGGTAGGCATCCAGCCCCCCCTGAGTAGGGGTGGTGGTAGTGGTAGGCATCCAGTCCCCCATGAGTAGGGGTGGTGTTGGTGGTAGGCATCCAGGCCCCTATGGGTGGCGATGGTAGTAGTGGTAGGCATCCAGCCCCCCCTGAGTAGGGGTGGTGGTAGTGGTAGGCATCCATCCCCCTATGAGTGGGGATGGTAGTAGTGACAGGTAGGTCGCTCCCCCACCACACAGCTCCGCCTGTGTTGTCCTGCCCGCTGCTGCTGCTGGTAAGTTCGCCCCTCTGCTTGTTGCCTCAGTGCCCGTTTTGCCTTGTGTACCCCTCGTTGCCCCCATTTCTCTGTGCCCGTTTTGCCTTGTGTACCCCTCGCTGCCCCCATTTCTCTGTGCCCGTTTTGCCTTCTGTACCCCTCGCTGCCCCCATTTCTCTGTGCCCGTTTTGCCTTGTGTACCCCTCGTTGCCCCCATTTCTCTGCCCGTTTTGCCTTCTGTACCCCTCGCTGCCCCATTTCTCTGTGCCCGTTTTGCCTTGTGTACCCCTCGTTGCCCCCATTTCTCTGTGCCCGTTTTGCCTTCTGTACCCCTCGCTGCCCCATTTCTCTGTGCCCGTTTTGCCTTGTGTACCCCTCGTTGCCCCCATTTCTCTGTGCCCATTTTGCCTTCTGTACCCCTCGATGCCCCCATTTTTCTGTGTCCATTTTGACCTTCTGTTCCCCTCGTTGCCTCTCTCCGCTCCCGCCGCTGCATCCCCTGCGGCCCCGCCCCCCTGACTGTCCATTCGCTGCCCCTGCCTCCCGCCTCCCAGCTGCTCCTCCCTCCCACCTTCCCATATATGGCGGCCGCTGCGCGGTGATGAGAGCGACCCTTGACCTTGCCAGGTAGGTTGCTCCCCCACCACACAGCTCCGCCTGTGTTGTCCTTCCCGCTGCTGCTGCTGGTAAGTTCGCCCCTCTGCTTGTTGCCTCGGTGCCCGTTTTGCCTTGTGTACCCCTCGTTGCCCCCATTTCTCTGTGCCCGTTTTGCCTTGTGTACCCCTCGTTGCCCCCATTTCTCTGTGCCCGTTTTGCCTTGTGTACCCCTCGTTGCCCCCATTTCTCTGTGCCTGTTTTGCCTTCTGTACCCCTCGCTGCCCCCATTTCTCTGTGCCTGTTTTGCCTTGTGTACCCCTCGTTGCCCCCATTTCTCTGTGCCCGTTTTGCCTTCTGTACCCCTCGCTGCCCCATTTCTCTGTGCCCGTTTTGCCTTGTGTACCCCTCGTTGCCCCATTTCTCTGTGCCCGTTTTGCCTTCTGTACCCCTTGCTGCCCCCATTTCTCTGTGCCCGTTTTGCCTTGTGTACCCCTCGTTGCCCCCATTTCTCTGTGCCCGTTTTGCCTTCTGTACCCCTCGCTGCCCCATTTCTCTGTGCCCGTTTTGCCTTGTGTACCCCTTGTTGCCCCCATTTCTCTGTGCCCGTTTTGCCTTGTGTACCCCTCGTTGCCCCCATTTCTCTGTGCCTGTTTTGCCTTCTGTACCCCTCGCTGCCCCCATTTCTCTGTGCCCGTTTTGCCTTGTGTACCCCTCGTTGCCCCCATTTCTCTGTGCCCGTTTTGCCTTCTGTACCCCTCGCTGCCCCATTTCTCTGTGCCCGTTTTGCCTTGTGTACCCCTCGTTGCCCCATTTCTCTGTGCCCGTTTTGCCTTCTGTACCCCTTGCTGCCCCCATTTCTCTGTGCCCGTTTTGCCTTGTGTACCCCTCGTTGCCCCCATTTCTCTGTGCCCGTTTTGCCTTCTGTACCCCTCGCTGCCCCATTTCTCTGTGCCCGTTTTGCCTTGTGTACCCCTTGTTGCCCCCATTTCTCTATGCCCGTTTTGCCTTCTGTACCCCTCGTTGCCCCCATTTTTCTGTGTCCATTTTGACCTTCTGTTCCCCTCGTTGCCTCTCTCCGCTCCCGCCGCTGCGTCCCCTGCGGCCCCGCCCCCCTGACTGTCCATTCGCTGCCCCTGCTTCCCGCCTCCCAGCTGCTCCTCCCTCCCACCTCCCCATATATGGCAGCCGCTGCGCGGCCGCGCCGCTGGCGCGCCGAAGCCGCGCCTAAGGCAAGCCCGTCTGCGCCCGTCCGCGCCTGGACCGCGCCCAGTGCCAGAACCCCTGGTCCTTGCGCCCCCCGCTCCAGCCTCAATGACCGACGCCGATACGATGCCACCACACTCCACGCTCTCAACCCCGGACGGACACACAACTGCTTCAAGGCCGCCCCGAAACGCACTCATGGTCCCTTCACCTGCCGGAACTGCAACTACACCAGCCTCAGAGCCACTGAAGCACCCGCCAAGAAGGACCTCAACCACCTCCGATGCATCCTACTGAACACTCGCTCCGCACGCAAACACGCCGTTGAGCTCTGGGACCTGCTCGACACATCATCACCAGACGTCGCCTTCCTGACAGAGACCTGGATGAACGACTCCTCCGCACCCGACATCGCCATAGCCATCCCAGACGGCTATAAGATCACCCGCAGAGACCGCATCAACGGAGTAGGAGGAGGAATCGCCATCATCCACAAGAACACCATCAGGGTCTCGACCAGCACCGACGACATTCTCTGCACCGCCGAACACATGCACTTCCAGATCCACACGGACCCCAACACCACCCTTAGAGGCACCCTTGTCTACAGACCCCCTGGACCCCGACCCCAGTTCAGCGACTCCATCGCCGACTCCATCAGCACGCACGCCCTGACCTCTACCGACTACATCCTCTTCGGAGACCTGAACTTTCACCTGGAGAACAACAACGACAGCAACTCCACCACCCTGATCGACAACCTCGCCAACCTCGGACTGAGACAGCTTGTCACAACACCGACCCATTCCGCCGGCCACACGCTCGACCCCGTCTTCTCCTCAAGCTCCCACGTCTCCTTCAGCCACACCACCGAACTCTTCTGGACCGACCACCGCTGCATCCACTTCACCTACCAGAAACCCACCACACACAACCGCACCCAACAGATCCCATGCCGCTGCTGGAGCAAAGTCACCGAAGACCAACTACGGGCAAACCTCGCTCTCAACCCACCCTCCGACCCATCCAACACCGACGACGCTGCCTGCAACCTCAGACGATGGATAGACGACTGTGCCAACACCCTCGCCCCGCTGAAAAAACTCACCTACAGTGACACCACCAAAAGAGCCAGCTGGTTCACCCCGGAACTCCTAGCTTCCAAGCGTACCTGCCGGAAACTAGAGAAGAAATGGCACAGTGAAAAGACACCGGACAGCCACGCAGCCCACAAAGACGCCATCCGTAACCACCACCACCTCATCAGGTCCGCCAAGAGAATCTCCTTCAAAGACCGCCTCGACAACAACGCACACAACAGCAAGGAGCTCTTCAACATCGTGAAGGAACTCTCCAACCCCAGCTCCAACACCAACGACATCCCGCCGTTGCAAGCCCTGTGCGATTCCCTCGCCACCTTCTTCCACCGCAAGATCGCCGACATCCACGACAGCTTCAACACCCAGACAGCCCCAACTGAGATCGATGCACCAGACCCGCCGCACACCATCGACCACGACCCCTTGCCAGCCTGGGCCAGCGTGAACATGGATGACACCATCAAGACCATGAGCACGATACACTCCGGCTCCCCGTCAGACCCTTTCCCGCACCACATCTTCAACAAAGCCAGCAGCTCCATCGCACCCCACCTGCGCAACATTATCAATCTCTCCTTCGAGACCGCGACCTTCCCAGAGAGCTGGAAACATGCAGAGATCAACCCCCTACTCAAAAAACCCAAGGCGGACCCGAGAGACCTCAAGAACTTCCGGCCCATCTCCCTGCTTCCGTTCCCAGCCAAGGTCATCGAGAAGATCGTCAACAGACAGCTAACCCGATACCGCAAAGGAAACAGCATCCCGGACCCATCCCAGTCAGGGTTCCGCAGCAACCACAGCACTGAGACTGCCCTCATCGCCGCCACCGACGACATCAGGACCCTGCTGGACAACGGTGAGACCGCAGCCCTTATCCTGCTGGACCTCTCCGCCGGCTTCGACACTGTCTGCCACCGCACTCTACGCGCACGCCTCCACGACGCAGGGATCCGAGACAAGGCCCTGGAATGGACCACCTCCTTCCTCGCCGGCAGAACCCAGAGAGTCCGCCTCCCACCATTCCGATCCGAAGCCTCCGAGATCATCTGCGGCATACCCCAGGGATCATCCCTCAGCCCGACACTGTTCAACATCTACATGGCCCTGCTTGCATGCATCGCCAGACAGCACGACCTCAACATAATCTCCTACGCCGACGACACTCAACTGATCCTCTCCCTCACCAAGGACCCCCTCGCCGCCAAATCCAACCTCCATGAAGGAATGAAGGCCGTCGCCGATTGGATGAAGATCAACCGACTAAAGCTGAACACGGACAAGACAGAGGTCCTCATCCTCGGCTCCAACCCCTCAGCCTGGGACGACTCCTGGTGGCCAACGACACTGGGAGCAGCCCCGACACCCACCGAACACGCACGCAACCTGGGAGTCATCCTTGACTCAACGCTCTCCATGGCCAAGCAAGTCAACGCAGTCTCCTCCTCCTGCTTCAACACCCTCCGCATGCTTCGCAAGATCTACAGGTGGATCCCGACAGATACAAGAAGAACAGTCACCCAGGCCCTCGTCAGTAGCAGACTTGACTATGGGAACGCCCTCTACGCGGGAGCCCCGGCCAAGCTCATCAAGCGACTGCAACGCATACAAAACGCCTCCGCACGCCTGATCCTTGACGTACCACGCCACAGCCACATCACCCCCCACCTGAGGAACCTGCACTGGCTCCCCGTCGACAGGAGAATCTCCTTCAAACTCCTCATCCACGCACACAAGGCACTCCACAAGACCGGCACAGCCTACCTCAACAGACGACTCTTCTTCTACGTCCCCAACCACCAGCTCCGCTCCGCCGACCTCTCCCTCGCCACCGTCCCTCGCATTCGAAGAACAACCACCGGCGGCAGATCCTTCTCCCACCTCGCCGCCAAGACCTGGAACACCCTTCCACTCAGCCTACGACAGACCCAAGACCTGCTGACCTTCAGGAGGCTACTCACGACCTGGCTGTTCGACCAGTAGCGGCCCCCCCCCTTTTTTTTCCCCAGCGCCTTGAGACCCTTGCCGGTAAGTAGTGCGCTCTACAAATTCTGTGATTGATTGATTGATTGACAGGCATCCAGGCCCCCCTGAGTAGGGGTGGTGGTAGTGGTAGGCATCCAGCACCCATGAGTAGGGGTGGTGGTAGTGGTAGGCATCCAGCCCCCGTGAGTAGGGGTGGTGGTAGTGGTAGGCATCCAGCCCCCCATGAGTAGGGGTGGTGTTGGTGGTAGGCATCCATCCCCCTATGAGTGGTGATGGTAGTAGTGAAAGGCATCCAGGCCCCCCTGAGTAGGGGTGGTGGTAGTGGTAGGCATCCAGCACCCATGAGTAGGGGTGGTGGTAGTGGTAGGCATCCAGCCCCCTGAGAAGGGGTGGTGGTAGTGGTAGGCATCCAGCCCCCATGAGTAGGGGTGGTGGTAGTGGTAGGCATCCAGCCCCCTGAGTAGGGGTGGTGGTAGTGGTAGGCATCCAGGCCCCTATGGGTGGCGATGGTAGTAGTGGTGAGGCATCCAGCCCCCTGAGTAGGGGTGGTGGTAGTGGTAGGCATCCAGCCCCCATGAGTAGGGGTGGTGTTGGTGGTAGGCATCCAGGCCCCTATGGGTGGCGATGGTAGTAGTGGTAGGCATCCAGCCCCCCCTGAGTAGGGGTGGTGGTACTGGTAGGCATACAGCCCCCCATGAGTAGGGGTGGTGTTGGTGGTAGGCATCCATCCCCCTATGAGTGGGGATGGTAGTAGTGACAGGCATCCAGGCCCCCCTGAGTAGGGGTGGTGGTAGTGGTAGGCATCCAGCACCCATGAGTAGGGGTGGTGGTGGTAGGCATCCAGCCCCCTGAGTAGGGGTGGTGGTAGTGGTAGGCATCCAGCCCCCTGAGTAGGGGTGGTGGTAGTGGTAGGCATCCAGCCCCCATGAGTAGGGGTGGTGGTAGTGGTAGGCATCCAGCCCCCTGAGTAGGGGTGGTGGTAGTGGTAGGCATCCAGGCCCCTATGGGTGGCGATGGTAGTAGTGGTAGGCATCCAGCCCCCCCTGAGTAAGGGTGGTCGTAGTGGTAGGCATCCAACCCCCCCTGAGTAGGGGTGGTGGTAGTGGTAGGCATCCAGGCCCCTATGGGTGTGTATGGCATTGGTGATAGCCATCCCACCCCTATGGTTCTGCTGTTGCTAGTGTACGTCATTTCTGCATCCCTATGTGTGTGTGACATATGTCGGGTACGTGTCGTTTGTTTGTGTTGTGGGTGTTTGACTTACCGTCTGCACCGTACGCGTCCGTACCGGTTCCGGTAATAGATGTAGAGTATTGGTAGGACCTGCGCGATGGGATTCATGGTTGGTTCGTCTCGTTCTTGTTTCTCGTTGCTTCGACTCGTACTCGTCGCTGGCTTGTTCGTCTCGTAGCCGTGGATCGTCTTGTGGCACGAATCGGAGCTTATGTGCAGCTCTCCCGGATGCTCTGATGTGCCGGACGTAGCAACGGGTTCGGCGCGTACGGAAGGCGCATCGTACTAGTCCGGCCGGAAGGTGCTGTATATTTGCTTCCATGCGACTCGATTCGGCGTTTACGGATCCGGCTCGGGCGGAGAACAGGAGCTGGAATGGGTACGTACGGCTGGGTCGGGATCTGGGCAGTTATGCGCATCGTACTTGCTCATTCGAGCGAATGTTCGAATCGGTCGAAAACACGCGTTCGGCTTGGTTTTCCGGACGAATAGTGTTAGGTGCGCTTCCGGCCGAGATGGGAATCGACCCCTAAGGCTATGAAGAAGTCTCTGCAGGTCCTGTACAGGTTGTTGTGGTACTGTTGCCCATGCCTAAATAGTGTCTAAGAAATCTCTACGGTTCATGTACAGACTGGTGTGGTGCTGGCAGCTAGTATTGAATTCTGGTAGGTGTCACCTCCTAACTTGCACATCAGGGTTGTTTTAGCCTTATTTTCTAGGGGGCATATTTACAAAAAAATGTTATAGGCCAGTGCTGCAAGTCTTTTTGCTATGCTGCCCTACGCCAATTTGAAAGTGCAAGAATGCACCATATTTGCAAGATAGGGCACATCCCTGTCCTTTCAGCCAGTGCCGGCGCACATTTTGGTGCCTAGCGTCAATGCAGGCACCCTTGCACCAGGGTGCAAGGGGTGTCTGCTTTGTTGGTAGGATTGTTTTTATGCAGGAAGGGACACCTTCCTGCACAAAAACAATCCATGGAGGAGTTTTCTTCGTTCTGTGTGTGCTGCAGAATGCAGCACACATGGAAAGAGGAAAAAACGAGGAGAAAGTTACACCTGCTCTGGGGAGGCATAAGGTTTTGGCACTAGCCCAGGTTTACGTGAGTTTGTTAATCTGGGCCAGCATAAAAATCCATGGGTGTTGCATGGTAACACCCACTGCAATGTAAATGGAATGCCTTCTTGACGCAGAGTAAGGCTGCCTTTTCCTACTCCATATCTATGAGGCCATGCAAAGCCACGCAGTATGGCTTTGTGTCGCCTCATAGACATAATTAAGAGGCCTGTGCCACCAGAGTATCAAAAAAAGTGCAGCTCCTAGGTTTCTTATGCTGATGAGAGGAAGGGTTGTGTAGGGACACGTCTCAAAGCCTGTTTAATGACTGTGCCTGTGCTGAACACCTGTAGGATCTGGCCTACTGACATGAAGGATTTGACAATGCTATGGTTTTCCTCCCTTCCTGTGCCGACTAAAATTACTGCAACCCTCAATTGTTGGTGCATTATGATCAACGCCGAAAATGTGAAGTGATCATGTAATGGTTGCAATAACCACATAGCCCAGTTGCTAAAATGAAGCTGGTGCGAACTGCCTTGCTCGTGATTTTGGAGAAAAACAATCCTTGAATCACATTAAGGGAATACATTTACATATAATTAACATAGGACTTTATTTCAAGGTAAGGAGCATATTTTATGGACATCTTTTGTAACAATGCTCACTATTGAAAGAAAGTCCTGATACACACAGCACCATGGTGCCAATATATAAGTAAAGTATTAACTAATGAGGGTTGCATTTGAAGAAGCCATTACGCTGTATGCCTTGAGATAGTATTTATTGACAGGTGATGGACTGCGACTTCAAACTATCCAATGATTTATCTATTGACAGGTGATGGACAGCGACTGATTAATTGCATATATACATGCATACATACACGCACTAATGAATGACTTTTTCTAGTTAATATGCAGGAAGCATTGTCTGGTTTCGAAATAAGAGCATTAAACTTGGTAATTTACGTTCATTGTGCAATGTGAAGGACAGACTTGGATTAATGAAACTTGAAAATGCAACTTGAGAGTAAACGACAGTTTAAACACGTTCAGAAACAGAATGACATTGGCTCGGCGTTGTAATCCCCAGCATGCTGCATTGTCAAAGATGTTATTATTTTATTAATTGAACTGACCTCAAGCTATCCAGTGATTGATGTCTGCTTTTCCATATCTTCCAATTTGAAGCAATGTGTATTTGCCCTCAGAAAAATTAGTTTGTGTTCACAATCGAGTTATCAAATCCACAGGTGGCTTCATTAAATTGTAACATTCTTTTCCTATAATTGAGCAAACAAAAGTAATCTGTTTGAATAAACTAACCGATTAAACGATCGGAGAATGCCATTAAATGACAACAATTAACACCAATTACGATTATAGTTTATAGATTTGTGAATGACGCCGTTGTCATGGTGAGGTCCAATGGAAACGGAATATGGAATGGTCTCTATTTATGCTTTAAATAAATGATGCACAGGAGGAGATAACGCAGGACATTTTTATCTGGAACATTGGCTGTTCCTAAACTCACATGATTAGTAAACTTGTGCTCTCCCTCTTGGTCTAATTACACCGCGCATAAATGAGAATCTTCATGCATAATAACTCATTGTGCACTCTTTTAATCTTATTTTTCTCGATTTTTTTCAGTCTTAGCTGTAAATTTGCATGTTATACATTGATTTCAACATCACCTTAGGGATTTATGAGGTTGGCTCGTGTGCATTCATTTTACTATTTGTGAGAATAAACTAATTTTAGTAGCTGATTTTGGGTATATATGGCGGCAATACACTTTCGGTAAAGAGACATTGATCGCTGTTTTCAGAATTTCTGTAGTTTTAGAGGTTTATTTCGAGGTTACTGCACTTGACAAGGGACACATTTCTGACCCAGCAGTTATAGTGATGCCTGATTATAACTGCCATTGGATAGTGTGTGATTAATTACATTCTGTGGTATCAATGAACAATGGTTTTGCTGATGCGCATCAATGTGGCTAAGTTGCATTCCACTCTCACAACACCTTGGCAACTAATACATAGAATAACTCTAACATGAGGGCAGAAAGTCTTACAATGGGATGCAAGCGCAAGCTCCAGTCCTGCCCAGAAAGCTAGAAATTCGTTTGAAATTCACTGAAGAGATTTCTCAAAAAAC
Organism: Calotriton arnoldi; assembly: GCA_963921515.1. Classification (NCBI taxonomy): domain Eukaryota; kingdom Metazoa; phylum Chordata; class Amphibia; order Caudata; family Salamandridae; genus Calotriton; species Calotriton arnoldi. The sequence continues at coordinate 620,777 of CAWUFW010005013.1, forward strand.
AGCACACCCTCCTACACGTAATGTAAGAGTGAGGAATTCAGTCAAAAACAAGTCGCAGGGCACTTTCTTTGTTGGTGCATGGCACTGTATGAGGCGCACAACAGTAGAAATCCATCAGGGTTGAATCTACCAAACTTGCAGTTTCCTACTAGGTTGCAGCTACAGGGCAGTATTCTGGGTAGGATAGGCTGCCAACATGCAACCATGCAGGGTTGGATTGGGTTTAAAAATCGGCCCGGGCATGCTAAAAAAAAGTGGCCCACATTTGCATATTGCCTTTGCAAAACCCTGCTTCGGCGAAGATTTATAAAAAAAAAAAGGGGGGGGGGGGCGTAAAAAAAATGCACGATTAGCTTACACTGGTGAAACACACCTGAAAACAAGTGAGGCCACTTCTGCTCAGGCTCCCTGCCCCGCTCAATATGCATATATTACTGGGCCGAACCAGCGAGAGGAAGGGAATGACACCTCTGCCGTTGATAAGAGGGAGGTGATGGACGCCCATCTGCCTCCAGAAAGGCCACTCAGGCACCCACTGGCGGCATCCGAACAACGCAGAAACCGCCATTCGCCCCCCAGACTGCTCAAAAAAGCAGCCCACAGCTGGAACTGGACACCGGCCCCTCGGGCATTGCCCGAGTGCCCGCGTTACCAATCCGACTCTGCAACCATGCCACTAATGCCAATTTGTAGTCATGGCCTCCAACAGTGTGGGACTTGATTAAACATTTATGGGTGGACTCACTAGGGTTTTAACTGGAAATCTCCGAGTGGCCTAGTATAAATAGTCCGTACCTGGTTGCGAGTGGTAAAATTAGACCTGGTTGGGGGGGGCTGGAGAACCCGCGGCAAGATGGCTGCACTGTAGTGCAGATCTACTGGCCAAGTTCAAAAATCCAACATTAATCCTGACTATCGATGCCCATCCTGTCTCAAACTAAATGCAGCGTTGTAAGGATAATATACGGAACAAATAGGAGGCAGATTATGCCCCTAAGGTGACAGAAATTGCTGTTGCTACTGCCCAAGGCCTCATGAGGGCCGTAGCTGGGGGCGGGCTGTCGATGGCAGAGCTGGGCACCAAAAAATAACGACTCGGCCTAAAGGCACAGATCCTGCAACAAATATAGGCGGGAGGAGGTATACTATACCGGAGCTGAGGCCGGTCTCACCGGTCGGCTGAGAACAACGGGTAGGCACTGGGGACAATCGGAGGCCGTGAGAGACTGGCGGGGTGTGCTGCACCGGCTCTAGAGATCGGAGGCTGGAACCCCTGCAGACGCGGCCTTGCCTGAGGACAGTGCTAGAAGCCGTAACATTTCCGGAGCAGAGTGAAGCTGAGGCGGGACACTGGCGAGAGGGACTGCAGGAAGATTGTCCTGGGAGAATATTTATCTGCGGAATGCCGGGGCTGTGGCCCTCAGAGGAGAATTGATGCGTTGGGGCTGATGGAGGGCCGGGGCCTGTGATGGGAGCTGTGAGTCGTGAACCAGGGGCTTGGCTGGAGCAGAAGCGCAGGGCCCCTAGGCCATGAGGTTAGCTGCCCTGCAACAAGCTAAGAACAATATTTACGTAGTGGGAATGCCTCTTCTCTGGCATGGGACGAGGGAAGTGCTCTCCTCAGGAATACAGTGAGGGTCGAGTACTGCGCAGGTCAGAGCGGAGACATGCTGGGCGAATAGAGGCCCCCCCTTTTGAGTTAACGGTGTCACAAGATCCTGAAGGCACCTAAGGCCCTGTAGCCGGTGCAGAAAGGCGGCAAAAGGGGCAGTCCACTGTATGGATCCTTTGCCCGTAGGACACAGCCCGGGGAAGCAATAGCTGATGAACGTGAGGGGCCTGAGTGCGGGCCGAAGGCCAGAGTGGGAAAAAATTGAGGATTGCAGACGGGGCTCATTGAGCGGGGACTGCGTTTGGCCTTAAAGATCGTGACATAGCGAATACGTGGTGACACCAACATCAAAATGGGGAAGGCAGACAGAACTCAGCCCAGATTAACCTTGGAGAAGAAAAATGGGGAGAACAGGCAAACCCTATCTGAGGACAGGAGAGCTGCTGCGACCCCGTCTGACGCACCATCGCTAGAGGCAACTTTGCAGGTCATGCAGCAAAGTCTGCAGTCAATTGATGGAAAAATTGACACCGTAAATGTCCGGATGGATCATCTCACCACTAAGCTAGAGAAGCATACAACACGCCTCAACGAAGCGGGACAGCGTATATCCTCCGCGGAAGATGAATTACGCACCATGAGTACCAAATGACTTAATATGTAAAAAGTGCTGGCTGTTATACAGGCAACTTGGAAGCTCGCTCCTGCCACAACAATGTGCGCATTACAGGGATCCCGGCTTCCACGAATACAGGAAAGATGGAAACATATGTGGAGACATTGTTGACGGAAGTGTTGGGAGCAGAAAATTTCTCCTCCCTGCTGGTGGTGGAGCGGGCACATAGAATGCTTATGGCCAGGCCACCACCAGGGACCCTCTCCGTCCTATTGTGACAAAATGACTGAATTACAGAGACCGGGACGCAGTCCTGAAAATGGCCAGAGAAAAACACAGTCCCATATCAGGGCAATTTGATATCTTTCTTCCCAGATTTTTCAGCCAATGTTCAGGTGGCAAGAAAGGAGTTCCTACCACTAAAGAAAAAGCTACAGCTGGCAAACATTCCCTACACCATGCTGTATCCGGCCCGGCAGCGCATATATCATCCCGGCAGATCTAGGATCTTCGCGACTCCCAGGGCGGCAGCCGAATTTGTCAAAAAGATAACATCTCAATAGCGGGATCAGATGGACCCAGACGAGGAATCTCCTGCAGAATGATGGCACCAGTCATATTTTGGGATTGTGGCTCCAGTTGGCCTTGTGCGACGGAAGCAGCCTTGCTGAACAGCTCGTGGGAGAGGCACTTATGAGCAGACAGAGGGGACTGTTGGTGATTCGGTAGGGCCCCCTCCTGCCCCTGCAAAGAGGACTGCAATATTATGGTAAGATAAGCGGGACTGAAAAAGACTGGGTGAGACTGCATTTGAACTATAGCAGTGCACAGATTTGAGAGCTGGCGGTGCCGAGAGTGGGGCTATTGATCCCCACTCACGCATCTTCATGTAACTGTTCATAGACATTGATAAACATATAAACTCTCTTGGCCACCTTCCCCTTCCAGTGGGAGGTTTGAAGGGACTCTAGCTGCTCCACAACAGGCCATCCCCACTGATTTGTTTGTACTTGGGTGGATATTAGGACCTGGGCTCTCTTACAGATAGTCATGTTTAGGTCGAGCATTCGAAACCTCTTGTATATACTTTAGTATATACTTATATGTGTATGTACTTTGTGCTACTTAACACTGCCTTACTTCTGATGCCACTGTATAGTGAATGTACTTTGTTTCTGGTACTGTTTGGAAACGTATAAAAAAAAGGCCTTTTTACGATGTCTGGACAGCAGGCGATAGCAAGATGCAGCAGTTTGTGCATAATTGGCATCAGCCTAGAGACAGAGACAGTTGCAGTGAAGTAAAATTCCAAATGGCCGGATTTTGGCACCAACATACCTGATTTGACCAAGGAAGAATATGGCCTACATGCACGTGACATGCAACAACATATTGAAACAATGATCCACTTCAGGACAGAACTCCTGACAACTGCAGGGTAGCATGGAACCACCTATAAATAGACATGTATGTTACAAGCTACCACAAAAATGCATTACGAGCCCATATTAGCAATCCTATCTGTACTGGGTTTGACAGCAGTATCACACAAGGAAAAACTTCACCTGAGCTAAGTTTTGAAGGTCAAACAAGGAGAAAGTTCAAATTATTTGAGAATATGCCACATGGCTAGAGAAACATCCGATTTTACTAAAAACAACATACTGTAAGGTTGTTCAGGAAAAGGTTATATAGCTAAAACTATAAAGGATCTGCTATAGCTCTCCTCTGCCTCTACAGAAATGAAAACAAATCTTTTAAACCAAATATTGAAGTAGATATTTCAGCTACTCATAAAAGAAAAATGTGTATTTTTCTACAGCTCGATAACATCGGAATTTCATCTGGAAAGATATTTGATAGACATGCCGAGGCTAACATTTTTTCTGTCAAGAAACAACAGGATAGGAACACTACATCGTTGGACTTTGAGAGGACAAAAACAATGCCATGCATTACGTTTATATTTACATTTTCATTTGCAGTGGCATATCTGGGGCAGAATAATAACTACCAGGTGAGAAAAGGGTCCTAGGGATTATTTAAAGACCTGCGCGGATGTATCTGGTTTGGGGATTTATCCGCGCAGGTCTTTAAATATTCCCTAGGACCCTTTTCTCACCTGGTAGTTATTGTTCTTGTGCAGCCTTGGCTGCGGGTCCATACACACGGCACACAGCACGACTGTGGGGCCATCTTACGCTCTAGTTGTATCACGTTTAAAAAAAAAAAATTCTGAGTTGTTTCCTGTTTGTCTTTTTCTTGTGGTTGCCCTGTGCACACACTATGGCTGAGTTTGCAGGTTTGGCATATAATGACGACATGGCGAGAGCCATTGTGTCTTCCACTCCCAGTATTATTGACTCGACTGTTATCATAGGGGTCAATACAGGGGACGATTGGAGCAAACTATTATTTCTTAAGAAATCACATACTCGGACAAGCGTCCACGGTGCAATTATGACGGAGTACCTCCGTGGTAACTGTGCCCCTACGGGCCTTATAGTAACAAACACCCCTAGACTGTTTCTACAAGATAAACAGTTTCTTAAGGATTGGTCTTTGATAGCATGGCGCTGCACTCGAGACTGTTTGATTTTGATCATCAGTACCGCGAAACGCATCGCAGATGCTATACTGATTGAAATTCAGGTACTTGAGGGCCAGATTGAAACCACACTCACTAGTGTAGCTTTTAAGAAAAATCTTGAGGAGACCAACAAATCCAATAAGGATTTCAAAGATAATATCCTTCTCACAAAAATCGAGAAGTTCAGAAAGGATCTAGCTCGTTTTTCGTTTGAAAAGGTATACCCTTATACTCACGAGAACTATGAACCACCTGAGTTCAACAAAAGAGGCAAGAGATACGGTTCCAATTATTCATCCTCAGAATCGGAACGTTGGTCCAGTGACTCAGATTCCTCTGAACAGGCTACATCGCGACCAAGAGGTAGGGGTGGCAATAATAGGAGACAGTGGAGAGGGCAACAGCAGACACCATGGTGGCCGCCGGCACCTTGGCATTATCCAAATGTACCTTTCCATCCACAAATGATGCCCTTCAACCCACCCCTCAGTACTTTCAGAACCAGTCTTTTTAGGGCAGGGCCGGGGACGTTCCCGAGGAAAGAGACGGGGTCAACAAACCCAAGTGCACTGGAGCCCTCCAACCTCCCCTCGCAGTCTACGCAGCATGAAGAAAGGGCAACCAGTTGCAGGGTCGAGCAGCGACTAGTGGTCAATTTGAGCACACATACTTTGACAGACATGGAGGAAACAGTCCTCAACAGAGGTCTAGGATTCGTTCCCACTAACACTGGCGATCCTTTCCTCATTCAATGTGAACTAGCACGCTTTTTTCGTAAAATAAGACTTCATTTCTTTTTCAAGGATCGAACAGCTGATAATCTTTCTGGTGAGGGCATTGACAGCGGACTAAGACCGAAATCGACTTTTTGTCCTCCCACTCATTCTATACCTGTGATCAGGTTCGAACCTTTGAGAAAGCTGTCATCTCTGAAGTTGCAAATTTGAGCATAGACTCCAAGAAGCAGTATCATAATCTTCCTCTGCTTGAGAAGCAAGCTCTCGACTCCCTTTTGAGAAATTCTTCTATTACCATCAAGCCCGCTGACCAGGGAGGGGCCATTGTCATACTAAATACCTCTGACTATCGAGACGAATGCCTCCGGCAACTCACGGATGCTAGGTCGTATCGTTTACTGCCTATAGATCCAACTGATAGACTCACAAAGGAAATCAGTGAGTTAGTTGAGGAAGCCAAAATTGAAGGATGGGTGTCGACTCATGAAGCCAACTTTTTAGTAACCTCCCACCCTGTTATGCCTTACTTTTACGTGCTTCCGAAGGTGCACAAGCCTCAGCGTCCCCCTCCCGGGAGACCTATCATCTCGGGGATTGGTTCACTGTTAGAACCTCTCTCCACCTTCGTAGACCACTTCTTAAGACCCCTAGTTAAAACAATGCCCACCTACCTTCAAGACACGAAGGATGTTTTACAATTATTACCAGGGATCGAGTTTGATACAGAGACGGATTTCCTTGTCAGTTTCGATGTGGAATCCCTCTATACCTGCATCCCCCAGTTGGAAACACTAGATGCGGTTAGGGCACTCCTTGACCAAAGACCAGAGGCTATGAGTACTCCGGTTCCCTTCATCATGGAATGTGCCAGGCTGGCTATGACTGAAATTTTGTTCAGATTTGAAGATCAAATTTACCTACAAACATCGGGTACTTCGATGGGCAGTGTTTTTGCCCCCAGCTTGGCCAACCTCTATGTCCATCTCTTCGAACAGCACTGTGTATTTGTGGACGCCAATCCTTTCCGTATCCACATTATTGAGTGGAAACGCTATATAGATGATATTTTTGTCATTTGGAGAGGCAATTTCACTACACTCAACACTTTCCATGGTTGGCTCAATGCCCAAAACAACTACCTGAATTTCACAATGGATGCGAGTAAGACGAGTTTGCCGTTTTTAGATCTACGCATCTATTCATCATCTTTGGGTCTTGAAAGTGAACTGTATACCAAGCCCATGGCCAGAAATTCGTTACTGACCTTCGACAGCTTTCATCCTAAATCTCTACGTGAAGGGCTGCCATTTGGCCAGTTTCTGTGGCTGCGCAGAAACTGTTCTTCTACTGAAGACTTCAAAAAACATGCTTGTGTGCTTTCTCAAAACCTTAAAGCAAGGAAATATCCTAAGAGGTTAATACGCCAGTCATATAAAAGAGCTGCTAACAACAATCGCGATGCACTCATAGAGCCCACGGTGCCTAAGCCTCCGCTCACCAGACTCACGTGCGTCAATACATTCAGTACACAATCTAATCAGATCCAAAAGATTGTACGGAGACACTGGCGTATCCTCAATGTGGGGCACACCAAGATACCCCCCCCCTTTTTCCTTCAAACACAGTAAAAATTTACGTGATTGTCTTGTACACACACGACCTAGAGATGTCTCGGCACCAGTGAGCAATACACTCTGGAACTTGCCAGCCGTGCAGGGACATTACCCGTGCAGCACTTGCTCTGTATGCCCTCAGACCAGACACACCACTGAGGTAGACATCGGTACCTTGAGACCATGGAGGCAGATTAGACATACTAATTGCAACAGTGAGCGGGTAATCTATTTAATTACATGCCCTTGCTCGAAAAAGTATGTTGGAATGACAACACGTAAAATTAAACAGAGAATTATGGAACACAAGAGCACCATTAGGTGCAAAAAACAAGCAACACGACTGACCAGTCATTTCTTGGAAAACAATCACAGACCGGAAGACATGAGATGGACCATCCTTGAACAACCGCACCTACCTAAACAAGTTACTGATATCACCACATTCTTGTTTAAGAAAGAACAACGGTGGGTGTTTAAGCTACGTAGCCATGTAGATGGGCTTAATGACGATATTCCGTGGACTCTGATTTAGTTCCATCATTCCTAGGTCGGTCATTACTGGCTGTAGCTGACTGGATAGCTGGTATAATTTATTGAGTGTCTTGCAGTGATATAATATCCCTGTGGGGACGTGCTTATTTTATATATCTCTGTCCATGATCTCTCTCTTTAATCGTTATGAGCACTTAGTCATTTGCTATTATTATAGAAGGTGGTATTTTAGTTTTCCATACACGATACTTAGCCGTCATAAACTACAATTTCCAGCCTTTTGTAGTTTTAATACGTGCCACGTTACGTGTTATTCATACGCTTTTTTAACACAGTTTCTGGCGAAAACAGCTACCGCCTTGTCAATGACCTTTTTTCCATAAACTGTAATGAGCAACGAGTTACTCGTTACTATGAAATAATGAGGCAGTCTCCAGATACGACATTGTGTTGATAGAAACTACATTTCCCAGCCCTGTGTAGTTTTAACACGTATTGCGTCGCGTGTCATCCACACGCAACATACTTTACGCAGCTGGAGTCGGTTTTCAAATATTTGCCGACTGCTATTTAAACCTCCCACCCCGGCCGGAGGTCACCGCGAGTGACTCTCAGGATCCGGCCCGGGGTAACGACGGAGTAGGTAAGCATGAGTGTGACGGCTTGTGCAATGTCTTTTTAGCAGCACGCTGTCAGCTGTAGCGCGTAGCTTTCCCTCACATTCTTCAATCACGATGCGGATGTTACTAGCGCTGGTCTGCATTTTGTGACTACGCTGTATCTTTGCATGGGTCTTAGATAAGGAGACCATTCAAGTGCTGCCATTTAGGCCACCTATTGTGCAGTGTTTGCAGTCACCATGCTTAACTCCATAGTTACAGTGTTCCGCTGTTTTGCTGCATGGGTTTTAGATAAGGAGACTGTTCCAGCGCTGCCATCTATGTTACCTAGTATGCTGTGTTTGTAATCATTACGCTCAACTCCATAATTATAGTGCTATTTTTATCCCTGCATAACCCTTTTTCTCAACGGTAGGCTCAGTTGGTCCTACAACGTCTAAATAGGCGGCAGGGTGCAATTTGCACAATACTGACAATTTTGGAAACCTACTCACAGTGGTCGGGCAACACCAGCCCACCACTTTTTAACTTTTTTTTAATTCACATTCAATCTTCTAATAGATTGAGTTTTGTCCGTTCCTTTCATTTTCAGAGCGTTGCCTCATGCCCTGAGCTGTTGCCAGGAGCGGTGGGTATCCTCCCGATTTGATACGGGTAAGGTGTTCTTCATTTACCTATTATTAGGATAATGGCATATTCACATTGCAATTCAATGTGATTAAGGTGTATTAAGATAGAGCTTTTCTTTCCAGCCACTATATACGAATTCCAATTTCTGTTTCCTTTCCTACAGGAGTACAAGACCTGTGATCACACAGTGACATTTACAGGTATATGGTTGTATCGTTCTTTTTGTAATTTTCACTTTTTTCACAGTGCAGTAGTTACATCTTGGTCCTGAAGAAAGCCTTCATTGGCTGAAACATGTAGACCGTATTTTTAGCGCGTTCGCACATTTATTTAGATCGCGCGTTTACTGCTTTTTAATCCTTGACAACACGAGATACCTTATAAATTTATTTTTCTCATGCTAGTCAATTTTAAATCACTTTGTACACTGCACCACTCTTTCACCACACTGTTTATGCTTCATCAATCCTTAGTGATTGCGTCTCTAAACTACTGATTAAAAACATCCGTGAGCTCCTCCTTTACATTTAGCAAGGAGTTGTAGCTCCTTGGTTGCAGTAGCCTGCAGCCGAGAGGAGATCCCAAATGATGAAGCATGCCACTTCGGTGGGTGATGGGAATCCGTCCTCTTAAATGAGACTCCTTTATTAGTATTTACTTTATCTAGTTTTGGCTGGTCAAACTCTCTGTCTATATATACATTACCTTAGACCCGCGGATTTTGTGTTGTTATTGTATCTGATTTGGGGATTTATCCGCGCAGGTCTTTCAATATTCCCTAGGACCCTTTTCTCACCTGGTAGTTATTGTTCTTGTGCAGCCTTGGCTGCGGGTCCATACACACGGCACACAGCACGACTGTGGGGCCATCTTACGCTCTAGTTGTATCACGTTTAAAAAAAAATAATTCTGAGTTGTTTCCTGTTTGTCTTTTTCTTGTGGTTGCCCTGTGCACACACTATGGTTGAGTTTGCAGGTTTGGCATATAATGACGACATGGCGAGAGCCATTGTGTCTTCCACTCCCAGTATTATTGACTCGACTGTTATCATAGGGGTCAATACAGGGGACGATTGGAGCAAACTATTAATTCTTAAGAAATCACATACTCGGACAGGCGTCCACGGTGCTATTATGACAGAGTACCTCCGTGGTAACTGTGCCCCTACGGGCCTTATAGTAACAAACACCCCTAGACTGTTTCTACAAGATAAACAGTTTTTTAAGGATTGGTCTTTGATAGCATGGCGCTGCACTCGAGACTGGTTGATTTTGATCATCAGTACCGCGAAACGCATCGCAGATGCTATACTGATTGAAATTCAGGTACTTGAGGGCCAGATTAAAACCACACTCACTAGTGTAGCTATTAAGAAAAATCTTGAGGAGACCAACAAATCCAATAAGGATTTCAAAGATAATATCCTTCTCACAAAAATCGAGAAGTTCAGAAAGGATCTAGCTCGTTTTTCGTTTGAAAAGGTATACCCTTATACTCACGAGAACTATGAACCATCTGAGTTCAACAAAAGAGGCAAGAGATACGGTTCCAATTATTCATCCTCAGAATCGGAACGTTGGTCCAGTGACTCAGATTCCTCTGAACAGGCTACATCGCGACCAAGAGGTAGGGGTGGCAATAATAGGAGACAGTGGAGAGGGCAACAGCAGACACCATGGTGGCCGCCGGCACCTTGGCATTATCCAAATGTACCTTTCCATCCACAAATGATGCCCTTCAACCCACCCCCTCAGTACTTTCAGAACCAGTCTTTTTAGGGCAGGGCCGGGGACGTTCCCGAGGAAAGAGACGGGGTCAACAAACCCAAGTGCACTGGAGCCCTCCAACCTCCCCTCGCAGTCTACGCAGCATGAAGAAAGGGCAACCAGTTGCAGGGTCGAGCAGCGACTAGTGGTCAATTTGAGCACACATACTTTGACAGACATGGAGGAAACAGTCCTCAACAGAGGTCTAGGATTCGTTCCCACTAACACTGGCGATCCTTTCCTCATTCAATGTGAACTAGCACGCTTTTTCGTAAAATAAGACTTCATTTCTTTTTCAAGGATCGAACAGCTGATAATAATGATCTTTCTGGTGAGGGCATTGACAGCGGACTAAGACCGAAATCGACTTTTTGTCCTCCCACTCATTCTATACCTGATCAGGTTCGAACCTTTGAGAAAGCTGTCATCTCTGAAGTTGCAAATTTGAGCATAGACTCCAAGAAGCAGTATCATAATCTTCCTCTGCTTGAGAAGCAAGCTCTCGACTCCCTTTCGAGAAATTCTTCTATTACCATCAAGCCCGCTGACCAGGGAGGGGCCATTGTCATACTAAATACCTCTGACTATCGAGATGAATGCCTCCGGCAACTCACGGATGCTAGGTCGTATCGTTTACTGCCTATAGATCCAACTGATAGACTCACGAAGGAAATCAGTGAGTTAGTTGAGGAAGCCAAAATTGAAGGATGGGTGTCGACTCATGAAGCCAACTTTTTAGTAACCTCCCACCCTGTTATGCCTTACTTTTACGTGCTTCCGAAGGTGCACAAGCCTCAGCGTCCCCTCCCGGGAGACCTATCATCTCGGGGATTGGTTCACTGTTAGAACCTCTCTCCACCTTCGTAGACCACTTCTTAACACCCCTAGTTAAAACAATGCCCACCTACCTTCAAGACACGAAGGATGTTTTACATTTATTACCAGGGATCGAGTTTGATACAGAGACGGATTTCCTTGTCAGTTTCGATGTGGAATCCCTCTAAACCTGCATCCCCCAGTTGGAAACACTAGATGCGGTTAGGGCACTCCTTGACCAAAGACCAGAGGCTATGAGTACTCCGGTTCCCTTCATCTTGGAATGTGCCAGGCTGGCTATGACTGAAAAAATTTTCAGATTTGAAGATCAAATTTACCTACAAACATCGGGTACTTCGATGGGCAGTGTTTTTGCCCCCAGCTTGGCCAACCTCTATGTCCATCTCTTCGAACAGCACTGTGTATTTGTGGACGCCAATCCTTTCCGTATCCACATTATTGAGTGGAAACGCTATATAGATGATATTTTTGTCATTTGGAGAGGCGATTTCACTACCCAACACTTTCCATGGTTGGCTCAATGCCCAAAACAACTACCTGAATTTCACAATGGATGCGAGTAAGACGAGTTTGCCGTTTTTAGATCTATGCATCTATTCATCATCTTTGGGTCTTGAAAGTGAACTGTATACCAAGCCCATGGCCAGAAATTCGTTACTGACCTTCGACAGCTTTCATCCTAAATCTCTACGTGAAGGGCTGCCATTTGGCCAGTTTCTGCGGCTGCGCAGAAACTGTTCTTCTACTGAAGACTTCAAAAACATGCTTCTGTGCTTTCTCAAAACCTTAAAGCAAGGAAATATCCTAAGAGGTTAATACGCCAGTCATATAAAAGAGCTGCTAACAACAATCGCGATGCACTCATAGAGCCCACGGTGCCTAAGCCTCCGCTCACCAGACTCACGTGCGTAAATACATTCAGTACACAATCTAATCAGATCCAAAAGATTGTACGGAGACACTGGCGTATCCTCAATGTGAGGCACACCAAGATACCCCCACCCCTTTTTTCCTTCAAACGCAGTAAAAATTTACGTGATTGTCTTGTACACACTCGACCTAGAGATGTCTCGGCACCAGTGAGCAATACACTCTGGAACTTGCCAGCCGTGCAGGGACATTACCCGTGCGGCACTTGCTCTGTATGCCCTCAGACCAGACACACCACTGAGGTAGACATCGGTACCTTGAGACCATGGAGGCAGATTAGACATACTAATTGCAACAGTGAGCGGGTAATCTATTTAATTACATGCCCTTGCTCGAAAAAGTATGTTGGAATGACAACACGTAAAATTAAACAGAGAATTATGGAACACAAGAGCACCATTAGGTGCAAAAACAAGCAACACGACTGACCAGTCATTTCTTGGAAAACAATCACAGACCGGAAGACATGAGATGGACCATCCTTGAACAACCGCACCTACCTAAACAAGTTACTGATATCACCACATTCTTGTTTAAGAAAGAACAACGGTGGGTGTTTAAGCTACGTAGCCATGTAGATGGGCTTAATGACGATATTCCGTGGACTCTGATTTAGTTCCATCATTCCTAGGTCGGTCATTACTGGCTGTAGCTGACTGGATAGCTGGTATAATTTATTGAGTGTCTTGCAGTGATATAATATCCCTGTGGGGACGTGCTTATTTTATATATCTCTGTCCATGATCTCTCTCTTTAATCGTTATGAGCACTTAGTCATTTGCTATTATTATAGAAGGTGGTATTTTAGTTTTCCATACACGATACTTGGCCGTCATAAACTACAATTTCCAGCCTTTTGTAGTTTTAATACGTGCCACGTTACGTGTTATTCATACGCTTTTTTAACACAGTTTCTGGCGAAAACAGCTACCGCCTTGTCAATGACCTTTTTTCCATAAACTGTAATGAGCAACGAGTTACTCGTTACTATGAAATAATGAGGCAGTCTCCAGATACGACATTGTGTTGATAGAAACTACATTTCCCAGCCCTGTGTAGTTTTAACACGTATTGCGTCGCGTGTCATCCACACGCAACATACTTTACGCAGCTGGAGTCGGTTTTCAAATATTTGCCGACTGCTATTTAAACCTCCCACCCCGGCCGGAGGTCACCGCGAGTGACTCTCAGGATCCGGCCCGGGGTAACGACGGAGTAGGTAAGCATGAGTGTGACGGCTTGTGCAATGTCTTTTTAGCAGCACGCTGTCAGCTGTAGCGCGTAGCTTTCCCTCACATTCTTCAATCACGATGCGGATGTTACTAGCGCTGGTCTGCATTTTGTGACTACGCTGTATCTTTGCATGGGTCTTAGATAAGGAGACCATTCAAGTGCTGCCATTTAGGCCACCTATTGTGCAGTGTTTGCAGTCACCATGCTTAACTCCATAGTTACAGTGTTCCGCTGTTTTGCTGCATGGGTTTTAGATAAGGAGACTGTTCCAGCGCTGCCATCTATGTTACCTAGTATGCTGTGTTTGTAATCATTACGCTCAACTCCATAATTATAGTGCTATTTTTATCCCTGCATAACCCTTTTTCTCAACGGTAGGCTCAGTTGGTCCTACAACGTCTAAATAGGCGGCAGGGTGCAATTTGCACAATACTGACAATTTTGGAAACCTACTCACAGTGGTCGGGCAACACCAGCCCACCACTTTTTAACTTTTTTTTAATTCACATTCAATCTTCTAATAGATTGAGTTTTGTCCGTTCCTTTCATTTTCAGAGCGTTGCCTCACGCCCTGAGCTGTTGCCAGGAGCGGTGGGTATCCTCCCGATTTGATACGGGTAAGGTGTTCTTCATTTACCTATTATTAGGATAATGGCATATTCACATTGCAATTCAATGTGATTAAGGTGTATTAAGATAGAGCTTTTCTTTCCAGCCACTATATACAAATTCCAATTTCTGTTTCCTTTCCTACAGGAGTACAAGACCTGTGATCACACAGTGACATTTACAGGTATATGGTTGTATCGTTCTTTTTGTAATTTTCACTTTTTTCACAGTGCAGTAGTTACATCTTGGTCCTGAAGAAAGCCTTCATTGGCTGAAACATGTAGACCGTATTTTTAGCGCGTTCGCACATTTATTTAGATCGCGCGTTTACTGCTTTTAATCCTTGACAACACGAGATACCTTATAAATTTATTTTTCTCATGCTAGTCAATTTTAAATCACTTTGTACACTGCACCACTCTTTCACCACACTGTTTATGCTTCATCAATCCTTAGTGATTGCGTCTCTAAACTACTGATTAAAAACATCCGTGAGCTCCTCCTTTACATTTAGCAAGGAGTTGTAGCTCCTTGGTTGCAGTAGCCTGCAGCCGAGAGGAGATCCCAAATGATGAAGCATGCCACTTCGGTGGGTGATGGGAATCCGTCCTCTTAAATGAGACTCCTTTATTAGTTATTACTTTATCTAGTTTTGGCTGGTCAAACTCTCTGTCTATATATACATTACCTTAGACCCGCGGATTTTGTGTTGTTATTGTATCTGGTTTGGGGATTTATCCGCGCAGGTCTTTCAATATTCCCTAGGACCCTTTTCTCACCTGGTAGTTATTGTTCTTGTGCAGCCTTGGCTGCGGGTCCATACACACGGCACACAGCACGACTGTGGGGCCATCTTACGCTCTAGTTGTATCACGTTTAAAAAAAATAATTCTGAGTTGTTTCCTGTTTGTCTTTTTCTTGTGGTTGCCCTGTGCACACACTATGGTTGAGTTTGCAGGTTTGGCATATAATGACGACATGGCGAGAGCCATTGTGTCTTCCACTCCCAGTATTATTGACTCGACTGTTATCATAGGGGTCAATACAGGGGACGATTGGAGCAAACTATTAATTCTTAAGAAATCACATACTCGGACAGGCGTCCACGGTGCTATTATGACAGAGTACCTCCGTGGTAACTGTGCCCCTACGGGCCTTATAGTAACAAACACCCCTAGACTGTTTCTACAAGATAAACAGTTTTTTAAGGATTGGTCTTTGATAGCATGGCGCTGCACTCGAGACTGGTTGATTTTGATCATCAGTACCGCGAAACGCATCGCAGATGCTATACTGATTGAAATTCAGGTACTTGAGGGCCAGATTAAAACCACACTCACTAGTGTAGCTATTAAGAAAAATCTTGAGGAGACCAACAAATCCAATAAGGATTTCAAAGATAATATCCTTCTCACAAAAATCGAGAAGTTCAGAAAGGATCTAGCTCGTTTTTCGTTTGAAAAGGTATACCCTTATACTCACGAGAACTATGAACCATCTGAGTTCAACAAAAGAGGCAAGAGATACGGTTCCAATTATTCATCCTCAGAATCGGAACGTTGGTCCAGTGACTCAGATTCCTCTGAACAGGCTACATCGCGACCAAGAGGTAGGGGTGGCAATAATAGGAGACAGTGGAGAGGGCAACAGCAGACACCATGGTGGCCGCCGGCACCTTGGCATTATCCAAATGTACCTTTCCATCCACAAATGATGCCCTTCAACCCACCCCCTCAGTACTTTCAGAACCAGTCTTTTTAGGGCAGGGCCGGGGACGTTCCCGAGGAAAGAGACGGGGTCAACAAACCCAAGTGCACTGGAGCCCTCCAACCTCCCCTCGCAGTCTACGCAGCATGAAGAAAGGGCAACCAGTTGCAGGGTCGAGCAGCGACTAGTGGTCAATTTGAGCACACATACTTTGACAGACATGGAGGAAACAGTCCTCAACAGAGGTCTAGGATTCGTTCCCACTAACACTGGCGATCCTTTCCTCATTCAATGTGAACTAGCACGCTTTTTCGTAAAATAAGACTTCATTTCTTTTTCAAGGATCGAACAGCTGATAATAATGATCTTTCTGGTGAGGGCATTGACAGCGGACTAAGACCGAAATTGACTTTTTGTCCTCCCACTCATTCTATACCTGATCAGGTTCGAACCTTTGAGAAAGCTGTCATCTCTGAAGTTGCAAATTTGAGCATAGACTCCAAGAAGCAGTATCATAATCTTCCTCTGCTTGAGAAGCAAGCTCTCGACTCCCTTTCGAGAAATTCTTCTATTACCATCAAGCCCGCTGACCAGGGAGGGGCCATTGTCATACTAAATACCTCTGACTATCGAGATGAATGCCTCCGGCAACTCACGGATGCTAGGTCGTATCGTTTACTGCCTATAGATCCAACTGATAGACTCACGAAGGAAATCAGTGAGTTAGTTGAGGAAGCCAAAATTGAAGGATGGGTGTCGACTCATGAAGCCAACTTTTTAGTAACCTCCCACCCTGTTATGCCTTACTTTTACGTGCTTCCGAAGGTGCACAAGCCTCAGCGTCCCCTCCCGGGAGACCTATCATCTCGGGATTGGTTCACTGTTAGAACCACTCTCCACCTTCGTAGACCACTTCTTAACACCCCTAGTTAAAACAATGCCCACCTACCTTCAAGACACGAAGGATGTTTTACAATTATTACCAGGGATCGAGTTTGATACAGAGACGGATTTCCTTGTCAGTTTCGATGTGGAATCCCTCTAAACCTGCATCCCTCAGTTGGAAACACTAGATGCGGTTAGGGCACTCCTTGACCAAAGACCAGAGGCTATGAGTACTCCGGTTCCCTTCATCTTGGAATGTGCCAGGCTGGCTATGACTGAAATTTTTTTCAGATTTGAAGATCAAATTTACCTACAAACATCGGGTACTTCGATGGGCAGTGTTTTTGCCCCCAGCTTGGCCAACCTCTATGTCCATCTCTTCGAACAGCACTGTGTATTTGTGGACGCCAATCCTTTCCGTATCCACATTATTGAGTGGAAACGCTATATAGATGATATTTTTGTCATTTGGAGAGGCGATTTCACTACCCAACACTTTCCATGGTTGGCTCAATGCCCAAAACAACTACCTGAATTTCACAATGGATGCGAGTAAGATGAGTTTGCCGTTTTTAGATCTATGCATCTATTCATCATCTTTGGGTCTTGAAAGTGAACTGTATACCAAGCCCATGGCCAGAAATTCGTTACTGACCTTCGACAGCTTTCATCCTAAATCTCTACGTGAAGGGCTGCCATTTGGCCAGTTTCTGGAGCTGCGCAGAAACTGTTCTTCTACTGAAGACTTCAAAAAACATGCTTCTGTGCTTTCTCAAAACCTTAAAGCAAGGAAATATCCTAAGAGGTTAATACGCCAGTCATATAAAAGAGCTGCTAACAACAATCGCGATGCACTCATAGAGCCCACGGTGCCTAAGCCTCCGCTCACCAGACTCACGTGCGTAAATACATTCAGTACACAATCTAATCAGATCCAAAAGATTGTACGGAGACACTGGCGTATCCTCAATGTGAGGCACACCAAGATACCCCCACCCCTTTTTTCCTTCAAACGCAGTAAAAATTTACGTGATTGTCTTGTACACACACGACCTAGAGATGTCTCGGCACCAGTGAGCAATACACTCTGGAACTTGCCAGCCGTGCAGGGACATTACCCGTGCGGCACTTGCTCTGTATGCCCTCAGACCAGACACACCACTGAGGTAGACATCGGTACCTTGAGACCATGGAGGCAGATTAGACATACTAATTGCAACAGTGAGCGGGTAATCTATTTAATTACATGCCCTTGCTCGAAAAAGTATGTTGGAATGACAACACGTAAAATTAAACAGAGAATTATGGAACACAAGAGCACCATTAGGTGCAAAAAACAAGCAACACGACTGACCAGTCATTTCTTGGAAAACAATCACAGACCGGAAGACATGAGATGGACCATCCTTGAACAACCGCACCTACCTAAACAAGTTACTGATATCACCACATTCTTGTTTAAGAAAGAACAATGGTGGGTGTTTAAGCTACGTAGCCATGTAGATGGGCTTAATGACGATATTCCGTGGACTCTGATTTAGTTCCATCATTCCTAGGTCGGTCATTACTGGCTGTAGCTGACTGGATAGCTGGTATAATTTATTGAGTGTCTTGCAGTGATATAATATCCCTGTGGGGACGTGCTTATTTTATATATCTCTGTCCATGATCTCTCTCTTTAATCGTTATGAGCACTTAGTCATTTGCTATTATTATAGAAGGTGGTATTTTAGTTTTCCATACACGATACTTGGCCGTCATAAACTACAATTTCCAGCCTTTTGTAGTTTTAATACGTGCCACGTTACGTGTTATTCATACGCTTTTTTAACACAGTTTCTGGCGAAAACAGCTACCGCCTTGTCAATGACCTTTTTTCCATAAACTGTAATGAGCAACGAGTTACTCGTTACTATGAAATAATGAGGCAGTCTCCAGATACGACATTGTGTTGATAGAAACTACATTTCCCAGCCCTGTGTAGTTTTAACACGTATTGCGTCGCGTGTCATCCACACGCAACATACTTTACGCAGCTGGAGTCGGTTTTCAAATATTTGCTGACTGCTATTTAAACATCCCACCCCGGCCGGAGGTCACCGCGAGTGACTCTCAGGATCCGGCCCGGGGTAACGACGGAGTAGGTAAGCATGAGTGTGACGGCTTGTGCAATGTCTTTTTTAGCAGCACGCTGTCAGCTGTAGCGCGTAGCTTTCCCTCACATTCTTCAATCACGATGCGGATGTTACTAGCGCTGGTCTGCATTTTGTGACTACGCTGTATCGTTGCATGGGTCTTAGATAAGGAGACCATTCCAGTGCTGCCATTTAGGCCACCTATTGTGCAGTGTTTGCAGTCACCATGCTTAACTCCATAGTTACAGTGTTCCGCTGTTTTGCTGCATGGGTTTTAGATAAGGAGACTGTTCCAGCGCTGCCATCTATGTTACCTAGTATGCTGTGTTTGTAATCATTACGCTCAACTCCATAATTATAGTGCTATTTTTATCCCTGCATAATCCTTTTTCTCAACGGTAGGCTCAGTTGGTCCTACAACGTCTAAATAGGCGGCAGGGTGCAATTTGCACAATACTGACAATTTTGGAAACATACTCACAGTGGTCGGGCAACACCAGCCCACCACTTTTTAACTTTTTTTTTATTCACATTCAATCTTCTAATAGATTGAGTTTTGTCCGTTCCTTTCATTTTCAGAGCGTTGCCTCACACCCTGAGCTGTTGCCAGGAGCGGTGGGTATCCTCCCGATTTGATACGGGTAAGGTGTTCTTCATTTACCTATTATTAGGATAATGGCATATTCACATTGCAATTCAATGTGATTAAGGTGTATTAAGATAGAGCTTTTCTTTCCAGCCACTATATACGAATTCCAATTTCTGTTTCCTTTCCTACAGGAGTACAAGACCTGTGATCACACAGTGACATTTACAGGTATATGGTTGTATCGTTCTTTTTGTAATTTTCACTTTTTTCACAGTGCAGTAGTTACATCTTGGTCCTGAAGAAAGCCTTCATTGGCTGAAACATGTAGACCGTATTTTTAGCGCGTTCGCACATTTATTTAGATCGCGCGTTTACTGCTTTTTAATCCTTGACAACACGAGATACCTTATAAATTTATTTTTCTCATGCTAGTCAATTTTAAATCACTTTGTACACTGCACCACTCTTTCACCACACTGTTTATGCTTCATCAATCCTTAGTGATTGCGTCTCTAAACTACTGATTAAAAACATCCGTGAGCTCCTCCTTTACATTTAGCAAGGAGTTGTAGCTCCTTGGTTGCAGTAGCCTGCAGCCGAGAGGAGATCCCAAATGATGAAGCATGCCACTTCGGTGGGTGATGTTAATCCGTCCTCTTAAATGAGACTCCTTTATTAGTTATTACTTTATCTAGTTTTGGCTGGTCAAACTCTCTGTCTATATATACATTACCTTAGACCCGCGGATTTTGTGTTGTTATTGTATCTGGTTTGGGGATTTATCCGCGCATTTCTTTCAATATTCCCTAGGACCCTTTTCTCACCTGGTAGTTATTGTTCTTGTGCAGCCTTGGCTGCGGGTCCATACACACGGCACACAGCACGACTGTGGGGCCATCTTACGCTCTAGTTGTATCACGTTTAAAAAAAAAAAAATTCTGAGTTGTTTCCTGTTTGTCTTTTTCTTGTGGTTGCCCTGTGCACACACTATGGTTGAGTTTGCAGGTTTGGCATATAATGACGACATGGCGAGAGCCATTGTGTCTTCCACTCCCAGTATTATTGACTCAACTGTTATCATAGGGGTCAATACAGGGGACGATTGGAGCAAACTATTAATTCTTAAGAAATCACATACTCGGACAAGCGTCCACAGTGCTATTATGACAGAGTACCTCCGTGGTAACTGTGCCCCTACGGGCCTTATAGTAACAAACACCCCTAGACTGTTTCTACAAGATAAACAGTTTTTTAAGGATTGGTCTTTGATAGCATGGCGCTGCACTCGAGACTGGTTGATTTTGATCATCAGTACCGCGAAACGCATCGCAGATGCTATACTGATTGAAATTCAGGTACTTGAGGGCCAGATTAAAACCACACTCACTAGTGTAGCTATTAAGAAAAATCTTGAGGAGACCAACAAATCCAATAAGGATTTCAAAGATAATATCCTTCTCACAAAAATCGAGAAGTTCAGAAAGGATCTAGCTCGTTTTTCGTTTGAAAAGGTATACCCTTATACTCACGAGAACTATGAACCATCTGAGTTCAACAAAAGAGGCAAGAGATACGGTTCCAATTATTCATCCTCAGAATCGGAACGTTGGTCCAGTGACTCAGATTCCTCTGAACAGGCTACATCGCGACCAAGAGGTAGGGGTGGCAATAATAGGAGACAGTGGAGAGGGCAACAGCAGACACCATGGTGGCCGCCGGCACCTTGGCATTATCCAAATGTACCTTTCCATCCACAAATGATGCCCTTCAACCCACCCCCTCAGTACTTTCAGAACCAGTCTTTTTTAGGGCAGGGCCGGGAACGTTCCCGAGGAAAGAGACGGGGTCAACAAACCCAAGTGCACTGGAGCCCTCCAACCTCCCCTCGCAGTCTACGCAGCATGAAGAAAGGGCAACCAGTTGCAGGGTCGAGCAGCGACTAGTGGTCAATTTGAGCACACATACTTTGACAGACATGGAGGAAACAGTCCTCAACAGAGGTCTAGGATTCGTTCCCACTAACACTGGCGATCCTTTCCTCATTCAATGTGAACTAGCACGCTTTTTCGTAAAATAAGACTTCATTTCTTTTTCAAGGATCGAACAGCTGATAATAATGATCTTTCTGGTGAGGGCATTGACAGCGGACTAAGACCGAAATCGACTTTTTGTCCTCCCACTCATTCTATACCTGATCAGGTTCGAACCTTTGAGAAAGCTGTCATCTCTGAAGTTGCAAATTTGAGCATAGACTCCAAGAAGCAGTATCATAATCTTCCTCTGCTTGAGAAGCAAGCTCTCGACTCCCTTTCGAGAAATTCTTCTATTACCATCAAGCCCGCTGACCAGGGAGGGGCCATTGTCATACTAAATACCTCTGACTATCGAGATGAATGCCTCCGGCAACTCACGGATGCTAGGTCGTATCGTTTACTGCCTATAGATCCAACTGATAGACTCACGAAGGAAATCAGTGAGTTAGTTGAGGAAGCCAAAATTGAAGGATGGGTGTCGACTCATGAAGCCAACTTTTTAGTAACCTCCCACCCTGTTATGCCTTACTTTTACGTGCTTCCGAAGGTGCACAAGCCTCAGCGTCCCCCTCCCGGGAGACCTATCATCTCGGGGATTGGTTCACTGTTAGAACCTCTCTCCACCTTCGTAGACCACTTCTTAACACCCCTAGTTAAAACAATGCCCACCTACCTTCAAGACACGAAGGATGTTTTACAATTATTACCAGGGATCGAGTTTGATACAGAGACGGATTTCCTTGTCAGTTTCGATGTGGAATCCCTCTATACCTGCATCCCCCAGTTGGAAACACTAGATGCGGTTAGGGCACTCCTTGACCAAAGACCAGAGGCTATGAGTACTCCGGTTCCCTTCATCTTGGAATGTGCCAGGCTGGCTATGACTGAAAAAAATTTCAGATTTGAAGATCAAATTTACCTACAAACATCGGGTACTTCGATGGGCAGTGTTTTTGCCCCCAGCTTGGCCAACCTCTATGTCCATCTCTTCGAACAGCACTGTGTATTTGTGGACGCCAATCCTTTCCGTATCCACATTGAGTGGAAACGCTATATAGATGATATTTTTGTCATTTGGAGAGACGATTTCACTACCCAACACTTTCCATGGTTGGCTCAATGCCCAAAACAACTACCTGAATTTCACAATGGATGCGAGTAAGACGAGTTTGCCGTTTTTAGATCTACGCATCTATTCATCATCTTTGGGTCTTGAAAGTGAACTGTATACCAAGCCCATGGCCAGAAATTCGTTACTGACCTTCGACAGCTTTCATCCTAAATCTCTACGTGAAGGGCTGCCATTTGGCCAGTTTCTGCGGCTGTGCAGAAACTGTTCTTCTACTGAAGACTTCAAAAAACATGCTTCTGTGCTTTCTCAAAACCTTAAAGCAAGGAAATATCCTAAGAGGTTAATACGCCAGTCATATAAAAGAGCTGCTAACAACAATCGCGATGCACTCATAGAGCCCCCGGTGCCTAAGCCTCCGCTCACCAGACTCACGTGCGTCAATACATTCAGTACACAATCTAATCAGATCCAAAAGATTGTACGGAGACACTGGCGTATCCTCAATGTGGGGCACACCAAGATACCCCCCCTCCTTTTTTCCTTCAAACGCCGTAAAAATTTACGTGATTGTCTTGTACACACACGACCTAGAGATGTCTCGGCACCAGTGAGCAATACACTCTGGAACTTGCCAGCCGTGCAGGGATATTACCCGTGCGGCACTTGCTCTGTATGCCCTCAGACCAGACACACCACTGAGGTAGACATCGGTACCTTGAGACCATGGAGGCAGATTAGACATACTAATTGCAACAGTGAGCGGGTAATCTATTTAATTACATGCCCTTGCTCGAAAAAGTATGTTGGAATGACAACACGTAAAATTAAACAGAGAATTATGGAACACAAGAGCACCATTAGGTGCAAAAAACAAGCAACACGACTGACCAGTCATTTCTTGGAAAACAATCACAGACCGGAAGACATGAGATGGACCATCCTTGAACAACCGCACCTACCTAAACAAGTTACTGATATCACCACATTCTTGTTTAAGAAAGAACAACGGTGGGTGTTTAAGCTACGTAGCCATGTAGATGGGCTTAATGACGATATTCCGTGGACTCTGATTTAGTTCCATCATTCCTAGGTCGGTCATTACTGGCTGTAGCTGACTGGATAGCTGGTATAATTTATTGAGTGTCTTGCAGTGATATAATAGCCCTGTGGGGACGTGCTTATTTTATATATCTCTGTCCATGATCTCCCTCTTTAATCGTTATGAGCACTTAGTCATTTGCTATTATTATAGAAGGTGGTATTTTAGTTTTCCATACACGATACTTGGCCGTCATAAACTACAATTTCCAGCCTTTTGTAGTTTTAATACGTGCCACGTTACGTGTTATTCATACGCTTTTTTAACACAGTTTCTGGCGAAAACAGCTACCGCCTTGTCAATGACCTTTTTTCCATAAACTGTAATGAGCAACGAGTTACTCGTTACTATGAAATAATGAGGCAGTCTCCAGATACGACATTGTGTTGATAGAAACTACATTTCCCAGCCCTGTGTAGTTTTAACACATATTGCGTCGCGTGTCATCCACATGCGACATACTTTACGCAGCTGGAGTCGGTTTTCAAATATTTGCTGACTGCTATTTAAACCTCCCACCTCGGCCGGAGGTCACCGCGAGTGACTCTCAGGATCCGGCCCGGGGTAACGACGGAGTAGGTAAGCATGAGTGTGACGGCTTGTGCAATGTCTTTTTTAGCAGCACGCTGTCAGCTGTAGCGCGTTGCTTTCCCTCACATTCTTCAATCACGATGCGGATGTTACTAGCGCTGGTCTGCATTTTGTGACTACGCTGTATCGTTGCATGGGTCTTAGATTAGGAGACCATTCCAGTGCTGCCATTTAGGCCACCTATTGTGCAGTGTTTGCAGTCACCATGCTTAACTCCATAGTTACAGTGTTCCGCTGTTTTGCTGCATGGGTTTTAGATAAGGAGACTGTTCCAGCGCTGCCATCTATGTTACCTAGTATGCTGTGTTTGTAATCATTACGCTCAACTCCATAATTATAGTGCTATTTTTATCCCTGCATAACCCTTTTTCTCAACGGTAGGCTCAGTTGGTCCTACAACGTCTAAATAGGCGGCAGGGTGCAATTTGCACAATACTGACAATTTTGGAAACATACTCACAGTGGTCGGGCAACACCAGCCCACCACTTTTTAACTTTTTTTTTATTCACATAGAGCTTTTCTTTCCAGCCACTATATACGAATTCCAATTTCTGTTTCCTTTCCTACAGGAGTACAAGACCTGTGATCACACAGTGACATTTACAGGTATATGGTTGTATCGTTCTTTTTGTAATTTTCACTTTTTTCACAGTGCAGTAGTTATATCTTGGTCCTGAAGAAAGCCTTCATTGGCTGAAACATGTAGACCGTATTTTTAGCGCGTTCGCACATTTATTTAGATCGCGCGTTTACTGCTTTTTAATCCTTGACAACACGAGATACCTTATAAATTTATTTTTCTCATGCTAGTCAATTTTAAATCACTTTGTACACTGCACCACTTTTTCACCACACTGTTTATGCTTCATCAATCCTTAGTGATTGCGTCTCTAAACTACTGATTAAAAACATCCGTGAGCTCCTCCTTTACATTTAGCAAGGAGTTGTAGCTCCTTGGTTGCAGTAGCCTGCAGCCGAGAGGAGATCCCAAATGATGAAGCATGCCACTTCGGTGGCTGATGGGAATCCGTCCTCTTAAATGAGACTCCTTTATTAGTATTTACTTTATCTAGTTTTGGCTGGTCAAACTCTCTGTCTATATATACATTACCTTAGATCCGCGGATTTTGTGTTGTTATTATATCTGGGGCAGAAACAAAATTCAGAGCTAATGTAACAGTATAAATTCAGTTCTGAGTTTGGATTTAAGGAGATACATTTTGTTCAAGTAGGAATTCTTTAGCTCTTTTTTGAAAGTAGAGTACAATGGAACCAGAAGAAGTACAATATTCTGGGTGTAAATCCTTGGAATAATTGAGTCAAAATGTGTTGCTGTTTAAAAATAGGAGTTTCCAAGTGCACGGTTTCAGAATTAAGTTTTTGCTCTTTTCTCCCCACAGATGATAGCACTTTTTTCCATTTAATATGGAAAGCCATTGAATAGGGCCCCAATTTCATGTCATTTTAAAGATGCACCCTAACACAAGTGGAAAGCCATTGGAAAGAGATGAGGATAGACGTGGTTACATTTAAGAAAACTGGAAATCAATTGAGCTGCAGCATGGAGAATGCACAAGATGGATTCACGCGCCCTTCGATAGTCCAATGGAAATCTAATCTACATAATTCCATGGGCATAGAGTTGTTTTTAAGTCAGTCTCTTGGATTCCTTTTTCTATGCACTTTAGAAGTCGTAAATGGTGGTAGGCCTTTTTTTTTTTACTATATCAAAATGCCGTGCTCCAGGTCCAACTGTTCCCATTTGGATTTAGGAGAACCATCCATGTACCTGACAATCAATGCTCAAAGGTTTTTCTGGTGTAGAAAGAAGTGTGTTGGAGTTGGTCCACCGTATCCAAAACTGCTGATATATAAAGTAGAGCTAAAAGGCTGGAGTGACTGGAATGAGTATCCATCATCTACAATGTGTAGCCTGGTGGTATGGGAGTGGCACTAAGGTCTGAAATCAGATTGGTAATCAATAGTTTGTTTCAGAGAGATGTTTTAGATCTTCTGGGTCTTCAGTAGTTTTTACAAGGGGTTTGTTTTAGCACGTTTTCGCAATAGTGGTGATTGCCAATATTTTTGGTATCATGCATTAAGATGGGTGGACGTTTTGATTGCCCATGCATTACAATATTTTGAAAATGATGGAGCGAAAAAAGAGGATTGGTAGATTATCTGACAAGTCCACCTTTATGAGGTTATCAACTTATATTTTGCTTTTCAAAGATATTCTGATGAAGAGAAAGTCACATTTTGAATGAGAAGATTTATTACAAAACTGAAAGAGAACATTGTCAAATAGGAAGGAAGCAAAGTGAATACTGGGGAGCTATTTTTGGTGTTACCATGGTGTGAGTTAAAATCTCACAGAAAGATAATATTTGTGGCATGAATCACCCGAGTGGTTATAAGCTCAATGCATTTATCTACAAGTATTCCTTGACACTTGTCAGGTGAAAGGAAATGTTTGGTCATTGAGAAGAAGGTGGAAAATTTGCGGTTATGCACAAGGCATTGGAAGAATGGGATGGTTGGTAGCTGATTTGTTTATAGGTAACATTATATTGGTAAATTAAGCCCTCACCAACATCTGCTATTCTGAGTAGGCCCAGGTTTATGATGAAATATCTGGGGGAAAAGGAGGTCACTGATAATTTGAGATCTTTTTTTTTTAGGTTTCTGTGAGCACTAGTGGTACAAGCTGTGGTGGTTTTCAATATTTTGAGCAATTGTGGGTCGGTAGTTATAGAGCAAGCAGTGCAGGGAGTCAGTGTTGCAGAAAGGATTGATGTCTGCTTCTAATTTCACACTGTTGAAGTCGTTTTCGTTTGCTTTTCTTTTAAAATATGTTGAGTTTGTGTTTCAAAGCAATGATAATATATGAATAGGTAAACCATAAGGGGCCAGAGTGGTCCCAGAGGTAGGTTTGACAAGAGGTTGTTTTGGAGTTGCATCTCGTCACAGGGAACATTGATTCAGAAGTTAATGAGATGATGCTGTATGATAAATGTTACATGGAAGGAAATGGGGCTGGTGATAGGGTATCTGATTCTTGAGCCACACAGCAGAAGGTGGGTGGTTTTTAAAAATCATTTGGGTGAGAAGTAGATCTGCTATGTGCAGAAATGATGTAGTGAATTTTTGAGGAGAGCTGCTGAATGATGGACTTCACATATATGAGAGGAGGCGATCTTTGAAAGAGGAGATACTACAAATGTTTGAGTAGCAGTAAGCAAAACTTTGGAGAGATGTGTTTTAAAAATCAAAGGGAAAAGTAGATTTCTAAACATAAGTGAACTTTGCAAGATGTACGGTCTCTACCCCAGGAGAAATATTACAGGTAGTATATTACTACTCTTTTCCAGGTGGCAATTAGAGCATTGGTATTTCATATTACTGTTAATTGTAACACATGATCACCATTCATAAATTTCACAGGTCACATCTGCAGAAAGTGTTAAAAATACCATCAGCTAAACCCTTTAATTTCTTACTATTTGCAACGCGTTCTTTCATTTAAGAGTTGTTAAATAGAGTGTAAATGCACAACAACAGAAAGATTATCACTGTGAGACATTACCACAGCAGTTAGAGGTTTGCTTAAAAAATTGGGAACTGACATGTGCTAAAAATGCTGCCATTTCATCAGCACACATTTATATTTGCCTTTTGCTGGAGTTAGACATGGTGGGAATTACCATGAAGTGTCATGGTAATAATGGAGAACGTGTAAACACAGTAAACTTGAAAAGTGTCTGTAACTAAACGTATCTGATTTTTACACCTTCAATAGCGTACCATTAAGTCCTAAATGAGAGTCTAAAACAAGGGTCTCCAACCTTAGTGAGAGCTACTTCTGATCAGTGAAAATCATTGTGAGCTACTGAAGGCCAAGCCACTCGAACAATGTTACCAGAAACCCTCATGCCCAGTTTCGTTGAATTGAAGCCTAATGCCCATAGAGCCAAAGACTATGGTTTGAACAAAATACTTTGACTAGGAGCACTAGGACAGTGCTGCCATGTGTGTTAGTGAGAGCATGGTCTTTGAGTTTCTATAAACATGTGTACGTATGAATGAGATATCTGTGTATGAGAGCCTGTGTGATATGTACTGGTGGCACAGGACATACCTTCAGCAATTTGTGGCACTGTTACATGTATAGCTGAGCAAATGTATTTGAACAATCCAATGAAGTTCAAACGTTATCATCCATTTTTTTATCCAATTTATACTATAAGTAATCATAAGTAATCCAAATGCTCATCTGACATTTTCATGCTCCACTCTTTACTACAGTTCAACGAGTGTCTGTACAGGCTTTACTATTGACACATAGAGGTTCAAAATTCCTCATAATCCAACGTGGGGACTGTAGTCCTAATGCATTTCAGGCATGAACTGCCCTTCCTCAGGGGTAACTCTGATGAAAGAATCAGAATAAGAATCAAGTGTTACCAGTATAAACCGTAAATGATTTTATAAACCTACAACTGTGTGCAAATGTTGTGCCCCCACGTTAATACACAATGCTACAGTCAGTGTAGCCCATACTATTAAAACAAGCTCTCCCCCAACAATGAATTCATGAAAATCAAAAGCTGTATCCCCATGCTTATAATCAATGCTATATGCATGTCCTCTGTGCTACATGTGCGTGATCTCTCACCTTCAAGTAAACCAAAATGTGAGCATGCAGTGAAACTCCGCTGTGAATCTTAACTGTGCAACCAAACAAACATCTTTTTAAATGCGCCAAAACCTCAAAAATTCAACATACCTCCACCAAATGGATAAACCACACATTCCAAACCGTCCGTGAGTGCACAAATGAAATCACCACAAGTGTATCGGATATTTGTGAATAGTGTCGCATGATAAAACAATATCACATGACATGGCATTCAGTAAAATTATAAACAAAATACTCTAAATATCGTGCTCCCTACAACACTGACATTAAACCACAAGTGAAACAAATTGCTAAACAGTACCATCCCATTTAAAAATGCACAGAGCATTCAATATATATGCTGTGGAACTGAAACCATGCTAAATTAATAAAAATATACAAATGCAAATAAATAGCAACGTACACAATTGTAAGAGAATATTGCTGGAAAATTAAAACGCAACAGTAAAATCTGCTGATGTTCTCAATACATTGAAATTTGACCAAAAAGTGAACCTCAAGTAGCCTGTATCCATTTGACTTGTGTTTTGATGAAAAGAAACCCTATTATACATAGATCTCCAATGGGGCATTGGGGGGGCGGCCGACCGTAAGGGAGGCTCGCACCCCCGAGGTTTTTTGAGCCGTGAACAGTCCAGAGGCAATTGGGCTCGCTTTGGGCTCTGTTTGGGCTCTGTTTGGGCTGGCAGGTGGGCAGGGGGTTTATAACCGGCCAATTCAGGCGCCGTGGCACCATTTTGGGAAGGTGACACAGCAGCCGGCCTCAGCTTAGGGATAGTTTTTCCGTTTTAGTGGCCTGTTAGCTCAGTTGCTTACAGTGTGGTGCTATACTAACACCAAGGTTGCGGGTTTCAATCCCCATACAGGTAGAATATTTAAGCAGGCAGGAGACGTACCGAGACAGTCAACATGCAGGGTGCCGAGCAGTAAGTGCAGGATTCCATGCGGCTCTTGGCGAAGGCCGGCCGCATGGACCTTTTAAAGACACCGGAGACAGTGCAGCCACTGCGAAGTGTGGCTGGGGGTGTGGCCACGGCAGTTTGGGCATGTTCCACGCTGTGCCAGATCGCTGTCAGGGCAAAGAAAAGAAAGGCATGTGAGAGGAGCCGGGGCCGCAGGACAAGAGTGGCCCCAGGCAAAAGAGGAGGAGGACTGGGTGGGGCGCAGCTTGGCGTTCGGCGCTGGAGTTTGAGCAGGGGAAGGGCAGGGCCACACGGGGTACGAAACTACATGACGGCCCAGCGGCCATGAGCCAATCTGCAGGAGCAGGTAGGGGAGGTTTCGTAAGGTCAGAGTGGGGGGGAACAGGAGGATGATGAAGATGTGGAGACCGGTTTTCGGGGCGGCCCAGGTACAGGGGGATATTGGCGGTGGTGTCTGACCCCATTACAGGCAGGGAAAGTTAGGGATACTAACCCAGGTTTGCCGTACCTTGCCTTTTATTTACAGGAACAACAGGTGCAGGAGGCACAAAACCTGGGTGAGTCCCATGCAGCTCCACGTTACAGGGTGAAGAGATGTCAGGGTCTAGGGCGGCCAGCCAGACTACGGCAAGGGACAGTGGTAACATGCCTAAGCAGGGGTCTGAGAAGGCCATAGTGGGTCGATGCGGTCTCTGGGTCAGCGGGGAGATGGCCTAATCATAGAATAGAGGCGCACTCTGAGAAACAATAATAATCAACGTTAATGTGTCTAAACCAAGGGTGCAACATTACCTGTGTGTGTTGACATCACACACTCATGAAACGGATAAACTAACAGGATGGTCCCTGTTTGTAGTGTGCACTGTTCCTATTGAACAAAACGTTCTATAATCTAAAACTCTATTCTTTGTCTTAACAAATCGTGCAGAAGCGATATCTTCTTGTATTTATTTTATATTCATTTTTTCAAAGACTTAGTATTCAACAGAAATCATATGACGTAATACAATTCTTACGTTCATCCATATAAAGTTACACACCCATCTGCCAAAAACAATGGGTTACTATGACAAAACAAATTCTTTTATCAAAAACAGTTCATATAATACAATACAATTTCTAAGTTCAATAAATTCTTGCATATTAGTTCACAAATTCATCAGTGCGTATCTGTCTCATGGCCCATAGATGTCACAAGGCCCGTAGCCCGATGCATTTCGGGACTCGCAGGTCCCTTCTTCAGGGGCAATGTTCTGTAAACAGAGGAATAATCGTCATGTGTATTACATATAATACATTATACTGGGACGAACTGATTAAATGTGCGGAGAGTCCCATGTCCAGCTTAGCAAAAAAGAAAAAGGGAAAAAGAAAGAAAAAGAAAAAAAGAGTCCACTGTGCTCTATATGAATCAATTAAGAAATAAGACACTTAACCATACTGTGTCACCCTAAAAACCCTGCTGTGCCGAAACCATGAAAAAATGTGATATCCCAACGACGGTATTAATCACAAAACTGGTGCATAGTCAAATGATATCAGTGACCAACCATGGAATATATTACCGTGAAGTTAATATATAATATCCAAACCTAGAGGATGATAAGTAACGCCAAGCGGTTCTGCCAGTCAATATCGATGAATTGGAATCTGCAGTGTGAGTAATACGAGTAGGTAAACATATGGTTAACGCTATTGAACATCAGCCTGCAACAACTATCGCGTACACCCTGCTGCAGTGCCAGAAACTGAATAACATCGAAGTATCTTTACATCCAAATTCGTAAACAGACAAATTAATACATCCAAGAAACACGACATATCATCCTGCAACAATATCGTTACCCGAGGCAGCATCCAAGTATCTAAATGACCAATCTTATATCAGGACAAGTTAATGCGCGCAAAAAATACAGCGTAATATCCTGAAGTTCACTCACCTAGGAGAAAGATACAGCATTCGTACCGTAAAATAAAGCAGTGACTCAAAGGATATGAGTCCCGTATCTTAACCAAAACACAGTAGCTGAAAAAACACAACAAACATCCGTTGTACGTCAGCGTCTTGTCTATAAAAACCAACAACGATAAATATTGGGGAATATAAGTCTAGCTGCAGTTTTTACCTACTGTAATGATGAAGACCTTATGGCAAGGAGGTAAGACTCGAGTGTAGCAGCCTGGAGCTCGAAAGACTAAGAGTGGCGTCTAGTCTGATCGCCATTTATGTCATAAAGATAGAAACAGGACTAAACTACGACCCACGCGGGCAGAGAGAGTATGGGAATAGAAGTTGAACTCGGGATGCCTGAAACGTGCGGCAAGCTGTCATGCCCCCTGTGCATGAGAAAATAAACAAAACTAAAATGTGAATCCTTTAAAGATACATTTAAAGATGCAAACTCATTGCGTGATTGTTAGATTTGGGGGTCTCTAGTTGGCAGAGGTAGGTACCTTTGTCCAAATAGGGACCCTTGAGTCTAGTCAGGGAAAGTAGGTACACTTCTAAAATAACCCCTGCTCACCCTCTTGGTAGCTTGGCACGAGCAGACAGGCTTAGTTCAGAGGCAGTGTGTAAAGCATTTGTGAACACATACAGTAATCAAGTGACAACACTACAAATGGACACCACAGGTTATATATTTATAAAATAGGTATATTTTATATAGATTTATCACAAGACCATAAACGACAAAAATAATCCACAATACTGTTAAGAATACTTAGTTCTCATCAAAAGGCTTAATTCAAGGTTCTGTGCGAGTCGGTAGCCTCCTCCGGCTACGGCGATGTCGAGAACAAACAGAGTCTAACAAATCCAGCTGACCGCGTCGAGACGGGCCAACACAGCGTGAGACAGACTCGGTCACAGTACCTTTTACTTGAAGCGGCAGGCACGGGCGTGCGAGCCGGATGGCTGTTCGTCGCGGTCGCGATGCAAAAATGGAAGCGTTGCAGGACGCGTTGTCCCTCGATGCGGTGCAGGCAGCGGCTCGTTGACGTCGTCGAGACGGAGTCGGTGAGCCCAGGGCCGTGCGTTGCAGGGCGAGACGGTGCTTCGATGCGGTGCTGCCAGGTTGCGGTGCGGCGACGGAGCCGGTTTCAGGAGCTGGCGTCGATCAGTCCGGACAGCGGTGCGAGTCGGGCGGTGCGTCGCAAAGCGTGCGGCGGTGCCCAACTCCGGTGCGGTCACAGGACTCGAACTCAGCAGCAGTGACCGTGTCGGTCGGACCAGTTCGATTCGGCGTAGCGAGCGTTGCAGGGCAGCGTTGTCCCTCGATGCGGTGCAGGCAGCGGCTCGTTGACGGAGTCGGTGAGACCAGGGCCGTGCGTTGCAGGGCGAGACGGTGCTTCGATGCGGTGCTTACAGGACACCGAGTCGGTCGTAGAGTCGGTCACAGCTCCCTACCTCTGCAGCCACTGAAACAGAGTTTCCAGCAGCAATTCACAAAGGGGGTGAAGTCCAATGGTCCTGGGACTTCGGTCAGGGGGCAAGCTCTCTTCCAAGCCCTTGGAGATCCTTCACAAGTTGATGAAAGTCACAGCAAAGCAAAAGTTCCTTTCTCCTTTCTTTGGCAGTCAGGCAAACCACTGCAGGCCAATCCCCCAAGCAGCACTTCAGCTTAGGGATAGTCTCTCCTCAGTTTCTTCTTGGTTCCGCTCCTCAGCAAAGGTTTCTTCTTGTTCCCAAAAGTTATCTAATTTTCCTGGGGTCTGGGTGCCCCTCTTATACCCTGATTCTCTTTGTTCTCTGGAGGCAGAGAGGCCTCTGCCTAGTCCAAAACCAGTTCTGGTCAGTCCTGGAGCACTTTGTTTTTCTGACTCCTTCTTTCCTTTCAGAATGTGGGGCAGAGTGCTCAGCCGCCTGGCAGGAGGTGGAGCCAGCATTGTGGAAGGCAGGCACAGCCCTATTCAGACCCAGGTGCAACTCCTCCCTCCACTCTGGATGCAGATCTTTCTATTCAGCCCTGGGCTGACTCACCCCTGTCTCCTGTAGCCACCCCCAGCCCCTGTCACTCAATCTCCAGACAAGGAATACACAACCTAGCAGAGGCAGGCTTGGATAGTTAGGCAAGAAAATACCCACTTTCTAAAAGTGGTATTTTTCAAACACAGAATGTTAAAACCAACTTTACTAAAAGATGTATTTTATCATCCTGAGTTCAGGCATACTAAATTCGTTTTTCTACCATGTTCCCTGGGTCAGTTCTGACTATAAGGTGTAATAGTCAGTCTGCCCATTCTGGCCTATGGGGAGCAGGTAGCCTTGCAATAGTGAAAAACGAAAATGGCTGTAATTCACTATTAGGACATGCCACACACACCAGGGCATGTCCTACCTTATACTTACAATGCACCTTGCCCTAGGGCCTACTTTAGGGGTGACCAACATGCAGTAAAGGGAAGGTTTAGGGACTGGTAAGTGGGTGTACTCACCAAGTCGACATGGCAGCCCTAGGCTGCACACAGGCTCTGCGATGGCAGGCCTGAGACATATTTACAAGCCGCTTCTGTGGGTGGCACAACCAGTGCTGCAAGCCCACCAGCGGCATTGGATTTACAAGCCCTGGGCACACTGAGTGCACTGTACTAGGGACTGACAAGTAAACCAATCATCCAATCATGGAGTCACTAATACATACAGCTATTCACCATAGGGAGCACTTGCACTTTGGCACTGATTAGCAGCGGCAAAGTGCCCATGAACATCTAGTCCAGCAAAAACATATCGGCAACAGTGGAGGCATTACGAAAAAATGGAAGGGAGACCCACGCCAAGGATGCCAGATCTAACACGTGTCCCCTCCAGCTGAAATGTGGGAGAACTATCCTACCCCTAGGGAGTTCTCATCGCTAAGGCGGAAAAATCTGGACAGTCCATCAGCATTGGCGTGTTCTGTACCAGGGCGGTGTTCCACCGTAAAGTCCATCCCCTGTAGGGAAATGGACCACCTCAACAGCTTTGGATTCTCACCCCTCATCTGCATCAACCATCTGAGGGGCCTGTGGTCTGTCTGAACCCGGAAGTGAGTCCCAAACAGGTATGGTCTCAGCTTCTTCAGTGCCCAGACCACAGCAAATGCCTCCCGCTCAATAGCACTCCATCTCTGTTCCCGGGGAAGTAACCTCCTACTGAGGAAGGCTACAGGTTGGTCTAGGCCCTCCTCATTGATCTGTGATAGAACAGCCCCTACACCATGCTCTGAAGCGTCCGTCTGAACAATAAACTCATTGGAGAAGTTGGGCGCCTGGAGCACAGGCGCCGTGCACATGGCAGTCTTCAAGGTGTCAAAAGCTTTCTGACAGGCGTCAGTCCAAATCACTTTCCTGGGCTGCTTCTTGGAAGTCAGCTCGGTCAAGGGGGCAACAATGCTGCCATACCCCTTGACGAATCTCCGGTAATACCCGGTGAGTCCTAGGAAGGCTCTCACCTATGTCTGGGTCTTGGGGGCCTCCCAAGCCAGAATGGTATCAATTTTCGGTTGGAGGGGCGCCACCTGGCCTCTCCCAACCTGGTGTCCCAAGTACACCACAGAACCCTGCCCAATCTGGCACTTACTCGCCTTGATTGTGAGGCCTGCCCTCCGCAGCGCCATCAACACTTCCCAGAGGTGGCGCAGATGTTCTTCCCAACTGGCACTGAACACTGCGATGTCATCCAGGTAGGCGGCACTGAAATCCTCCAGTCCAACCAACACCTGGTTGACCAACCTCTGAAAGGTGGCAGGGGCATTCTTCATCCCAAAGGGCATCACCCGGAACTGGTAGTGCCCATCTGGTGTGGAGAATGCTGACCTCTCTTGCCCCATCAGTCAAGGCGATCTGCCAGTATCCAGACGTTAAGTCAAACGTGCTGAGGTACCGCGCAGCCCTAACCGATCTATAGAGCTCATCAGCTCTGGGGATGGGGTGGGCGTCAGTCCTGGTGACGGAATTGAGTCCCCTGTAGTCCACACAGAACCGGAGTTCTGGTGTGGCACCAGCGCGGCAGCCTTTGGAACCAAGACCACTGGGCTGGCCCAAGGGCTGTTAGAGGACTCAATCACCCCTAGCGCAAACATCTTGGAGACCTCCTCCTTGATGCAGGCTCTGACCCTGTCAGTCACCCTGTAAGCCTTGTGCTTCACAGGAAGACTGTCCCCAGTGTCTACATCATGGACCGCACCAATGAGTGACACTGGGAACCAGGGAGAACAGGTCAGGGAACTGTCCCAACAGTTGGCGACAGTCACCCTGCTGCTCAGGTGTCAGGGAGGTAGAGAGGTTTACTCCTCCACTGATCCACCTTGCTCTCGGGCTGACAGGAGGTCAGGAAGAGGCTCGGTCTCCTCCTCCATTCCATCATCTGTAGCTAAGAGCATGCCCACTTGGGACCTCTCCAAGTGGGGCTTCAGGCGGTTCACATGCAGGACCCGCAAGGGGTTCCTGGGAGACTGCAAGTCCACCAAATAGGTAACTGGACTCTTGCGCTCCACCACTGTAAAGGGCCGGTCCACCTGTCCTGGAGCGCACAAGGCTCCACAGGGGCCATGACCCACACTTTCTGACCAGGCTGAAGCTCTACCAGAGTGGCATTCTGGTCGTACCACCGCTTCATCTCCTCCTGGCTGGCTTCCAGATTTGCCTCAGCAAGTTCTCTGAAACGCCTAGTCTGGTTCCTGAAGGCCAGCATGTAACTGTATACATCCTGGGGAGGTTTCCTGGGAGATTGCTCCCAGCCTTCCTTGACCAAACTCAGAGGTCCTCGCACCGGGTGTCCATAGAGGAGCTCAAAGGGACTGAACCCTAGAGACTTCTGTGGCACCTCCCGGTATGCAAACAACAGGCATGGTAAGAGGACGTCCCATTTACGCCTCATGGGTTCTTCCAGACCCATAATCATGCCCTTGAGGGTCCGGTTGATTCTCTCAACCAGCCCATTTCCTTGAGGGTGGTAAGAGTGGTGAACTTGTAAGTTACACCACACTCCTGCCACAGGGACTTCATGTACTTGGACACGAAGTTGGTACCTCTGTCAGACACCACCTCTTGAGGGAATCCCACTCGTGAGAAAATTCCCATCAGTGCCCGTCCCACCACGGGGGCCGTCACTGTCCTCAGTGGGATGGCTTCAGGGTACCGGGTGGCATGGTCCACCAAGACCAGGATAAACCTGTTGCCCATGGCTGTCTTGGGGTCCAGTGGCCCCACAATGTCAATACCCACCCGTTCAAAGGGGTGCTGACCACAGGGAATGGCTGGAGAGGAGCCTTGTGCTTCCTCCACTCTTTCCACTTGCCTGGCAAGTCTGGCATGTCCTGCAGTGAGTGGCGGCACTCCTGCGCATCTGGGGCCAATAGAAATGGGTAACAAGCCTGTCAAAGGTCTTGTCCTGCCCCAGATGTCCTGCTAACGGTACATCATGAGCCAACCCCAGTAGGAAGGCTCTGAAGCGCTGGGGTACCACCAGCACACGGGCTGACCCAGGCTCAGCAACCTTAGGCTCTGAATACAGGAGACATTCTCCCAGTAAACCCAATGTGATCCAGACTGATCACCTGCTGCCTGGGATGTGACCTGTTGCCTCAGACCCACGAGAGAGGGGCATGCGTTCTGCTCCTCGCAGAACTCTTCCCTGGAGGGTCCTCCTTCTTGCTGCCAATGGGTCAGCTCAGGTAGGTCCCTTCAGCTACCTGTTCCCCTGTAGGCTCCAGGGCATCCCCCTCAGGGTCTGCCTCCTCCTGGACCGTGGGAACTTTGGGGGCCGGTTTCCCGCGCCCCCTGCCTCCTCTCTCTTCGGCAGGCACCTGGGCCTCCCTCTCAGGCTCCAGGTCCTCTTGAACACCTTTAGCTGCCATTGACCGGGTGGTCACACATGCCCAATCAGGCAAGCCCAACATTTCTAAATGCGCACTCCGCTCCACCTTAGCCCAAGGTGAGCTCTCCAAATCGTTCCCTAACAAACAGTCAACAGGCATGGCTGGCCTCACAGCTACTTGAAGAGTACCCGAGACCCCCCACTCAAAGGGAACCTGAGCCACCTTGCAGTGACTCTGTGTTGTCAGCGGCAACAACCGGATAGAATGCATCAGGGACAACCTGCTCCTTAGACACCAGGTGACACTTGACAGCTGTCACACTGGCTCCTGTGTCTCTCAGAGCCTCCACCCTATGGCCATTGATGGTCACCCACTGCCTGTATTTCTTAGTGTTCTCAGGCAGCGGGGTCCTAGGGACCATCTCAGAGTCTCCTAATGAGACAAGGGAAAACACTGTGGGATCCCCCCACCTTGGGCACCCAACTCCTCCCCCAGGGCTACACTAGCCAACTGCCGGGGACTGCACTGGTGGGTGCTGGTTTTCCATGCAAAGGGCAACGAGGATCGTTTGCCTTGTGGCCAGGGGCGCCACACTTGTAACATACCAGTGGTCCCTGGTGAACAGGGGAGCCTGTCAGGGCCACTGGCTTCTTCTCAGGGGAGGCTGGGAACCTTTCCCTTGGTTCCCTTGGGGTTTACTTTGGGGCCCTTTATGGAACTCCTTCTGTTTACCCTTGTCCCCCCCACTCTTCTGCTGGGGACCCTGCCCACCCTTGGCGGAGTCTCCCACGTGACCCTTGTGGACCCAGGTACTCACCCAGCGGTCCGACTCCTCAGCAAGCTGCCTAGGGTTAGTCAGCTTACTATCAATCAGGTGCTGGCGTAGCTCAGGAAAACAATTACCGGACAAGTGCTCCCAGGCAATCAAATCAAAGAGCGCCTGAAAATCAGTCGCTTTGCTACCCTTTACCCAACCATCCAAGGCTCTGCAAAAGAAGGTCACATATTCAACCCAGGTACTGCTTTCAATCTTACTACAGTTCCTGAACCTTTGCCTATAAAGCTCAGGGGTCAAACCATACCTAGTCATTAAGGCATCCTTCATGTGGCTGTACGAATTATAGACTTCAGAGGGCAAATCCAACAAGGTATCCCGCCCTTCACTGAGGAACCGTCCCCACAACCCCGCTCCCCAATCCTTCTCAGGGACCCGGTGGGAAGACATGGCTACCTCATAGGCTTTGAACCACTGCCCTATGTCATCATTTTTAAAAATTCCTTAACCACATCTTTTGGAATATACACCCTAGCTTCAACAGGCACAGGCGGTGCACTGCCACCAGAGGGAGTAATCTCTAAGCTCTTGGCCTTCAATTCCAACTCCCTCAAAACTTTCTCATGTTCAAACTGCATTTTCTTTTCCTCTAGGGCCAATTTCCTAGTTTGCATTTGGAATTCTAACTGCCCATTCAGCTTGAGCTTGGTCCGCTCCATTTCGTGCATCCTACTCTCTTTCCTGTCCTCCAACTCCTCTGGAGACAGTCCTCTGGCAGAAACACTGCTACCTACTGGGGAAGGTGGTCTTTTATCCCCTAGACCCAATAGCCCCTCCAGCTGCCCTTCTGCATTCTCAGCCCCCTCCACAGGGGCACTCCTTGATTCGACCCAGGCCCTCAGCGCCTTTTGAAGGTCCTCCTTCCTGGAGAGTCCGGTCATGGACACTTTAAACTTTTGCAGAATTGCCTGAGCTGTTTGAGGGTGTAGCATTCTAGCCTCTCTTCTTCCCAATCACACTCAACAGAGGCTACTGATGCTGGTTTCTCCATAGTGACTGAACTTGGCATTTGCAAAAATAGGAAATTCCAGAAAAAATGCTATAAAAGTATGTGGTTGCGTTTTGGTCTGCACTGACTAAGTAGTGTTCACCAATCACTGTACATGAGTCACAAATGCAAGTCCAGAATCCTCACCGCTGACCACCAATGTTAGATTTGGGGGTCTCTAGTTGGCAGAGGTAGGTACCTTTGTCCAAATAGGGACCCTTGAGTCTAGTCAGGGAAAGTAGGTACACTTCTAAAATAACCCCTGCTCACCCTCTTGGTAGCTTGGCACGAGCAGACAGGCTTAGTTCAGAGGCAGTGTGTAAAGCATTTGTGAACACATACAGTAATCAAGTGACAACACTACAAATGGACACCTGTCAGGACTCACGGGAGGTTTCCTCCTTCTAACTGTATGCTGGCTACCATTTTCCCCCTACAAACTTACCAAAAGTCAGATAATCCCTCAAGCTGGAGTGCTTGTTGGCACCGATGGAACTCCAAGATGGCTGCCAACATGCACATACTGCGACAGCACACCACTGTTAGCAGTCTAGTCTTTTAGGCTTCATGACATCAGGTGAAGTGTGCTTCAACATTCCACTGTGCACTTCACTGAAGAAATAATTTGAAGAGCACCTGTTTTCCCAGCGTCGTGGAAGTCAGTTAGGGTAGTTGCGATAAAATCGGGGTTAGCTTCAGTCGGAACTACATTCCCTCACTAATCAGGTTAGTGTTAAACTTGTAGCTAATATAAAACATTCTGTGAGAAAAGGTTATTGTGTCAGAGGTAAATTTCTATTTAAAGAGAAAAAAGGAAACAAGTCAGAATATATTTTCCTTCGTTTGAAAACTGGAAATACTTTTTTCAGTAATTGCTTTCCTTAGCTGAGAAGATTAAATAAAAAGCTTTTTGAATCAGCTGTCTTTTTCAGCTGTTCCAGAATCTGTCAGACGCAGGCGTGACCTTTCAACACGCAGTGTCTTCTTAGACTGAAACTTGTTCACTCTTCTGAGAATTAATTAAAAGGTGAAGTAACATTTAACCTAAGTTCTGAAGCATTGTTTAAAAAACTAATTAAAGACAGAAAACCAGTCATCCTACTACAGAAACCCCAGTTCAAGGCCCACTCCAGTCTCTTAACAGTGAGTTAATAGAAAGAAAGAGAAACCCAAATAATACATAAATTAGGAATACAGAAATAAATACTTACCTTATCTTTCTTACATTAAGGAATAGCAGGATCAAGTGCAGATTGTACCTGAGAACGAAAAGGAAAAGAGATCTGAGTGAAGACTTCTCATACAACCTAGCAAACAATACATGAGAAGTAGAAGAGAAGTAAGCTTCAGTAAACATTCTGGTAAGATAAGTTATTTATACACCATAGAAAAAACAGTAAGTTAAAAGGCACAATAAATAAAGGTTTTTACATGTTAATGTTGCAGTCCAGTAAGAAGAAGAAGACGTAGCTGAACAGGCAGAATATTGGAGCAGTCTCTTCTCTGTCCCCAACCCCTTTTCCCCCTTAGAACTTACCTGCAATGGAATACTAAAAGACCTAGCAGGGTTGGTTCTGGAGAAGGGTATTGGGACCTAGCGTCATTCTGCTCCTGTGTGGTTCAGACAGCAAAAGGGATTTAGACCCTGACAGAGTGAAGTGCCCACGTTGGTACAAGCACCTGAGCAGAATGGCAGAAGGACTTGATTTAAAAAATTTGGGCGAGATTTTGAGTAATATACAAAGGGACTTGGAGGCAGTCAGAGAGGAAAATAAAATACTAAGACAGGAGATAATAACCTTTAAAGCGGGAACACCAGCTTTGGGATCTAGGCCAAGCACCGCATCCTTTGAAACCCAGAGTCCTAACATCAGCACTTCATCCTTTGCCCCCACACAAGTAATCCACTCATTATCCCCAGTAATTCCTCTTGCCCCTCCAGAGCGATTTAATGGAGACCCGCAGAAAGCGCAAATTTTTTGACCCAATGCTCTCTGCATTTTATGTGCCGTCCAACGATCTTCCCCGATGCTCAATCCCGAGTGGCGTTTATCTTGTCCTACCTTAGTGGGGACGCCGCCTCATGGTCCATGCCACTAGTAACCAAGGATGACCCAATTTTGTACAGTTTAGATGACTTCAAGAAGGAATTTCTCCGAATTTTTGATAGAAGAACAGCATCTCAAGCTTCAGACAACGAACTGTTGGAATTAAAGCAAGGAAACCGAGAACTCGTGTCTTACCTAGCCCAATTTAATAAACTAGTGGTCGAGACCAACTGGCCCGAGGATAAAAGAGCAGCAGTATTCTATAGAGGATTGCGAGAGGAATTGAAGGACGCTCTATCTCAAATCCCTAATCGACCCACCGACATCTCTGCCTTAGTGGATTTAACCTTAGAGATCGATTATCG
This sequence comes from Calotriton arnoldi, assembly GCA_963921515.1. NCBI lineage: Eukaryota > Metazoa > Chordata > Amphibia > Caudata > Salamandridae > Calotriton > Calotriton arnoldi. The sequence continues at coordinate 662,835 of CAWUFW010005013.1, forward strand.
GCAAAGTGAGCGGAAAGGAGAACGGCGGAAGGAGCTTAGACCAAGTGTTCCTCGTTTTGACCGTGTCAAAACAGAATCCACACGGACAGTAGAGAGTTCTTCGGGAATTGAACCCATGCAAATCGGTGTAGTCAGAGGTCCACTCTCTAAAGAAGAAAAAAGAAAAGAGAAGGCTGAACAAACTGTGCCTATATTGTGGAAGAAGTGGACATTTTGTCAAGAATTGCTTAAAAAGACCAAAGTTGCCTGCTAAGGAGAAGGAAAACTAGAGGCACCACAGGTAAGGGAGTTGGACCTGTGGATGCGAATGGAAAAACGACTCCAACAAATCACCAATTGGCAAACACACTACAAGTCTCCTCTCCCCATTTGGTTATGACTGTGACCTTAAGGTTTAGAGATGTGGTTTTGACAGGAATCATCGTCATGGTAGATTCTGGGGCAACAGGTAATTTCTCCGACCACAAATTCGCTAGCCTGATCGGTTTACAAGCTATCAAGAAGGAGAAAAGTGAGAAGGTCAGAGCGGTGGATGGTACGGATTTAACTTCAGGGCCCATAACCAGTCACACTGAATTGGTACACATGACTACTGTCGAAGGACACCAAGAGACCTTGCAATTTAATTTAATAGACGCCCCCAATTTCAACTGATTCTAGGTCTACCATGGCTAACGGAACACAACCCGTTAATTGATTGGGGAGCCCGAACTATTCAATTAAATTCAGACTACTGCACCAAAAATTGTTTCGACGACCAGACACATTCTTCTGTAATCTGCGCTGCCACCCAATTGTGTGAAGGTGGAGGTTCGGTATGTGCGATCCAAACTACCATGATACCAGATGAATACCAAGACTTTGCAGACGTCTTTGATGAGAAAAAGGCAGAGACGTTACCCCCCACAGGCCCTATGACTGCAAAATTGATCTAGAACCAGGGGCTAATCTACCATGCAGCAGAGTTTACGCATTAACGGAGAAGGAAAACATCCATTTGAAGGAATACCTAGCTAAGAATCTGGAGAACGGATTTATCCGACCGTCGCAGTCCCCTGTCTCTTCCCCACTTTTTTCGTGCCGAAAAAAGGGGAGATCTCAGGACTTGTATTGACTTTAGAGCGATTAACAGGATAACTGTGAAGAATCGTTATCCATTGCCTCTCATTTCAGTACTAATTGATCAAGTGAAGGAAGCAAAGATATACACTCGCCTAGACCTACGAGGAGCGTACCACTTGATTAGACTCCGGGAAGGCGACGAGTGGAAGACTGCGTTCAGGACCAAATTTGGCCTTTATGAGTATCTTGTGATGCCATATGGTCTCTGTAACGCACCAGCGGCCTTCCAGTACTTTATCAATGATGTTTTAAGTGAATTCATTGACCGATGCGCTATAGTATACATAGATGACATCCTGATTTATTCCAACACGGTTGAAGAACATCACAACCAGGTCAGAGCAGTTTTACAACGTCTACGAGAGAACTCTCTATACGTTAAATTGGAGAAATGCCTCTTCAACACAGATACAGTAGAATTCCTAGGTTTTGTGTTATCACCTGCAGGAGTTCGAATGGATGAGCAAAAAGTGAAGGCGATAACAGACTGGAAATCTCCTACCAGTATCAAAGAGGTTCAAAGCTTTATCGGATTCTCTAATTTTTACAGACGATTCATTAATGGATTCTCCAATAAGATACTTCCGCTGACTCGTCTTCTGAAGAAAGGAGTTCCGTTCCAATGGTCAGAAGAAGCAGAAGAAGCTTTTCAGTTGATGAAGGACAGTTTCACCACAGCACCGGTGCTGCTTCATGCAGATCCCTCTGAGCCTTTTTATTTGGAGACAGACGCATCGGACCTAGCCATCGGGGGAATACTTTCTCAGAGGCACAAGGACACGGGACAGTTACACCCGGTGGCATATCGGTCCCGCAAACTCAACCCTGCGGAATGCAACTATACGATTACAGAAAAAGAACTCTTGGCAATCAAAGATGCCTTCAAAGATTGGAGGCATTACTTAATGGGGGCAAAACACACTGTAACGGTGTTTACGGACCACCGCAACCTAAAATTTTTGCGATCTGCTCGAACTCTCACACCACGTCAGCTGCGTTGGTCTCTTTACTTCGCGGACTTTGATTTTGTTATCACTTTTCGTCCCGGATCCAAGAATGGAAAGGCTGATGTCCTCTCTAGACTCGACACAGAAAATCAAACTTCAGTCATTGAAAACCAGCAAATCATACCTGATGGAAAATTCATTGGAACTATCTCCTTAGAACCTTTTGAACATCACGTTCGAAATTTGATGACCGACCTTGAAATGGAGAACTGGGCCACAGAAGATCCACAACGTTTCATTCGCAATGGCCTCCCCTATTTAGGTACCACCCTGTATTTACCCACCAAGGAGCTTCAGCTGAAGGCAATGCAGGAATGTCACGACAACCCTCTGGCTGGCCACAAAGGTGTTGTGAAAACCGAAGAATTACTCAAACGTCGTTTCTGGTGGCCATACATGTGCCGAGACGTCCGTCAATATGTGTTAGGCTGTGAAATTTGTGCACGGGGAAAATCGGACAGACAAGCTCCTAAAGGTCTCCTACAACCCATGCCAACCCCCCATATCCTTGGCACACAGTCTCCTTAGATTTGATTGTTGATCTACCTTCTTCCCATGGGTATGATACCATTCTTGTAGTTGTCGACACTTTTAGTAAGATGGCACATTATATACCCTTCAAAGGTACACCCACTGCTAAACAATTGTCCCAACTTTTCAATCAACATGTTATTCGCCTTCATGGGATTCCTAGGGTCCTCGTTTCAGACAGGGGCTCTCAGTTCCTATCACGATTTTGGAAGGCTTACATCAAAGGCCTTAATATTGACCATCGTTATTCCACCAGTTTTCACCCAGAAACTGATGGTCAGACTGAACGCATTAACCAAGACCTAGAACAACACCTCAGACTTTATTTGTTAGATGAGGAGGGTGACTGGCCTGACCACTTATGGACTGCGGAGTATGCTCACAATAATGCTCTAAATGTATCCACTGGCCACTCCCCTTTCTTTATAAACTCAGGCAGACATCCCAATTCTCATGCTAATTTTGATGATATTAATGTTCCTGCTGTTCAAGATATTGCCCGACAGTTAACTAAAATTCATCACTCAGTAACCCAGAATTTGTCGATCGCGAAGGATCGTTACAAACACTTCGCTGACCGAAAACGTAAAAAAGAACCTGAGCTTCATGTAGGAGACTTAGTCTGGTTGAGTACAAAAATCTCAGACTCAAAGGTCCCCGTAAATTTCAGCCTCGTTTTATGGGTCCTTATCCAATTGAGAAGGTCATAAATCCAGTCACTTATCAACTATCTCTTCCTGGTTCTACCAAAATTCATCCAGTATTTCATGTTTCTCTCCTTAAACCAATTCAACCGGGGTTGCGTAGGGTTTCCCCACCTGATCCTCTGATGGTTAATGGTGAGGCGGAGTACGAAGTTAAACGAATTTTGGATTCAAAACTCATCCGCAATGAAATTTTCTACCTCATTGATTGGCAAGGTTATGGACCTGATGAACGTTCCTGGGAAAAGAGTACTAATGTCCATGCCCCCCGTTTAATTAGAGCCTTTCATGCCAAATTCCCTGCCAAACCACGACCGGAGGAAACCCCGTTGGGAGGGGGTACTGTCAGGACTCACGGGAGGTTTCCTCCTTCTAACTGTATGCTGGCTACCATTTTCCCCCTACAAACTTACCAAAAGTCAGATAATCCCTCAAGCTGGAGTGCTTGTTGGCACCGATGGAACTCCAAGATGGCTGCCAACATGCACATACTGCGACAGCACACCACTGTTAGCAGTCTAGTCTTTTAGGCTTCATGACATCAGGTGAAGTGTGCTTCAACATTCCACTGTGCACTTCACTGAAGAAATAATTTGAAGAGCACCTGTTTTCCCAGCGTCGTGGAAGTCAGTTAGGGTAGTTGCGATAAAATCGGGGTTAGCTTCGTCGGAACTACATTCCCTCACTAATCAGGTTAGTGTTAAACTTGTAGCTAATATAAAACATTCTGTGAGAAAAGGTTATTGTGTCAGAGGTAAATTTCTATTTAAAGAGAAAAAGGAAACAAGTCAGAATATATTTTCCTTCGTTTGAAAACTGGAAATACTTTTTTCAGTAATTGCTTTCCTTAGCTGAGAAGATTAAATAAAAAGCTTTTTGAATCAGCTGTCTTTTTCAGCTGTTCCAGAATCTGTCAGACGCAGGCGTGACCTTTCAACACGCAGTGTCTTCTTAGACTGAAACTTGTTCACTCTTCTGAGAATTAATTAAAAGGTGAAGTCAGGGTCAAAGGCCCGGCATGTTTCTTTCTCATGCCATGTGTTAAAGAACTCCAGTAATGTTCTCCTCACGTATGGCAGTGCTTCCAGCAAACATTAAAACCAAAGGCCTGAATAAAAGGAACGCTTCCTTTTAACATTTAACCTAAGTTCTGAAGCATTGTTTAAAAAACTAATTAAAGACAGAAAACCAGTCATCCTACTACAGAAACCCCAGTTCAAGGCCCACTCCAGTCTCTTAACAGTGAGTTAATAGAAAGAAAGAGAAACCCAAATAATACATAAATTAGGAATACAGAAATAAATACTTACCTTATCTTTCTTACATTAAGGAATAGCAGGATCAAGTGCAGATTGTACCTGAGAACGAAAAGGAAAGAGATCTGAGTGAAGACTTCTCATACAACCTAGCAAACAATACATGAGAAGTAGAAGAGAAGTAAGCTTCAGTAAACATTCTGGTAAGATAAGTTATTTATACACCATAGAAAAAACAGTAAGTTAAAAGGCACAATAAATAAAGGTTTTTACATGTTAATGTTGCAGTCCAGTAAGAAGAAGAAGACGTAGCTGAACAGGCAGAATATTGGAGCAGTCTCTTCTCTGTCCCCAACCCCTTTTCCCCCTTAGAACTTACCTGCAATGGAATACTAAAAGACCTAGCAGGGTTGGTTCTGAGAAGGGTATTGGGACCTAGCGTCATTCTGCTCCTGTGTGGTTCAGACAGCAAAAGGGATTTAGACCCTGACAACACCACACAGGTTATATATTTATAAAAATAGGTATATTTTATATAGATTTATCACAAGACCATAAACGACAAAAATAATCCACAATACTGTTAAGAATACTTAGTTCTGATCAAAAAGGCTTAATTCAAGGTTCTGTGCGAGTCGGTAGCCTCCTCCGGCTACGGCGATGTCGAGAACAAACAGAGTCTAACAAATCCAGCTGACCGCGTCGAGACGGGCCAACACAGCGTAGACAGACTCGGTCACAGTACCTTTCACTTGAAGCGGCAGGCACGGGCGTGCGAGCCGGATGGCTGTTCGTCGCGGTCGCGATGCAAAAATGGAAGCGTTGCAGGACGCGTTGTCCCTCGATGCGGTGCAGGCAGCGGCTCGTTGACGTTGTCGAGACGGAGTCGGTGAGACCAGGGCCGTGCGTTGCAGGGCGGAGACGGTGCTTCGATGCGGTGCTGGCAGGTTGCGGTGCGGCGACGGAGCCGGATTCAGGAGCTGGCGTCGATCAGTCCGGACAGCGGTGCGAGTCGGGGGGTGCGTCGCAAAGCGTGCGAGCGGTGCCCAACTCCGGTGCGGTCACAGGACTCGAACTCAGCAGCAGTGACCGTGTTGGTCGGACCAGTTCGATTCGGCATAGCGAAGCGTTGCAGGACGCGTTGTCCCTCGATGCGGTGCAGGCAGCGGCTCGTTGACGGAGTCGGTGAGACCAGGGCCGTGCGTTGCAGGGCAAGACGGTGCTTCGATGCGGTGCTTACAGGACACCGAGTCGGTCATGAGAGTCGGTCACAGCTCCCTACCTCTGCAGCCACTGAAACAGAGTTTCCAGCAGCAATTCACAAAGGGGGTGAAGTCCAATGGTCCTGGGACTTCGGTCAGGGGGCAAGCTCTCTTCCAAGCCCTTGGAGATCCTTCACAAGTTGATGAAAGTCACAGCAAAGCAAAAGTTCCTTTCTCCTTTCTTTGGCAGTCAGGCAAACCACTGCAGGCCAATCCCCCAAGCAGCACTTCAGCTTAGGGATAGTCTCTCCTCAGTTTCTTCTTGGTTCCGCTCCTCAGCAAAGGTTTCTTCTTGTTCCCAAAAGTGATCTAATTTTCCTGGGGTCTGGGTGCCCCTCTTATACCCTGATTCTCTTTGTTCTCTGGAGGCTGAGAGGCCTCTGCCTAGTCCAAAACCAGTTCTGGTCAGTCCTGGAGCACTTTGTTTTTCTGACTCCTTCTTTCCTTTCAGAATGTGGGGCAGAGTGCTCAGCCGCCCGGCAGGAGGTGGAGCCAGCATTGTGGAAGGCAGGCACAGCCCTATTCAGACCCAGGTGCAACTCCTCCCTCCACTCTGGATGCAGATCTTTCTATTCAGCCCTGGGCTGAGTCACCCTGTCTCCTGTAGCCACCCCCAGCCCCTGTCACTCAATCTCCAGACAAGGAATACACAACCTAGCAGAGGCAGGCTTGGATAGTTAGGCAAGAAAATACCCACTTTCTAAAAGTGGTATTTTCAAACACAGAATGTTAAAACCAACTTTACTAAAAGATGTATTTTATCATCCTGAGTTCAGGCATACTAAATTCGTTTTTCTACCATGTTCCCTGGGTCAGTTCGGACTACAAGGTGTAATAGTCAGTCTGCCCATTCTGGCCTATGGGGAGCAGGTAGCCTTGCAATAGTGAAAAACGAAAATGGCTGTAATTCACTATTAGGACATGCCACACACACCAGGGCATGTCCTACCTTATACTTACAATGCACCCTGCCCTAGGGCCTACTTTAGGGGTGACCAACATGCAGTAAAGGGAAGGTTTAGGGACTGGTAAGTGGGTGTACTCACCAAGTCGACATGGCGGCCCTAGGCTGCACACAGGCTCTGCGATGGCAGGCCTGAGACATATTTTACAAGCCGCTTCTGTGGGTGGCACAACCAGTGCTGCAAGCCCACCAGCGGCATTGGATTTACAAGCCCTGGGCACACTGAGTGCACTGTACTAGGGACTGACAAGTAAACCAATCATCCAATCATGGAGTCACTAATACATACAGCTATTCACCATAGGGAGCACTTGCACTTTGGCACTGATTAGCAGCGGCAAAGTGCCCATGAGCATCTAGTCCAGCAAAAACATATCGGCAACAGTGGAGGCATTACGAAAAAATGGAAGGGAGACCCACGCCAAGGATGCCAGGTCTAACAGTGATTAAATGTAACAAAATGATGGAGGCTTGCGCAGGACGAGTGGCCCCAGGCAAAAGAGGAGGAGGACTGGGTGGGGCGCAGCTCGGCGTTCGGCGCTGGAGTTTGAGCAGGGGAAGGGCAGGGCCACACTGGGTACGAAACTACATGAAGGCCCAGCGGCCATGAGCCAATCTGCAGGAGCAGGTAGGGGAGGTTTCGTAAGGTCAGAGTGGGGGGGAACAGGAGGATGATGAAGACGTGGAGACCGGTTTTCGGGGCGGCCCAGGTACAGGGGGATATTGGCGGTGGTGTCTGACCCCATTACAGGCAGGGAAAGTTAGGGATACTAACCCAGGTTTGACGTACCTTGCCTTTTATTTACAGGAACAACAGGGGCAGGAGGCACAAAACCTGGGTGAGTCCCATGCAGCTCCACGTTACAGGGTGGAAGAGATGTCAGGGTCTAGGGCGGCCAGCCAGACTACGGCGAGGGACAGTGGTAACATGCCTAAGCAGGGGTCTGAGAGGGCCATAGTGGGTCGATGCGGTCTCTGGGTCAGCGGGGAGATGGCCCACACAAGAACGGGAGGAGGGGGCGGATGGGCAACGGGAGCCCCCGCAGCATTCAGTGCTGGATATTGAGGAACTTATCTGCAGCAGGTGGGAGAGTATGGAGACGCACGGAGGAGTGCAAATGGAGCAAGGGGGGGAGCATGGGAGGACATACAATTGGATTATGATGAGGACAGCATAGAGGAGTAGGAGATAGTTAAGGAAGAGGAAAGGAGGTCTCAAAGGGTGCAGGGGGGAGAGGAGTAACAATGTACCTAGTCTGTTACAGCGCAAAGAAAAAGGAGTGGTTCGCCCGGCTCATGGAACTCAACCCACTGCACAACTGGTTAGGCGGCTGGATCCGGTGCGGACACCGACTTTGACGCCAGGTAAGAATGGGGGAGAGTATGGGCGGCAAGTGGGAAATATGCAAAAAGTGTCCATGGGGACTGATGCGGGCCGGGAAGAAGCGGAGGGAGAGCTCAAATTGCGAAAAGGACAGTATGTGCGGGACACAGGAGTGGGAACAGAAGGGCAGAAGGCAGAGGGCGAAGAGGAGACATGTAAGGCAACAGAGAAAGTAGGCAACAAAGCACTGAAGGAGGTAGGGGAGACTGACAACGACAGGGAGGGTAGGACAAGTGACGTGGCAGGTAAAGTGAGTAAGAGGTCAAGCTGCTTAAAATGCCATATATGGGGGTGACAAAGCCATTGGGGGCACATCTCATGTTGGCCACGATGGAGAAAATATGGAAGGGACAGTATGTTGAAATGTTGAAGCTCTTGCACAGGGAACTTAGGTCCAAAGAGGGGTCGAAAGAGGAGGAGTTGGAGCTGTCAAAAAGGCCCAGGGTACCCATGACCATAGAAAACTGGACGGGAGCGTTTCTGATATTTGCGAGTGTGTACTGTGAGAAGTACCCCGACAGGTGCGTGTCCTTGTTCAAGTACATGGACGTGGTCAGGAGAGCACACTTAACTTATGGGGGATATGGATGGTCGCATTATGATGAGGAATTTAGAGCCAGGTTAGCATGGGACCCAGAGGCAAAATGGGGAGAAATTGACTCCAACCTGTACCAGCAAACAATGGGGGGGGTGAAATTTGGGAAAACGACTTATACGGCCAGTGGGCTTCCATTAGTTTACTGCCCCTTTCAAAACTGCCCCACCCGGGGGGGAGGGGGCTACACAGCAAAAGTGGGGGGTCAGTGGGCCTGGGGCATGCTGGGATTAGAACAAAGGGAGATGTTCCAGGGAATCTTGTAGATTTAGACACAAATGCTCTAAATGCTCAGGAAGGCACCCGCTGGTGCAGTGCTTTGGAGCAGGATACTCGGGACAGGGGCAACAAGAGGGACAGGGCATACAGCAACACAGTGGCTACAATGGTGAGCAGGACCAACACAGAGTGAGGGGCAGGGGCAAAAGAGGAGCACAGGGATATATGTGAAAAGGTTCATACACCCATTAATCTGGAGTGTTTGGATGCCTGGCTGAGACATCCGGAGGAGCAGGATGCACAGATTTTGAGTAGCAGGTTTAGAGATGATTTTAGGTTGGGTTACGAGGGCCCTCAGTCAGCACATTGGGCAGAAAACTTAAAGTCAGTAGCGGTACACAAAGCAGTCGTTTGGGACAAACTGAAGAAGGAAGTTTGCGGAAGGGCGCATGGAGGGCCCGTTTGAGGAATGTCCGATCAGGGAGTTGATCATTTCCCCATTAGGGGTGGTCCCCAAAAACGAGCCAGGCCAGTATTGCTTGATTCAGCACCTGTCATGGCCACAGGGGGGGGGGTCAGTGAATGATTTCAGAGCTGAAGAGCTAACATCTGTGTCGTACTCATCAGTGGACGTAGCCAGGGGACTGGTTGAAAGGGTTGGCAGAGGTGCCAAGATGGCAAAGTGCAACATTAAAGCCGAATTCCGGCTGCTGCCAATACACCCTGATGACTTTCAGCTGCTAGGCATACAGCTAGATGGGAAGGTCTTTGTGGATAAGGCCTTGCCCATGGGATGTTCGATATCATGTGCCCTATTTGAGAAGTTCAGTTTGTTCTTACAATGGGTCTTCTCCTGGAAAAAGGATAAAGAGGCGGTGACACACTACCTTGATGACTTCTTCCTAGTGGGTTGGCCTGGTACAGTGGACTGTCAGCAACATCTGACAAGTTTTAAAGAGCTCATGGGAGCACTAGGGGTGCCTTTGGCGCCGGAGACGACACAAGGTCCAAGTACGGTGTTGTCATTTCTTGGTATTGAATTGGATTCAGTGGCCTTGGAGGCGCGGCTACCGACTGACAAAAAGCTGCGGATGAGGTTGTTGATTGACGACATGTTGGCCAGGAAAAAGGTGACAGTAAGGACAGTACAAGTGCTGTTAGAACATCTGAACTTTGCCTGCAGGGTGGTCAGGTCAGGAAGGACTTTTTGCAGGAAATTGGGCAGGTCACTGGCGGGACTGACTTTGCCACATCATCACATGAGACTGTCAGCAGGGACAAAAGAGGACCTACGCATGTGGTGAAGATTTTTGGAGAAATTCAATGGGATTCCAATGGCCACCCCGACAGATTGGGAGTGGGGCGTTCAGATATTTTCAGACGTGGCAGGAGCCTGTGGTTTCAGGCTGTACTGGCAGGGCAGGTGGTGCGCAGAGGAGTGGCCGCAACAGTGGAAGAATGGAGGGAAGAGTATTGCCTTCTTGGAAATGTTCCCATTAGTCATGGCAGTTACAGTATGGGGAGAAGCCTAGCGCATAAGAAAGTAATTTTCAGAGTGGATAACATGTCAGTGGTGCAGGTGGTGAACAGGCAGTCAGCAAGGGATGAGCAGTTCCTGAAGTTGATGAGTGTTCATATTGAATTGTTTGAAGCACAACATTCAGTTTCGAGCGAGACATGTCCCTGGGGTGGACAATGACATAGCGGATGCTTTGTCTTGTTCGCAGTGGGAGAGGTTCCATGGGCTGGCCACGGAGGCGGACATCCTCAAGACACCTGTGCCAGCGGGAATGTGGTCTGTAGGAGACAAAGGATGCTGCAATTGGTGGTAGGGTTGTTGGCAGTTTCCACGAGAAGGGCGTATTGCCAAGTTTGGTAGGAGTTTCTACAGGGAGAGGCACAGAGAAGGACAGGAGTCTGGGCAAGGGGGGAGGACATTATACAATTTATCATGGCAAGGATAGATAGAGGTTTATCGAGAGTCACCATTGCGGCAAAGTTAGCTGGCATAGCATTCATTGGCAAGCTGTGGTGGGGCTATGCGCCGTCCACAGGGGAATTGGGGAAGAGCATGCTCAAGGGCTGGGCCAGACAGATGGGTAAGGGGCAGAGAGTAAGGAGGCCGCTGTCCATGGGACTGTTAACCCAGGGATATGCTACTGCCCGGAGGAAGCTGTTTTATTTTCAGCTTTAATGTCATGGTTATATTTTGGGGTGTTCAGAGTATCCGAACTGTTGCGGAGGAAAGGGACCGCAGGGCTTCATTGGGAGGAAGATGAGGTGCAGGACAATAGAAGCAGGTCAGTTCACATCCTCCTCAGATGCTCGAAGATGGACCAGAGAGGTGCGGGCAAATGGGTGGTAATGGGGACCAGCAAGGATCCAAGGATATGCCCGGTTCAGTGGGGGGACACTTTGAGGGGAAGGTACGGGGGGAGTCAGGGGAGGTGTTCCGCAGAAGGTCAGGACAAAGGGTGTCAACGGCGCAGCTATTGTGGGTTTTGAGAAGGGCTCTGCAACAGTTGGGAGAGGTTCCTGGTGATTTTGGCATGCATAATTTTAGAATAGGGGGACCTCAGATGAGGCACGTGCAGGGTGGGGAGCAGAGAGAATAAGGCGGCTGGGGCACTGGTCAGCTGATTGCTATAAGCGTTACATCACAGGGGGAAGCGAGGGAAATAGTGTTATGTAGTTTGCCTTTCTCACACATTTGTCTTTTCAGGTGCAGTTGCTGGACCGGAGTCAGCGTCACTATCAATTTGGATAGTTGGGCACTCTTTTGTGAAATGGGCAGAAAAGCATGAGATTCAAAAAAGGAAAGGTGTAAATCTTGGATTGGACCCTGCATTGTTTAACATAAGTTGGCACGGAAAGGGAGGCATGCATTGGCTCGAACTCATCCCGTCGTTAAATTTGTTGTTGCATCGCCATGTTTGTCCTGATGTCTTATTAATACACCTGGGGGAGAATGACCTAGTGATTTGCAAAGGTTTGGCCTTAGTAAAACAAATGAAAAGAGATTTGTTGGAGATTAGGCAGAGGTGGTCAGGTTGCCACGTCATCTGGATTGAATTTATACCTAGAAGGCAGTGGACGTGGGGCCGAAGGACAAGCCGCTATTGACAAAGCCAGGAGGTAAATAAATAGGGACATGAGAGCGTTTTGTAACGAAGCAGGTTTCGGGAGGGTGGAGCACCCGGAATTGAGATATAGGGCGATATATTTTTTCAGAGGGGATGGAATTCATTTGTCTCGCTACGGTATGGAATTGTATCTAATCCAAATAAAGGAAATACTGGACAGGTCATTAGATATTCGAAGGTACCCCAGAGTAGCCTAAAGGGTGGGGGGCAGAAAAGTCTGAAGACTGTTCTGAGTGGTGTCTCGTAGCTAGTTATGTACAGGTTTACAGTTAAATTTAGGGTTGGGAACAAGTTAATACGGTAGCAGGTAATAAGGTTAAGATAGGAGATAATTAGTTAGATCTTTAGAGAAGTAGCGAAGAGGTTACAAGGTTTAAAGGTTCAACAGTTAATGACTGAGTTGGGGTTGTTAAATAGTTGCAAATAAAGGAGAAGGGTGGGGAAACATTAGGGGTGGGGCAGGAGGATAAGTAGATGAAGCAATGTATATTTAGGTATAGTTTTGTAAGGCAAGGCCTAGGTTATGTTTTTGTAGGTGCACCTGTCTTCAATAACGCAGCCTTTTTCACACATTTTTGAATCTCATTGTGTCAGTCTGTTCCTTTGTGGCCCAAATGGGGGAGCAAACTAAACCATGGACAGAAAGGGGTAATAGTTCCATATCTAAAGTGGTAGAATGCACACCAGCATGTAATGACCTTCAACGTTTTGCGATGCTCACGGCAATGCTATCCTGAATTGCGCTCCATCCCGTGGGTGTTAATGTATATACAAAAGCTTAACATATCTGAAAAATATTAATATAGACATACATTGAAAATTTACAAAAATGCAAACATTTTCTATCATAGGTCAGCCTTTTAATTTTTGCACTTATCTAACCTTTTAATATTCATTTAAAAAATGATTTAGCATCCTATCAGATTTCAATAAGGGTATATCTACAATTATCATGTTAACTCCATGTCAAAATTATATATTTTTTACCTGTTACTGCAAAAAAAAAATACATTTGTACATTGTGTATGTGACAAATAGAAACCAAGCCATTTTTTTCATGTTATGAATTTTAATATAAGTGAGATACCTCTCTCACAATAAGAAAATAACATTACAAATCAAACATTATTATCAAAAGTTCAATTATACATGTTTTGTAAAGTGGCATCTCTGCTACATAATCTTTCCTCCTCTGTCTCTGAATACTACAAACAATTACTCCTCCTAAAGGGGCTTGTGTCACTACACGAGCTTGTGGAAGTCAGGCACCTCAAATATCTAACTGCTAACCAGTGTTAAAGTGCTTGTGCTCTTAAAACATGGTAAATTTGCCTTACACCCAATTGGCACATTTAATTTACGTATTAGTCCCTAGTAAAGTGGTTCTACATGTACCCAATGCCGTAAACGAAATGCTACTAGTCGGCCTGCAGCACTTATTGTGCCACATACTATAGTAGCACTTCAAAACATGTCTCAAGCCTTCCATTGCAGCCTGTAAGGCAGTTTTAAATTGCTAATTACAACTGGCAAAATAAACCTTTTTCCAGGCTTAAACCTTCTTTTTAATATATATGTCACCCCTAAGGTAGACCATAAATGGTCCATAGGACAGGGTGCATTTTATTTAAAAAGTGGGGAACCTGTGCTCACCCTCTGGTATCATGGCCCAGAGCACTCAGTCTTATCTACAAAGGTAATGTCTAAAGTATTTGTGCAACACACACACACACACACACACAGTAACACAATGAATACACCACAAAAATACTCCCTAAAGGGTTAAAAATATAGATTATATTTATATGAATAAAACAAGACCAAAATGATGAAAATCTATTAAGTAGAACCGGAACAGTGCTTAGAAGTCAATTGCGCTAAAAGGTTACTTTAGATTGCTCTAGACCAGTGTAAACCCAAAGTTCAAGCTGACCGTGATGGAGGCCGGGTCAGATACAGTTCCAAACAGGTCCGCTGGAGTTTTACCTTCTCAAGCTGAGCGAAGTGCCCAGTTCGCGGAGGACACAGTCACTGGGAGGGTAAACAGACATAATATCGAGTTGCAAATTTCGATTAACACTAACATCGAGTCCAAAATATAGACATACAAAAATATCTACAGTCAGAATATCGTTGTCAAGAATATCGAGTTGAAGGTAAGTAATATCGTTTTCCCAAATATCGAAGTAATTAATATCGTTTGCAAAAATATCGTTGTTAAAAATATCGTTGTTTTATTTAGTGTTATATATTTTAGTGTGTATTTTTAATGTATGTGTTCTATTTTTTTGTGGAAGTATTGCATTTGTTTTTGAATATATGTGTTACATTTTTAGAAGTTACTAATTTTTTTAAAGTAAATTTTGTGTTATAGTTCCGTAGTGGGTTGTGGGTTTATAGGGGAATAGGGTGGGAAGTAATTTAATTATAATAAATGTAATAATAATTTTTAGAAGTTATTACTTTTTTTAAATAAAATTTTGTGTTTTTGTTCCGTAGCGGGTTGTGGGTTTATAGGGAAATAGGGTGGGAAGTAAATTAATTATAATTCATTAATTCATAATTTTTAATAATTAATATTTAGGTATTTATTATTTTATATTATTAATTGTGTTAATTAATTCATTATTAATTCGTTATTAATTGGTTGTTAATTAATAATACATTTTTGGTAAATATCTTAATTGTGTTATTTTTTTAGGAGCGGGTTGTGGGTTTATAGGGGAATAGGGTGGGAAGTAATTTAATTATAATTAATTAATATTTTTCTGTTAATAATTAAGTATTTAAGATTTTATAGTGTTAATTGAGGTAATTAAGTTGTTATTAATTAGTTATTAATTGGTTGTTAATTATTAATAATTGGTATATATGTTAATTGTGTAATTTTTTAGGAGCGGGTTGTGGGTTTATAGGGGAGTAGGGTGGGAAGTATTTAAATAATTAATTAATTTATATGTTTGAATATTTAATATTTATGTATTTATTTTATATTGTTAATTGTGGTAAATAATTTAATCTTATTTATTAATTGGTTATTAATAATTAATAATTAATTATGTTATTTGTGTTATTTTTTTAAGAGCGGGTTGTGGGTTGATAGGTCAGTAGGCAGGGAACTAATTTAATTTTAATATTTTTTTTTAAATTTATTTTATAAAAAAATTCTGTTGTTTTTCAGTGTTATTTGTGTGAATTATTTTGGGGCCCATTAGGATGTCGGGCGGAAGCACTACCGCCGTGCTGGCGGATGCAAAAACCACCAGTCACCGCCTGCACGCAGCAGTCCACACGCCCGCCCGATTACGATGCGAAAAGTCAGCCAAACACCGCCGGCAAGCCAGCGACACCGTCCGCCATCAAAGTGCGCCCGTACACGTAGCGGCGCAGCACAATTGACACACACCGTCCGACGAAACACGTACCGCCCGGCGTACAAATTACGATGCCGCACACAAACTGAACCCACGGCTAAGAGACACCGTACGTCAAACCGAAGCGGTAACACGAACGCCGAGCACGGACACCGAAGAAGCGGCACCCCCGAGCATGAATCCAGCACTGCAGGCCCTCCCTATGCTCTATCTGATGCACCACCAAGGACGCAACGTACCGCGAAGACGCAGGTAGGCACACATACAACAAGTGCACGCAAACAGCGCACACAGTGCAAGGGCGGAAAAAGCGGACAACCCCCCACCCCCGCGTGTACACGACACATCTACCATAGCACCCACACATGACACACAGGCCAAATTGTAACATCTCGTAACACATGTGTACACACCACCTGGGACTAGGAACCAACCACCCCGTCACGGCCCCAAAGCGGCGATGACGCTGCCACACATGCGCACTACGCAGAGGCCAACCGCAGCGCCATGCATGCGTCGCACACAGACACAGGGACACAACCAAGCAGCACACACACCAGCCCCACCCCGAACGCACATGACACGTGACAGGCCTGCCACAGACATGTCCCCAACGCCCAATTCACGGACAACACCCAACGTCACACAACCGACGCACACATGTCAGTGAAGTCACGCAACAGCAGGACACACCCCAGTGCAACAAACATGGCGAAGCACACAGCGGCGGCAACACCAACTAGGAGAAGCAGGGCTCCTTCGGGAAGAGGAACGCCAGTACCACACTGAAACACCCATACCACCCTGCACATATGAACAAGACATACAAAACGGAACACCAAAGAGCCCGGGGACCGACAACAGGTGGCCCAAGAATAACACTCACACACAAGGCCCAACGCAGAGCGGAAAGGCAGCCTGCCGCCCACACAAGGGAGAGCAGACAGCACTGAATGACCTTCCATTCCAACTCCGAAACCACAGCCCTACGAAAGAAGCCGGTGAATACAGCCATTGTCCAATAAAAGACCAACACAGGCATGCAGAGGAGACCGACCACAGGGCAGATAGCGCATATCACAGAAGAACACAACGGACGGGAAAGAATAAAGAAAACACTCCCCCATGTCGGCCCCATGCAAGTTAATTGGAAGGAGTCACACATCACTGACCTTGAACTGTCTGAGAAGCATGTGGGATGAGGGCCCGTGTCCTCCGCACAAGCCAACAGAACACAAGTCCTGTCTCCCTACGACTACACAGAGCTCACAGCAACCTCGGAGCGTGCACATTGCAGACTGCACACACAGCCGGAGCACGCCACCACAACGCACCGCTGCAAAATGGCAACCGCAACACACCTACCCAACTACGCCGGACAGGTCAAGCTGTACAAAACCAACCTGATACATATATTGGGATGCGAACTCCTGTCCCTGCTGAACGTCAGTTACCGACTGACTTACCGCATCACATTGTTCAGCTGCGTCATACCCGTCTTCTACTGTCGGAGGTGTCCCTACCAGCATCCCGTGGAGATGTGTCTCTCCAACCCGGCATGTCTAAAGGCGGACCTGCTAGCACTATTCCTCCCTCTGGACGCACACGACAGGGCCTGCTCTGCCTATGGGGGCATGGCGTATGTGGCCAACATCGCACCCGCACTGAAATGGGACCACTGTGCCTCCACACGACGGATCATCGAGCACAGCTACATCGAATGTCACCCAGCATGCCCCATCATGGTCCTCCAAGGGACAACTTACGAACAACACCTTGACAGCCACCATCCGCTACATTGGCTGGCAAACATAAACACCACCAATGACATGGAAGCCCTGCTGGACGACATCGCATACCTGACAACCTGTAAATTCGTCGGACCCCAACGCAGGTTCCCCGATTGACCTATGATGTCCAACCCCGCACCCATGCTTAGCTTCCGCACGGACTGGCCAGTCACCACCACAACAGCCATACCAAACGACCGGCAACAATTACCACACCATCAACGACATCGCCATGACATCGGATATGACCGGGACATGCACACTGTTCCCCATCACATCCAGGAACACCGCATGCATCGTGGGAGGCAGTGGCATGGGGTCTGTGTATCGCACCCACATGGACGGAACTGCACGAACAACCAGGACACGACATGGATCCAGCGCCCATGGACACACACACCGCTCAGTGGACATGAATAGGTCGCCTGGAGTCTGTGGGTGCTGCACCCCTCCCACCCCCGCCCCGGAAATCCCATACCAGGACCTTTGCACGGACGACAAGTGCAAACAACAACAACACGACCCCAGTGACTGTGACATGTCCAGTAACCACCACATTGCAACAACAAGTGGCACGCCGCTGCATGCACGCAAGCACATGCCCTGATGTCATCTCACATGCACGCGTGCATGAGGAACAACCGCAGCAAACCTGTCACATGGAACTGAGATGGACTGTGCCCATGATGCCAAGCGGTCTGGTAGGCTACTTGTATACCGTCTGTGTCAAAGTCCGCAGCTCCGCAGCTATACGTAAATGTACATTAGCACAGCCTTGGCCAAGCAGATGTAACTCTGAAGCCCACATCCCACATGCAACAGCCAATCACATGTAACCCCACACCCTATCCCATTTGTAATCATGCTCAGTATATCCTCAACATGTATTCCGCTGCCAGTAGTGTCCACTATACTGCATCACAGAGGACAGAAGACTCAATATAATGTTTGAAACCAAAACTGTCTCCGCTGACTCATTTCACAAGTACGAATGAGAGAGGATGAGAGTATGTGAAGTACACGGCAGTCGTGACATGACCATGTAGTCCACTGGTATTGGATGTCAACGCAAATGAGTAGCACTACTGTGGAAGACACACATGTGTCGTGTGAAGTCGTATGGACGCAGTGCTCAGGTGGGTGGGTGCGACGGGTAGATGCGCACATGCCAAGTTGGAGCACGCCGTGTTGGGAGGGGTCATGAACAGTACACCACCGCTTCCCTGGGCATTGTGAGAGGACACCTGTCGGGGGGGAAGTGAACACGTGTGTGCACAGCAGCCGGGCACACGAACAATGCGGAACCAGGCGCACACGTCAGCCCACCCTCCGTGGACTAGCTGGATCCTGTTGTGCGCCCGCCATGCCCCTTGACAAGGCACACACAGCCCCAGTCGACCAGGTGTAACCCCAACATAGTCAATCCGCACAGGCGATACAGGGCACGGGATGGCAGTGGAGCATGGTGTGTGAGAGGTCTCCTCGCGCTCCTCCTGGTCATATCACGCAGGCAATAGAACCTCAACGTGTAGCATGGCACAAGTCAAATGGAAGTGTAGGGGGACGCACCTCAGCACGAGCAGCACTGACGTCACGGGAGGTGGCTCGCACCATCCCATCCATTGCCCATTATACCAACCACGCCACATGCCATTGCGACTAAGTGCAAGCGCGTGCGCCACCACCCCCGAGCCCTCCCCAGAGAGGCCAAAGAGTGAATGTGTGGGCCATCAGTCACAGACGGACGCGGCCTGGCCGCAAGGGCAGCCACTGCCACTGGGTGTCGCAGGTGGCGGATCCGGAAGGCGAAGACTGTGATGCATAGTCCATGCAGGCCGGGTCTCCATTTGGGGCACCACGCAGGTGGACGGCGTCCCGCCACACATCAGACCCTGAGACAGCCCACTCGTGCAACTGGACCCACACATACACTCCATGCCCTCTCTGGTGCGAGCTTGGGGCTGCCTGTGCAAGCGCTAGCCTCGCAGGTGCACATGCATATTGGGGGAGCGAGGGGAGGACATGAGGGCTGGGGCGAAGATGACTGTATCACTGTCAGTGAGTACAAGGGATGACCCAGATGTGGAAAGGAAGAGACGTGTCCCGTGTGTACTGCAACTAGTCGCCAATCCAACTACCCCCCCATGTCCGGAATGTAAGCCCGCACCTAGGCCCGCCCATCCGCCACATCGAATATACCACCAGCACAACAACCTTCCCATTCGAAACACTGACTGGGGGTGGCGACCAGTGAACAAACATGTGTAGCCTACCCACGCGTACATGTGGGCCCTCCATGATCCATGTCACCTGCGGCAAAGTCATGACATGCGCAATGAGGGAAGTGAGGTGAGCTGTCCGCCCCACGCACAGAAGGTGCATCAGCTCCACAGACCCAGCAGCGAGTCCAGCAGGGGTCACATGTGCAGGGGCAGCTGTGCCTGGTGTGAAGGCACATGCACATGGACAGCACATCGACCAATGTGTAGTCTGCCCACATCTACAGTCCATCATCATGCGGACATAGGAATTGTACACAGGGCAACACATCTTAGTGGGTGCACCCACCGTGACCAACAATGCGCAATCATCGACGTACCCGCCCTGTGCATGGCCCCCCACCCAACGGAGGCACATCCAGTGCCACCATCCCACACACACAAGCCTTCCACGGAACATGCTGTGTCCAATGGTCAGTACAGAGTCAGCGCCCATCTGGTGGATCCTGAACAGGAGACACATGCACACACATGATAGCTCCCACTATGTACGTCTGCCACCTGGCACGTGCAATGTAACCTCTCACCTGTGATGTGTGACTGCAAGCACACAGCCGTCTTGGCATGGGGCTGTCAATGTGGACACCTGTCAATGTTTCGGGAGGTGTGATCCGTACAGTGCTGTCCATAGGGTGCAGTGCTGACACCTACTACTGTCTCATATCCCCTCGTGCCACAGGTCCCACTTGTTTTGGCCGCTCAGCCTGTGCCCACATCGTCGTCGTCGTGTGCCATACTCATCCAGCCTCGGAAGCAGTGCCATGCTCAGCAGACATTCATGTTGCCGTGGCGTTGCCGCTTGACGAATATGCAGTCAGTCCCCATCAGCACGCCCCGCAAGTCATTGGGGCCTAGATCCCCATGTGCATGACCATGGCAGTGGTTTGCATCACTAGCCATTGCCATTGGTGGGAGACCTGTGTAAGTGTATTGTGGCCGTGCCGTCCCTGCTTGACAGCTGGGCTGTGACTCATGTGCTTGCTCAGTCATGTCAGTGATGTGAATGCGAAATTGCTATGTGTTGTGTTGCTCTGACATGTGTCCACTGCCATCTTCCCTAGGCGGAGACCGAACATTGACCGCCCATACCAATTGCTGGCGGACATGGAGGATACTGAGGTCATAAGGAAGTTTCGGCTGGACAGGCCAACCCTGCATCGACTGTGTGCCATGTTGGAACCCCATCTCCGTCCCCGCAGGGTGTATCCGACAGCATTCACCCCCACGGCTAAGGTGATGGCCGCCATGCATTTCTTCGCCACTGGGTCATTCCAGCACACAGTGGGCAGTGGAGGAGGGATGTCCCAGCCCATGTTCAGCAAGGTGCTGAGGGATGTACTGGCAGCCATGATGCTGTACCGAAACAGGTACATCAGATTCCCCAGGGCTCGTGAATTGGCGGCAGTGAAGGGTGCATTCTATGCCCTTGGCAGGATCCCACACGTTGTTGGTGCCATTGATTGCACACATGTTGGCCTTGTTCCACCACAGGCCACTGAGCACCTGTACCGCAACAGGAAGCACACGCACGCCCTGAATGTGCAAGTGGTGTGCCTTGCGGACATGGTGATAACCCACGTGTGTGCAAAGTTCCAAGGCTCGGCCCATGACGCACACGTAATGCGCAACAGCATCTTGCCACGACTGATGTCCAATCTGCAACAGGATCGTGGCTGTATTGTTGGTGAGTATGTGGAGTGGTGTAGCGTGCTGGTTGTGCGATGCTGTCCCCTGTCCAGTTGGAATAGCAACGGTTCTCTGTGTCCCTCACACCCAGGTGACTCTGCGTACCCGAATGGGGCATGGCTGCTCAGTCCATTGAGGAATCCTCGCACCCCAGCAGACGATCGCTACAATGAGGCACATGGGAGGACCAGACGTGTGGTCGAGCGTACCTTTGGCCTCCTCAAGTCCAGGTTCAGGTGCCTGGACCGCACCGGGGGTGCGCTGGCGTACTCCCCACAGAAGGTGTGCCAGATAGTGGTGGCGTGCTGCATGCTGCACAATCTGGCCATTCGGAAGCAGATCCCCCTCATTGTGGATGACGGAGATCAACCAGGGCCCCAGCCCGCAGACCAGGACAGCTCGAGTGAGGAGGACAGCGGAGAGGAGGAAGCTGGGAATGTGCGCCAGCAGCTCATCGCCCGCTACTTCACTTAACGGTGAGTGTCCATGTACGACGGCTGATGTGTCTGTATTTGTGCAGGTGTGTGTGTGCTGTGTCAGGGTGGCCTTTTGTTCACTGCGTGCTGTGTGTCAACGCTCCATGCCCAGGTTAGTATGCCACTGATGGTGGCTGTGGCATTGTGCCCTATTGCTCTGTGCGATGTGTGTACATTGCTTGTATTTGTTGACATGTACTGTGTGATGGGTGTGTGACACACTCATTGAATGTGCTCCTGTTCTGTCTCCCACCCCTAGGTCCCTACAGGCCCTCCGGTTCCATTGCCATGCCACGCATCAGGTGCCGTTCCGCTCAAGGTGGCCGTTGTATTCCGTACAATTAAAACACAGGGCACAGACAGCAGTTTGTGGAAGAGGTGCATTTATTTCAAACTGTGACATGTGATTGTGTGTAAGGTGATGACAAAAGTGGTGCGTGCAGTGACAATGAGCTGTCGGTCATGGCTGCACGATGCTCAGGGTGTACCCACTGGTTCTATGTCCATAGTCCAACACACACATGCCATCCAGATGGCTGTGTGGAGTGGGATCGTAGTCCAAGTCAATGCAGTGGGTGGTCAAGGAAGGCTGGCTGACTGCCTCACTTGCGTCTGGAGCATGCGAAGTCCTCCCGGGAGATCTGTTTTCCACTTCGGACGGCCCCTTCCACGTTTGCGAGGGGGGGTGCCTGCTTGCGACATGCTGGTGGTTGAGGTGTGCTCACTGGCTGTGGACGCAGGGGAACTGGACACTGCTGCTCGACCCTGCGCCCCGACAGGTGGTGGCGGAGGGGGAGCTGCTGTCCCTGGCTGTGACCTCACCGCCACCACCAGCTGGCCCATGAGGTCCACGAGTTGGCCCATACGGGCGTCCATGGACCTCAGCACCCCCAGCACCTCATGCGTGTCTGTAGCTGACCTGGCCCATTGTCCTTGGGCCTCTTCATAGGCCCCAAGGACTCTGGCCATTTGAGGCAGGGCATGGCTCCCAGGGGAGGCTGGCGTTTCCCTGACCCTGCTCCTCCTACCAGTCCTGCTGCCACCGGCCTGCCCACTAGCCACATTGCTCACCACGGTCCTCACCCTGGCTCCCAGGGTGGATCCAGTCGTCCGGGCCACCACCTGCGCTGGGGCTGGGGCCAGCGAAGACGTGGTGGCGGTTGCGGCAGTGGTAGTGGCCGCAATGACCGTGGGTGTGGCCGCAATGACCGTGGGTGTGGCCGCAATGCCCGTGGGTGTGGCCGCAATGACCGTGGGTGTGGCCGCAACGACAGTGGCAGCAGGGGGCTGGGAATGTTCAGCAGCCCTGGATGATGGGTTGGTGGGTAGGAGGGGTCCTGGGGAGCGGCTGGGCCCTGCCACACTAGATGGGCCTGCTTGGTGGTCCGTGTCCGAAGAGGAGGACAGATCCTCCACATCCGTGTGTCCTCGTTGTGGGCTTGTAGGCTGGCTGTGCTGGCTGCTGTCTCCATCCCCAGCATCCAGCAGTTCGTCACCTGTGGAGAGAATGAGATTTGTTATTGTGTTGCACCTGGCGAAGTCTGTATTGGTTGTCTGACATTCTCCGTTCGTGGACTCTCGTGCACGTGTGTCCCGGAGGCGAGTGTGTGGCTGTACAATCTGTTGTTGTGTGTGCTTGGCAATGGGACTGTGTGCTGTGCACATGTGGCATGGGACGGATTGGCTATGCCGATGGGTGTGTTGCTGTGCTCCTACTTATTGTGACTCTGGTGTATGCGGGCTCCAGGCCCATCCTGGGTCTGGTTTGTACTTTGCTTTTGGGGTGCATATGGAACGCTTAGGAACGCATTTGGCAACATGGGGGTCATGCCCCAGGAACGCATTTGGGATGGAATATGCTTTTGGGGTGCAAATGGAACGCTTAGGAACGCATATGGCAACATGGGGGTCATGCCCCAGAAACGCATTTGGGATGGAATATGCTTTTGGGCTACATGCTGTGAGCCATGGGTGCCGAACGTGACATGTGTTGTGGCAGCATGACAGTGCATGGTCTGAGGTGTGTGCATGCCTGACATACCCTGCATATTTGCTGTCTGTTGTGATTACTGGACATGGCATTGGCGATCGTTATGAGTGTGTGATGGTTGTGTGCCACCCGACGTATTGCAGTTGTCCCATCTCCTTGGTGTGCGTGCTGCCCTGTGCCATGTGCATCACTGCAGTGCTCGGGGGGTGTGGCCCATGTTGTGTGTTGTTGCTCACAGTGTGGCGTGCGCTTCATTGACTTCTGGCACATGGTTGGTCATGGGCATGTATCTTAGCGTGACTGCTGTATGTGTGGCAGCTGTGCGGATGACATGCCTTTCATGAGACTGGGGCTGACGGATGGGATGGATGGTATGTTGTATGTGCATGGTGTGTCTGTGTGTTTGATGGGTTCAGTGGTGTTCGTGTGCATTTATGTTGTTCCGCTCTGTTGCGTCTAGTGTTGTTTGTCTTACATAGGCGTAGTTGTGGGGTGTGTGGTTGACAGGCAGTAGGGGCTACATGGACAGGACTTCAATGGTGTTTCGGTTGTGTGTGATGGGTTGCACAGTGGCTGCCGTGTGGTACTATATTCAGTGTGGCTTGTGCATGCAGACGTGGCTCCTTGGGTGTTGCTGTGTCTGTGATGGGTCATGTGGGGTGTGAGTCTGTGGTTCATGTCCGTGTGCACATTGTTCACTTGTTCGTGACAGTGGGCGGTGCTGCGTGTTCGTCTGCTACGTAACATGTCCCATGTGTTGGTCGTGTTACGGTCCTCATGCCTCCAGTAATCCAGCCCTGTCCAGTTTCCCAACTGCAGGTTGTTCGTGCGTGCACTGTACTGGATGCCACATGGTTCTAAGCGGGGGGTGCTCCATGTTGCAGGTCTGTGGGGGTGGGGGCGGTGTTGTGGGTCGTGGTGATGGCTGGACACCCACTGACACCGATTGTTGTGGACCATGATGTCTACCTTTCGGCTGTCGGTGTGCACTGCGGTGGCTGACACGTGGGTGTGGGGTGTGGGGGATGCTCCTCCTTGCTGTGCTGTGGGACTAGGGGCCTGGTGTGTGTTGTACTTGAGCTGTCCACCCTCCCACCCACTGCACTTTGTGTTCCTGCCACTTACCTGTTACTTGTCGGTTAGTGCAGCTATGGCGGACACATGGGTGTGGTGGGTGCTCGTTGTGGCGCTTCTGGCATACTTGGGGACCTGTTGGTGGTTACGTGGCTGGCTGAGTGTACACATGCCCCCACGTATCTTACAGTTGTTAGGTTTGGGCTGTGTGTGGTGGTGTCTGTTGCATGTGTGTGTGATGTGTTGTGTATTGTGTGCTGGACATGGGGGTGTTTGTCCCTGGGAGCTGTGGCATGGTGGTAGTGCATGTGAGTACATAGCGGTGTGCTGGTATACATTAGTTTGTACTTACCAGCCTCCACTCTCCTGCTAATCCGGCGAGGATCTCCGGATGTATAATGACTCGCACCTTCTCCTCCCACGCTTTGAAGGTCTTGAAGAGCGCGGGATTCCTCCGCCAGTGACGGCAGCCAGCTCTCTGTTCTTGCTCTCCTTCTTCTTGACCAGGCTCTTGACGTCATTCCACCGTTTGTTGATTTCAACTCTGTTCCTGGGCAGGGTCCCGACTGCATTGACCTGGTCTACGATCCGGTTCCACATTCTGTTTCTGGTGGCTAGTGGTGTGTGCTGGACCAGGTTCCCATAGATTTGTGGGTGCACCTTGATAATCTCGTCGACCATGACCGTCAGCTCAATGGGCGTGAACTTGGGCATTCTTTGTGGTGCCATGGTGTTTGTGGTGCTGGTGCGGTGTGTGTTGTGTAATGTGCAGGGGGTTTGTGGTGCCGGTGTTTGGTGGTGGTGGTGGTGGTGGTGGTTGTGATGTGTGCGTTTCTGTGGTGTGCTGCTGTCCTTGCTGTGTCACTGTGTCCTCTCCTCTCCTCTCTAGTTTGCAATGTTGCAAGGGGTTGTGGTCTGTGGGAGTGCTGCTTTTGTACTTACCTATGTGGGTGTGTCCTCATGGTCTGTTGTTTTCAGGTGTGTTGTGTCTGGTGTTCTGGCCTTTGTATTTTTTGTTTGTCCAGGGGGGGTGTTTTCGGGATGTGTACTGTGCTTGTGTATTTGTGCGTGCCTTGCTGTGTGGACTTGTTGGCCATGTTGTGTGCGATTGTTTTTGTCAGCGGATGGTTTCTGTGCAGGGACGTGGGCGCCATGGCTTCTGCCGTGTCAATTCTCATCGGCGTTGTTTGCGCTGGTGGGCGGTATATTTGTGGTTTACCCGCGCTCATGGCGGTGCGATCGTAATTTCACGTGCGGTGTGTCGGCCGTGAGGGCGGGCGGTTTTGTGTTGTCGTGCGTGTTTCCGTCCGTGGCGGGCGGTTTGACTCCGACTCGGATGAGGGCGGGCGGTATCTTCTGTGGTTTTTCCGCCGATGGCGGTTTTCGGTTTGTGTATTCGTAATGGCGTGGTCGGTGTTCAGACGGTGTGTGCGGGCGGATTTTTGCTGCTTTCATGCCTGGCGGATTTTTCCACGCCCGGTATCGTAATGGGCCTTATAATTTGTTTTTAAATTGGTAATTATTAATTAATTGTCAATGATGTTAATTGTGTTATGTTTTACAACATTGGTGGTGTTATTTATAGGGGAATATGGTGGCAGGTAAATTATTTAGAATTAATTAATTGATTGTGTTTTAATTAATGTTAATTATTTTGCAAGAGTGGGAATAGTAAATTATTCCCCTCCGCTATCCTACACTTTCCCTACTGTTGCACTTGCTGGAGTTGGAATAGTACATTTTACCCGTACGCTATCCAACACTTTCCCTACTGTTGTACTTGTTGGAGTGGGAATAGTAATTTTATCCCCACCACTATCCAACACTTTCCCTACTGATGCACTCTCTGGAGTGGGAATAGTAATTGTAACCCTTCCGCTATCCAACACTTTCCCTACTGTTGTAATCCCTGGAGTGGGAATAGTAAATTATTCCCTCCGCTATCCAACACTTTCCCTACTGTTTTACCTGCTGGAGTGGGAATAGTAAATTATTTCCCTCTGCTATCCAACACTTTCCCTACTGTTGCACTTGCTGGAGTGGGAATAGTAATTTTACCCCTACGCTATCCAACACTTTCCCTACTGTTGCACTTGCTGGAGTGGGAATAGTAATTGTTACCCCTCCGCTATCCAACACTTTCCCTACTGTTGCACTCCCTGGAGTGGGAATAGTAAATTATTCCCCTCCGCTATCAAACACTTTCCCTACTGTTGCACTCCCTGGAGTGGGAATAGTAATTTTTACCCCTACGCTATCCAACACTTTTCTTACTGTTACACTCCCTGGAGTGGGAATAGTAAATTATTCCCCTCCGCTATCCAACACTTTCTCTATTGTTGCACTCTCTGGAGTGGGAATAGTACATTTTACCCCTACGCTATCCAACACTTTCCCTACTGTTGCACTTTCTGGAGTCGGAATAGTAATTTTATCCTCTCCGCTGTCCAACATTTTCACTACTGTTGCAGTTAATGAAGTGTCAAATGAAATTGTAAAAAAATATAAATATTTTATTATTTTAATTTATTATATATATATATTTTAATTTTATTAGTATTTTGTTCGATGTATGTATATATATGTATTTATAATTATTAATGTTTTTAATATTTTTTAATGTATTAAAATCATTATGTATGAGTTATATTAAGTTAATATATATATTATATGTTATATATATATTTAGGTTTAATTTATTTTTACATTATATTTATTACTTATCATTTTAAACATTTTCTAATAATTCTAACTATCTTTTTTTAAATATATGTATTATTTGCATTATTTTACACTGTTTTTTAAACATTTAAAAAACGATATTTTAAACAACAATATTTTAAACAACGATATATATTTAACAACGATATTTTTTTATTGATATTTTTGTACTTACCATTATGAAGATAGGACTTCGATATTTTGGACAACCATATTTTTGTCCCGATATTTTTGTAGCTCGACATTTTTGCTGTCGATATTCTGTCAGTGATCCCACTGGGAGCAAGTAGAGCATTGCCAACGATGATCCTGTGGGCGCAAAGAGTCGGCCGGGCATTGCGGATGGCAGACTGGGCCTCACAGTCGGTGTTGCTTGCTGTGCGAAGACACAATGCTGCAGTGGCTCATGCTGATCCTTTGAGCAAGTGGCACAGTCCCAGTGAAAACGAGTCTGTTTGTGGTTGCGATGAGCCCCAAAGCTTGTTTTCAAGGGCCCGGAAGCTGTAGGTGGTGAACGCAGCTGCAAAACCTACTTCTGAGGCCCAGAGCTTGGAGGGGGCACCTCAGGCAAGGGTAGGACTCACAGAAGGCAGAATCCAGAAACACCAGTAGAATTGTAAGAAGTGTTTTTTGTCCCTAAAACTTCAGAAAACAGGAGGCAAGCCAGAAAGCCCTTGGAGATCACTTGGAGGGAAGGCAGAGTTCAGCTCTCCTTCCAGCAGAGTCAGGGAGCAGTAGGAAGCAGGGCAACAAGCAGAAAAGCAGCCCTTCCAGAAAAGGAGTCCAATTCAGGACTTTAAGCAGCACAGCAGTTCTTCTGACAGAGGTTCAGTTCAAGATCCAAAAGTGTCGGATTTGTGGGGGTCATAGACCCAGTACTAATACCCAAAAGTGCCTTTAATATAGGGGGTGACTTCAAAAGAACTCTCTGAAGTGCCCAAGGATCCCTTTCAGCCCAGTCCTGTCTACCAGGCTAATACTGGGGGGGATAAATCAGTGGTTTGTGTGAGGACAAGACACAGCCTATTCAGATGTGTGAGCCACCTCTTCCACTTCCTACCCAGTAAGACCCATCAGAACGCAGATGAAGGAAGATGAGTGCGCAGAATGCAGATGAGCCTCACCTTCCTGTGTTTGTGTCTGTCTAGAGGGAATGCACAAAGTGTAGCTGTCACCCAACCCAGGCATTCATTGAAGACAGGCTGTCGGGCACAAAGAGCATTAAGTGCTGTCAGGTACAAAGAGCATTACATACAGAGAGATTTCCACTTTCTAAAAGTGGCATTTCTAAAACAGTGATGTTAAATCCAACTTCATTAGTAAAGAGGATTTATCATTCCCATTCCAAACATATCAAAAACATAACAGCTACTCCTCTCTGATCAGGAATTACATCTTAAAAGTATATTAAGGAAATCCAAATGCTGGTCTATGAGAGAGGGGTAGGCCTCACGGTCGTGAAAAATGAAATAGGCTGTTTGTCACTACCAGTACATATAAAACATAAAGGTACATGTCCTATCTTTTACTTACATAGCACCCTGCACTTAGGGTGCTTTGGGCCTACCTTAGTGGTGACTTACCTGAAATAAAAGGGGACTTTAAGGCTTGGCATGTAGTTTTAAATGCCAAGTTGAAGTGGCAGTAAACTGCACACACAGGCACTGCAGTGGCAGGCCTGAGACATGTTTGAAAGGCTACTTCTGTGGGTGGCACAATCAGTGCAGCAGCCCACTAGTAACACTTGAAGTACAGGCCCTGGGTATATGGTATACCATGGTACAAGAGACTTACCAGTACAACAAATATGCCAATCGGGTATACACCAATGTCACCATGTTTAGGGGAGAGGCACATGCACTTTAACACTGGTTAGCCATGGTGAAGTGCTCAGAGTCCTAAGGCCAACAAAAGAATCGGCAAAAGTGAGAGGCAAAAGGCAAACAGGTGGGGGAAAGACCATCCTAGGGATGACAGGTCTAACTAAATCCCACGGCTACTACACCATTTGCAAAACTATGGCAATACTACATTTTGCAGAAACTGGATCGTTTCAGTACACTGTTGGAGATTGTACTGAGATGTCACAAACAACCTTCTCTTGTCTGCTATAGCATTTCTTTACTGTGATGATGAGTCACAGAAACACTTTTTTCAGTTTACTCAAGCTATACAAACTCTTAACAAATAAAGTTTTATACATTGTGAATATATAACGCCTTAACTCTATAATGAAATTAGAAGGCTTATATTCTATTTTTAAAAAAAGTACGTAAATATATAGTAGTTTTATGATTTCCTAGAATTCACAGTCAGTTAAGAAATGTCATGAAGGTAGTTGCCTTGTATGATGTTACATGTAGTTGGCGGGACATTATGATGTTATTGTGTTTGTGGAAGTTTGATAATTAGATCAGTGTCATATGTTGTATATGCAAGATGCATTTACCATAAGTGTTAGACGCTAAGTGCAGAAATTTAATTTCTAATTGTTATTTACTGTGATATGAGGATGTCAAATGTAAGTGAGAAAAAATACAATATTTGCTTTCATCATACTCATTTAATTTACAGGCCACATTACACTGTCATCTTTTGTAGTATCAGGGAATCAGCTGTGGTTCTTGGATAGGGTAAGTCATATAACTAGTTATGTACAGATGTAGAATGTAAACTACTTGCGTCTTGTTGTGGTACTGTGTATCTTGCTCTCATAAAACATTTACAGAAGGGTGGAAGCATTGTGATGTGTAATTGCATTAATGGCTGCTACTAATATGTGTGCATGTAAGAGGCAATATGTATTCACATGGTGTGTAGCAATGTGATTTACTTTGGATTATATGTTCTGACACTTATTGAACACAAGAGGATTTGAATTTTCAGCTAAGTGAATGTAGATGTCATGACCATAAAATGCATTTTTTTCTGTTTGTGAGATGTTAACCATCAATATAACTACACATATAAATTTGCTTTACAATCAAATAACGGAATTTTTAATTTGGCAATTAGATAATGTAAATATTGTGGAGGTAAAATATAGTACACATAACCTATTTTAAATGTAACCTGTGGCGAGGTGTAGCATCCATTTTTGGGTTATCTAACATGTAAGTCTATTGAGTTGCATATATATGTTGTCTAACAGTGTTTTATATATTACAAATACTTTACAAAATTAGACAAAATAAGTGTTTTCCTCAACCTGATATTAATAATCCAGAATAAAAGCACTGAAGGAACTATGAAATGTGTTTATGTATATCTTTTACTAATAAATAATCACACTTTTGTGGCTTTTCAACAACAATAACTTAAACAACATATTTTCTGACACAGAATTAAGAAGTGTGATGTAAAGAAATTATTAGGGTAAAGACATTTATTTTCAGTCCATGTAAAAAAAAAAAAATCTACAAAGGCAAATATGTGGACGAAATGGTCTCAAAAATGGAAGGTTGTAGCTCACAGTTGGAAATTAGTGCTACGGACTCTTAGTAGTGGTCTTGGTGGAATCCTTTACCACTGGTCCAGATGAACGACCCCTCCTAAAGGGGAACAAGATCTCTGCAGTTGCAAACTATGAGGTGATGTCAGGTGTCTCTGAGTTTTGCTGGGCCTCTTTTTCTGTGGAGGAACCTGTCAGGATGTTGGCTGTTGATGAAGGTCCACAGAAAGGGGTAGATGACTCCCTAATAACACTACATATGTCCTTAATACCACCCTACACCACTTTAAAAAGGTAGCAAAAGATCGAAATCTGATGCTCCATAAGGTCATTGTGCTCCCTCTGCAACTCCCCCAAGAGGACATTGTTTTCTTTTAGGAGCCCTATGTCCTGATCCATCTGGTCTTTGTGTCTGGAGGCTGCAACAATGATGTTCAGTGGACTCCTCACTACCCTGTGACCTTTGAACAATGTGCACCATAACAGTGGGTTCTGGCTCAACTGCCGATCTTGCAGATGTTGGCAATACAGGAGCCAAGACTGAGGTGCACACTACAGAGGTACTATTGGATGTTTGTCCACAGGGAGAAGAGACAATTATAGGCTGTTGAGGAGGGGCCAGCACCAGATTATGTTGTAG
Organism: Calotriton arnoldi; assembly: GCA_963921515.1. Classification (NCBI taxonomy): domain Eukaryota; kingdom Metazoa; phylum Chordata; class Amphibia; order Caudata; family Salamandridae; genus Calotriton; species Calotriton arnoldi. The sequence continues at coordinate 694,503 of CAWUFW010005013.1, forward strand.
GATTTATAAACTGAATGAGGCTCATCCTTGCAGCCTGACCAGAAAAACCTGACCGACCAGGTTACTACTCACATGATCCAGACCAGCAGGAGATGTGTCTCCACTAAACGCTTCAGCAGGAATAGGAGTGGTGGATGGGATATTTTCAGAGGGTTGCTTGAGTTCACTTCTTTCTGATGGTCCTACAATGTGAAAGACAATAATGATTAATATAACATCTTTATATTAAATCATTGTACACATTTAGATAAATTATCTTTGGTTTAGGATGCTTTGTCCAAAGGGTAACTTTCTATTCTTAGTGGTATTAAAAATCTCCATTATGTGTTCCAAAAGGACAGATTAATTTTTTTTCCTTAAAGAAAGACATATTTAGTGTGCCTGAGATGAGGTACTTCATTACCAACATGACATACATACAGGTGAGGCATTGACACGTACCAGGTTAAAGAAAATGTCCAGGATTTGTTAATCAGTAGTGTGTTTTCGTAAATTGAATATATGTTTCCTCACCAATGTTCAACAAAAGGTAAAATGGATAGTTCCCCTAACATATCACACCTTCATTTCTAACAATATGTTTGACACCTATGTAGTAGCTATGTTGTTATAACATGCTATTTTGTATGGTTAACATAGATGTTAGATGGCCGATGTATGTGGAGTGCCTGTACTACAAACACATAAGATGGGGACCATCTGTGCTGTGCTTCGGCTTGTTAATAACAGTGGTTTGACATTTACATTTCTCATTACAATATAGGCATAGGACAGTATATCATAATGGCTTAGTATGTGTATAACAGAAACCATGGGCCCGATTCACAGAACTAACTTACGTCAAAAACGTAAAGTTAGTACTTTTTGGTATTCACAGAATACACTTACTCATTTTGGTATTCACAGAATGCACTTACTCATTTTGGTATTCACAGAATGCACTTACTCATACTAACTTTATGTCCGCACTCGGGCCGGAGATTCCGGCCCGGTGGTGGAGATTCCGGCCCGGTGGTGGAGATTCCGGCCCGGTGGTGGAGATTCCGGCCCGGAGGTGGAGATTCCGGCCGGTTGTGGAGATTCCGGCCGGGAGGTGGAGATTCCGGCCGGTTGTGGAGATTCCGGCCGGTGGCGGAATGTCCGCCACCGGCTGGAATCTCCACCATCGGGCCGGAATCTCCACCATCAGGCCGGAATCTCCACCTCCGGGCCGGAATCTCCACCTCCGGGCCGGAATCTCCGGCCCGAGTGCGGACATAAAGTTAGTATGAGTAAGTGCATTCTGTGAATACCAAAATGAGTAAGTGCATTCTGTGAATACCAAAATGAGTAAGTGTATTCTGTGAATACCAAAAAGTACTAACTTTACGTTTTTGACGTAAGTTAGTTCTGTGAATCAGGCCCCATGACTCTGAAAGCCTAGAGACAACATGGTAATGACGCAGTTAGTGTATGGCCCTATAGACACCATAGAGCACAGATTACAGATAAATACTATAAAGAGTGTTTCGCATTATGAACACTTTGGAAACTTGGTAAATAGATGTATTGGTATGTGCCACACATGTCTAGCTCATTTATCAGTGCAACACCTGTTCTTTTTATTTCAGAACTTTAATTTCCAGAATTGCATGACTTAGTATGAGCGCTTACCCCGTGCAAAAATGGTCAGAGGACTTTATTTGCCATTTATTGGTGCAACCGGTAATATATGTTGGGCAATGGTGCATGATGTTATATAGATTGGAAGAGTGCCCCTTTAATGAGCGGCGGTAAATTCCTGAACCGAGTGAAACCACCGATGAGCTCTTTGTAATGGACGAGGGAACTCAAGTGTTCCATTTATTATAACACAAGAAGTGCAAATTAAGAAATCATGTGGTTTAGTGCAAGTGCGTTCTCCTTATAATAATGGTCAGAGGATTCTCCATGTCAGGCTTACCCTATGAATGGAAATGAGCAGCAAAAATTGAAGTGAATGGCACGACGGGCTGCCGTTTCCGTAATAGTCTGTTACATATGAGAAATTATTAATATTGGATTACCAGATGAATGTGAATAGGGGAAACCGGTAGTCTTATGTTTAGTCAGTTTCTCTTATTTGCTTTCAGAATGTGAATTATATTGAAGAATTTTAATCATGGGGACATTATACAGTTTGATTTTGAACATTTTCGACATTCTACCTACATTAGGAATTTTACCTAAGGGTAAGTGAAGTGTAGTTTTTTCAAAAGAAACAAAATGTAAATAGCGCATAGAGAGTTGGAACACCGCCTACTTTAGAGATGGGAACTGTTAAAATGGTCTGTGTCAAGGACATTGTAAGTTCTTTTGAAGTTGTAACATTTAGAGAATTAAATGATTGTAATTATTATATACTAACAGAGAATAGAGTGTGGGGACACAAAGCTGTGATCTAGATTTGTGGGGAACTGGAGAATCTCTGGTGATATTGAGGGTAGATTGAAGGGAGGTCTCACTCTTTTCTATCTTTTTTCTCTTGCATCTCTTTCTTTTCTTAGGTAACACTATAATTGTTTTAAAGTCTTCCGAGAGTAGAGGATTACTTTAAGAACATATGAATCAGGACATACAAAGTTGTAGGAGCACTGGTAAGACTATCATTACAAGAAATTGTGCATTAACAGAAAAACAAGAAATGAGATGAACCATTACTGTAATTGGATTTGGGTTATCTTCTCTCATATAGTATTATCCACATGATACCATAATATGCAGGACGAGGAACAAAATCATATTCATATGAGTATCTTACTCATGTCTAATTGATATTATTTAGGTGAATGTAATGCTGAATCTAGCAATAATGTTGATGTAATTTTGAGGTAGTTATGAATGTGGACAAACACAGAATCTGATATTAATAACCAGAATGATGTATTGTAAGATTTGCATATTATTTCAGGAACTATGGCTTAAAATAGTGTTGCACGAACTTTGACTTTGAATTATTACACAAAGACTTATATAGAACAAATGTGAACTCACTTATGGACTAATAATATGAAAGGTTTAGGTGGAAATTGTAATTTTGTGTTAATATATGAGGAAGATGAGACTGATTGAAAGTCTTTTATTTCTGTTTTTTTGCACTTTGAGCCCTGAAAAAGCGGCATGTAATTGCCGCGAAACACATGCTGACTGAAAATTTCCTATATTCAAGAAGTGTTGTGAATTTTGAAGTATTGCAAATATATATTTTAATGGTGTTGAAAAACTTGTTGAAAAATGTACTGCTGTAATAACAATTTTCTCTGCTGTGGCTGTATGCCCTAAATCCATCTGACTGCAAATCAATGGTTTTATGTCTGTATGTACTTAGCGGTTAATTAGTAATTATTAATTTCCTCCTGTGAGCGTTTGTTGTCAGATACAGCATTCACTCTTGTGACAATTCTGTCCTGCATTTGCCTTTTCTCTGTAATAGTGGTATTCTGAACAAGAAGACCAAACAAATGTGGCTCTGCCCTAATAATCACATCAACCATGACAGTTATTCCTGTGTCAGAAAATCTTGGGTTCCTTCTTCCAGCTATGGTGATGAAAAAAAATGAAATGAAAAGTAACAAGAACAATAAAGGAAAATAAAAAATAATAAATAGAGTAGTACAAGTCCAAATTTTCTCCCTATATCTTGCAGCTCCCAAATGAGAAAGGAAAAGGATCATAGTTTTGAAAGGGGTGTGTTTTATAGTGTGGTGTGCAGGTGTGATTACTTTGTACATTCATCTCACATGTGTGACATACACGTCAGTCTTGAAGAACCATGTATATGGCTAAGGAAAACACATCTGTAAAATAATTACTTCTTCAATATGACGGACACATGTAAATCTAGCAACTCTATCACCAACAGAGTATTATCTGCCACAAGACGCCTGTAGACCGCCAATGGAGTATAACCGCAGGTCAGATAGATAAACCTCCGTCAAGGCTGAAGGAGGTTCTTCCTACAAATTTTTCAATTGATCGGAAGATCCGCCTGCATAACAGATGGATTGAAACCTCCGCCAAGAAGGACGGATGGACAAAACACCAAAGTATAAATCAGGCCTTAGTCTGAAGGTAAAATCTTTGATCAGGATGAACCTGGTTGGGGTATCCAAACTGCGCCCCATCGCAGTCGGATTCAGAGTGTATCTAGACCCCGTTCTAGTGCAACCATTGACTTTCACTGGTGCTTTGTGCTATTGGCCACTTTATAAGAAAGGCAGCATCTTTCTCTATACTTGTTGAACACAGGAACATTTTATGACTGACCAGACCTTAGTGGAGACATCTGACCCTGACCTCAAACACTTAACTTTCAGAGTAAAAGTCTAAGGGGCTGATTACGAGTTTGGCAGTCCATTGAACCACCAAACCCATGATGACGGGCCCTGGACCGCCAGACTGGTGGTCCATCCGCTGTATTACGATTTCTGCGGTAGGACCATCACAGGCCCGCTGCAACCGCCGGGGATCATTGGTCCGGCGGCGTGGCACAGTGGTGAGAGGCCCTGATATGCTGGCTGTGCTGCTGCGACATTGCCTAGCATATTTGGAGTTTCCTCACTGCCACAGTTTTCATGGCAGTGAACCCACCATGAAAACTGTGGCAGTGAGGAAACAAAGGGGACCCTACAGGGGTCCATGTGTCATCAGGACCATGGGATGCAGGCAAAGGGGCACATGGTGTACCCCTGTGTGCATGCACCCCCTTTCCTGCACGGTATGGACTGCAGAGTTCATGCCGTACAGAAATGGCCTCTTGTGCTCCCACTGCGTGCCTATTTAATAGGCACCATGGTGGGACAACCAAAGCACTACCCGCCAGACATGAGGAAACTTGTAATCTGGCGGGTGGTGTTCACACAGCTTTGGCAGTGAGGCAGTAGGGCGGTGGCATGGCAGCCCGCTGCCACACTGCCAAAGTCGTATTTAGGCTGTATTTTATTTGACCATTAGGCCACAAGTGACTCCTGATTTTTCTACATCAAAACATAACTATGACACTCGACGCAAAAAATACAAGTCAATGTGGTGTCATATGTGAGTGTACATTGACAGCTACATCATTTGAAGAAAGGGGTGGGAGAAGATGTGGCCTTGGAAATGAGCAACCCCTCCATTGTGATCACTCTAAAGCAGTTCTAGGGGCAACTCCTCTCCCACTGAGATTTGTGCTATCCTGATTGGTGCAGAAAGAGAAGGGGCAGGCCCAGGTTTTTGCTACATTTGCCTGTGACAGAGTAGGCCTCTTTGAAGTTAATCAAGTTCCTGGGCCTCTCCCATTGGCCATCCTGTAAAGGGAAAACAAGAACTCCCCAAGACCTTATGTCCCTCTATTGGAGCATGGTCAGACCTTGTCAAGGGGGTTATTCAGCTGCCAGGTGACAGTTGGAGTGCATGCAAATAGGTCTCCAGAGGTAGTAGGCAGAGAAAAGGTAATTTTTTCAGAGTACCATTTCTAAAACATTTATTACAAATCTGATATCACCAGTAAATTGGGCTTGTAATAGATATTTCAAAAAGTCTAAGAATTACATTTTAGCAGTTTCATAGCCGTAGATAACATTATTAAATTTAATTTTGAATCCCCATGCTTTTCTAAGGAGCAGCTAACCCTCTACGGTGAAAACAGCTTTTAGGTATTTTTCACTGTAAGGACATGTGTAACATTAACTTACTTTTTAATACCATGCACCCTGCCTTATGCATAGTAAGGCCTACTTTGGCTTATTCATATTTAAAAGGAAGGTTTAAGCCTGTCGAAAGGGGTGATTTCGTCAGGGTGAGTTTGTAGTTTAAAACTGTCCAGCCAGGGTGCAGATGGTAGGCTTTCAGTCACTGCAGTGGGTGGCTGCAGTCCACTTGTGACATTTAACTTACAGACCCTGGGTACACATTTGTATCATATACTAGGGACTTGTAGTTAAGTTCAATATGCCAATTAAGGGTATGTCAATGTCATCATGACGAAAGTAGGAGCACAGTCAATTCACCACTGGTGAACAGTGGCAAAGTTGACAGAGTTCAACAGCCAGCAAAAATGGTTGAGGCTAAAATATATGGGTACACCATTCAAAAGGTCATCATTTTCAACACATTGAATCTCTTTTTAATTGACTGGATCTTAATGCAGACACATGACCATTGAACCAATCATTAACCCTCAGAATCAGAGACTGAGAGCTCTAACATTTAGCCACATGTGCATATTTACTATAACAGATCAATGCTTAACCATGACATTTGACCCAAAAGTACAATTCAATGTGTTGCTGTGGGAGAGTGTATACTAACAGCTGCATCATTTACAGAATGTGATGGGAGAGAGAGAGAGAGAGTTTTTATTTTTAGGGCATGATATACTTAAAAATACGTATTTTCAGACAAAGTACAATGAAAGATAATTTGCCACTCAATATGAAAGAAATTATCTTTCTTTATATTTTTTAACCATTGGAACACTATTCAGTTGACCAGACCTTAGTGCAGATACATGACCACTGGGACGCCAGGCCTCAAACCCTTAAATTTCACAGTGAGTATCTATGTCCATATGCAAAAACAACGTGGACAAGTCCTTAACGGGTTATGGTCATTGTTGCTGACCTTCACCCTGGTAGAGGAACGCAGGCAACCAGTGGTTGTCTTAGGAAACCCCTCACCCACCTACCTAGTAGGTGGCATGCTTCATCATCGGGGTCCAGCTGGATTGCCGAGTGCAATCCAGCTGTGCTTCAACGCCTGATTTACAGCAGAGCGGGTTCTGGTGAAAAGTGAAGTGCTATGTGAAGTGTGAATAAATGATAAAAATGTCTCTAGGAAATGCCCTTATAAAATTTTTAATAGAAGGGTCCTAGGACATGAGTAAAAACATAGTCAGGATACAAGTGAGGTAAAAATGTGCCTCAATATCCCTAAAGAGTGTAGGTCTACTAGTTTCAGCCTTCTACGATATTTCAGCATTGCTACTATGAAAAGCAGGGGATATAGAGGGCAGCCCTGGCGTGTTCCGTGGGAGACCAGAAAAAGGGGGAAAGAGAACCGTTCACTCGAAGCCTGGCCGTGGGAGAGGTGTATAAAAGAGCAATCAAAGCAATAAAGTGTGCTGGTATGCCGAGCTTACGGAGTGTGGCAAAGGGAAATAGCCATTCTAGAGAGTCAAAGGCCTTCTCTGCGTCGAGAAGAGCCACTGCTGCTGGGACATTCGGCAATATCCTATTTATCACTGAGAATACAGTCCGGAGTTTCAGGGCTGTGGATCTATGTGGTATGAGACCTGATTATACCGGTGAAAGAATTTGGTCCAATAGCAGTGACAGTCTGGTGGATAACATCTTGGCAAGTATTTTGTTGTCAAAGTTTATTAAGGAGAGGGGGAGATATGAAGTGCAAGTGGTGGGATCTTTACCAGGCTTCAACAAGAGGGATATTGCTGCTTCCCTCATTGAAGGGAGGAGAATGCCATTTTCGAGTGCTTCAGCATATACTTGGAGAAGGTGCGGCGCTAGTGTTTGTTTGAAAGTTTTGTAAAAAACCCCAGATAGACCATCAAGGCCAGGGGCCTTCGATCCGTCTTGGGCATCTATTGCCTGGACAATCTCCTCAACGGTAAAGGGTTCACTTAGAAATTGCGCCTGCCCTGTGGTTAGCCATACCATTGCGATCTCTTCTAAATAGGCGAGATGCTGTGTAAAATCTGTGGGGAGTTTGGTCGCATATAGGGACCGATAGTATGAGATTAGCTCTGCCATTATATTGTCAGTAGCTACAGAGTCGTCAGACCGTCACAGCGATGCGATATGCCCGGTTCCTCGGGGGGGACGCACCAATTGGGCAAGAGTCCTGCCAGGGCGCTTCCCCTCTCCGTATCTACGCGCACCGTGATACTTGCCCAATAAGCAGGCCTGGGCGTAGTTCGCAAAGTTTTGCTACGCGGAACTTCGCGAAGTTACAAAAAAACTCTGCGAAGTTCCCCAAGTGGCGGAGTGCAGTGAGAACTGCAGTTTGTGCTGGTATTCCTGCCGCTTGGGTAGAAATTATACCAGAGCGGTAGCTCGCGCTCGCGAACTTAACGTTCGCGAACTTACCGTTCACGATCACGAGCGGGGAAAAACTCTGCTGCACATCGCGAAGCTGAGTTTTCTGCACTCCGCGGCTCCGCGGAGTGCAGAAAACTCCACAAACTCCGCGAACGGAGTGAAGTTCACCGCCCAGGCCTACCAATAAAGTGGCCTCTCTGTCAGGATTTTCATTACATTCAAGTATGAGAGCGTTGCCCTTGTTAAGAGTGTCTGGCGTGGAGAGTGAGATGTGTCAATTCAGCTTCGATTCGGGTGAGGCTACCACGTATTGAGCGCAAGACCCCAGCCTGTTTGGATATGCAAACAACCCGGATGTAAGCCCCGGATGTAGGACTCAAAGGCATCCCATAGTGTTGCATATTGTGTCACCGAGCCGGTGTTTAATGTGAAATATTCGCCAATTGCATCATGCAGTTCAGATTTAAATAGCACATCTAACAGAGTCGTGGCCGGGGATGACCATCTGTGTTTTTAGATGGAGAAGTACCAGAGCATGGTCCGACAAAGTACGGGGTAGCGTTTCTATGCCACTGGCCCATTGAAAGCCAAGTGCATTGGTGAGCCAATAATCTAGTCGTGTCCAGGTCGAATGTGGTGCCGAATGGAATGTGTACCCTGGTGTATCTGGATAATATGAACGCCATATGTCGCGCAGGGCAAGGGAATGTAACAGATCCCGTAGTGCACGGTGGGCATGTGGTTTTGTATTTTGCATGGGGTTGGAGTAGTTGCAGCTGGGATCAAGCTATAGATTCAGATCCCCGCCAAGGAACCGTGTGTTGTACTCATAGCGATCAAGCAGAGTATGGAGGTCGGAGAAGAAAGTGGGGTCATCTTTGTTGGGAGCGTAGATGTTAAGTAACATGACTACTTTACCCAGCAATGTTCCCATCACCAAAAGGTACCGTCCTTGTGCATCAGAAACTGTGAGCTGGTGAGTGAAAGGGAGGGTGCGGTGAATAAGGAGACATACTCCATGGGAATAAGTGCTGTAGCCTGAGAAATATCTGTGGGGTCCCCATGAGGAATCAAATGGGTGGGAGGTTTGTGGGGGGAGGTGGGTTTCCTGCAGAAATGCTATCTTGACGCTGTGTCTACGGAGGTAGGCTAGCACGAGTTTACATTTCATGGGATTGTTAAGTCCCCGCACATTCCAGGTAATCAACTTGGCCTCCACATTAGTGCAAGAGATCAGCGCCACAGGGGAAGGTGTATGTGTGTGTACATCCGGTGCAGTGTATAGAGCGTACTGCATGTGGGGAAGGGGGGGTATGAAGGGAAGAGAATAAAAAGAGCAAAGAGAGCTAGAAAGAAGGATATGTAGAAGAACAAACCCCAAAGAAAAAAAACACCCTCCACCCACACCAGAGCTCAAAGGACTGGTGAATACCAAATACCCCAACATGAGAAAAAAGTGTCCCAAATACAAACCACTCGGAGTCATCCGTAGGGTCGGACAACGCCTCGGATGTCCGATGCCCATTCTTTAAGCTATGTAACTTGCAAAAGAGGAATACAAAAACATTTATAGTATTTGGAAACGTCGTAACCGTCGTTCAGTTCTAGTTGAATGGCCAATAATAGGATGAGAGAAGGCTGGTGGAGAGGGGAGGCCAGGCGGCCATCACCGCGAGGGGAAGAGTTCAGCGCTTGCAGCCAGTTGTTGATCCGGAGAGGAGTGTCTAGAGGAGCAGGTGGTGCTTCTTCAATTGTTGCTTTTTTGTTGTTTGCAAAAGGTCAGAACATCAGCTGGAGTGTCAAAAAAGCAAGGTTTGTCGCCCACTAGCACCCGCAATCATGCAGGGTATAACATGGCATATTTTACACCAAGCGTGCGGAGCTGCAGCTTAGCATCTGTAAATTTGCGACTGGCTTCTTGGACTGCGGATGTGCGGTCCGGGTAGGAGAGCACGGAGCCTTGATACTGTATCGGTGCATTTTCTCGGGCCAAGCGAAGGATCATGTCGTGGTCCCTGTAGTTGAGCAGGCGTGCGATTATAGGCCGTAGTGGGGCACTCGGAGGAGAGCGGGGCCAAGAGATCTGTGCGCCCTCTCCATGAGGAGGGTCTTGGATAATTTATCCGCTCCGAATAAATCGGTGAGCAGTGATTCAACAATTAGCTCGGGGCACCCAGTGTTTGTAGATTCAGCAAGGCCCAGGATTCGAATATTGTTTCTCCGTGACCGGCCTCCAAGTCTTCATTTTTTATGGCTACGGTCTTAAGCAGTCATTCCATCTTCTCCAACCGTTGCGTAGTGTTTTTGGCCTGGTCTTCGTGAGCAGAGAGACGTTGATCTGCTTCATCAAGCAGGGTGTTGTGCCCATAAAGGCGCTCTTCCATTCTGTCCAGCCTGGAGGTGATGGAATCAAATCTAGAGTCTATTGCACGAACCTCAGCACAGAGCTCTGCCATTTTAGCCACTGTGCCCTCCAGGGCAGGAGGTTGAGCGTTCTGTTCCGACTCACCATCCGCACCAAGGATCTGGTCAGGGCGCTCTGATGTGCCCGGCATATCAAAGGTCAGCCTACGCTGCTTTGGATCTCCTCGACCCAATTCTGCAATGTAAATGATAGGGTGTCAGCTAGGCAAGGTAGGGGAGATGTGGTGGGAGCGCCTTAGTGAGCGAAGGCAGGTGGGGGGGCAGCCACAGCCGAGAACAGCCAATCCGATGAACCCCAGAGAAGGGGGAGTCCCAGAGGAAAAGAAGGATGCCAAGTCTCCCTCGTTCCGGGTGCCAAGAAGCTAGGCTCAAGTGATCAGTATGCAGAGTGGGGGCGATTATGGGGCTCAGCTGGTGCCTTCTTGCAAGTGTGGGCACAGCCTGTGCAGACAGATATGTGAGAGTCAAAAAGGGAGAGAGTGCAACCAGACCCCAGGTCTTTCATTACTCCCAATCAGTTGCGTTTCAATCGATCCTTAATGCAGGGAGAGGAGATGGGGGGTAATCCGCAGACGCCGCACCCTCGGTCCAAAGAAGCTCACGGGACGGCATGCACCAGATGAGGGGAGAGCAGCCGGTAAGAGCTGAGTTTGTGTAAATGCAGAAGGGGTGAAGACCAGTGGTGCTCAAACTTCCAGTCTAGGAGGTTTTTGCCCTTCTCTCTGGACCCCCAGCTCAATAATGCCACGCTTGATCCCAGCGCAGCAAGCAGATGGGGAGGGGGGTCGTCCCATAAAAGGCGCCCCCAGATTCAAAAGGGGCCCATGAGGCAGCCAGGCCGTTCGGGCTAAATCGAGATCCCATCTGAAGCTAGCCCTCGGCGCGCATAGCCAGCGCTGGGGTCACTCCTCCAAATGCCCACGGACCCCTTACCAGGATTAGGGAGTGCGTGTGCGGTATCATGGTGAGGCCAGCGCAGGTATCTTCAGGGGTGTTGCTGGGCCCGGGGAGAGAGATGGGGTGGAATCCGGCCCACGCAGGCCTTTGCACCAGGCCACGCACGCCGCATCCTGGCCTGGTTAATTCACCCAGGTCCCAGATGCAGGTGGTTGCAGCTTCTCACTACAGCGGCATCGGCAAGACATCCCCCATGCCCCAGCTGCCACGGTCAGAGTAGGCAGGGGGCCCAGCAGAGCACCGTAACTCCGGCCCCAGACTCGCCCGCGGCCCCTATCACCGCGGGGCCTCTGAGGCTGGCTGGGACTCCACACATCACCACTCGCCACAGCAGGATTCGGCGGCAACTCGGGGAGTGGAGCCGGATTCCGCAGCCCTCAGCAGCGCCGTCTCAGCATCCCGCGATCAAGAAGCGACATCTCCAATGGTGGGGGCAGCAGGATCATGTAGTTTTTGATAAAATAGGGGCACCGGGCGCCGGACCATCAATGCCATGTGGCCATCTTGGTCGACGGCTTGGCCACGCCCCCAAACAACATGTATTTTTACAAAAATGAAAAGAAAAAATATTTGCCAATCAATCAGCTAGAAATCATATTTTATCACACTCATTGAACAATGGAATTCTTTGTAAGTGACCAGTCACATGACTATTGAAACACCAGGGTTACAGGTGACACTTTATTACATTCGAATAAAACATAAGAATGATATTCAGCACAATATTATAAGTCAATGTGGTGCTGTAGGTGTGTGTGTACACTGGCTGTAATCCTGTGCAATGTTTTTTTTTGGCATGCTGTCGTTACAATGTTTTCCTTTTGGAATCTTACTGCCAGAGGTATTTCTCATTCGCCAATACACTTACACTTCCCACCACTTTTGGAAAGAGGTCCTATTTGTCTTAATGTTTTTATTTGAATTAGAAAATATTTTTTCAGTAATACAAATACCAAAATTAAATTCGGATAGAGAAAAATAAAAAGAAGTAATTCATTTACTTGTCTCCATTAGAGGAATATTTCCCCTGGTTAGTCTGACTGTTTTCCATCTCAAAATGTCACATTCAACTCTTTTGATCATTACTTTAATAAATGGTTTCTATGAACTATAAAATATAAGCACATCAAAAGTAGCAATGAGATCATCATCAGTGTCTCAGCAAAATTCAAGAATGAAAAAAGCAGTAATAATTATAATAGTTTGAATATGGATGCACTGTGTGGAGCAGTATTCCAGTGTTTTGTTCCAAACTAGTTCTTCACACTTTGAATAGATGCTTTGCACAAAGTTGTGTAAGTAGCCCTAGTTTTTTTTTTACAACATTACTGGAAGGGAGAAACATAGCACATAAGATGTCTTTCACAACACTGCTTTAGAGACATGTTTCCCTCTAGAGACTCTATTAAGGATGAACGTGAACCTCTTCAGGATACCATCTCCAAAGTCCATCACAACCAGCTAGACAATCTGGCATTACATATAATATTTAAATGTTGAACTAATTTAGTTAATTAACATTAATTCCTGTAGGGTGTTAGTTTAATTCTCTGCATGCATTGTTTTCTATGGAAGGGTTTTGTAGAACAAGTGATTGGCCATGTGTGGTGTTTGACTTACTCCAAGACTGATCCGGAGTATGTTTAAGCCTGCTTTAACAGCATTAGTGCTGTAGTAACTTTGAAAGTGTATTTTGTGAATTTCAATGGTCTTATTCTTTTGTGGGTGTATGTTTTGTATTAGCATGTCCATCCCAAGCCCTCCATATTTTTCCCTTAACTCCACTCATTTTTTTAGAGCTTATTCCCCATTCCCTACCACTCCCCCATTCTCTCCCACATTTACTACAAAAACTTATACCTAAGTGTACAGAGATCTCCACACTGTGGAGAAGATCTCCACTCAGTAAAGACCGGAGTGGCAGACATCTCCACTTTTGGTAAGTGGCACTGTTTTACGTGCGACAAAAATGCAGTTTGTGGATAAGGTCCTGGGTTTTTAGACGAGCGCACAAGAACTACTTATTCAGGCTGTCTTTTTCATGTGCATTATAAGAAGTGACGGGCAGTAGGCCCTTCCAGTTTTTGTTCATGAGAGAAAATGTATCGAATTTTAGATCTTCGAGCTCTAAGACAACCAAAGAGATCCTTGATGTGCAATGTCTGCAGTTGGGTAGTGAAGTAAAAATGTAATAGAAAACACCTACAAAGTACAGCACAATGCAGGCTCTGTTAACATCCTGAAAAGCATCTTGCCACTTGCAACGCTAGGGACAGCATCACAGACCAGAAGCCATGCATCTTCAAGTGATGATCACCACCTAAAATAGTAGTACTTGGTTATAGCTCATTTTCCTCATTAAGAACACAATACAAAATATTTTGGTATAGGCATCACGAGATGGCACAAACTTGGAAACAGATAGGAAACATGACTGTGTCAACAAAACTCAAAGAAAGCTGCATTCTATCCCCTTCCTCCAATGGGTTTGCAACCTCTATTACGCGGGCATGACCACCAGAACAGTAAAGACATGCATCACCGAACACAAAAGCAACATCAGATGCCACAGGACAACCACTAGACTGTATACACCCTTCGAGGCATGTAAACATGCCTGCGACACCCTGAGATGGGTGGTCTTGGAAGCACACACGTCCATTACTCCGGGGGCACTGTTCAGGATTGAACAGAGATGGGTCCATCGTCTGGCCACAGATAAACATGGCCTTAACGAAGATATTCCCTGGTGTACCCTGAACATATCCTAACTGAAGCCTTAAACACCTCTTTGTTCAGGTTCATTGCCAGCATTAATGGTCAGCTCTCAATTGACTTTATCCTTCTACCACATTTTGCGAATGGCGATCCTAGGTAGGGTTGCATGGACATACCACCTAGGTTTCCACTCCGTGCACATATTCCCGCGCACATTACATAATAGCGCCTACTAGGGATCCTATAAATACCCCACGGAGGTCCCCAATCCTCCTCCACCTCCTTGATGGCCACCGTAATACTCCATTCTCGAACTAGGCGGGTTACCCGCCTTCCACATGTGTTCATTAACGATTATTGAATGAATACATGAATTACTGAGGCTCCGCTGCACAATGCTTTCTGAAGCCCACACTCCTTCTATACTTTTCCTTGCCCATTAAGTCATGGAGCCCACTGGGGATAGAACTCCTTCCACACCTTCTTGTATATTCCATTATGGCGCATACAGGGGTTCGTAATCCTTCCATACCTTCAAAATGGCCGCCGCAAGACTCCATCTCTTACTGGGCGGGTTGCTCTACAGTTTTGGACCGCCGACGGATACGCACCACAATGCGCGCCACTTCCGTGAGTACTTCTGCAGCCAGAACCGGGTATGCATTCACCTCCCGGATCCGGCATTGTAGGGTAGGTCTTCCGCCGAGAGGGCGCGATCCTAACGTGAGTATACTCTACCCGCTTTACTTTCAGGAGTTCTCTTAGTGCCTTGGTTGTCGAAAGGTGAGTCCTGGAGCCCGATAGTAACAGTACACTTTTCATGGGTATGATCACCACGAGTCTTTGCTAGCTATGGCGCATCACCAACATGTCACCTGGCAATCCGGAATGGGTGCCTGGTCCTCTTCTGGGGCCACCACACGTTCGGTGCAGGGGTGCATGGGGTGTCGACACCATCCTGACCGTGTGTGATAGAGCCCGAAGTGGAGTACTGACAACAAGCCGCTACGGCCACCTGTGACACATCAGACGCTGGGATTACCACCCTATCTCTCCCAGTGAGGGCCCCGGCATTTCTCTTTTAACTGTCCACATTTCCTGGCCCCTTCTCTAGAACACACGTTACCTCAACGTGTCCTTTCAATGCCGTGAATCGATGGGGCCAATTACGATTATTTTATAGGTGAGTTGCTCTCACCACTCTGCTACTACTTTTTAATAGGCATATTACCTACTGCACAAGATACTATATCTACACAGTATGTTTCATCAAGGTTTTTTGAACAACTGTAATGTGTACATGCACAGTGGTGTGTCATAGGGGAGTATAATGGCATGATCCGCTAAGCAATTCTGTATGAAATGATTCTCTGATTTGTTTTTCCAGATTGGCCGCTGCAATAACAGGTACCACACCTTTTGGTGCACTTAGTGGTATAATTAGGTTAATACACCGCATTACCATTGTGTTTTTTAGTGTAGACACATTACCTTTTCACTAGGTCCTGAGGAATTGCCGCCAGATCCACCAGACTAATAGGCAAGAAACATGTCGACCATTTAAGATTGAGCGCAACAATCTGCAACATCACTGCAGAAAGTCGCCACTTTAGTTTTTAACCAGGGTGGGAGACAGGATCATTAAACCATTTTCCTTGTCCTCCCATATCCCTGTTTTAACTCACAAGGTCTACTTGACCTACACTTTTGCACTTCTACACTCTCAAGGCCCCTTACACCCACCACACCAAACGGCAAGGAATAAAAAGATCTCCGCCAAAGAGCCCCTGCATAGGGTGCCCGTCGGGTATTGCAGCGCCGACCCGACGAGGAGCATGCCTGATGATGAAGCATGACACCCAGCGGGCTGGGTGTGTGAGGGCCCTACATTCCGAAAGGAAGGACTCCCCATCCCTACTTCCGCTAGACACCTGTCTTTCATCCTGCTTAGGATCTCGCCCCCTTTACCCTTTTACCTCCTCCTCCCCCTTTAGGAACTGCATACCCTTTTGTTCTGCACTTTGCATAAAATAAAACACATTTTGTAAGGTCTGCACAATTTCATTGTTATTTAAGCTTGTCTAGACTAGGCCAGCAAATCTTTCAGTCTTGTGGCCATCATGGAACAAGCAGGTCCCACTTTTTCTCACACTGAACACAAGATTCTTGGAAAGTGTTAGTGATTCATATTCATAATTTCCCCCAGTATTTGCAAAACAGCTAACCCAAACATTTAAGCATGATAAACACAAAATTGGGGAGAGGTTCACTTTCTTCTTCCTCTCCTTCATCAATCACCATAAGCATGGTCATGTCAGACTTGTTAAAGTGGTTTTTCAGGCGGTTCACATGGATCACCCTGTGAGGTTTTATGGGGGTACCCAGGTTCACTAGGTAGGTGACCTCCCTTTCTTTTCCAGTACTGGGAGCCACAGGCTTTACAACCCACATCTTCTGTCTGACCTGGCTGGTACTCATGCAAGGCAGCCTTCTGGTCATACTAGTACTTAACAAACTCCTGGCTGGCTTCCAAAATCCATTTTCCTGCTTCCTGTAATCTGTCATGTGGGAACACAGGCCCTGTACATAGTTCACTATATCCTGTTTTTACTCTTTGAGAGGTTTTTCCCACTCCTTGCACCAGGCTTAAGGGACCTCTCACAGGGTGTCCATGCAGAAGCTCAAAGGGGGCTGAAGCCCACTTCCTTCTGTGGTACCTCCCTGAAAGCAAACAGAAGGCATTGTTATTGGATATCCCACTTCCTCCTTAGTTTTTCAGACAAGCCCATGATCATGCCTTTCAGGATCTTGTTGAACCTTTCAAATAGACCAATAATTTGTGCATTATAAGTAGTGAACTTATGAGTCACCCCACACTCATCCCACATAGCCTTCAAGTTCACAGACATGACGTTTGTACCTCTGTCAGATATTACTTTCTTAGAAAGCCCCACTTTCCTAAGGAGGGATACCCATCTTTGTGGGTGTCCCTGGATGTAATCCCTGATCATGCAAAAGGAGGTCTTTTCTTTCACATGTGCATGGTGTAGAAAAGCACATCCCTTAACAGATTGTTAGAATAATTAATATTTTAAAAAGGAGGAGTGTGAAGATAAAACTACACAGGGCTGCAAAAGTTCCTTTATATATGATAAGCTTCAGCACACATCACCAATGTGCTAGCTTTTTTACCAGAACAAATGTTGGTAGCATAGATATCTCCTACTACTTGCTTAATTATTGTTGATGGAACTTTCAAGCATATTAGTAGCTCTCTAGAAGACTAGCGGACCCATCAATGTTATGTTATCTTAAGATAATGTCGCTTATAAGGCGCACAGCAGCATGTAAATGTACCTTGGCTCTGAAGAAGGAAGGCTAAAAAACTGTCAGCAATATTTTGCAAAAAGTCAGGTCATTAAGCCTTTTCTAAAAGGTAGCAGCTGTTATAACATTCATAACGAGCTTGGCTTTAGCCTTAGGGAAAGAGTGAATCTGCCATATCGTCTCAATTTTTCTACAGGCAAAGTCAGCTTTCCACAGAGAAGCACGGTACCCAAGGGCTGAGGTGTGATTTTCAGGAGAGCAACAAGGGGAAAGGGAAGAACCACATCCAATGCCAAAGTAATCCAGTTTGAATACTTCACATAGTCATCTTCAACTCAACCATCCCCTAAGGAGAAAGCCTTTTCTGTCAAAATATTCATGAACTTCTCAACCGAATGTTTAGACTGCATTACACAAAAGCCTAGCGGTAGGAACTATTACATTTCAATTACTACTGCATTCTAATTGTTAGAATAAAAATGCAATTTGTCATTATGTGCCCATGTGATAAAATCAGTGTTGGACACACTACTCAGATAGTTAGGCAGAGTATCTGGCAGCATTGTAGCCATATATGTTGAGAGACTAAAGGAGCACCACTGGTTAAATACTACATGAAGGCAAAACATACCAAAGATGACATATTTTTGCTTGTTGCGGAAGCGTTTACGCCATTCTCGAGAGAAGGGAACTTGACAATAACGCTCTTATTGAGAAAATGTAGGTGGATGGATCGTAAGAAAAACACCACTCTGGGACTGAGTGATGTCTGTGAACTGCGAGTATTGGCTGCATCTCTGAATAGATAAATACAATACTGTACTCAATTAACTACTAACTGTGGCTGGATATACTTGAAAGTTGGAATCATGAGACTCTCTCAAATAGCTGTAATACGAGTTTTCAAATTTTGTGACTTTAATAATATGGTAATGATATTTGATTTACTCTATAGATAGAATGGTGTCACACAAGTGTAAAGCATATTATGTTATAACATGTTTTAGGATTTAATCCACGCCCTTTTGACTACTTGAGAAGTTAGCAAGTTCTCATAATATACTGTGTTTAGACTGACATAAAAATGGTCATTGATGTAACGTGCAGTATTCAATACAGGGGTTGGGTTCCCCCATTATGGCAAGAACAAGTGGTTGAAACAGGAATTGCATTTAATTTGCGACCTACAGAATGGTTGGCCATTTATCATGCATTGGTCGCATCTCTTGACAAAGGGCTTATTGGGCATTTTTTTGATGTAGCAATTGCTATGCTTATTGTCACACTGGGGTGTTGCCCCATCATTGCACAGCGGCACATATTTGGTGATGGTAACCCTATGCCTCAGTGCTGCGCTGGCCTACCACAAAGATGGCTACTGAGTAGTTATGGGTCACGGAATTGTGGTTTTAAGGAAAGCGAAAAGAGCATAGCGGCTCTTCCTGCACTTGGTGAATGTTGTGAGCGCCGCAAGTAGCCAAATTGTTGGTGTTTCCACATACCTGAGCAGTTAGAGGGATAGGTAGTGATTAATGAAGGTCTTGTGCACTAATTAGAAGACATGACCATTCATGAGAGCTTTTTATTTTATATTCCAGTATTCACAAAGTTGGATGTAAAACGCGCCATAGACCCACTGTAAGTGAATACATGGAAGTTATGTTATTAACCACAGGAGATGGCACGCGTTATGTCTGTATCACCAGATGGTATTCATTACATTGAATGGCCATTTTGTTTTTTACCCAGGTTATGTGGCAAATAGCGTTTGTCCTGAGGAGACAATTATAATTCAATGACTGGGTCAAACGTCCACATTATTACAGGGGCAGTCCTATGAAATAATTTTAATATGAACTACAAAATGGATTGGACTTGATCTATTCTTAAATGGGGTCACCCCTGAATGTATATGTGTATCATATTGTACAGTTAACAGCACTTTTACATTTGAGCACTGCACCATCTGCACTATTGGTAATTCTTACATTACCTATAGGCAAAAAAGAATACAATTGGTTTGCTCACTGAAAGGCCTCTGTTGATTGTTTTATGACTATATTTAAAATTTTCCTAGTAATCGTAAAGGAAAGTTTCAATTCTATTAAGGACATGGAAACGAGGATTATGCCATGCTTTCTTCATTTATTCCAATAGTAGCCATATTCAATAACTATACAAACAACATTTCCGGTATTTCATGGGGAAATAACCAAAAAGCACAACAGTAACTAATTTTCCAATCAGGGCTCAGCATGGCCCTTTTGAGCCTCCATCTGCTAGTGATAATCCTCTTTCTTCCTGTGACCAAAGCCGATGATGGAACACCTCACTCCTGTTAGGACGACTCCGATCCTCCAAGAATCCATAACACAAAATTCAAACCAGGACCTCAGGCCAACCAATAAGTATTTCAATGCACATTAACACAGAACATTTGAAGGAAACCAGCATTCGCAATGCAGCTTGGGCTATAGAACAATCATGTAATATGATCAAAACATATTACTTACACGAATAACTAAACCTGAGATATCGCTGGGTGGGCGAAGATCACAGAGTACACGGGTGGGTTAATCCTCTTCTCCATGTCCTTAATAGAATTGAAACTTTCCTTTACGACCACTAGGAAGTTTTTCATTCTATGTCAGGACCCGGAGGTGAGGATTATGCCAGTTAAAAGCTTGTCTACCACAAGGGTCGCAATGGAGGAAACTGGTTTGAAATAAAACCTCTTAAAAGTTGAATCCGAAGACCAGTCAGCAGCATTCAAAATATCCTCCAAGCAAGCCCTAAGGGCAAACGCTTTTGAGGCCATAGCCCCCATCTGCAATGCGCTCTGAACACCTTTGTGTCAATACCTGCCTCTTGCATACCTCAACGAACCCAACGTGCAATGGTGGGAGAGGAAACAGCCCTCTGTGGCTTACAGAGAGCAATGATCAGTTGCCTTTCTCCCTGGGGCTGAAGCTCTTCAGTCATTGACTTGTACTGTGTGACACAGCGAATGCCACATAGTTTTGGAGAACCTGGGAAGGCCGGCTATGAGATGAGCCTGGAATTAGACTTTGTCCTGTGGGACTCATGAAAGGAAACCCCTTCAGGAGTAAATGTGCAGCTGGTAATGTCGAGAGCCCGGACATCAGAGACCCTGCAGCAAGAGACTGAACATAGCAATGTCAGCAATTACATAGACAACTGTTTCCTTGAAAGGTATTTGAAAGGTATTTGTTCAGAGGCCAGGAGAGGAAGAGATTCAACACTTTGTTGACATCCCAAAGAACCAAATATCTTGACTCTGGAGGAAGACACAACCTGATGCCCCAGAGAAGCTTCTGTACCAACGGATGTTCACCAACAGGACAGCCCCCCATCTGGGCATGCCCCATGGAAATTGTGAATTGAAGAGTGTTCACCAACCTATAGGCCATCCCTACCGCCGCCAGTGAAGCCAGGAAGTTCAGGATGTGGACAACTTCCGTCCCCCATGAGATCCAAACCACACTGCTGACACCAACTCAACCACCGAGACCAGGCAGAGTGGTATCGTTTAATCCTATTCCCTGCCAGGTTTGGGGGAGGAGGTCAGCAGTGTTGCAGAAAGGCCCTAGGACTTGCCAGCATGACTTGTAATCCTCCACGTTATAAGTGGGAGGGACCTGTTGACCACCAGCGGGTGGGGATTCCTGGAGGGATGCTTGAGGAGAAATATTTTTGGGATAGATGGATTGGAAAATCCCAAGAAAGTTCCAGAAGAACTGGAAACCAGACTTGCATCTTCCAAATCGGGGTTACCACTGCTAGGTCTGTCCGCTGTTGGTGTGTCAGAGCCGTGAGTCTCATTATCACCATGAATGAAGGGAAGGCATAGCCCGTCTCCTTGGACCAGTGTTGGTTGCTGTTGCATCGCGTCTCCAGCTGAAGTATTGTGGAAGTTGATGGTCCAGCCGGGATGCAAAGAGATTGAAAGTGAAGGGGCTCCAATAGCCCGATAAGGCCTGAAACACTGGTTGGCAGAGCCCGGGAGATGTCAGGCCACCATTGACACATGGCGATTGAGGCAGTACTCCCAGAAACTTGTCGCAAGATCCGACAGAGCTTTCAAGCGTGTGCCTCCCAGATGGTTGATGTAGCAGACTGCCACCACATTGTCGATTTTCAGAAGCACGCAGCATTGGGCACGTTCTCTAATCCAACATTTCACTGCGAAAGAGACCCCCATCAGCTCCAAGCAATTGATGTGCAGAGCCTGCTCTTCAGTTGACCATCCACCTCCTGTGGGGAACTACCCACAACATGCCCCCCAGCCAGTGCCACTGACGTCGGACTCTATCACTTTGTTCGGCTGTCAACCAAAAAAGGCTCCATAGGTGTGAGCCACCAATGCAGCTCTTCTTTGGCCTCGTTCGAAAGGGGAACGTGTGGTGAGCAAGTGAGGCCATAATGCAGGTGTGATGTCTCGAAGTGTTGCAGGGCCCAGAAGTGAAGGGGGCCCAGATAAATGGCCTGGATGGAGGAGAATAGAAAGCCCACTACTCTGGCGATCTGTCAGAGGGAAGTAGAGGATTTTGCCAGGGTCTTGCTCACCTCTTACCATATCTTGGCCATTTTTCTGGAAGTGAGACTGAAGGTCAATTCCACAGAGTTGATCACGAACCCCAGGAAGATCTGCTATTGGGAAGGGGTCATGGCTGAATTTTCATGATTTATGATAAATCCGAGAGACTGAAGGAGATCTGCTGCACTCTGTAGGTGCAATTTCAGAGCCTGAGGGCATTGGTCCATGATGAATATGTCATCCAAGTATCCTATCATGTGGATCATGGATGCCCTTAGATATTCAAACACTGGCATGAGCATCTTGGTGAAGCACCATAGAGTGGAGAAAAGACTGAAAGGAAGGGAATTGGATTTGAAACTCTGGGACCCCCATTGAAACTGTAAGAAATGACAATGTGTTGGGAATACTGGGATTGTCAGGTACTCATCCTTCAGATCCTGGCAGCCAGCCAATCGTTGGACCAGAGAAGGTCTCGGAGGAGATGAATGCCCTCCATCTTGAAGTGGTGATAAACCAGCCCCTTGTTGAATTCCTGGAGATTATATGACTGGGCATTGCCCACTGGCCCGTTTCTCTATGAGGAAACTGTTGCTGAGGAATCCGGAAGGGTGAGGGGTGGTCAGGGATATAGCCCCTTTGGACAAAAGTTCCGAATCTCCACCCAGAAAAGGGCTGCCTCCCTCCCCGAGAAGGCGATAGGTCAATTGGGAAAGTGCTGGAAGGGGGAGATGTAGAAGGCTATATGGAAGACCTGTGCTGTTTGCAGAACCCAAGCGTCTGTAGTAAGAGTCTTCCAAACATGTACGAAATGTGCCAGCCTGCCCCCAGATGATTGTGAGAAATAAATAAAAGTGCGTTTGAGGAGGAATCCCCTCTGCGAGAACTGCCTCGAGAGCCTCTGTGTCATGGGTATCCCTTGGTGTGGTAGAATCCCCTGAAGCAAGCGGGGTCCTGCCACTGCCCCCTCCTTGAGGGCTGACCACTACCAGGGGCCTGTGACTGCATGCGGCTGGCCAAGTACCTCCTGCCATGGCCGGCCCCAGTAAAAACCCAGTGGGTAAAGATGGGCTTGATTGAAGATTGTGCATTGTCAAGTGAGTTAAAGGTGGAGACAAACTTGCTGAGCTCCTCGATGAAAGCCTCACCAAAAAGCCCGCTGTGCGCTACCTGCCCCGGCTCTGAGGTAGCTAAATCCCCTAACTTAGGGACAATCTTGATCAGCAGAGATCTGTGCCTCCCTATAGAGACTGCGCAGTTAGCACTTCCCAAAAATATCACCTCCCTTTGGGCCCAACCAGAGAGTACCTCCGGGGCGATGAGGGCCCCTGATGTTTGAGCATCTTCGGCCATGTCTAGGATCTTAGTTAATGGCCCTGTCAGGTCTATCACCTTATCGTTGCATAACTGCCAGGAGCGGTTAATGCCCTACTTTGTATCCCGCATGCATTTGGCCAAGAACGTGGCCATTTTGGGGTCAATCTCGGGCATAGCTGCGACTTTACTCTCTAGTGAAGGTCGGGGGCATTCCGCCCGTAGACGGTTGTGGACCTTCTGATCCAAAGGCTTATGAAGCCTCCCCTCCACATATGTGGTGAACTTCTTGGCTGGAGCCCACTCAACAGAGCAGGGGGTGCATGAGTGCCTCTGGGTCCAGCATGTCTGACTCTGCACTGTCAGGGGTGCTTGAGGGAGGTTCTCCAGGATAGTTCCCGATCAGAGTCATAATCCGATCCCACCGGGGATCCATCAGAGGCAAGGGGTGGGGGGGTGTCACAAGGTGGTATCTGGGTGTTCGGTGCAGGCTCAGGGTAAATCATGGCCCAGGAAGGCCTTCTTAAGTCTGGCAAAGGCTTCCAGATCTACCCCGGCAGCCTAGGAGGTATTTAATCCCTCGAAGGGAGGGGTTGTTGGCACTTCTGTGCGTAATACAGCAATTTCTTCTCCAGGGGCGCTACCGTGTCTAAGACCGCCTTGTAGATAGAGGCATCCGCCGCCTCGCAAGACTCGTCCGACTACAGGAAGTAGGCTACCTCCTCTTACTCAGTGTAGGATTCATCATACTGTTCCATCTTATCCAGGCAGGTAATGGAGGTAAGTATCTCCCAAGGGAAGTGCAAGTACAGAGGGAAATATTGGTCTGGGGGATCCAGGTGATAGGGGTAGCCAAGCTACACTTTCACAGAGGCATTCGCCTCCAAAGGACACAGTGCGGCCTTGCTTCAACCGGCCAAGTACCACAGACTGGGTGGGTGTCCTGACCTAAGCAGCAGCACTGCTGTAGGAAAAGGTGATAATACAGACCCCTGGAGGCGTTCAGACTCCAGACTGTTTGGGGGCACCCTGATTAAACAAGTGTGCGATCAGAGCAAAGCTTGGCTATGTCGCTTTAAAGTCGCAAAAACCATTGCCCGTTCGAGCATCGGGGAAATAAGCACTCGCATATGACAAAGACGCGCGCCCTCTAGTGGTCGGTGGACCACCATGCGTCGGCCCCTTAGGCTCCGAGTGACTGCGAATGGAGAAACAGACTGTTCCCGCGGCCATAGCACAGCTTAATTAGCAAATACACACCAGCACAATAAAGAAATATGGCATTGAACATCCAAAAGTAGAGAGAAAATGTTACAAACAAAGAGGGGACTGAGGTTGCTGGCTGAACTTCGGCTGCAGCAGCGAAGAAAGAGGATGAGCACAGGCGGGCGGAGTCTCAAGAGGGCCATGCTGAGCCCTGATTGTACAATGTGTTACTGTTGTGTTTTTTGGTTATTTCCCCATAAATGATTGGAAATGTAGTTTGTATAATTACTGAATTTAGCTGCTATTGGAATAAATGAAGAAAGTGTAGCATAATCCGCGCCTCCGGTTCCTGACATACAATTAAGTTTGTGATGGGTTTTCTCACATGCACCAGACCTGTTAGAAATTAGACCTGCAGAACCGCTGTTGTATCTTTTGCATGGGTGAGCCGCAGCACCTGTATTTTTGAAAGGAAGACAAGCTGTCTCAGTAGCTGCTAACACAATTTTAAAATGGATCAAAAAGTGATCTGACCAAACTAGTAGAAAAATGTCACCACATTTTACAAGTTTATCAAGACGCAAAAATTAAATCCAACCAACGTCAATATTGTTGTGTGGTCACATTAACTGTTCGTATAAGATTTAGAGTGGACAAAATGCTATTTAGAGCCTCTGCATGCTGATTACTAGGAAGGTCCACCACACATTGAAGTCACCCAAAACTATAAATGTAGTATGACTAATCAATAAAGGCGCTAGAAAATCAGTAAGAGAAATAGGAAAGTATGAACAAATGCAACGAGAGCGATAGCAAAGAATGACTCTCATAAAAAGTAGGAGATAGAGTTAAGGTTAAGCCTAACAATTTAGAATTAGCAAACGGACTCTGATTCAATAGGTTCTCAATCAACCTATCATTATAAACTAATGCAAGACCACGACCTCTTCTATTGAGTTGTTATAGGTGGAACATTTTGTCAATTTATGCTGTACTTTATACATTTTCCGGTCACTTTTTACCAAACAGTGCGTTTGCTTTCTTCAATTGGATTTGTATCTGCTTGTACTACACTACAGTTTGCAGTGCAGTGATTCAGTCTGGAAGGAAATAAGATCTCCGATTAAACATTAGGGGCCAGATTTATCGTAGTGTTGTGTCGCCCTTGCACCATACATGGGGTGCAAGAGCAACACAACACTAAAGTCAGATTTATCAAGCAACGCAAGGCCACCTTGCATGGCATGGATGGCTTGATAAATCTGGAGTAATGCAAAGCAGCGCAAATCACTGCCTTGCATTACTCTTCCCCATGGAAGCAGTCCATGGGTGGAGCGTGGGTGTTCCCACACATCCACCCATGGATTTTGGCACATTCCCAGATTTACCGATAGTGGTAGACCTGGGAATGCTTCGGAATGTAATGTCTCCCCAGGGGAGGCGTAACGAGGAGAAATATCTGGACTTCAAATATTAACCGGGTCATGAGTAAAATGCTCCTTGCACCTGTTATGTGTTTGGCAGGTGCAGGATGAGCATTGGTCCTTAGTGTAAATAGAATTTACTTTAGAGAATATTTTATGAACCAACCATAACACAGCACTGCCCGGCAAATCAAAAGATCAAGAGGCGGGTGTGCAGGCCCCTTTAAAAATGTAGGAGATCCTCTTAGAGCCGTAGGAAAGTTGTCTTTCCATCGGATACAGCCCTGAACATACAGATATTTGCATGCACATATTGTGTGGTTGATTTGGTAATTGATGAGTAAGTTCACTGACACATAGCTAAGATATTTGGAAATCCAGTAGGCATGCAAGGTAGTGAGTAGATTACCTTATATTCATTTTTAATCCTTGTGTACCAGGCATGCAGTCTTAAGTTTTGATCTTTCTTTAATTGCAAGACTAATTTTCGCAATAAATTTAAATACCCCTCTCATTTAACTACCTCTCTCTGTATGGCCTTTTAACCTGAAGGCAGGCCTCTCTTAATTTCAGACCATGATTATTTCAGAAAGACAATCCCAAAAGTAAGGTATTGCCATCAAGCAGCAATTTTAGAGTGTTACTTGTTTGGTAATTACTTTAGCTATTAACCCCTTCGACGCTTATGACGAGCTGGACTCGTCATGGCACACAGTGGTCGTGTGCTCATGACGAGTCCAGCTCGTCATAAGACCACCCACGGGGGAAGCGCTGGCGCTCCCCCCGTGGGAATCCGATCGTTGTTTTTTTTGGGGGGGAGGCAGGGGAAGGGCTTCCCCTGCCTCCCCCCGCCCCTCAATGACGTCAGCGCGCGAGGCGCGCTGACTTCATTGGGGGTTTTCCTTTGTTCCCCGACGCGCTGGAAGCCATTTGCTTCCAGCGTGTCGGGGAATAAGGTCAGTTTTAGCTCCGGGGAGGGGGAATTTCAAAGAAAAGAGGCATCGAGGGAAAGGAAAGGGTTTTCCTTTCCCCCGATGCCTCTTTGTGCATTCCTGCTGCACGATCATGAGATCGTGCAGCAGGAATGTCCACTAGACACCAGGGAATTTTTAAAAAAAACTGAAAATACTGTTTTGGGGAGCGGCCCTTAGGCAAGGGTCGCTCCCCTTTGGGGGCCATATGTTTTTAGTGGTCTGCCCCCTGGGGGGGCAGTTTTTTTATTATAGCGCAGGCTGTACCCAAAGGTGTCAGAGCGCTTCACAATATGAACAGTAACAAGGAAAGGGTTTTCCTTTCCCCATGCCTCTTTGTGCATTCCTGCTGCACGATCATGCGATCGTGCAGCAGGAATGCCCACTAGACACCAGGGAATTTTTTTTTTTTTTTTAAAGTGAAAATACTGTTTTGGGGAGCGGCCCCTTGGGCAAGGGTCGCTCCCCTTTGGGGGCCATATGTTTTTAGTGGTCTGCCCCCTGGGGGGAGGGGGCAGTTTTTAATATAGCGCAGGCTTTACCCGAAGGTGTCAGAGCGCTTCACAATAGGAACAGTAACATTACATGAGGAGAAGGTTACAAGTGAGCATAATACAAAAGCAAGCATTACATTACATGAGGAAAAAGTGACAATTGTGCAAATAAAACAAACAAGATACAAAAAGAGGTATGCGTTACAAGATACATGAGATACAAAATACAAATAGAGGTATAATACTGCAATAAGTGGCAGTCACTCAGAACACACTGGGAAGGCACTTCTATAGGCATGGAGTACAGAGTTTCCTATAGTGGAAGAACTTCCTTGAGGGAGTAGAGAGGGCGTGAATTAAACAGGAGACTTAAAATGAAGGGTACACAAATGCAGCACAGCACGCAAGGGTGAGGAATGTACAGGAAAAAGTACAAATTTACAATGAAGAGCGAACTTCCTAGAGGGGGCTGAGAGTGAAAGTATTAGTTCTGAAAGTGTCTTTGGAAGAGAAGAGATTTGATGTCAGCTTTGAAGATCCGGGTAGAGGAGGTGGCACAGAGCAATGGGGGAAGCGAGTTCCAGATTCTCACCGCATTGCCTGAGAAGGATTGCGTCATCGATCTTTCCCTTTTGAAGACGGGGGGAGGGGCCTCAAGCAGAAGTGTTTCCGCATTGCGAGAAGGGCGAGAGCCACCGGACAATTTCAATTTATTCGCTAGGTAACGAGGGGAGGACGTGTGTAAGGCTTTGTGTGTGATGCAGGCAGTTTTGTAAATAGATCTTGCCTCGATCGGAAGCCATCGAAGAGAGGACAGGATAGGAGTGACGTGGTTGCTTCGTTTAGACCCTGAAATGAAGCGAGCTGCTGAATGGAGGATGGATTTGAGAGGGGAGAGGTGGGATTTGGGTAGGCCCGTCAGAAGAGAATTGCAATAATCCAGTCTTGAGAGAACCAGAGATTGTACCAATGTTTTTAAGTCTTTCTCCGGGAAGAACCGACGGATCCTCCATAGAAGGCGCAACTGGTAACGTGCGTTCTTAGCAATAGAGTTGATGTGGGAGATTAGGTTGAGTCTTTTGTCAAGAATGACACCTAGGGATTTAGCGCTGTCAACAATGATGGGTTTGTTGTTGAGTAGGTTCAGCTGATCCATCCAAGATTGAACAGGAGGAGGTGAGAGAGAGGTAGAGAGGAGGAGGAATTCAGTTTTGGCGGGATTCAGAATGAGTTGGTGAGCTAACATCCAGTTGTGAATAGAGTTGAGAGTAGAGTTGAGTAGGGAGAGATCGTGTGCGGAAGATAAAGGTATCTTCCCACTAGTCCACCAGGCATTTATTTGTGGAGAGTGACCCCTTGGGCAAGGGTCACTCTCCTTTGGGGGCAATATTTGTGGCTGTGTCTGCCCCCCAGGAGGGCAGATCGCCATGTTTTTTAAAAATTGGGCCCACTAGACCACCAGGGATTTGTTTTTGGGGAGTGGCCCCTTGGGCAGGGGTTGCTCCCCTTTGGGGAGCATTAATTTTGCCGTTTCTGCCATCCTGAGGGGCAGATCGGCTGATTTGTTTTTTGTAGGTCCACTAGGCCACCAGGGTTTTTTATGTTGGGAGCGGCCCCTTGGGCAAGGGTCACTCCCTTTATGGGAGGATGATTGTGGCCATTTCTGCCCTCTTTGGGTGGCAGAATAGCAGTATGTTTTTAGGCCCATCTGCCCCCAAGGAGGGCAGAAGCCACTAGACACCAGGGTTTTTTTAATTTTTGTGTTGGGGAGTGGCCAAAAGGGCAAGGGTTTCTCCCCTTTACGGGGTGAATATTTTATTTATACTCTTTGGCCTACCTACCCCTTAGCTTGGCTGGTGGATTGTGTGTGGACTGTTGCATTATTTGCATATGTGATTGTAATGTTTTTTTCTCCTTTTTATTCTAGTGTAAAGCTTTTGATTCCTGTTTGCGGTTTCGGCAGTGGTTGTTCTGCAGTTTTGTGTAATTGCATTTATTTGGTAAGAAAAATATTTTTGTTGTGTGTACTCCAAATGAGTATTATTGTCATGCATGAATGAATTTTTTTGTAAGTGGTGTCATAATGGCAGCATATTTGTTAGTGTTCAGAGCATGAAATTCTTTGCGATGTTTTGCATTGTCTTATGTGTAATTTTTTTCTTCTTTTTTAGTGGGATATTGTTGATCCTTACTGTGTCTGTGCAGAGTAGGTGGTGGTGAGTCTAGCTGCTTCTGTCACGTGAGTGGTATAGTGTTGGAGTATATAGGTCTTTGTGATAAAGCTACATTTTGTTTATTTCTTTTTTTTACAAAGGTTTTGTTGTTGTTGACTTGTTTGGCAAGTAACCTTTATTAGTAAGCATTATGGCTAGCCGTAGAATGACTGCTCAGCAGGTGGTTGGTTTGCTTCTTGAATCTTCCTCTGAGCAGGATTATGAGACTGACAGTGCGTCTGAGGGAGAGGAGGGAGGGGAAGATTCAGGCAGTGAGTTTTCTCTCCACATGGAATCATCGGATGATGAAGGTACTCTCAGTGCAGATGAAGTGCCTGATTTAGAGGAGGATACTAATGTGCCGATGGTGCAAGAGGCATCTGTATTGCAGCCTGGGGCTGCTAGGCTTCCTACTGGAAGTGCTGGACTCTGGGTTGATCCAAACATGGTGCAGCCGGTGTTGCCTGCCTTTAGTGGTTATGCAGGGTGTAGAGTGGATTGTGAACATTATTTGCCTATACAGTATTTTCAGTTGTTTATGGATGATGTATTTTTGGGTGAGATTGTTGAGCAGACTAATTTGTATGCTGAACAGTTTTTGAGGGACAACAGTGCCTGACTTAGGCCCCATTCTAGAGCTACCCGGTGGAGTCCCACAAATCTGGAAGAGATGAAGTAGTTTTGGGGTTTGACTTTTTTGATGGGTTTGATAAGGAAGCCGTCCATGGGTTCATATTGGTCTACCAGTCCCTTGATGGCAACGGCCATATTTCCTGCAGTTATGACTCGTGATCGGTATTTACTTTTGCTTTGGATGCTGCATTTTGTTGATAATGGTTTGGCGTTGCCACGAGATGACCCTGAATGTGACCGTCTTTTTAAGATTCGGCCTGTTCTTGATCACTTTGTAGATCGATTTTCAGAGATCTATACTCCAGGGAAAGAAATATCTATTGATGAGTCTTTGGTCCTGTTCAAGGGCCGTTTGGTTTTTAGGCAGTACATTCCTAGCAAGAGGGCACGCTATGGAATTAAGCTGTATATGTTGTCTGAGAGTAGGACAGGATATGTTTTTAATTTGCGTCTGTACACTGGTAGGGATTCCACTATTGACCCCCTGGTTGTCCGTCCACTTTTGGAGTTTCAGAGAAAATTGTGTGGGATCTTGCTAGAGGACTGTTTAACAGAGGCCACCATTTGTACCTTGATAACTTCTACACTGCTGTGCAATTGTTTAAGGAATTGTTCAAAGTGGACACTTTTGCTTGTGGCACAATCCGCTCTAACCGTAAAGGTTATCCAAAAGAGCTTGTTTGCAAAAAACTTCAGAGGGGACAGTGCAGTTCCTTGCGTAGTGATGAACTACTAGCTGTGAAATTTGTGGACAGGAGGGATGTGTACATGCTGACTACCATCCATGATGAGAGTACTTCACCTGTGGCTGTTTGGGGTCAGATTGCTGAAGTGCGCAAACCTGTGTGCATTTTAGACTACAATAAGCACATGGGTGGTGTTGATAGAGTAGATCAGAGGTTGGAACCTTACACTGCTATTCGCAAGGCTTACATTTGGTATAAGAAGTTGGCCATCCATCTCTTCAATTTAGCAACTTTCAATGCTTTTGTTGTGTTCAAGGAGTGTTCTCCTGCGTCAAAGTTGACTTTTGTTCAGTTTCAGCAGTCTGTCATAGGCAGCCTTGTTGTTGTGGAACAGGCAAGTGTTCCTAGAGTTGGAGTGGTGGCGGATGTGGCTCGATTGAAAGATCGCCACTTTCCTGATCACATTCCTCCTACACCCTCAAAAGACTTTCCCACTAGGAGATGTAGAGTCTGTTGGCGAAGAGGTGCGCGGAAGGAGACTCGTATGTACTGCCCTGAGTGTCCTAACCCTGGGCTGTGTGTGCCTGCTTGTTATAGAGCGTAACACAAGCAAAAGAATTATTGGGAGCAACCATGAGTGGTAAAGTGACCTGCCTGCTCTGTAATGTTTAAGAATTGTTGTTCTGTTTCAAGGTTGCCATTAGTGCAATGTATTTAGTTTCTGATTTTGTGTTTGTAGATTTGTATCTATTTGCAATTTGTTTGTGTTTTCTTTTTTGTATAAAAAAATCCTAAATGTGATGGTGGTGTGTGTAGGCTGGTGCTTGGCTGGCGGTGTGCGTGGAGTGGCGCTTGGCTGGCGGTGTGCGTGGAGTGGCACTTGGCTGGCGGTGTGCGTGGAGTGGCGCTTGGCTGGCGGTGTGCGTGGAGTGGCGCTTGGCTGGCGGTGTGCATGGAGTGGCGCTTGGCTGGCGGTGTGCGTGGAATGGCGCTTGGCTGGCGGTGTGCGTGGAGTGGCGCTTGGCTGGCGGTGTGCGTGGAGTGGCGCTTGGCTGGCGGTGTGTGTGTAGTGGCGCTTGGCTGGCGGTGTGCGTGTAGTGGTGCTTGGCTGGCGGTGTGCGTGGACTGGCGCTTGGCTGGCGGTGTGCGTGGAGTGGCGCTTGGCTGGCGGTGTGCGTGGAGTGGCGCTTGGCTGGCGGTGTGCATGTACTGGTGCTTGGCTGGCGGTGTGCGTGGAGTGGTGCTTGGCTGGCGGTGTGCGTGGAGTGGCACTTGGCTGGCGGTGTGCGTGGAGTGGCGCTTGGCTGGCGGTGTGCGTGTAGTGGCGCTTGGCTGGTGGTGTGCGTGGACTGGCGCTCGGCTGGCGGTGTGTGAGTAGTGACTTGCTGCTGGTCACTACACACACTGCTAGCCGAGCGACACTCCACGCAATCCATCAGCTTGTGTGGTTGCTGTGTTAGGAATGTAGGCGTGTGAAAGTGATGGGCCCTTGAATGGCGCTGTCTGCTGGTGTGAGTGTTGTAATGTGATGGGCCCGCGGCTGGTGGTGTGAATGGTTTTGTATGTGTCACACGTATGAAAGGTGTATGAATGGCCTGTAAAGAGGTTGGTGCCTTGTCGTGGCTTTACAGCTCACGAGCTGTGAGTTAATGGTTCAGT
This sequence comes from Calotriton arnoldi, assembly GCA_963921515.1. Classification (NCBI taxonomy): domain Eukaryota; kingdom Metazoa; phylum Chordata; class Amphibia; order Caudata; family Salamandridae; genus Calotriton; species Calotriton arnoldi. The sequence continues at coordinate 727,141 of CAWUFW010005013.1, forward strand.
TTCTCATCCTTTCAATTATTAACAGTGCATTTCATTTTTGTGAAATCACTTGTTAATACAATTGTATATACTGAACCATCACTCACCCTCGTGCCAAATTCAACCAGTATGTGTGTGTGCTTGAGGATTAGATGGCTGTGCAGTAATATATTTTTTTTGTCTTTCTCAAGCAGGGTGTACCTTGTCCCTTTTTGTGAATGTTGTAATGTGTTTATTTCGTGCCTGGTGGTGTGAATGGTCTTGTGTGTATCACGTATGAAAGGTGTGTGAATGGCCTGTAAAGCGGTTGGGGCCTTGACGTGGCTTTACAGCTCACGAGCTGCGAGTCACTGGTTCAGTTTTTTGTCCTTTCAATTATTGACAGTGCATTTAATTTTTGTGAAATCTCTTGTTAATAAAATTGTATATACTGAACCATCACTTGCCCTCGTGCCAAATCCAACCAGTATGTGTGTGTGCTTGAGGAATAGATGGCTGTGCAGTAATCTTTGTCTTTTTAGTCTGTCTGCCAAGGTGTACATTCCGTCTAAGAATAACCTACCAACTGTAGATCTTGTCGTAAACGAAACACCCATGGGAGTACATGGTGATATCTCTCTTGTGGATCCCAACAAGTTATGTTACCCACAATGTCCTGCAAACCTCAAAATGTCTGTCACATTTTCCTTGCAATATTGTGCCAAAATTTTCACGCTGCAGAAATAAACAACACATTATCTCAAAACGACCTGGTTTTGCAAGGGGGGTCACCTGGGTTTTTGGCCCGGGGCTCGGCGGCCACCTAGGGAAACCTACCAAACCCACACATTTCTGAAAAGTAGACAACCGGGTGATTCCAGGGAGGTATGGCTTGCGTGGATCCCCAACGTTTTCTTACCCAGAATCCCCTGCAAACCTGACATTTTGCTGAAAAAATCCCTTTTTTCACACATTTTTGTGTGGTAAAGTTGTGGCATCACCGGGCTGACACAAATTTCCCACCACCCAGCGTTCCCCCAGGTCTCCCGATAAAAATAGTGCCTCACTCGGGTGGGAGGCCCAAGTACCCGCGACAGGCAAGGGCCCACAACGTATTGAGGCAACCTCAAAATGGCCTATCACAAAACGACCTGGTTTTGCAAGGGGGGTCCCATGAAGTTTTGGCCCGGGGCTTGGCGGCCACCTAGGGAAACCTACCAAACCCACACATTTCTGAAAAGTAGACACCCGGGGATTCCAGGGAGGTATGGCTTGCGTGGATCCCCCAACGTTTTCTTACCCAGAATCCCTGCAAACCTGACATTTTGCTGAAAAATCCCTTTTACACACATTTTGTGTGGTAAAGTTGTGGCATCACCGAGCTGACACAATTTTCCTACCACCCAGCGTCCCCCCAGGTCTCCCGATAAAAATGGTGCCTCACTCGAGTGGGAGGCCCAAGTACCCGCGACAGGCAAGGGCCCACAACGTATTGAGGCGACCTCAAAATGGCCTTTCACAAAACGACCTGTTTTTGCAAGGGGGGTCACCTGGGTTTTTGGCCCCGTGCTCTGCGGCCATCTAGGAAAACCTACCAAACCCACACATTTCTGAAAAGTAGACACCCGGGGGCTTCCAGGGAGGTATGGCTTGCGTGGATCCCCCAACGTTTCCTTACCCAGAATCCCCTGCAAACCTCAATTTTAGCTGAAAAAATCACTTTTTTCAGAAATTTTTGTGTGGGAAAGTGTGGCATCACCGGGCTCACACAAATTTCCTACCACCCAGCGTTCCCCAGGTCTCCCGATAAAAATGGTGCCTCCCTTGTGTGGGAGGCCCAAGTACCCACGACAGGCAAGGGCCCAAAACGTAGTGAGGTGACATCAAAATTGCCTATCTCAAAACCACCTGGTTTTGCAAGGGGGGTCACCTGGGTTTTTGGCCCCGTGCTCGGCGGCCATCTAGGGTAACCTACTAAACCCACACTTTCTGAAAAGTAGACACCCGGGGTCTTCCAGGGAGGTATGGCTTGCGTGGATCCCCCAACGTTTCCTTACCCAGAATCCCTTGCAAACCTCAATTTTAGCTGAAAAAATCACTTTTTCACACATTTTGTGTGGGAAAGTGTGGCATCACCGGGCTCACACAAATTTCCTACCACCCAGCGTTCCCCAGGTCTCCCAATAAAAATGGTGCCTCACTTGTGTGGGAGGCCTAAGTACCCGCGACAGGCAAGGGCCCAAAACGTAGTGAGGCGACATCAAAATTGCCTATCTCAAAACCACCTGGTTTTGCAAGGAGTCACCTGGGATTTTGGCCCCGTGCTCGGCGGCCATCTAGGGAAACCTACCAAACCCACACATTTCTGAAAAGTAGACACCGGGGGCTTCCAGGGAGGTATGGCTTGCGTGGATCCCGCAACGTTCCTTACCCAGAATCCCTGCAAACCTCAATTTTAGCTGAAAAAATAACTTTTTTCAGAAATTTTGTGTGGGAAAGTGTGGCATCACCGGGCTCACACAAATTTCCTACCACCCAGCGTTCCCCAGGTCTCCCGATAAAAATGATGCCTCACTCGTGTGGGAGGCCCAAGTAACCGCAACAGGCAAGGGCCCAAAACATTTTTGATAGGCAATGTTGATGTTGCCTCAAAGCGTTTTGTGTCCTTGCATGTCGCGGGTACTTGGGCCTCCCACACAAGTGAGGCACCATTTTTATCGGGAGACCTGGGGAATGCTGGGTGGTAGGAAATCTATGTGAGGCCAGTGATGCCACACTTTCCCACACAAAAATGTGTGAAAAAGTGATTTTTTTCAGCTAAAATTGAGGTTTGCAGGGGATTCTGGGTAAGGAAACGTTGGGAGATCCACGCAAGCCATACCTCCCTGGAAGCCCCGGTGTCAACTTTTCAGAAATGTGTGGGTTTGGTAGGTTTCCTAGATGGCCGCCGAGCACGGTGCCAAACCCAGGTGACCCCTTGCAAAACCAGGTAGTTTTGAGATAGGCAATTTTGATGTCGCCTCACTACGTTTTGGGCCCTTGCCTGTCGCGGGTACTGGGCCTCCCACACAAGTGAGGCACCATTTTATCGGGAGACCTGGGGAACGCTAGGTGGTAGGAATTTGTGTGAGGCCAGTGATGCCACACTTCCCACACAAAAATGTGTGAAAAAAGTGATTTTTTCAGCTAAATTGAGGTTTGCAGGGAATTCTGGGTAAGGAAACGTTGGGGATCCACACAAGCCATACCTCCTGGAAGCCCCGGGTGTATACTTTTCAGAAATGTGTGTGTTTGGTAGGTTTCCCTAGGTGCCGGCAGAGCTAGGGTTCACAAACTACAGCTAGGCACTTTGCCAAAAAGGGTCATTTTTCACTGCGAAATTGAGGTGTGACCACGTTGCGTTTTGTGCCGTTTCCTGTCGCGGGCACTAGGCCGACCCACACAAGTGAGGTACCATTTTTCTCGTAAGACTTTGGGAAACGTGGGGTGGGCAGAAATTTGTGGATCCACGCAGATTCCAGAACTTTCCACCACAGAAATGTGGGGAAAATGTGTTTTGTTTGACAATGTTTTAGGTTTGCAAGGGATTCTGGGTAACAGAACCTGGTGGGAGGCAGTCAAGTCACCCAATCCTGGATTCCCCTGGGTGTCTAGTTTTCAAAAATGTATAGGTTTGCTAGGTTTCCCTAGGTGCCGGCAGAGCTAGGGTTCAAAAACTACAGCTAGGCACTTTGCAAAAAAAGGGTCATTTTTCACTGTGAAAATGTGGTGCGTCCACGTTGCGTTTTCCGCTGCTTCCTGTTGCGGGCACTAGGCCTACCCACACAAGTGAGGTACCATTGTTTTCGGAAGACCTTGGGGAACGCGGGGTGGGTAGAATTTTGTGAATCTGCGCAGATTCCAGAACTTTCCACCACAGAAAAGTGATGAAAATGTGTTTTTTTTACCTATTTTTTAGGTTTGCAAGGGATTCTGGGTAACAGAACCTGGTGAGAGCCAGTCAAGTCACCCCGTCCTGAATTCCCCTGGGTGTCTAGTTTTCAAAAATGTATAGGTTTTCTAGGTTTCCCTAAGTGCCCGCAGAGCTAGGGTTCAAAAACTACAGCTAGGCACTTTGCAAAAAAAGGGTAATTTTTCATTGTGAAAATGTGGTACGTCCACGTTGCATTTTGAGCCATTTCCTGTTGTGGGCACAAGGCCTACCCACACAAGTGAGGTACCATTTTTATCGGGAGACTTAGGGTAACACAGAATTGTAGAGCAACTGTTATTACCTATTGACTTTTGATGCATTTCTGCCTTCCAAATGAAAGACAATGTGTAAAAATAAGTCATTTTGAAAAATGACCTATAATTCTCATGCTAGTATGGGTACTCCCAATTTCGGAAATGTGCAAATATCTACTGTTTCTAAAATCTACATTTTGTTCCCATTTCAGAAATACATAGGTGTCTTTCATAACAATTTTTCCATGTATACATTTTCCCAAAATAATTGCTATATACCCGGTACATAATAAAAAACCATTGCAAGATGCTGCTCAGTTATTGGCTCTGGGTTCGTCGGGTTCTTGGTGAACCTACAAGTCCTATATATCCCCACAACCAGAAAGGTCCAGCGGATATAACGGTATATTGCTTTCAAATAGCTGTCATAATTAGAAGAAGTTACAGGTGAAAACGTTGACACAAATGGCTGTTTTTTTCAACTAATTTTCAATTTTTCCTTCATTCAACTGTTAGTTTCTATAAGGAAAACTTTAAGGATCTACACAAATGACCCCTTGCTGAATTCAGAATTTTGTCTACTTTTCAGAAATGTATGGCTTTTCAGGATCCATTATTGGTTTCATACCCATTTCTACCATTAACTGGAAGGAGGTTGAAAGCACAAAAATAGCAAAAATAGGCTATGTCCCAGAAAAATGTCAAAACTGTGTAAAAAAGTTGGTTTTCTGACAAAAGTCTGCTTGTCCCTGAAAGCTGGGAAGATGGTGATTTCAGCACCACAACCCCTTTTTGATGCCATTTGCAGGGAAAAAACAAGACGCTTTCATCTGTAGCCCTTTTTTCGCATTTTTCCCCCCAAAAACAAAATTGTGCTGTATTTTGGCTAATTTCTGGGTCCCCTCCAGGGGAATCCACAAACCCTGGGTACCTTTACAATCCCCATGATGTTAGGAAAAAAGGACGCAAATTTGGCGTGGATACCTTATGTGGTCAAAAAGTTACAGGGGCCTAAGCGCGCACTACCCCAAATAGCCAAAAAAAGGCTTAGCACAGGGGGGGAAAAGGCCTAGCAGTGAAGGGCTTAAGACTCAAAATGTATGCATTTAATAAATCCCACAATCTCCTTCAGGTCTAGTAAATGGTACATTGGAGTCCCTTGAAGTCAAGTAAAATGCATATGTAAAACATTTTAGGGAATAGGCACGTGTCTACATTTATGGGATTTTCCAACAGTAATCATGAACGCTGAGATATTCCCAAAGGCAAAGCTCACTATCAAATCAAGGATCTGAGCATCACTAGCATGCAACTACTCACAAATCACCTTCATTTTACAACCTTGTGTGAGTTCCAGTGCAAACTGTGCTAGCTAATGCCTGCTTTCACTCAAAGACTTCTTAATTTGCTCATGTTCTATGAAGTGGAGAATTCTACATCTTTCTCCATTTCACTCTAGCTTCTTCCTGTTCTGTAGTACCTTGTCAATGCCATTTAAAAAGAGCATTTCACCCTAATTTAAATTCCAATTTCAGTAGAATATCATGATCAATTATTTCGGCTCCCTATCCTAACTTCAACTAGTATTTCACCAGGTATGTTACCCGAATATCTAGTTTATAATATTGTCATGTCAAAATATATTGTGGCCAAAAGTTTGACTACCACAACATTTTGAAGAAAAGTATATTTATGTGTGCATTTAATACTAGTATTTACTTTGACAATATATATATCATCAAGGTACATCAATTCTGGAGCTAGGTTAGGAAATCTACACTTACCTATAAATACTTACCTTCATGACAGTGGTAGTCAATATTTTGAATATGAACTTTTGTGAGGAAGATATTATTCCACTCAGTGTTCTAATACACATACCTGTTACACCTGTAAGCCTTAGGGTGGTCTTCCCCCAAACATTTTGCCTACTTACCTACAATTTGTGCTGGATTTCATTTTTGTTGAGCTATACCTGATTGGCATATTTAATCTACTTATAAGTCCCTTGAAGAATGGTATACAATATACTCGTGGTCTGTAAATTAAATTTTACCACTGGGCCTGCAACCCTTATTGTGGCACCCACTTAAGCAGCCCTACAATACATGTCCCTGGCCTGCTATTGCAGCCTGAATACAGTGTCACACTGCCATGTCGACGTGGCATTTAAAACACCTTGCCAAGCCATAAACAACCCTTTTATTACATATAAGACACCTCTAAGGTAGGCGCTAGGTAGCCCATAATTAAAAAGGCTGGACATGTACTTTTAAGTGTTACATGTATTGGTAGCTAAAAACTCCCCAATTGTACCTAATTTTTGTTCACTACTGTGAGGCCTACCCCTCCACAGGATAAAACTGGGGAAGCCTTATTGCATTTAATAAGTTGTAATTCGTAAATGGGACCAGGTAGATATGTCATGTTTGGTACCTATGAAATTTTAATGATAAACCCCCTTTAATGGTAAAGTCAGATTTTTCATTACAATTTTGAAAATGCCACTTTTAGAAAGTTATTATATTGATTGGGCAACCCGATATACCCTTTGGGGATTGGGTAACAAAATATTGTCGGGTAAAGGTGCCTGCAAGGGATTTTATTTCAAATTTGTGAAACAAAATTTACCAATATCATTTATGAGTGCCCAGACTAATGGCCTCAAGTATATGAATTTTCTAAATCAATCTATATAATCAAAAGTGAATAAATTGGCAACAGGTGTATTCTTTTTTATAGAAATTTATAATCAAATAATTTAAATTCAAAGGGTACAAAACAATATTTACATATACATAAGTGACAGAGATTGACAATCTTCCAAATAAAATATCTACTCGTCACTTATGTGAGTAACCCATTTCAAAAGCCTATTAACAAATAGAATTTGTTATTTAACATTCAGTAATTTTAGCAATTCTAATTTGTTCATGAAAATGGGTTAGACTGGTCGATGTTTCATTCTTGTCATGTGTTACATCTGGTAGACCATCTTCAGGACAGAAAGATTCTTATATGGACTGAAGACCCCACTGTAAAATGTATAATCACAGAAATTGTATTTCTCATCCAAAGACGTAATACAAAAGAAGATATACACCCAAAAAAAGTTAAGAAAAGAATCATTTGTTGTCGTGAAACATAGAGAGCCCTTTAGCATACAGTCTAGCTTATCTATTATAAGAATCAAAGAATTAGTGGAATAGCCCTCACCCTCCTTTTGTGAGAGAAAATATTAGAGGGAACTTACTAGAGCCTAGATCAATGTAGGACCTTAAAGTAATTAGTTCAAGTAGGTGATAAATTCATAGAAAGTATCTGAGAAAAATATAAACTAATTATCTATTTTTGCCAAAGGAGATTAAAAGATATTGCACTGAAAAACGTTATTTAATAATTTAGGTCAAAGATATCGTATTAGGAAAGAGATTGTAATCCAATCAAATTTGATTGGTATGGCCATTACATGTACATCATTTATAGCATAAATCGAAAAGGGGGACTTGGGGTCGCCAACATCATTAATAAAAAATTACAAGCGACCTGACACAATCAGTGTGATTCAAAAATTTGAAGCATTTTATCAAGAAAGAAAATTCATAAACAATGAGTCCATTTATCTGGTTTGTTAATGTAGAGGTAGACCCTTACTTGTGCCATCAATATGCCGTGAGCATTTGATATAATTTCAAATTGAAGCCATAAAGGAGTTTCGCCGTCTGAATTTAGTCTGTTTACTATGGTGCTTAAAACAAAGAAACCGGAGGTGAAATAATTAAACCTGCAACATAGTGCATGAATAATTAACATTATAAACGAGAAGTGTACCCCAATAAATATTTAAGGAGTCTTACTTATCATGTACGAATGGCGTCGTCTAAGTTCGGCATCTCGGCAGAGACAAACGAAACAGCTGCTCTGTTTGTGGCGCAGGAAGCGTATTTATACTTCCGGGTAATTCCTCTCTGAGTAGCATAATGTCTAACCTAAAGTGGTGGCAGCCATCTTAGTTTTACATCCTGCAGAAAGAAAAAGAAACAGCTGCTCTGTTTGTGGAGCAGGAAGCGTATTTATGCTTCCAGGTAATTTCTCTCTGGATGACGGGCGATCTAACCTAAAAAAGGTGGCGGCCATCTTAAAGTGGCCCCTTGCTTATTGGTAAATAATGAGAATATTGGTCTACATGAACTGACTTCGATGATATTAGTTAGTTAAGAGAAAGAAAGAGGGTATTTTGTATTCATGTTGTTAGTCATTACTTGTTTAGTAAGGCACAAAAAGGCAACCAAAAAGGTCTTATTGCATGCATGTTGTTAGTCATTACTTATCTATTTAAACACAAAAAGACAACCAAAGAGCTCTTATTCATATATGTGCATAGATTAAATATCACAATACATTTTTTTTTAAATTAGTGTATCAATTGTTTATACATACACATTGAAAACAGCTGGCCTGATTTCCAAAGGCAATCGGAGACAAAAGTCTAACTTTACCATTTTTGGTATTCACAGAGGTGATTTACAAGTCTCATATTTACGTCCACAGTTGGGCCCGAATCTCCGCACCCGGGCCGTGCTCTCCGGCTCCATGATTTGCGCTCCCCTCAGAGTGGACTGCTCAACACTGAGGGGAGCGCAAATCATGGACTGCATGTACCATGATGCAAAGAAGCAAACTTTTCTGGGATATGATGTAGTGTCGGGTCACACCCTTTTCCCTGCCCAAACTGATTTTCATGACCTCCTCTACTGTTTATCACACATTCCTAATGTTTCTTTTCGTAAAAAGATATATTCCAGACCATTGATTACACTTCATCCGGCCCGAGCCGGAGAGTATGGCTGGAGCTGGAGAGTACTGCCCGGGTGCTGAGATTCCAGCCAGACTGCGGACGTAAAGATACGACTCGTAAATCACCTCTGGGAATACCAAAAGTCGTAAAGTTAGACTTTCGTCTCAGGTTGCCTTTGTGAATCAGGCCCAGACTCTTCAGTTTTATATTTATTGCCAAGACATTCAAACATTCAGGGGTCGATTCCGATTCGGGCCGGAAAAAGCACCGACCGACTCGGATCCGGAAATAATACCGACCGACACGTACCCGTGGCGCACGACACGCCAAGTACGATGCAAGGCGCGAAAAATCCGACCGACACGTACCGAAACCAAGTCGACCGACCGAGCCGCACGGAAAACAGCAATCCGGCCGGAAAAACACGCGAATCCAACCGACCGACACGCACCCGGAACAAATCTGACCGAAACGTACACGCGAACTCCAAACCGCAAAGTACGATGCAAGGCGCGAAAACAACGAGCGAGTCGGACGGAGGGCAAGCCGCACGACCGACACGCATACAAAACCGAGCCGAAGCAACACAAAACACCGCGACCGACGCGTACGCAGCATAGAAAACTGCACAAACACAGCGTGAACGAAGCGGAGAACACCGTACGAGACCAATGCAGGGTCCGACTCGGTCACAAGAACGTTTCCAACATACACAAACAGCACAAAGGAAAAATCACCCAAAAAAGGCCAAACAAGCAATTACCAAGCCAATAAATACTGGGGGGTGGGGACAGAGAACAAAGACACACCCACAACTCCACCTATATAAAGGACACAAATCACAACCATGAGCCTTTGCAAATGCCATTCCACTGCCAGCACCCAAGAGAAAGCAACCACACACCCACAGCTCATCCCTCACACAAGCCACACACCATCAGCACACCAACAAATACCTACCTCACATACACCCAGCAAAACACACACTCACACACCCTCACCTGCACACCAACACACACATCACCCACCATCACCACCCATCACCATGCCCCCAAGAAGAATCCCAAGTTCCTAGATAGTGAATTGGAAGTCATGGTGAGACGAGATCCTCAGGGTGGAGCCACAGCTGTTTGGCACACTGGTCCAACAGACCCCCATGTCGCAGAAAACCAAGATGTGGGAGAGGATCATCAACAGGGTGAACGCACAATCACCATGTCGGCGCACAAAGACCGACATCCAGAACAGGTGGTATGACGTGCGCAGGAGGGTACGAGACATGCTGAAGAAAGACTACATCAACAGCCAATACACCGGCAGTGGCCCTCCTGCCAAGCCAATATACCTCAGGCCCTGGGAGAAGAAGGTGCGGGCCATCCTTCCGCCAGTGAGCGTATATGGACTAGAGGACATCCCAGAGCCTGGTGAGTACACAACAAATGTACACAATATACTGCCACAAAACACACACATCACTGTCAAGGGAGAGTCAAACCATGCACTCATAGCAATTACACAGCAACCAGAACAGAATCATCCCAAAATGTGTATGTCAGTCAGATAAACACAACACATGCCATCAAAAAAGTCACATCCAACTGTGCCAACACATGTACAAATACAACTACAACTACAGCTAGGCAGTGGCACAAATAGAACTAACAAACACATCCAGACATGTAGCCACCACAACAACACCAACACACAGTGAAGACCACTCAAAGGAAGGAATTCTGTGTATGCTGGCCAAGTCAGTGTAGCCAATAGCATCATGGGAGTCGCAGTCACACATATTGCCCCCAACTGTCCCATCAACACCACCCTGAACCATGCTCACATCACAGGAAGTGGAGAAGGACTCACAAGATGGCTGACACTGGGTACTGCTGTGGGGAGCACAAGGCCCTGCTGGCAACTGTGCACCAACAAACAGCAGGACACCACTGACTGACATCCTGAGAGACAACTTACACTCCCTGCAATGCAAGCACGTTCCATGGTGGGATATCTGGCTAGCTGGGTGGGAAGGGGGACTTGCAGCACTGACCATAGTCACAAGCACCTCCCTCACACACCCCCAACACAAACTCCACAGAACCCACCTGGTAGAATGCAATGCCCCCATCCTAACACAAGATCCCACAAAGAACCACCACCCTGGGTTATGTTGTGTGAAGCACAGGGACACTCTTGGGACTTCTAGCCAAACAACTGCCAGGACAACACTCCCAGCCATCCTGTCAGCACAGCCAGCCCACCCCACAGGGAAGCAGAGTCAAAAGGAAGGAAGCATGGGCATGCTGGGAAGGGTGGTGGAGGCAATAGGATGATGGGAGTCGTAGTCACAGCTCTACATCCCCCACCACATGGTCCAGCAAGCTCACACTCACGCATGCACATCCCACAGAGAGTGGAAAGGCCCATCAAAGATGTCTGACACTGTTGTTGTGTCGTGGGGAGCACAAGGGCATGCTGGGTACTGCACACCAACCAACAGCAGGACACCACTGTCAGCCATCTTGCCATTGCTCTCACACCCACACACACTGAACTCCACACAAAAGCAAGTAAGTATGGGAATGCTGGGAAGTGGGGTGGAGGCAATGGCATGATGGGAGTCGTAGTCACAGACATAGCTCACCCCCACAACTGTCCCATCAACACCACCCTGAACCATGCTCACATCACAGGGAGTGGAGAAGGACTCACAAGATGGCTGACACTGGCTACTGCTGTGGGGAGCACAAGGCCCTGCTGGCAACTGTGCACCAACAAACAGCAGGACACCACTGACTGACATCCTGAGAGACAACTTACATTCCCTGCAATGCAAGCACGTTCCATGGTGGGATATCTGGCTAGCTGGGTGGGAAGGGGGACTTGCAGCACTGACCATAGTCACAAGCACCTCCCCTCACACACCCCCAACACAAACTCCACAGAACCCACCTGGTAGAATGCAATGCCCCCATCCTAACACAAGATCCCACAAAGAACCACCACCCTGGGTTATGTTGTGTGAAGCACAGGGACACTCTTGGGACCTCTAGCCAAACAACTGCCAGGACAACACTCCCAGCCATCCTGTCAGCACAGCCAGCCCACCCCACAGGGAAGCAGAGTCAAAGGAAGGAAGCATGGGCATGCTGGGAAGGGGGAAGGAGGCAGTAGCATGATGGGAGTCGTAGTCACAGCTCTACATCCCCCACCACATGGCCCAGCAAGCTCACACTCACGCATGCACATCCCACAGAGAGTGGAAAGGCCCATCAAAGATGTCTGACACTGTTGCTGTGTCGTGGGGAGCACAAGGGCATGCTGGGTACTGCACACCAACCAACAGCAGGACACCACTGTCAGCCATCTTGCCATTGCTCTCACACCCACACACACTGAACTCCACACAAAAGCAAGTAAGTATGGGAATGCTGGGAAGTGGGGTGGAGGCAATGGCATGATGGGAGTCGTAGTCACAGACATAGCTCACCCCCACAACTGTCCCATCAACACCACCCTGAACCATGCTCACATCACAGGGAGTGGAGAAGGACTCACAAGATGGCTTACACTGGCTACTGCTGTGGGGAGCACAAGGCCCTGCTGGCAACTGTGCAACAACAAACAGCAGGACACCACTGACTGACATCCTGAGAGACAACTTACACTCCCTGCAATGCAAGCACGTTCCATGGTGGGATATCTGGCTAGCTGGGTGGGAAGGGGGACTTGCAGCACTGACCATAGTCACAAGCACCTCCCTCACACACCCCCAACACAAACTCCACAGAACCCACCTGGTAGAATGCAATGCCCCCATCCTAACACAAGATCCCACAAAGAACTACCACCCTGGGTTATGTTGTGTGAAGCACAGGGACACTCTTGGGACCTCTAGCCAAACAACTGCCAGGACAACACTCCCAGCCATCCTGTCAGCACAGCCAGCCCACCCCACAGGGAAGCAGAGTCAAAAGGAAGGAAGCATGGGCATGCTGGGAAGGGGGAGGAGGCAATAGCATGATGGGAGTCGTAGTCACAGCTCTACATCCCCACCACATGGCCCAGCAAGCTCACACTCACGCATGCACATCCCACAGAGAGTGGAAAGGCCCATCAAAGATGTCTGACACTGTTGCTGTGTCGTGGGGAGCACAAGGGCATGCTGGGTACTGCACACCAACCAACAGCAGGACACCACTGCCAGCCATCTTGCCATTGCTCTCACATCCACACACACTGAACTCCACACAAAAGCAAGTAAGTATGGGAATGCTGGGAAGTGGGGTGGAGGCAATGGCATGATGAGAGTCGTAGTCACAGACATAGCTCACCCCCACAACTGTCCCATCAACACCACCCTGAACCATGCTCACATCACAGGAAGTGGAGAAGGACTCACAAGATGGCTGACACTGGCTACTGCTGTGGGGAGCACAAGGCCCTGCTGGCAAATGTGCACCAACAAACAGCAGGACACCACTGACTGACATCCTGAGAGACAACTTACACTCCCTGCAACGCAAGCACGTTCCATGGTGGGATAACTGACTGGCTGGGTGGGTGGGAAGGAGGGCCGGCTGTCAACCAAACACAACCAATGCAGACCATGTTCACACCCCAGAAAATACATAGAAATGCCCAAATAATGCAGGACAAAGTGCCACACCAATATCAACCCCTGACTGTGACGACTTAGGACAATGCAATGTACAGGCCCGCACCCAGAGGCACAGTCACAACTGTCATGTGTGTCAACCATTGATGCCTGCAGAAACATAACATACATTGTTTGTGTCTCCCAAAAACAGGTGATGATGGGGACACAGCAGCAGACGCTGAGGAGTCCCAGTCCCAGGCTCAAGAGGATGCCGAGCTCACTGGCGTCGTACAGCCTCTGTCCTCCTCGGACGATGAAGAACAACCTGGCACATCCGGTGCAAGTCAACATGCAGCACCAGCAGGACCACCAGCTGCAGCACCAGCAGGACCACCAGCTGCACCCCCTGCACCCACCCCTCCAACGACTGTCACCACGAATACCATCCCTGCCGACATGGACAGAACAAGGAGCAACACCAGCACAGGGACCCTGGACCAACCTGGGGCCATGGACACCACCACCACCACCAACCCCCAAGGTGGACCAGGGTTATCTGTGCGTGCCACTGCACACACTGCACATGTCAGCAGGGGTGGTGGGAGGGTGGGAGACAGAGGTCGCTGCTTGCAGACGTTGCTGTTGTGCATGATGACCCACAACTGGTACGCATAGCTGATGCGTACCAGTCCAGCACCGGAGACCTCAGCCAGGTAGTGGGGCTCCTCAGAGACATTAAACAGCAGCAGGCTGCCCATCATGCCCGCTTGGACTCCCACATGTCCCACGTGGAGTCACACATGTCCCGTGTGGACTCACACATGTCCGCGTGGAGTCCAAGTGGGATGCACTGCATGAGATGACGGCGGTGCACAGGGACATTTTACAATGCCTCCGCCAGATGAACAGCAACCAGTCCACACCTCCCTGTGTGCCAACAACATCTGGTGCCGAACAAACTGCAACTGCCACAGGGAGGGAGGAGGACTCTGGCGGAGAGTCCCCTGCACCGCAGCAGCCTGTACTTGAGGGCCCCCCAAGAAGAGGGGTCGTCCGAGGAGGGAAAAGTGAGAGGCCGATGGCCAAGCGCAACTCCCAGGAAGCCTGAACCTGTTCTGGATGTTCGCCTTTGTGCACAGACTGTTCACCCTGTTGACGGCAACACTACTCCCACACATTGCATGGGGAGTACAAGTTGGACCAATGTGTCAGACAACTGTGGCCCCGATACAGGGGATCCTGTCTACCAGGACTTTCAATTCACCTAGGAACTTGGGATTGCAAGATTTATGTACAGCACTACCCATCCTATGCACTATTAACACAAATGTATCACAATAAACACACTAATACACCATACTTGCCTCTGTCGTGATTCCAACGTGGGTGCTGTTATGGGGATGATGAACTGCAAAATTACACTGTGTATGCGAACTGCAACAGCAAGGACAACACAGGCATGTGAGTACAGCAACGTGACACACATGAGGGAGACACACCACCAGGGCTACACAACACATACACACCTAGGCCATCTGACTCATTGCCTACACTGATGTTGCCAGGGAAGACGGTGCAATGCACAGACACCACACCCATTCCCAGTTGTAGTCAAGTAGCCCACAGGTGCAGTAAGCAAATGGCAGTCAAATGTGTGACCACAGACAACGCACATCACAAAGTGAAGCACAGGTTTATTACACAGTTGCAACATGCCGTAACCACTACAGATGCAAGGTAATCCCACCTGGCAGCGGGCACACAGTCAACAACTGTAGACGGAAGGAAGTCCATGGGTGTGGCGCACATCACCTGTAGGGACACAACAGCTACCAGCCTGGATGTGCAATCACGTCGTCGGTGGACACAGTTGACCAAACGAATCTGAAAGTACCCTGTGAAGGACAGAAATGACACACAGTCAAAAGAAATGGAGTACAGGACAGAACAGCAAAACTCATGCACAATACATGTTACAAGATACCCACCCAGAACCAAGTTAGCATGTCAACACTGTTGGGGAGTACAGCCCACCTGTCACCACACATCGCAACACACATCCAGTCAAGTAGCCCATGGACACACTCCAACAGCACCAGAGCACCACCCACACATCATGCCAACTCACATCATTGACATGACACCTCAGGATACTCACATTCAGCTAAAGAAGTTGGTGATGAGCTGTGTGCGGACATCACCATCACCATCATCATCATCATCGTCACTGGCATCGTGGTCCAGGCCAGGATCCTCCACAGGTGGCGGATGTTGGTCATTGTCATCCTGGATGAGAGGCAACTCCTTCCGCACTGCCAGGTTGTGGAGCATGCAGCAGACGATGATAATCTTGCACACTTTCGCAGGGGCATATGGGAGGGACCCTCCGGTCTTGTCCAGGCAGCGGAAGCGGCTCTTCAGGAGACCAAAGGTCCGCTCAATCACTCTCCTGGTCCGACCATGTGCCTCATTGTAGCGCATCTGGGCTGGTGTCACAGGGTTCCTGAGGGGTGTCAGCAACCACGGCATGTTGGGGTATCCCGAGTCACCTACGGACAGACAAGTGCACATTAGCTGACTTGGAAAAGTGGGCGGAATACTACAGATCAGATCACACACAATGGCACAAAGTCAGTACACACCCACAAGCCAGGCACGCTGGTTCTGCATCTGTGCCATCATCCTGGGGATGCGACTACTCCTCATCACAAAGGCATCGTGTGCTGAACCAGGGAAACGGGCACACACGTGTGTGATGGTCATGTCTGCAAGACACACCACCAGTGCATTGACTGAGTGGTAGTGCTTGCGGTTCCTGTAGGCCTGCTCCTGGGCCTGTGGTGGTACCAAAGCCACATGTGTCCCATCAATGGAGCCAATTACATGCGGCATCCTCCCCAGGGCATAAAAGTCACTCTTCACGTCAGTGAGTCTTCGCAGTCTAGGGAAATAGATGTACCGGTTCAGGAAGAGCAACATTGCCGCCAAAACATCGCGGAGCACACGGCTGAACATGGTCTGTGACATCCCACCAGCAGTCGCCACAGTATGTTGGAAGGTACCAGTGGCAAAGAAGTGTAGGGCTGCCATCACCTTCACCTTGGGGGTCAGCGCTGTAGGATACGGCCGGCCAGGCTGCAAATGTGGGGACAACTGCACTGCCAAATCCTCAATCAGCTGCCTGGTGAAGCGGTACCGTCGGATGCTGTCCCGTTCCACCATCGTTGCCAGGTCTGGGAATGGCCGATGGACAGCAGGAGCCCTGCAGTGCAGAGGAGAAGTAAGCAAGATCGTCAGTCACCCCACATATGCGGCATTGAACACACTCAAGATCCCAACATACATCATTATGAGGCACAACTACATGAAGTGTGCAGTACCGGAAGGACATGTATGGTGCATACATGGCCAACATCTGTCAACACGGTCCAACAGGTGGCATCAATTAGTCCCAGGTTGGCCCATTGGATATCATGAGGCCGTGTCACAGTTCCCATCTCCTGCTGCCGTGTCACAATAACCCCCACAGTGACATGTGAGGACAGATGTGCCCCAGGCACCACAGCTCAACGACAGGTACATTCCCAGGGACCCTGTAATGCCACATGGACACTGGCATTACATGGAGTATCATGTATACACCACAGCAAAACAACCATGACCCCCACAGGTAGTGGCCCCACTTGCCACGGCAGGACAGACATGGACGTCTGTGACACACACGCACAACATCAGAGTCCATGCACACACAACGTGGATGTGGAGACTGTCTCCCATTGTGCACATGAAATCAGAGACATTGTAAACACTACATGAACAAAGACTGTGGAGGACCATCACTATTGGGCCACTGGGACACCCTGGCTCAAACATACCGTCCCACATGGGACTCACGGGGTATGTGACATGACATACACATACACCACTGTGAAATGTGACCATGGCACATGCACAGATATGAACAGTTGCACATCACAGTGGTCATGTACACGTAACACCCAGGATCCTGTCCCCATGAACACGTGCACAGCCTGGGGGTGGCTGCCCACAGGTGACACCCACAGGACAACATGTACACCAACATACACACAATAGGAAATGCAGCCTTACATGCCTTATGATAAAGTTTGGACAGGCTGTCGTGATGTAGGTGTGCCCCTCACTCCCTGCGAGCTATCTGTGGCTGGCATATGTCCATCTGAGACAGGCATGCTGACATATGCCAGTCACATGTACAGTGATCCGTTGTACTGCAATGGACCGATCGGTGCCTCCGGCCGGCCCATTGCAATCAATGTGTGCGGGTACGCGTTGTACCCCTGTGCGCGTTGTACCGCAATGGACCGATCGGTGCCTCTGGCCGGCCCATTGCATTCAATGTGTGCGGGTACGCATTGTACCCCTGTGCGCGTTGTACTGCAATGGACCGATCGGTGCCTCCGGCCGGCCCATTGCATTCAATGTGTGCGGGTACGCGTTGTACCCCTGTGCGCGTTGTACTGCAATGGACCGATCGGTGCCTCCGGCCGGCCCATTGCATTCAATGTGTGCGGGTACGCGTTGTACCCCTGTGCGCGTTGTACCGCAATGGACCGATTGGTGCCTCCGGCCGGCCCATTGCATTCAATGTGTGCGGGTACGCGTTGTACCCCTGTGCGCGTTGTACCGCAATGGACCGATCGGTGCGCACCCATTGACAATGGGCTTGACTGGCAACGGACGCGTTTCGAATTTCGAACGAGTCGGTTGCTGTAAATTCAGTTGGTCACCCACAACAATGTTGCAAAATCATGTATGTCATGAAGTTGAAGATTTGAAGGATGCTGTGGGCGTGTTTTGGTGCTGCTATTCCAAGGATTGGCCAGATTCAGAAGATGCAAACGACTTGGACCTATCACTTTGGACACAAGGGACAGTATCTGCCTCTCCAGCACATATATATTGCTGGCTGTTCCCCTGAGAGCTCACTTGCCTGCACTACATGCTCCAGGACGACATCTGCCACTGCACTGCTGCTGTCTCTGCCCCTCTGGACCCTGCAATGGCACGTACTGTGGAGAGAGCCCCAGCCTTCAGCCTTGAAGAGAACCAGGCCCTGCTGTACAGCCTACTTCCACAGTACAGCAAGCTGTATGGGACACCAGGGGAGCAGGTGAGTGTTCTGTGCACTGCCTTTCTGAATGTGCATTTTGTGTGACTAGCAAGGCTGAGAGTCTGCACGCCACTGGCTAGCAGGCTCACTGAGTAGTTGTCACCCCCCATAGTGTGTAGTGACTTGCACTGGACAGGTATAGTGCAGTGACAGCGCATTTGAAGATGGTTTTACTTCCCATGTAGTGACGTCTGGCAAACTGTCCATGGTCAGCTTTGCACTGCCTGTGTACATCATGTGCCCCTGTGATTGAGACATGTATATACAACTGTGTCATGCACGGATATGTTGCATGTGTGGTAATGGCCTTTTCACTTTGTCATCCTGACAGGTTAATGCCCATCGGAAGCAGGAAATCTGGAAGGACATCGTCCGGGCTGTCCGGTCCGTGGGGGTCTACAAGCGCCGGATCCGCAACTGCCAGAAGAGGTGGCAGGACCTTCGGGGCTGGACCCGGAGGATTGCACGGGTCCAGCTGAAGCTGTCGCCTCCTCGCAGGAGGGGCGGAACACGGACCCTGACCCCCACATGCTCCAGATCCTGGCGGTGGTGTTTCCAGACCTGGATGGGCAGCTGAAGGCCAGACAGCAGCAAGGAGGGGGTGAGTCAAAGACTGCACTGTGAACTCTGTATTACATGCTTTGTGCCCTCCTCTGGCCTGGTTCAACTGCCACAGTGCAGCAGTCATGTTGTCCAGGAGCCATGTCCCTCTATTGTGCACTGCCCACTGCTCATCTGATACCCAGGTGTGGCCCTTACATTCAGGGAATTGTCTCACTTGGGACTGTGTCCTTGCAGTTTGCTTCACTAAAGGTGGGGGACAGCATGTGTTTCCCTAACTCTGTTGTGGGCATCATGGGTGGGTCCATTGTTCACACAACGCCTGGGTTTGGACATGTGATCTGCGTGTTGCTTTGATATGCGGTCCACTTGCTGAGCTGAGCCACCACATGTGCCTGGGGTATGTGGCACACGCCCATGCAGCGGGTGGGAACAATGTTTGGGCCCCAGGAGTGTGCAGATTACGTGTGTCACACATACATAGCCAGCTATCCACTGTCCAGGGCACATCCCTCATTCATGTGGAGCAGGACAGTCATGCCTACTCCAGGCCATGCAATGCACTCTGTACTCCCACTCCCGTGTATCAGCTGACACATTGTGCACAGTGATTTGAGCCCTCAGGTGTCTGCCTCTGTGTCAGTGTGCTGTGGATTAGTTGCCAGGACTGCTGGGGTGTTTCTTGGTAGGGGCTCAGCATGCCCCTGGAGATGTGACCATAGGAGACGATACTTGTGTGTCACATAGGTGTTTGATCAGCTGCCCGTGCAGACTGGGGTATGCGAATGTGAAGTTCAGGCAGCTGTTCCCCATTCACAGCAAATTGTGAGGGGCTCCGGTTCAGAGGGTAGTGTCACAGGTCTCCCATATGTCCAATAGGTGTGACCTGGACAGATGAGGGTTAAGATGATGTGTTGTGTGGGGGATGTACATGTGCACTTGTGCAGCTCCAGGACTTGCATTCCCCATGACCTACTATTGTGACACAGTGCATAGTGTTGTTGTCTGGCTGCCAAGTCATACATCACTGAGACAGTGATGTATGACTTAGCAGTCATGCCTCTGCCATGGCATGTGTCAACTTATTGGTGGTCCTGCAGGGGAGTGACATGTGCTACATGCACACCATAGTGGCGCTGGCTATCAGGACATGGGTGCATCATGGTGTCTGTCGCTGGTATGCATCACATGCATTTCCTATTTGACTCTGGGCATCCCTTTCATCCGGAAACCTGTACTGACTCAGTGGCAAGAGCTGTGATGTGTGCATGTCCACATGCCACACCGTGTCCTCTGCACTGTCCAACTACTGTGTACTTGGTGCATGTGTCCACATTGGGGTGTTGCAATCCAACAGACACCAGACAGATGGGTGCAAGGCCATGTGGGATGTGAGTGCCATGCTTGGCATCAGACTGACAATTGGCTTCTCCTGTTCAGTTAGGGCACTTTTAGCAATGTACAACTAATGATGCCAGGGCTTGCTCTGTAATGTGCTGTGCTCACAGTGGTGTGTGCGTTTGGTGCAGGTGACTGATGTCTGTCTGTTTCCCCATTGTTTGCAGATACATCCACGGCCACGGAAGGGGACAGCTCCATGGACCAGGAGGAGCCAGAGAGCCAGACTGGGTCAGCAGCCGAGGAGTGGTCGGAGGGACCCAGTGGCACGGAGGGCGAGGGAGCCACACCGAGGAGTCCTCAGCACCATCCACCTCAGCTGAGGACCAGAGCAACTCGGAGGATGACTCCCTTGTGGAGGCGGGTGTCAGCAGCCACCACACCCCAGCTAGTGTTGCTGTCCCCGCCACCACCAGCACCACCACCGCCCTCCCATCGGCTCCCATTCCCCAGGTCCGTGGAGGCTCCCATGTTCGGGAGCGTGTCTCCTTTGGCCCAGGCACCGCACCCCTGCCCCTGTGTCCCCTGCTGCCCTGAGTGAGGAGTCTGTGTACCTCCTTCACCAGCTCCATGTAGGGCAGACAGCCATGCTGAGTGTCCTCCATGCGCACACCGCACTGTTGACTCAGCTGGTGTCGTTCATGGAGGGCATCTCATTGGGCATGTCTGACCTACAGAGGGGCAACAGGTCCATGGACTCCTCCCTGATGGCAGCAGTGTCCCTCCTCAGACAGTCCCTCACCCCTCCTGCCTCTGCTCCATCCACACTCCCCAGCACCTTACCCGTCCCAAGCACACACACACCGGCACAGGCACACACCAGCACACACACGTCCAGCACACAGACACACACGCCACAAACTAAACGCACACGCACGCACAGTCAGGGGACTGAAACCAAACTCACAGGGGATGGGGCCCTGGTACACACACACGCATCCACGGGCACTGCGCAGTCCTCAGTTGCCTCTCCCTCCAAAGCACCCTCCCTTGCCTCACCTGCAACCCCAAAGACCCAGCGCCTCTTCCTCGGTGACCTCGGCCTCTTCCCCTCCGATCCAGCTGCCCCAGCATCCAGGGGGAAGAGGAAGCCCCCCCACACGGAGCAGAGTGCCCCTCGCCCCCGGACACCCTCCCCCAGGCGCAGACAGACTGAGGCCCCCACCCACAAGTCCCCCGGAGTGCTAAGAGCAAGACCCCGCCGCCGCCCTGCAGCTCAAGCACCAGGTCTCCTTCCTCCATCCCTCAGGCCCCCACTCCACAGGTGCCCCCGCCACACCCTGCCCCAGGTTCCCCCACCCACAGATATACCATCCCCAAGAGGCTCCGGCCTTCTCCCCTGCCACTTGCTCTCCCGGCACCACACCCCCGCTGCGCTTGTCTGTGCCACTGATGTGGTGAGGGTGTCCTCCCCCTCTGTCCAGCCCACCTTGCCTGTTCCCCATTCTCCTCCCCTGGTGGTAGGCACTGCAGTGGAGTCCACTACCACCCTGTCTGACTTGGGCACTGCAGTGGCGGACCTGTCCACTCCATCTGCAGGGTCCACTGCAGTCGTGCCGGCACCCACAACATCTGAGCCATGCCCCCCAGTTGTGCCGGCACACACCATGTCAGACACCTCCACTGCAGTTGTCAGTGGCTCTCCAGCACCCACCACCCCTTCCCTGCTTCCTCCTGGTGAGCCCTGATCCTGTCCCTGCGGTGCCTGGCCTACCCCCCGGTTGCCCCTCCTAGTGGATTGTCCCTGGTTTTGTGCAGGCATGTGTAGGGTGGCATCTGCCACTGTCACCCACTTGTGACTTTGTTGATGGACTGGCCATTGGCCTTTGTTTATGTTCTACCGGACTTCTACTTTTAATGCCACATATGCTGAATAAAGCAACTTTCTGTTCTCTAGTGCTTTTGCTTCTGATGTACATGATGTTGATGATGCTAACCATGCCCTTGCTGCAGTGATGGTGATATTTGGTCTCATGATAATGAAGTGTTACTGTGCAGGAACCCATGTGGTCCAGGGGGAATGTGTCCTATCCTGTGGTGTATCCATGTCATCCATAGCAGCATCTGAGGGTGTCATGTGTTCAGTATTTGGCAATGGGATTTCTTACTTAGATTGGCAATTTCACATCTGTGGCTTCCACCCCTGCACATCTGTTGTGCCTGCCATTGTTCTATTCGTCTACTTCCCTGACCGTGTGGCCATCTCCAGTGAACATGCAGGTTTGGGCATCAATGGGGAAGGACTCATCTGTGTTGTCAGTGCAACATTGCTATACAAGTGTGTTGGATCTGTGCTGATGATTCCGTTGGCACTTCCATGACCAGGCTGATGGGACGGGAGCCCTCATTTGGTGCTAATTGTTGATTGTGTGTCCCATTGCTGCCACGGTATGGTATCTGTTCACCTCACATCTGCAGTCTCCACAGGGTATCTGCCTGTGTGTTCCCATTGGTGCAAATATGTGGGTCTGCATTCGGATGGTCACTTCTGTCATTGTGTCATTGATGATTGTTGACGGTGTCAGCCCCCATGGGTGTTGTTTGTCTGCACATGGCCAAAGTTATGTCTTATTTGCACTGCAGGATTTGGCTCCCCCAATTTATGTTGCAATGGGACACATACACTACTTTGCCACTGATGTGTTTGTTGTTCTGTGACCAGGAATCATCCATGCAGTTTGGCAGTTGCACCTCTTACTTTGTCAACACTTACCTTTTGGTCACTGTGATGATGGGGGTTTGGACCCCATTGCCACAATGTTCAAAATGTGCTGCAGCTATGGACCCCACACTTACCTTTTGGTCACTGTGATGATGGGGGTTTGGACCCCATTGCCACAATGTTCAAAATGTGCTGCAGCTATGGACCCCACACTTGCCTTTTGGTCACTGTGATGATGGGGGTTTGGACCCCATTGCCACAATGTTCAAAATGTGCTGCAGCTATGGACCCCACACTTGCCTTTTGGTCACTGTGATGATGGGGGTTTGGACCCCATTGCCACAATGTTCAAAATGTGCTGCAGCTATGGACCCCACACTTGCCTTTTGGTCACTGTGATGATGGGGTTTGGACCCCATTGCCACAATGTTCAAAATGTGCTTCAGCTATGGACCCCACACTTACCTTTTGGTCACTGTGATGATGGGGGTTTGGACCCCATTGCCACAATGTTCAAAATGTGCTGCAGCTATGGACCCCACACTTACCTTTTGGTCACTGTGATGATGGGGGTTTGGACCCCATTGCCACAATGGTCATGGCCTGCTTGCGTTGTGTGTGCCACACACATATTTGTGTGGCACATGTGCTAGGGGGTCACATTGTATGTTCGAAGTCATGTTCGGTGTTGTAGGCATTTGACACAGTCTACACACGCTTGTCATGGTGTTGGGGGGATGTCTTCTTCTTGCATTCCCTAGGTTGTGGTGTGCTGGTTGTGTCATGCATTGTCCATCCTATGGGTGGTAGTGGTGGTAGGCATCCTGCCCCTCCTGGGTGAGGGTGGTAGTAGTGGTAGGCATCCAGCCCCCCCTGGGTGAGGGTGGTAGTGGTGGTAGGCATCCTGCCCACCCTGGCTAAGGGTGGTGGTAGGCATCCAGCCCCCCCTGGGTGAGGGTGGTAGTAGTGGTAGGCATCCTGCCCCCTGGGTGAGGGTGGTGGTAGTAGTGGTAGGCATCCTGCCCCCTGGGTGAGGGTGGTAGTAGTGGTAGGCATCCTGCCCCCCTGGGTGAGGGTGGTAGTAGTGGTAGGCATCCAGCCCCCTGGCTAAGGGTGGTGGTAGGCATCCAGCCCCCTGGCTAAGGGTGGTAGTAGTGGTAGGCATCCTGCCCCCTGGGTGAGGGTGGTAGTAGTGGTAGGCATCCTGCCCCCCTGGGTGAGGGTGGTAGTAGTGGTAGGCATCCTGCCCCCCTGGGTGAGGGTGGTAGTAGTGGTAGGCATCCTGCCCCCGGCTAAGGGTGGTAGTGGTGGTAGGCATCCTGCCCCCCTGGCTAAGGGTGGTGGTAGGCATCCAGCCCCCCTGGGTGAGGGTGGTAGTAGTGGTAGGCATCCTGCCCCCTGGGTGAGGGTGGTAGTAGTGGTAGGCATCCAGCCCCCCCTGGGTGAGGGTGGAAGTGGTGGTAGGCATCCTGCCCCCCCTGGCTAAGGGTGGTGGTAGGCATCCAGCCCCCCCTGGGTGAGGGTGGTAGTAGTGGTAGGCATCCTGCCCCCCCTGGCTAAGGGTGGTAGTAGTGGTAGGCATCCTGCCCCCCCTGGGTGAGGGTGGTAGTAGTGGTAGGCATCCAGCCCCCCCTGGGTGAGGGTGGTAGTGGTGGTAGGCATCCTGCCCCCCCTGGCTAAGGGTGGTGGTAGGCATCCAGCCCCACCTGGCTAAGGGTGGTAGTAGTGGTAGGCATCCTGCCCCCCCTGGGTGAGGGTGGTAGTAGTGGTAGGCATCCTGCCCCCCTGGGTGAGGGTGGTAGCAGTGGTAGGCATCCTGCCCCCCTGGGTGAGGGTGGTAGTAGTGGTAGGCATCCTGCCCCCCTGGCTAAGGGTGGTAGTAGTGGTAGGCATCCTGCCCCCCTGGGTGAGGGTGGTAGTAGTGGTAGGCATCCAGCCCCCTGGGTGAGGGTGGTAGTGGTGGTAGGCATCCTGCCCCCTGGCTAAGGGTGGTGGTAGGCATCCAGCCCCCTGGCTAAGGGTGGTAGTAGTGGTAGGCATCCTGCCCCCCTGGGTGAGGGTGGTAGTAGTGGTAGGCATCCAGCCCCCTGGGTGAGGGTGGTAGTGGTGGTAGGCATCCTGCCCCCTGGCTAAGGGTGGTGGTAGGCATCCAGCCCCCTGGCTAAGGGTGGTAGTAGTGGTAGGCATCCTGCCCCCCTGGGTGAGGGTGGTAGTAGTGGTAGGCATCCTGCCCACCCTGGGTGAGGGTGGTAGTAGTGGTAGGCATCCAGCCCCCCCTGGGTAAGGGTGGTAGTAGTGGTAGGCATCCAGCCCCCCCTGGGTAAGGGTGGTGGTAGGCATCCTGCCCCCCCTGGGTAGGGGTGGTGGTGCGCATTCAGGCCCCTGTGTGCATATGTGGCATTGGTGATGGGCATCCCACCCCTATGGTGCTGCTGTTGCTGGTCTAAGTATATTCTGCATCCCTCTGTGTGTGTGTGTGATGTGTCGTGTACGTGTTGTATGTGTTTTGTGGTTGGTGTCTGGCTTACCTTCTGCGCCGTACGCGTCCGTGCCTGTTCCGGTAGTATATGTAGAATATTGGTATGATCGGGACGAAGGGATTCATGGTTGGTTCGTGTCGTTCGTCCTTCTCGTTGCTTCGCGTCGTCCTCGTCGCTTCGCCTCGTCCTCGTCGCTTCGCCTCGTCCTCGTCGCTGCCGTGTTCGTCTCGGAGCCGTGGATCGTGTTGTGGCGCGAATCGGAGCTTATGTGCGCCTCTCCCGGATGCTTTGACGTGCCGTGCGTGGCGACGGGTTCGGGCGCGTACGGAAAGCGCATCGTACTTGTCCGGCCGGACGGGGCTGCATTTTTCCTTCCGTGCGACTCGATTCGGCGTTTCCGGATTCGCCTCGGTCGGAGAACAGGACCTGGTTTGGGTGAGTACGGCTCGGCCGGATTCTTTGCTGTTGTGCGCATCGTACTTGCTCGTTCGGTGTGCTGTACGGATCGGTCGGGAAACAGGCTTTCGCATGGCTTTTTTCCCGACCGAATGGTGTTGGGTGCGCCTCCGACCGAGATCGGAATCGGCCCCTCAGTATTTTGGATTATCAATCAATGTTGGCAAATTAATGATGGTTACAAGCTTGACAGTGAACATAGTTGAAAAACATTCACAAATATATACACAAGCATCAACACAGTTATAGGCAATCATTCATAAATCATCAATATATTGCAACAAACAGAAGCACTACACAGAACGTAAATGATGTTAACATCTACTCTGTAAGGTGTTTAGACCATAGAAACTAGTGTTTGCCATTCAACAACTAGATTAAGGCCTTTTGTCACGTTCTCAGTTTTGCAGATCCAGCGATTCTCCTTCATTGTTAGAGCATGATCAATATTTGACATTCTTTTACAGGGTTTAACTACATCAATGACCCACCAGGATATATCTTTCTCTGAATGTTTAAATTTGATGTAATGTTCAACCATAGGGGCGTTTTCCACTTTACACCGTATTCGGGATTGATGTTGCAATATCCATTTCTTAATCTGTTAAGTGGTTCTGCCTATATAATGAAGTCCACAGGGGCATCGGATACAGTAAACTATCTTTGTGGTCTTTGTTGTATTGCAAGCTACACACATATTAAATTTGAAATGGAAAATCACTGATGATAATTGAACCATATAATCAACTGCTGCTGTGTTGGGTGTATCAGAGGCATGGACCAAACGGTCTCTAAGATTAGATCCTCTTTTGAACACAAATAAAGGTTTCTGCTTAAATTCTGGGAACCTTTCTAGAAGGGTCCAATGTTTGTTGATAATTTTTTTAATCCTGTTCGAGTGAGTTCCAAATGTGGAAACACAAACTAATTGGGATTCAGTTGATAGTCTTTCTACTTCTAAGAGAGCTTCTCTATTGTTATACCATGCTCATTTTAGGGGTTTTTTGAGAAGTTTATCTGGATGCCCATGAGCTTCAATTTTTCTTTCATTTTCTGTGCCTCAAGAAAGTAGTCTTCCTTTTTGGAGCAAACTCTGTGTAAATGCAAAAATTGCCCAAAGGGTAACCCATCTTTTAATGCCTGTGGATGATGGCTGTTGTATTTAAGTAATCTATTTCTTGCTGTTGGTTTAGTGAATAGTGTTGTGTAGAGTTGATTATGAGTTACTCACAGAAGTGACTAGTAGATATTTTATTTGGAAGATTGTCAAAATCTGTCACTTACGTATATGTGAATATTGTTTTGTACCCTTTGAATTAAAGTATTTGATTATAAGTTTCTACAAAAAAGAATGCACCTGTTGCTGATTTATTTTTTGATTTATTCACTTTTGATTTTATGAAATGATTTAGAAAATTCATATACTTGAGGCCATTAGTCTGGGCACTCATAAATGGTATTGGTAAATTTTGTTTCACTAATTTGAAATAAAATCTCTTGCAGGCACCTTTACCTGACAAAAAGTTTAGAAAGTTGGCATTTTCCTGCCCTTAGCCCTTTGTGCCTGCAGCCTGTCTTGGGTCACATGACTGGGTGGAGCTGACAGTTAGACTTTGTGAATTCCTCTCAGACATTCACAGAATAGAGGGATCAGGTGTACCTGAATGGGCCATCTGCTGGCAGGATGGGGTTGGGGAGCTGAGCACAGCCTCACTTACACCTGAATAGCTTGTACTCTGCCTTCACACAAAGGGCCTAAACAACCCTGTACTGTCACTGCAGCCAGCTTGAAGCCAGAGCAAGAGAGTCAGGAAGCTCCATGCACTTAAAAGAACCTTTCCAGAAGCTTCTCCTACCTTCCAGAAGAAGGGCACCAGGGTATGCAAATAGAACCTTCAGACCCACTCTTAAGTTCAGTACTGGACCTGCAGAAGGAATCTCCACAGGTGTTGTGACCTGCTGGGCACTCTGCCAGGCTGCTGTTGTATCTGGAAGGACTGATTTACTTCCTGGTGCCTGCCTTGAACCCTCAGAGACTAGCCCTGCTGTTGAGCCCTGCTTCTTCACATGCACCCAGGACTACCAGAAGAGACTCTAAGGGCTAGTTTGCTGGCCTCCTGTTCAGAGCCACAGAGACATAGATGGCTCCCACCATCTTGAACCCACACCTGGACCCAATCAGAGTCCTGATGCCCCAAGAGGTGCCCCACCAGACCTGGACACTTGGTTGTGGTGCTAAAAGTGCCCAGATGGCAATCCCAAAACTGAGGACAAAATGTGGCCTAAAAGTGCTCTGATAAACCTGAAGATACCAGGACTTACCTGCTCACCTATCTGCCCAAGGTGCATTTTCAAGGTCAGATTGACTTCTCCCGCTACGTTCTTTTCCGAAGCAACAAATCAGTTTCAACTGTCCTTCGCTAAAAGGGTATCCGACCTCATGGTACTGTCTTCTGCTACAGCCCTCTGCTTCATCACGCTGGAGTTTGTTGACTTCCATTTCGGCGACTAATTCAGAACGTATAAATCTCCACTCCAACTTCGATCCAAGGCCATCCGATGACGAAGCTCCCTCCTTGGACACCTCCCACAGCCTTGACCCGCTGAATTTGACCTTTTCAGGCATTTTTCTTAAAGAATTTTTCGAAGTCTGAAGGCAAACATTGACCGGGCCCAATCCACTTCTTGTATCTAAGCTGCGCTCCATCACATTTGGCCTTAACTTTTGACTTTGATGATCCGGTCATGTGAGACCAGATGTCCGCGTTTGGCACTTTGATCTTTTAGACGCTAGATTTCACTTAAAAATTAAAAAATTCATAACTCCAGTTCTACTAATTGGATTTTTGATGTTTTGGTGTCAAATTATTTAATAAAATTAACTCTATTTTCTAAATTGACTTTAAATCAGCCTTTGACTTCGTGGACTGGGGGGGCTGTGACAGAAGTTAACAAGCTGGGACATACCACAAAACCTGCTGAATATGCTGCACAGTGACACACGGGTGCAAGTCAGGATAGGTGCAGGAACACACCTCTCCGGTAAAATCAAAGTCACTTGTGGTCTAAAACAAGGATGTGTCTTGGCGTCGACCTTATTTAACCTCTTCCTGGCTGTCGACACACATTCACACAACGAACCATCTTATAGCCTCCCTACTGTTGTGGTAGAAGGCTGTTAATAACTATTGTATATTGTTCCATGGTCGTGTGTTTATATATTTTGAAACCTATTTTTATGTCACAAATTTTCACTCCTTAAGTCTGGGTTCTATGTTCACTTGGGACACCACGCAAGTCTTTTGACAAACCTTTTCCATTGCGTCTAAATCCTTATAAAAAGTCAAAATTTCAAAATGATTTATCATGTGTATTTATGACTCTTTGTGACTTATCTTTACCCATGAATATTACGATTGAGTACAAATACTATTATATATGATATGCATTGTCCACAGGAACTGTTGTTTCCTTGTTATAAACTATTTGGACCCAGCAAATTCCAAATCAGTCTTGACCCTGCTCTTCATGGGAACAGTCCAGCCTGAACTGCCAAGTCAGGTTCTCCCTGAACCTTAACTCATGAAACTTAGGACTGGCTTAGCTGTTATTAGGGCTCTTCAGCCAGGTATAGCATGGTTCAAAAGGCACAGTGAGCCTTGGACCTACATCTGGGCATACCCAGTGCACTTAGGGCATCAAATGGAAAAACAACAAGGTGATCGATGAAATGCTTGAATTAATCTCAACCACTGGTAATTGAATGGGTCGCATTTCTGAATACTTTGATGTGTTACCCTAAGTGGTTCAGGTATGCCCAGATGTGAGCCCGGGTACACTGTGTACCAAGCTGTACCTGGCTGATGAATCCATAACTAGGGTGAAACCTGTCCTGGGTTGCTTGTGTTCTGGTTCAGGGAGGACCTGGCTTGGCAGTTTGGGCTGGACAGTTCCCATTGGGGCAGGGTGGAGACTGATTTGCAAATAGCTGGGTCCAAACTGAGGTGGCATGGTGTGCAAAATAACAATGACTTGGGATGCGGTCCCAAGTAATTTTCAGTTGTGGCGATTAATTAAAGCATGCCATCCAGCACTTTTTTGTTTCACTGAAAGTGGAAGGGGAATACCCAGATGCAGAGCCCGTGCACACTGTGCTATTAGAACCAATCGGTACCCGGCTGATGAGGCCATAACTAGGGTAAACCCCATCCTGGGATGCTTGCGTTCTGGTTCAGAGAGGACCTGGCTTGGCAGTTTTGGCTGGACTGTTCCCATTGGGGCAGAGGCAAGACTGATTTGCATTTAGCTAGATCCAAACTGAGGTGGCATGGTGTGCAAAATAACAATGGAATGGGATGCGACACGAGCAATTACCAGTGACTGAGATTAAATTTAAGCATTCCATCCATCACTTGTTTGTATACTTTCAATCAATAAATCAGGGATTTGTAAAGTGCGGCAAATCACCTGTAAGAGTCTCAAGGCACTGGAGTCGCTAGCTGCTTCGTGGTTACCTGTTTACTCAAACAGCCAGGTCTTGTTTCCTTTTTCTGAATTGCCGGAGCAATCTGGCAGTACTGAGGGGCAGGGGAAGGTCATTCCAAGCTTTGGCCACCAGGTGTGAGAAGGAGCATCCTTCGCTGCTGTATCAGCAGATTCAGGGGGTGTCTGCTAGGAAGAGGGAGGTGGATCGTAGGTGTCTGGTCAGTTGGTGGAAGGTTATGCGTTTGTTGATGTATGTTGGTCCTTCATTGTGTAGGGATTTTCATGCATGGGTCAGCATCTTGAACTGGCATCTTTTCTGGATTGGGAGCCAGTGTAGCTTCTTGAGGTGAGGTGTGATCAGTAGCGGCTCCTGGTGGGAGTGCTGCCGGGCGGTGATGCAGGGCGGGGGAGGGGCAGGGTGGGGGGTAGTAAACTCTGGAATACGGCCCAAAAGAGGTAAGTAAACAAATAAATAAATAAAACGAAATTCATTGCGCGCGCTGCATCGCATTTGGCGATGCAGCGCGCGCAATGAAATTCGTTTTATTTATGATTTTGCCCTCCCTGTTTTCTTCAGCATTGTCACACCATAGCCATGCCCCCTTTAGAGGAGGCTTACTTAGAGATGCAAGGTGCACGTCCGCACACAGCGGGCATGCCGTTGGTGCACCGAAGGCACGCCTAAGGCAAGCTCAACTGCACCCATCTGTGCCCAGGCGGCACCAGTGGACAGGACCCCTGGTTCTGCCATGCTGGCTCCCAGGAAATATTTCTCACTTCAGCTTAGGAAGTTAGCTACTACACTTCCCCACCCTTCCTATCAGATGCTGGATCTGTCTGATGCTGTCTTAGTGTGTGATACCTGTGGGTATGTGCCTTCGACTGATTCAGCTTCTACTCTTAGGGTGAGTGGTACTACGCAGGCCCCATCTATGACCCTGTTCTACTCCCTGAACTGCCACTCTTTGGCCATGCATAAATTTGAAATGTTTGATTTCATCTCAGATTACGCGCCAAGAGCAATCTTCATAATGGAAACGTGGCTCATAGAGAACTCAGAGCCAGACATCCTTCTAGACATTCTAGCGGGTTATGCGATTGTCATAACTTACCTTGCGCCCATAGGAGTGAATCGCTGTTGATTCCTCGGTCCGGAACGCACTAGCGGGAGCGAGCAGTTCCGGACTACAACTCCCATGAGTCCGGGTTCTGCTTCCTGTTTCCGAGGTCGTAGGAAGGAAGGATTTCCGGCCGGAATCCTTGAAGGTGCGGCTTCGCGATGGGCTCGAGGCAGATTATTCATCCCTGCCGCTCTAGGGTTTCCTGTGCTTGGAGCAGTTCCAGGAAATTCGTGAAAAGACTGCTCTCAGTCGGGTAACGTATTTGGTGGTGCGCGGGTTGTTTACTCGCGTACCTTTTGTTTATGATGATTGCCTTTCTCATTTCAGCCTCAGCAGATGGAGAGCAGTTGTTATTTTCCAAGGCTGTGGCTTTTTGTTTCTTTTCTCACCATTGACACCTCAAGTAGAGGTTTCTAATACCCATTTAGACTCAGAGGAGTCTGCGCCCATAACTAACCTCAAGGATAGTTTTTTTTGTTTCACAGTAATACTCAAGGGGAGGTATTTGTTTCTGTTTAAACTCTGATGAAGTCTGTATTCTCTATGGGATATAATTCTGTAGATTGGCTCATAGTGACATTGCTTCTTTCTCCACTGCATGGGTGGGAACAACCCTGCAGGTGCGTACCTCATGTGACTTGTTTACATGAATTTTGGTGCATGGCACGAATCAATTGAGGCTTTAATTGTACAATATTTTCTCTATTGCCATTTAACAGTGGAGGATCTCTTGTGAAGTATCTTCTCTTCCCCTGTGACGCTGGGCATTATATACCTTTGGGTAGGTATAGGACGTTCTTATGTAGATCATACAGGGTATAGCAAGATTTATTGAGGATGCTGGTTCATGCGCATTTTGATGACTTCTGTGTATTTCAGGATTAAATCCTGACGGTTCTTAACGGAAATCAAAAAGGACATGTTACATTGCAGCCTGCCTTTATTTTGTTTACAGGTATAAAGAAGTCCTTACTTACGTTTGCATTACTGTGGTGCTGGTAAAGATAGCTAATGTGTGCATTTCTTTTCTAGGTCTCCTTCTCCGCTGTTCCCTTCCCACACTTGATCCGATCAAGATTCTGTATTTATTGCAGCAGAATTGAGATGATCAAGAGGTGGACCCTAATTGAGCATCAAGTCGACTCCGAGGTATTCGCAGATGACAGAATAATCTGCCCACGTTTTCTAACCTCCCGGTTGATTGGCTGCTTAACTATGGCCACCTTAGAAGATGTGATTGCTGCCTTACAACTGGTACAAACAGAATTAGCTGCCTCAAGAGAACAAACGGCAGCATTACAAGAAAGGGTGGATAGGATATAGAGAAATCCCTTTGATGGAACAGGTAGTTGTGTTCAGGAAGGGTTTACATGGTCAACAAGTGGTTCCACGACGGCATCTGCCCCTATCACGGTAGAAATGCCGGTTCAGATACCCTTAGCAATTACAGAAAGGTTTAACAGGGATCCTACCAAGGTGCAGGTGTTCATGATGCAAATATTGTTGCATTTCTCTTGTCGTCCTAAAGTCTTTGCTACAGACCAAGCCAGAGTAGCGTTTGTGATTTCCTACTTGATTTGGGATGCAGCGCAATGGGCTGTTCCCTTGGTCAGAAAAGATGATGCGTTATTGTATGATTGGGATGGTTTACGAACAGAGTTTGAGTGCATGTTTGATCACAGAGCCTCTACATTCACGGCTGATAGAGATCTGTTGGAGTTGAGACAGGGTCACAAAGAGCTAGTGTGGTATATCACCACGTTTCAGAGACTGATAGCTGAAACCCGATGGCCAGAAGAAAAACAAGCCGCTCTGTTTTATCAGGAGTTAAAAGAGGAATTGAAGGATGTTCTAGCACAGATAGATCCTCAACCCACCTCTTGTCTAGATTTGATTAACCTGACCTTCCGACTGGATCACAGGATTAATGAACATAAGGGGGAAAAGAAGAGTGGGGAGTATCCTTCTCTTTGGTATGATAAAGGCATCACACAAGGAGGGAGAAGTCCTTTCACTCCCGAACCTATGGAGATAGGAACAGTAAGGGCTTCTTTAATGAACGAAGAGAAAGAACATCGTAGGAAACTAGGTTTGTGTTTATACTGTGGCAAGAAAGGTCATTATGTGAGGAATTGCTTTTCTAAACCCAAGGGTAAATATGGGGGGGATCAAAAGACCCATACTACCCTCCTTAAGGGGTCCGAAAACTAATATGCCCTGGGTTGGTGGTAGGGTATCCCAAGGGCAAGGTGGAAATCCCTTCTGTACATCAATCAGTATGCACCTTTAAGGAGCATTTCTATTTAGACATCCAGTTGGTTGATGGTTCTAGCTCTCATGAGATAAAAGCATTATTGGTTTCTGGGGCCACGGGGTTGTTCATGGATGAAACACTGGTAAATCAGTTAGGCATTAAAACTGAAAAGAAGACAGAGATGGAAATTGTTTTTGTAGTTGATGGGAGAAAGCTTGAATCAGGACCCATACAATGGCAAACGCACAAACTAGAAATGACATGTATGGGGTCTCATGTTGAAAGGATAAAATTCAATATTATCAAGGCTCCACAATATGGCCTTATATTAGGGCTCCCTTGGCTGCAGAATCACAATCCTAACATTGATTGGGAGAAAAAGACAGTTGTTTTCGAATCACAGTTTTGTATGCGCTATTGTATAGTTCAGATGCCTTTTCCGTTGCAAGAGTTGGTTACGGAACATGCAATAGCTACAGCCGCTGAACAAGATACTGTGCTGCCTGAGCTGTATCAAGAGTACCATGAGGGGTTTTGTGACAAGAAAGCAGAAAGGTTGCCACTGCATAGACCATATGATTGTCAGATCGACCTAGTCCCAGAGGCAGTAGTGCCATGTGGTCGCATCTATGCTCTTTCAGAAACCGAGAACGAGCATTTGAAAAAATATTTGGATGCATATTTAGCCAATGGGCTTATCCGCCCGTCCAAATCCCCCGCTGCCTCTCCTTTGCTTTTTATATCCAAGGCGAATGGAGAATTGAGGACATGCATAGACTTTAGATGTGTTCGGAGGTTTCATGTCCAGTTCCCTCGGAAGCCTGGGCCGTGACACCATTCCCGGGGGAGAGGGATGTACTGTCATAACTTACCTTTCGCCCGTAGGAGTGAATCGCTGTTGCTTCCTCGGTCCAGAACGGACTAGCGGGAGCAAGCAGTTCCGGACTACAACTCCCATGAGTCCGGGTCCTTGAAGGTGCGGCTTCGCGATGGGCTCGAGGCAGATTATTCATCCCTGCTGCTCGAGCGTTTCCTGTGCTTGGAGCAGTTCCAGGAAATTCGTGAAAAGACTGCTCTCAGTCGGGTAACATATTTGGTGGTGCGCGGGTTGTTTACTCTCGTATCTTTTGTTTATGACGATTGCCTTGCTCATTTCAGCCTCAGCAGATGGAGAGCAGTTGTTGTTTTCCAAGGCTGTGGGTTTTTGTTTCTTTCCTCACCATTGACACCTCAAGGAGAGGTTTCTATTACCCATTCAGACTCAGAGGTGTCTACGCCCATAACTAACCTCAAGGAGAGTTTTTTTTGTTTCACAGTAATACTCTGAGGAGTCTGTTTGCATTAACCTCAAGGGGAGGTATTTGTTTCTGTTTAAACTCGGATGAAGTCTGTATTCTCTATGGGATATAATTCTGTAGATTGGCTCATAGTGACATTGCTTCTTTCTCCACTGCATGGGTGGGAACAACCCTGCAGGTGCGTACTTCGTGTGACTTGTTAACATGAATTTTGGTGCATGGCACGAATCAATTGAGGCTTTCATTGTACAATATTTTCTCTATTGCCATTTAACAGGGGAGGATCTCTTGTGAAGTATCTTCTCTTCCCCTGTGACGCTGGTCATTATATACCTTTGGGTAGGTATAGGACGTTCTAATGTAGATGATACAGGGTATAGCGAGATTTATTGAGGATGCTGGTTCATGCGCATTTTGATGACTTCTGTGTATTTCAGGATTAAATCCTGACGGTTCTTAACGGAAATCAAAAAGAACATGTTACATTGCTGCCTGCCTTTATTTTCTTTACAGGTATAAAGAAGTCCTTACTTACGTTTGCATTACTGTGGTGCTGGTAAAGATAGCTAATGTGTGCATTTCTTTTCTAGGTCTCCTTCCCCGCTGTTCCCTTCCCTTCCTTCCCTCACTTGATCCGATCAAGATTCTTTGCTGTTTATTGCGACAGAATTGAGACGCTCACGAGGTGGACCCTAATTGAGCATCAGATCGACTCCGAGGTATTC
Source organism: Calotriton arnoldi (assembly GCA_963921515.1). Lineage (NCBI taxonomy): Eukaryota > Metazoa > Chordata > Amphibia > Caudata > Salamandridae > Calotriton > Calotriton arnoldi. The sequence continues at coordinate 763,313 of CAWUFW010005013.1, forward strand.
GCAGATGACAGCGATAACCAGACTGGATAGGTAATCCCAATGCAGTGGGGGCATTGCCATTATTTTTAAAAAGTCTTTCTTGCACATTTCCTGAGCTGTGAGTGAAGCAGCAATCTTCTCCCTAGTCTTCTCTAGTAACTTTGCCTTATCAGGGATTCTTATCTAACGCCCAACGGCCCCCACCTCCAGTTTTATTTCATCTCTGGCAGAGGATCTACCCCCTTTGGTCCTGCACTACGCCAACTTCACTGTTGTGGGAGATTTCAATCTCCACTTTGAAGACACTGAGTGTCCTGTGGTATCCGCATTGGTTGCAGACCTGGAAGGTCTTCAGCTACCACAATTAGTTTCTTCTCACACGCATAGGTATGGTCATACGCTTGATCCCATTTTTTCCACTCTGAGTAATATGGTCGTCAGATCCTCTATGGTCTGACCACTCTGCAGTACCTTTTCCGCTTCCTATGTGCAATCCTCCTTCTAAAGATGTCTTTGGTCATGTCAAGGAAATGGGCTAAGGTTACCTCCACCAGCTTAACTAAACCCCTGACTATTAGCTGCCCTAAACTTGATAACTACAATAACACAGCAAACAAACAGGTAAATGAGAGCATATCTGGGTCTTTGGACCTTATTGCACCAATTGTCAATAGGGTAGCTTGCAGGACCAAGCCCATGGCAAACTGGTTCAATGAAGAACTTACTCTGCTCAAAAAGTAATGTAAGCGCTGTGAGCGCACATGGTGTTGGGTTTTTGATGAGGCTAGCAAGGCCAATTATCGCTCTACTTTAAAAACCTATCATATGTGCATTATACAGGTGAGGCATGAAGTCTACACTAATAAAATCAAAGGGACCCAGAATTTTTTCCAGTGAATTTTCTCTATTGGCAAGTCTCTGTCTTCAATGGACCATGTCTCAGCTCACAATCCTCCCTCGGAGGAGGGCTGCAATGTTCTTGCCACCTTTTTATGGGACAAAGTTGCATCTATTTATGAGATGGTGACCCCATATCCAGATACATAGACACAATACATTCTGTACTAGCTTCCCTTCAGGCAAATACAACAAGACGAGAAATCGGCAAAATCCATCAAACAAGAAAACAAATAGATCATCTCTCTCGACATTTAAATAACCTGACCAGAATGCAATTTCGATCTTTCTGTGCTGCAAGACAAGGAGAAATAAGAAAGCTAAAAAAACTCCACCAACGAAAAAAAGAAAAAGACAAGCAAGAACAAAAAGACAGACTCTGGGTTGACATCCAAATCGCAGTAAAACACAGAAACAATAAGACATTCTGGAACATAATTGCCACACAAATGGGGATAAGAAAATCAACCCAAGCAACACCAGTATCATCATCTGAGTGGGAAAAGCACATCCTCAGACTTTACAAATCTAATTCCCACCATCAAGTTTCTCCCGGCCGGTGTTCCGTCCAGAAGGGCCAATTTGACCAGGTCCTATCGAACATCTCGGCCACACAGATCTCCGCTTTCATAAAATCAGCTAGATCATCTGCAGCGATGGGCCCGGACAATATTCCAATAAAAGTTCTACAAACAAATACCGATGACTGGAGTAAATTTCTAGCCCCACTTTTCCAATACTGTTTTGAGTCTGGGAAAATACCAACATCTTGGCGGGGGAGCATAGTGGTACCTCTCCTAAAAAAAGGCTCAAGATCGAACCCATCCAACTATAGACAAATAGCTCTCCTCGATGCTACCGGAAAGATCTTTGCAGCTTGCATTTTGGAGCATCTAAAAGACTGGGCATTCTCGAATAATGTGATTCCCATGACACAGGCCGGCTTCCGCCCAAAACACTTAACTTTGGATAACATCGCCGTTCTTCAGACTGTCCTAGATAAATGTTATGTTAACCGCTTCGCCGCGATCGGAATTCCGCCCAGGTGCTGGACATTCCGATCGCGGGCGTGGTCGTGACGAGCTCAGCTCGTCATGCGCACACGCCCACCGCACAGCATGATTCACTGGAAGCATGCTTTAGTTGTGCCGCTCCTGAAGAAAACTTCTCTGGACCATTCTAAACCTGAGAACCACATGCCAATTTCACTGCTTCCTTTTTCTGTGAAAGTCACGGAAAAACTTGCTAACCAGCAACTCTCAATGTTCATTGAGACTATGGATCTACTACATAGAACACAATCAGGCTTTTGCCCTCGGTACAGCACAGAATCTGCTCTGCTGCTGGCCTCTGAGTCTATGCAGCAGATTCTGTACATAGGTGACACAGCAGCATTATTGCTGCTGAAACTGAGAGCAGCCTTCAACACCGTGTCCCACAACCTTCTATTAGAGCGGGTGTGGAGCTATGGTATCAGATACAACACCCCATGGTGGCTTGGATCCTTTCTGCAGGGCAGCACTGTTTGGGTCCTGTAGAAACCCTTTCAATCTGAGGTCCTGCTACTGAGGTGCTGCAGCAGGGGGTGCCACAGGGCTCATCTTTGAGCCCTACCTTATTCAATCTCTGCATGTGTCTCCTGGTGGATATCATCGAGCAGCACAGGTTTGACATCATATCATACACTGATGATACTCAAATCAATATCACCATGTCGCAGAACTCAGCTGCGGCCTCTCTGAGGACTTGCCTGTCTGAGGTGGCCCTCTGGATGGACCTTAACTGTCTGAAATTAAATGCAGGCAACACTGAGTTCCTCATCCTGGAGGACTGGTGTCCACCATCACTTGGTCCTTTCCCGGCACCGAAGCCCAAGGTCAAGAAACTGGACATCCTGTTTGATGCAGGCTTCACATTTGATAGCCAGATTGATGCCTTAACAGGCAGTTGCTTTGGGATGTTAAAATCCCTCAAAATATAATCTGGCTTCTGCCGGAACCTCCTAGGAAAACAGTGATCCAGGCTTAAGTCATCTTGCGGCTGGATTACTGCAGCATCCTATATCTGGGAGTCTCTCAGTTTCGGCTGAGGAGGCTCCAATGCATTCAGAACTCTGTGGCTCGGCTTTTGCTGAACCTTCCCAGATGAGCTTCAATGGGCTCTGCTCTGCATAAATTGCACTGGCTTCCGATGAAGAAGCATCTACCCTTCAAGGGTCTCTGCTATTGTTACAGGGCCTTTAACAAATCAGTTGTCTGCTTCATCAAACCCTACCTCCCCCCGAGATGTTTGAGATCTTCAGGGGCTCTGTTGGCTGTAGTCCCCACAGTTAAGAAAGCCCATATTGGGGGCAGTTCTTTTAGCTTTCTGGCGCCCAAGCTATGGAACCCTCTTCCGTTGCACCTCAGACAATCTAAGACAGAGCTTTTATTTTCGAAAAATCTCAAAACGTGTTGTTTAGAGAGTTGCTGGGCTCCCTTCAGGCTTTCTGTGTCTCTTTGCAGTAGCTAGACCTTATCAGCAGGCCTGTGCATAGTTCGCAGAGTTTCACTACATGGAACTCCGCAAAGTGACAAAAAACTCTGCAGAGTTCCCCAAGTGGCAGAGTGCAGTGTGAACTGCCGTTTGAGCTGATCTTTCTGCCGCTCGGGTAGACATTCTACCCGAGCGGCAGCTCGCGCTCGCCAACTTACCATACGCGAGCGGTGAAAAAACTCCGCTGCACTACCCGGAGTGTAGTTTTCTGCACTCTGCGAGCTCCGCATAACTCGGAGTGCAGAAAACTCTGCAAACAGAGCGCAGTTCACTGCCAAGGCCTACTTATCAGTGCTGGGACACTTCTGCTGAAGTAGCCATGAGCTTTATAAATTCTTTTATTATTATTATTATTATTATTATTTTTATTATCATTTTCCATGCGGTCTGCTAGGGTGTTCTCCTTTGTTTCTCTCAGGAGGTGGTGGTACTGGTTGAGCGCTGTCTTGAAGGTGGTGTGGTCTGCTGTCACTTTGCTGTAGGCCACTTCCTTTCAAGTCAGCAGCAGTGATCTTTGGTAGATTGCAGCTGGGCGGTGAACCAGCTGGTTCTTCTGGCAGGTCCTTTGGATTTTGCTAGCTTGGCAAAGTGCTTGTGCCGGCGCATTCTGTGATTCACTGGGAGAAGATTTTGCAGCCTGTTCTGGGTTGGATGTTGTGTCTGGGAGGTGAGAGTTGAGAGCATTTTCCACTGGTCTTCTCATACCTTTTTCCAGTTTCTGCACATGGAGCTGGGGGACATGGTGCCGGTGTTGGTAGATCCTGAGATGGTGAAGTGGACACTGTATTGGTCGGTCCAGGTGAGCTGTGATACGCTATTGTACTTGACACTATTGCTGGATGTAAAAATGGGGTAGAGCGTGTGTCCTGTGATGAGGGTAGGGTCGGTGACAAGTTGCTTGAGGCCGATGTTGCTCATGCTATCCTGGAGGTCAGTTGTGTTGGTGCTGCTGGGGTTGTTGAGGCAGGAGTTGAGCTCCCCTAGGAAGATGTAGTGTTTGGAGTCAAGGGCGATCGGGGTGACGAGGTCAGGGATGGTGTTGCAGAAGCTGGGGCGTGGTCCTGGTGATCTGTAGATGAGGGTGCATCTGATCGTGTTTTTTCCATCTATGTGGTGTTGGAAGTTGAGATGCTACATTATCGGGGTCGAGTATCTGGGGGGTTGTGCATTGGATGGTGTCCTTGTGGATGATGGCAATTCCACCCCTGGGTTTGCTGGTTCATTCCCAGTGTGTTATCTTTAGCCTTCGTGGTGGCGATGGTGATGTCTGATGCGGAGGTGGGGTTCAGCCAGGTCTCTGTGAGGAAAATGATGTTTGGGGAGAAGGATGAGATTGTGTCCCAGATCTCCATGGCATGTTTGCCGAGTTATCGTGCATTGAGTAGAATGCACTCGAGTTGTGCCGTGGTGGTCTCAGTTGGTGTGGTGGACACAGTCGCGCCTTCGGTGTCTATGGCACGGTTGGGAGGCCTGGGTGGAGTTTGACTCTGTGGAACTCTGTGAAGTGCCAGACAAACTCTGCTGCACTCTGCGGAGTTCCACCAGAGGTGGAGTCTGTTAAATTGCACTGCTTGCACTGATTTGTAGCACCAGGAGTTTGCAAACTGCACTACACATCGCTCCAGAGGGCTCTCCTGCTGCTTTCTTCCACTCCGATAGCTGTGTGGGGTGAAGCCACTTTGATGTTCTGCTGCCAGTGGCAGCCATTTTACGTTGAACACAATGTTCTATACTTGCTCAATACATAGACATACAAAACAGAGTGTGAGCCTCCACCTAACTTATTAATGACACAACCTGCCCACCTGCTCCTCTTCCTGCTCATCTCTTCTTCTTCCTGCTCATCTTTTCTCACATAACTTATCGATTTAATGGAGGCTTTCTTTACACACTCCCTCACAGTTTGGCACATGAGAATAAGAAGGTTAAGCACACACACACATAGAAAGCATAATACATGCCAACATTTGAAATCAGACGAGGGCTATTTTCAAAATTTTGCTATCTAATTTAAGAAATGTGTCAGCTTTTTAAAGGATACACAGCAAAATTAAGTGAACCAATTAGAGAGTAGCTACCTCAGCAATACCTTAACAGAACAAATGAATATACAAGTACAGGCAATCTAAGGCAGATCACAGCCTTACCACCACAGCCCTGTCATCATCACAGACTTTAGACATAAATGTAAAATCACCTGTGCAACAAAATCGGCATGCAATGCAAAGTACCACCTGCCAAAAAATCCTTCACCCTGAACCGCACATTCAGTTGATGCATCCTCATATCAACTCCCCAAGTTCTTCTCACTAGACAATATATATTCCTAAGAAGACTTCAATGGATGCTAGTACACAACATAAAGTGAATGTCACCAACCCTGACTTGGCCCCAAAGCAAGCTTTGTACCTTGATGGTCTATTCATTACAAACACTGACCACATGATGAGCCTAACTAAAAGGTTAATACTTGATCACAACTAGAATGACGTCCTCTCTGCAGACTTTAAAAGCATAAAAAACAGAAAACTGAGAGAGAGGTTGGGCTAGCCTTAGTTCACAGTGCAAATTTCATTTCCACATAAACTTAATTGTGTTTCTTCTACATCATTTGAACTCTTAATGCCACATCAGTGTACCTTATGTGTGTGTTATAAATATATTTATTATTTTTTTTTTCTCTCTCACTAAAAAACCAAAGGTTACAGGGGCGTTGCAGTAAGGCTCAAATTTCACTCATACAAAACCAGTGAAATTCAGAACTTATAGATACCCGAGCTAACTATAACTTACACCCCTGCAATGCACTGCTTATGACCTCACATATTACATCACTCATGACATGGTAATTGACAAAACTAATGACATCATTGATGACATCTTAAATGATATCACTGATGACATCATCCTGTGACTGCAAGTTTTTTCATAAATGTTTCCAAGACTTAAAGATATATGCTAAGCTACAGCATGAACTAAATTACTATTCTTTCTGTACTAGTAATTAATCATGCTATTTCTAACATATCTAATCTGAGTTGGTGTGTGGCTATATGTATTAGTGCGTGAGTGGATGTCTGAGTGACTGTATGGGTGTGTGAGTGGGTGTGTGAGTTGCTGTAAGGATGTGTTAGTAGTTATGTGAGCAGCTGTATGGGTGAATGAGTGGCTGTGTCAGTGGCTGCATAGGTTTGTGAGAGGGTGTGTGAGTGGCTGTATGTGTGAGGGAGTGGGTGTGTGAGTGGTTGTATGGGAGAGTGAGTAGCTGCTTTAGTGTGTGTGCATAGGTAAGTGAGTATATGTGAGTAGCTGTATTAGAGACTGAATGTCTGTGTGAGTGGTTGTAAGGGTGAGTGAGTTGTAAGTGGTTGTATATATGTGTGGATGGTATGTAAGTTGTTCTGTGGGTGTGTGAGTGGTTGTATGGCTGAGTGTGAGTCTGTGTCAGTGGCTATATGGGTGAGTGGGTGTGTGACTAGCTGTATTGGTTAGTGAGTGGCAGTGTGAATGGCTGTATGGGTGAGTGTGTGGGTCTGTGAGTACCTGTATAGGTCAGTGAGAGGGTGTGTGAGTGACAGTATGAGTGAGTGGATATGTGAGTGGCTCTATAGATGAGTGATTGGTTGTGTGAGTACTGGTATGGGTCTGTGAATGGGTATGTGAGGGGTTGTATGAGAGGTTCTATTGGGGTGAGTGGGTATGCTAATGGTACTATGGATGATGTCATCAGTGATGTCATTTAAGATGTCATCAGTGATGTCATAAGTAATGTCACTGACCATTTCATGAGTGATGTAATATGTGAGGCCATAAGCAGTGCATTGTGGGAGCATACTTTATAGTTGCCTCAGGTAACTGTAACTCCTGAATTTCACTGGTTTTGTATGAGTGAAATCTGAGCCTAACTAAGACGTCCCCGTAACCTTTGTTTTTTTCAGTGAATTTCTATGTTTTTTTAATTTTATTTCCATACTATAACATCCCTGTAACCTTTGGTTGGTTGGTTGGCTTGAATTTCTAAGATGTTTTTTTTTCTTTAGTGTAACCTGTAATCTTTGAATGTGAGTGTGTGAGTGAGTGCATGAGTTTCTCAGTGGATATGTGAGTGAGTTTGTGAGTGTCTCAATGAGCGTGTGAGTGGGACTGGGAGTGGCTGCATAAGTGTCTCACTGTGTGTGTGAGTAGGTGCATGAGTGTCTGAGTGGGTCTGTGAGTGGGTGTGAGAGAGTATGAGTGGGTCTGTGAGTGGGTGTAAAAGTATATGAGTGGGTCTGTGAGTTGGTGTGTGAGTCTCTGAGTGGGTCTGTGAGTGGGTGCATGAGTGTCTGAGTAGCTTTCTGAGTTGTGCATGAGTGTCTGTTTGGGTGTCTGAGTGGGTCTGTAAGTGGTTGTCAGAGTGTCTGAGTGGGTTTGTGACTGCCTCCATAAGTGTGTAAGTCAGTCTGTGAGTGAGTGCGTGAATGTCTGAGTGAGTCTGTAAGTAGGTGCATGAGTCTATAAATGAGTGTGAGTAGGTGTGTGTCTGTGTGTGGGTCTGTGAGTGAGTACATGAGTCTCTCAGTGGATCAGTGTTGTGTGAGTGCATGAGTCTCTGAATGGGTCTGTGGGTGGGTGCATGAGTCTGAGTGGGCTTGTGAGTGGGTATGTGAGTCTCTGAGTGGGCCTGTGAGTGGGTGCAAGTGTGTCACAGCAGGTCTGTTAGTGGGTGCATGAGTTTCTGAGTATGTCTGTGAGTGAGTGCATCAGTTTCTCTGTGGGTCTATGAGTGTGTGCATGAGTCTCTGAGTGGATCTGTGAGTGGGTATGTGAGTCTGAGTGGGTCTGTGAGTAGGTGTGTGAGTTTCTGAGTGGGTCTGTGAATGGGTATGTAAGTGTCTGAGTGGGTCTATAATTGGGAGCATGAGTATCTGACTGGGTCTGTGAGTGGGTGTGTGAGCCTCTGAGTAGATCTGTGAGTTGGTGCATGAGTATCTGAGTGGGTGTGAGAGTGGGTGCATGAGTATCCGAGTAGGTCTCTGAGTGGGTGCATGGGTTTCTGACTAGGTCTCTGAGTGGGTGCATGATTCTCTTATTGGGTCTCTGAGCGGGTGAATGAATGTCTGAGTGGGTCTTTGAGTGGATGTGTGAATCTTTGAATGGGTCTGTGAGTGGATGTGTGAGTGTCTGAGTGGGTCTGTGAGTGGATGTGTGAGTTTCTGAGTGGGTGCATGATTGTCTTAGTGGGTATGTGAGTGACTGCATGAAAGTCTAAGTGTGTATGTGAGTAAGTGCATGGCTGTCTGAGTGGGTCTGTGAGTGGGTAAGTAAGAGTCTGACAGCATCTGTGAGTGGGTGCATGAGTGACTGAGTGGGTTTGTGAGTGGGTGCATAAGTGTCTGAATGGGTCTATGAGTGGGAGTATGAGTCTCTAAGTGGATCTGTGAGTAGGTGCATAAGTGTCTGAGTTGCTGTCTGAGTTGGTACATGAGCGTTTGAGTGGGTTTGTGAATGGGTGCATGAGTTGCTTCATGAGCATCTGAATGGGCCTGTGAGTGGGTGCGTGAGTCTCTGGGTGGGTGCATTTGTGTCTGAGTAGGTCTGTGAGTGGGTGTGTGAGTCTCTGAGTGGGTCTGTGAATGGGTGCATGAGTTTCTGAGTGGGCGAACGATTGGGTCTGTGAATTTGTAAGTGAGACTGAGGTTGGGTGTGTGAATATATATTTTCTGGTCTTTTCTGCCAATATTTGCATTGCAGCAAATCTACGAATATCAGCTGTGGCAAAAAAAAGAATTCTTTGACGTATATAACCCTGGGCGTAGTTCACGAAGTAGCACTACGCGAAGCTACGTGAAGTGCACCTCGCAGTACGCGAGCTACGCGTAGTTACGCGAACTGCGTAGTGCACTGTGCAAAATGCTGTTCGCACTGATTGCACAGTGCCGGATGCTTGTCTGCACTGTGCAATCATTGAAAACAGCATCTTGCACAGTGCAAGCTGTCTTTTACTGCCGCTCGAGTAGATTTTTACTTGAGCGGCAGCTTTCTCAACGCGGACTGGTAGTTTCTCATCGCGAGCGGTCGCGAGCATGCGCAACCACTCGCAATGAGAAACCTGACCTCCCCGCGTTGAGAATCTCGCCGGGAGGTTTATTTTCCACGCTCGCGATCGGCAACTTGATGTTGCTGATCGCGAACGAGGAAAAGTCTCGCCGGGATGTCATTTTGCTTGCTCGCGGTCGCCAACTTGACGTTGAGGGCCGCGAGCAAGCAAAAAATGACCGCTGCACTACGCTACGCTACGCGTGTTTGCACTGTGCTACGTGCAATTCGCGCAGTGCGAAGTAGCGCAAACTTCGCAAACTACGCGAGCGTAGCGTAGTGCTTTGCCCAGCCTTAGACGTATACAGCCCATTCTATATTACAGAAACACCCCTATATTCCACCCATGGGGGTTCACTGACGGAATATCAGCCATCACTAATATCGTCCTACAAAATTATTGATACCAAAATATCGACCATAAAAATATCAACATCCTTTACTTATAATGCAAATGGCAAAAATATCGAAACAAAAATATCGATGCCACAAACATCGTCAAAAATATGTATTTTTTATATATAAACATAAATAATAAACATGAAATATATTTAAAAGTAACAGGGATATAATAAAAATTACATACATTTTTTTTATTTAAGAAAATAACAAATCCTAACATAACATAATATATAATTATTATACTTATTTAAAACATTAATCACAAATATTAATATATACATTTAATTATATATTTAATTTTAAAATATTACTAAACTAATCATTTTTATTTGGGTGATAATCAAATAATTCTTTAATAATATATATATATATATATATATATATATATATATATATTGTTTCTGGGTTAGGGCTCCTTCTGCCTTCCCCCGCCCTCTGCAGAGGATCGCCGAAAGTTGGCGGAGCACGCCAAACATCCGAATTCTTACAAAATTACAATAAGGCGATCACTCGGAGGTCTGCATACACCAGTGGTTGATTTATTCTCGGTTACGCGTTTCGCCTGCACAGCAAGCTTGGTCACACAGTGATTCAGGGGAAAAGACAGTCAATACATACGAAATGTAAAAATCAAAGAAGGACCAGAAGGTAGTGGCCTTCCTACAACCAAAGTGGCATCCATTTTGTAATGTGTTGTTGTTGCACATAACTATAAATCAAAATGAACTTAAAGGGTGTATTCTGGCATCCATACAATTCCAAAGTGGGTCATGGGTCCTGCCCGTGCATAAAAGTTAAATCACTTTTTTCAACAAAAAGACTAGGTGCGGCAAAAAGTACATATTACATTAAAGACCCAACAAAATGCGGCAGCCATATTATAACGTAGAGTTTTCATCATAGTATATACAGTTAGACATTAATATCCTGCAATTGCAATATTCTCTGTATAAATTCTACTTTTTACCACACATAACGGCAATGGTGACATCTATTTACAATCCTGGTGATTTCCCTATTTAAAATTGAAATTCAATAGTAAAGTAGAATACTTTCACTCGGCACAGTGCCTAATTTTACCCTCTAATAGAGCCGTGTTGTATATTAGGGTACCAAACTGTATCCCTACTAATAATGTAGAGTCCAAAGAAAAGAAAACCTGCGATAGACTATTTTGGCAGAAAGTGTCCATATGAACCATCTACCGACACCTAGCCTTTACATTTCACCATGTATTCTGCCTTCCCTATTCCATCAACACTACATCCAGTAGTCCACCAAGGAACAATTAAAAGTTATGTATATGTGAAAATTAATAAAGTTTTGTAGTTAAACATAAGACTGAAGAGAAAAAGATGAACAAGTCTCTTATCTGTCTAGTCGAACCCTCCACCATTACGATAGAAGAAAAGGGTAGGGGTGGGTTTCAGTAGAGATGTTTCTTAGATTCTGCCCCGTCCTTTCCTCCTGTATAAAAAGGAGAGAAAAGAAACCATTAAAATCCATGAATATTCTCATACTAAAGATTAAAACTTCTTTCAAAAGTCGAAACAAAAATTGCCAGGTGTGCAGTATTCACCATAAAGACATATCACAACAGGAAGAATTATACTATTCATTATTCATGTAGATGAATACTTATTTCTTCATCTTGATTCAGCCCTTCCGGGTTTTTTGTTTGGAGGTTAATTATATGCCAAGATTCCTTTTTACGCAATTGCAGGACTCTATTGCCCCCTCTCTGTGTGTGTTCGATCTGTTCTATAGCGAAGAACGTAAGAAGGGAACTATTAGAGAGATGGTACTGAGTAAAGTGTCTGGCCACCGGGTAATGGACATCCTTGTTCGTAATTGCCCTCATATGCTCCAGCACCCTTTTCTTTGTGGCTAAGGTGGTACTACCCACATATCTTTTCTTGCATGGGCATTCAAGAATATAGATTGTAAATATTGTGCCACATGTTAGAAATTGTTTTATTGTTCTTTCTCCTGTTGGGGTAGAGTAACTTTTCCTCATGGAGCTATTCCTACAAGCCTTACAATGGCCGCAGGGAAAGAAGCCTTGAAGGTTAATCTGTGTGTTTCTGCTAATGTTAGTGATGTCCCCTTTCACTAAGAGATCTCTGAGATTTCTCCCTTTCCTGTAGGTAATCTGTGGTCTCTCCTGTACGGTGTTGCCTATAATAGGGTCAATGGTTAAAATATTCCAGTTTCGGGTCAATATTTTAGAAATTGCCTTCGACTCCTTATTATACGTGAGAATCCCTCTGGTTGTGGTATCTTCCTCAGTGTTGGTTTTGTCTCTCAGTGTGTCCTCCCTTTCAACCTTGTTAATTTTATTTTTTGCTCTATTTAGGACCCAATCTGGATACCCTCTTTCTCTAAATCTTGTCATCTTGTTTTCCTGTTCGTTTAAAAAACTTTCTTGTGTACTGCAATTCCTTCTCGCTCTCAGTAGTTCACCAAATGGAATACTCCATTTAAGTGTTTCAGGGTGACTGCTGAGAGCGTGCAGGAGGCTATTTCCTGCTGTTGGCTTCCTGTGGAGTCTAGTAGTCATCATGTTGTCTAAGACCTCTACCACTACATCCAGGAATTCGATCTGTTTATTACTGATGGTGTAAGTCAGCTTAAGGTTAAAGGTATTATTGTTTAATTCTTTGATCATGTCAATGGCACTTTCCTCACTGCCTTTCCATACCACAAAAAGGTCGTCAATAAACCTATGCCATTTTATCACCTTATCGTGGGCGGGGTCTTGCCTGAATTTTCTGAGAACTTCCTCCTCCCATACCCCCAGAAAAAGATTAGCAAAACTGGGGGCAAAGCAAGTACCCATCGCAGTTCCGAGGATTGGCTTAAACATTATACCATTGAATAGGAACATATTGTTAAGGAGACAAAATTTCATGAGTATTAATAACATTTCAGTATGCTCCAGGTAACAGATTTCTCGTGTGTTAAGAAAGTATTGACAACACCGAACCCCAGTGAGTGGTCAATAATGGAGTACAATGAATTAACATCCAAGGTACTCATCTGGTAATCTTCTTCCCATACAATATCTTTGATTTTATCCAGGAAGTCTTTGGTGTCTCTTATATGTGAGGGAAGTTTTTCTACATAGTCACGAAGAAAATAATCAATGTATTTAGAAATGTTTTCAGTGACACACCCAATAGAAGATACAATGGGTCTGCCAGGAGGTACTCTAGGATCCTTATGTACCTTGGGTAACAGATAAAAAATGGGAGTTCTGGGATAATCACATTTCAGATAACAGTATTCTTCCCACTGCAAGATCCCTTTGTCTTTATACTCAGTGAGTATATTCCATACACTTACTATGCTCGCATTATACTCATGTGTATTGGTAGTGACATAGAATCTAGTATCTGTTAGTTGTTTGGTAGCCTCAGCAATGTAAGCTGCCCTATCCCATAGTACAATGTTACCACCTTTGTCGGCGGGACGGACGATGATGTTATCATCTTCCTTCAGGGAGTTGATAAATTGCCATTGTTTTCTGGTAAAGTTAGTGGAATCTGTATTCCTATTGCATTGGCGTTTTCGGAATTTTATAAGATCTTTGGTCACAGTCTCATGAAAGGCATCGATGTTATCATGTGGCATGAGTGGTAGGAAGACGGATTTCGGTCTAAACTTAGTATTGGCAGGACAGTCTGTTCTGGGAATAGTTTGTTCCTCAAAGTCATCAAGACCTGATTCTCGACATAAGTCCTGCATGATTGTAAGTGTTTCCCTGTCTTTAATACTGAGAAACGTATTATGATCAATTTCCGGTCTTTCTTCAGGAATAACTGGGGTACATTTTAAACTGTGCCATTTTTTAAGTTTCACCTTCCTCACAAATTTAAACATATCTATTCTTGTCTCAGGATAATTAAAAGAATTGGTCGGACAAAAGGGGAGTCCTAGACAGAGAGTTTGTTTTTCAAACATAGAGAGAGGTCTATATGATAAGTTTATGATAGTTCTATTTACCATATCGTCTTCCATCATTTCCGATTCTTCTGGCCCATTTGTCTTGTTCCCATAAGCCGATTTCCTCGTCCTCTGCCTCTTTTGTTCTCTCTGTCGTTGGAACTTTCTTCTTCTCCAGTTCCTTCCTGGTTTCTTCCTCGTCCCCTGCCTCTTCCACGTCCTCTCCCTCGCGTTTTCGGTGGTTGGACAGTCCGCGGTATTTCCCTCCTTGTCCTCAGGACCCGGAATTCGTCTAAAAAAGTCGTTTGGATTCTTTGTCCGTGCTCCCTTGATGTATTTGGAGTTTGTACTTGACGTTCTTCCACTTCAGCATCACTGCTTACTATGGAGTCCGTTCCGCTTATGTTCTCTGTCTCACTTTCCAGGAGTTCTCCCATTGACAATTTTTCGTACAAATGATCATATTTGTGTGAATAGGTTAATATACGGCCACTCTCATAATCTATGCAGTCGCGATGGAGTTTGCGCTGCTTCCGTGCTTTGATATCTTCTTCGTAAGTTTTCAATCTCAGTTTGAGGTCATCTACAATTTTTTTTATTAACTCTTGTTCTTTGTGATTCTTAAGTTCTTCTTCCAATGTTTTCAATTCTTGTAAGAGTGAGGCCCTATCCTCCCAAGCATACTTCACCAGGATGGTAAGCATTTGTTTGGAGCTCTTTGCTGAGTTCTCTGACCATTCTTCAAGCATCCTGGGATTGGGAGATTCGTACGAGGGAGTAATATATATGCGTAGTCCTCTAGGTATCATATCTTTTTCTATGTAATCTTGAAGTGAGATCGCTTCCCACCATTTAGATGTTTCTGATTTCTTGATCTTCTCAAGTCTTCTGAGTTTATCTTGTAAGGTGGTATCTTTAGGTTTACTTTCTATTCTTACTTGTCCTTTGTTGGGCGCTCTGGCAAAGAGACGGAGGGCAGCTGCCCTCCTCTCTGATTCTTCTTCCATCTTTGTGATATTCTTTCTACCTGCACACCTATATGCAAAGAAAATGTGGACTGCGTGTCTAACTGGAGATGTCCTGGTGCACGCACCTCCCCTCACCACCTGTGAGGTTCCTGCTGCTGAAAGTGTCGAAATATGTATACATTGACCGCGTGCTCTACTTGCTAGCACGATCTCTTAAAAATGTCCGTTATCAATATTGAAGGTAGGAAGTGGTACTTAACGTGCACTATCTTTACCGATTACTATACTGCAGGAGGAATCCCCCATGCGTCTGCCTTGAACCACAACGTTGGTATATAATTAGGGCAATAGTGCTACGTACTGTTAGTCAGAGATATATTTAATGTATATGTTGGCGGAAATAACCAAACGGCAAAGACCTCGCCGCAGAACGTACAGATCCAAAATGAGAATTCTCGACACTTTCAGCAGCAGGAACCTCACAAGTGGTGAGGGGAGGTGCGTGCACCAGGACATCTCCAGTTAGACACGCAGTCCACATTTTCTTTGCATCTACTCGAGCGGCAGTAAAAGACAGCTCGCACTGTGCAAGATGCTGTTTTCAATGATTGCACAGTGCGGACAAGCATCCGGCACTGTGCAATCAGTGCGAACAGCATTTTGCACAATGCACTACGCAGTTCGAGTAGCTACGCGTAGCTCGCGTAGTGCGAGGTGCACTTCACGTAGCTTCGCGTAGTGCTACTTCGCGAACTACGCCCAGGCCTCACTCTTACAAGAATTGAAAACATTGGAAGAAGAACTTAAGAATCACAAAGAACAAGAGTTAATAAAAAAAATTGTAGATGACCTCAAACTGAGATTGAAAACTTACGAAGAAGATATCAAAGCACGGAAGCAGCGCAAACTCCATCGTGACTGCATAGATTATGAGAGTGGCCGTATATTAACCTATTCACACAAATATGATCATTTGTACGAAAAATTGTCAATGGGAGAACTCCTGGAAAGTGAGACAGAGAACATAAGCGGAACGGACTCCATAGTAAGCAGTGATGCTGAAGTGGAAGAACGTCAAGTACAAACTCCAAATACATCAAGGAGCACGGACAAAGAATCCAAACGACTTTTTAGACGAATTCCGGGTCCTGTGGACAAGGAGGAAATACCGCGGACTGTCCAACCACCGAAAACGCGAGGGAGAGGACGTGGAAGAGGCAGGGGACGAGGAAGAAACCAGGAAGGAACTGGAGAAGAAGAAAGTTCCAACGACAGAGAGAACAAAAGAGGCAGAGGACGAGGAAATCGGCTTATGGGAACAAGACAAATGGGCCAGAAGAATCGGAAATGATGGAAGACGATATGGTAAATAGAACTATCATAAACTTATCATATAGACCTCTCTCTATGTTTGAAAAACAAACTCTCTGTCTAGGACTCCCTTTTGTCCGACCAATTCTTTTAATTATCCTGAGACAAGAATAGATATGTTTAAATTTGTGAGGAAGGTGAAACTTAAAAATGGCACAGTTTAAAATGTACCCCAGTTATTCCTGAAGAAAGACCGGAAATTGATCATAATACGTTTCTCAGTATTAAAGACAGGGAAACACTTACAATCATGCAGGACTTATGTCGAGAATCAGGTCTTGATGACTTTGAGGAACAAACTATTGCCAGAACAGACTGTCCTGCCAATACTAAGTTTAGACCGAAATCCGTCTTCCTACCACTCATGCCACATGATAACATCGATGCCTTTCATGAGACTGTGACCAAAGATCTTATAAAATTCCGAAAACGCCAATGCAATAGGAATACAGATTCCACTAACTTTACCAGAAAACAATGGCAATTTATCAACTCCCTGAAGGAAGATGATAACATCATCGTCCGTCCCGCCGACAAAGGTGGTAACATTGTACTATGGGATAGGGCAGCTTACATTGCTGAGGCTACCAAACAACTAACAGATACTAGATTCTATGTCACTACCAATACACATGAGTATAATGCGAGCATAGTAAGTGTATGGAATATACTCACTGAGTATAAAGACAAAGGGATCTTGCAGTGGGAAGAATACTGTTATCTGAAATGTGATTATCCCAGAACTCCCATTTTTTATCTGTTACCCAAGGTACAAAAGGATCCTAGAGTACCTCCTGGCAGACCCATTGTATCTTCTATTGGGTGTGTCACTGAAAACATTTCTAAATACATTGATTATTTTCTTCGTGACTATGTAGAAAAACTTCCCTCACATATAAGAGACACCAAAGACTTCCTGGATAAAATCAAAGATATTGTATGG
The DNA here is from genome assembly GCA_963921515.1 of Calotriton arnoldi. Lineage (NCBI taxonomy): Eukaryota > Metazoa > Chordata > Amphibia > Caudata > Salamandridae > Calotriton > Calotriton arnoldi. The sequence goes on from CAWUFW010005013.1 coordinate 780,431, forward strand.
GAAGAAGATTACCAGATGATTACCTTGGATGTTAATTCATTGTACTCCATTATTGACCACTCACTGGGGTTCGGTGTTGTCAATACTTTCTTAACACACGAGAAATCTGTTACCTGGAGCATACTGAAATGTTATTAATACTCATGAAATTTTGTCTCCTTAACAATATGTTCCTATTCAATGGTATAATGTTTAAGCAAATCCTCGGAACTGCGATGGGTACTTGCTTTGCCCCCAGTTTTGCTAATCTTTTCTGGGCGTATGGGAGGAGGAAGTTCTCAGAAAATTCAGGCAAGACCCCGCCCACGATAAGGTGATAAAATGGTATAGGTTTATTGACGACCTTTTGTGGTATGGAAAGGCAGTGAGGAAAGTGCCATTGACATGATCAAAGAATTAAACAATAATACCTTTAACCTTAAGCTGACTTACACCATCAGTAATAAACAGATCGAATTCCTGGATGTAGTGGTAGAGGTCTTAGACAACAGGATGACTACTAGACTCCACAGGAAGCCAACAGCAGGAAATAGCCTCCTGCACGCTCTCAGCAGTCACCCTGAAACACTTAAATGGAGTATTCCATTTGGTGAACTACTGAGAGCGAGAAGGAATTGCAGTACACAAGAACGTTTTTTAAACGAACAGGAAAACATGATGACAAGATTTAGAGAAAGAGGGTATCCATATTGGGTCCTAAATAGAGCAAAAAATAAAATTAACAAGGTTGAAAGGGAGGACACACTGAGAGACAAAACCAACACTGAGGAAGATACCACAACCAGAGGGATTCTCACGTATAATAAGGAGTCGAAGGCAATTTCTAAAATATTGACCCGAAACTGGAATATTTTAACCAGTGACCCTATAATAGGCAACACCGTACAGGAGAGACCACAGATTACCTACAGGAAAGGGAGAAATCTCAGAGATCTCTTGAAAGGGGACATCACTAACATTAGCAGAAACACACAGATTAACCTTCAAGGCTTCTTTCCCTGCGGCCATTGTAAGGCTTGTAGGAATAGCTCCATGAGGAAAAGTTACTCTACCCCAACAGGAGAAAGAACAATAAAACAATTTCTAACATGTGGCACAATATTTACAATCTATATTCTTGAATGCCCATGCAAGAAAAGATATGTGGGTAGTACCACCTTAGCCACAAAGAAAAGGGTGCTGGAGCATATGAGGGCAATTACGAACAAGGATGTCCATTACCTGGTGGCCAGACACTTTACTGAGTACCATCTCTCTAATAGTGCCCTTCTTACATTCTTCGCTATAGAACAGATCGAACACACACAGAGAGGGGGCAATAGAGTCCTGCAATTGCGTAAAAAGGAATCTTGGCATATAATTAACCTCCAAACAAAAAACCCGGAAGGGCTGAATCAAGATGAAGAAATAAGTATTCATCTACATGAATAATGAATAGTATAATTCTTCCTGTTGTGATATGTCTTTATGGTGAATACTGCACACCTGGCAATTTTTGTTTCGACTTTTGAAAGAAGTTTTAATCTTTAGTATGAGAATATTCATGGATTTTAATGGTTTCTTTTCTCTCCTTTTTATACAGGAGGAAAGGAAGGGGCAGAATCTAAGAAACATCTCTACTGAAACCCACCCCTACCCTTTTCTTCTATCGTTATGGTGGAGGGCTCGACTAGACAGATAAGAGACTTGTTCATCTTTTCTCTTCAGTCTTATGTTTAACTACAAAACTTTATTAATTTTCACATATACATAACTTTTAATTGTTCCTTGGTGGACTACTGGATGTAGTGTTGATGGAATGGGGAAGGCAGAATACATGGTGAAATGTAAAGGCTAGGTGTCGGTAGATGGTTCATATGGACACTTGCTGCCAAAATAGTCTATCGCAGGTTTTCTTTTCTTTGGACTCTACATTATTAGTAGGGATACAGTTTGGTACCCTAATATACAACACAGCTCTATTAGAGGGTAAAATTAGGCACTGTGCCGAGTGAAAGTATTCTAATTTACTATTGAATTTCAATTTTAAATAGGGAAATCACCAGGATTGTAAATAGATGTCACCATTGCCGTTATGTGTGGTAAAAAGTAGAATTTATACAGAGAATATTGCAATTGCAGGATATTAATGTCTAACTGTATATACTATGATGAAAACTCTACGTTATAATATGGCTGCCGCATTTTGTTGGGTCTTTAATGTAATATGTACTTCTTGCCGCACCTAGTCTTTTTGTTGAAAAAAGTGATTTAACTTTTATGCACGGGCAGGACCCATGACCCACTTTGGAATTGTATGGATGCCAGAATACACCCTTTAAGTTCATTTTGATTTATAGTTATGTGGAACAACAACACATTACAAAATGGATTCCACTTTGGTTGTAGGAAGGCCACTACCTTCTGGTCCTTCTTTGATTTTTACATTTCGTATGTATTGACTGTCTTTTCCCCTGAATCACTGTGTGACCAAGCCTGCTGTGCAGGCGAAACGCGTAACCGAGAATAAATCAACCACTGGTGTATGCAGACCTCTGAGTGATCGCCTTATTGTAATTTTGTAAGAATATATATATATATATATATATATATATATATATATATATATATATTCACTGAAAAAACCATAGGTTTCAGACACGTTATAGTTACAAATTAGCATTTAAAAAACCTTTGAAATTCACTGAAAAAACCATAGGTTTTAGGGACAGTTATAGTTACTTGGACATTGCACTCGTACAAAACCCGTGAAATTCCCCCGTTATAGTTAGTTCAGCTAACTATAACTCGCGCCCCGCAATGCACTGCTGATGACGTCACATATTACATCACTCATGACATGGTCAGTGACATCACTGATGACATCACTGATGACATCTCAAATGACATCACTGATGACATCATCCAGTGACTGTGTGTTTCTGTAAAGTTTAAATATTTTTAAAATATATAGGAAAAGACGTATTGAAGAATGAGTGGGTGTGTAAGTGTCTGTATGGATGATTTAGTAGGTGCGTGACTGACTCTATAAGTGAGTGATTTAACGTATCTTACTGAATGCATGGGTTAGTGACTAAACTGGGTGTATGTCTGTATCCGTCTGTCTGTTGCTGTGTAAGTGGCTGCATGTGTTTGTGAATAGCTAAATGAGTGTCTATATGAGTTATTGAATGCTTGTCTGAGTATCTGTATGGGTGCCTGAGTGTTTGTGTGGGAGGGGTGTGTGCAACTCTGTGCATAGATGTGTGAGTGGGTGATTCACTGGGTGGATGGTTTCAAGAGTGCATCTGTGATAGACTGTATGGGTGGGTAAGTGTGTGTAAGAGTGTGTTAGTGAGTGAATGTATGTCCCAGTGGTACATGTGTGAGTAACTACATATGTGAAAGGCAGTATATATGTGTGTTGGAGTATATAAATAGCTATAAGCAAGAGTGAGTGATTGTGATAGTGGCTGTATGGATGATTGTGTGCTTGTATCAGTGATTGTATAAGAGCGTAACAATGTGCTACTATTTGTATGAGTAAGTGAGCTGGTGTGTGTATAACTGTATAGGTGAGTAAATGGCAGTGTGTTTAATTATTTGCATGACTGACTAGGTGTGTGAGTATCTCTATGGATGAGTGGCGTTGTTTGAGTGTCTATATAGGAGTAAGAGTGCATATGATAGTCCTGTACTGAGTGACCGTAAGTATGAGTGACTGTACGGGTGAGTGAGTGGATGTGTGTGTGTAGACCTAAGAATCAGTGAGTGGGTATGTAGTTATTGGTGTTGGAGTGTCTATGGTTTTGCGAATGGCAGTCTGTAATTTAGAGTGGGTGTATCAAAGGTTATATTAGGGTGTGAGGAGGTGCATCAGATTATCACGTGGATGATGTCATCAGTGATGTCATTTGAGATGTCATCAGTGATGTCATCAGTGATGTCACTGACCATGTCATGAGTGATGTAATATGTGACGTCATCAGCAGTGCATTGCGGGGCGCGAGTTATAGTTAGCTGAACTAACTATAACGGGGGAATTTCACGGGTTTTGTACGAGTGCAATGTCCAAGTAACTATAACTGTCCCTAAAACCTATGGTTTTTTCAGTGAATTTCAAAGGTTTTTTAAATGCTAATTTGTAACTATAATTTGTCTGAAACCTATGGTTTTTTCAGTGAATTTCAAAGGTTTTTAAATGCTAATTTGTAACTATAACGTGTCTGAAACCTATGGTTTTTTCAGTGAATTTCAAAGGTTTTTAAATGCTAATTTCTAACTATAACGTGCCTGAAACCTACGTTTTTTAAGTGAATTTCAAAGGTTTTGTAAATGACAATTTTTAAATGTATTAATTGTTATATTAATTTTTTTCATACTGATTTAGTACATTTTTAGAAACAATTTTTTTTTACATATTTTATTTTTTAAATTACATTGTAATTACATTATACATTACATTACAAAAAATACTTTCTCTTAATGAATTACTTTAGTTTAAATACTTTGCAGATAGGCAATAGACTTTTAAGTACAGTAGTTACAGTTGTTGCAATGGGCAACACATTTTCAAACACAATGCAACATTCAGCTCAATGTGAATTTCTAGTTAAATGCAATTAGTTACTTTATGGATTACTTTTCTAACCACAGGACTGGATCCTAGATTCAGTCCTGGTACATCTCCTGTAAACAGTTGAGTAAAAGCGTTTTGGTTACAGTCGTGATTTTTAAGGAATATTATTGTATTTTAAAAGTTGACACTTGGAAACTTTTTCTCATAGAATCACCAATGTTATCCTATGGAAGGAAATTCACTTAGCAGGTAAAAACTGTTATCGTTACTTTTTCTTACTCAGTGTTGGATCCTGGATCCAGCACTGGTGCATCTCCTGTAAACAGTTGAATGAATGCGTTTAAGTCATACAGGCGATTTTTAAGGAATATTTGTAGTTTGTGAAAATCGACACTTTGAAAGTTTTCTGCTGAAAACCAGACAATGGATTCCTATGGAAGAAAATATAAGTTACTGGTAAGTACGGTTAAAATTACTTTTCAGGACCAGTACTGGGCTGAAAGATGCAGCACTGAGGTCTCTCCTGATAACAGGTGAGTAAATCAGAATTCGGATTTCGGCTGATTTTAGAGGAATATTTGTATGTTTCAAAAATCAACACTTAGAAGAATTTCCAAGTGAAACCAGTCAATGTTAGCCTATGAAGGAAATTCAAGTTACCGGTAAGTACGGTTAAAATTACTTTTCAGGATCAGTACTGGGCTGAAAGATGCAGCACTGAGGTCTCTCCTGATAACAGGTGAGTAAATCGGAATTCGTATTTCGGCTGATTTTAGAGGAATATTTTAAAGTTCCAAAACTCCACACTTAGAAGAATTTGTAAGTGAAACCAGTCAATGTTAGCCTATGAAGGAAATTCAAGTTACCGGTAAGTACGGTTAAAATTACTTTTCAGGATCAGTACTGGGCTGAAAGATGCAGCACTGAGGTCTCTCCTGATAACAGGTGAGTAAATCGGAATTCCTATTTCGGCTGATTTTAGAGGAATATTTGCACAATGGTGAAGGGAGGGCGGGGCCTTAGGTGACATCTTTGCAAACGCGCCCCATGGCGCGTTTTAAGTTGGGGATTAAGTCCCCTTGAATCCTGAGGGTCCCTAGGGGCCAACTAGACCACCAGGAACCTCCAATATGCGCCAGGGGCTGCGTTGCAGAGACGTGTAGAGAGGCCACACCCTTTTACACCTCTCTGCAACGCAGCTCTGTGGCGCATTCTGAATGTACCTGTTGGGCTAGTTGGCCCCAGGGACCCTCAGGATTGAAGGGGATTTAATTCCCCATCTTAAAACGCGCCACGGGGCCTGTTTGCACACATGTCACCTGAAGCCCCGCCCCTCCCTTCACCACTGTGCAAACGCGCCCGTGGCGCGTTTTAAGTTGGGGGATTAAGTCCCTTGAATCCTGAGGGTCCCCGGAGTCCAACTAGCCCACCATATACCTCCAAAAGCGCCACAGAGCTGCGTTGCAGAGAGGTGTAAAAGGGGCGTGGCCTCTGTACACCTCTCTGCAAGGCAGCCCCCTGGCGCATACTGGAGGTACCTGGTGGGCTAGTTGGCCCCCAGGGACCCCCAGTATTCAAGGGGATCGTTCCCCTCTGCAAACGCGCCAGGGGCGCGTTTGCAGAGTGGTGAAGGAAGGGGCGGGGCCTGCGGGCCCGATCGTTTTTTTTTTTTCTCCCTGAAGGGGGCTGTGTGGCCCCCTTCCTTTTTCTTTTTTGGGCCCTGGGGAGCCCATCCCCCAGGGCCTTACACCTTTTTAAAATTACCTTTAAAAAAAAAACGGGAAGGGGCCGCGTGGCCCCCTTCCCTGGGCCTGTATTGGCCCCGGGGACCCCATCCCCGGGGCATGGCCTCTATATTTATTTTTTGAGGGGGCAGCGTGGCCCCCTCCTCTGGGCATTTTAAGGCCCCAAGGACCCCATCTCCCGGGGCCGGCCTTTCCATTTATTTTTTTTTTAATTTTCCTCTTTTTTGGGGAGGGGGCCGCGTGGCTCCCTCCCGGGCCACTACTTGCCCCGGGGACCCCATCCCCGGGGCTGGCCCTCTCCGTTGGGGACTGTGGGGGTCCCCAATCCCCCACAGTCCCGCCGGCTCCCCACGTCCCTTGGGAGCCGGCATTGCTGTTCCACATGGGGAGCAGCTGACATGCTGCTCCCCATGTGGAAAGCAATCGCTTTGGATATTGGAAGAGAGAGCAGGTTTCCTGCTCTCTCTTCCAATATCCAAAGCAGTTTGCTATGGCAGGACGGGAGCCGCGAGGCTCCCGTCCTGCCATAGCAAACTACAGTGTCCCGGGGTAGGCACCCCGGGACACTGCAGGAGCCGGCCCTGGGGGTGGTGGTCGCCAGGGCCATCAAGGGCTCCAGGAGGGGGCCGCGCGGCCCCCTCCCATTCAGTACACAGCCCCGGGGAGGTGGTGGTCCCCGGGCTCTGGGGTCCGTAACGGACCCCCATATTAAAATGTTTAGTGCCCCGGGGAGGTGGTGGTCCCGGAGCGTGTGGGGGGCTGGAGCCCCCACACAGGTTTAATAATGTATGTAAAAAAGCCCCGGGAGGTGGTGGTCCCGGGGCTGCGGGAGGCTCAGAGCCCTCCCGCACCATTTTTTAAAAAGCCCCGGGGGTGGCGGTCCCCGGGCTTGGAAGCCTTTGAGGCCCCCACACATTAAATTATCCCCCACCATGCCCCCGGGACTTGGGCCACCCGGGGGCCAGTACTATCGAGCGCGGAGACCGCGCTTCGATTTTTATCGGCACGATTCGCGCACCCTGAGCGCATCCTGCCGATTTTTTAAAAAAAATATTTTTTTTGCCCAGGGGGTCCTTGTGGGACCCCCTGAGCAAACCTAGGGGTCAGGGTGTTTCTACCCTGCCCCCTTTGTGCGCTTTGCGCACTTGTTTCTGTCCTCGGTTCTACCGAGGGACAAAATGGCTGCCAACATTTCCTGAATCGGAATGTTGACAGCCAGCTGACAGCCAATTAACATGCAGCTCGTGATCGGGAGGGTACGCGGACCCTACTCGTCCCTAGATATCACTAACTTTTTACTTTTCATTTTCTCAGCAACTACTGAACGGATTTACACCATTTAACAAAAAGGGTTCTTTCTGAACCAAGAACTACCTCTTTGCCAAATTTGGTGTAATTCCGTTCAGCAGTTCAGGCTGTAGCCGTGTTTAAAGTTTCCTATGGGAAAATGCATGGGGAAAACGCGTTTTGGGACCCCCCTTTTTCTCGGCCCCCGCTTGACGTATCACCCCGAGACTTTCAGGGTAGGAGCGGACCGGAGCGCCCCACGAAGTTTGAAAATTTCGCGAAGATACGTCAACCGGCAAGAGAGTTATTTCAAATAGAATGTCGCGGATTTCCTATGGATAATAGGTTGTAACTATAACTATCTACTGGCGACCGCCAGTAGATAATATATACAATCATACCAATTTATCAACAAATATAAAATGTTATTCACTAAAAATATATTACATATTAAAAACATAACTAATTAAAATTGTGATACTTTTAACTACACAAAAAATAATGATGTACATCTAATTAATAAAAAACAAACTATAAAATTCCACAAACAATACATATGGTATAGCCACTGCAATCTTTAAACAAGTTAAAAAAAACGTTAAACTCAGGAAAAGTACAAATTACTATTCCCACTCCAGTCAGTAGAGAAAGTGTTGGATTGCGGAAGGGTGAAATTTACTATTGCCACTTCACTCTATGCAAGATTACACACACAGTACAAAAAGATTATGAAACAAAATATTTAAATATTTGAACAGAAAAATTATATATATAAATATATTGTATTGAAAAAAAAATACATATTTATTACAATCTTTAATACATATAAATTATTCCAAATACAATATTTTTTACAATAAAAAAGCACAACACAATTAACACATAACAAAATACACAATTTTTAAAAATATTTCAATATTTTTTAATTTTTTGTCACTTCCTACCCCATACCTATAAAACTACACAACACACACCTGAAATATATTTATTAAATGATAATATTTATAAATTTTACATAATTATCAATTGTAATATGAATCATAATTACCTAATAGTAAATTGATTATATTCAATTAACTTCCCACCCTTTATCTTTAGAAAGCAAACAACCCATATATGTATTAAAAATAAATAAATAAATAATTTACATAAATAATTATCAATTAAACAATTAATAATTAACTGAAAACAAATTAATTATATTTAATAAACTCCCACCCTTTACCCCTACAAATACAACTGGCACCTAATATATAACACAAACAATGTCATAATTACACAATTTACATTATTAATTTTCAATTAATTTATTTGATAAATTAAAATTAATTAAATACTATAACTATTTTCCTGCACACAGTATACCCATACAAAAACAACAAACTACACAAAATGAAAACAATAATTTAGTACACAATTTACATAATTGTCAATTAAATCATTAATTATAATGATTAGCTATTTATAATTAATTTACTTCCCACCCTATACTTCTACCAAACCGACAGCCTGCACCTAAAACTTAAATTTAAAACAAAGTTATTATATAATTAATATAAATAATGACCAATTAAAAAAATAACATTAATTAAAAACGTAATTATAAATTAATTATAATTAATTTACTTTCCACCCTGTACCCCTATAAACCCCAAAACCTGCTATGGTACTAAAAATGACAAAAAACAATTACATTAAATTAAAAAGTTATTAAAAATTCACAAACTATATTTAAAAAAATAACAATATAATAACATACTATATATATATATATATATATATATATATATATATATATTCACTGAAAAAACCATAGGTTTCAGGGGCGTTATAGTTAGTTGGACATTTCACTCGTACAAAACCATAGAAATTCCCCGTTATAGTTAGTTCAGCTAACTATAACTCGCAGCACCCAGCAATGCACTGCTGATGACGTCACATATTACATCACTCATGACATGGTCAGTGACATCACTCATGACATCACTGATGACATCTCAAATGACATCACTGATGACATCACTGATGACATCATCCTTGTGATAGAGTGGCAGACCTCCCTCTCACCCTAATATAACCTTTGATACACACACTCAAAAATACAAACTAACATTTTCAAAACAATGGACATACCAATACCAGTTACAACACACCTATTCAGTAATTCCAAGATCTACACACACATCCACTCATTCACCAACAGTCCCTATACAGTCACTCATACATGTACTCACTCATCATATGTACTCATACACCTAAACATCCTGTTACACACCGCCACTCATCCATAGAGTTACTCACACACATAGTCACACATGCAAACAAAGTATCAAACATCCATTTACTTGCATATACAGTTATACACACACTACCACACTTACTTCTACAGAAACTTACACATACTTACTCTCTTAAACAATCACTTATAGAAACACCTACTTATTTGTACAGGAACTCTTCCAATCTCTCACTCTCACATATACTCACTTATATACACCAATACTCACATATACTAGTTTAAAACATATGTAGTTACTCATAAAGACACTATTGAGACAGTCATTCACTCACTAACACACCCATACACATACTCATCCACCTATACAGTCCTGCACACATGCTGTCTTCAACACCTACAAACAGTGAGTCACTCATTCATGCATCTATGCACTAAGTAATACCCCCACCGAACCATACAGACACTCAGACACTCATACTGATACTCAAAAAACCAACTAATAACCCATATAGACACTCATGTAGCTACTCACCAACCCATGCAGCCACTTATACACAAAGTGAGAGACTGATACAGATATTTTCATATTTAAACATTACTCACTAACCCATGTATTCACTAAGATACACTTAGTCAGTTATACAATCAATTTTACAAAAAAATCATCCATTTAGACACTTATATACCCATTTATTCTTCCATCGACCTTGAGATATACATATATAAAACATATTTAATTTTCAGAAAAACACACATTCAATGGATGATGTCACTGACCATGTCATGAGTGATGTAATATGTGACGTCATCAGCAGTGCATTGCGGGCGCGCGAGTTATAGTTAGCTGAACTAACTATAACGGGGGAATTTCTATGGTTTTGTACGAGTGAAATGTCCAACTAACTATAACGCCCTGAAGCCTATGGTTTTTTCAGTGAATTTCTAAGGTTTTTTAAATGCTAATTTCTAACTATAACGTGCCTGAAACCTATGGTTTTTTCAGTGAATTTCTAAGGTTTTTTAAATGCTAATTTCTAACTATAACGTGCCTGAAACCTATGGTTTTTTCAGTGAATATATATATATTTATTATACTATGTATACATGTGAAAATGTCTCGGTCCCCTGTTTGCCTCGGTGGCATGGAAAAAATGGGTGGAACTGACGTCAGCACGCCGACGAGGTTCTCTTATGGCTCCGATGACGTCATACGGTGTCGCGAGCGGAGCCGTGCTATTATGACGTCCTCGTTGACGTGGGAGAGCTAGGAAAGAATTTCCGTGGAATGCTGGTGCAGGGGATATTCACCTAAGTGTTCAGGCTAGTCCTTTGGGAGCAACTGTTTATGTTGCCACTCCAGAAACCGAAACCAGTGATCCGAGGGCAGAGGCCCTGCAGATGGCACACGAGGTGGGGTGCCCAGTCGTGTGCACCGGCGGGGCAGCGAAGTGACAAGCACCACAACCCACAAAAAGGTAACAAGGGCACTGAATAACACAGGATCTTCTCTTTGTATCTGGCAGGAACAACGAAGTTAAAATGCCCTAGTACCAAAATGTAGAATTAGTGCTACAACGGTCTTCAAGAGGACCTGCGATGCCGCTTCTGCCTCCCGTACCCTGGAGGTGGCACATGGGTCACGCGGTACGGTCATACTGCGGTGGGACGCACACTCGTTGACCTCTCATGGCACTGCTCCACACTTCAGGGAGGACGCTTTCCATTAGCTATGTTTTCTGATGACATGTCGCGCCGGCCCCGTCCAACAACAGAACTCCTTTAGATCCAAACAGACTCTTCCACTCTCTCACCGGAAGTGAAACCAGGCCACGCGGACACTTTCACAATACAGCAGCCGGGAATGCACTTTTCGGTAAAAAACACATTCCTTCCTCCTAATTAATCAAATAAACGTCTCACTGAAGAACAGGGGCCAGCTTCGATCGGTAAACAGACGTTACAACGACTTTTTACTTTGCGATACCATTACAACGCATGCATTACCACGCATGCGTTGTACATCACGAAGTCATTACTACGCATTTTTAGAACGCATGGTCATTTACCACGCATGCCTTTACAACAAATTTTGTTGTAAAGGTATGTATGGTAAATGACCATGCGTTCTAAAAACATGTAGAACGATCCACGTCGTTGTAAGGAAACGGAGGCTGTTCCGTTTCCTCACAACGACGTGCACCACCCCTCAGAGATGACGTGAAGCAGGAACCATGAGGAGAGAGGAACCACGAGGAGTGAGAGGTAAGGGGGATTGGGCATGGGGTGGGGTTTCTTTTCTAGGGTTTAGGGTAGTGCAGTGGTGTTTGGGTGGTGTAGGGGGTCGTGCTGGGGGTAGTGTTTTAGGGTTTAGGGTAGTGCAGTGGTGTTTGGGTAGTGTAGGGGGTCGTGCTGGGGGTAGTGTTTTAGGGGAGGGTAGTGCAGTAGTGTAGGGGGTCGTGCTGGGGGAAGTGTTTTAGGCTTTAGGGTAGTGCAGTGGTGTATGGGTAGTGTAGGGGGTCGTGCTGGGTTAGTGTTTTAGGGTTTAGGGTAGTGCAGTGGTGTTTGAGTAGTGTAGGGGGTCATGCTGGTGGTAGTGTTTTAGGGTTTAGGGTAGTGCAGTGGTGATTGTGTAGTGTAGGGGGTCATGCTGGGGGTAGTGTTTTATGGTTTAGGGTAGTGCAGTGGTGTTTGGGTAGTGTAGGGGGTCGTGCTGGGGTAGATTTAGGGTTTAGGGTAGTGCAGTGGTGTTTGGGTAGTGTAGGGAGTCGTGCTGGGGGTAGTGTTTTAGGGTTTAGGGTAGTGCAGTGGTGTTTGTGTAGTGTAGGGGGTTGTGCTGGGGGTAGTGTTTTAGGGTTTGTTAGTGCAGTGGTGTTTGGGTAGTGTAGGGGGTAGTGCTGGGGTAGTGTTTTAGGGTTTAGGGTAGTGCAGTGGTCTTTGTGTAGTGTAGGGGGTAGTGCTGGGGGTAGTGTTTTAAGGTTTAGGGTAGTGCAGTGGTGTTTGGGTAGTGTAGGGGTTCATGCTGGGGGTAGTGTTTTAGGGTTTAGGGTATGGCAGTGGTGTTTGGGTAGTGTAGGGGTCGTGCTGGGGGTCGATTTAGGGTTTAGGGTAGTGCAGTGGTGTTTGTGTTGAGAGGGGGTCGTGCTGGGGGTAGTGTTTTAGGGTTTAGAGTAATGCAGTGGTGTTTGTATAGTGTAGGGGGTTTAGGGTAGTGCAGTGGTGTTTGTGTAGTGTAGGGGGTCATGCTGGGGGTTGTGTTTTAGGGTTTAGGGTAGGGCAGTGGTGTTTGTGTAGTGTAGGGGGTAGTGTTTTAGGGTTTAGGGTAGTGCAGTGGAGTTTGGGTAGTGTAGGGGTCATGCTATGGGTAGTGTTTTAGGGTTTAGGGTAGTGCAGTGGTGTTTGGGTAGTGTAGGGGGTCATGCTGGGGGTAGTGTTTTAGGGTTTAGGGTAGTGCAGTGGTGTTTAGGTAGTGTAGGGAGTCGTGCTGGGGGTAGTGTTTTAGGGTTTAGGGTAGTCCAGTGGTGTTTGTGTAGTGTAGGGAGTCATGCTGGGGGTAGTGTTTTAGGGTTTAGGGTAGTGCAGTGGTGTTTGGGTAGTGTAGGGGGTCGTGCTGGGGTAGTGTTTTAGGGTTTAGGGTAGTGCAGTGGTGTTTGTGTAGTGTAGGGGGTCATGCTGGGGGTAGTGTTTTAGGGTTTAGGGTAGTGCAATGGTGTTTGTGTAGTGTAGGGGTAGTGTTTTAGGGTTTAGGGTGGTGCAGTGGTGTTTGTGTACTGTAGGGGGTCGTGCTGGGTTCTAGTGTTTTAGGGTTTAGGGTAGTGCAGTGGTATTTGTGTAGTGGGTAGATTTAGGGTTTAGGGTAGTGCAGTGGTGTTTGGGTAGTGTAGGGGGTCGTGCTGGGGGTAGTGTTTTTGAGTTTAGGGTAGTGCAGTTGTGTTTGGGTAGTGAAGGGGGTCGTGCTGGGGGTAGTGTTTTAGGGTTTAGGGTAGTGCAGTGGTGTTTGGGTAGTGTAGGGGTCAACCAACATTAATTTGTCCTTGTGTGATGTAACCAATGCTCATGTAAAGCACTCCAATACCTGACCAGTCTGCACTATATAAAACTGCAAAAAAACAAAAAATAAAAAGTGTTTTGCACACTTCTGTCATTGGGCTATATGTGGGCTACATCTGGGTGATATTTGTGCTACATTTGGGCTCTTTTTTCTCTGGTGGCCATCTTGTGAGACTTATTTGTTATGAAGTTTCCTAATTTCGTCATTTACTGCAGTCTCCTCAGTAGGAAATGCTTTCAGTTATCTGTGTTTGTGGAGACAGCCTCTTGCCTAATAGACCACAAGTAACTGTTGCCCGCAGCAGTCCAACTCCCCGCTGCCCGCGGGACAGGGTGGGAGGGGCAGAGGGCATCCAACGAGCCACAACATTGCACTTGGCACCCAGGGCGGCCATACCCAGGAACGGGTGCTCATCTCTCGTGCCTCCAGAACCTTCAAACACACCAAGGCCTGCTCAATAAATTCTGGTCAGGGGAAGGTAAGCGGAATAAAGATAATATATATTTGAACCAACCGCAATCAGGTGGAAATAGGGAGCTCCTTAGGAGCCATCAGGGCATCTCGCCAATCCTCATCCTCAATGGCACCCAACCATTGGAGTATAAGATGCTGCAGCGTGTCAGGGGAATTAATCATCAAGGCATGATAAATTAGAGAAATCCCACCGCAACATAGCTTTACCATACGAAGTTTGGCATCAAAGGGGTTCAGGTAAGGTGTCGGAACCCAGGACATGTGTATGAAGGGCATGTCGGAGTTGGAAATATTTATAGATTTGAGTATTTGCCAGGGTATACGTGGTCTGAAGGTCTTGAAGGAATGTATGTGTGTCTCAGCCCAGAAGTCCCCTATTTGGGTGATGCCAATAATATCCCAGGCCTTAAAGCCCTGAAGCTTTGACGTCTTTCCTAACCAAGTGCCATGCCAGAAAGGTGCCTATTGCGTGAGTTTGCCATCCCATTACACATGTCAGAGCGCAACTTTCCAGGCGAGAAACACCACTTTAGTGACCGGAGGCATTGCAGAGGGGATTGGGGAACCATAGAGCAGAGCCTGTAGATGTGGAAAACCTAACAAGGACATTTCTAGTCAGTAAGCAGGGTCAGACCATCTCCCATTAAACCAATTGAGAAGGTGGGAAGCTAAATAATAAAGATAAAGATTAGTCAACCTCAAGCCACCATCGTAAGGACCCAGCTGACAATGTGTGAAAGCAAGATAGGGTCGACATCCATGCCACAGAAACATTGTGGCCATCTCATCTAGAGCTCGAACCCACATCTGTGGCAAGTGGACGCGTAGATTTTGAAAAACATATAATAACCTTGGGAGAATCATCATTTTCTATAGAGCTATATGCTCCATAACATTTAAGGGAAGGGATTGCCATCTAATATGATCAGATTTAGACTTTTGTACCAGGGGTTGGAGATTGAGGGTCCAAGTGGGTTCCAGATGCAAAGTGACTCAGATACCTAAATATTTGAAGCTGAGCCAACGAAGAGGAATATTCGTCTGCCAGTCAAAGCAGTCTCTAGATAAGTCCACAGGAACCAATACAGATTTAGAAGGATTCATCTTGAGGCCAGAGGCCGCCTCAAAGCATCGCAATAGGTGAAGACAGTGGGGACCACTAGTTGTTGGGTCTGCGAGATATAAAAGGACATCATCTACGTATAGAGCTATGCGGTCCCCTTGGCCGGCACTTCAGTTCCATCCTTGAAACTGGGCATCGGTCCGGACAAGCTGAACCAAAGGTTCAATTGCCAGCGCAAAGAGGAGTTGAGATAGGGGACAGATCTGTCTAGTTCCTCGCTCTATGGGAAAAGGTTCAGAGAGGACCCCATTAATCCAGACTTCCACAATGGGGTTTGGAGTAAAGAGCACGAACCACACCACGAAACCTAGGTCCGATGCCGGCCCACGTTAACACTAATTGAAGGTAACCCCAGTCCACAATAAGTGGTAAAAGTTAACAGTTGACACACATGTATCACAATGTAGAAGAAGATTAGACAGTTACACAATTCAGTGATTCTCAAGCCGTACACCATAATTGATGAAATGATCATCCCATTTACCACCCCAATTTCAAATTCAAACCGATGGACACAGCCATTTCCCCACACCCGTCCGTGTTTGTGGAGACAGCCTCTTGCCTAATAAACCACAAGTAACTGTTGCCCGTGATGCAGCGGATACAATAAAAACTATTTTCCTCCTAGGTCACTTATCGGTCATCCAGGGGCGACTTATATTTTCTCACATCCACATGACGATGGGGCCCATAACATCGCCTATCACACACATACACACACACACCTGGATTTCCTCTACACCTTTACGAAATTCTATTTTCCTAGGAGAAATAGGAGAACTAAATGAAAAACATCATTTATGTACCGCTGGAAGGAGCCGGGATACCTTATTACCTTAACCTATCGCTTTCTTAGTTATTTCTTAAGATATTCCTGCTCATTGTTTTGTCGATGGATCATCTAGTAAGAAATCAGTTTATAGTGATTAAGACCAGCTAAATCACAATAACCAATTACCAGTTTCACAATCATTTAGTAAAATAACCACTGAGTCGTTTGATTTTAGAATCTTAAATTTTATATAATTTTAAAGGCATGAGAAAGAATTTGGACTTTTTATTCAATTATTCATTCATTATTAATTCAAATATTTATTAAGCAAAATCAATTTTATTGCAGAAAGGAAATTTTGTCATGAAGCAAAACCCTAATTACCTGCCTACCTTCCTAATTTAGCCTAATGATTTCTAACCTAAGTTTAAGATTTAAAAATAACCTGATTCTCATACTCAACTGGAAAAATAAGACAGCAACAGAAACTTCAGCTCGTCAGCATCAGCTACCGCAACCCGTCTCATCTAACAGTCTTTCAGCATCTCCCGCTCAGTAAAATGGATCAATCGGGAACACCAAGCACTGGAAACCACCAACTCCAACACCGACTCTGACTGCGACTACCCCTCCCACTAAGAGTAGGCCTTCTTATACCCTAATTCTAACTTTGATAACTAAATTGTTGCAACATTAATAACGCGCTTTTCTTGCATTGGTTCACTCATTTCATCTATTCATTCTTAATCAAGTTCTCCCGGATCCAGCTTGTTCTTTTGGAATGTATATGTTCATTTCCTTTCTCACAGTTCAAGACATGTTTCCATCCGCTTCGATCAGTACATTTGTAACTTCTTTCGATACATTCGAGAACTCTGCAGGCATTGTCCTTTCTCTTAAAACGGTTTCCCACGGTTCTTTGCTGATCACCACGGCACACTATCAGTTCAATTAGGTCACATCAGCCTTGACCATTCTTGCATCTTAGCCTCTCAACACCATCACGTGGTTAGCCTTTCTCCAACTTTTTCTCCCTCGTCACGCGTTTTCTCAGCACATGCGCACTCTAATAACCGGCAGCCATTTTATATCGCCACTCGACTAGATTTAGAAGCACTATTTAGAAATAAACAAAACATAATTAAAATAGAGAAACATAGCCTTTTCGTTTCCCTCCCGTCATCTACGTACCCCAATTAGTTATTACCTAGCAGAAAGCAACATTTAAGCTGTTCCTTACTTACCATCACTATTGTTTTTGCAACGACACGTTTATATTCTATGAAGCACAAATCATGCATTTATTATTTATTTAGTACGCAATTATTTTATGTTATTATTAGACACACAGACATTCGTTAATAGATTATTCAGCATATATACTTGCGTGTTACCCTTCCCTCACGTACATTGTTGATTAATACATTTAAACGAACATTTTTATTAATTATTTATAAAATTTGTTAGGGGTTAAATTTTTTTATTTTCTCTGCTCCATCACCCGCAGCAGTCCAAGCCTCCGCTGCCCGCGGGACAGGGTGGGAGGGGCAGATGACATCCAACGAGCCACAACATTGTACTTGGCAACCAGGACGGCCATACCCAGGAACGAGTGCTCATCTTTCATGCCTCCAGAACCTTCAAACACAGCAAGCAATAGCAACAAAGGGGCAAGTGGAACCTCCCAACCAAGAACATCCTATAGATCGGGGGTCACCATGGTCCAGTAATTAGCAGTCACAGAGCAGAACCATATCATATGATAAAAATCCGCCAGGTCAGTACCACATCGGGGCATGAGGGGCCTAGTAGAAGGCCTGCTCAATACATTCAGGTCAGGGGAAGGTAAGCATAATAAAGATAGTATATTTGAACCAACCGCAATCAGGTGGAAATAGGGAGCTCCTTAGGAGCCATCAGGGCATCTCGCCAATCCTCATCCTCAATGCAGCCCAACCATTGGAGTATAAGATGCTGCAGCATGACAGGGGAATGAATCATCAAGGCATGATAAATTAGAGAAATCCCACCGCGATATAGCTTTCCCATAAGAAGTTTGGCCTCAAGGGGGTTCATGTAAGGTGTTGGAACCCATGACATGTGTATGAAGGGAATGTCGGAGTTGGAAATATTTATAGATTTGAGTATTTGCCAGGGTATATGTGGTCTGAAGGTCTTGAAAAAATTTTTTGTGTGTCCCAGGCCAGAAGTCCCCTATTTGGGTGATGCCAATAATATCCCAGGCCTTAAAGCCCTGAAGCTTTGACGTCTCTCCTAACCAAGTACCATGCCAGAGAGGTGCCTATTGCGTGAGTTTGCCATCCCATTACACATGTCAGAGCGCAGCTTTCCAGGCAAGAAATACCACTCAGATGACAGGAGGCATTGCAGAGGGGATTGGGAAACTATAGAGCAGAGCCTGTAGATGTGGAAAGCCTAACAAGGACATTTCTAGTCAGTAAGCAGGGTCAGACCATCTCCCATTAAACCAATTGTGAATGACGAGAAGGTGGGAAGCTAAACAATAAAGATAAAGATTAGTCAACCTCAAGCCACCATCATAAGGACCCAGCTGGCAATGTGTGAAAGCAAGACAGGGTCGACATCCATGCCACAGAAACATTGTGGCCATCTCATCTAGAGCTCGAAACCACATCTGTGGCAAGTGTACTGGTAGATTTTGAAAATATATAAAAACCTTGGGAGAATCATCATTTTCTATAGAGCTATATGCTCCATAACATTTAAGGGAAGGGATTGCCATCTACTATGATCAGATTTAGACTTTTGTACCAGGGGTTGGAGATTGAGGGTCTAAGTGAGTTCCAGATGCGAAGTGACTTAGATACCTAAATATTTTTTAGTTGAGTCAACAAAGAGGAACATTCGTCTGCCAGTCAAAGCAGTCTCTAGATGAGGCCACAGGAACCAATACAGATTTAGAGGGATTCATCTTGAGCCCAGAGGCCCCCTCAAAGCATCCCAACAGGTGAAGACAGTGGGGACCACTCATAACTGGGTCCTCGAGATGATATAATAGGACATCATCTTCATATAGAGCTATGCGGTCCTCTTGGCCGGCACTCCAGTTCCATACCTGAAACTGGGCATCGGCCCGGACAAGCTGAACCAAAGGCTCAATTGCCAGCGCAAAGAGGAGTTGAGATAGGGGACAGATCTGTCTAGTTCCTCACACTATGGGAAAGGGTGCAGAGTGGACCCCATTAATCCAGACTCGCACAGTGGGGTTTGGAGTAGAGAGCACGAACCATACCGCGAAACCTAGGTCCGACTCCAGCCCACGTCAACACTAGTTGAAGGTAACCCCAGTCCACTGTATGAAAAGTTTTTTCAAAGTCAATAAAAATGGAGGGCCAAATCATGTAGTAGGCGATGATGGTGAGCTAGGGCCAAGTGAAGCCAACAGAGGCAGTGCCTTGTGCTATGGGTCTGCATAAAGTCACATTGATCGGGGTGGATCAACATAGCGAGGACATACTTGAGCCAGTTAGCCAGAATGGTGGCAAAGATTTTGACCTCTTCATTAAGAAGCAATATTGAACTGTAGTCCATACATGACATGGAAGGGGGTTGTGTCATGGGTATCACCACTATAGTGCCCAAGTCCAGTTCTGGGGGAAAGGCGCCAGTATGGCACACTTCTTTATGAAGGGACAAGAGGTGGGGAGATAGTGTTTCTTGAAATATGGTATAATTTTCCATAGAGAAGCCACCTGATCTAGAAGTTTTTCCCGTTGCAAACCCAGACAAGGCCTCCCCAAACTCCTTGGCTGTAAAAGGTTCATCAAGCACTCGAATTTCAGCAAGACACAAGCAAGGGAGAAGGACTGCACCAAGGAAGTGCGCGTAAAACCCAGGGCTCTCCCTGTGGGAGCCACGTACAAGTGTTTGTAATAACAGGCGAATGCCTGGGCAATCTCAGGAAGAGTATGGCAAGGCCGACCACTTTCATCAATATTTTCAGGTATAATTTGATTTACCTGTTTGTGGGAGGCCAGCCAGTAGAGCAGTTTCCCGTTTTTGTCCCTCCAACCATAAATTTGGGCATTTGCGGCTCACCAAAGATGTTTGGACACTTCAAAGGAGTGATGACTGATCTCTTCTTGAAGAAAACCCAGTTGTCTTTCCAAGTGAAGAGCACAGTTTTCTAACTGAGTGATGTGGGAGGAGCGAGCATGCTCCTGAGCCTCAATAAGCCCCCTGACACAGCCATGTATTGTTGCCTTGCTGGCGGCCCACAAGGTGTCGAGCCTTGCCACTGATCCTACATTATCACAGAAATAAGCTTGGAGTTCAGCTCTAAGGGCTTGAACAAAGGGTCTATCTTGTAGATACCAGGCATTAAGACACCACATGGGGAAGGGATATAGCCAGAAAGTGGGGGGTTGCCGACAAGCCGACTATTCAGGAATGGACGAGGGGGATGGATATCTACATGACGGCTGAGCAAACCACATACCGTAGTAGAGGGTGCCTGAAAACATTTCACAAGATATGGGGCCCGTGGAGAAGATATTTCGGACTCGACATAGGTGACGACACGCAACAAACTAATACACAGGCCACACAAGAGACCTTGACATGACGCCCGAGCACACACCGACCTGGCGACCTTCATTGTGACCCACTTATTTCTATTCCCGAGCTCAAAATGGCGATACATGGTCAGAACGATAAGACTCTGGTGGCGATTCTTAATCTGTGTGAATTGAGAGGTGGTGGAAGATATGGCCCTGATGATGAAGACAATGTTTGTAATGATTGGCGATTGATTCCTGCAACTGTAATATGTGATAACTGTGTTGCGCTGATTGTTCAGTTGAAAAATAAAAATAAATTCCCAAAAATAAAAAAAGGCACCACATGGAGAGCTGGCCTGGGTTGGACGGTCCACGATGAAGGAGGAGTGTTGAGTGATTCTATATACCATGGGGTAGTATTTGAATTTGCGAGAGTGCTTGACAGTAAGTGGTGGGTAAGAAGGGTAAGTCTATCTGAGTGTGATAGGCTGCTGAGGTATGGGTAAATTGGCAAGGTTTCGGGTGCCATAACCTCCAGGTGTCACAGAGGCCGAGATTGGCGGTCCAGTCAGTGAGATGGCATGTTCCGGCATGTCTAGAGTTGGTGAGGGGCCCGGTTGTGTTAATCTTCAGGTTGGGCACTGCAGTGAAGTCACCTTCCAACAATGTGAGACCCTGTGGCAGGTTCAGAAGGAGTTTGGAGAGGTCCCGAAGGCAGACATTCAGGGCTGCAGGTGGTGCGTAAATGCATATGACAGTGATCACTTGGCCCTCTATGGATCCCGTCAGGGCAAGGAAGCAGCCCTGCGGGTCACGTTTTATGTGGGAAACAATAAGGGGGAAGGAGCCCCACAGCAGGATAGCAACTCCTCAGGACCCAAGGGTATACCCCGCATGGAAGACCCTGTCATACCCCTTATGTGCTAGGAAGGGCAGCAATCCCCCAACAAATTAGTTTCTTGAAGCATAAGAATCTCGGGGAGGTGGCGATGGGCAAAGGTGAGAACCGTAGCTCGTTTTATATGATCCAGTCGTCATTAACATTCCAAGTCAGTACTCGGAAGTGCGCCACTATGGGGGCTGAGTGTAACCAAGTGCAGTGGGCAGCGCAGGGAAGGCAAGGCGTCACATAGAGTTCTGACTAGAAAATCGCTGCTATGGATAATGTGAAAATGTGTATTGAAACCAAAAAAAGAAAAAGAAAAGTGAACATACATGCAATGCATATCAAAATAGTGAAACATCAACAACTTGTAGCTAAATCCCAATCCCCACCCCCAACTCCCACCCCACCCAACACTTCTACCCCAGAAGCATCGGTCAGCCTGAAAAAGAGTCATTAAGAAAAACAATATACACAGCAATGTAGAGTCATCAAAGAAGAGAACCCCATTTCCACGAGGAATAGAATGTTAGCTGTCATTCTGGTTGGTGAGAGCATCTGTAAGAAAGACCTACAAATAACTGGGCAAGAAAGCAAGGAACACATCTATTTAACAAGCAAGATGGCTGACAGAAATAGAGGCAATGCGGACATCAGGGACCCAACGCCAGTCAGATCGTGGGGCTGCGAGAAAGATCAGTGTCTGGGGAGCTGTCGTGCGGGTACTGGCAAGTCCTGTTATACTTACATATATAATACACTTAACTTTATACTTACATTTTCCATGGTAATGGCATGCGTTGTTAAGGCAGGTCGTGGTAAAAATATGCATGGTAAAGGCATGCGTGGTAAAGACGCATGCGTTGTAACACTTGCTTTGTAATGGCATGCATGGTTTAGACTGCGTTGTAATTGTGGTTTCCTCTGTTCCACACCATTTTTACTTGATCTCCTCAGAAACCAGTGAAAAAAAAATATCAGAACATTGTTCTCTTCACAGATTGAGCTCTAACTCCCATTTCAACTCAATAATGTAAATTTTTATCACCAGCAACACTTCGTAGTGTCTGAAAGGTAAAATGCAGCGCATAATTAACCAAAAAACGTGTTGTTTGAAGGGGTGGGTAAAATCATATTTTTTTCTCTTGTAAACTACACACATTTTGCAAGCATTTTGCATAGTATGGAAAATACATTTTGCCAGTCACTTGAGCGAAAAATGTACACGAGGACATCCTTTCTGTACTAAAGTCACTAGAGCAGAAAATGTTTTTCAGTCGCAGCAAACATCGGTTTTACAGTTCCGGTGAGCCATTTTCTGCTTGAAGCAGTCTCTCAGGTACCTAAGTGATACAAAAAAAGCACAATTTGAAAGGGGAAAAATAACATCAAATATGCAGGATGCAGAAATGGTAATAATGAAAGTTTTTGCTTGTGCAATAAACATTTCACCCAAGTCCGTTTCTTTGCTGTAATATCATTGCTGACTGAATATGTTGCTAATTAAGTTCAATAAGCCCTATTCACAAAATAAGGCTTGACCGAGTCAGAAAGCTACTCCCTTAAATTATCTCCTGCATTTGTAGTGGATTTGTGATTTTTGGGGGATTCGAAAAAACTGCCAAGAGTACTTAACGACTTGTACATTAGTCATAGCTTTCCAAAAGTACAAGTACAGAACAAAATACACTAATGCAGATTTTCCTCTTGTGGGTAATAGTTTCCCTGTGGAGAATCTATTTTCCCTTATTCCAGATTAGATATGGGGATGGGGAAATTGTCCTCCATTTCTTGTCGGACAATGACATTCTAATTACTCCTACTTTTCAGAGGAGTGGTTTCATGAGTGTGTTCAACGTGGAAAAAGACCAACACAAATTTCGGGAATATACACCACCCACTATTATTTTGCTGTTGGCCACTTCATTTATCACGGAACGCCTCATTCTCCTTCCTAACAACTACTTTCCTGCCATTAATCCAATATTTACAATGGTGCCAATGTAATCCACTGTGGAATTTACTATTGCACTTCCTTGACTAAGCATGTTTGACACTGATACGTAAAATTGTTTGCAAATCCTGCTCCCCAAAAAACGAATGGAAAAATAGCTACTTTGTTCTCTTTTCGCCCGACATTTAGGGCTTGGTGGAGAGGGGGATCCACCTTAATTGGTAGTTCTCCCACTCCATCAAACCTATGACTCCTGCCCCCCATTTAGAGGAAGGGTAAGTGCTAGGAAGGTTTGCATCCTCAAAGGCCCCTCTGGCACCGCCACTGCAACGGTTGACCATGTACCACCGGACCTTCTATTTAGGGTTGGGACATCCTCACTAGATTTCCCTGGGAAATCAAAGAATGCCTCTGAGGTGCAAGGTGAATTCTTCCTGTGCATCAGGCCATTCGTGTTTCTGTTTTCGAGCAACAAACCCCTTCTTCGGAAGTTTGATTCTTGAAAACAAAACAGCATGCCAGGTGGGTGCCATGAACATGGCGCCCTCACAGCAAAGTTCACAGCCTTCACTGCAACCACTGCATCGGAGGTTGCAATGAATTGCTCAGTAAATGGCTCCGAGATTTCTTCCAGACAAATAGGGAATTCCCAATAAAGCTGGAGCGACTGTAAAATAAGTTGAACATTTTGCGTAAAAATAGCCTTAATAATTAGCTTCCGGGTTCAAAGCCCACTCAGGCTTCCATCACCTTGTATGTCTGTAAATTAGGTAATAGTAACACCTGTTATTTTCAGCACTTACAAATGACATAAATGAGTTATGAAGCGCAATATAAAAACAAGTTATTAGCAGGGGAGTGGTCCAAGTTAAGGGAGCACAGGACTGCTCTGATCTAGCGGGTTGGGCATGTTTATTTTCACAGTTACATCTTATATAACTTGAGGGTGCTATGTATTTGCCAGCTTGTTAGTTCAAGAAATCAGACTATTCGGTTTGGCCTCAATGGCACAGGGGTAGCTCCCATTGGTGCAGCAGGGGCAGTGGCACCGGTGTCCAGAGACCTGAGGGCCCACTGAACCCTTCTTATTGCTGAATTTCATCACTCAAACAGCAGACAGGGGGCCCATTTCCTTCCTGGCACTAGGGCCCGTGACACACTGGCCACGCTACTGGGGGCCCATTTCCTTCCTGGCACTAGGGTCCGTGACACACTGGCCACGCTACTGGGGGCCCATTTCCTTCCTGGTACTAGGGCCCGTGACACACAGGCCACGCTCCTGGGGGCCCATTTCCTTCCTGGCACTAGGGTCCGTGAAACACTGGCCACGCTACTGGGGGCCCATTTCCTTCCTGGCACTAGGGCCCGTGACACACTGGCCACGCTACAGGGGGCCCATTTCCTTCCTGGCACTAGGGCCCGTGACACACTGGCCACGCTACTGGGGGCCCATTTCCTTCCTGGCACTAGGGCCCGTGACACACTGGCCACGCTACTGGGGGCCCATTTCCTTCCTAGCACTAGGGCCCGTGACACACTGGCCACACTACTGGGGGCCCATTTCCTTCCTGGCACTAGGGCCCGTGACACACTGGCCACACTACTGGGGGGCCATTTCCTTCCTGGCACTAGGGTCTGTGACACTGGCAACGCTGCTAGGGGCCCATTTCCTTCCTGGCCCTAGGGCCCATGATACACTGGCCACGCTACAGGGGGCCCATTTCCTTCCTGGCCCTAGGGTCTGTGACACACTGGCCACGCTACAGGGGGCCCATTTCCTTCCTGGCCCTAGGGCCCGTGACACACTGGCCACGCTGCTAGGGGCCCATTTCCTTCCTGGCCCTAGGGCCCATGATACACTGGCCACGCTACAGGGGGCCCATTTCCTTCCTGGCCCTAGGGCCCATGATACACTGGCCACGCTACAGGGGGCCCATTTCCTTCCTGGCCCTAGGGCCCGTGACACACTGGCCACGCTACTGGGGGCCCATTTCCTTCCTGGCCCTAGGGCCCGTGACACACTGGACAAGCTACTGCTCAGTGATTGTAAGGTTGGATTATTGATATTGAGAGGCAAAGAAATTGCAAATGTCGTTTAATTAATGCACATCACTTTCAATAGTCATATTGATCCATGCCAAAAGGTACCATAAATCATGGCGGATTTAGAATTGTTTAATTTCCATCAAACCACTTTTTTTTAAATAATGCATTCGGAATGTGTGTAATAAGTCACACATTGCATAGAATGTATGGTGAAGTAAACGCATGGATATGGTGCAATTGCCGACTATTTCCGAAAGCATGCGAAGGGGAAGATGCACAGATTCAGCAGCTTCCGCGCAAAGAAACAAGGCCAAGTGTGTGTGTTGTGCACCTGCACTGAGCAGCCCTTGCAACGGGGTTAATTGTGAGGTTAATGCAATGATTTACTCCTTTCTGTCCAACAGCTGCAAGTGATATTGCAGCAAAAACATTCACACATGCTACTCATTTGGAGTGTAACCACACAAAGGAATCCTTTAATAGCGAGAGGCAGAGAGCATGTAATTGCATATGCGGTTAGCTTCTGCTAATTATGGGACACAAAAGCACTTCCTCCTCCTGTAAGCAAGATTCAGGCGTGGATGTCTTCTGAATTAAAACCAGCTTAGGCGTGAAGCTTGCAGTTTGGCATGCTCATCTTGTTTTTCTAAACATAATGAGGACTAATTTGATCTGCCTGTTTATCATGTGCTACTGATATCTGGTGGAGGCATTAAATGGTCAGAACACACGGGAAACATAATTAAAACGCGCACTCTATGTTGGGAAACAGGAATTGCAGGTCAGCTAGGGTAAACTATCGAGTAGACTTTTAGTTTATCAGCACTTAATTATTAAAATAACTATATCATACAGCTGTACAAGTTTTCAAATGATAGTAAAATATTTGAAAGTGTGTTTATTTCTAAACTGTTAATTGCATTGTGTTTTTCATAGGTGTTGCCCTATATGTGGAATATATTGTATGTAAAATATGTTGCTTTGATATTGCATCACCTCGTCATAATGAATGGACTTACGAGTAAATACTCAAATTGCTGCAACGCCAATACATTTTATTAACCTAAACACCACCAAAATACTTACCCAACATCCACACACAGACTATAACAATTCTCCAGGATGTGTGGTGATGGCCAAGTCTCAACATGCCCCTCATGGGAAACCTTTGAGCATCCACCATGTATGTGTCTACACTTCTTGTGGATATGCCCTGCATCCTTGTTGCTACTAGAATCTGGCAATTATACAAGCCAAAATATTTGTGATTGTAGCCCCCCCTGCTCAAGAAGGATTCTCCAACATGACCACAAAAAAAAACAGCAGAAACAAAGCAAGAACTTCCATCTTCATGTGAACCACGGTGATATTCTAATTGATATTTTCGTGTCCATCACTAGACAGAATCACATAAAGATGGTGAGCTGTAGAAGAATAGTGAACTATATTCCGCTATACTTTTTGCCTTCAAGAATCAAAGAAATGTCCTCATTTCTACTGCAGAAACTGTGACAATCTAACAGTTCCTCTGTCTTAGCTCCTTCAAGTGACAAACGACGGTAAAGACCGCTCCTCTTCCTCTAATGTCAGAAATGTGATCAGGTACCCCAGTGAAACTACCTCTGGGACTCATTGGTCTATAAGAGGTTTTAGCCAAACATCAAGAATATGCTCCTAGAAGGGACCAATGATAAAGTTGTTCATTCTGCAGCTAAGCATGTCACAATCAAGATGAGAACTCCGACTTGGCTTTGTTTTTAGTCTGCACTTGATAGCGTGTATACAACAGAATTGGGCAGCCCTTTATCATCAAAAGGAACATGGGAATACATGTAACAAACAAATATGGCTCAGTTTGAGGAACCTTATAACGCACGCATCAAGTTGAAATAAATCCTGTTAGGGTTATGACCAAGACAATTATAAAAGTAAATTTTTATTTCCTAGAAATATTAAGTGTGGCAACTTTGTAGACACAAAATCATTGACAATGTGGAAGAAGCCGCAAACATGTATAATACAATCACTTTTCAAATGCCACAATATACATATTTATCCAGACAGAACAAATACTGACTGGACTTATGCCATAGTGATCATAAAGACAATTGACAATTAAAAATATTTTGTATAAAACAACATTCCGGTCCACTCTATAATACTTTACAGGACCCTAATCAGGACAGATGTGAAACCCTAAGAGACTGTTCAAGAGAGCATTTATTGTTCATTGCAAGAGCAGCCTGATGCTGTTCGTGGATTAGAAAAAGACAATCACCATGTAAGGTCTTCAACCACGTATCAGTCCAATTATGGTTTCTCGATTTGATCCACTTCAGATTGATACAGTTAATCATGTGAATGGCTGGACTATAAATCCGAAGAGAACAGTTGCCAATCAGTGACCAAATGAACTCTGGGTCACATTCAGCCATGGAAATCACTGAGTCCAATGCCAACAAACTAATATGGAAACATGGTTGGCGCTTGATTTTTTGGCATTTTTAAACAGTTTTGGATGTACCAGCAGTGAAAGATAAAAAGAACCCGTACGTTTCAGTCTGACCCCATAATAAAATAATAAAAAAGTCATTGAATTCATTATATAGCAAAATAAGTAAAATATCGAGAATGCAACGTGTGTTTCTGTGGACTAAGATATACAGCTGTATGTTTGTATTTATAAATGGTGGTACTTATATCGCACAAACCTATCTTGGAAGCAAGGGAGTGCTGAGGTGGTTATCAGTGGGTGTCAGTCCAGACATATGATTCAACATCATTTGCCATAAAGCAGGTATATGAGGAATCCTTTCATGTAAGGTAGTAGTGCACTTTAAGGAGGTGAGGCTTTGATTTCTTTCCGAATAAGAGGCTAAAGGCTGTTGTGATATCAAAGGGGGTGTGGTTTCAGATTCTGGGCAGAGAGATGAGGAATGCTTGGCTTCTGGTCATTTCTTTCATGCACTTCTTCATCACTAATCTGGTGATGTCCTGGCTCCTGGTTTGGCACTGTTCACGTGAGATGGTCATTTTCTCAGTCATGCAAGAGATGCAGTTTCTGATGGCTTTAAAGGTGATGCAGCTGGTCCTAAACATGGAACTGTCCTAGAGAAGGAGCCACATTCAATCAATCAATCAGGGAATTTTAAAGCGGGCTACTCACCCGTGAGGGTCTCAAGGCGCTGGGGGGAGAAGGTGTTGCAGCTCCGGGTTATTCGAAAAGCCAGGTCTTGAGGCTCTTCCTGAAGGTGTGCAGAGTAGGGGAGCATCGGATGTTGACTGGGAGCTCGTTCCAGGCCTTGGCAGCGATGTAGGAGAAGGCTCTTCCACCTGCTCTGGTTCTGCGGATGCGCAGGGTTTCTGCTAGGGCAAGGTCGGCTGAGCGGAGGTTTCTTTTGGGTACGTGGAAAAGGACTCTTTCATTGAGGTATTTGGGTCCGAGGTTGTGGAGTGATCTGTAGGCGTGGGTGAGTAGCTTGAAGGTTGCTCTCTTCTCGACGGGGAGCCACTGGAGGTCTCGCAGGTGTTGGGTCATGTGCTCATGTTGTGGTGTGCTGAGGACGAGTCTGGCTGTGCTGTTCTGGATGGTCTGGAGTTTGTTTGACAGGGCTTTGTTGATTCCAGCGTAGAGGGCGTTTCCGTTGTCAAGTCTGCTGGTTATGAGTGCGTGGGTGATGGTCTTTCTGGCTTCGGGTGGGATACACTTGAAGGTCTTGCGGAGGGAGTTGAAGCAGGTGGAGGCAACGGCATTGATCTGGCAAGTCATGGTGAGGGAGGAGTCGAGGATGATGCCGAGGTTCCGAGCGTGGTCAGTAGAGGTGGGTGAGTTTCTGAGGGCGGGGGGCCACCAGGTGTTGTCCCAAATATATGGATCTCGAGAGATTTATCTGAGCCCTGATGAAGTCAGTGATGTACACACATCAACTCTGACGAAACACGTGTTGGCTGTGGCTATATGAAGAGCATTTTTGTGGTTTCTGAAGAAGAGTGACTGTATTCTCTGAAGAATTCCTGTTGAAAATAAACCGATTTGGATAAAGAGAACTGGACATACTTTCATTGTACACTTTGGTGCTCGGGATAATTTGTGGATTATTCAGGACTGGACGTGTCTAGTCCGTATGTGTGGGCATTAGTGGCAGCCCTCTTCCTTGGAGCACCCAATTAGAGACCCTTTTATGGTGGGGGGAATTTTGAAAAGTTTGCGCAAAGGGCCCTGCCACATTCGTGTTTGAATTCTTTTAGAATGTAGTTATAGATTTTGTTTTAGGTAATTTGCTTAATTGTTTTTTTCGTTTTCTACACTTTATTTTTAACCTTACGTTTTATTGTGTATTGTTTTTAATGGCACAGCAGTAGGGTTAACACTGCAGACAAGTTAATTTCAAACAATGAATTTATACATTACAAACAGACATACA
The DNA here is from genome assembly GCA_963921515.1 of Calotriton arnoldi. Classification (NCBI taxonomy): domain Eukaryota; kingdom Metazoa; phylum Chordata; class Amphibia; order Caudata; family Salamandridae; genus Calotriton; species Calotriton arnoldi. Next base: position 810,525 of record CAWUFW010005013.1, read on the forward strand.
GTTACATTTAAATTATTCTAAGAAATGTATCTCATGTTCAATTCTTATTGTCTTGTAACTTGAAAAGTGGAGATATTTTCTAGCATAAAAATGTGCAGTTTAATCTTGGCATGAACAGCCACTATGTTACTCCAGTACTCATCTTCTTCCACGCACTTCTGAGTATTTTTCACTACCCCACCTAGTTTTGAGATGGTGCACATATTTGACCAAGAATGGTCACATCATGAAGTGTACAACAGAGATGAGAAGGCCTCGCGTGGAAGCAATATTGTGTCGTTCTATATAATACACACATGTCCCACTGAGTAAAAGGCAACTTTACCTTGTTGATTATTTGGTGCACAGTATTGATGAGGAATCACCTAACAAAATCAATAAAACCCTGACAAATTCCCATGTTGGGGACTAAACACATTAGCCGAGCTGCTGTTGGATGTTACAAAAAGAATAAAGATTTTTTTTTGATTGAAACATTATACCATGGCTCCCACTTTATTGGATACTTAGGAGGCTCACATTTTCATGCAGCAAGAATTTGAAGAAACATTTAGCATCAATTTAATTCTGAACATTCAAATAAATTTCATTGGGCTTCCCAAGCACTCCTTTTGTGTACACAATTTCGTTTCTGGATATATGGTCTCGGAGCAGTAGGGCCATTGAAAGGTTGAGTGCTGCATTCATATATTTTGAGTACTACCACCTGTGTGGCCAATTGTTAGACAATACTGTTCTCTCTAGTGGCATGTGCAATAGAGTAGACTAGCATGATATACAACAGCAGGGAAAATATTAAGGGCCTCATTACGATGTTGGGCGGACAACATTGTGGAAAGGAATTATCCGACCATAGGTCGGCGGTTCCAACAGCAGAATCAGCATGCGTCCACCCATAGGGCGGTCAGAAGCATCCATTCTACAATAGCAGCTTGTGCAGTGTGCAGAAAAGGTCCACAGCACAAGCTGCAGTTGTAAAATGGATGTTTGTAAACATCCCTGCACCATGTGGCAGGCATCATGCGGTCACTAAAAAAAGGGGGAAGGGGGGACAAGGAGCTGGATATAGGTCCAGTGGCTCATGCTCCTGAATGCTAAAGCCGTCACTAAAGAGAGTTACAGTTCCGGAGAAGGAGGTAAGACAAGAGAGAAGGGGTAGTGTCGTTCCTATGGGAAGGTCGGAGGGACCTTTACTTGATGCCCTCACACACCCCGAAGGATGTCATGCTTCATCATGGGGCGGAGCTCCTCGTCGGGCCGGTGCTGCAATGCCCTACGGGTCCCCCGAAGGGTCACTTTATCAGAGGTCTTTTAGGAATCTCACCGAGAGGTGTGTGCGGGTCTGCGTGCAAAGGTACGTGAAGTGTAAATGTTAAAAGGTGACTAGAGGGGGAGTAAGGAAGACAAATTTAATGAAAAAACCCTCTGTCATCATTAAAAAACCAAAAGGTTGTGTGCTGCTCAAGGGTGATAATGGCCCTCAGTAGCTAGGCAAGTGCAAAGTCTTTTGTAGACGGGGATAGGGTCGACATGTTTTGCGCTGTAGTGTGGTCTCAGGAGGAGATCCTTCACGCTTCTTCAGGACCTAGGGGTGGTATTTCACCACTCCTAGGTCCTGAAGACCTAGGTGGGTGTGGGGTTGTGTTGTGGTCTAGTAGAGTATCGTAGTACCACTCAATGCACCTGTGAAGTGGTCCTATCTAGAATGACAAATCAAAGAGAAAAAAGAGGTACAAGTAGTCAATGGGAGTAATCTCATTGAGTAGCGCTGTTCCAATGCAAAGCACAGGTCCCCCTACGGTGGACCTTGGGCTTTATTATCAGACACACCCACAGTACATCCAGTATTACTAGTTGGTGGGTGAAAAGCATGAGATAAAGGTTACCAGGGAAAGGGGTGGACAAACAAATGGACAAGTAGACATGCCAAGCAATCGTAGTTAGTACATAAACGTAGGACTCTAAGTACATATCGTAGTTTCAGAAAAATGCACGTGATGTAGTTAAAAAGGTCAGGAAAAGACCTTGGGAATTTTAAAGAGTATTGTTAGGCTAAGAGTTGTATCCATTGATGGCAAAACCTCTAGAATCACACTGTGCCGTATATGGTAAGTGATGTGTAGCAGCTCACCTAATCGTTATGGGTGTTTTATCCCAAGCGTTGTGGCAGAGGTGTCTGCAGTCGCAATCTGTTCAGAAAAGTAAGTATTACTCATTGATAGTTAGCCACATACATAGCGGGAGCCTGCAGGCGCAGTGGTTGATCCGTACTTACAGTTACAACGTGAAGCATAGGTTCTTAGACCTACCCGACCTCTCACCGGCTTGTGGAGTGTTCTGTTTCAGAGTCATGGTACTTGTGTGCTCCGAGTGGCAAGGGGGCGGGGGCATGGCTGGGCACCTCTGGTAGTGATGACAGAGTCACATGCGTTTCTGCCGCTCGTGGACAGGTGAGGCTGGAAACACGGGAGCCATCTTAGAGTGGTGTTTGGTTATATACATAGCACAGTATAAACAGCTACTATGCAATAGCGGGCTGTCAGGGCTTCAATGTTATAATGAATGATGTTGCTGCCTGCTGAATAGTAAGAGCTCTTGATTGTAATGATCAAGGGTGTTGTGTGGCAGGGGTCAGAGGTAACTAGTCATGTAGCTGAAGACATAGGGACGTATGGAATGAGTGGTGGCTTCCAGAATTGGTGAGTTAACTCCAATGGATACGTTCAGTAACTGAGTAAGTGATGACCAATCGCATTAGTTGGACTAAGAATATGGAATGTGTTGTTAATACGGATCATTGTTAGATGGATAAAGGAGGGCATATGTGGTAATGTAGGTACTGATAGGAGGCTAGTGAGAGCTGGCCATAACAAAAGGTGACCAAGCAGCAAAAGGTACCTTTAGGGTGGGTAGTATGGTTAAATTTGCTGTGCAACTCTATCCAAGGTATCTCATCATTAAGCCCATTGATGTTTGAGCGTAGGCGAAACACCCAGCGCTGTTCTTTCTGAAATAGAGTGGTGGTGCTCCAGGAGGCGTTAGCCTCCAGGATAGTTCATGTAAATTGGTCTATAGTGTGACTTTTTTCAATGTAATGGTTGCACATTTTTGTGGTGCTGTGGCCGCAGCAGATATTACTTTTGTGTTCACTGATGCAGATTTTTACTGGTCTCGTTGTCATTCCTACATAGTACATGTTACAAGGACATCTGATAAGATAGACACAGTTTTTAGTGTTGCAGTTGGTATGTTGTCTTTGAGTCCAGGTGATGTTGCCTATCTGGAGGTCCTTAGTATGACTGGTCGAGGTACATGCGCTGCAGTTGCCACACGGAAAGTGACCTTTGACTGTTGGAAGATCCCATAGTGTGGTCTGATAGGTTGTTGTTGTTTTCTGTGGTCGAGTGTGGACCAGCATGTCCCTAAGGTTGTTGGTTCTTTTGAAGGCGAACCTGGGCCGTTCTCTTTCAAGTTCTCCTTTGTTAACGATATTCCAGTGTTTAAGAATAATGTTCTTGACTTGGTTGGTTGCAGGGGAAAAAGTCGTGACACAGGTCATGATGCCTCCTTGTGTTTTTTGCACGGTTTCCCGGAGGGCTTCGCAGTGGTTATTGCGAGCTCTCTTCCTAGCATGTCTGATAACTTTTTTGGGGTAGCTCCTGTGGTGGAGATTGTTGCTCAGGGTGTCAGTTTTACCTCAAAATCACTGGTGTCACTGCAATTCCTTCTAAGGGGCCGATTCCGATCTCGGCCGGTAGTGCTCCGAATCGGATTCGGTTTTACCGGATCCGATCCGGAGCCCTATTTTCCGACCGAGTCGTACGCGCGTCCGGGCGAGCGAGTACGATGCGTATTCGCCAACCGACTCGTCCGGGCGACCCGACCGCTCCGACCGACTGGTTCCCGGATCGTACCGCTCCGACCGACTCGCTCGGACCCGGTCCGCACCGCGCAATGGAGACGTTTTCCGGCCGGGTAAGTACGATGCGCACCTCGACCGCTCCGACCGACTCGCGCCGTCCGACTCGAACTCGCTGTCGGAGCCGTACTTTGGGGTCCGTGTCGGACCCCTCCTGTACGCGTACCCGTGCGAGGCGCACACAGGGGGACCCATGGGTCCCCCTACCTGTGCGTGTACGCCGCGAGCGCTCGCAGCGTATTCGCTGTAGGGGGCGCCCTTGTCTGCCTCGCACCCATTGAGGCAATGGGAGCCCGCGTACGCGTTGTACGACCGGCTCCCATTGAGTTCAATGGGAGTCCGACCGACTCGTGTCCGGTGGCATACGAATGCATCGGACTCGTTCGGTCGGACTGCACGGGTCCGATTCGGTCGGAAATCTCTCCGAGGCCGGCTCGGTCGGAGAAATTACCGACACGAATCGGAATCGGCCCCTAAGTCTTAAGAATTGTCCATATGGTAGGTTCTCTCTGAGTGCCTTTGAATGGTGGCTGTTGAAGGGAAGGAGGCTATTGCAGTCAGTCGGTTTTCTGTATGTCTTTGTTTTGAGGGTGCCCTGATCAAGTGAGATAAGGAGGTCCAAGAAGAGGAGCTCCTTGTTGGATTTGGAAAGGGTGAACGTAAGATAAGTGTCTCTGGTATTGATCCACAGATGGAATTCTTCACATCTCTCCTCCGTGCCTGCCCAGAATATCAAAATATCATTGATGTAGCGCTTCCATTTGATAATATCAGTCAGGTAGTGGTTGGTGTTGGAAAACACTTGTGAGGATTCAAAGTCAGCCATATAGAGGGTAGCCAGGCTAGGCGCAAAGGTGCTGCCCATGGATGTACCGTGTATCTGGTGGTATAGTTGGTTCTTGTACTGGAAGAAGTTGTTTTTGAGGGCTACACTGGCGCACTCCAAGATGAACTCCACAGGGGTGGTTGTGGCAGTCATCGATCTTCTGAGGGTCTCGTCAATAACCCTGATGGTGGCATCCTGGTGGATATTGGTGTACAGTGCCTCCAAATTGAGGGTGACGAGGAAGGTAATCTCATTTTGGTTAGGGAGGTTGTCAATGAGACAGTGTTTCTTTTGTGTCCTTCAGAAATGATAGGGTATTGCACATCAGTGGTTGGAGAAAGTGATCACAGAATTGGATTAAGAGCTCCAGGAGGGAGCCTATGCCGGACACTATAGGTCTTCCCGGCAGAGGTTGTACATTCTTGTGGATTTTTGGAAATATGTAGAAATAAGGGATTGTGGTTTAGGTTTTCACCAAAAAATCAGCTTTGTTCTTTGAAATTCATCCGTTGGTCATAGCTTCATTGACAATAATTCTTATTTTCTTGGTCAAGGACTCGGCAGGGTCTGTGTCCAGTTTCTTGTAGTATTTGATATCAGTCAGTTGTCTCTGGCACTCAAGGTCATAGTCGTCGGTGTTGAGAATGACTGGCTCCGCTTTTGTCGGCTGGTTTTATGGTGATGTTGGGATCGTTGTTGAGATCCATAATGGCTCTTCTTTCTCTGGCTGGCAGGTTATTAAAGGGGGTTCTAGGAGTGAGGAGGTTGATGTCTTTTAGAACAACCTTCTCAAAAGTGAGAATCTCGCTGGGAGTCATGGACCCATTGGGTGTGAATCGGGAAGGGTTCCTCATTCCAGAGTCTGATGCTGTGACGTTATCACGATTGTTAAAGAAAGAGCGTAGTCTCAATTTCCTAAAGAATACGTGGAGTTCTCCAGTGAGTTTGAAAAGGCCTTCTTTTGGAGTAGGAACAAAGCCTAGTCCCCTCTGTAGTACCACTGTTTCATAGGTCATCAGTTGTCTCCTGGACATGTTGATGACTAGTTATTCTTCGTTGTCTGGCTCCTGGTTTGTCGTTGGGTACCGGGGTCCATCTAATGGACCTGTTTTTGATCGTTTCTCCTTCTTCCTCTGCCTCTGTTCCAAAAAGGAGGGGGGGGGGGTGTTTGGTGTTGATAGAAGTGTTGAAACGGAGGTGGTGGTCCATGGAAGCCGGGGTAACCTAGTGGTTGTGTTCCTGGGTATCCTGGTTGGTGATAGCCGTACATCGGTGGTGTTGGTAGTAGTCCCTGGTCTCCCTGGTTGCTTTTCCAGCTCCCGTTGCTGGAATTGCTGTTAGACTTACTGGATCTTGTAGAGGTCCAGGAGCTGTCATCTGAAGAGGTGCAATTGGCTGATATTGGGTAGTCCTCTTTGGTGTAGGGATAGATTTTTTCTTTCTCAAAATTCTTAATGTCTTTTTGGAGTTTGTTGATCTTTTTTTCCATTAGGTAATCCTTGTGTTCATTCATTTCAATGTTGATCTTGGAGAGATGTGACTTGAATACTGATATGTTGATGCTGGTTTTGAAGGCCTTTTCGGCTACGTTGATTTTAATAATCAGTGCCTCGGAGAGGCGTTTTGCAGTACTGATGATGAGAATGATCCAGTCTCGTGTACATTTCCATGCGATTTGGCTCCATTATTTTCTGAAAATGAGATATTCAAGAAAGATACGGGGGCTACTGTGTCAAGTAGTCCATTGGGAGCTACATTAGCCCGTAGATATTCTGTCATGATAGCCCCATGCATGGCTATCTTAACTTGTTGTTTTTTTTTTTTTTTTCTTTTTTAAATCTGTTTATTTGCATTTCAAAAATAAGAAACACCAGCCTTTCGTTACACATCACCCTGTGCATCTGAGCAGCCAAATACAACATTTGATCAGACAACACCACAATAAAGAGATACGACAAATCAGATTGGTACAATCAATGTTCCATGAGTCGAACAAGACACTTGTATAAACCGAAGGTCAGTCTGCCTCACCCTGGGTGTCGGCACTGGCTTGACGTTGCAGGTACAGACGCAGTGGCTCCCAAATGTCTCTTGGCTTAGAGGAAATCGGCAGTTCCTCCGCATATAGTTCCAGCGTCTCTTTACAATAGACCATATCTCTGATCCAGTTCGCAACGCTTGGCGCCCGTTTACTGTCCCACGTTATGGCCACTCCTCGCTTAGCCATGAGCAGGGCAATGCGTACGAATTTCCCCAGGACTCCGTTAACATGAGGGACATAACCCAGAAGGCAAACAAGAGATGTACACTGAACATCCGACCCAGACATTTCTTTTATATGTTGCACCACTTGCTCCCAGTAACGAGCCACCCCCCCACACTCCCAGGCGAGATGTATAAAGTCAGCTTCCATCTGCCCACAGCGTTTACATTGGCTATCTTCCCTCAAACCACATTTGTATAGTCGAAAGGGCGTGTGATATGTCTGATGTAGATATTTAAAATGTATGATACGGAGGTTCCCGTTGGGAGAGAGTTTGCCAGTGAGACTACACACATGCTCCCATTCTCCCTGCGTCAGTGGTGTGGGCAATACAGCATTCCACCTTGCTACGCTCCCATCCGGCTTACTAACTTTTTCATCCCGTATTGCCCTGTACAGCCGCGTTATTAACTTCTTTCGTGTGGGGGTGGTCAGCAGCAATTGGAGGGATTGGAGTGTCGGTGGTTCCGCCGGATATGTGGGATAGTGCGTTCTGATTGCATGTCGCAGGCGGTGAAGGGCAAATCGAAAGAGCAGGGTGTGATTAGTGATGTATTGTAGATCTATAGGGGCAAGGAAGGTGCCATTCGGATAGAGGTCTTGCATGGTTGTCAGACCCGCCTCCCGCAGCAGACGCATAGGGCCACTTTCCTGCGTCACGGAAAGCGCCGCATGGCACTCGATTGACATCGCAGGGGCATAGAGCGGCAGCTTGTTCGCAAGTCGCCCAATGGCACACCAAGCTGCAATCGTAGTGTCAATCGTGTTTATTTCCATCTTTGAGGCGTTGCGTCGTGTGTGAGTGATAATACTGCGAAGAGGGACCGGCGAGGCGTCACCGTCCTCTACTGCCACATGGGGTATAAAGTCATGCATGTTTACCCAATAGTGCGCATATTGTGCTTGCGCACTCAGATAATATAAATATGGATCTGGCACACTAAAACCCCCTCTGGCATAATCTAAAGTAAGGATATCCCAGGCCACTCGGGCCTGCTTGCCTCCCCATATCAGTCGTAATATAGAGGTGCGCAGTGTGGTGAAAAACCCCTGAGTTAGTTTTATTGGGATGTTAGAGAAGAGGTACAGGAAGCGGGAAGCACCACCATTTTGATAATAGCGATACGGTCCGCCAGAGACAGCGGCAGTGCTATCCATGTATCTATGTGATGATCCAACGCGGTGCAAGCCCTCCCATAATTCTCCCTCACCACTGTCTCAGGGTCGCGGTGGACCCAGATTCCCAAATACTTAACGGGGTCTGTTGTCCAGAGTATCGGATATTCCAGAGGAGGTGCCAAGGTGACTTCTGTCAGAGGGATAATAATTGACTTATCCCAGTTGATGGCGAGGCCGGAAATTAGTCCGAATCTAGTGTACTCACGCAGCACCTGCGCTAGATATCGCCCGGGTTCCCTCAGGAATAGAACCATATCATCGGCATAGAGCGAGATACCTACCGGTCGGTGATTGAAATTTAGGGCAGTCTCCCTGTGTCTCTGCCGTATAGCACACGCCAATGGCTCAATGGCAATGGCAAAGCGCAACGGTGATAGGGGACAGCCCTGACAGGTGCCCCTTTTAATAGAGAAGGCCTCAGACGTCAGCCCCCCAACTCGAACTCTAGCCGACGGTTCCGTGTATAAGATCCTGATCCATCTCAGGAACAGTGGTGGAAACCCCATACGCTCTAGGATGTGAAACATGTAATGCCATTCTATAGAGTCGAACGCCTTGGCTGCGTCGAGCATGACCGCCGCGGCTCGTAGGTCAGGGTTGAGGACGTGCATCATGGCGAAAATGGTCCGTAGGTTGTGGGAGGTGGTTCGCTCCGGTATAAATCCCGATTGGTCGGGCAGGACCAAGCGCGGCATTAATGGCTGAAGTTTCGTGGCCAAGATCTTGGCTAGTATTTTTGCATCAATATTGATCAAAGATAGAGGCCTGTAAGATTCACAAGAATCGGGTGCCTTGTCTTTCTTTAATAGAGTAATGATGAGTGCTTGCCGGAGGGACGGAGGTAATATGCCGGCGTCATGCGCCTCAGCGTACATCTCCAATAGATATGGGGCCAGAAGGTCCACATAGGCCTTGTAAAATTCCACGGTTAGACCGTCCGGGCCTGGAGCTTTTGCATTCGGCAGGGTGTATATCGCGGCCTTGATATCCGATACGTCCATCGGTTGACTCAAGTACTCTCTGTGACCATCAGCCAGCCATGCGCAAGCAATGTTTTCCAGATACTCCTCAGATGCGGAGTCCGGTCCTGTCCCTCGAGATGTATATATGCCAGCATAGTGCTCTCTAAACCGTTCTAAAATGTCCAATGGGGTGTAGTGCTCCCTACCCTAAGAGTCGACTATTTTATCTATATGATAATGCTCATCACACTTTTTAATTGTCCCAGCTAGGATGCGGCCCGGTCTCCCGCCCTCCCCATAACGCCTGGCAGCACGACGACGGTTAACATAACGTATTTCCGTCTCCGCAGCCGCATCGTAATCGTGTATCAGAGCTTGGATGCGTGATAACGTGTCAAGGGAGGGGTTATCTGTGTAGGCTTTCTTGAGGCTTTTTAAAGTGGCCTCTATATTGCTAAGTTGTGTTCTTAGATCCTTCAGTATACCGGCAGTGGTGCTCATGCAGACACCCCAAATCGTTACTTTGAACGCTTCCCATAAGGTGGATGCACTGTCAACCGTGCCCTTGTTCTCTAGGAAATAGTTTCCGATTGCCTCGCGGACGGTATCAGCGTACAGAGGATCGAGAAGCGCCTCTGATCGGAAGCGCCATGTGAACGGGCAACGGGCGGGAACGGGGATGTGTAGGGTGAGCTGTACGGGATTATGGTCAGAGAGAGTTCGCGGGTGATTGATAACCTCCGACACCCACTCCGCTGCACTCTCACCGAGCAGCCAGTAGTCCAGCCTGGACCAGCTGTTGTGCGCAGGCGTGGCGTGTGTGCCCTCCCTGGCTGCGCTGTTGCGCAGTCTCCAGACATCCACCAGTCCAAATTCCACCCGGGCCTGGTTAACACTCCGAGCAACTCTGGGGGTGCGGTTGCTCTGTGGATTGGATTTATCCAGTGCAGGGTCTAGATATGTGTTAAGGTCCCCTCCCCACACTATAGCTGTCTCGGGCCATTGACGGAGTATGCTGTACATACGGTGGAACACTTCAGGTTCGTCTGCAATGGGACCGTATATGGTTATGAGTGTAAGTAGTGTGTCTCCCAATTTGCCCTGTACCATCGCGCATCGACCGTCCCCATCGCTGTGGGCCAGATGAGGTGTAAACGGGACTCCTTTCTTTACCAATATGATGACACCCCTGGCGTATGATGAATATGAGGAGGCTAACCTGAACCCCGCCCATTTGCACGCAAAATTGGCAGCGGAGGTCCTGGTCAGGTGTGTTTCTTGTAAGAGTGCGATCTGGGTGCCGTGGCGATTTAAATAGGCGAGCACCTGTCGGGATTTCTTCGGAGAATTGAGCCCCCTAATGTTCCATGTTAATAGTCTGTATTGCTCACCCATGGATCCTGACAGTAGCAAGATATACAAGGGCGTTAAGCATCTGAATGTCACGGTGCATTGAACGTACAATAGAAAATACAGGCATGGTGTCGATACAATAATAAAAATCTACCTTTGTCAAGGTTGCACAGAGATCTTGGCTGGCTTCAACCGAACAATACCCCCCACCCACCCCCTCCCACTACAACCTCCCAATTAGGTCGAGAAAACACAACCCACCCCATCACAATAATAATAACCCCAGCTACACTAAATAGTTCGATCAACTAGGGGATCACCCTCTGGGGGGAAGGAACGGCAGCGAACCCCTGCCTATCGGCAGGGTGGCCAGGCTACATTAACAGCATGAGCATCCCTCTCGAGTAACCCAGAAAGGGTAATAAACAGTGGAAAATCCCCTTTATGCCACTTAGAGACAACCCAAAATAGATGAGTGACCCTCAACACCATTCCTTGGTCGTGTCACGAAACCCCTTACTGATGTATTTATTTTATGTTGTTTGGACTCAAACTGACAGCACTAAGAGATCCGGTGCGGGCAGATACCCAAACGCCCCCAGTGCGTAGCAATGTGAGTGGCCTGTTAATCAGCATCACTGTGAGACGGTGACGAAGTTAGAGTCCGGGAGGCAGTCGCGACCGTTTTTCTAGAGCCGATCTGTTTTGCAAATTTCAGGGCCGATTTAGAGTCTGTAAAGAAGTGTGCTTGAGCTTCATGCGAGATTTTCAATTTAGCTGGATAGAGCATGGCGTAGGAGATAGAGGCAGACTGCAGTATTCTTTTTGCTGGCTGAAATTCCCTGCGAGCAGCTTGCACAGCCTGGGTATAGTCGGGAAAGAAAGAGAGGGTGTTTCCCTGATGGGTGACAGGACTTTTGGCTCTTGCCTCTCGCAGGATAGCATCTCTGTCCGCGTAGTTGAGAAGACGCGCTATTATCGGGCGCGGCGGCGCTCCAGGGGCCGGCCTGGGACCAAGTGATCGGAGCGCTCTCTCCACGATCATGACCGGAGACAGCACCGCGCCAAACAGTTCACGCAGTAGGGTATCGATGTAGGCCTCGATTTTCGAGATGGCCGTCGATTCCGGAAGGCCAATAATACGGATGTTGTTCCGACGTGAGCGCGCCTCTAAATCTTCGTTCTTCAACTTGATGACCTCTAGCACTCTCTCCATGTTCATGAGCTGCGTCCTCGTTTCAGCAGTGGTGTCATGAGTGTCCGACAATCTGTTTTCCAATGTATCTAGTCGAGTTTCATGCATGTCCACCTTTTTTTTAACTGCGTCCAGGCTGGTCGAAAGCGCGCCAATCTTGCTGTCAATTGTTTTCAGGCCCGATCGCACTGCCAGCAATATAGACCTCATGTCTTCCTCCGGGCTATCTACAATGTCCGGCGCCAGCTGCGCAGCACCCGTCTCCATCGGATTTTCCGCCGCGCGTGTGTGGCGCTTTGTCTCGAATGGGAGTTTAGGCTGTTTGGGGTCTGTTTTGCCCATAGTCACAAAGGAGTGGCGCTCCGGCAGGCCGCAGTTTATAGTGTGTCGTGTTGCGCTTATGGTAGGCAATGGTCCCGGGAGGAGTCTGAGCCAGCCAGATACCAGTAGAAGCAAAATGAAGGGAGCCAGTTGCACAAGCGGTCTATCAGTGGCAGTACTTGGCCCACGCAGGATGGAGTGTTTATGTCACCAGAGGGCGGTCAATAACAGATAGCGTCGCCAGCCTGGAGCAAGCGCTGAAGAGGGGAGCCCCACCCCGACCGCCAAGCGGAGGAAAGGCAGGCCCAGATAGCGTGCACACCGCACCAACCACCCCCCACGTTCACTGTGGAGGAGGAATTAGGCGATGTCCACAGCCCCCGTATGCCGCACCTAGTCCGCCCCAGCAGTGTAAGGGGGAGCGCCACAGATGGAGGGAGCAGGCTAGGCCCTAATCACCCGCATGGGCGTGAGCATCCGGCACTCCGGCCGCAGGCCCTGTGCCGCAACAACGTCAGGACGGGCCCGGGCCACGCACCGGTGCACAACGCAACGCCAACCAGTCGGGGCCCCACCGCTCCTACCTTAAACGTGTTCGGCTCCCGGGGGGGGGGGAAATCGGCAGATCCGGCGATCCTCCTCTGTCCCGTCGCCGTCTGGCAAACAGCAGCCGCCCGCTCCAGCGGCCCACAGATCACCGCACCCGCCGCTCTTCAGGCAGGCCGCCCCCTCAGTCACGCCGTGTGCGGGGCGATAGGTGCTCCGCCGCTTCTCCACGATGTCGCCACAGCCTAGCGGGTCTCCGCACCCACAGCCGACAGGATCACAGTGGCCTTGCGGCCTCCAGCCGAGGTCAGCCTCCGCAGCAGCGCCTCAGACTCCGGCGGCCACTCTCTCAGCAGCTCCGCCAGCAATCACCATCTCTTAGCCTGAGAGTTCTCCGCCAGTATCAGGTGCGCAACGTGTAGCCCCTCGGTCAGGACAGACCCGGCATTCAGGGCAGGTGTCTTCCTCGAGTACAGGAGAGGTTTAATGCATGGTTTAATGCAGCGTTCGACACAGTCTGCCACCGCACCCTAGTGCAACGCCTGAACAACGTCGGAATCCAAGAGAAGGCACTGGAGTGGATCATCTCCTTCCTCACCGGAAGAACCCAGAGAGTCCGCCTCCCCCGTTCAGTTCCGAGGCCACCGAAGTCATCTGCGGCGTACCACAAGGATCATCACTCAGCCCCACCCTCTTCAACGTCTACATGAGCCCCCTCGCAGCCATCGCACGCCAACACAACCTCAACATCATCTCCTACGCCGACGACACCCAGCTGATCCTCTCCCTCACCAACGACCCCACAACCGCCAGAACCAACCTACATGAAGGGATGAAGGACGTAGCCGAATGGATGAGGAACAGCCGCCTGAAACTGAACTCAGATAAGACGGAAGTCCTCATCCTAGGATCATCACCCTCCGCCTGGGACGACTCCTGGTGGCCCCCTGCCCTGGGCAACGCACCCAAACCAACGGACCACGCACGCAACCTGGGCTTCATCCTGGACTCCTCCTCTCAATGACCCGACAAGTCAACGCCGTCTCCTCGTCTTGCTTCAACATCCTACGCATGCTGCGCAAGATCTTCCGGTAGATCCCCACCGAAACCAGGAAGACGGTCACCCAGGCCCTCGTCACCAGCCGACTGGACTACGGCAACTCCCTCTACGCGGGAACCACAGCCAAACTTCAAAAAGACTCCAACGCATCCAGAACGCCTCAGCTCGACTCATCCTGGACATCCCCCGACACAGCCACATCGCCGGACACCTGAGAGACCTGCACTGGCTCCCCGTCAGCAAGAGAATCACGTTCCGACTCCTCACCCACGCACACAAAGCTCTCCACAACCAAGGCCCCAGATACCTCAACGACCGTCTGACCTTCTACACTCCCACCCGCCAGCTACGATCGACCAACCACGCCCTCGCCGTCGTCCCCCGCATCCGAAGAGCCACAACGGGAGGAAGATCCTTCTCCTACCTGGCTGCCAAGACGTGGAACTCCCTACCCATCCACCTCCGCCTTACCCAGGACCACCTCTCCTTCAGGAAGCAACTCAAGACCTGGCTGTTCGAACAGTAGCGGACCCCCCTCCCCCAAGCACCTTGAGACCCTCTGGGTGAGTAGCGCGCTATACAAATGATTGATTGATTGATTGATGGTATTTGCCGGATTGTGTAGCCTGGCCTGCGGAGCTCCTTCAGCAGGCAGCAATCTCGCAACGCGCCGTAGCCTCGCCCCCAACTTGTTGTTTTTTAGTGTGGAGATTGAGTTCCAATCACCTTGTGGTGTGCTAGTAGTGGCTATGCCATCTGCCCCAAGGAGAGATGGTGTTATTAGTATCACAGGAGACTGTGCCCTCACCGAAGCTGAGTCCTAGATGTTTGTCCATGTTTATGAGAGAGAAGAGATGAATAGGAAAGAAAAGGGACAGATATGTCCCTCAGCTGGGCCGCCGTACTAATGTCACTAAAAAAGGGGGGGAGGGGGGGACAAGGAGCTGTGTATAGGTCCAGTGGCTTGTGCTCCTGAATGCTAAAGCTGTCACTAAAGAGAGTCACAGTTCCTGAGAAGGACAAGAGAGAATGGATGCCTAGGCCCCATAGTGAGGGGCAGGAGGGAAAGAGGCTCTGCTAGGGGCCCCCAAAGTAATTTCCTGACAGCCTTTCCATGTCAGTAATGCCGACATGGAAAGGCTGTCATAAAATGACATCATGATCCCGATGGCAGAGTCAAGGCTGGCTCCGCCATCATAAAGGGATCATGAGCATTTCTGATGCTCCAACAGGCTCATAGAGTCCGTCCGAACAGCATTACATTCACTCCACCCGATGCCTCCACCCGCCACATCGTAATGCGGTGGGTGGACCACAGGGGCATATGTTGGGCGGACCGCAACCGATGGTCGGATGGTTGCGGTCCGTCCGACTTAATAATCAGCCACTATGTCTCCATTAGACACATGTAAGAATCCAAATCTACCTTTTAAAAACAAAAATTAATTTCAGTTGTGACGTGTGAAATTGTTGTCAATTATTCTTGATTTCATAGGATTATCAACTGCTTTCAAATTTCAAATTCATTTGTAAAAATTACAGTAAGAACGAACCAAGATCTCCTATAATTTTACGGTCACTCCTAAAATATTAGCAATTGGATGTAAAGTAAAACTTAAAGTTCTTTTTAAACACATAGACAATGGCCACAGGCTATTGTCATTGATTTTCTGCTTTATCTGTTACTATGAATTGCATTAATTAAGTAAAACTCATTTTTGGCCACATCACTGCTCTACCTCAGTTGGCAAAGAAACATGTTAATACGTTGATATGTATTAAACCTACAAAGTATTGTTTCTCTATGCTGCGCAAAGTTTGCAATTATCATGGGCACATTAATACCCTTAGGCATCGAGAACTGAATGTTATTTGGAGTTTGGAGTTACAAATTGCTTTAACATTTCTTAAACCATTTTATTTTTGTTTGTTTTTTTGTTTATTTTCATCTACATATTATCCTTTTATTTAATTTGAGACTATTTTCGCAAAACATTTGGGGACTATGGAAACCATAACCTTTAAACCAACATCTTATAGAAGATTGAGCCTATGTTTATTTATTCATTACGTGTTTATTTATTTCACATTTTTAATATAGCACAACTCAACCCATATTAGGAATCAGTGTGCTTTACAAGTAAAAACAACACTTATTTCAGTGGTACAAAAAACCCATAAAAACAAGTTAGCCAAATGGGAGTAGAAGGGTAGAAGAGATGAGTAGAGCAGATGGGGCAGGTTGGATCAATGTGCAAGAGTTAGGAGGCAGAAAAATAGGGAAGAGGTTGGGGGTCTGGAGGATAGAGGGCACACAGTAGGAGAATAAAGAAGTGACAAACAGGAGAGGATACAGCATAGGTCAATGATGAGATGCAGGGATAGGGGATGGTGAGGCAGGTAGCAGGCTGGGTGCTGAATGATCCTAAACAGAAGATGGAAATGATGGATTTCGTTGATTAGGCTTATGGTAAGAAATGAAAGCGAGTGGCTCATCAGGCATGAGGAAGGGAAGAAAGAGGAATAGGAAGGGGATAGAGAAGGACGAAAATGAAAAATATGCAGGATAGATTAAACTTGTGGATTTAAAAAAACATGTAGAATTGTAGACAGTTTCCGTTTTACGGTAACAATTTCCAAAGAAGGGGTGCACATGAGGAGGTTTGGGTTGCAGCATGGTGTGTTCTGCACATTATTGATTCGCGCCTGGAAACTTGCTGCCCTTGAGGTTTCTGCAACCCCCAGAGGTTTTCAAAGAAGATGATAGAAAGACTGAATTTTGCTGTAAACATGATGGTTAAAAATCCAGTTCTTTTAACTCCATTTTATCGGTCTTTTTATGGAATAAAAAGAAACCGTGTTTATCTCTAATCATGCTTAAACGTCCTAAATCGCAGGGTGGAGTTAATTTCCTGACTTCCAGCTTCACCACTAAGCTTATCTTCTTAAACAACTTTCTAAGTCTTTAAATCCATCCACCTCCAACTCCTCCCCCCATGGAAAGATCTCGAACACTCTTTTTTTATCCCCCTTCTCTCTCAATGAATCTCTTACTTTCACTCATAAGACACATTTTTTATCCTCACCTATACATAACTCTACTCGTAAGTTATTTCATTCCCTTCTAATTTCACACCTTTCAAGTAAAGATCAATTTCTTAATTCTTCCATTTGGCACAATCGCCTTCTTAAAATTAAAAACAAACCCATCTTTTGGAGGACTTGGCGGGACAGGGGTCTGCTTTGGATCCATCAGCTTTATTCTAATGATTCTTTTCTCACTTTTTCTGAAGCACAATCACTCTATAACTTATCAAAATTATTTTCTACCAAATTTAAGTTATTTATCCAAAATGTATCTTCCTGTCTTTCGTCATTATCTTCTACTCCACCTCCTTTATTATCCCATCGTAATATTCTCCCCATTTTGAGTGCCCAACCTAGTGCCTCATCAATTTACAAATTCCTCAATACAACCCTGAGTACAGAGCTAAAACTAATATAGAACTTCAATGGGAACGTGATTTCATGGTCCACTGCCTTTTGGGACAAATTATGGTTAAAACTCCGTAAGACTTCAAGATCAGCTAGCACAACTCAAACACTTTTCTTTATATACAATCGACTTTTGTTCACCCCAATGTCCCTACATAAATTCAACTCTACTTTTCCCTCAAATTGCTGGTCCTGTAATACTCCTCCTGCTGATTTATACCACATGCTTTTTTCTTGTCCCCCCACACACTAATTCTGGTTAAAGGTATGGTCTCAAATCAATGCTATCTTTCACACTCATTACCCCTTTTCCCCTAAAGACATTTTCCTGGGTACATTATCTGATCATTGGCAATCTCCTTCCTATAACACGGATGTTGTGGATCTATTACTTGCTATTGCCTTTCAACATATAGCAAAAAACTGGAAACAATCCATACTACTTTCCGTTCAAGCTTGGTGGTATAGTATCTGCTATAACCATCGACTTGATCATGCATATGTCTCCCCTATGTCCTCTTTACTAAAAAGAGAACACATATGGGCCCCGGTGACTATATTTTTGGATACTTCGGCTCAAAAATTTCCCCAACATCGCCCATCACTGGAAGAAGTCCCCAAACCACCATGATTGGTTTTTATTGGTAAATTACTTATTTATTTGATTATGTATTTAGTCTTATAATGCTGTCCTTTTTCTGTTGTAATTATATTTCTTTTACAGCTATTATTCCTTAAAATAATGATATCCCTTATAGCATATTAAGTTCTCCTACTTTCACAATGTATATTTAATCTTGTCATTATTGCATCTCTTCCTTTTCTTTTTTCTCTCCCTCCTTTTCACAGTTATTGTAACCCCTTTGTTTCTATATGCAATCATTCTGACTTTTATTATGTACCTTTTTCTATAATATGATAACTTACTTATTGTTAATCAAATAAAATATCGAAATATGGAATGTTTGTACTTGGTTGCATCTCTTCCAAAATAAAATTCCCTGTTAAAAAAAAAACAGTTCTTCAGAAATATTCTAAAAGTAGTTAAATGAGATTCAAAGTGCAAGCTGAGTGGCATCGTATGTCAGAGATGTGATTCTGCCATAAAAAAAAATGACCTGTGTCAATCGGTCAATGAGTTTTCCTTAGAGATCCCAAGAACATAGAGTTTAGAAGGGAGTAGGGGTGGAGAGTGAAAATACCAGAAGAATTTGGAGGTTAAAATTGCTGAGGTCATTTGATAGATGGCTTCGTTTACTATTGCCATTGCTTTAAACAAGCCCTTTTCTGGATCGGTAACCAAACCAAAGGTGGTCCTTCAGCACTGCAGATATGCGCCCACATCTTAATAGATCCGAAATCAGAGGAGCTGCAGAATTTTGCCCTAGTTAAAAATGAAAGAGTAGCTTCACCGGAGATATCAGGTTGATTGCAATGACATAATCCAATATCGAAAAAACTAAAGTTTTAAGCAACAGGATTTGGAAGAAGTCAGTTGAATGGGAGAGGATGTTCTAATACTCAGTTTTCAGTTTAATTTTAATTTATTTGTTTGATATTGTGCTGATAAGGTAACACAAACACATTATAATTATGTAGTGTTGACTGATGTTGATAAACACAATTAATATAGCCTAAAACATAAACCACAACTCATCATAATTATGCAGAAAAATTAATTAAACCCCATTGTCATTGCTTTTTATGTAAAATCTAAATTCGGTGAAGTATCACATATTGCCATAAAACTCCTATTCTATCCATTCTAAAAATGTCTAATTGATCGAGTCAGAGTCAACAAGGTGGAAGAAAATGCAAGGTGGCATTATCCCCACCCACTAATCTGTCGATCTTTCTCAAAACGTTTGTTGCAGTTGGGCACTTCAAATATGAGCAATATATCCAGAAGACAAATATCAAGTAGATATTCTTAAAGTTCTTGTTAATCATGCACTTCCCCTCTAACAAACTGACTACTAAAATTATAGAAGAGAGGTACTTTAAAACCCCACTGGCATCACCACCCAGAAAAAAGTTACATAAAATCACCATGCACACAACACCTAAGGACATATACTGAAAAATATTAACAACATTTGATATTCAGTTCAGCGACTCCATCGCCGACTTCATCAGCACGCACGCCCTGACCTCTACCGACTACATCCTCCTCGGAGACCTGAACTTTCACCTGGAGAACAACAACAACAGCAACTCCACCACCCTGATCGACAGCCTCGCCAACCTCGGTCTGAGCCAGCTCGTCACAACACCGACCCATTCCGCCGGCCACACGCTTGACCCCATCTTCTCCTCAAGCTCCCACGTCTCCTTCAGCCACACCACGGAACTCCTCTGGACCGACCACCGCTGCATCCATTTCACCTTCCAGAAACCCACCACACACCACCGCACCCTACAGATCCCACGCCGCTGCTGGAGCAAAGTCACCGAAGACGAACTTCGGGCAACCCTCGCTCTCAGCCCTCCCTCCGACCCATCCAACACCGACGACGCTACCTGCAACCTCAGACGATGGATGGACGACTGTGCCAACACCCTCGCCCGCTGAAAAAGCTCACCTACAGTGAGACCACCAAAAGAGCCAGCTGGTTCACCTCGGAACTCCTAGCTTCCAAGCGTACCTGCCGGAAACTAGAGAAGAAATGGCACAGTGATAAGACACCGGACAGCCACACAGCCCACAAAGACGCCATCCGTAACCACCACCACCTCATCAGGTCCGCCAAGAGAATCTCCTTCAAAGACCGCCTCGACAACAACGCACACAACAGCAAGGAGCTTTTCAACATAGTGAAGGAACTCTCCAACCCCAGCTCCAACACCAACGACATCCCGCCGTCGCAACCCCTGTGCGACTCCCTCGCTACCTTCTTTCACCGCAAGATCGCCGACATCCACGACAGCTTCAACACCCAGACAGCCCCAACTAAGATCGATGCACCAGACCCGCCGCACACCATCGACCACGACCCCCTGCCATCCTGGGCCAGCGTGAACATCGAGGACACCATCAAGACCATGAGCACAATACACTCCGGCTCCCCGTCAGACCCTTTCCCGCACCACATCTTCAACAAAGCCAGCAGCTCCATCGCACCCCACCTGTGCAACATCATCAATCTCTCCTTCGAGACCGCGACCTTCCCAGAGAGCTGGAAACACGCAGAGATCAACGCCCTACTCAAAAACCCAAGGCGGACCCGAGAGACCTCAAGAACTTCCGGCCCATCTCCCTGCTTCCGTTCCCAGCCAAGGTCATCGAGAAGATCGTCAACAAACAGCTAACCCGATACCTCGAAGAAAACAGCATCCTGGACCCATCCCAATCGGGGTTCCGCAGCAACCACAGCACTGAGACTGCCCTCATCGCCGCCACCGACGACATCAGGATCCTGCTGGACAATGGTGAGACCGCAGCCCTCATCCTGCTGGACCTCTCCACCGCCTTCGACACTCTCTGCCACCGCACTCTACGCACACGCCTCCACGACGCAGGGATCCGAGACAAGGCCCTGGAATGGGCCACCTCCTTCCTCGCCGGCAGAACCCAGAGAGTCCGCCTCCCACCATTCCGATCCGAAGCCTCCGAGATCATCTGCGGCGTACCCCAGGGATCGTCCCTCAGCCCAACACTGTTCAACATCTACTTGACCCCGCTTGCACGCATCGCCAGACAACACGACCTCAACATAATCTCCTACGCCGACGACACTCAACTGATCCTCTCCCTCACCAAGGACCCCCTCGCCGCCAAATCCAACCTCCATGAAGGAATGAAGGCCGTCGCCGATTGGATGAAGATCAGCCGACTAAAACTGAACACAGAGAAGACAGAGGTCCTCATCCTCGGCTCCAACCCCTCAGCCTGGGACGACTCCTGGTGGCCAACGAAGCTGGGAGCAGCCCCGACACCCACCGACCACGCACGCAACCTGGGAGTCATCCTCGACTCAACGCTCTCCATGGACAAGCAAGTCAACGCAGTCTCATCCTCCTGCTTCAACACCCTCCGCATGCTTCGCAAGATCTACAGGTGGATCCCGACAGACACAAGAAGAACAGTCACCCAGGCCCTCGTCAGTAGCAGACTTGACTATGGGAACGCCCTCTACGCGGGAGCCCCGGCCAAGCTCATCAAGCGGCTGCAACGCATACAAAACGCCTCCGCACGCCTGATCCTCGATGTACCACGCCACAGCCACATCACCCCCCACCTGAGGAACCTGCACTGGCTCCCCGTCGACAGGAGAATCTCCTTCAAACTCCTCATCCACGCACACAAGGCACTCCACAAGACTGGCCCAGCCTACCTCAACAGACGACTCCTCTTCTACGTCCCCAACCGCCAACTCCGCTCCGCCGACCTCTCCCTCGCCACCGTCCCTCGCATTCGAAGAACTACCACCGGCGGCAGATCCTTCTCCCACCTCGCCGCCAAGACCTGGAACACCCTTCCACTAAGCCTACGACAGACCCAAGACCTGTTGACCTTCAGGAGGCTACTCAAGACCTGGTTTTTCGACCAGTAGCAGCACCCCCCTTTTCTTTTTTCCCTAGCGCCTTGAGACCCTCACGGGTAAGTAGTGCGCTTTACAAATTCTGTAATTGATTGATTGATTGATATTTGTCTGATTCAATGGGTTGAAAAAGTATTAGAAGAAAGTGTGAGAGCCTTCTTATAAGAATCTAGAGTAGTCATTTCCCTAACACACACTCTGCCCTTTGCATACATATCTTTAAAAATATCTAAGTATTTGCCAAATGCATAACATAAACGGACATTGTTACATTTCATGTTGTATGATATCAGACCATTTATTTGACAAATGTTAATTTCCAGGATTATTGGCAGTAACATTCTCCTTCTCTCGCCACAAAAAGTAACACAGAATACAAATGAGGTGCACCAATGTCAGATCACAGTCAAAGCAAAAGCACCAAATGTTACCATTATCACCCACTTTTCCATTATCCTTACTATGCATTATCCATTTTGAAAGATCTGGTTCTTGACCAAGTCTCAGCTTCATCATCCATCTCCGTACGTGCCTTGCTTTTATATCTTTCAAATACATTTGTAAGAGCCCTCTATAATCAGTGAACATCAGATGAGCCAGCAGTACTCTCCCCTGGCAGTCATTTAAATCTGTTTCAAAAGATTTTTCTTTAAACAACTGTTTTAATGAATTTTTCCTGCACGCTACAGAACTATCCGCAATTGACAAGCTGTACCGTGTCAAAATCTTTATTTTTAGTAACCAGATAAGATAGTTTTAAGTAAATAGAATTTTTGAAAAGAGGATCCAAGCACAAATTCATCACAAAGCATCATAAATATTGTCATATTGTCGGTGTTGTTTAAACAATCTGGTTTAAAATTGAGTAATCAGAAACAAAACAGTAGATGATTTCTTTTTGCTGCAGGAGCCAACAAGTATTTCACCCCTTGGCAAAATATAACTGTGACCTTTTCAATGTTGACAAAATCAAATATATATGGGTATGCTTCAAAGGCATTGTGTGGTACAATAACCTTGCGAAGCACTACACACTAGGTCTATGTGAAAAAGGAAATTATATTTTAAGAATGGGTCTCGATATATATTGTTCTAGGATATATGTCATATTGTACATGTATATTATCAAAAAAAGGCATTTGAGTCCTGTAATGAAGAGAAAGTTACCTTAACAATTTTGTGAACCAAAAAGCCACTCGGGTACCAAATAGGCTTCTCAGCTCACTAACAGTCCCCATGGGCATGCAAGGTCCCTCCGGCAGCCAATAGACCACAGTGGTGTTGAGGAGCACACAATTACCATACGCACAATCCAAGAATACAGCTGAAACAAATAACATGTCTTTATTTGGCTAAATGGCTTCTGCACTTCCACCATATATCTGCCAGCAGGGTTCAATATGATTATTTCGGAAATATTGACTACTTCAGGATTAACTTTGGGAGGTTAATCTTGGAGTAAATAATATCAGTTTTCTAGTTATGTATTATATGTTGTAAGACATTGGTTTACTATTTGAGGGGGTGAAACCCTGCTTAACCAACAACCACAATCCTTGTCAGGGGGAAGTCACAAGCAAACCCCAAATTAACCTGGGCTTAACCATTAGGTAGCTTGGCACAAAAGCAATCAGGCTTAATTAAGAAGCCATGCTTAAAGTAGGTATGCAGCACTTCAAACAGTAATAAAATGAAACACAACACAAGAAAAATCCCATACAAATTTAGGAAAATAGAGTAAATTTTATTAAATAATTGAAGACCACAATGACAAAAATCAAATTATTGGAACTTGAAAATAAGCAATTTTAAAGATTTTAGTGAAAAAAGCATCAAAAAGCACAAAGCGTAAACTGTGGTTATCCGGTGACCCTACACTGGGACAAAGTCGCATGTTCAGGCCTACCACAAGTAAGCATGGGCTGGCTACAGGGACCCAGTTAGGCCTGCTGAAGAAAGTACCTTAAATCTAGGTTGCATAGTTTGCGAGATCCCGCGCCATGGATGCATCGCACAGTGGCGGTTAAGAGGCGCTACAATCCGAGGTCCTGCATCATTGTCGTGGATCTCGTCGACGAGCGACCTACATTGGGAAGTCCTATGTCAAAGATGTTTCATGCACCGACTGGTTCCAAAGAAGTTGCGGGGCTTTTGATATGGAGTCCTGGGCCGTCGTCAAGGAATCCATCAATGAGCGGCTTGCATTGCAAAGACCTGCATTGAGGATGCGTTACACAGCGGTGGTTTGAGGAGGCTACAGGCTGTGATGCGAAGTCCTCAATTGGGGATGTGTCACGCAGCAGTTCTAATTTGGAGTTTGCTTGTCGATGCTGCATTGGTTCTGCTGGGCTGACAGGACACCTTCAGGCCCACTTCCAATGGTTGAAGACTGAGTGGCACCACTTGGGAGGGCAGTACTCACAGTTGGCAGAGTCCTTGTGCTGGGTACGAGGTGGTTGGATTCTGTTCTGTCCCTGAGGCTCTGATCAGGAGGCCAGACCTTTGGGTCACTCTGGTGAGCCTGGGTTCAACATGCAGGTCCAGTCCTTCTCACTGAGGCAGGAGGGCAGCAACGCAGCACAGTAGGGCAGAAGAGTGGCAGTACTTCTTGCAGCAAAGCAGCACAGAAGTCCTTCTTCCGAATCTTCCACTGGTCCAGATGTGTACTAAAGAGATCAGCTTTAAATTGCAATTCTTCAGACACCAAACTCGGCATTCCTACCTGCTCCTAATAAAAAAGTATTTCTTATTAAATGCAATACATTAACCCAATGTTAGCCTATGGGCGAGGTAGGCCTTGTAGTATATAAAAACGAATTTCACAATTTTTCGCTAATGGGACATGTAAAACTTAAAAGTACATGTCCACCTTTTTAAATACACTGCACCCTGCCCTCTGGGCTATTTAGGACCTACCCTAGGGGTGGCTTATATGTATTAAAAAGGAAGGTTTTGGCCTGGCAAAAGGTTTATTTTACCAGATCAAAATGGCAGTTTAAAGCTGCACACACAGGCGGCAATGCCAAGCCTATGACATGTATTACAGGGCTACTTAAGTGGGTGGAAAATAATGCTGCAGGTCCACTAATAGCATTACATTTGCAATCCCTGGGTACATGGAGTAACAATTAACTAGCGACTTACAGGTAAAGTAAATGTGCCAATTGTATATAAGCAAGTTCTACCAGGTTTAAGAGAGAGAGTACAGGCACTTTAGCACTGATTATCAGTGACAAAGTGCATGCCCTAAGGCCAACAGAAACGAGATCAGCAAAAATAGGAGGGGTGAAGGCAAAAAGTATGGGTGAAGACCATCCTAAGTCTAACAGGTCTAACATTTGTTTTTTAACAAATTTGTTGATTTACTGAGTTCATGTAACTATTGTTTGTTTTTTCTCTTGTTTCATTTCATATTTAACACTGCATTCTAATGCATGTGCTACTTTGTCCTCTGCTATGTGCACAGTTAGAGTGCACTTGTGCTCTTTCCATAGCTTTCCAAACCTCCCCCATCCCATTTATCCACTCTTATCCACCCTCTGGCACGAAGGCTGATGCTTTCAAAATGTGCTGGCATTCTCAAAGTCAATAGCAGTGACTGGCCATCTTATAAGTTAATTTCTTACACTTTCAAGGTGGTTGGCACATTGCATGATGCAATTTGGTGTGACACAATTCAGCAGCTAGCTCAAAAGTACAAAAAATAACATTTCATCCTGTCAAAACAAGTACGATGTTGCTTCACATGCGGACATCATAAAATCAAGTCAATATTATTTTGTATGCTGTCAAGATGGCTGCCACGTCACAACATGTTGCGTGTTAAATGGCAGCCACCATGAAAGTATAAGAAATAATCTTTGTCAAAGACGAAGGATTATAAAGGCATCCGTTGGCAAAGCCATAAGTGGTGACAAAAAAGCATTCGTAAAGTTAGAACAATTCGTTTTACCAATGCTTGTTTATATTTTCCTAACCTCTTTTCTATCAACATATTATTTTCTTTTTAGGTACCCATACCCTTAACACTTTGGGACTGATTCACTAAGGGCCTCTGCACTCGTGGCGGAGGCCCCGCAGTCATGGAGGAGTCTCTACACTCAGGCAGGAATCTCTGCAATGAGATTTCTCATTGCTGAGATCATGCTCAATTGGGGCAGAGATTTCCCCATGACTGTGGGGCCTCAGCAACGAGGTTGGAGGCCCTTTGTGAATCAGGTGCTCTGTTTACCCAGTCCGTTCATGATGTTTTTCTGATATTTTTGGCTTGATTATTTTACATCCGATGATTATATTCCAAAAGAGTTCATTAATACTGCTCAATAGTATTCTGTATTGTTGCTCTAAGTCCAGTGGAGGTTTTCTTGTACATCCTGCATGATTTTCATACTGATGTGTGTATATATATTGTTGTTGTTACATAAACCATTTGCATTGCTGCACTCATAGAACGCATAGCTAATTTTGTGCTCATTTTAAGAATGTCTGATGTAAACTATACTAAAAAATGAGCCCATATCTGTTATGACTGGTCACTCACCTGTGCTCCAGATTGTTCTGCTTTGGCGACAATATGTCCCTAGTCCTCTGGGGCCAAACGGAAAGGCAATAAGCAGACACATGCACCACCAATCCGGAAGACCCCAGGGGGAAAAGGGGATTGGGACGAGAAAGAGAGAGGAGAAAAGATGACGATACCGGTAGGCCTCGCTGCACCGGATGGTCCTCTCTCTTGGATACCTGGAGATTCTTTGAATCTTGGGGAAGCAGGAAGGTCTGGACATATATTACTCTTGTGCAGAAACACTGTTCTTCCTATTGTTACTGAGCATAAACAAAAAAGGACATGCATAAAGAAGTGCTTAAAGTTTCTGAGTATGGTTCTCAAATTTCACTATATGCTTAAAGTATAATACCTGAAAAACTTTTCTGTTTTAATATTATTACAAGTTGTTAATTTTAACGGTAAAGGATTGTTCCAAATGAGAGAATATGCTTCCTAAAAAAGAAAATTACAGTCTTTAACTTCTGCATACATTCCTGCCTTCTATTGACTCTTTGCGTGTGGATACAGGCAATCCTGCTTACTATTTATAACTTGCTTGTCGACTTTCACTTGTATTCGCAAGAAACATATGCCATCAAATAAACATCAAATGAGAGCAATACACTGAGCATCAAATATATATATTGTCTTTGGAACGATTGTCTTTATACCAATGTCTCTTTTCAAATCACCTAGTTCAGTGTTATTGCGGTTAACCTCACCACAAAGCAATTCTTGTCTGAATTTTGCAAGGCGCGAAAATAAGTCTTAATTCTTTTTGAATCAAAATTGCTCAGTGCGTGAGCGATCCGAATTTCTCAGCTTTTATATACAAGAAGAACTTTAAAACTCACTGGAATGCGATGCGAGTGAATCTCCTGCTTTACCTTACTTGGGTGCACGATCGTTTCGTATCGTTTTGGTTCTTTTTGTGTTTCTTTACAGGGTCCGATGTTCCCAGCCGAGAAACAGGAAGAAGGAGGACACCGGAGAGAACACCAGCCGGAAGCGCAGCCAGTTGGAGAACGACGGAGCCAAGGAGAGGAATCCGGGAAGAGACACCGCCGAGGAGGGATCTGGAGCCTGGTAAGAGGAGCCGATCAACGAGGCTAAGCGAGTCTCAAAGAAGGGAGTTCCTTTCGTATTAGCATATTCGTGTATGCAACTTGTGTATGCAACTCGTGTTCCTAACTTTGGTAGCTTGTTCTTCATAATACACAGATTGTGCTCAGGGTTTTTAACCAGTTCAGAACTTCATGTGTATACATTATATTGTTCAGGGACAGTACTTGCATATAATAATGTTATTCAGGAACAATACTTGGCAAACAATAAACAACTTGAGTGTGATGTATATCCCATGTTATGGATCACTGCGAGGAGAGCTGGGCAGTGGCTAGACCTATGACAATATCATCTGCTGTGCTAAAGATCTTAGGAAACTGTATGTAGCAAAATCATAACTGATGATTCAGGCTGCCTTAAGCTAGAGGTTAAGGATTTGCTCACCCATCCATTTCCTTTGTGTTTTCTAACTCCTCCAACAAAAGCCTTGTATGTGTTCCCATTCATTCTAATCTATCTTAAATGTACGTTTCTGATCATTTCTTAAACTCTTGTACAACACTGCATTCCAATTCCAATTTCTTTGAATACACATGTATACATCCTAAGAAAACGTTTTCATTGAAAAATTGTACAAAATATTTGTGACTGCTACTAGTTACCTCAACATATTTTGAAAAATATGTGACTTAATACTATGAAGATATTTCCAGTAGGGTGTTGGCTAGATCCAAAATTAAATTTGGCACTAATCAATAGCGTCCATAGTAGAATTCATTTGATAGTAGGCATTGCCACAATTGCTGAGATAGACCCAGGAGCTCATTGGTGAGGCAGTAGAGCGGATGAGTGAACCCTTCAAAATCTGGCCTATGATCTGTGCTTCTGATTATTGTTCAGATTCAAAGGAGATGAGTTGCTCTCTTCTCATGCACTGTAGCTCTTTTCCAAATGATAGATCCATGATGGCCACATGAGTTGCCATTATAAACCCTTCAGAAAGACCAAGATGGATTTCATGATGTGCTACTAGGGTATTAAAGAAGCCAGTTGGCTTTTCATTTCGGCATTAAAGAATCAATACATTTTTAATATATTTGTTCCACATGTTGAAATCTTTTTTTCAAACAATATATTTGGAAAACAGTGAAATTTGAATATTAAGTTTTAAAATAATGAACACCTGTAGTTATCACTGCTTGATCACGTCAGTATGATATTCACTACTAATGCGGGGCTGTGTCCTTGCAAAGAGATTTTATGGAAAGTTATTCCAAATGTATCAGCTCTGATGGTGTAATAGACTCATGTCATACTTACTCCTACAATTGACCATGGGTACTGCAGCAATATGAGTACTGCTGATGACATCCTTGAAAGTGGAATGTTCAGCTACCTCAAGGGAGTGGTAGATGTTCTTCTACATTAGCAAAGGCTTGTTGCTTTTCAAGATATCTTTGCTGATGAGAATACGAGTGATGTGAAGGACAGCAGGAACAACTTACTTAATTGGTCATGTTAAAACACACTCATTTAAGGGGCTTATTTACAAGCCCCTTGCGCCACCCGTACGTCACTTTTCCCATGTTAAAAATGACGCAAAATTGGCTCATGGGGCTTGTAAATAAGCCCCCAAGTGTTTAAATGTGTAGTCCAGATAGTGGCAAAGCATTAAGAGTGTATGCCACACTGCTATATTTAACCTAACGAATTTTGTGACCTGAGAGCATGCACATTTTTTAGGTGCTACTTATTAGTTGAACAGGAAGTGCACATAAATGGGTCCCCTCTCACTAGTTGCAGTATGTAAGGAGATGAATTGCAATGTGTGAAACCCTCAACTTCATTAAGAGGGGTACATTCTGATGCACAAGAGTAGTGAGTGTTTCAGCCATATTTGTTGTCTCCTTTGGGAGACACTTGCATTAAACAATGATTTATAAGTGGTCTTAGCCCTTTGGGTGAAGTATACATAACTTGTTAATCCATATTCGCCATCTCTGTCTTAATTAGGGTCTGAATCTGTCACGGGGATCCCTTGCTTTGCTGTTTGCTAAACATGCAGCAGTTTTCTATTCCTTTGCTAATGCCCTGTTTTTGTTTCCTGGTGACTACATGCCTCAACTGCAGGGAGGATGATTCTCTATACCTTTGATATAGGTGTTCTGACTTTGGAATCGTGAACCTTTTTCCTTGGACCTTCATGGGTATCAGGCAGCTATCATCACATGTTTAGTTATTTAAGGGTTTCAGGTGTTTTGCAAGGTCATTTCTCTGTCTGTGATGTCTTTTCAGATGTTTATGCCAATCCCGCATCTTTTCAGATCAGTTTGCTTATTACTATCATCGTTGTTGGTTTCATAGAACACCTTTTCCCTAACTGTTTTTTAGTGGTGCCCTGTGCTCTGCATTTGGGCTGCTACTATATTCCTATATTTAGATATACACAGAATTCCTCTTGTTTTTCCAGTCTGCTGGGGTCCATGGGGTAAATCATGGGTGCTAATTCTATCACATCCTAATTCTTGTAGGGGCCTCGGTTCCCCTTGGAGAGCAATCCCTTTGTTTGCTCTCCATTCTTTATTGATTTTTAGGCAATGTCTGAGCATTCTTTGCAACAGTCACTAAACTGGTCTTGCACTTAGGTTACTCTTCTTCGATCAACACAGAGCGTTTGTTTGATTTTGTTGCTTCCTTTGCTGTTGACCCGTAGTCTAGTTTAATCTCTGCTTGGGTACATCCTCACTTCATTAGGACTCGGGCGAAGAAGAAGGACAAGGAGGTATTGCTTTCTGATAATCTTAGGTACTCCTGACCCAAGTCTTCTTTGTCAGCCATGATTTCCCTCCTCTCTAATCCTACAGTGGTTCCAGTCACAGCCGGGCTTTGTTATGTATCATCAGGACAAGAACATGAGGGACCACAGACAATTGTGGGTTTAAGTTTTCAGTGTTATTATAGGCTAGGATAGACAGTACTGTCTCATGTTTGAGGCAAACCAGGCTTTATTAGGGCTGTGACAAGGAAGGCCACGACTCTCAAGAATGAAGATTACTGGTAAAAACATATGCTTCTCTTTAAAGTAAAGAGTTACTGCAATTCCTCCAACACACAAAACATGAATTGCACCTCCTTAAGGAACTATGGTTGTTTCATTCTTCTTCACCATCCCAAGAATAAATGAAGACCAGTGAGCTAGCAAGGATTTCTAAATGTAAGGGCTAACGTGTTCTTGGTTTGTACCCATGCATCAATCCCCAGCTGCTTTAAATATGGCCCACACCTACTTTCTAAGTTTTGAGATGTCATACATTTTGATTGATTTAACCTATAGTTGTAGAAAACCACCTAGAATTTCTTGCAAATTCCAACATGGTGAAAATCCTTCTTGGAGGGAGGTATCTCTGTAGGATTTGTATGTCCTCCTCCTGATATACAATGCAGGTCTATTTATTAAGAAAGAATTGGTAAATCCTACAGGTCTTGTGTATGAAATCAGAGCACAAACCTATTGACTTTGCCAGTGCTTGTTTTCTTTTTACTATCATTTATGGCAACGATTCTAAGATGGCCAGTCATGTATGTAGACTAAAATCTTAGAATGTTTTTTCATAAAACGTAACAAAAACCATTCCAAGATTTATGTTGTGCATTTGGATGCATGTCTGTGTATCATGGTGGCAATCTTGGAATGCTTTTTAATTTGGTTTATGAAAAAAAACAAAGAAGCTGCCAGCCTCTGTATTCGAGGTGGGCAGAAGATGGAGCACTGAGGACCAAGCTTGTGCTGGGGTAGAACAGGAGTAAAATAAACAAAGTTGTGGAAAGGGACAGAAATGGGAAGGTCAGAAGAGAAGTAAGGGAATGAAGAGCGAGAGAGAAGGAGAGAAATTCAACTCTCAAGCACTGCAATGCAAGGTCCTGACGTCAGTCCCGGAAGGATTCAAATCATCCAATAAAATCATGATGAGATTCCCTCTGGTAGGGAAAAACAAAAAAAAATAGAGAGGAAAGCCATCAAATCAGAAGCAGGGAAGTAAGATAGACAACAAAGATTCTGAATCATGAAGAAGGGGAGGACTCAAAGCACATTCTAGGTATATTGAATACAGGAGGTGTGTTGTCAATTGTCAGCAAAAGCTCTCTGTGTGACCTAAATACATATTGTTCACCTTTTTGTGTTATAACTACTGGGAATAGCTAACGTGGTGCATGCCACTTGTAGGTGGCCTATTGTGGAGGTGATGGGCTGGGTGTTCAGGTGGTCTGCATTTCTCAGCAATCGGAAAAGATGCACGATAGCCTCTCTTTGGCTCTACTGGGTAGTTTGATCCTGTGATATTCTCTCACTTGTAACAGAGTTTTCTCATCGGGTTTCCGGATCATACTGTCTGAAACTATTTGGCTGCAGCTGGATACTACCAAAGGTCAAGATGAAATTGGGTGTGCTTCTCATGACTGTTGACTATTGGAATTATGCCTATCGACATATAATTCAGTTTATTTAATTATCTCAAATCCATGCATGTAATCTTTTGGGATACGAACCTTTAGGCTGCCTTAAAAGTTAACCATGTCCAAATCAAAATGAAAGTGTTTCACAATGCCTCTCGAAGTGTTTCAGTGACTCTCTGTTACTTTTCTAGTATTAAATTAATTTTCAAACCATTTAATAAAAGGAGACTGATTTCATTGTTCAGTGCGTACCAGCATTACTAGTCCGGCCTGTTGCTTGTGTTGGCAGTTCTCCTTGGTTTCAGATTTCATCAGAAATCGATCTCCTGGATCATGCTGCTTCGTTGTCTTCATTGGAACAGTGGTGTAACAAAGGCCCCCCGCAGCCCCCGCGGTGTGGGGGGCCCGAGCTCTGGGGTCACCTCCAGCATTGGTAGGCCCTTGGCCTGAGAGCTTCGGACTGAATCCGGAGTGTGGGATGCCCCCTGTATGTACTTTGCAAGTAAGGCCCCTTCAAGTTTCGTTACCCCACTGCATTGGAAGACTACTTTAGAGGTTTTTTTTTTTTACTGAATTCCACTTTCCTTTAACCGCTTAACCGCAACGGCAATTCCGCCGCGGTGCGGCGGTTTAGCGGAGTGGGCGGGGCCGCGTCGGCCAACGGACGTTTGCAGCACTACAGAGGTAGTGCTCGCGACGGCCGTTGGCCGACAGACGCACGCAACGGGTTAAGAGTGCCTCAAGCTTTCTTAAGCTTTTTTTCTGAATTTTTCAAAGTTTTAATCTGACATACCGGGAGGTCAAAGGAAGAGCCAGGGCCTTTCTGCTTACAAATAAGAGACTGAAGGGTGGCCATGGAGACCTGCCCTTTATAATTTGTGATGCCAGCATTCCATGCTTGACCAAAGAAATATGGAACAAATTCAAGAGCTCCTTACTGCTATGAATCATCTATTCATTGAAATGCAATCTTTGATTACAGAGAATATGGCCTTGCAGCAATCATTATCAGTCTTGAAAAAGGGATCTTTAGACCTTCCTTTGGCAGGTTAACCAGAGCAGATCTTTGTCTGTAATCAACGAAAATGTAATACATTTATAAACACTTATTTGATACACTTTACCTTCAAACCACACATTTATGCCTTTGACCGCACTAAGATGTTATTCGTCATTAGAAACACTAAAGGAAGTACTCTTGTAAGGGCTACCCCATTAGTACCCAAGCCAAGCCTCTTCTAAATAACTATACTTCTTTGCTAGAAGCTTTCAAAGGAATTAAAGATCACAGCTATGTAGCCCAAACAGCACTAATAGAGTTCAATCAGAGATCCATGGATCTCCAGTTATACATTACAAAGTTTAAGGTCCTTACAATAGAGACTGGCTGTAAAAAATCTGTGTTTGTGTTTTTGCAAGGATCTGAAGGATTAATTAAAGGATGTCATGTTATGTTAAAATATTTGTAAAGCGCATGGCTGCCCCAGCAACGGGGCGTTCCAGCGCTAGTCTCAGAAAGGACGGCATAAGAAAATAGGCAGAGGATTAAGCAGAGTCCTTCTGTAGGCCCTGTGATTCTGATTGCTCCTGATGGACAGAGGTAGTCCGTTCTGGAGGGCAGGAGCTTTGGCACGAAAAGAACACCCTCCTGCTCTCGCTCTTCTAACATGAGGGATACAAGCCAGATAAAGATTAGCTGAGTGCAGGGCCCTCAAGGGGACATATGGGTGAAGCAGACTGGATAGAATGGAAGGCCCTCGCATTGGCTATTGGAAGTGATAATGGGCTTTGCTGCCAATGTGGGTTTAATAAGACCATTCAAGAGAGAGAGAGAAAATAATTTTAGTAGGATTGCTACTGTTTTTTCTTTTGTTAGCGAAATGCTCTACCCTAGACTTCTGAAACAGTTTATGATATGCCTTAATGGCAGCTCTATATCGCGTTTTGGCAGAGGGCTCATCTGAGCGTCTCCAACCGTGTTCTAGGACTTTGCAGTTTTTTTTAGCTAATGTCAAAGTCTCAAGGACTGGCCTGTGTTCTTTTTGCTATGGATCGGTTTAGCAGGGATACACATGTCAAGGGCATGCGTGAGCCAGTCGTGGAAGAGACAATTAGCTACCTCCGCATTGGAGGATAATTGGGGACTCTGTGTTAGAAGGAGGTTACAAAAATATTTGGGATCGAGCTTATGCCATGGGCGTTTAGAGAGAGAGTTTCGGTGGATAGGCAGTTTAGTGCCTTCAGAGCTTATCGACATAGAGAGAAGAAATGATCAGACCAGGTCATGGAAGAGGGTTATGGACCTTTAGCAAAAAGATGTTGGAAAAGACAAGATCAAGAAGGTGCCCAGCTAGATGTGTGGCACTTGGGACACGTTGCGACTTCTGGCACGCTGCAGGATCATCTAAAAAATGTGTGATATCAACGTCTTAGCAAGCATCCAGGTGAAGGTTGAGATCACCCACAATGTTAAAATTAGCTGTCTTAATTGCCAGTGTAGCAACTGAATTAATCAGTGATTCCCTAAATGCTTTAAATGGTTCAGGAGGACGGTAAATTAACAGCCCTGAGAAGGTGAAATTGCTATTAAGTGCAATTTTGAAAAGAGCATTTTCGCAATCGGGAATAGTCCAGAGTGTAAGACTATATGTGTAAGACTCTTTAAAGATAGCTGCAAATTTCCCTGCCTGTACCGCCCACTCTGTTAAGGTTCTTCGTAGCGTAGCCTGGGGAAAGAGCCAAAACAGGTTCAGCTGGAGTATCCTTGGTGAGCCAGGTCTCTGTTAAAAACAAAATGTCTGGGGCCTCATTTTATATCAGGTCAACACCTCAGCATGGTGTTTTATCATAGAGCAGCAGTTGAGACTAAGGAATGTGTACTCTGTAGTATGGGGGAGATGCTCAGCAGTAGAGCCAGCTTCACTTGTCTTGAAATCACAACATTTTCAGTGGGGGGGTCACCCAGCTGGAACCCAGCCATGCTCATTACAGGGCGTAATGCAGAAACTGAAATAAAGGAGCTCCACCTGGGAGTAGACCAACCTGTGGGTATTCAAAGAGGCAGAGTGCCTGGCTCCTGGCAACGTCCATTAACGGACGGGCGCAGACAGGCTTGCATTTGGCGTTTCAGCAGCGTGTCTGTGCTGCAGCTTGCATGAAGTACCCTTGAATTGATTTAGCTAGCGTTGCACAACCAACATACAGGCATGAACTCATTTCCTTAGTCCTCTGAGATTGTCAGTCATATACATGAAATAAGACAAGAGAAGTAAAAGTATCAAAAACTGCCTAAGTCTATACCACATGTAGTATACAAAGTTCCTTCTTTCAAAGCTGATGAAACAAAGAGTCAGTGCAGCTGGGAATGCCAAAGGGTCAATCAACTCAGGAAGAAAAGGAGAGATAATGAAAGATGGGTCTTTGTCTATATTATGGCATTAAAACATATCTTATTGATACCTCTCAAACCCAGTCAAAATAGAACTAGGGTTCCAAGCATCTACATAGATATTAATTGAGCACAAGACCATCACATGCCCTAAAAAAGAAATATTAGTTGTAGTGGTAGCTCATACTTCTGTTTCCTCTGGCCCAGTAATTATACTCTTATACGCCATACATCGAGCATCAATAGTATTCAATTTGGTTGCAGATCCTCAGTATCCGATTATTTTGGGATTGACATGATTGCCTTTACACAACCCATAAATAAAGTGGTTGACAAAGCGCAAGATCCTTAGAGCTGACTATTGTGTGCAACAATGTACTATAGAAGAGACTGTTCAAAATTCTAGCTCTTGTTCAGAACTTGACTGTGGAGGAACTAGCGGCCCACATATCTTCTGTTCCTATCAAATACTATTGATATTTTTGCTGAACCTTAAGGTGTATCTAGATTCAAACTGATGCAATCCTTCCATTTTGCCCAATTTACTCTATAATATGACTAGCAAGAGAAATACTCCAAGAGTACCTGAACAATAATCTAAAAATGAGATAAGGTAGCACATTATATGTCTCCTGTAGGGACTTTTCTCTTTTTTATGCCTACAAAGGATACTTCAGTCATGCATTAATTTTTGAAGCATGAACATCATAATGGTTAAGAACTGTTATTCATTTCCCTTTTCAGCAGATGTATTAGAGGCAATACAGGACACTTTAATTTTTTTAATGTTTGTCCTAAGAGGAGTCATTTATCTCCTACATCAAAAAGTGGAAGATGGATAAAACAGCTCCTTCAGAACACATTTTAGTTACTTTGAGTACAAAGTCAAGCAATTCAGGCTCTGTAATGTCCTTTCAGTATTTCAGTGTTTAATAGATTCTGCATTTTCTAACACAGTCTTACAGAATATTATTAAGTATTTGGATGACATTTTAGCATGTTCAAAGGTTCCTTCAAAACATAATGAATATTTAAGGAAATTACTTTTTTATTTAAGATCAGCTACAGGTCAAACATGAAAAGAGTTACTTTGACAATATATCTATTGAATGTGGGTTAGGTTCTGTCAGCTCATGGTCTTGTTATGGGCCATCAGCAGAGCAGGTCAAATTAATCTTGCATTAAGAAGTACCTGCCACAGTAAAAGTAACACAATGCTTTCTGAGGTGAACAACCTAGTACAGAAAATTCATCAGGAATTATTCTAATCTAGTAACACCAATAAAGAATTCACTGAAGAATGAAAGGTTATATCAACTGTCTTAGAAGCATCACAAGCCTTTATAACTTTGAAAAAGTGGTTTACATAAGATTTCATTCTACTTCAGTCAGGCACTTCTAAACCATATATTGTCAAAACAGATACATCAGACCAGTTGTTGGGAAGAGTTTGATCCAGAAGAATGCTCTTCATGAAGACCATTCAATAGGATACTCCTCATGCAAGTAAACCAAGTAGGAATTAAACAAATTAGCTTTAGAAAAAGAGCTTCTTCCCATAAAAGAGTCCTTTAGAGTCCATGAGGCTTTTCATGTTTAGAGCTACCATAGATCAAAATCAAAACAAGTGAAATACCGAAAAAGCTGTCAAGCATGATGAGCCTTCTTGTCAAGATCACCTATATTTTAGTCACTCAAAACATTGAGGTTTACTGTTTATTTTGTCACTATCCTGAACATGAACATCCTCTTCCAAGGGAAAAAATAACTCCTATTAAACTTTTCTTGTTAACAGAGTAAAATCTTTCCTTGACCAACATACAAAAGAAACTCGAGGTTCCATGTCTAGGTAATGGTTCACAAAAGATAAAGGCACAATCAAAAATATTAAAAATAAGTACATTTTGAGGTCATTAATTGTTCATTACTGCTAAACATGTAAGTCCTACTTTTTATGATTCCTTAATTACTGTATACTGATGACAGAAATTAATAGAAGATTTCATTTCCATGGAAATCTGATTGCCATTTCTTCAGCAAGATATTTAACCATTTATTGCCTTTTGTCAAATATGTGCACAAGCCAAAAGTAGCCCACTGTCTCAATCTAGTATGTTACATCTTTTTGCAGTGACAAGCTAAACACAGTTCATCACCACTGACTTAATAGAAGATTTGCTTGGGCCTAATGGTTGTTCTGCTGTTCTGGTCATTATTGGATATTTTACTTAAATTACACATTTCACATTGTTTCCGAACATTTCTACAGCATCTCAAATGTTCATTGTCTTCTTTTTGGACATATTTATATTAATTTGATTTCCAGTAAAGGTTGGCTCTGATAAATGTACCCAACACATCTCAAAGTTTTGGTCTCAGCTCTATAAAAATAAATCTGAGTAAACATAGAGTCCTTTACTCAGAGTACCCAAACAACTGCACAAACCTAAAGGGTAAACAATAATCTTGAAGAGCACCCACAAATAACTTCTATCTAATTTGCACTTGGACACAAAAGTGACAAATCAGGAAGGCCAACAGACACAGGAGATAAACACCTAAATATCAGACAGTAGACAAGGTTAGGGTCTCCTCTGCCACCCTTCGATCTTTAGTCCATTGATGCAAACTAATGGCTGCATTTAGAGATTGCAGTAGTGGTATGTTGGAAATGGCCCTTTTTCAAGGGTTATCCTCAAACCTTTTGCTTCTTCCTCCTATTTTTTCCAGACCTGTGTTTGTTGGCTATAGGACTCTGGGCACTTCACCACTGGTGATCAGTGCTAAAGTGCATATGCTCTCTGTGTAAATTGTTATTGTGATTGGTTATCCATGATTGGCATATCTGATTTACCTGTAGGTCCCTAGTAAAGTGCACTGAGTGTGCCAGGGCTGGTAAATCCAATGCTATCAGTGGGCTTGCAGCACTGATTGTGCCACCCACATGAGTAGCCCTGAAAAGATGTCTCAGGCCTGCCACCGCGGTGCCTGCGCGCAGTTTGTTAACTGCCATGTCGACTTGGCAAGTGCACCCACTTGCCAGGCCATAACCTTCCCTTTTTTTCTCACATATAGGGCACCCCTATGGTAGGCCCAAGATACCCCCCTGGGCAGGGTGCAGTGTGTGTGAAAGGTAGGACATATACTGGTGTGTGTAACATGTCCTGATAGTGAAATACTGCCAATTTCGTTTTTCACTGATGAAAGGCTATCTTGCCCTTTGGACAGAATGGGGAATACTTTGTGACATTTCACAAGCATATCTTCCCATAGGGATAAGATAGAAAAATTGAGTTTGGTATCCCTGAACTCAGAATTTGATAACACATATTTTAGTAAAGATGGTTTTTAAATTGTGTGTTTGAAAATACCACTTTTAGAAAACGGCTATTTTCTTGTTCAACCATCCTGTGTGTCTCTGCCTGTTTGTGGATTGACTGTCTGGCTTTGGAGTGACAGGGGCTGGGGAGGTGCAGTGGCTCCAGGAATCTGGATGAGTCAGCACTAGGTTGAATAGGCCTGATCTGCATTTGGAGTGGTGGGAGGAGTAGAACCTGTACCTGAATAGGGCTGTGCCTGCCTTCCACAATGCTGGCTCCGCCCCCCCTGTGGTGTGTTTGGAGCCAAGGCTCACACTGACAATGGATGTTGTTGTGTACTTGCAGAGTGCCCCCCAGAACTGATTTGAACTAGGCTAAGAGCCCCTTGCACAAAGAGAACAAAAACATTTTGGGGTATAAGTATCAGACCCAAAACCCCAGACTTTTAGATCATTCCTGGAATTCAAGAGGAACCTTTGCCAAGGAGAAGAGCTGGAGAGACTGAGGAGAAGTACTGCCCTTGCTGTGTGCCTGGGGTTGGCCTGCAGTTGCTGTTTCTGCCAAATAAAGGAGAAGGACTTTGCTGTGTGCTGTGTCCCCTGCTTGAAGGAGATCTCCAAGGGCCTGAAGTGTGCTGGCCTCCTGTTCCGAAGTCTCAGGGACACAAAGACTTCATCCCCAGCTCCCCTGAACTCTGCTGCTGTGAGTTCTAGCCTGTCAAGAGGTGCCTGTGCCAGTTTTGGGACTCTGGAAGTTGTTGCTGCTGTTTGGGAGCTGGAAGAAAGAGGAAACGTGAAGAACTGCTAAAATCGACGCATCGAGGGATTGCAGCTGAAGAGGACAGACGCAGCACCACTCGACGCCGCCGCATCAATCGCCGCCGCATCCCGGATTTCCACGCATCGTACCTGTGCGGCACGCTCTCCTGACGCATCACCTGCGGACCGGAACCGTCACAAAGAATTGACGCATCACTCCCCATACAGACCGTATTCAATGCAACTCGTCCACTGAGTGTCGCAGAATTGTCACATCACCTCCCCAAGGTCTCAGGAGTGTCACATCTCCTTTTTTTCCGACTCTGCGGCTGTTTGGCTTTTGGAACTTTGACACATCTAAAGGTACTTTGGTAAAAAGTCACGCATCCATAGTTTTCTATGGTACAAGTTCTTGAAACATTTTGAAAGTCATATTTTTAACTGTGTATGTTGGATTTTTGTCGTTTTGGTCTTGTTTAGTTTAGTTTAGATAAAGGTATTTTATTTTTCTAAACTGGTGTGGTGTCCATTTGTGGTATTTTCACTGTGTTACTGTGAGTGTTAGTACAAATGCTTTACACATTGCCTTTGGGATAAGCCTGTCTGCTCGTGCCAAGCTACCAAGGGGATTATCAGGGGTTATCTAAAGTGTGTATCCCCCTTACCCTGACTAGAAGCAAGGGTCCTGTTGTGTAGTTCCTATATATAACCTATACAGAATATGCGCGTTCGGATAACATGAACTGTGGGCTTGGTGGCAGACTGACTCTGAACACCCCCACCGAAAATGTTAGCCTGTTTGCATTAGCTAGCTCACAGTGCCACTAGTGTCTCCTCTTATCGGGGAGAGAATAGTTTCTGGCAACCTTAGAACATGACAACCCTGATCCCTCAGGATCGTGGAAACAATGTACTACTTTTCGCTCAATCACTCGTGCTCACTTGTTCGGTCTCAGAGAGTTACACAGAAGAAACAGTCGGGCGTGTTACAATAAGAATTTATTGCACAGTTATTCTTCTAGTTTAAAATAGATGTGCTGCAATAATTGTTAGACAGTAGCAGATATATATAATCAGCAGTATAGTGAATATAAATGGATAGTACAGTTCTACCATTTTGCAATAATCATAAATGCATACATGGAGATAAAATGCATGATAAAAAAGAGCACGTACTCCTACGATGCCTATCTAGATGTACCTAAGTGTACCTAGCATGTGAGTAGGTGTGAAGCCAAGAATCCCTCTAGGATTTAGTCTAACCCCATTACCTGAAGAGAGAGTGTGTGGGACCCCGTCCTGGTCTCGAGTTGGACACCCCGCAAGGGATGTGTTAGACCACTGTCAACTGGAGCGTCTGCATGCAGGAGCCTCAGCGTCTCTGGTCAGTGTGTCGGCCTGGAAGTTCTCGGTCCCCTCTAACTAACACTAGCAAGATGTGCTGTATTTATACAGAAAGTATCTAGGATTCCTTTGTCCCTTGTTTCTTGTGTTAGCTATTGTTGGATTTGAGGATGACGTATGGGATGAACCTTGTACGTAGATATTATGCAGGTGGTGTAGCCCCAGCCTGGTTTCCAAGAACCCTTATGAATATTCATTCATACTGTGTGAGTCTATTGAAGTTATAGGACACTATTGTTCAGGGAGAAACCCTCCTTCTTCGCCCAGGACTAGAACTAGGTTAAGGTTCAATCCTAAAAGGTCTGTTACTGTGTAGTGTAGGGGAGGTAATGTAGGTGAAGGTGCATGATATTACCCGGGCCTATATTAGGGTACCTATATGAAGCATAACACCCACTCCTCTTCCGAATAGTCAACAATGATAAAATGCCATCAAACTATTCTCTTTACAAGGTAAAAGCGCATAAAAACATTGTCGTAAAATTATTTAAAAAACAGTCTTAAGAGGGGGGAAAAAGAAAACTCTTTCACTTAGAAAATCAGTTTTTCGGGATTGATACTTAAGCCGAAGTTCTAATTGAGTTCGTTTATATAAGTCAAACCACTACAAGCGTCAGAAGGCCATGCTTTTCCAGCGAAAGTGTCAGTTTAAAGGAAATGTTCCAAATTTAGTCGAGTTTTGGAGAAAAAGAAAAACTGAATTCATTCCCAGCACACGATGAGCCAATTATAGATTAAGTGTCCTGGCTGGGAGACACAACATCGTTGTTGCTTGCCGCTGCAGGGGACGGTCCTTGAAACACCTCGCAGAGTACGTTAATGGAGCACAAATGATATTCAGAGCTGCCAATAGCTGGTGTAGAGGCAGCCGGTGCTGTAGTCGAAACCTCAGTGCTAGTGGAAGAGCTGATGCTCAACCCAGTTGTAAAAGGCACTTGCGGATTCTCGAGGAATACAGCCATCAATATGGGAATACTCTGGGGACATTGCAGAGCATGGGCCCTCAGGGGTTCCAGCCTGGTATTCAAGTCTGCAGGTGTTTCCGATGCAAGTGTCAGACAGAGATCCAACATGCATTCTTCACCGCAAAACAGGCATCGAAGAACAGGTAAGATGCAGTCCATCCAGACTGGTCTAAATGATAGGAACCAAGAGGCACTCAGTTCCCGCAGGCGAGGTGTGCCCAGATGCTGTACCATGCGCTCACGGTATTTGCGCTCCAGGAGCACTTTTGCCATCTCGTTGGTAATTGGGCCGTCCATTGCGGAGCAGAAAAATGACAATCACGGTTTCCTGCGATAGAAAGCAGGATCAGCGGAAGACCTCCAAAAACGCTTCCCAATATGGAGTGTATAAAATTTGGAATAACTCCGAGGATTGTCTGAAAGGTGCTTAGAAATCCTGACCCTATGGTCTCAAATAGGTGTACAATACCACTCGTATCAGACATGTTAAATATACGACCCACCATTTCTGCAAAATGAAAGGGGCAGTTTGTACGTATAAGTGCCTGTATCTCAGTCGAGGTCCTTGAGATTTGAATATCAAAGGTCTCTCGAGCGGAGGTTAAGGGTACGGTTTGCTGTAAAAGCATGGCTTTCAGTCTGCTTAAAGTATCAAACTGTATAAAGGAAACGATCAACGAAGGCCATAACGGCGCCTCCCTGACTGTATTCATTGGGGGAAACAATACTTGCATACAGCAAGTAACCCTGGAGTTCACAGTGACCAGATAGGCAATGCCCGGAAGCATCCCACAGCAACCTTGATCGTTCAGCATCAAGTAACTCCCTTTTGAGAGCAGCTCGAATACCGGTGTAATCACGGCAGCTGGAGTCCCTTTGATGTGGCAGGACAAGTTCGCCACTGAGCCATTACAAGCTCCGTGCAGGGAAATATCCTGGCACATGAGAGAACCGCTTAAAGCGTTCTTGCAATTTGTACTGCTTAGAAACACTTCTCGATCCCCACTCCGGCATCGAAATCTGTATGGTAACTCCCAAGATTCCTTAATGTGTTCCTTACCCATTTTCTTATGTTTGCCTGCCTGCCTTTGCTCAAGGGAATATTGAAACTGAAAAGTAGTGACCGGTAGAGTTATGTGGCCATGGATTAGCCATTCCGTTGATGGTGATTCTGCTACCCTAAATGGTAATCTATCCAGCTTTTTAGTGCGCAATATTGTATATTTTTAACCCTGAGCGGAGTTCGCAGAGTTGCACTACGCAAAGCTACACGAAGTGCAAAAAAAACCTCTGTCGCACTACGCGGAGTTCGGTACAAAAATGACGTTCGCGGTGATTGCACAGTGCCGGATGCTTGTCCGCACTGTGCAATCACTGCGAACAGCACCATGCACAGCGCAAGCTTACCTTTTCTGCCGCTCGAGTAGATTTTTACTTGAGCGGCAGATTTCTCTTCGCGAACGGGCAGTTTCTCAACGCGAGCAGTCGCGAGCATACGTGCCTACTCGCAATGAGAAACCTGACCCCCCGCGTTGAGAAATCTTGCCGGGAGGTTTATTTTACACGCTCGCGCTCGCCAACTTGATGTTGGCGATCGCGAACAAGGAAAAATCTCGCCGGGAGGTGGATTTTCCTCGCTTGCGCTCGCCAACTTGACGTTGGTGAACGTGAGCGAGGAAAAAACTCCGCTCCGTGAAGCGGAGTTTTTTGGAACTCCGCGTAACGCGGAGTGC
The DNA here is from genome assembly GCA_963921515.1 of Calotriton arnoldi. Taxonomy (NCBI): domain Eukaryota; kingdom Metazoa; phylum Chordata; class Amphibia; order Caudata; family Salamandridae; genus Calotriton; species Calotriton arnoldi. The sequence goes on from CAWUFW010005013.1 coordinate 853,819, forward strand.
GGTAAACTCCACGAGCAGATCGGAGTTCACCGCCCAGGCTTATATATTTTGCTCCCGTTTGTGCCATTTCTACCTGTTTATCTGTTAGATTGTATTCAGAAAACAGAGACGTACTGTTGATAAAACGCCAAGGCACATAGCCTTCATGCAAAGATTGCAGTGTCCAGCTTAACAACATAATAGAACGTAACTGAGATTGCCCGTGTTGTAATATGGCTAAATCCTGTTCCAGTATGTCTATCGCAGAAGATACAATGTTGCCCAGGGAATATATCCTGGAGGTTAAAGTTGTTAACCCATTATCCACTACTGCTAATGCCTTTTCTAAGTTAATACGGTCTATTTCCCGTATTCTCTCTGCAGCCTCTTGTTGGGATATTTTTCAGTTTTTATTGTAGGCAGCATAAATGCCAGCATATATGAAACGTTTCTGACGGGGTTTCCTGGGACCTAATAAAAAATCCCTAAGATCCATGTCTTGTGTGAGTAAGGATAAGTGTTGTATCACTTCTGTGAGTGTTGAGGTCTCCAGCCAATCAAGGCACAACTTCCCAACACTGTAGGATGTCACTACCCTTGGATGTTCTCTTTGTACATAGCGTGGGTCTGGCCTGTGGATATTGAACCCTTCGGTTATACCCCAGAACCTTTTCTGACATGTGTTCGTGTCTAAGGGCCAAACCACCCTTTTCTTCCAATTAGGGTCTGATCTATTGTACTGTAAAATGTCATCTAGTGTTGCCCCTTCTTGTGAAGTAAATTTTGCCACCCCTCCATCTGTGATGGTGTTGGAAACCGAGTTGTGTTCAGGTCCTTGTTTTTGGCTAGTCCAAGACAGGACGTCTGTTGCACAGTGTCATTTAGAAATATCATCTGCTGTGGAATGAAGCACACTCTAAATAGCGCTTCTGTTCCCTGGACTTGCCAGTCTCTAGAACCCCAGACTGATTTTAAGTCTATTGTGTCCTTCCATAGGTCGAAACCCTGTTCAGACAATTGGGCAATAAAGGAAGCAGATTAAATCTGTTTGGTGTTAGTTAACATAATTTTCAGTGCCGATGTCGGTGTAACCTTATAATAATATGAGGTCGGGTCAGTCGTGTTAAACCCTGAAAAATATGAAACTTTCTGTGCAAATGTTTGCAAACTACTTTTGGGTGGTGTAGGGCAATGTTCCCACTGGTGGTACTCAAAAACATTTCTAGGTGATATAGATTTGTGCAGAAAATGATGACTATAATTTTGATAACAGTACAAAGTGTCATAATCTGAAGTACCTTCTAACACTTCAGTGTTTGGAAATGCAGCAGTATTCTCCAAGTCAGACAACATGGAATTAACAGTTTCAGAGTCCCAATCATCAGAAAATGTACTGGAGGTAATGATATCACTCAATGAAATTTTAAATACATGAGAAATTTTTAAAAGTCCAGTAGGACCGAATATTTTGAAATCAACCTTTACCCATACTATACCGTCCGGTATAGGAACTGCTGTATTGTTCACTGATGACAAGTCTCTCCGCTCACGATGGGACGATTGATGTGGCTTCAGAATCAAATTAACTGTTTGTGTTGCGGAGCTTTGTTGAAGGTATCATCCATTAATAAGCATGCTAAAAGTTATTACTAAGTCTAGCCAGAAAAGAAAAAACAGTATCCCAGTAATTACCCATAGTTCTAACCATGGTGATACCAGGCAAGTCTTTTTGAGAAAGTTCAGAAAGTCTTTAGCTTGCTGTTTGTGTGATTTTTGGGCTGGCGTCGTTTCAGGTTCACTTGGATCCAAAGAAAATGTATCAAAGTTCATGAAGTAGCCAGAAGCAGTTCGATCAATTGTAGGAATTGCATTGGGATTTGTTGAAATCGCATTTTGCTCTTGTCGAGGCATGTTGACATAGACGTCTGTATTTGGTCTAATTGCAACTTGTGTGTTATTTTGAATTGAATTTTGAAGTTGAACTTCTGGTTCAAGGGGAACGAGTTCCATAGCATTGTTGCATAGTCCTTCATTCCGTACAGGAGGCTCTTCAAACGTGATGAGTCTTTCTGTTTGAACTTCTTGGATTGTAGTTAGAGGAGGGTGTTTGCTACTGTGGAATCCACGAGGCCTACTGTTCAGTATTGGCCACATAGTGTGATTTGATTAAGTCGATTGAGACAAATCTTTTCTCCTTTTTTCCGGCAAGAGGCGGCAAAAGTACAGTTCTTGTTCCTTGAACTGCTAGGACAGGTACAGGCTTTCTGTATGATGGTACAAATTCTTTTTTGTCCGCTCTTTTTCTGTGACCAGATCCCCGACCTTTGGGATCCAGACAGGTCTTGCCATGTTTGCCTTGACTTCCCCAGTGGCGGTCTGTTTCTGGAGGACATTACTGTGTTGTGTCCCGGATTCCTTTAGATCCTGTAAAACAGCCAAACGATCATGGATATCAAATGGTTTTTCATCCGCCACTGTGCCTTCACAATCAAGATCAGGTACCCACACTCTCGTCCCAAAAAGGACCTCATTTGGAGTGACACCCCCTAGAGAATTTCTTGGCTGGGTATTGAGTGCTCGTTGTACCGCATATAGATGATTGACCCAACTACCGCCCTTGCCTAATACCCTAGCTGTTAAAGATTGCTTTAGGTCCGGGTTCTTCCTCTCCACAACCGAATTTCCCTCAGGATGGTACGGAGAGGAGTACCGCAATGCTACGCCCATACTTTCCATGGCCTCTTAGTAAGCCCGAGAGCTAAACGCCGGGCCACGGTCAGAATGTAACGTGCCAACTGCGTATGTCCCTAAAAAGACTCGCAAATCTTTGATAACAGGTCGAGCGTTAGCCGAGCGCTGAGGCCATACCCATAGGAATCTTGAGCAGGAATCCACTGCAACCATGATATATTTGTAAGCCCCATCAGATTGTAAGGGGCTGCAGTGGTCCAGATACACACAAGCGAGTGGTTTGTCTGATTTTAGTAACAGTGTCTGTGCCGGGCGTTTTATGGTGGAGCCTTTCATCTGTTAGCAGATGTCGCATTTCAGGACATAGTCCTTCGTTTCCTTTGTTAGACCCGGCCACCAGTAGCGCTGTTTCAACAATGTAATAGTTGCTGTAACGCCTGTATGCGCAGACCCCAATCCCTCGTGTGCTGCTAGAATTAAACCTTGCTTACGATTAAGCCTGGGCGGTGAACTACGCTCCGCTCGCGGAGTTTGCGGAGTTTTCTGCACTCCGTGTTACGCGGATCTCGCGGAGGGCAGAAAAAATCCGCTACGCGTAGCGGACATTTTTGCTCGCTCGCATTCCTCAACGTCAAGTTGGCGACCGCGAGCGAGCAAAATCAACATCCCGGCGAGATTTTTCCTCGTTCGCGATCGGCAACATCAAGTTGGCGAGCGTGGAAAATAAACCTCCCGGTGAGATTTCTTAACGCGGGAGGGGTCAGGTTTCTCATTGCGAGTGGTCGCGTATGCTCGCGACTGCTCGCGATGAGAAACTGCCCATTCGCGTTGAGGAAGCTGCCGTTCGAGTAAAAATCTACTCGAGCGGCAGAAAACGACCACTTGCACTGTGCATGATGCAGTTTGCAATGATTGCACAGTGCGGACAAGCATCCAGCACTGTGCAATCACCGCGAACAGCATTTTCCTATCGCACTACGCTGCTCGCGTAGCTCCGCGTAGCGCAGTGGAGTTTTTTTACCGCTTCGCGTAGCGCAACTCCCGGAACTACGCCCAGGGTTACTTACGATCCATATTTGGTATTACTCTGTCCCCCACTCCAGGAATCTGAGCATATGGAATGTTGTTTGCATCTAACTTGTAGGAGTACTTGAGTGGAAATTTCTTTGGTACTGCTAAGCTGCCTTTGCGTGAAGCAATGACAGCAACCATAATCTCACAGTCTATCCTCGTTTTTTGAACAAGTGATTGCAGCTATGGAAGCTGTGCGTACAGCCCCCTTCCCGGCTTCATCAGCCAATGAATTCCCTTCAACGTGAACGCCATCACGTTGATGACTGTGTATGAATCATGTGAGCCCTCGGTAGTTCGTTCTTCAACTCAACTACCTGTTCCCATAGCATTTTATGCTTAATTGTGCCACCTTTCGCCTCTTTGATCCCGTTTTGTTCCCAATGATGTAAATATTCATTGTATGATCGTACACAGTAAAATGAATCTCACACAATTAGTGTGGGGAATTCGTGATCCGTATTCACCAGTGCTAATATTAGTGCTTTTAACTCTGCCAACTGTGCCGTGCAGTCTCCTAGAGATTGCGTTTTGGTGCAACTTGGATGGAATTTTCCATCCCGCATGCGACCTTTAACGATTGCACATGCTGCGCTGTATTGTTGCTTACTCCCTATGGCCGGTTGAGCAGATCCGTCAGTGTAAATAATATATTCATACTGATGTAGAGGCAAAATTTCATTTGGTAGAGGATATTCTTGTTCGTATTGCAGGAATGCCTGTGTTTTTATACTTGGATCAAATCTGTATTCAACATCCATTGCAGTAAGGGAATTAGCCCATCGTATCCATCTCGGATGTAAGGCTTTAGCATTTGGAATGCTAGCCTTTGTAACAGCTTCTAAAGCTGGTACTGGGGTCACAACTATTTTCCGTTTTCCCTGAGCCAGGGCTCTTTCTCTTGCTACAGCAGGCTGAACTTCTGTCAGGATTTTTTCTGTTGAAGTGAAACGGTTTTCTGCGTTTGTGTACAGGTGCAATTTGTAAGCGATTGGTACTGTTTCGCCTTCATTGAAGGTTAAGTAAGTGTACCCGCATTGACCTGCTATTTCACGGATCACTAAGTTGCGTACATTTACGCGTGTCTGTAAGTATTTTGAAGCTATCATGTCTACTTGTAGTGAACGTAGGATGTTTGTGTGTTCCTGTGTCCATTGTCTAACTGAAAAGTCAGGTTTTATTAAGTCGTAGAAAGGTTTTACTTTTTCTGCGTGATCTAAAATGTATGTTCTGCCAAAATTTAGGAATCCCAGTATCGATTGTAGATTTTTTAATGATCTTGGCTGGAGCAGCGCACACTTTTCTAAAAAGTTAGCTGCCAGACTTTTCCCTTCACTTGAAAGCTCATATCCCAAAAACAGGACATTGAGGTGGGCGATTTTTGATTTTTTACAATTAAATTTGTAGCCCTCAGAGGCGAATCCCATAATTATGGTGCTCACCCTGGTCAAGTGTCTTTTTATGTCATCGTCCGTCAGATAAATATCATCCACATAGGAAAATGCTTCCTCATCAAAATTTTGGAGTAACTCAGTTACTCTTGCTGAAAACACCCCCAGGCTATTCTTATACCCTTGGGGGAGATGACAAAATTGCCGCTGTGACCCTAGCGCTGAGAAGGCTGTTAAATACCTGCTTTCAGGTGCTATATTTTGACAGAAAAATCCATTTGAGATATCAAGTGTAGTTTTGTATTTTTTCCGCACAATGTTATTCATTAATGCGTCACTGTGTGCGTTTTGGACAGCGAATGTCTTTGTGCATGTGTTTAAATATCTGTAATCTAAAACTAGACGATATGAGTTGTCCGGTTTTGATACGGGAAACAAAGGATTGTTTATTGGTGAGGTGCATGTTTTAATCACCCCTTGGTATTCAAGTTGATCTAAGATCTCCCTGACCTGTTTTTTAGCTTCTTGCTTTATTGGATATTGTCTCTGTGCATTTGGTGAAACTTTTACTGGGATCACGTGGTGGGTTGAATCTTCATCCCAGCCGGCATGATTTTTGTACAATGCTGGAGCTAGGGCAAGTGCCCACTCCCGTGCATATGCATGTTTAAGATGAATGGGAACGAGGTCGGAAAATGCTGGAAAAATTACTGTTTCTCCCCTAGGGCACTCCATAACGAATGCTGGCGGCCAATCTTGTTCAGCTAATAGGATGTCATAACCAGATGATAGGTTTTTCCAAAAGAGACCTTTAACTTTCCTGGGCTTGTGCCCCTCCATTTTGAGTGTTATTTCGTGTAACTTATGTGGGACGCTCACCCTTGTATCTGGTGTTTCCACCGTGATGTAATCACTCAAGTCCGCTGTCACCAGAAATTCCATCAGGTTCTGGCGAGCTATTGTTACTTCTGCCACACTGTCTAGCATCGTCTGAGCCCATTCCCCATTCAGAAGTTGTGTCCTCAGAATTCTGGGCATGTCTGATCTTTATGCCTGCAACTTTCTTCTTTTTAAACTGAGGTTTTGATTTTGGCTTTTCTTCTTCTTTGGAAGTATAGTCTTGAGCGTGCTGCTTGTCTCTGGACTTTGTACGCTCTTCTTTGTGTTCTGACCGCCCTTCTCTCTCTCAGTTTTTTGTCGAGCCCTGAAAGGAACGAGAGGAACGTGTGTCCGGTTTCCTAATATTATCCCTATTCCTGAGGTTGTACCTCTTTTCAGAGGGCACCTGTGGAGGAGATCTGCCTCGGGATGGAGATCTGTTTCCTTTATAGTTTTGTTGTTTTTTATTATCCCAATACTTTTTAGAAGAAGCAGGTGTCTGCTTGGTAGTTTCCTTTTCAGAACTGCCCATCAGTTGTGGTTTTAATGCTTTTCCACCTAAACTGTCTCTGCCTAATTCTGCATATGCAGTTTCAATTATTTTAGGTAGTTCGTGTTGTTGTTCTAACGGACTGAACTCTCTTAGGCATTGGCGGATTGCCACTGAAGCTGCTTCCCCTTTAATATTAGCTAGTATTATGGCTGATACCTGGTCATAGTTACCTAGTAACTTCATCCCTAAGTTTAGGGCAGGTTCTGCTCCATACTCATTTTGTATTTGTCTTAATACATCTGGTACTACCGCTAATGAAGGAATACCATGAATCCTGGTATATATGGCAGCAAAGCCTGTACCCCAAGTGGTACAATCCTCTACTGGTGGTGTTATCCCAATGGGCAAGCAGATTGTTAGCATTCTATGTTTTTCATATGGGGTAGTATTCGGAATACTGCCTCAAGCTGAGTTTTTTTCTGAGCTACCCAGAATGGCATTTGTTCACGTTTTGTGGGCATTTTACCCATTACCGCGTGTAATTTTTGTGGAGCGATTTTTTGTTGCTGTACCCTGAGACTGAGTCCCATTTGTTGCAACTGTTGTTGGTTGGACTGTGAAAGTCCTCATGACGAATTGTGTCAAGTTTCTGTAGATTTTGATTAAATCTTTGTGTTGTATGAGTAAGTCTACCTGTGGCATTGTTTCAATGTCAGGATGTGGTGTGTAGGCTGCTAATATCGGCCATGTTGCCCCCAGTGGGCCTAATCTTACTCTACATCTTATGTGGGGTAGGGTGGAGTACTACTACGTGGAATTCCATGAAGTTGTCGGACTCCCAATTAATAAAACAGAAACCTCATATACTTTTGGCAAAATAACAAGTATCTCTGCCTTTACATGCTAAAATGCATATAGTCATTACACAAAAGTGAAAATGAAAATTTAGCAAGCAGTGAGAGAGGTGATGATTTTGGGATCCTCCCTAACCTAGGGAGAGAACCAGGCAGATGCCTTGAAAACAAAGAGCACATCTTGCTGAACGATTCGGTGGTGGTCCCATCCTCTTAGGACCACCCCAAGCACAGTTATGGGCAAAAATACAATCCCAACCAAAGGCCCTGCAAAGCATTATGGGACGAGATTAGCAGTGTGCAGTGAATATTATAGTATCCAATATCAAAATAATTCTACAAAGAGCTGCAGTTCAACTAGTCGTTACTAGGTGTCCCTCACGAGTCAAATGCAAAAGCATTGAAACCCTTTCATGAAGCTGCAGTTCCACTAGTCGTTACTAGGTGTCCCTCATGAGTCAAATGCAAAAGCATTTGACTTGAGGGACACCTAGCAACAACTAGTTGAACTGCAGCTTGATGTAATAATTTCTACTGTTAAATAAGTACCCAATCAACGTTGGCGGCGGCATGTCCTATAGTTCCTATATATAACCTATACAGAATCTGCTCATTCGGGTAACATGAACTGTGGGCTTGGTGGCAGACTGACTCTGAACACCCCCACCGAAAATGTTAGCCTGTTTGCATTAGCTAGCTCACAGTGCCACTAGTGTCTCCTCTTATCGGGGAGAGAATAGTTTCTGGCAACCTTAGAACATGACAACCCTGATCCCTCAGGATCGTGGAAACAATGTACTACTTTTCGCTCAGTCACTCGTGCTCACTTGTTCGGTCTCAGAGAGTTACACAGAAGAAACAGTCGGGCGTGTTACAATAAGAATTTATTGCACAGTTCTTCTAGTGTAAAATAGATGTGCTGCAATAATTGTTAGACAGTAGCAGATATATATAATCAGCAGTGTAGTGAATATAAATGGATGGTACAGTTCTACCATTTTGCAATAATCATAAATGCATACATGGATATAAAATGCATGATAAAAGAGAGCGCGTACTTCTACGATGCCTATCTAGATGTACCTAAGTGTACCTAGCATGTGAGTAGGTGTGAAGCCAAGAATCCCTCTAGGATTTAGTCTAACCCCATTACCTGAAGAGAGAGAGCTGAGGGACCCCGTCCTGGTCTCGAGTTGGACACCCCGCAAGGGATGTGTTAGACCACTGTCAGCTGGAGCGTCTGCATGCAGGAGCCTCAGCGTCTCTGGTCAGTGTGTCAGCCTGGAAGTTCTCGGTTCCCTCTAACTAACACTAGCAAGATGTGCTGTATTTATACAGAAAGTATCTAGGGTTCCTTTGTCCCTTGTTTCTTGTGTTAGCCATTGTTGGATTTGAGGATGACGTATGGGATGAACCTTTTACGTAGATCTTATGCAGGTGGTGTAGCCCCAGCCTGGTTTCCAAGAACCCTTATGAATATTCATTCATACTGTGTGAGTCTATTGATGAAGTTATAGGACACTATTGTTCAGGGAGAAACCCTCCTTCTTCGCCCAGGACTAGAACTAGGTAAAGGTTCAATCCTAAAAGGTCCATTACTGTGTAGTGTAGGGGAGGTAATGTAGGTGAAGGTGTATGATATTACCCGGGCCTATATTAGGGTACCTATATGAAACATAACAGTCCCTATTTGGACAAAGGTATCTACCTCTGCCAACTAGAGACTCCCATTTCTAACATGGTAGCAATGCCATAATGTAGTGATGCTCCTGCTTCACTAAACCTGTGGTTTTCCCACTCTACCTAGAGTTGAAAACACCAGGTTTACCCTGATAAAGCCTATGTTGTCTGCACCAGTGTAAATCTTTGAAAGGATGGTCCATGTGCCAAGGGCCACTAAGAAACGACAATCATCATTCATCCTGCCATACTTAGGGGGAGGATATCACAATCATTTCCCCTCCCCGTGTCTGCCATGGTGGCATGGTTGGCATGGGCAGGGAAAATTCAGAATGCCCCTATGCACAGGAAGAAAATTCCCTGCACGTCAGGGCTATTCATTTTTTTGTTGATGGAAAATAAATTCCAGCTTTGAACGGTTGTTTTCTCTGAACACAAAACTTTACAGGGTAACTTCTTAAAACATGGTGTCTGCTAGAATACTTCAGTGCCTCCAGCACAGAAATGCCCGTCATGCAGTTGGTGATTTCCAAAGAGAGGTGGACAGACCTCCACCACGATGGTGGAGAGCATGATATCTGCTCCACCCAGAAGACCAACAAGGTCCTAAGTTCAATATTATGGTATTTTTATTGTGACCACATCATTATCTCAGTATCTGTCCACCCAAATTTCCACCTTCTGAAGACTACAGACATTCTTTCATGTGTCCGTCTTCAACTCATTTTTTTGCAGTTTTCTTCTTAGAAATAGTCAAAAGATCCCAGCACGTATACAAATTGGTTGACATGATAATATAGTGAAAGAAATCTGTGTTCTCAAGTTGATATAGGGTACTCTAGTATTTCATAGTTTGGTGGGTTAATGCTCCCTGCAACAGGTCCTCAAAACCTGTTTTCTCTTTCCACATGCACAATTGGAATATGAGTTCTACCGATCTAATCCAGGTACACTAGGTCATCATGGAAAAAGGCAGAGTTTTATACCTACTGGGAATGGCAGAGGTCAGATGCTTGGGTTGCAAGTGGCCGATCATGAGATGGTAAGCTTGGCATTCAAAAACCATTATGCACCACCCACGCCTCGCACATGTGTCACTGGGCAGCTTGCATTTTTCTTTGCATTTGATCTAATATACCTTAATGTATCTTACTACCACAGAGCTGGCTTATGCCACACATTTGCTCACAATAGCAGCAGCCCTTGGGACAAAGTGGGTGCCAAATCATGAAGCCCATGCAGAATGTGGCTACTGCTCAGTTGTCTTAGAGTGCAACTGAACCTGCATATGCTTTTGGCTGTTATATATTACAAGTATGTCCATCTGATCCTAATACAGTTTCCTTAATTTGGAGTAATCCGTTCCAAAAAAGTACTTTGAGACTTAATCAGTTTAGATCAGTTGAAAGATGCATGTGCCAAAGCTAAAATGGACAGCAAGAAAAGGGCAACCCAATCATCCTTTGTGAGCTAGGGTATGAACTACAGAAAAGAGTTAAAGGCTAACAAGAGAATAATTTAAAGAAAACTATTTGGGAATGATTTGTTTGAATCATCTTTCCAAACATTGACAGTAGAAATTAAATCAAAACAAAACTGTCAGTGAAGTTGATGAAAGAATTAAATCTAATAAACAGGCAGACCCAACATTTAGGTTTGAGACAGATCCTTGTATTCAATATATATAATTCAGGGGTGCAAATCACATAATTCCACATAAGCATTAACCTTGTCAATCAAATCAAAATCAATATCTCAATAATAAGAACAAAGATTAATGTTTGAAGCATCCACTCTGGGTGTTAGCAATGTCTTACACCATGAAATTTGATCGATTGACTGGTGAAGATCCAGTAGATTCCTATGGAATGAGTTGGACTCAGCATCGACATTTGGGTCTCTGTTGTGCTCAGTCATGGGACCATCCTCAGCTCCACAATAAATTGGAAATACAAAGATGACTCCTCCTGAACTAAACATGTTGAAAATATAAAAGGATATTAAATACATATGTATACCTGTAAAATGTTATATGATAACCGTGATTTATCCAAGTGCCATACACAAACGTGAAATGAAAAAAGTGTAATAGTGCTAATGTTCTCAGGTGCGACCACTATTGATCGCACAAAGAATATACCAAAATACCCATTTGTAAAGTCATAGTAAGACTGGAGAATCCAAAATGAGACAGAGCGACTATTACTTACTTTATGAAGTAGTAATTATGTCCCTCACAGAAAAAGAAATGGTCTATGCTGTCTGTAGTTCAAAAAGATCAAGATCAGGAAAAATAGGTTGTTAACACTAGCATGAAACATTTGCAATCTCTTATATACAAACTCACCTACACCCTGAATTAATCATTCTGAAAAGTTGAAGAACCAGCATGAAATCATTGGGAGGACAAATCGGAATGAAGCTGAAAATATAACTGTATCCAAAATCAACAAATATATTTAAAATAACCTGTTTAGCAAACAAACCATGGGAAAACTCACCTTCAGTGAATGAATCAGGATGCAGGTAGGCTATCAGCCATTTATCCTGTGCACATCCGTATTTATACATACATGGCACCAAAAAAACAAACATTCATGTAATGAACACACACTCCACTCTTTTAATAGCAAAAAAACCCACTTTATTGAGACAGGTTTGTAGAATCACTTCATCAACACACAGAATACATTATAAACCAAACCTCGCTAATACATTGGAATTTCTGTCATTCCCCTCGCTCCTAAAATTTCCCGACTTGTGAACATTGCATACTTTTCTGCCTCTTTCCTTTTTTCCTCCATTCACTGCCTTTTTCTTGCCTTCCCCAATCTCTCTTAATTACATCCCCAGCAATCATCCCCAAGTGAACTCTATTAGTGTTGTTCCTAAGCCCTGAACTTCCTCTTCCTCTCTGCTGTGCTCTCCTCTACCCCTGGGGGACATATACACCTGCACTAGACTCCATCCCCCCAACAGCTACCACTCTTAAGGGCCACTACAACCTGTGTTACTGTGGCAAGCCATCCATGCTTGTTGCCCAGCACAGGCTACATATTGCCAGGAAACAACAAACTTTTCCAGAACCCAGTAGCTCATGTGTGAGTGGGCGGGCCTAAAAGGTGTACCTGCCTACCCGGCCCTAACGTCTCTGTGGTGTGAATAATCACCTCACGCTGCCTTATTTTTCACATCTGCTGTTTTAGCCCCACCACTCCCTCCTCTCAACTTATCCCTGATCCTGTCTCGTGGCCTGTGCCAATGGCACAAAGTCAACCGGGGGAGATCAGCTGTCGCTTTGCTTCCCCTGAGTTCCATCATCATAGATCACGCACTCAACCCTTGTAATAGCAAAAAAGGCCACTTTATTAAGACAGGTTTGTAGAAGCACTTCATCAACTTACAGAATGCTATATAAACCAAACCTCGCTAATACATTGATATTTCTGTGCTTTCTCTCTACCCTAAAAACTCCCAATTTGTAAACATTGCATCAACAGCAACCCCCATACTCTTCTTCCTCTTTTCTTGCTTCTTCCATTCACTCTCTTTTTCTTGCATTTCCCAATCTTTCTCAATCACATCCCCAGCAATCATCACAAAGCGAATTCCCCTAGTATTGTTCCAAAGCCCTGAACATCCTCTTCCTCTCGTCTGTGCTCTCCTCTCCCACCCGAGGGATGGCTATATCTGCACCAGACTCTCCATTTTCCCAACAGCTACCGTCATCCAGGAAAACTCAGTGTTTTCCTGCCCCACCCCAATGCTCTGCATAATATGCTAATTGAAATGTCCTTCTGCACTACAATTTTTCACCCCACATTTTTCCCAGAAGCTTACGCAATTCCATCATGTGATAAACCTGCCCCAACTTGGAGAGATGTACTCCATCAGGTCCAAAATGATAAGCATCTGCTTCCCTTATATTCTTATGTGAACCAAGTATTGCTCTATAACTTCCTTCTATCTTTGACCATGAATATATGATTAAATGGTCATCGCGTGTGTCTCCTAGGCACCAATTCAGTCTAAACAATGCAAGTGCCAACCCATTGTTGTTTGATTACCTATAGGTCCTCTTTCATTTGCTGAAGCAATGTTAAACCTGACCACTGTGCCAAATCATTTTCCCTTAGGTGTAGAACCAGCATATCTGGGTCACCGTGTGGGGAAAAAAGCTCTGATAATACTGGTATTAGAGTGCCCCAATGCATACCACATTTTACCCACCAAAAAACCTCATGCCTACTGCTGTGAAGTCCAAGAGAGCATCACATGAGTGTATAGCAAATATCTATATGGGTGAATATGAGCGCAAACTAATCTATTATGAAGCAGCACCCTTTTTAGAGAACGTGAAGTACTGGTCATGGATATATTCTTTGTATGGTCCGAGGAAGAAGATCTCCATGAATTCATTCTGTGACTCAGTTCCAGCAATAGGAATTTAAGATTTACTGCTAAACTTAACAGGGAGAAGGTGTAGTTTTAATACATATATGGGTTTCAGGAGGGCTGGGCTTCCTACAGGTATGTTTTTACAGGAAACCCACAGTGCAAAATACCATGTTATAGCATTCCAGCTTCCACCCCAACAGCCAGAAAGATTCAATTCTCTTTGGGAAATTACTAAGGATTAGACGCAATTGCCCCACAATTGCCATTTATGTGACACAGAGAGGAATTAAAGGAGAGACTTCTACACAGAGGATATCCAAGAAGTCTAATCAGACACACTTTCAAAAAAGCTAAATATAATCGAGATGCCCTTTTGCAAGAAAAGACTACAAGAAAGGATGAAAGGTTGGTATGTATCACTAACCATTCCAACATAAACTACAAAGTAAAAAGATTTTTTGAACACAACTGGAAAATACGTAATACCAAGGTAGAAGACATGAAACGTGAAAAAACCTATATTTGCATTTAGACGTAATGCAATGCTCAGGGACAAATTGGTACACACCAGATTGAGACAAAACACAGTAAATCTGCAAGGGACCATCGGTGGCACTACTTTGGTTAAAGGAAAACAATTTTGTGGCACTTGCCATGCCTGCAGTACAGCCTTGGTGACTAAGCAATCAGAATATAAAGGACACACTGGTCTTCTTAAAGATATGACCAAATGCAGCAGCCGCAATGTTGTCAATTTTATTGTATGTCCTTGTGGCATAGGCTACATCAGAGAAACAGGCAGAGAGTTCAGGATTCACTATGGTGAGCATAAGTCACCAATCAAAGCAAAGAAATTGCAGGCACCTTTGGTCCAATATTGCCTGGAAGCACAACATTCTGAGAATTATCTCAAGTGACTAATACTGGAGAGAATCACACAATGGCTGGGGCGCTAAATGACAGAAGTAAGAAAAGAAAGGGAAATCATTTGGATATTTTCACGCAATACAGTGAAAGAGGGTCTCAACAAAGAAATAGTGTGGACTGTTACACAATCAGCAGATGTTTGGCTGATGTATGGTCAGCACAGTTTATCCATTATTACCTTTGAACCTTTACTATTAGGGATTCAGCTGTACCTGACAGATTGAATTCCTCTTACATCACTTTGCCAAGACACCGGGTTCTTTGCATTTCTGGCTGTGTTTTATCTAAATATACCATCAGGATACATAAATTGGTCAATCTTAATGTGGGACCTCAATTTTCTAGTTACATTCGATTTGGGCATTCTATCTACTGGTCCACTTAATAAGTTTATGCTCTAGCGTATTTCGGGAAAAAAGTTAGCAAGAGGTATGGTACGCCAAATTGATATAGGGTACCGACTTCTACCTACAGTAGGAATAGCCTTCAGGCACTCAGGTGGCCTGATAATAAAGTAAATTAGACATGCTGGGCCCCCTTCAAGAAATCATTTTTAGTATCTCGGCCATTTAGGGGATGGAAAACACACACCTGTATGGCACCCACAAATAAGGACACGTCACTTCCTCTAGTCCGTCGTCACGCTGCCAAAGAGGATTAGGTGTTTCCACCATACTTAAAGAGACTACTAAATGGCGAGTCTAAGAACGTCCTATTTTTTGGGTACGCCTGGAGTCCGTGACCGCCCGTTGCATTTCTGAGGAGGATAGACAGCAGGTAAGACATCTTGCTAGTAGTTTGAGGGTCTATTTCCTGCTTTCTACACCATAACTAGCATATGTTAGCGCCAGCTATAAAGGGTCAACCAGGAGCCTGTTTGGTAGAGCAGTTGAGTGTGGGTCTAGTGACCAGGATAGCTTGCTTATAATTTAGGATATAGTTATAACCCACTTGCTCTTAAGAATAAAAAGACGGAGTGGAGTGTTGCCTGGCAATCAGGCAGTAAGACGGGGCAACTATTTTAAAATAAGTTCCAGCATTTGGTACCACATAGGCAAGAAATTCATCAGCGACTCGCTAGGCGCTATGTCAAGGAGGTGTGGGCCACATAACTGTATACCACACCCCATACTATATTACTATCGGCAGTGAGTACCCCTCCCCGAGCATACGGGTGGTGTGCTCCAAGTACCGGCTACATTACCATACAGCACGGTATGGTCTGTTGCCCCAAGGATATTTCCCGAGACCATTCAATCTAACATGTTGAGAAAAGATTGTTTATATCAGGTTATTTAAAATGAAAAGTGCTTCTCCTTCACTGCTTACAGGGTGTTCTATTGATATATGCAGAATTTACTAAGATGTTTGGGAGACGCCTAATGGAAAACGCATTTTCATGTATGAGGCACGATGAGGAATACAAAGGTATTACGTACACATGTTAATGCCGGTTTATATGAACCATAGGTACCGTAGGCAGTGGAGGTCGTGCCTGACCCTTAGTTTTCTTATTTTTTTCTCCATTAGGAGTCCCATTTATAACCTCTGCGATAGTGCTAAATTGTCCTAAGGATTTCAACAGCAGCATGGAAAATTGAAATGAAATATTAATACACAGTATATATTATGAGAGCTGCGTGAGTGTCCGCTCAGAAATATGAGATTAGATGGTGGTGGAAAAGAGTGCACGGTATTTGTGTATACATGCACACACAAAGGCCTGGCCCTTTTTCTCTTCTTTCCACTTGTCTCTTTTTTTACCTATATTCATGGCATTACGTGATTTACGGTTGTATCTTTTTGCACACAGTGAATGCTGGGTTCAGAACACAAGGTGCTGTTAATGGTTCTTGAATACTGTAATACGCAGCAAACTGAGCACATGTCTTAGGATCACTTCTTCATCACTTTTTTTTGTTCGGGTTTGGGCCCTATTGCATTGGGTTCTAACAATGGAAGTTTATAACATGAAGACATCTAAACTTATGGCCCTGACCGCCTATTTCACATACCCCATTGGCCGTCCAGAG
The DNA here is from genome assembly GCA_963921515.1 of Calotriton arnoldi. Classification (NCBI taxonomy): domain Eukaryota; kingdom Metazoa; phylum Chordata; class Amphibia; order Caudata; family Salamandridae; genus Calotriton; species Calotriton arnoldi. The sequence continues at coordinate 870,215 of CAWUFW010005013.1, forward strand.
TATAAGTCTATTACAGTGTGGTCCTGAAGAAAGTGGATTAGGAATTGTTTTCACCCACCGAAAAGGGTGTTAACTGTTTTTAGGAGAGATCCTGACCCGTAATACAACAATGGCCAACACAAGATCTTTTCCCCTTGCAAAGTTTGGTGTATGTGGGGTGTGGCTGGGATTGGTACGAGTGGTATATATGAGAGGATGTGTTTTCAATGAATGAATGAATGAGTGGATTGAGGGATGGGGAGAAAATAGTCATATATATAACAATATTGCAATAATGTGCATTACAAAAGGTTTTATGGAAAATATATAACATTTTTGTAAAAAAATGTTTTGATACATAAAGAGAAAAGAGTAAAGATTTGATGATTATGAGAATTGTAAATAATGTTGTGGATATGCAATCAAAAAGTATTGAAGTATATATTTACCAATGGAGTAAGGTAAATAAAAAAAAGAAATATCCAAATATATTAATTACAATATTGTTTGAACTTGTTTCTGGCCAGTCCACTGTGCACTTTGAGCTATAACAGAAGAAATTCAGGTCACGCGGGATATTGTGTTTAGTTTAAAGTCCAAGATAGCGGCCATATATCTGCTGTTCCACGTACACCGCTGTCTATTTTATAGTTGAAGGTCCCACAATCCACGTAACCATTTTTAATGATTGCAGCACAACGTGAAGTAAAAGGAAAAAACCAGGCCTGGGCGGTGAACTTCGCTCCGTTCGCGGAGTTTTCTGCACTCCGCGGAGTTCAGAAAACACCGCTTCGCGATGTGCAGCAGAGTTTTATTCCAGCTCGCGATCGCAAACGGTAAGTTCACGAGCGCGAGCTGCCGCTCGGGTAGAATTTCTACCCGAGCGGCAGGAATACCAGCACAAACTGCAGTTCGCACTGCACTCCCCCACTTGCGGAACTTCGCAGAGTTTTTTTGTAACTTCGCGGAGTTCCACGTAGCAAAACTCCGCGAACTACGCCCAGGCCTGGAAAAAACATATATCAGAGAATAAATAAGAGAATAAATAATGGTGAAGAGCGTATAAACATGCAAATGTATTTTTCTAACATATTTCTCACAACAGTTTGATTTCCTTCTCCCTATCCTCCTACTCTCTATCCAGGAGCAGCCCAATCTCGCAGTGTCAGTTGCCTCCCCAATCCGAAAAGAGAAAGTTACATAATTTTCACCTGGTAAACCCAATCTTGTTGAAGCCATTCTTAAAACAGCAAAAAAATAGGATGCAGGGGCCTTAGCTTCATTCCTGTGGCCATCTTTTTCTTCTTACAAAAACATACTTTTTTAATTAAAACATTTATGCCCCCGGGATGGGGGCCAGCTGATGGCACGAGGGCCGACCCCCACTACACATCTCTGGTGCCTAGTGGAGATTCCTGGCTGTGGGTCATGCGTGGCTACAATCCACAACCAGGAAACAGTTTGAGGAAGACATTGCTTGAAAGGGGAGACTCTCACCTTTCAAACAAGGCCTCCCTGAAATGTGGGGAGGCCATTTTGGGTCTTTTTTCCCCCTGGAGTGGAGAGCAGGCTTACCTGCTCCTTCCTCGGCTCTGGTGGGGAAAACTGTGATGTCAATGCACCTCGCAGCATGCTGACATCATAGATGGGCAGGAAGGGGTTCGGGGAGAGACGCGGATGCATGGGATTAATTGTCTGTGTGATTATTGTTAGTTTAATTGTTAATAATATTTTGAAATATAGTTTGCAATTTTAGGTGGTTTATAAGATTTTTATTTAATTGCCAATAGTAATTTCTATTGTTGTAGCGGGTTGCTAGGTTTGTAGGGGTGTATGGTGGGAAGTTAATTATAATTAATAATTAATAATAAATGTATTATTAATTATTTAATTGATTAATCTATTTGTAAATTGTGTAATCATTATTTTTTAAGTTATTTATTAGGTGCGGGCTGTTGGTTTGTAGGTGTACAGGGTGGGATGCTAAGTAATAATTAAAGTTCAAATAATTATTAATTATTTAATTGAATAAATAATTAAATTGTATAATACTTCTAATTTTTAAATTATTTATTAGGTGTGGGTTGTTGGGTTTTTAGGGGTATAGTTGGGAAGTTAATCAAATAATAATGAACTAACAATTAACCATTTATTATTTATTATTTAATTGATTATTAATTATATAAATTGTGTAATAATTGTATTTTTCATGTATATTAGATGCAGGTTGCTGGGTTTGTGGGGTACAGGGTGGGAATTTAATTATTAATTAAATAATTAATGAATGATTACATTATTGCATTATTAATTGATATTTAATTTATTATTAATCATGTTAATTGCTTAATTGTTTTTTTTTTATATATATATATTTTGGGGTCAATTAATGAAGTTCATATTTAGAGTTTTCTATTTGTTATAAATGAATAGGGATGTGTTTCATATATGTTATGTGTCTGAAGTGAAGTACTTTCTCTACTGTTGCACAGACTGGAGTGTGAATAGGAAATGTAACTGCTCTGAAGTCCAACGTTTTCCCTACGGTTGCACAGACTGGAGTGAGAATATTAAATGTACCGCTCTGGAGTCAAACTCTTTCCCTACAGTTGTACAGACTGGAGTGGGAATGGTAAATTTTACCTTTCTGAAGTCCAATGCTTTCCCTACTGTTGCACAGACTGGAGTGCGAATAGTATATTTTACCCCTCCAGAGTCAAACGCTTTCCCTGCTGTTTCACAGACTGGAGTGGTTGGGAATAGTGAGTTTAACCCCTCCAAAGGCCAACCCTTTCATCACTATTGCACAGATTGGAGTGGGAATAGTAAAATAAATCCCTCCACAGTCCAACACTTTCCCTACTGTTACACAGACAGGAGTGGGAATAATATATAAATAATTCCCAGACTTTAAGATATTTTTAAATATTGGAATATATATATATATATATATATGTAATATTATGTATTTCATTTTCTATTTGTATATATGTATATTTTTTTGTATACATTTTAAAAAATAATTTTAGAAAATGTATTTTTATATTTATTTAATTTGGTAATTTATTTAATATTTTGCTTTTGATTTGATACTTTTTTTTGTTTTGTGTGTATATATATATATCTAAATATATACATATATAATCTTTTTACTGTCAGAAATGTAAAAAAGTAACATAATGAAAAATATATTTTTAATAATAGTGTTTTCTTATCTATATGTATGTATAAATATACACATTATATAAGTGTATATTTATATATAGTATTAAATGTTATTTACATTTATTTAATTTACATTATGTTAAAGTTATATATTAAAATATTTAAGATTTACTATTTTAAACTATATACATATTAAAAATGATATTTTTGTATGTTTTTTAATGATATTATTTTGAAACAATTTTTTTATTTATATATTCCTGTACTTACCTTCATAATTAGAAGGAACCAATATTTTTGTAATTGATATTTTTGACAATTTGTTTCTGTGTCACAATATTGTTGTGATGAATATTATGTCATTGAACTATATCTGACACTTTCCAGTGTCAACTATTTGACATACCTGGCAAAATGTCAGGCCTCTCAACTTTATATCAATGTTTTGCGAGCATGAAGCATATCCTAGGTCTGCATCTAGAAATAGCTATAGGCAACATTGCTAGAACTGGATGCTGCAGCTGAAGCATAGACATTTCCAAATGAAATGTCCTCTAAAACTTGCAAGTGTTTTTCTGTCATTCAGGATCGGTTCATGCTGTTTTTACTTTGGTCTTGGTACCTTCTAGGTTAGCGGTTCTTAACATTTTAGCTTCTGTGGACCCCACTGAATTATTGCTAGAATCCAGGGATCCCTCACTCAGGCATTACTGGAAGCCGGGAGCACTGGCCTAAGCAATTTTTCTGATTTGAACCTCAAAACAATATACAAAATTACTGAAACAATTAAGTAAGTAATCTTTCTTTATTCTGTCTTGATTAGAAACCATAAAAGTACATCAAGAGTAAAAACATTTTTTAAAAACAGTGGTATCACTAAAAACAATAAAACCATGTGAAATGCAGTAAACACACATCATACATCCTGGTACATAAAAACAATTAAAGTTCATCACCGTGCCTATAAAATATTCAATTTATCAAGAGGAAAAGCAGCAAACAATTAAAAATATCCTACAGTGATACCACTCTAATACAAAAATATATATGCTTCTCAATATTAACAACCATGCGACCCGTTACAATGTCAGTTTGATTCTATAAAGTGCAACTGCTTAGTAATACAATTCTGTACCAAGTATACATCAAGCAAATTCACAAACGATGAAATGTTTAACCCTTTTGCTGCTAGGCCTTCCCCCCGTGCTAAGCCTTATTTTGGCTATTTGGGGTAATTTGCCCTTAGGCCCCTGTAACTTTTTGACCACATAAGGTCTCCACGCCAAATTTGCACCCTTTTCTTCCAACATCATAGGGATTTTAATTGTACCCAGGGTTTGTTAATTCCCTTGGAGAGGACCCAGAAATTAGCCAAAATACAGCTATTTTTTTTAATTTTTGGGGGGAAAAATGGGGAAAAAGTGCTGCAGAAGAATGCACCTGGTTTGTCCCTTGCAAATGGTATCAGAAAATGGTTGGTGGTGCTGAAATCATCATCTTCCCAGCTTTCAGGGACAAGCAGACTTTTGTCAGAAAACCAAAGTTTTTTACACAGTTTTGCCATTTTACTGGGACAAAGCCTATTTTTGCTACTTTTTGTGCTTTCAACCTCCTTCCAGTTAGTGGTAGAAATGGTTGTGAAAGCAATAATGGATCCCAGAAAGCTATACATTTCTAAAAAGTAGATACAATTCTGAATTCAGAAAGGGGTCATTTGTGTAGATTCTTCAAGTTTTTTTTATAGAAACTAACAGTTGAAAATAAGAAAAATTGAAAATGAGTTGAAAAAAACAGCCATTTGTGCCAACGTTTTCACCTGTAACTTCTTCTAAGTATGGCAGATGTTTGAAAGCAATATACCTTTACATCTGCTGGACCCTTATAGTTGTGGGGATATATAGGACTTGTAGGTTCACCAAAACCCAAGGAACCCAGAGCCAATAGCTGAGCAGCGTCTTGCAGTGTTTTTTCATTGTTTACCGGGTATATAGCATTTGCACGCTGATCGTCATTTCAGGGAAACCAAAGCTGCAGCCTTGGGAGCTGGGGATGCTCTTCCCGAGCTCCCAAGGCTGTTGGGGGTGAAAGGGAATCCCTCTGGTGCCCGCACCAGAGGGATTCCCTATGCCATGTGCGGGGACGGCTGGGGGCCGTCCGACGCACGTGAACACTGGTGCGTCGGACGGCCCCGGCCGTCCGGCGCACTGAATGGGTTAACTTAATTCACAAACTAATATAGAAAAATCTAACTTTTAATTTTAATAGGAAGGTTGAAGCATTTCTAAATTCAGTTTTTAATTCTAAAAGACGAAGCAATATTCTAGGTTCTAGCATATCACTTTTTCTATTTGCTCACAATGTGTGTTATGATTGTGTTGGTGCTTCAATTGAGGCCACTCATCATCCATATTATATTCTGCTTTTGTACTGAGGCTGCTCCCACAAATCCAGCCAAGCACACCAACTTAATTTTTTAGCCTCCGATTTCCAATTTCTTCAATGTTCTACTTTACATTTTGCTTCTCTGTTTACATATACTTTTTTAACCTGCTAATATTATTTTTCAATTTTGTAAACTGTGACAGACCCGTTGAGTAGGATGTGTGGACCTCCAGGTGTCCATGGACCACAGGTTAGAAAACACTGTTCTAGGCTATGAAAGACCCTTAAACGGACAACAGAATTTATGTTTTATATTATTTTGCTATGATAGCAAAATGCATAGTCAAAAATAGCATTTAAATGGCACTCCAATCCACTGATACACCAGGCCGTTTTGTGAGGCTCCCTCTTGGCACCACAGATCTCAGGAATTTATGCTAAATATTAATTTTTAAATCCTTCTGATCCAAAGAAAGGATCTTCACATGAAAGCCTTTCAGTTATTAATCTTGTGACTGAATATGGAGAAACATGTCTACCCAACTCTTTCCTTTCCTTGACTGACCATTTTTCGTTCTTCATGAGGGTGAGGCATTCAAGTTTGGTGCACTTGTTTTGATGGAAAGCATCTTTCACACCTGATACAACAGAAGTTGCTGGGAGATTTATGTTACATTGAAAGAGTTGTAGGACTACCTCTGCTAAGTCTGTCTGGTTGCTCCTACTTTAGAGCAAACACCTCTTTTGTGTCTGGACCATTAAATGAAACAGTATCAGACCTCTCTTGCTTGCCAAACACTGGACCCCCTAAAATAGAAGCACTGTAGCCACAGTCCAAGTCATTTATTGACGGTCTTATAAGGGAACCCTTGCTGGATCCAAGAAATTAGCTTTTGTTTGGAAGAAAAGTCAAGAAAACATAGATTGTCAACTATTACAAAGAAAAAGTATTCTGCACCTCATTTGAGAAAATGCTTTTCAGAGACGTGTTCCCTCACCAAGTCAGAGCTTTGCAAACAAATGCAAAAGAAGAATACCACCGATCTAGCATTGAGATTTTTATCATAGCAAACTTCGAGACCGCGACCTTCCCAGAGAGCTGGAAACACGCAGAGATCAACGCCCTACTCAAAAAACCCAAGGCGGACCCGAGAGACCTCAAGAACTTCCGGCCCATCTCCCTGCTTCCGTTCCCAGCCAAGGTCATCGAGAAGATCGTCAACAGACAGCTAACCCGATACCTCGAAGAAAACAGCATCCTGGACCCATCCCAGTCAGGGTTCCGCAGCAACCACAGCACTGAGACTGCCCTCATCGCCGCCACTGACGACATCAGGACCCTGCAGGACAACGGTGAGACCGCAGCCCTCATCCTGCTGGACCTCTCCGCTGCCTTCGACACTGTCTGCCACCGCACTCTACGCGCACGCCTCCACAACGCAGGAATCCAAGACAAGGCCCTGGAATGGACCACCTCCTTCCTCACCGGCAGAACCCAGAGAGTCCGCCTCCCACCATTCCGATCCGAAGCCTCCGAGATCATCTGCGGCGTACCCCAGGGATCATCCCTCAGCCCGACACTGTTCAACATCTACATGGCCCCGCTCGCACACATCGCCAGACAGCACGACCTCAACATAATCTCCTACGCCGACGACACTCAACTGATCCTCTCCCTCACCAAGGACCCCCTCGCCGCCAAATCCAACATCCATGAAGGAATGAAGGCCGTTGCCGATTGGATGAAGATCAGCCGACTAAAGCTGAACACGGACAAGACAGAGATCCTCATCCTCAGCTCCAACCCCTCAGCCTGGGACGACTCCTGGTGGCCAACGACACTGGGAGCAGCCCCGACACCCACCGACCATGCACGCAACCTGGGAGTCATCCTCGACTGAACGCTCTCCATGGCCAAGCAAGTCAACGCAGTCTCCTCCTCCTGCTTCAACACCCTCCGCATGCTTCGCAAGATCTACAGGTGGATCCCGACAGATACAAGAAGAACAGTCACCCAGGCCCTCGTCAGTAGCAGACTTGACTATGGGAACGCCCTCTACGCGGGAGCCCCAGCCAAGCTCATCAAGCGACTGCAAAGCATACAAAACGCCTCCGCACGCCTGATCCTTGACGTACCACGCCACAGCCACATCACCCCCCACCTGAGGAACCTGACTGGCTCCCCGTCGACAGGAGAATCTCCTTCAAACTCCTCATCCACGCACACAAGGCACTCCACAAGACCAGCCCAGCCTACCTCAACAGACGACTCTTCTTCTACGTCCCCAACCGCCAGCTCCGCTCTGCCGACCTCTCCCTCTCCACCGTCCCTCGCATTCGAAGAACAACCACCTTCTCCCACCTCGCCGCCAAGACCTGGAACACCCTTCCACTCAGCCTACGACAGACCCAAGACCTGCTGACCTTCAGGAGGCTACTCAAGACCTGGCTGTTCGACCAGTAGCAGCACCCCCCCCCCTTTTTTTTCCCCCAGCGCCTTGAGACCCTCGCGGGTAAGTAGTGCGCTCTACAAATTCTGTGATTGATTGATTGAGATTTTTATCATAGCAAACTCCAACAGTTGACTGACCTGACATTCTCTTGCTTCCTATGGGTCCAAATACATGTTGAGATAAGGAGGGTGGTGCCTGGGACAGGAGTGTAAGGCACTATGGGTATGTATGCTCCATGAGAGGAATGAAAATGCCCATTGTTATGGTCTCAAAGAAACACATGTGCAGATACTGTGCTGGAGTTGGGAAGGGAAAATGAGCGAACTCTCTACAAGCCGCTAAAGCATAGCCATTGTTCCTACTGGAAGTAGCTATTTTAATACAAAACTACCCCTCCCCATGGGTAGTTTTTTCAGGAGTCTGTTTTCACGGGGAAAGGATGGGTTTATGCTGTAAAGCAGGTGAATGAATTTTATCATTATGTAAAGAATGTGGGAGAACAAACTGTCTTTTGAGTGAGATTTCGCCTCAACATCGTTTAGTACAGAGCATGAGAGGAGAACGATGAGGTAGTAAATCACATATTTTTATATGGAAACATAATCTACCATAAATGTCCACCATACCTTTATGAATAAAGCAAGTTTGAAATTCAAGTTTCTATTGCTGAAGTCCAGTTTGGAAGACAAATGTTATGAGATGGTCATATATATTTATTTATAAGGGGACTGATATTGTGTAGGTTTTGAGCACCTAATTTCCGTTTTGTCATCTTGGCAGCTAATATACTTCCAGGCCTGGACCTATGAAATTATGTGAGATCTTGAACTAGCAAATATTGGTGACCACTCAAAACCCTGTGATTTACTCTGTGAAGGGCAGGAGAACGTGTGCTATTTTGTGATGGGTATGGGAGGCAACAAACCCAAAAAATAGTGGCAATTTAACAGATGTTTTTGTGTCACATGTATGCATGTGGAGATGAATGCCTATTATAGTTCATTGTCCATCTATAAGTACACACGTATGTACATCTGGGAATCTGTGGTTATTGAAGTCTTCCAGGTGTCAATAAACTCTATGAACATTTGTGGAAAAAAGAGAAATTCGTAGAAAATGTGTAATTATGTGCTTGTAGGTTTTGTGAATTAACTCCAATAGTTTGCAGGCAGTTTCTAAATTGAAAATGCTCACAAATTAAGGGGCTGATTTAATTATTGGCGGTAAGAATTCTCCCTTTTATTTATTTTTAGTCCTCATTTGCCTTAGGTTAACCCTCTGAAATCTTCCGCGGTGTGCACCCTTATCTTGGAAGATCGGCCGCACCTAAGGCATAAAAAATTCAATTTTCTTCTTCTTAATCTTATACCATTGCCATCCTGACCAAGTGGTAAAGCATGAAGAGAGATCTGGAGACCGAAAAAGAGGCGTAATCATTGGACCATTCCCTAATGAGTGTCCTTCAAGTAAATACCTCTCCTTTTACTCTAACCATCTCAACACTGGAGCCCAAAACTTATTTTCCTTTCTCACTCCTGACCTAACCAACTTAAGGGTGTATTTTATAGAGTTAACCCAATCTATGGCCATTGGTGGGAAATTGCTAATCCATTTCCTGCAAATCTATCTATGGGCAAGGAAAATTAAATAGAAAATCAATTTTATTTCATCCTTGCTCAATCTTTCCTGTTCCAATGACAACCCAAACATAATAAGACATAGCCTTACCTGAACTACCATATCAAGAAAGTTTGTCAGACACCTACTCGCATCCACCCAAAACATTTGAATCTCCTCATATTCCATACACATGTGGATATCGTCAGCTTTTTCTAAAACACATTTTGTGCATCTCGCCTCTCCTCCATTCCCCAATTTCGACAGCTTTAAAGGGGTCCAATACGCCCTATGTGAGCAGAAAAGATGATTTCTCCTTCAATTGGTGGGTTTGACTGCTGTAAAGAGTGTTAAAAGATACTTGCAATAAATTATCTAGCTGGATCTCCGGCAAGCAACTTTTCCATAGCTCATCTGGCAGTCCAAAATCCCATCCGCAAAGTCCACCAACAACCAGTACCATCCAGAGACCTCCTTGGCTTTTGAAATTCTCTGATATAATTTGTTCTCCATATCGTTGGAGGCTCCTAAATCCGCTCCTGTTGTCTGGAACCAGCTTTTGGCTTGGAGGCATTTAAACTTTGAGATTTTATTGTCAGCTAACACCACAAGTTTAACCCAAGGAATCAGCCTACCCTCTTCCACCAGATGCCCCCACGTCAGAAGGGCTGCCGCTTTTACAGGGGGCACCAAATTGCCCTTGGTTCATTCAGGGGAGCCTGGTGAATACCAAATGGGCGCTAACTCACTATATTAGGTGAGTTTGATCTCCTTCCTGATCCGAAAACATAATTTCAGCCATGTTTTGTAATACCTTGAGTCCTACCTTTTTGTATTATTTGGAATCTCCAAACTGATACATAAAACCCAGGTATCCACCCTGTGTATCCACCAGGATGGCACTGGACATCTTGCTAATATCTGAGCTATCCGGCTCTCGCAGAAGCATCTTCCCATTCTTTAGTAGTAAAGTCCAGGCATAATAGCGTAGGTCGGGCATGGACAAGCCCCCTTTATCCTTCTTCCTCTGTAATTTCTTTCACGCTATCCGTGGTTCTTTTGAGACCCATATGCAACTGCTGATCCTGCCCTGCATTTTTTCTAACCACTCGCCCATAAACGTTAGAGGGATTTCATTAAATTAAAAAGTCGATTTTGGAAGGATAAACATTTTAATTAGGTGTGTTCTCCCCAGTATGGTTAGAGGTAAACGGGACCAGCTCAACAACAAATTACAAGCCTCTTTCATTACTTTAAAAAAGTTTGCCTCTGGGAGATTCTTAATGTCCTGTGTGATTTTTATCGCTAAGTATACAAAATTGGTTTCTTCCTCCAAGTTCCAATCCATGATCTCCGTTTTAGAATTCTTAATGGAATATTGGCCAAATTTCCCGGTCAAACTATTAATTAGTGGCATTGCCAGGTGTAGATCTGAGGTATATACCATAGGGTCATCTGCATATAGGGCCACCTTCCTTTACCAGCCCCTGTACCTAAAGGGGGGAATCAGTCCCTCGTTTCTGATTTTAGTTGCCAATGGTTTGATATATAAATGAAATAATAATGGAGATAATGGGCAACCCTGCCATGTTCCCCTGATTATTTTAAAGGGTGAGGTGAGATTTCCATTTACCAAGACTCTGTCACACGGTGTTTGGTATATCATAGCCAACACCCTACAGAAGTTGTTGACTAAGTTATATAGCTTTAACATTGTTTGCAGATAGATCACATTGACCCGGTCAAAAGCTTTTGTGGCTTCTAAAGTTATTACTACCAGGGGGACTTTGTATGTAGTGGCGAGATCAATTGCTCCTATCAAATTAAAGGTCAACTCGTCAACCCCCTCCCTCTGAAGAAGCCCTTCTGATCGTCATGGAGTAGACCCCCAACTACTCCATTCAGTCTCTCCGCTAAGATTTTAGCAAATATTTTATAATCACTATTTAGGAGGGATATAGGTCTGTATGACTCGCAGATTCTCGAGGATTTTCCTGGTTTTAAAATTAGTGTCATTATGGCCTCATTCCATGATGCGGGTATTCCTGAGCACCTCTCAAATATCTCCGCTTACGGCTTAGTCAATATTGGGAGGAAGACATCTAATAATTTGTATATCTCTATTGGTAACCCATCTGAGCCTGCTGCTTTGCCTGACTTCCCCAGCCTAATTGCCCGCCTAATTTCTAAAGGAGTTATACTACTGTTGACTGTGCTTTTATCATCACTGATTCTGGCTGGATTATCCTTGTTCAGCCAGGCCTTAACCTCTTGCTCTTTAATCACTGACCTTTCCAGATATAACTCCATAAAGAAATGATGGAAAGCTTGCTCGATCGCCTCTTTTTTCTTAAGCAGCATCTCCATATTGTGACATTTTACTTCTTTTATAATATTTCTAACTTGGTCTACCTTGGTTTTCAAAAGCAAGCAATTTCCCACAGTTTTCTCCATTATTCAAAATGAGATATTTTGCTAGCCTCCTATCTCTTTCTTAGCCCGTCCTCTACTACTATCTCCAATTGAGCTTTTAGATTTTGAAGAGAGGCCTGTACGATCTCTTTCTCGTTATTGCCCAATAACACTTTGGCCAGTTTCTTTTCCAGGACCTGAATTTGGGCTTCTAATTTCCCTTCTTCTGTAGTATACCTCTTCCTTTTAAAAGACAGTAAATATTTTCCACCTTAAAAATGCCTTATAGGTATCCCAGACCACTCCCGGAGGAACAGTATCTGAATTAATATCAAAAAATTCCTCCGACTCTAATCTGAGTGGCTTTGTGGCTTCCTCGTCCTGTAACAAGATATGATCCATTGTCCGTCTACCCTGGCTTGGCCTGGTAGAAAGGGTCACACCTAGTAGAACTGCTGAATGGTCAGACAGATGGGCCCCTATATGTGTAAATTCTTGTATCTGCACATTTATTCTCTGGTCAACTAGAAAATAATCAATTCTGGATTGGTAACCATATTTTTTGTTGGTGCATGCGAAGTCTTTTTTAGATCACATCCTCTCCCTCCATATATCGCATAATCCCAACTGTTTCATGGAGGTCTTAATTTGTGATAGCATTTTGTTGTTGGTAATTGATCTGCTTTTAGTTGACCTGTCCAACGTATTGTCCAAGATCACATTAAAGTCACCCGCCAAAATGACGGGTTCCGGCAAATGTAATATGTTAGTCAACATTTCTCTAAATGGCCCCACATGATCAATGTTTGGCCCGTAGTACCCCACCAGGGTGAACATTTGATGGTACATCAAGAGTTTTGCAATGACTCCTCTACCCGCTTTATCTCCTACACTTTCTTCCAAGATGATACATGGATTCTTTTTTATCAATATGGCCACCCCTTTTACTTTGGAGTACTGACTGGTACAAACCACTGTCTGCACCCATCTCCTTGAATCAAACATTTCTAAACATTCTCTTTCACTTAAGTGGGTTTCTTGTAGGATACAAATATGTGCTTGCACATCTTTAAATACTGTAGGAGACCCTCTCTTCTTCCTTTCACCCTCATCCCGTTAACATTCCAGGACAGGATTTTTAAATGGGATGTCAGGTCCCCAACCATTCTCTTTTGGCTGTAGGTGTTGCCCCTAATATTGATATAACATGTCTTGCCCAGTTTCCCAAAAAACCTTTAGCGAATGAGGACAGTTTTTGTTTTTTTGTTCACTAATGCTCCCCACCCAATACCCCTATCTCTAGCCCTATCTAAGGTCTCGAATCTACTTCTAATTTCTGTAGTGAGGATCTGAATTAAACTTCCAACTGACTGACTCGATGCCAACTCCATTCAGGGGGTTTCCAAACCTACTAAACCCTGTGCTAGCTGCATATTCACCTGGAGTGTTTCACTGACAGCTGCATCATTCCCCACACAGAGCTCCCCTACTGCTAACGTAGCCGATTGGGAATGGGTAACAGCATCCACGACTGCCTGTAGCACTAGATATCTGCAGCTAGCACTTGATATCTATTTGGGCTCATAAAATCCACAGACCCTCCTGTCACCAGATTGCCCTTAATGGGTGATACATCTAAGTCTGAGTCCTCCTCCTGCGTCTACCCCTGGTTTACTTTTTGGCCCTCTTCTTGCCCTCCTTCTCTTAGTATTTGGGTCTTGGGCATATCTTTGAAGAAAGCCCGAAGTGAGTGGGTAATTTTTAGCTTCCGCTCCTGGTTCTCTGGCTGTTTCCTTTCCCCTCTCACCCGATTAAATTTCCTCCTAGGTGTAGATTTTTTGTGGATACCTGGGCTGGGAAAGAAGGGCAGACCTCGCCTTCAGGCTTTCCTGCACCTACCTGCACTGTATTCAAATCTATGGAAGGTAAAACTTGTGGGGTTATCTCTCTGGCAGTACTCATTAAGGTGTATCTTGATTGTCTGTCATTACTGCCTTGGTTCGTTTGGTCTTGGGGCACCGAACATTTGGCTCCCAGTCCCACTGTAGCCGCTTTAGTTATTACAGCTGGCCGTGGGGCTCCTTTACCATGGAGGGTCGATGCACCGTCTTTTCCCTTGTCCTCCGTGGCTTGCGGTGAGTCTAGCTGGAATGGGAATGCTGCAGACACTGCTACACTCCCCCAGATTTCCTCCGGGTTGCCTGTGTTACCTCTCCCTCTCCTCCCCCGGAAGGAGATCCTCGCAGCAGCTCTACGGCCTCTGCCGAGCTCATACACGACTTTAGCCCAGCACAGCTTTCTTCCTGAGGTCTCGGCATGTGCCGTGGTTACCCTGCCTCGACTCAGAAAAGTGGATTAAGACGCACAGCGGTGCCAGTTCTCCCTCTCTCCTCCGTTCTACAGTAATATCGTACTAGTACATTTTTATGGCTAGTTCTCCGGTGCCTTATATTTTGCTTGAATCATTTAGATGTGAGAGATCCCGTGACCAGCCGCTAGCCGGCCACCATGTTCTCAATAAATAACAGGTGTTTTTTTTTTGGTAAGGATTTTCTGTTCTACTGGTGATGGAATATTCTTACCTCCAAGAATGCGGTCTGCCTGCTGAATTTAAATGCAGTCAAACCATAGGATTCATCATGGCGGAGACTACTCTGTCTCCCCCATAATTAATCCCCCCTGATGGCCTTGCAGAGCAAGGACTTTTGGAAGCTGACATGCCATTCCTCCCACCTGATTTAGATGGGTGGAATTACAGGTCAGGTTCCACTGCCCATAACCGCTAGGAAGAAGCCTACGGTAAGGGGAAGGGAAAACTATTAAATCCTCCCCTCACCACGGGAGAGAACTCCCATGGTGAGGGGAGCATTACATTTTTTTATTTTAAAAAATATCCCATTTCAGGATTTTCTATTTGAAAATAAAAAAAGAATCTGTTTGGTGCAGTGATCTATCCTGCTAATGGAGCCATGTACCAACAGAAAAATGCATTGACAGGAACCGCCGTGATGGCGGTTAATGCCAATGCTTTATAAATGACCGCCAGCTTGGTGGTCAGTTATAAATATGGAGGGTGGACTATCCACCTGGACGAGGAGTAATTTACTAAGTTGCCAGGCGGACCAACTTCTCTTCCGCTAGTATATAAATGAGGCTCTTACTCCTGTCAAGGGTAGGACTAATTGTGCTTCTAGGCCGAAAACTGATGGGGGTCAGGGCCGGACTGAGAATGCAAACCAGCCCTGGCAATTAAGTCGGACAAACTGTGCGGGGGGGATGAGGGGGGAGTCTGGTGGCGTTGGGGTGGGGGATTGCTGGTGGGAAACCCTGCTGCTGCATTTGTTACAGGGGGCCGATATTTCAGCATTGCTACAAAACCAGCTCCCAGTAACAAAAACGGCCCCCACCGGTCCAAAACCGACCCTCACCCTTCCGGCCCACCGGGAACACGCCCAGTGCCCGCTACGGCCAGTCCGGCCCTGATGTGGGTACCTGAGAAACAGAATTCTCGGTGGGAAAAATATTTTTCCTTTAATAAAAATAAGTCATGCAGACATCTCTGCAAGAGGAGATACTTATGGGTCCATGTCATGATGTGCTCCGCTAGCTCAGTGCCTAGATGAGTGCCTGGTATTTTGTCTGTGCGTTGTCTAAAGTTCAAATATATAACTCAGAATTTTCCCCCAGTTAATGCATGAACTAAAACAGAACAAGTCGAAATCAGTGAGCAGAGATTGATTGCTTCGCTCTATTTCTGACTTATATATTTGAACTGTAGACCCCTCACAAGCAAAACAACACAAGCACTCGACTCTGCACTCAGCCCACCTAGCCCAACATGATGCGCGCCATAAAATTAAATTAGGAATATACGACTGTCTTGGATGTCCAGAAGAATTCCTTGGATTCAATGTGATTTTTTTTGTAAAAAAGAGTAAAACTTACCTCAGACACAAAAGTAGCTTTACACAAACTAAAACAGGAACTTGTGTGACTCGTTTTCATGATTTATAAAAACAGTTTTCAAAACATTACCACCTCAAAAAGAGCAAGTGATAATATTTCATTGTATGCTGAAAAAGGTTTCCTTTCATCCATTTGAATTCACTTCCTACTTTGTCATTTGGAAATAAAACATGTTTTATCTTCCGGACCCTTTTGTCTAACGTGCATTGGAATGTAGCATTTGCACAGCAAAAAAATCGTATTGACAGAAACGGGTCTATCGAATGTAGTATGTGCTTATTTGTAGGACTGTAAAATCTCTTTTGACATAGTTTACATGCCTATTTATATGATAGCAAAATCTTGTTTTACATGGCCCACGTGCTTCACAGCAGAACAGCACCTAAATGCGTTAATAAGAAGCCTCTGGGTGAAAGAAGCGCCCAAAATAAGACCAAATGTTGTAGTCAGAAAGTAGAACATGTTGCACAACCAAGTGGTTAGAATCTAAATGCATGTGCTATTCATATTTGCAAACATCTGCAACTAAACAATGTCATTCGCTCGAAATAACTCTTATTACAGAGGTCCACAAAAGGAAATGCTAGCGAGCAGTGCTGTTCGTTGGAGGCGCGTGGACAGTGTAATAAGAAAGTAGTCAAATACATTTGTACGCATTAGTATTAATCTCACGATCGGAATCATCATGAGCTTCAAAGACTGTTTGTAAGCCGGTGCTGGGCCACTCTGTGCTCAGCTGCAGTGAGTGGTATGTGCTTCGTGGCTGCAGAGATCTTTCCAATCTCCATCCTTCACTCCATAAGTCAAACAGTTTACACTGAGACCATATGAATTAAAACAGAGCCCCAGGAATGCTATCAATGATTTTGAAAGTTTACATTTTGCTCGTGGTAGGTCACCAAGTTCTGTCACCAATGATCAATGGGCAAATGTATATTTCAGCCCTCTGGTCGAATTTGGGTATATTTTACATTAGTGCTGCATTAGCCTTTCACTTAACCACCATACCTGACTCTTTAGACAGTTTTGATTGCATTAGTATTAAATCTTCCCCAGACAAAATGATATCAGCGTAAATATGGAGCATTACAGCAACTATTGTTGATGATGAGGAAGAACGACAGCTGAAAAGCTAAGTCTGAAATCCGCCATTTTATCATTTTGAGTAATACACACAAAAATGATTTGACAAACGTTCTCCTCTATTTTTAAAACATTTGCATGTGATTAATGAGGATGCTGTTGTTCAACGCAGCTGCATCTTGCTGGTATGGATGTGTGTGAGCCCCAGTGGTGCGTGACCTTTTACACTCCTTATCATTGATTACCCCACCTTTGACAACACAGGAAGACATCTGACTTTGCCTGAGGCTGTGTGTGAAATGGAGGCTCATTCGCGCTGCTCGGAGTGTTAATTGGTGCTTCCATCTCTGCCCTTGTAGGATGCAGTGGACAGTCAGATCATGGAGCCGCAAGGTTTTGCTAGGTTTTGTCTCGCCAGAATGGTAGCTAGAGATTGAATGATGCGGTTGACGTCTTGTCAAAATGACTTATTCAGTAGATAACAGACAGCGGAAAAAAACTTCGGCCTATCGCTTAGTTAATAATTGACCTATTTGCCCTTCAGCTATATGTTTTGAGGAATTCTGCAAGTTGCAATTATGAAAATGGTATGGCAAAGTGAATAGGTCTCGCCGTTGAAAGCTTGTGCAATGATTACTTTCGATTGAAAGAAAATGGAACACAAGTGAAGAGAAGCAAAGGAAAAAAAGAAATGCCACCATCTACACGTGGCAGCTCTATGTGGACAGTAAAAGGTTTAAATGCAAAATATCCATTCCATAAACATTTAATAGAACAGTATGAGTGCTTCTAGCAGGCAGCTGCACTCACAGCAAATACAGACACCCTTGTCAAATTGAATGCACTTCTCAGGACATTATTATCATTACTGGCACAAATAAAAAAAAAAGTATTACTGGCTTTGAATTAAACTGAACACATAGTTTAAACAAGCGAGTAGGGCTAAAAAAGTATAAAGCCTGGTATGAAAACATCTTTGGCAAAGTATAGTTCTGGTCCACAAGCGCTGATGTGTTCTTCTTTTTAGGGGGATATGTAAATATGAGCTAGAAAAAGCACATCACTCACAGTGCAAGATTGCCAATAGCTGGCGTTGCTCAGGCAGGTGGCTGTGGGGGAGGAAGCAACATTTAAATGAAGCTAAAGAGACGAATGTATCAAGAGGTCTGGGCAAAAAACCCTTTCCATATGTGTATGTCTGTATGCATTTTTCCTTTATGATTTGTTTGGGCTTTATAAGACCGGGGAAACAGCTAATGCTATCTCTATACCAGACTTAAATGGTTTTTATTAACTTTTCCTTTGTGTATTTAGTGGAAATCCACCTATTGTGCAGCATGCTGGAAGGCATGCACTGAAAGTCTGATTCTAGTGGTTCTCTATGTTACAAGTCACTATTAATACTGTTTTGTCAAGAAGTGCCCCAGTTATTTTGAGAAAAACTTTAACAAGTTTTACCAAAGCAGATAGGCTTGTGCATCTATTGACTAAGAGTTCCGCTTTATCTTTTAGAAACTGCCCCATATGTTGACCCACTCAAGATGTATTTTCTTTTAGATTTGTCCTTTGATATTATATCTTGTATAGATTGTCAGTGGAATATTTTCCAAACGTTTAAGACATTTTCCCACCTCTTTTGACACTCTAACAAAGTTCTTGATTGGGATGTCTGTGATTTCCCAAACTATAGTGACGCCTAAGTATTTCATTTCCTGCTGGATGTGATCATCATTAGACTCCATATTCAATTTGATCATTTCTGTTTTTTCGCTGTTGATATTATACCCTGCGGATCATCAAATATTTTTGTTATCTTGCTGACCCTTTCCAAAGCACTCTCTAGGCTAGACATTTTCATCAAGTCGCCAGTGTTTAATGCCACTTTTTGCTGAAGTTTCCACATGTAAAAGGGGCTACATTTGCAGCCTGCTGTATAATTTGTGCAAGAGGTTCAATGTATAAATTAAAGTGAGGTAAGGTCAAAGGACAAACTTGCCGGGCTCCACTTCCTATTCTAAAGCTTGAAGTCAAATTATCATTTATTAGGATCCTGACAGTAGGGTCTCAAATAAGGCCTGGATTACTCTGGCAAAGCCTCCTTTGATATCAAATTGAATTAGCACAGCCCATAAGTCCTCCCAGCTCAGCCTACCAAAGGGCTTTGCTGCATCTAGTGTATTTATCGCCAGCGAGGTCTGGGCCTGCTGTGCTAGATCAATAGATCCTATTATCATTTGGGCCAACTCCTGTATCTGTCTACCAAAATCAAAACTTTTTTTATCTTCCTGAATTAGATGGCCCAGAATTCTACTTAATTTATTAGTGAGGATGCCAGGGAAGATCTTGTAATTACTGTTAAGCACCAAGATGAGTCTATAGAATTTTGCACCTTCTGGAATCTGTTTGTTTTCAGAATAACTACTATTATGACCTCATTCTAAGATTTTGGTATATCTTTTACATCCAGTAGGATAGAGTTAGACATCATTCTTCAAAACCGTGAACACTGTTGTTGTCTGGGCCTTATAAACCCATGTATCTATTCCGGCAGCTTTGCCCCTTTAGTCTAAACACCTGAGATATGGAGGTTTAATTCATCCAATTGTTCTTGGGTTAACATTGGGATTTTTGCATTGTTATGCCAGTGTTGTAGTGTTGTTGGATTTAGGATGAAATCTTCCCAATATAAGCTTTGATTTTAATTCCAAAATGTTCTATTTTATGGAAATTAGAAACCACTTGCTTAGTCTAGAGGTTAATTTGATCCTTTATATAGTCCCTGATGGTGTCAACTCTAGCCCTCCGTGCCAAAAAGGCTCCACTTTTATCTCCATATTGAAAGTGTCTAATGCTACTGGCCTCCCATAGCTTAAAATGTTGTTTTCTAGTGTAATCCTTTATTCCTACGGTGTCGTCATCAGGTCTTTTTTCAGGCTCTGTCATCTATCAGGATCAGCGCATACTTGAACCTGCTCCTGAATGTCCTTGATTTTGGCCTCCATAGTTTGTTTACTATCCCATTCAGTCTAGGCCTTCCTCAGATACGCTTTGTAAGCATCCCAAATCACATCAAGAGCTGTTGGGCCCAAATTAAAATCAAGATACTCTTCAGTGCTGACCCTGATCTCCTCTGTAATATTTTCACCATATATTAATTTTCATTCCATTCTCTAGTTCAGGGGTCTCCAACCTTTTCTGTAGTGAGAGCTACTTCTGATCAGTAAAAGTCATTGTGAGCTACTGAAGGCCAAGTCACTCATGCAATGTTACCAGACACCCCCACACCCAGTTTTATTGAATTGAAGCCCTAAAGTCCATAGAGCCAAAGACTATGGTTTGAACAAAATACTTTGATTTAGAGCACTATGAAAGGGCTGCCATGTGTGCCAGTGAGAGGTCTTTGAGGATGCGTGAATATGTGTGCGTATGAATAGCATATATGTGTATGGGTGTATAAGAGCATGTACTGGTGGCACAGGACACACCTTTCGCCACCCTGTTACATGTGCTTTGTTTAAATGGGAGAAAATTAAAGTGCAGAAAAATGTTCTGAAAAAAATGTTCATAATATGGAACATTTTTCTGCACTTTAAATTTCTCCCACTTAAAAAAATGGCTGTGTCTTTCAGTTAAAATATGACACTGTGTCTACCAGCCACTGGGAGCAAGATGCCCTGTGTGTGTACATGGGACACTTTAGAATGGGAGAAAATTAAACAGAAGTTTTACCTTTATATTTATGTGAATTCCATAAACTTCATCATTTTATTTTTTCTCCCATTTCAAAGTGTCGCATTTACAAACAGCAGACATCTTGCACCCTGTGACCTGAAGATAAGGTGCCATATTTATAACCGATAAATACAGCTAGTTGTTTAAATAGGAGAAATTTAAAGTGGAGAAAAATGTTTCATAAAATATTAAGTTGTAGTTGACTTAATCGAAAGTGGAGAAGAACATTGACTCAATGTGTCATAGAAATATTTTATCCGCTTCAAATTTTTCCCATTTGAAAAAAATTACAGTATTTTTCAGTTAAAAATATGCCACTGGGAGCAAGAGCCCTGCTGTTTGTAAATGCAACACTGAAATGGGAAAAAATTAAATTGAAGAGTTACCTTAATCCTTAAATTAACTCTTCATTTTAATTTCCTCCCATTTAAAAGCATCCAAAGCATCATTTTGCTCTCATGCTCTAATATTGAGTTGACAAGGACATGTAGTTAACATTTAAATGCCTCAGTGCTTCAGGCCTTCACCTCTGTGCGCTGGGTCAGAAATCTGACTCCAGCACTGCTCATTATCAGGCCCTGCTATCTGCAGTCTGAAGATAATAATGTAAAATAAACACAGCCTTCCCTTAACTTTAAAAGGAAAATGTGACCCTGTGCTTATTTAAAAATTAACTCAAGGCTGTGAGCGACTCCAAAGATGTCTGTGAGCTACTGGTAGTTCGGGATCAACTGGTTGGAGCCACCTGGTCTAGCTTATAAAAAGGAGTATAGTGATCTTCAACTTCAGTCTAACAGCTGCCTGATCAGAAATATAAATTGGTTGATGTGTTATTCCAATTATATATTTGTCTCAGAGATTATCAACTAAAACTAAATCTAGCCTTGCAAAATGACCGTACATTTTTGAGTGGGATGTATACTCTTTTTGGTCTAATGTGAGTTCCCTCCAATCATCCCGAAACCCTAGAGTCTGCATCACAATATGTAAAATTCTTTTGTTTTTTAGGTACTAATGGTTTCAGTAACTGTGGATTCATCTAAGTAAATATCTAGAAGGGAGTTAAAGTCTCCTCCTATAATTATTGATCCTGAAAAGCATAATAGATGTGTAACTAAAGTATCCAAAAGGCTACCATCATCTAATTTTGGACCATAAAAACTAAATGTGATGAACAACTCATTATTATACTTAATCTTAGCAATGGCCAAAATACCTAGTGAGTCTGTTTCAGACTGCAGTATTTCAATCTCACAAGAATCTGCATCCCCTTATTATTCCCAGCTTGCTCTGAACACCCACATTGCTTGATCTTGATGTTGGCTGGATGTGTGCAGTGTATAGCTAGATTGGGGATGTCTACATCTTCTCTTTCGTCTTCCATGCTTTTTCTTTCCATTACTTGTAAAAAAGGAGCTGAGGGACGGGGTAAATTTTATGGGCCTTGCCTGTGCAGTTTGAGAGTCGAGATAACTTTATAACTTTCGGGCTCTTAAATCTCCTAGGGGGTATACTTAGCACCCCCTTCTTGAGCTTAACTCCTAAAGAGTGTGAAACTTAGATGCCTCTATATTTCTGACACTCCAAGATATTCTTCCCACCCTGATTCCTTCACTTCAATGATCTTAGTAGTACTTAGCTGATAGCTGGATTTGGTTGTTGGGTTTGAGAGCAGAACTTAAGGTATATTTATTTTTCACCTTCATCCTCCAAACCCAGGTCCTTTCCACTAACCTGTGGGTGAACTGTCTTGGCCTCCGCACCCCCCACCCCCCCCCAGGAGTTTTGGTGCTTCTCTGGCTGCATGACATATGTAGAGTGGGGATTTATGTTCCTGTGTCGTAAAACAACTGGTGGTCTCCTTCATGGAACGCCACTCCCTGCTGGTGCTTGTGCCGACACAGCCATAACGTCTCTCAACAACGCTCTTCCGGAAGAGAACTCTTTGGTGGACTTCCTGATCTCGGCGAATCTGCTGAGCTGTCTACCACCAATTAGTGACTGCAGGAGCTCTGCCATTCTCTCCAAATAGGAGAGTCATTTGTCACCCCAGAAATGTAAAGTAGAGATTTAGCTGTGCTATCGTATGATAAATAGGAGGAGGGGTCCTGACTAATGACAGGCACAATTAAGAGACAGGAAGAATTTAATGCCACGAGGTGCTCCACCCCACCCTTCAGATGGCAGCCATGTTCTCTAGTCCATATCAATTAAGAGTTTTGGCTATTGATGCTCCAGTACCCCATACAATAGTTCGGCTGATTTTCTTTATCATTGAGGAAAACAAAAAGTAATGTGTGAAATGCTTGAATTAATCACACTTCACTGATAATTATTCAAGGCCACAGTCCAGCCCATCTTTCTATACCAGTCTAAAGAGAGACCAGCCACAAATCAGCCATGGCCCTCCTCCAATAGGAAGAGGCCAGTCTGAACTGTCATATAAGGCTCTGCAGATGGAAACACATGCAACCTCAGACCCGTTTATGTCTTTTTAGATCTCTTTATTGAAATATAGCTATGGCTCCGTGTACATGGAACCACCACCTCGTATACTTATTTCACTTAGGACATTTAAATGAGGAAATCAAACAGTTGTAGGTGGATTTCTTTAATTAACCTCAGCAATTAATAAGTACTTTTACTACATTTAAATTTTCTCATTGAGTGACTTCCTCATGTATGCTTTGTTGACAGTATGCACAGAGAAGCAAGGGTGATCCGTATCCAGCAGGCCCTTTTGAAATTTAGTTTACATGATGTTTGGGCAGGCCCAAGTACTATCACCAAAGCTACATTACAAATAATTAAAGCTATGTATTAGGAAAATAGGAGGACTGAAAGCATAAACTGTTGTAGGGAGGGAAAGGGAGGGCAAGGTAACTTGAAAAAATGACCTCCTGTTACAGAGGTTTTTAGCCTCCCGGCAATTTTAGCTTCTGTTTATATAATTCTGGTTTCTCGTAAAAGGGGCATGTGTCATTATATAAGGACCTATGGAAGCCTTGGTTGAACTCTCTTCTGATAAAGTGCAATCTGAGATCAAGGAAAGAGATGCACAATTTATGCAAGAAGACTGAATACCTCTACACACAGTTTTGCTTTGCAGATTTCATATTTGGAGCCTGGGCACAAGGAGAAAGTACGTTGGTGTCTGGCGTGTTCATATTATTATATATAGGCACATGGGAGCGTGGCTTACACAGCCAAGATGGCGGCCACATTTTAACAAGGCTCCTCGCTGATCACCTCAGCACTCTTCATTCATCCTGTTCCCCCAGTGCCATCTATCAGAAACGTGACACTGCTGTGATGGCCCGCACCACTGCAACCCTGATGAGCCATTTCTTTGCTGCAGCCAATCCATGCGGAGATGACTTGATGCACGGGGCCCCTTGGTGTGGCCTTGCATTACATTTAGACCAGCGAAGTAGGCGGACAGACGCCATGGGCCTACCTTTCCACAAACAAAGTGTGACCCATCTGGGGCATTGCCACTGCAAGGTGACATGCCTCTCATTAAACCCTCCGGTGATGACAGCAGGGTCCTAAGCATCCAAACACCGTGCCCCAACAGGATTCCCTCAAAGGACCGTATGCTTGATGCTGCTGGCTGACCTGCTCACGCAGTCTCCCAACATTCCAGGTAGGTCCAGATGGGGCTGCATACGCTAACCTGCACAGCCTGCAGCTCCGTGGGCACCTGCCCCTCGCTGGTGAAACCACCTTACCGCTCCTCTCTCTCTTTTCGGCTCGGAGGTGTGCCCGCATTGCTTTGGTTGTTGCAGGCTGCCTGGGCCTACCACGGGGCCCCTGCCCCCTATGCCACAGTGCACCTGCAACCCCGATTTTCAAGGACCTTGGTCGCTATTCGGCAGTTCAGCATTCCGGGGTGGGGAAGCCTGGATGCCTTCAGAAGTACGCCGGAGCACACAGCCATGCAGGACATAAGCCCCAATACTGAAGGTGGCTGCAGTTAGGCCACAACACTTCAACCATCTTATATCTATATCCCTCTTAATCCTCCGTCCCTGGCACCCAGCAAGCCTAACAGCCTCGTTGCTCTACCGTAATTGTGCCATTGTCCTGGTACACAGGGGACCTGCGACCTGCCCGTTGACCTGGGCTCTGACCATATACAGCTCTCTGCAACACCTGACAGTGGCTGTGTATTTGGTGCATACCTGGCTCAGCGGTCTGCTTTTGCCCCCCCTTGTTTTTCAACCGCTATTCACAATCTCTCTATTCTACTGCATGAGACCTGACACAATGCCATATTGTCAGTTTGCTGGGCTCCTTGAGTTCTCCTACGATGTCCTCAGACCAGGGCCATGGGGCTGCTCGTGCTGCACACCTCCTGTGAACTGGAAGTGCAAGCGGGCCCCAGTGACTGTTGGTGCCTCTTCCCTTCTACGCAGGGGACAGTCTGTTTCCGGTGAGACTTTGTGTGATAAACAATGGCCAGACAACATCCTTCACAGGTCCTAAGATCACCTGGGACTGGATTGAAACCTATTAGTTTGCCCCTTCTGACTTTGCTGGGTGTGGCACTGCACTTGAGGCTGTCCATGCTAAGGGAGGCTGCCAGCGTCACCATTAAGGATTCTTCTGCACACTCAACAAACTCACAAGGGGCCTCCTTTGGCAGAATACGCAATGTAGGGTGGCACTTCACAAACTCCATTTTCCTGCTATTGAAGGGGGGCTGGCGGTTCCCAACTTTGAACACTACTATTTGGCCTGACAGCTACTATGAGTGACAAGAGGCTGGCAGGACTTCAATTATCAGACAACGCCATGACAACTCCAGCCTGGAGTAAGTTCCACATTTTACATTTTACATTTATTCCACCCTGCACCAGATGGGCCGATCCCATCCCCTGCACAGCTGTGTTTTAAATGTAGTCTACTAATCACCAAAGCTACCCAGCCATTTGACCCTGTGCTTCCAGTAATGGGCACCCCCAGGGAGATCAGATCACCTCCACGAGGGAGCTTGCCGCTTGGAACGAGATAGGCTTGCACACACTAGGGGATCTTTATCACGATGACTCTCTCATACTGTCGAGGGACTCACACCCAGCCACTTCCTCCTACACAACTCCATAATTGGGGCACTTGATGTATGTTGGGGTGGCATCCAGCAGGAGTGCCCAGTGTATCTCACTGTCCAATACCTTCACGTCATGGGCACAGGCTGTCATTTGACACAGTGGTTTGCTGGATCACTGAACACACATGCTTCTATTTCGTTGACGCAGCTACCTTGCCACTGGGAACCAGATCTGGGCTGCCCCTGCACTGACAAAGAGTGGAGGGCCATAGTTGAATATCCTGCGCATTTTCTGTGCAACACTCATTCCGCCTTATCCAACACTACATAAGCCACAAGACCCATCTCACTCCTGAAAAGATAAACTGATACTTTCATTGCACTGATGCTGACTGCCCCCGCTACTCCCTTCCTGATGGCGGCCTGATGTACATGCTCTGGGACTGTCCCTCCTTTCACCAATACTGGCTAGGTGTGACTTCTTGGTTAGCAGACTACATGGACAGGCCTGTGCCCCACACTTGGGAGATCTGCTTACTGGGCCTCACTCACAGAGACAAGAATCATAGGGCCAACCCACGGTTCATAGGCCTAGGACTGCTTCTTGCAAGCGTTTGATCACCAGTGGGGGGAGATCATCAGCGTCCCCTGCAGTCACTACTTGGGAGCTCTCCACGCAGGCCTGGGCCCAAGCAGATGGCCTTGCCTTGCACAGGACACGTGGGTCCTGCATAAGTACCTGGTAGCAGCTAGGTAGGATGCCATCCTGACTGACTTCCAAGCTGCCTTACTGCCTGCCGAAACACCACCCGAGGCGTTCTCATCTCCAGCGACTGCTGCAACCACCCCATTACCTGATTTGTTGTCTGGTGTACCTGTCACTCCCCCCTGAGTGTGGTCCCCCCCTAATATGGTAACTGTTGTTGCATTCCTCATTCAAACTGTCTCTCTATAATAGTGCTTTGTGGTTCCCCTCCTGTTAAAAAAATGGCGCAGACCCCACTGTTGATGTTCCCTGCTTGGGAAGAACCCCCCTTTTCTTTTTTTTTTATTTTGAAGCTCCTATTTCATATAATAATTACTGAGTCTTCTGTTTGTTGCTTTGATGCTCTTCACTCTTATCGCGGTCTATTTCATGTATCATGCATCTGTTGCAAATGACTGTAATATGAATGTACACAAAAAATGAAATAAAATTATGTATAGCCACATGTTTTGGCAAACCTGTGATTGACAATAGTGAACGATATGAAATGCACTGGCACTTTTTCCATGTATTTTTTTAGATTTTGCTAGTCACAGTGAAGCATTTTTTTTATATATATGAAACAAACACAGATGAAGTGAAATAAAATGAGAAGCAATATGCAAATTGTCACAGAATTTGAACCAATATGCTGCACACTTTTACCCCCATACGCATATGCAATGCTCACCTGTGAGCACTGTGAGAAGCTAACACTTCGGTGGGAGAGTTCAAGTCCTAGCTATCTCAATGTGGCAACTTTTATAGCGCCTTTAGAGTAGTGCCTACCCCATGCAAATCTGCGACTAGCACTACTCAAGCAATACTGACCCTTCTCATACATTGAAACACTATTATTTTATGAAATTTCTCCGGAGACGTATTCTTCCGTAGGCTAAGCGGGCTAGGATAAAGTCAGTTCAAAATCAGACCTGGTCGTGCTAAGTATTTACTGGAATTTTAGAGCACGTGCTGGAGAAAATACTGATGATATGATAAGTTAAACCTCACAGAGATGAGGGCTAGAGAAAAGCAAGTCTAAAATGTGGCATGCCATACATGCAATTGACATTGCTCCATCCTTGGCATCCTTGAACTGGTCTGGCGTGGCCTAGAAGCATCCCAAAATTCTACCCCATTGTTTTACTTGGGTGCAGGTATGGAAGCAATTGAAAGTTTATTCTTGTTTACCACTGACCCAACGTGCCACTAAAGACAGAGTTCGAAAACATGGAAGCTGGTCAGATGGGAAAGGTAAATAGATAGACTCGAAACATTTATAAAAATGCTTAGACCAAAGGATAAAGTTTAACTTCAGGCTTTGTTTTGAAAGGAAAAGTGAACTAATAATATCCCTTTTTATTTCAACCTTTAAGGGTAAACAAGAGGATCTGAAAGAGCTTAATCCTTTTGCCTGTCTGCTGCGTGCACAAGGCAGGATTGCTAAAGAAAAAGAGAAAAAAGTGGACGCACAAACGCATAAGGAATCAAAATCAATGGCTCCCCTCAGAGAAGTCACTTTGGGGAATAACTTGCAGATAATCAAGGAACACTAACTATTGGTTTTACTGTGTGCTGCTGTCACTGATGAAACAAATCGATCGGGAGAAGAGGGTGCATATTTTAAGCAGTGTTACATTTAGTGCATGTGTTTTGTCAGTCTGTCAATAGGTCTTATAACGAGGAGCATTACGAACTGAAAAGGGATTTTAAGTGCAAGATTCAAGTGCTATATGACAGCTGCAGTGAGTCATTCACAGCAAGGAAAACATCCACAAGAAACAGTACAATTTACTGCATCCAAAAGAAATACAACCACCATAGACACAATAAATAAAGGAAAAGATACATTTATTTTTTCTGTCATCAAGTTTATTTTATTCATTTTGACATTACACGGTATAAAAAAAAGGCAATCAACTAAAAACGCAGCACATAAATCATGAGAGTGCTGCAATTTATCAAGCATCAATCCATCACCATAGGTGTTAAGGAGTGAAGGGAGCGACCCCTACACGCCCCCGTTGACAGAGCACATTAGTCTAGAGGTTATGCTTCCCGTCAGAAGTATTTTATGTCAGAGGGCCCTGGCATCAGTACAGAATAATGATGAAATACCATACCACGGTCTGTTTCAGCAAGGATGTGGTGTAGAAGGGCTGCCATGAGGCTTGTGGCTAGCATCTGGTTTTGGCCCGTCTACAGCTAGCTTTTAATAATGGCTTTGGAACTTGGCAGAAGAACATGATTTAAACTCTGAGTGTTATGAACATTGTCTTTAAAGTATTAATATTAAATGAAAGGAAGATTGGTAATTACAGTTTGTCAGGTTCTGTACACACGCCCATCCGTTGGCAATTGTAACCTATATTTTTTCTAATCTTATTGTAGCATAATGGTCTGCTGTACTTTATATTAGTACATTTTCCTTCTTCTGGGCACATCACTTTACCTCTAGTGTAATTAAAACTGTCAAGGATCTACCATAAGCTTCCTAGTACCGTCTCACATAATTATTTCCACTTCCTACACCATCACATTCTTAGTTTGTGTAAGTGGGCTGTTCTATACCTCTTATTAGAAATTCATTTGCAACTTCATATTGTCTATAAAGTGCTGCACTTTGAAGTTATTTGAGTTATATTTGCTGCAGAAGAGGAGGGGTGAGATGTATTATTATTTAATTGAAAAACAAGACTGTGTCACTTACGGCATCAGAAGCCTGGCTGGAGTGAAGTGGAAGGCTTGCATCCGTTGATTTTATCCTCTGCTTGTTATTGGAAAGATACTGAGCCCTCGCGCACAGAAGGTGACCTGCTTCATCAATGGGGGTCCATCCCCGCCTGTAAATTGCCTGTTACATTGTTAAGTGAAGTTTAACATGTTTCTGGCCCTTAGATATGCCTACCGGTCAACAGGACCACCTCTTGTATTGTGTTATCTTTTTTTAAGTTTAGAAGTACATTTTGTTTGGTAAATATGCAAACACAATAGAATAAGACAAGGGATAATCAATAAGCATATAATGATAATGTTAAAGTATAAGTAAAAATGAAATGGGGAAAAGAGAGAGAAAAAGAAAAAAGAGTGAAGGGGGAAAGAAAAACAGCAATCATATACCATCAAGCAAAAGCAAACAACTATATAATAATTTTACTAAATAAATATAGAAACTGGCAGATATAGTACAATATAGAATAACAAATATGAATAAATTCACGGAGGTTTAGGTACTTCTTCAATGCAAGGATTATGTGAACATGTCCTGTTGGCAGAATAAATTTAAAAATGTGTTATGGGCAACCAGAGTAGATCTCTTTTAATAGCGAGAGTAACTGGATATACATATGCTCTATCTAATCTGTGATTATAACAGACTCCATACCACCATACCTGAAAAGATACAGAAGAAGCATCCTTCCATGACTTTGTAATCTGTTGAAAGGCAACAGCAAGTCGCAAGTCAATTACACGAAAATCGCTAGATTGAGAAGACCAAACCTTGAAACACTTGCCAGGAATAAGGGACTTGTGTGTGAAAAATAGTATTTATCTGTTGCCAAATTTGTATGCAAAAATTATGAATAGAAGGTCAGTTAAATAGCATGTGCTTAAGATCTGCTATAGTGACGGTACATGACCAACAGTTAGAGGGAATATTGGGATCAATTCTATGTAATTTAGCAGGTGTAATTCAGAGTCTATTATTAATGAAAAACAAAGTTTGAGTTGTATTCCTTGTTCTAGAGGATTACCTTATTTAAGTCCAGATTTTATTCCATACTGGAATTGTAAAAGAGATTTGTAAATCAGACTCCCAATAACATTCCACCTCTGTTTTATCTCGAGTATCTGAAAATGAAGTTAACTGTTTGTAAATTTAAGATGCGGAAGGAGAGTTACATAAAATTTACTTTATATTAGATGTTGGAGAACTAGGCATATGATTGGGGGTAGATCAATTATATGAGAATTGAACCACAGAGATTAAGGATAAGTATTTGGTTTGATATGAGGAGGGAAAGGATAAACATGCTTGAACTATCAAAAAAGGAATGCAAACATCATCTTGAAAAAGTTGATAAGTGCATCTTAGTCCTTTAGCAAACCAGTCTTTCCAAAAATAGGTTTATTATGGATCTTAATATGTTTATTATACCAAAGTGATGAATTTAAAAATTGAGTTTTACTACTTTAATAAGAAATGAAAATAGGTTGGAGGATATTACAAGCATTTTTAAAAATAGGAAGAGATAATGATAAGGGTTTATGAGAAAAGGAGAGATACTCCTCAAAAGAGAAAGGATTACAAGATTTTTCAAGATCCACCCACAAGGGATGGGTTGCAAAATCATTTTCAGACAACAAAAAAGAAGACTGTTTAAGAAATAAAGCTGTATGGTAAGAATGAAAATCCGGAAAATTAACACCTCCGGTGTGTTTAGGTCTTTTGAGTTTACAAATAGACATTCTAGCTTTTTTGTTGTGCCATATAAACTCTGATAAAATATTATATAGTTTCTCACAATGTGAATTAGAAATATTGACAGGAATATTAGATAGATAAAACAATATAATAGGAACTAACATAATTTTTATAGTATCTAAATGACCCCACCATGATAAAAATAAGGGATGCCATTGAGATGTATACAAAAGTAATATCAATTGTAATTCCTTCAGATTTAAGGTGACAGTCTCTTTAATAGAAGCAAAGAACGACAGTCCAAGATATTTAATTGTATCTGAATTCCAGTGGAAAGAAGAAGATGTAAAATCTGCATGAAACATAATTTATTTAGGGGAAGAATTTCACATTTATCAGCATTTAGTTTACAACCTGAGACGAAAGCAAAGTTATCCACTTCTGTTAAAAAGGCTGGTAAAGAAGTCTGCGGCTGCGAAATACAGAGTAATATGTCATCTGCATAAACTGAAAGTTTTAATTGATT
The DNA here is from genome assembly GCA_963921515.1 of Calotriton arnoldi. Lineage (NCBI taxonomy): Eukaryota > Metazoa > Chordata > Amphibia > Caudata > Salamandridae > Calotriton > Calotriton arnoldi. The sequence goes on from CAWUFW010005013.1 coordinate 901,751, forward strand.
GTCACCACAGGAAAAGTTCATCTGAATTCTTATTAAAAAGGATTCTAGGGCAAGAACAAACAATAGGGGAGATAAGGGGCAACCTTGTCTGACACCCCTGTAAAGGGGAAATGAGTATGACAGGGATATAAGTCCATTAGTTAAAATAGAACATTTGGGAGAAGAATATAGTAAGAAACATAATTAATCAATTTAGAACCAAAACCAAACCAAGAACGTGAAAAAATTCTAAAGAAACCACCGCCAAATCATATTTATATGCCTTAGATTTACTTACGACATACTATTATCTGATATATGTCTACCATAAACGAAACCAGATTGTTCTTTCCCAATTAATTGAGGTAATAAAGTATCCAGACAAAGGGCAAGTATTTTTGCAAATATCTAAATTGATTAAAGAAATAGGCCTATAGTTTTTGCACAATGTATGGTCTTTGTTTTCTTTAGGGAGAAGACATATTAAGGCATCTTGAAAAGACCCACCAGATTTCTGGGAAGATATAAAGAGAAATGAGCATAAAACTCTACAGTGAACCCATCAGTTCCTGGAGCTTTCCCTCTTTTAATAGCATTAATAGCGGTAAGAATATCATTAATCTGAATATCAGCATCTAGAGAGGAGAAATCCACATTAAGGGAAGGGGGAGGAGTGATAGAGGACAAATATTGAAGGATATCGTCTTGATGAGAATGAGATTCGGAAGTACAAAGAGTTTGAAAGAAATGAGTAAATTCTGAGAGACTAACTTCATTTTTATGAACAATAAGATTAGTAGAAGTTAGAAGAGAATCATTCTTGGTATGGTCTTTTTTAGTCTTAAGGTAATTAGCGAGAAGTTTCCCTGCCTTATTTTGATCACCATAATATTTAGCACTAAATTTAAGTAAATACGAGTTAGCGATTTCAGTGGAAAGTTTATTAAAAGTAAATTTAGGGCCTGATGACGATGGCGGTGAGACCACCACCAACAGGCTGTCGGTGGCGGTCTCACTGCCATCTGAGACATGTTTCCCACCCACCATATTACAATGGCGGGCGGGGTGATGGCGGTCGGAAAGTCGGACCGCAACGCGTCCTACGGGCTCCTTGAGCCCACCGGTGTGGAGGAGGGGCTTGTAGTCCCTACCATGTTGGCTGTGCCGGCCAGCGACTGCCATAAGGATTACAATATACCTTTCCACCGGCCTTTTCATGGCAGGTAACCTGCCATGAAAAGGCTGGGCAGAAAGGGACTTTTGGGGCCCATAGCGGGCCCCTCTTCCACCCTGGCCATTGACTTTGGGTGTTAGGGGGCATCTATGTCCCTGCACCATGTGGTAGGTACCGCATGGTGCCTGCCACGTAGTGCAGGGATATGTGTGGGGTGTCGGTTTTGTCCTGCGGTGGGTGCTGCAGAGCGCAGCACCCGCCGCAATACAAAACATGGGCAATGCTACTGCCACAGTGGCGGTCGCATCATAATTTGCCCTGTGGGACCACCGCCTTGTAGGCAGGTGGCCCCAAATACGATACGATGGCGGACGGACTGAAGTCCGTTCGCATCGTAATGACCCCCTAAGTCTTGATGAGTTCCTCAAGACAAGATTTAGAATTTGTAGAGTAAAAAGAATGCTCTAATTGTTTAATACGCAATTTAAGTGATTGTATGATATTAAAAGAAGATTTCTTTTTATGAGCTACGAAAGAAATCATGAAATCTCTAGAAGCAGTTTTAAAAGTGTGGGGAACTACTTGGACTTTCATTTTCTAGAAAAAATGTGTTAGCAAATTTTTGAAAACCTTGAGTAAAAATGTGATCCAAAAGAAGAGTGTTTTTGAATCTCCATCTCCTAATTCCCTGAATAGGTGGAAGTAAATCTAAATTCAGTGACACAGGAGCATGGTCTGAAATTAATATGGAACCTATATCAGAGTGAGACACATGTTGTGCAAGTGATTTAGAAATGAACAAATAATCAATTTGAGATTCAGAAGAATGCACAGGAGAGAAAAAAAATTATACTCTTGAAGCGTAGGGTTACATAATTCTCCAGGCATCAACATGGGATCGTTGATGTCTAGTAGATGTAAATTGAGAATGTACATGTGAAAGAATGAATTTAGTTTTAGAACGTCTATCAATAATGGGGTCAAGGACCATGTTACAGTCTCCCACAACTAATAAATAATCATCATTATAAGTAATTAATTTAGACAAGATCTGGGGTCAGAACAACTTATCAGGATTGGCGAGGGGCATGTAAATTAAGAATAGTCATAGGTATTTTATTAATTAACAAGGAAGCAGAAACCCATCTACCCTCAGCGTCATCATCTTGACCTATAATTTATATATCCTAATGTTTGTGGCATAGAATAACTACACCATTGCGTTACCCCAAACATAGAGAAGCGAAAATATGTCCAACCCATTGATGTTTGAGTTTAGATATTTCCATCTGAGTTACGTGAATTTCTTGCAATAAAACAATGGCACCATTTAGACCAGCAACATGTAACAAAAACCCTTTGGCATTTTATAGGTGATCCTAAACTTTTAACATTCCAAGATATAATTCTTAAAGCCATCTATCAACAAATAACACGTTTGAATCTTTAAACAAATAACATTCAGCAAAATGCATTAATATCCTATATGTATTAAGATTTAGCAAAAAAGAAACAGCAATATACCAATAGAAATGGATATATATGAGAAAAATATATTCATGAAGCAATAAGAAATATTTAGCAAAAAGAAAAGGAGGAAGAGAGAAAGAAAGATCAGAAATATATAATATAAGTGTGGAAATCCCAGGAAACAAGTCATATGAAGAGAATAAAAGTTGAGAGAGAAGATAGAAAAGACAGGTACAGAAACTATGTGAAGAATAAACAAAAGGACATACCAAAAACAAACACAGAAATCAAGAGTGGTGAAGCTAATTAGGCGACACAACCAACCGGAAAATTCCAGGGAGAAAAATGGGAAAGAGAAGACACAATCCAGACAGATTAAAAATCACACTGAGTAACCATGAAGACTGCACCGAACATGAGAAAAAGAAAACATGTTATACAGAAACACAATAACACAATAATAAAACATGACAAGAAAAGGAAGATATATACTTAAAGACAATTTAACAAAAATATTCAAGTAGTAGATAATCAGGCAACTTCCATTTCTTCTTTTTTACAATTATCCAACAACTGCTTCAATAGATCAGGATCTTCATAGTTAGTGGTTTTGTTTTTATAAGTCACCTTAACTCCTTCGGTGCTCATGACGGAATGGTTCCGTCATGAGCACCGGTGCTCCTGTGCTCATGACGGAACCATTCCATCATGAGGACAGGGGCACGAAATCCCTCTGCTGCAAACAGCAGAGGGATTTCCATTTTTTTTTTTGGGCCTCAGGAGGTGGGGAAGAGCTTTCCCAACCTCCAGAGGCCCCTCACTGGTTTTCAATCTAATGACGATCGCGCGCATGGCGGCTGTCGTCATTAGATTGAAAACGAATTTCAGTTTTAGTGTTTCAGTGCTCATGGGGCTATCTCAGCCCCCCGAGCACCGAAACACTTGGGAGAGGTATCGTTGGAAAGGGGAGAATCTCCCCTTTCCAATGGTACCCCTCCCTAGTGGATGCCTGCTTGGAGATTGCCCCAGGGGGGCGATTCCCAAGCAGGGATCCACCCACTAGGCACCAGGGAGGGGGGAGCGGCCCCTTGGGCAAGGGCCTTTGCTCCCCCCATATTTTTGGGGCAAAATTCAGTCTTTCTGCCCCCCTGGGGGGGAAGAAAGCCCACTAGAACCAGGGAATTATTTTTACTATGTAAATTAGGGGTGGGGGCTGCCCAATATGGGCACGCCAATGCCCCCACTCCCCCCTGCACAATTAGTCTTTCTGACCCTCCTGGGTGCAGATGGGGGCGGTAGCCCCCAATCTGCCCCCCCGGGGGGGCAGAAAGCCCACTAGACGGCAGGTTTTTTTTTTTACGATTAATTTAGGGGTGGGGTGCCAAAGATGGGCATGCCAATGCCGCAACCCCTCCCCCCCACAAAATGCCAGTCTTTCTGCCCCCCGGGGGGGCAGAAAGCACCCTAGATGCCAGGGATTTTGTTTTATGCGCCAGGGGTGGGGGCTGCCCAGAATGGGCATGCCAAAGCCCCCACCCTACCCCCAAAGTAAGAATAGGACTTTCTGCCCCCCCAGGAGGCAGGTGGGTGCAATAGCCCCTGATCTGCCCCCGGGGGGGCAGAAAGCCCACTAGGCCCCCAGGGATTTATTTTTTTATATATACGTAGGGGTGGGGGCTGCCCAAAATGGGCATGCAAATACCCCATCCAAAATAAAAACATTTTTACAGTCTTTCTGCCCCCACAGGGGGGCAGATCAGGGCAGTAGCCCCCAATCGGCCCCCCAGGGGGGCAGAAAGCACCCTAGATGCCAGGGATTTTTTTTATGCGCCAGGGGTGGGGGCTGCCCAGAATGGGCATGCCAAAGCCCCCACCCTACCCCCCAAAGTAAGAATAGGACTTTCTGCCCTCCACAGGAGGCAGATGGGAGCAATAGCCCCTGATCTGCCCCCTGGGGGGGCAGAAAGCCCACTAGGCCCCAGGGATTTATTTTTTTATATATACATAGGGGTGGGGGCTGCCCAGAATGGGCATTCAAATACCCCTACCCAAAAGAAAAAATGCTACAGTCTTTCTGCTCCTCCTGGAAGGCAGATGGGGCAATAGCCCCTTATCTGCCCCCCCGGGGGAGCAGAAAGCCCACTAGGCACCAGGGATTTTTATTTTTCCAAAGTTCGGGGCGGGGGCTGCCCAGAATGGGCATGCCAATGCCCCGACCCCCACAAAAAATGCCACAGTCTTTCTGCCCCCCGCCTCAGGAGGCAGATAGGGGCAGTAGCCTCTGATCTGCCCCCCAGGGGGGGGGGCAGAGGGCCCACGAGGCGGCAGCGATTATGCTGGCTTTTTTTATATGTAGGGGTGGGGGCTGCCCAGAATGGGCATCCCAATGTCCCCACCCACCCAAACAAAATAGCCAGTCTTTCTGCCCCCTCTTGGGGGCATATCGGGGCAATAGCCCCTGATTTCCCCCCTCCCCAGGGCGGCAGAAAGCTCACTAGGCACAGACTTTTTTGCGGAATGTGCCTACTTCTTGATTTTGGGTCCTAGCGCAGCTAGCACCCAAGGAAACCTACCAAACCCACACATTTCTGAAAACTAGACACCCGGGGGATTCCAGGGAGGTATTGTTTGCGTGGATCCCCCAACGTTTTCTTACCCAGAATCCCCTGCAAACCTCAAATTTAGCTGAAAAAATCACTTTTTCCACACATTGTGTGGGAAAGTTGTGGCATCACCGGGCTGACACACATTTCCTACCACCCAGCGTTCCCCCAGGTCTCCTGATAAAAATGGTGCCTCACTCGTGCGGGAGGCCCAAGTACCCGCCACAGGCAAGTGCCCACAACGTATTGAGGCGACATCAAAATTGCCTATCACAAAACAACCTGGTTTTGCAAGGGGGGTCACCTGGGTTTTTGGCCCCGTGCTCGGCGGCCAGCTAGGGAAACCTACCAAACCCACACATTTCTGAAAACTACACACCTGGGGGATTCCAGGGAGGTATGGCTTGTGTGGATCCCCCAACGTTTTCATACCCAGAATCCCCTGCAAACCTCAAATTTAGCTGAAACAATCACTTTTTCCACACATTTTTGTGTGGAAAAGTTGTGGCATCAATGGGCTGACACAAATTTCCTACCACCCAGTGTTCCCCCAGGTCTCCCGATAAAAATGGTGCTTCACTCGTGTGGGAGCCCCAAGTACCCGCGACGGGCAAGGGCCCAAAACGTATTGAGGCGACATCAAAATTGCCTATCACAAAATGTTTTGAGCCCTTGCCTGTCGCGGGTACTTGGGCCTCCCGCACGAGTGAGGCACCAATTTTATCGGAAGACCTGGGGAAACGCTGGGTGGTAGGAAATTTGTGTCAGCCCGGTGATGCCACAACTTTCCCACACAAAAATGTGTGGAAAAAGTGATTTTTTCAGCTTAATTTGAGGTTTGCTGGGGAGTCTGGGTAAGAAAATGTCGGGAGATCCACGCAAGCCATACATCCCTGGAATCCCCTGGGTATCTAGTTTTCAGAAATGTGTGGGTTTGGTAGGTTTCCCTAGCTGGCCGCTGAGCACGGGGCCAAAAACCCAGGTGACCCCCCTTGCAAAACCAGGTCGTTTTGTGATGGGCAATTTTGATGTCGCCTCAATAGGTTTTGGGCCCTTGACTGTCGTGGGTACTTGTGCCTCCCACACGAGTGAGGCACCATTTTTATCGGGAGACCTGGGAGAACGCTGGGTGGTAGGAAATTTGTGTCAGCCCGATGATGCCACAACTTTTCCACACAAAAATGTGTGGAAAAAATGATTTTTTTCAGCTAACTTTGAGGTTTGCAGGGGATTCTGGGTAAGAAAAAGTTGGGAGATCCACACAAGCCATACCTCCCTGGAATCCCCCGGGTGTCTAGTTTTCAGAAATGTGTTGGTTTGGTAGGTTTCTCTAGCTGGCCGCCAAGCACAGGGCCAAAAATCCAGGTGACCTCCCTTGCAAAACCAGGTCTTTTTGTGATGGGCAATTTTGATGTCGCCTCAATAGGTTTTGGGCCCTTGCCTGTCGCGGGTACTTGGGCCTCCCACACGAGTGAGGCACCATTTTTATCGGGAGACCTGGGGGAACGCTGGGTGGTAGGAAATTTGTGTCAGCCCGGTGATGCCACAACTTTCCCACACAAAAATGTGTGGAAAAAGTGATTTTTTTCAGCTAAATTTGAGGTTTGCAGGGGATTCTGGATAAGAAAACGTTAGGGGATCCACGCAAGCCATACCTCCCTGGAATCCCCCAGGTGTCTAGGTTTCATAAATGTGTGGGTTTGGTAGGTTTCCCTAGCTGGCCGCCGAGCACGGGGCCAAAAACCCAGATGACACCCCTTGCAAAACCAGGTCGTTTTGTGATAGGCAATTTTGATGTCGCCTCAATGCGTTTTGGGCCCTTGCCTGTCGCGGGTACTTGGGCCTCCCGCACGAGTGAGGCACCATTTTTATCGGGAGACCTGGGGGATCGCTGGGTGGCAGGAAATTTGTGTCAGCCCAGTAATGCCACAACGTTCCCACACAAAAATGTGTGGAAAAAGTGATTTTTTTCAGCTAAATTTGAGGTTTGCAGGGGATTCTGGGTAAGAAAACGTTGGGGGATCCACGCAAGCCATACCTCCCTGGAATCCCCGGGGTGTCTAGTTTTCAGAAATGTGTGGGTTTGGTAGGTTTCCCTAGCTGGCCGCCGAGCACAGGGCCAAAACCCAGGTGAGCCCCCTTGCAAAACCAGGTCGTTTTGTGATGGGCAATTTTGATGTCACCTCAATACGTTTTGGGCCCTTGCCTGTCGCGGGTACTTGGGCCTCCCGCACGAGTGAGGCACCAAGTTACAGGGGCCTAAGCATGAACTACCCCAAATAGCCAAAAAAAGGCTTAGCACAGGGGGAGAAAAGGCCTAGCAGCGAAGGGGTTAAAGAGGCAAGAATGGAAAAGGCCATATCTGGCATTCCAACTCCGAAGCGCAGATCTCATGTCCAAAAATGTCTTCCTCCCATCGGCCTTTGCCTTAGCATAGTCCTGAGAAAAGAAAAGAGCAGATCCTTGCCATGAGATTTTGCCTTTAAATTTTACTGCCTGTAAAACGTTTAGTAGATCAGTGTATTCCAAAAATAAAGAATGACTCCTCTTGGTTTGTTTGATGAAGATGCAGTTCATGGGTTATGAACCAGATGATGTGCTCTTTGGATATTTAATGCTGGAAGTTAAGGAAAACCAAGAAATTTTGGAAGAAAAGATTGAAAAAAAGAGGGTTAGAGCCTTCAAGTCCCTCCACCAGACCATAAATACGCAAATTATTGTTTCTGTTGCGATTTTCAAGGTTTTCAACTTGTTTTTTGAGAGGCAAACTGTCCACATGGATAGAAGGAGCCTGATTTACAACATTTTGAAAAGAGTCCACTCGGTGGTCTATTTGAATAACTTTGTGTTACATATAGGACCATTTGTCATTAAGATTTTGAAGAGGCACGCTAGTTTCTTCCATATATGGTTTAAGCGCTCATACCTCCTCAAGGATTAATTCCATAGATATTGGTGGTGGAGATCTAGCGGGTGAAGGTGGATCTTTTTTAACTCGTTTACCTGATGAAAGTGTCGAGGAAGTGGGCAACTTAGACACAAGCTTAGAATTGGGAACTGGAATCTAAGATGCTGTCTCTCCTAATGGAAGAGATGATGCACCTTGCTCTGATTCCTCCATATTGTCTTGAAGAATACTAAAAGGATTGTAGTCCGCCAATGATAGAGAAGCAGGAGGACCCTCAACAATATGTCGAACAGCTCTTGTTTTCCCCATAAAGAAAGTAACACAGGCAGCAAATTCCGTGAAATAAGGAAATATAATTAGAAGAAGGAATAGACAATGAGGCAAAACCTCCAAAAATAAGAGAAAAACTGTTTGAGAGGAAACCTGAATAACTGGATCAAATTCCCAAAAATCCAAATAAAAAAACCATTCTCCAGAAACATAAGTAAAAATTCCACATGGAACACAAAAAAGAGACTTAAAATTACCCCAAATAAAGACTAAAAGTAAAAATAGGCAGTCACCAGTTGAACTTCATCTACCAAAACCACAGTTTGTAACTTGTTGTGCCGTATCTAAAAATTTCCTCATAGATAATCATTGCTTGATAGATGTGGCAATAAGCATTCCTAGCAGCATAGTAAAACAGACAAAATACTATAATAAGTGTCACATCATTTGCTGTTCATAGCAGTAAAGAAAGAAATTTTGAGGCGGCAGAGCAGTGAAATCAAAATGCCGGCCGAGAGTCCCGTGAGGGACATGCACCCGACAATGAAGCAGAAGAAATGTTGGAACACGCTCACCAAGAGCACTCTCCCCTATCAACACTCTCCCAGGAGCTCTTCATGACATCAAGGGCTCCATTCCAGGCGGTGCAAGAGTAAAGGAGCTTCCCGAAGGAATCTCGGTCCTGCAGTCCGCTGCAGAGCTTCACTCAGAGGTGGCCATCTTCATCGGCGTCCAAGCCACGCCACCTTGTTATCTCAATCTTAATCCCCTAATAACTACAGTGTTTGATGCTGGTGAAAAGGAAATATATATGCAAAATATTTATGCTGAGGAAATACAGGAATAGTCTCTTTTTGGAAAATTCTTCAATGCTGAGTTTGTTTGTTCATGGTAATACTCCTGGAGGGGTGGGAGGTGAAACCAATTTTTAATACGGTGTTGTCCAACTTTTATCTCAGATTATCCCATCTTCAATCCTCAGGTCTTTGCTCTCCCAGTCAGGTTTCATACTTATCAGCAAGCAGCTGGAAGTACACCTATTTTCACACCACCTCACAAAGCAGCAGCATGACAAAATCCTTCCACTACAGCATCAAACAAAACAGTTCAAGTGACTACTTGCTTTCAAAAACAGCAACTGTCTCACTTAAATTTCCAAATTTCTGATTAAAAGATTATTATTTGAACAAGCTTCTCTAAATTTAGATTCAAGTCTGAAGAAGTCTGGAGAAATGGCAAGGGCAAAAATTCCAGCAGGTAAAGTGTTAGGGAGGTAGATTGTCAACATGCACTGTTGACAATGGCTAACTGGAATTGCGAACGCATTTCCTATATTTTAATACTAAAACAAGCAGTTTAAGGAGAACGATCGCAGGAAGTAGAGGATTTTAACGATCTTGAATTCTTTTTACAGATTTCTGTTTCCTTAGATGATGATAGAGATGAATGAGTCACTATCTAGTGGCCGTTTTAGCGTTTGACATCAGACAGCTTTAGGTATCCGTTGTGAGAACCTCAAAAACTTATTACAGGGCCAGAGCATATTGCAGATGGGTATACCGTTATTGTGATGTGCCTCAATGTTTGTAAGATATGTATCATTATATGAAGGTAGGCCTGCAATTGATGATGATAATTCGAGCTATGATAACTATTCTGTGGAAATATAACCTTTCCCCTATACGGTATGCTAGTGTGTGGTGGAGTGTTATGAAACATTAATAACACTTACATCTTTATATCCTGTGCCATATTTAGGCATTGTATTTACACCATAGGAATTCAGATTAGATAAGGATAGATTTAAAAGTAGAAACGAAGGAAGGAAATAAATGTTTTTAAGTCCAGGGGAAGTGAATTCAAACGTCTTCACTGGAGCTATCCACTCACTATTCTTTCTTGGGGGTTACTCTATAAAATATTGGTGTGTAAACATTTATATTGCTGGAGCTCTGAGTTCTAGATAGATGGTTAAGGGTGATTTTGTTAAGGATAGGCTAGTTCAGCCTCAAGATGGCAATTAAATGCAATGCATGACCATTTAAATTTCATCCTAAACTCCACTGCAACACATTCTATCTTTAGTAGCATGTGTAGTGATGCGTTTCTTTTTTGCATTCAATTCATGATGTAACAAATACATGACCCAATCAATCACAGCTCCAAGAGATGTCAGAATAAGGAAAATTGATTTTTTTTTCAAAGAGAAAACTACTCACGACTCACTGAGCGAAGTTTATGACACAGGATCCCTTGGACTTTAACTTTGAATGCTACCTAGTTAGCTTCTCAGAAGGGATTCGAAACAAGGATTATGGCCTACTACACAATAGACGCCTAATACGTCAACTATGTTGAATGTAAGCAATCAGATCCCACAATGCCACATTACATGATTGTGGTTGCATCTCGGACTTATAACAAATTGATACACATCTGAGAATTTACACCATTTCAAATACACCTGAAGTTGTAGCTGAAGCTACTTGAAAACTACTTTTACTATCACATTCGAGGTACTGGGATGTCCTGCAATGGGTTTACAAATATGCTGGGTTAAGTTATACTCAAGGTTGACGGCTTTTGAGAGATGAGTATGACATGCCAGGATGTCACTTCCTACTTTAAGGGTCAGTACAAAAGGTGATACAGGTCTTATGGGGGATGACTAGAAGAGGAGCCGTCTGAGTACAAGCGGCTTTTATTGATGTGCACCACCAGCAGGAAAGTCAAAGCAGTTACTTTAATATATAAGGCATTGATCTATCTGGTGAAGTTGAGTCTGGACAATTTAAGACTGGCATGGTCTGCTGACACACAATCAATCAATCAGTACTTGCAAAGTGCGACTAATCACCCCAGGAGGTATCCAGGTGCTGTGCTGCTGCTCTCAGTTGAAGAGTTACAGGGATATTACAGAAACAAGAATGGGGTAGAATATTGCAAAACTTTTCTAAAATCTCTAGGAATGCTAGAATTCATTTGATTTTGTTATATCACGTGTATAAGGCATATTTAACTCCCAAAAGAATTAATAGAATATATCCTGGGGTGCACGCTAACTGCCCTAGATGTTCCTACTCCTACGCTGCTTTTTATCCTATGGTGTGGGATTGTCCAGATTTTAAGAAATATTGGGAGAAAGTGGCAGAAACAATACAGTGTCTGTACAGCAAATTTAATTTAATCTTCAGTGACTTGTGTTTGTAAGTGCTGATAGGATACTTGCTTGATTGATACTGCCTACAGTCAAACCAGATTCTGTAATTACAGCCCGAGTGTCATCAATGATCTCTTTTTAATGTTGGACCCTGTCTGTATCTCTCCGACTCTATAAGCCAACATACGTCTGACTGACTCATTAGACTCATACACCGAGGTACTGTATTGCAGGTATTGTCGAGAATTTTTTCCTGCATTCATTCAAGTAATTTTAGCTTTAACCTGAAAGATACCAATATACGATTCTTCTCTGGTTAGGATTGAGATTTTTTTCCTGTATTCACCTAGTAATTTTAGCTTTAACCTGAAGTATACCCATATATGATAATTCTCTAGTTAGGGTGTTACTGTTGAGGTAATCTATAAAATTCATGACTTCATGTTTTTCCTAATGATATAGCTAGGTATAGCGCCATGTACTGTGGACCTTCGTGGCATCCCGTAGTATTATAGCAGTAGCAGAAAGACAATGAAAGTACATAAATTCTTGTATCTTCTCAGGCAAGTATTTCCTAAAATATTCATACAGTAATAGTGCTCAGGGAACGTCCAACAATTGTATTTGAAAATAAAGTTTGAGGATACTTATAGAATTAATGGATTATGATCCTAGCTAATTCTTACCATCTTCTCAATGCTTTATCAGATACTAATTCTGTTAAAGACAAAAAATAATTAGTCCTAGAAAATTGGGCATGTGGACGTGAATAATTTATAAACCCATCCTTATCCTCATCTTTGTCCTTGGGATGGGCGAGCCACACGTCTGAAAGACCTAAGATTCCGATTACATTTTTATCACTGCTCTACCTTGGGTAGCATTTCTGATTGTGACAAATTAGTAACATCTATTACCCAATTTATAGGTCAATTAAAATCTACACATAATATATATGGTCTCTGCCAATTGGCCAACTCAAGGTTCAAAAAATTAAAAAGTGAGGAATCATCGTTATTTGTGTCATATATTAAAAAAAAGCATTGTATCGCTCCTACCAAGTTATCTGCCAAAGTTCAAATTACCCCAACCTCTATTGTGTTTTTATGATGCATTGCAATATGAACCACTTTCTGTAACATAATGTGTGAGATACATACAATTAAACTCAGACCTAGTTGTTTAAACTTTGAACATTCTGCGGAGGTTATTTGGGTTTCTTGAAGGCGGGTAACAGTGCATAAATATTTATCAAGTTTACTCCTGATCACCATTCACTTTTGGTGTGTATTGAGACCAATTGCATTCAAACTGAGAATTTTAAATAGTGCCATAGCAGGTATTCATAAACCATAATAAGAAAGTGAAGTGATTGTCAAGTATAGATCTGTTTGTGTTAACATCACTCCTATTACTTGTCATAGCAGTGGCTGTCTCTTTCCTCTCAAGTTTGTTTGCCCATCTCTCCAGAGACCACTAGCTCTTACCTCCCACCATAGTATATCTGCCCTCTACTCCATGTTGATCATAACCCCCACTCTGTCCCTGAATGCTGTCCTCTCAGTGGGCTGGGAAAAACCATAACCACCCTCTCTTTTGGATGCACTGATCTGCATCCTTCTCCTGGGTAGATGATAGATCCGGTGATATTGCCCTCAGCAGATGACTCTTAAAATGTCATGGTGTGCATCAATATTTTAAAATTAGGACTCCTTCTTCATATTGGTAACCAAGACAAGGATCTCTTAGACCTCCTGAACTGGAGTACCCCTTCCCTACCACAAAATGTTCAAATGTGATTGCTGCAAAATCTGTATCTGCCTTCCCAGTGTCTTGACCTCAGGGATCAAGGCTCGCATTTTCCGTCCATGGTGTGCAGCGTCAAATGACATATTTGGATAGATGCTGAATGCAAAGCTTGCATTAGCTTTGAAGCTATGGCTGTTCCTTGAAATGCTACGTATCTTCTTCATATTAAACAATCAGAAAAACAATGCAAGAACTATTGACAATTCTTGTTTTGTCTTATTCACCAAAACAACTTAATTTATCATATCTTTTAAGATTTCTATTAGTGTACTTGTTGCTTCAGCACCTTTGGTTACACTGACCAACCTTAGATTGCAGCGTCAGAATCTTCTCTCTAGGTCTTAATTTTTTTCTAATGAGCCTGCTAATTACTACAATGATCTTGTCATGTGGAGGGTTACAGGCCATATTTTCCTTGACAGTTCCTTACAAATCCTTGAGGCAATTGTAAAAAAAAAACCTCTATCTTTTTATGAACATCCTCCAATTTACCCTGTACATAATGGACATTTTTACTCAATGCAAGCTGTACATATTTTGTGTCTAGTGTTGTCTTCAATATTAGTCACAATAAAGCACTCCAATCCTGAGGGAGTATTTCTGATGGTTACCTTCCCCATCCCTCTCCTCATTATCTTCATCCTCAGACTCTGACTCAGTTAAGCTAGACCATTGATTAGCTTCAAGTGTTTTGGCTTGTGGCTGGACATTCTCCTCTACCCTAACAATATTATCAATAATTAACATAATGATGTATGTATCAGATGCCTTCAGGCCTTCATCCATCTCCACCAACAGTACCACTGCTCTTTCTATTATTCTGTTGGGGGGAGTATTAATATGATTATCACCATAGGTGTTCAGCTTTTTAGTGGGGCTAATACATTTTGATGAGTATGTATAGGGCTCTCAGACACCTCTAACATACCTTCTGCTTGTATTATTTTCACTGCCTTGTTAATGTCCTGGTTAAATAGAGAGGTTATTTGACTGTTATTATTGCTGCCAGTTAAGTCAATCTCATGTGCAGAGGAGGGACTTACTGAGCAGGTAAAACCGATTCAAACCACTCTGCAGTGTAGGGTCTACTACTATCTGGCATAAGTGATTTGCACTGCTGCTCTGAGCAGGTTGTATCAGCCTTAGTAGGGGAGTCTGCTACGTTTCTTTATCTGTTCATGGACACTAAGAAACTACAGATTGCTTAGGCTGCATTCTGAGCCATTTTTGCATGCCATGCAATACATAAGATCCTGACTATTGCATGTTCTATATTCAAGGATCGGCTCCTGTCCCTCACCTGTGATGGCCACTTCATATGGCCTTGCTCACTACAAGTGCCTCTCATGTCTTGTTCGTTTGAAGGTTAGGTGGATGTACCTCCATGCCTGCTATTTTTAATCATTTGTTTCGATTAACTAACTTATATTCTGTTTATAATGGCTATTTTCGTTCAGATGCCACTGTTCAAGTCTTTTTCGGACCGGTACTTATGTTGATTTCAGTCTGTAAATATTGTCTTTTATCAGATCTTTTAACATTGCCTACCAAGTGGGATTTACTTGTTATGGAGTCTTCTATTAGGAAGCTTCTTCAGGTAGTCTCTTAACCAGCATGTTGCTGTGTAAAAATACTGGCAGTGTGTAGCTTCCTGCTAGTAATGCCTCATATTGCCAGAGCACCTTGTTATGAAAGATAGCCAGTGCTGTCTCTGCCACCAGTGCCTTGTCTGTTCTTGAGAGTCTCTTCCTGACTCATTTTGCAGCTTGTAGATACAATGTATCTGTGCCCCGGCTCCATGCCTTTACTGTGTCAATGACTGAAGAGCCATTAGTTACTGCTGTTACTTTGTTGCAGTGTCAGAACTCAGCTCAGATGATACTCCGAGCCGACCACCTTCTTTGAAAAGAATACCGTTGAATGTTTCAGGGCCAGGAAAGCTGTGCAGGTATGTTGAAACTAGAAAAAGGCCCAAGTCATATGAGCAAAAATGTAGTTTTGAAGGTCTGTATGCCCCATATGGAGAAGTCATTGAAACCCCCATCCAATGGTGCCAATTGGGAGCACAGGCATCAGGTTGCTGCCCAAAGTGCATCCAGTTCTCCATCTTAATTTTATAAAAAAAAGGGAAAACTGCAGATGAAAGAGGATCATACTAGCCTAAATCACTGAAAAATGTAGATGTCAAAATATATGCCAAACATTTATCCCGACGACTCTTTTGTGTGATTTGGGTGTTAGTCTCAAATGAACTCATGGTTTGTACTAAGGCGTGACACTACAAAACTTACTAAAATGGCACTAATCATGTTTGAAGCTGCTAATTTTTTGATGGAGTGGGCAATTTTTATCCTTATTGATGCAGAAAAAGCAGCATTCAACTGTGTAGCCTAGGGTATCTTTGGGAGCTCTTGGGGACAGATGAGGTTCGGCTCAAACTTTATTGCCTTGGTGAAAAATCTCAAAATAATCTGAGAGCTAAAATTACAAATGTGGGCACCGTATCTACAGCATTAAAGTACAAAGAGGCACACAGCAGGGGTGCTCACTATTACATTTTTATTAGAGCCTTATTTATTAAGGCGCAATACAGAACCTCCAATATCTCAGGACTGCTTTAACTCCTGCATATTAAAAATTGCAGCATAGGCTGCTGCTAATGTTGCAATATTTTCAAATCATGTAGAAGAAACTATGCCGATTGTCAAAGATATTTCTCTACAGTTTAGCAGCCTTTCTGGATATGCATTAAACACTACAAATATGGAGTCAATTTCCAATTACAACATCGATCAGACGTGGAAGACAGCGTCTGAAATGGTAAAGTATCTTTGTATAATCATTACTTCCAACTCACATGCCATTGTTAAGTTAAAATTTGGCCCAGTTTTAAAAGTGTCAATAGCAGATATGTGACAAAGAGACAGGCTCCCTATAACATTCATTGGAAGATGAAATTTGGTAACTATGAGGATTTTACTAACATTGTTCTTTTTTTCTGTTCCATCCCAGTATGCATTCCTTTAGACTTTTTTACAGGACGAGGAGCTGCAATGTCAAACTTCACCAGGGGTTATAAAAACTCACGAAGAGTGGCTACATTTCTCAAAAACCTGTAAATACAGGGCAGTTGGGTGGTACCAGGCTTTCAGCTGTACTATTGGTCACCAAGGGAAAGAAACTGGCAACTTTGAATTATATCTAGTAAATGGTCTTAACTACTAGTATGCATGAACTATGTTTAGGGACCAAAGCAACTAGATGGCTTCTTAGACACTCTGACCCCAATTACTATGAAATGGTTAAGTTCAAGGCTGTAGGTGATGCGTACAGACCAATTTGGCAACAGTGAATAGAGTTTCTTTGTATACATTAATTAATAGATTCTTAGCAATTGGCACGCAGACATTCTTACTCAAAATATGTTATGATGGCATGGTGTAAACCGGCACAATGCGGAGTTATGCAAGTCAGAACACTCTATAAAGCACATGATATCAGTTTATATGAAGATCTTAAAGAGGAATATCAGCTTCCTGATGACAGCTTTTTTCAATATTATAAATACAAAATGTTATAATAAAAATGGGTATTGATTTACTAGAACCTCCTAGCAAACCTTTGACAGCCACCTTTAAAACTATTTATTTAATGTTAAGCTATTGTTTACCTAATTTTAATGCATCGCTAGCAGAGCCATGGTCTTTAGGTTTTGAAGTAACAGTTTCAATTGACATGGTGGTACATAGCTTTAAATTAAGTAGCCAATATCCTCACACTGCAAGCTTCTCAGTCGTGCACTATAAAACAGTACACAGGTTATATTAGACTCCAAATAGGCTATATTTATGAAAGTGCCGCATAAATTCAATCTGTCCCAGATGTTTTTGCAGATAATTGTGATGATGTCCATATGTTTGTTACCTATACAATGTTCATGGAAATTAGCTGGTAATAGCTCATAAATTAACTGACATGCTGGTTACAAATATAACTCTTAGTGCACTGTTTATTCTGTTGGTAGCACACAGGGTGGGCATACCATTAAAATACATTGTTTATGTTTTGTTGCAGTGACTGTTGCCAAATTGACTATTGACAAACACTGGTTGGATAGTAAACCACCAAACTTTTGCATATTCGTGGCAGATGATGTGTTCTACATTCAAAATTGAGTCAGTTATATAAAATCAAAGGTAAAACTAGGTAGAAGGTTGGGCCAAAGGATTTGGGCAAGTTTATCTGAGACTGGAATCATGATGGTCTTGTCGCTAAATTAAAGACTGCAATTGTTGCTGCATGATGATGATCCCTCTATTTTCTTTTTTTTTCCTTTAGTGTACTGTCAATTTTCTATCTATCTCCATAAAGTAAATGATAACTGAGCAAGGATAAAGGAGAAAATAACATTCCTCACAATGTTCTTCTAAGTTGAGCTGATTTTGACCTCTTGCTAAGTCTTCCTAATGTCACAGTTATAAAAAGTAAGAAGGCAT
Source organism: Calotriton arnoldi (assembly GCA_963921515.1). Classification (NCBI taxonomy): domain Eukaryota; kingdom Metazoa; phylum Chordata; class Amphibia; order Caudata; family Salamandridae; genus Calotriton; species Calotriton arnoldi. Next base: position 919,620 of record CAWUFW010005013.1, read on the forward strand.
GTATTAATTGCTAAGTCCTCTGCCTAATTATGTGTCCTCAAATTGGTCTTAAATTAACCTCCTGTTGACAGCACCATGGTTTAATATTTAATGTCTCTGTGAATCACCTCTGCATCCTCCCAAATCTTTGAATATACACCTCATTCTTTCTTAGTAGTCGAGCATTCAAGAGTGTTTGTTCAGACTTCAAAAGAATTATGTAAGAATCTACCACCACCTTTATCTGCTGACAAAGCTCTAGGTTTCGGGGAAGAAGTTTCAGTTTCCGCTCTAAGCACCATTCCAGCCCAACATATTTTACCCATTTACTCACTGTGCCACAGGATCCATGTTGTACTTTAAGAATGAGGACTAACAATGTCAAAATCATCTGAGGTTACTTGTGTTCCCTTCTAGAGAGTACCTTGCCTAGCAGTTTAGGGTGGACTGTTCCCATTAGGAGCAGGATGAGTACTGAATCACATAAGGCGGATCACTGTCCAGAATGGTGCAGTTGGTAAAAAACAATGTGTTAAAACATAACATAACATGTGTATTTGTAAAGCACACATTCACCCGTGGGCATCTTGGTGCTGAATACCAGATGTTTATTGTTACCCTACTCAATGGTACTCATTTTATCTACCTCAGAAGGATGAAAGGTTGAGTGAACCTATGGGTATTTTAACCTGTGAGCATTAGGTCAAACACAGGCCCCTACAGGGCATGCATTAGTCCAGTAAGCCACCAAACCCGACATTAAATGCTACCCAGACCAATTATGCAAGCAGTACTCTTAACAGCTTTTGGGTATTTGATTTAATGTCCCAAGTGACCAGGGGAATGGCCAGGTGTGGGTCCCTTGCTCAATGTGCCATAAGATTCAAGCTGTACCGTACTGAGCAGGCTTAACAAGGCCAAAACCTTGTTAGGCCTCTTCGGTAATGTTGCTTGTGTTCCTTTCTGGAGGGGACATTGCCTGGCCGCCTGGGATGGACTGCTGCAATGAGGACTAGGGACAGTATTAATTTGCCGAAGGCAGCCACTTTCTGGAAAGTCAAACTGGATGAAAAACAATGGGTTGGAGTGCTACTGATAACAATCAGCACTCCTTGAAACTACTTGCAAGCATTCCTCCTATGACCTAATATGAGCATTTAACCTCTGTTAAATGTCAGAGTTGTTGCAGTCTTTCACCACAATGTTATGTCATGTACAAAAAGACAGCAGTGATTTTATCTGGAATTGTTTAGGAAAAATGTTATGTGAAGTCAAAGGTGTTGCCGACAAAGATGGTCTTCTCAATATTTATGTCCCAACCATATCAACTCCACCAAAATAGCCCCCACGTCTATTGAACACATCGGAAATATAGACATAACCCCCCTTAATACACATATCACAGTAACATGAAAGCCTTATGATACATTTAGCTCTGTTTTAATGATTGAGTCCCATGTGTGGCTTATTAGCCAATGTGATAAAATAATTATTATATTAGATTGCAGGAACCTCAAGCTGGACATCCATCAACTGCAGGCGCTCTTTGCCCTTTTTTTGTTTGATCCCCTCTATTAAAAGGCATACTTATACATAGAAATTCCTCTCTTTCTCATTCATTAATGCTAATGCTCTGCAATAACATTCCCCTCTCATTGTCAGCTACTCTTCCACTGATCATACCATAATAAACTTTGCAGTACACATAATCCAAAGCCCAAATCCACCACCAATACCTCAATTACCCATCAAAGCACTCATACAAATCAAACGCAGCCTTCCATGATCAAATTCACACAAAACCATACCCCACCTTACCTCATTTTGAGACTCATTCTATTTAGACCTGTTTTGTGACACCTTGCAATCATCATTTGATTCTCACTAACTCCTTACACACCTTTAACCCTGCCATCTCACACACTCAGTCTTGGGTAACTCCTGGACCAGCACCGTAACTATAAATGTACACAAACATTCCTGTAAATAATGGCAGCCTATGTCTATAGCAAATTCACACACAGGATCTAAGGGGAGTGGCCCAACCAGATGTGTCCTACTCGATATCTATCATTAAACTAAAAAAAAAGTATGTCTGGTCAATAGAAAGAGAAAGGAAGAAAAATGCACAGTTCACACATCTAATTGTATATGTGTGTATGTCTGTGTAGTATGTAGTATTACTATCAGAAGACAGCTTCTTGAAGGATGAGAACCCTCGCTCATCAGAGGATGGCTTGCTTCATCATTGGGCCATTTCCTCACACCCGGACTGCAAGGTCCTTGGTGTGGGCTATAACTCCCCAAAGGGGAGGAGCTATGGTGTTTTGAAAATGAGCGATATTAGCGGGTCAGTGAGGGGCAGAGTGCAAAGAACAATTGTGAAGAAAACTATCTCCAGAGGGCCGGATTAACTTTATTCAAAGGTCTTCTGGGACAGGGTTAAAACAAGAGGACTCGGGGAATTAATCAAATATACCCCTGTAGATGGTCAACATGTTTCTTCCCTTGGTTGACCCCAAATGGGGTTCAGGGGATTTCGTCAGGACTTGGATAATTAGTCACTCTTCTGAAAAAGAAACAATAATAATTGAAAATATACTGGCCACAGAAAGGTTAGCCTGGTAAGGACTGTGATGGCCCATATGTACACTGGGTCCACCGTCTTTTTACAGTGGTAAGAAGAAAGTCCACTCTCAAGCCACTGGGTAATGCCTCTACCACAAAGCTGCTGCAGTCAGAGCGGTTGCAAGGCAACGTTCTAGTGAGAGACGAGAAGACAGTGGATCCAGAGTACGTACGGGCAATCTTGACAGTTACACTTTGTACATGCTTTCCAGACAGCCATCACACAGGTGCATCTGCATACCAATAGTCTTCCTGGGCTGGGAGACAGGGTATACTTACACTTGTATAGGCTGTGTCCTACCCTTACACAAGGGCTCAATTACATCCTACTGATGTCTGGAGCCAGAGATGGGAGGGGGAAACTCCTGGAACTTCACATGCCTTGCTGGAAACTTCTCCTACAGGGTTTCTGACCCCACATTTGTAGAGCACTTTTGGAAAACAGGACTGAATCTCTGTCAGAGGGATTGCTGCACTACACAAAGGACTGATTTGGACTGCTCTTCTGTTGTTGCCCTGCTGCCTGCTATCTGGTGGGTTGCACAAATGACTCACTGGATTGCTTTTCTGTTTTATTGCCCTGCTGCCAGCTGTTCCCTGACTCTAGCCTGCCAAAATACTGGTGATACCAGGAGGAACCACCAACATAGCTGCTTGCTTAGTTGTGCTGACCTGTGGCCTGCTGGGCTGCAAGGAGAACTGCCCCTTAGTTAACCGAGACCCTGACATGTTGGCCTGCCTGTATACCGCAGCTCTTGTGCCGAAGTGTTCTCCAAGGAGCGCTGTTTTAGGCTACTTCTCTGCTACCTTTCCTTAGCTTGGTGGTGAGCGCCTGATTTTCCACTTGGTAGCCCCCTGACGTTGGAGAGCACATTTTCTTGGCCAAGCATGTGGTGAGTGCTTTCAACTTTTAGTGCATGCAGAGCACTGCTATCTCTAATCTCCAAGCGTGTGCTGAAGCACTCCCAAATTCAAGCACCACTGCAAACACATAGCTCGCCGTGGGTGTTCACGCCTGGAATACTGACCACAGTAGTGTGTGCGGCACACCTCCTCGAGGCTGCATGAAGTGGCCAGCGGTGCGTCCCACTATCGCTGATAGTGTCACTGACTCCCCCTGGCCCACCTCCACCCTTGGAACTGCTCTGGAGCACAACTCCTCCTGCAGTCAAGTGGGTGAGGCCAAACGATGTACCAGCATCTATCTGCAGCCAGGTACTTTGATTACAGGGCCTGTACAGTCTGGACTGCCAACCCCAGGTATCATCGCGGGCAGTGACATTTAAAGTACCTCAAATGCGGGGGACTCAGTGAGACCTCCCCGCTTCTTCAGCCAAGAGAGCACCTCTCCCTCTTGCTGGGCCATACCTGGGGAGGGCACTCACATTTACTGATGCCATGGTTCTTGCCTGACGGGTGAGTCCTCGATGGAGGCCCCCAAACTAGAATTCCCCATTGCTGCATATTGTGGAAAAGGAGCACAGGTGCTCTGGTGCCCCATGTGTTGTAACTGAATACCAATGTGACCACAAGGTCCACAGGAACCTAATGTAACCTCGCTAATAGGGGTTCACCATTGTAGGTGTTTCTGGTGATATTACTGCAATTTATGTGCTATGGTGATACTTTAGTAATTCATATGTTTTACCCCAACTAAACTGCTGCATTTCCAATCCTGATGTCTAAGAGTATATCGTTTGGAATCTTGTTTATTCAGGATAACGAGTACCATTTCAGGACCTGCATGATATGCACACTACTCATGATACATGATGATTCACATGTTTTCTGCTATAACCAAACGGTCACATTTTATGCTCTGATGTTACTATGCATGTCATTCTGATTCTTGTTTGGTCAGTATAACAAGTACCATGTCAGTAGTTGCCCAATCTGTGCAGTATTTTTACGTCTGTGTGATATGTACCATATACTACATATATTTTTATATATTCCTGTGTGGAGTTTCTTTTGAGATGTATTTATTGTGTCACTGGTGTGAGTGTGTTGCACAAACGCTTTATACATTCCCCAGTATTCCTTCATTTTGGGTGCCACTGGTAACATTAAAAAAAAGGTTTGTAAAAGGATGCCTATGGATATAATTCTCCAAGCATCCTTTGTGTTTTCTTCTTCAGCAACTTGATGAAAGGCTACTAGAGACCCACAGCTTTCATCAGGACTAAGTCATTTCCTCTATCAATGTTTGCTATTTGTCCTATTCCTACCAGTCTGATTTGTGATCAGGATAAAGGAAATTCATAGCACACTGGCTTTATTTAGGTGGCCGAGCAGAAAAATGTATGAATGCCTGCACTATGAAAAGACATAAGAAATGTATAAATATAAACACTTCACACAGTTTGTTTCCCTAATTCTGCCCTTTTTGAAAAAAAAGAAATTGTTACATGATTTGTAAACATTAGCACGTAGAGGCATTGCACACAGCATGCAATTGATAATTGGGGCACACATAACTAGTGTGATAAAACATGGGCTTTTCGCAGTGTCCCCTCACTTTTTGCCCGCATTTGGACTACTAAACACTGGTTTTCTGACTCTGATTGTGCCCTAAGCTTCGCTAACCAGGCCCAGGGCCAGTGCTCTGTTTTAAAGGTATATGGTAACTAGTTGTAATTACAATTGGTACTGACAACCTACCTGTAAGTCCCTACATGTAGGGCATGTAGGCTTAGAGGCCTGTGTGTACTGCTATGTTGCCTGCTGTCATTTTAAAGCCAGCCCTGCTTTGCAGGTTACTATTAGAAATAAAACTATGTACAAATTTGCCTTCAGAATTAAAAGTACTTCCAAAGTCTTAAACTACCTTATTTTTCCATATATGTCATCCCTAAGGCCTGCTCTAGGTGCCTCAAGGGTGGGGTGCATTATAGTAATGCACAGGGACATAATAAAACATACTTTATATTCCCTGGTGAGGGAAAAACTGCCAATTTAGTTTTTCCCCATTGTAGTACATTAGCTTCATAGGTTAACATGGGATGGCTTTATTAAACTTTAACAAAGCCTAACTTTTGACAGGAGTGAGCTAAAATAATAGTTCAAAGTATGAAAATGATAGTTACAATAAATCCAGCGAATTGCCATGAAGAGACATCTGGTGGGAGGAGATCTCCAGCAGCAGATGACAGGACAGGAAGGTGGCTGGGTAGCTAAACTGATCTTCCAAGGGAGAAAGGCAGTGAGGACAGGAACCAGGCCCACCTCATTTCCTGCACCCCCAGCCAAATGGGAGCCACTGTAATTGAATTAGGAGAGGGGCTGGAACGGGAGTGTAGAGAAAAGTTAGCCAAATCTGTGGTTTGGGCTAACCAGATCTGAACCTCCAGGAGAGATTTCCTCCATTTTGATTTTTGTGGAACAGTGCTTTTGCTTTATAAGATAACGAGATGCCACACTTCTAAGAAAGTTGTCGTCAGAGAATGTGGCACCTTGAACCCAGTTTTTCAGGGGTACTCCCCTTCTTACCAGCCTAGAAACCTGGATAAATATGGGAGAGCTGCCCAGCAACTCAGATCCGTGCTGGAAACATAAAAAGAAGAAGGACTGCCCTGCACCAAGAGAGGACTGCACTCTGAAAGACTGCACCTGCTGCACACTCTGGGCTTCACAAAAGAGGACTTTGCTTTGCTATAAGGGATTAAGGAGTGGACTCCCTGAAAGCAACAGGTACAAAAGAGATTCAAGAAGTCACCTGCATCAACTCCACCAAGAAGAGCCCAGTTGACCAGCGTCCAGCGGACTTTTAAGGATTTGACCATGTGCATTGTGGGAATTGTAGTCCCAGCTTTCCAAGGAGCATTCAGAGTTTCTGGAACCTTGGCTGCTGTTGTAGACCCTTCAAAACCCCAAAAAGAACTTCTGGAAAAAAATTGGAATCATTTGAAGAATTTTTGTGAAAAAGCTCCATAAGGTGACCGACCCATCATCAAGAGTCAAGTCGGCTATGTTGAACCGTGACTGGGCCTGAACTTTAGGTTTGCCCTGCTGAAAGCGCTGGAGCTCTTCGTCATCGGTGACGAGAACCAAGACCTCCAGCAGCCAGCAAGGGCTTGCATTGAAGCAAGCCGCCTTCGTCGAACTGCAACACACCTGCCAAGGAGACTCGCTCAATGTCAAGAGAAAAAGAACCACAAAAGTGACTAAGTGTCATGGTAAAAGTTTGACCCCAACCACCCAATCGTATCCCACCTCTGCTCCATCGTGGTTGGTCTGAAACGTTGACTTGGTCCTGGTCAAGCATGACCAGATTTCCCCGGTTGGTGCTTTATGATTTTGAGTTCTAGAAAGCACATTTTAACATTAAATCTTTAAAAATTCATATTTCCAGTTATCTATATTGGATTTTTGTCTTTTTAGTGTTATTTTAAAGATACAAATTTTTCCTACTTTTATAAATTGGTGTTGGATTTTTATTGTGTGTCTTACTTATTTAATGTTTTGGTGAAAGTGAAGGCTTTACACACCTGTCTCCTAAGTTAAGCCTGACTGCTCGTGAGCCAAGCTTTGCGCAAGGATTAATTTAATGAGACTTGACTGGATCATATTTGTGATTGTGGTGTTGTTACTAGCTGTAGGTACCTATCTGCACTCACTAATAAACCACCTTCCAACAACTACAGACATAGGTGATAAAATTGTGAAAGTCTTGGCTTTATCTCTCACCCTGAGCCTAAGACTCGTATGCCTCCTAGGAGTACGGAATGCAAATTGTACTAATAGTGAAAGTCAGAAATATGCATAGTCAGTAAAAATCAACAAATTGTCTCAAATCAGCTTGGGAAAAATGCCCATAATCAATTTCCAGTACACTTTCAATAATCCATGCCATTTATGTCCTCAAGAGGGCCATGTTGTAATTGACCTACTTACTCTCCCTCCTATCCTATGTAGATGTATTATGATTGTGTCAGATTCCTCATATGCTCACCATGTATGATGTGGTAGAATGAATGTTAAGGGATATGTTCCTGTGGGGTCGTGGCCAGGATGGCGGCAGAATGAGTTGCCTATTTAAGTTGATCCAGGGATGTGCAGCTTGTGGCACCAACTGACTTCAAGCGCTACCATGTGAGGACACAGGTTATGGAGTAGTGCCATCTGGGAGACTCGAAGACTAACTATAGCAGTACATTTTATACCAAGAAACAAGCTCCTGCTAGACGCTACCGAAGCGCATGGTGAGTGAGTTGTGGAGGACTGGGCAATGGCCCTCTGTGATGTGGGTAGTCCCCTAAACAAGTGGCCAATAAGCATGGATATACATACCATTGGAAGAACACATATGTTGATATCTTGACTGTAATAGCAGGCAGGGGCCTTGGACTACATTAAGGTTGAGAACTCACATATGCATGTGACACAGAGGTGTGCTCTACCCCATGACCTTGGGCTCAGCAAGGAGGGCTGACACCGGTAAATTTGTGTGCAGAATGTTGAGATACCCACAGAAATTATGGTGAAGCCATAAACCAGCAAACATTGAGGGGCACCTGGATAACCCCTGACACTTCTGACACAGTAACAAAGCACCCAGCCAATACGGTAGAGCAAAAGCTCCATGAACATACCATTAAATTTGGTTGAATCCTACAGGCTGTACTAGACATCCAATCATCACTACACTCCAAGATTGACACATTAGCAATTGATGTTACTACTGAGAGCAAATCACAAGAAACCCAAAGAAAAACTGGTCAACAATGAATTAACTTGGCAACGATGAGGCCAATACTGAACAACATGCTGTCCTAAATCACAGCCCTTCTGGAGGAAATAAAAATCTTGAGAAGAAAAGCAGATGATGTGGACGGCTATTCCTGGCCAGTAATAGCATCATGGTGGTTGGATTTCTGGAGCATCTCGAAGGTCCAAGCATGGACCTATTCATATAGGACTGGATGGCGAACACAGTACTGGGGGGCAAACCATCAACTTTCAACAATTCCTGGGCAGAGTTCCAATTACGCTGGAGTAATTTCTGTATTTCTGTGATTCTCTTTGATGCAAAATTACAGATTATAATGCAACTAAGCCTGCACGCATAATTAAAAGCAATTTGGGGGGAAAAAGTACCTTTAATGAGTGTGAGCAGCTGCTATTTGTGTTCTGTTTCATGTAGCACTATTTCTTAGGGCAATATGCATCCTCGTATCAATTTTGGACACAAGGGTGCATTTTGCGCTTAGAAAATAGCGCTAAATGTCAGGAGTAAGTTAGGAGGAAATCCTTTCCTAAGTGCACATTTGGGCTAAGAAAAAAGAGCTAAATGTAGAATTTCTCTTCTCACATAATTCCATGTAATCTCACCGAAATGTGGGTAATTCCACATGATTACTATATGGAATTACACGCGTTACACCCACCCCTAGATTTCGACGCTTCGAGTCTCAAAAATATTGACCCTGTGGGACCCTTCTGGATCATTGAAGGTGAGACTGTTTAACTATTCCAACTAAGATGATATCCTTCAGATCTCCAGGGCAAAGGGACCTTGGCTAATGGAAAATAGTAAAGTAACTATATTTCCAGACCACACGTTGTATGTACAATGAAAAGGGGAATCTTTTTCCAAAGTGAAAAAGCGATTTCCACAAATGAATACACAATATACCCTGCTGTTTCTGGCCAAATGTAAAGTATTAGAAGGAGACACAGCTCTCTTATTTCTGAAACCAAATGAAGCCTGCCCCCAGCACTATACCCAATGTACTTCTAGAATTGGGGACAGTGGAACCCTAGAAATCTGAGGTGTTGTACACACCTGAGGTATTCCAGAAACTAATGGTGGTAAATATCTTGGTGGAACTCTCTAAAATGCATTAGGGGACACACATGGCATGTGTCTGGTCATATCTGTGCTAAAGGGATCCTAGAGCCTGAATCCACAGTGCTCTCTTCCTTGGTTCCTACCATGGTTCCCTCTCCAGAGCCAGCTATAGCCTCCTGCCTTTCACCCAGTATCCCAAACTGGTCCCTAATGAAATTTGCAAGGACCTCTCTGCCCCTTCTCCTGGGAATCCTCCACCTAACTTCTGTCCCTACATAAATCCTTCATTTGATCTATAGACATGGTTTTGATGTCAGTTTCCAAACCTATGTTCCCCTTTGCCTATGTGTCACCTAGTGAGTAGAAGAAAAAACAAATGGACTTATTGCAGAACAAGCGCAGATTGGAAATAGCCAATGCCACCTCTGTATATTTGGATCCTAAATGGTAGGTGCCTCACCACTTGCCACCAATTGTCAGAACCACTTTCAGAAGGCCAAAGGACTTGCAGGGGCTACTGGGTCCAACCTTGGTGTTTGAGGCCTTTCACTGCTGATGTCTGAGGTTCTGACCTACTATGGATTTCGAGCAACTGTGCCAAGTACCCTTCTACACTTGACTCTCCGTGGTAGCTGTGGTCGAGCAGTCAAGGCTCCCTGGAGAGACAGATGTAGGCTCAGTTCATTGGCATCAACACAACCATCATATGCAAGCAAAGCACTAAACAAGATAATGATATCTCCATGTTGCACACCACCCTGTGCAGTAACATTGTGCAACCTCAATTCTGAATTCGAATTTTGCGTGTCATCAAGCAAAAGTGGCATAAGTGAGCCATGTGATGACCACACAGCCAAATTGCCTGCCGGTGGCTCCGTTTACCCAGACACACAAATACCTCTGAGCACACCTCGGGCCCTGAGGGGGGCAAAGATGTACCTCCCAACATGTTGTCACTGTCACATCTGGAAGGAGCAGAAGGGGACAACACAGATACAGACTACAACATAACAGTCCACAATGGCCATGAGCACATGCCATCCACCATGTCGTACTTTGGGGCCCAAATACAGTTGCACATTGGTGTCAGATGTCTAGTCCTCACAATTCTGAGGTCAGGCAATGCACACATTGATGAAAGAACACTCAGATGATGCACACTGCCGTTCCCTTCGATTTCCATGACTACCCCAATGCAGACGATGCCAGAGGGCCACGACTCAGAATGCATGTCAAGGGACATTACCCCAATGACATGAGAAAGTACAGATAGGGAAAATACATGACAGCTGCACCCAACACAGAGGCCACTTACAAGCCACTGCATCACACTACCAACATCACCGGGCCCAGTGCTGGCCCAGGCTGTGAACACATGCAGCCGCTCACAACCAAAGTCACCCTTCCCAGAATACTCACCCCCAGCTTGCTGCTGATGCTCCTTCAAACGTGCATCCAGCTCTGGCTGTGTCACAGCTAAGATGCGGGCCATCAGTGGTGTCATGCTCCTGCGCGCCAACCTGCCAGTCCGAGGGATCAGCCCCAGCGTTATCTCCGCCACGTTCTTGCTCAGCCGGCAGATGTCATCCCACCTCTTGTGACAGTGCATGTGCCGTCGGTTGGAGACACCCAGAGCCCGCACCTTGCATGCAATGGCCCTCCACACGGCCTTACGCTGGTGGACTTTGAGCTGCAGGCATGGGAGACAAGAGGGGGAAAAAATCAGTGCCACAGTGTTATGTACCACTATATCACAGTACAGGAGCATGATACTAACTCATCCCAACTTCACAGATATGTGTAGCAGAGACAATAATAACCCTGGGCATAATACTTCACTACGCTCACGGAGCATGCAAAGTTTGTGCTACTACGCAAATTGCACGTAGCAGAGTGAATAACTGTGCTAATTGACGTAGCGTAGCAACAGTAAAATAAACACCTTTAAATGCTTTGATAAAGCAATTTTCTATGCTAAAAAGCATATAACCAATTCACAAAAATGAACTTTGACAATAAAGTATCAAGCAATGAGAGAGGTGATGATTTTGGAGTCCCCCCTAACCTAGGGGGAGGACCAAGCAGATGCCTTGAACACAAAAAGCATATCATGTGAACGATTCAATGGTGGTCCCTTCCTCCTAGGACCACCCCAAGCCACAGTTATGGGCAAAAATACAATCCCAACCAAAGGTCCTGCAAAGCATTATGGAACGAGATTAGCAGTGGGCAGTGAATATTATAGTGTCCAATATCAAAATAATTCTACAAAGAGCTGCAGTTCAACTAGTCGTTACTAGGTGTCCCTCACGAGTCAAATGCAAAAGCATTGAAATTATTAATACATCAAGCTGCAGTTCCACTAGTCGCTACAAGATGTCCCTCACGAGTCAAATGCAAAGTATTGAAAACCTTTCATGAAGCTTTTGCATTTGACTCGTGAGGGACATCTAGTAACGACTAGTGGAACTGCAGCTCTTTGTAGAATTATTTTGATATTGGAAACTATAATATTCACTGCCCACTGCTAATCTCGTCCCATAATGCTTTGCAGGGCCTTTGGTTGGGATTGTATTTTTGCCAATAACTAGTGCTTGGGGTGGTCCTAAGAGGATGGGACCACCACTGAATGGTTCAAAAGATGTGTTTTTTGTTTTCAAGGCATCTGCTTGGTTTTCCCCTAGGTTAGGGAGGATCCTAAAATCATCACCTCTCTCACTGCTTGTTAATTTATCGTTTTCACTTTTTGTGTAGTAACTATATGCATTTTTTAGCATATAAAGACAGAGATATTTATTTTATCTTAACTTGCACTGTACAAGGTGCTTTTGGCAATTATTGTACAGTGCAGTCAAGCACACAGCTATGCACTACGCAATGTGCATAGCTACGTGTAGTTAAAAATGTACTTCACGTAGCTACGTGAAGTGCTACTACGCAAACTACGCCCAGGCTTAGACAATAATGCATCTCACATGGTACATTAGCATGGAAGACTCATACGCAAATGCATGCAGGTATGAGGGTGGACACAGTACCTGCCCATCTCATACACATGCAGGATGCCAACACAGAAAGCTATGTGTAGGCTGCCCACATCTACTGTCCATTTTGAGGGTGAGCAAGACATACATGAGATTTCAATATATGTTCAGGGGAAGACTCACTGTGTCCAACACTACGCAGCCCTCAATGTCCTTGCCCTGTGAATGGCTCACTGTGTCATGGAGGTCACATTGAGGGACATGATCCTACAAACCCACACACTCTCACAGGGCCTGTCGTGTGCAATCTATAGGGCTGAGATGGCTCTTTGATGGAGAGTCCTGGAAAAAACACACATGTGACACTCTGTACATTCAGTGATGTGTCCTTGTCTGCTTGGGCAGTGACTGTGCAGGCCAGGTGTGATCACACTGAGGTCCAATGTGGGGTATCAGAAATATCACATGAAGGGACAATTTGAGAGCGTGAACAGTGCCTACACATGCCAGTCTGTACACATGCTGGTGGAAATGGAAGGGGATGTGCACAATTATACGGCAATCAGCTGTGTCATAGGTGAATGACCACCAAGAGTGTCACCCTCGGGTATTGACATCCTGAGCATAGTGCTGAACTATAGATGATGCCAATTGTGAGTCAGACACAATTCCATCACTACCCTCTGGACGAAAAGCCTTGCTAAGGCCACAGATGAGCCTGTGAAGGGCACAGGGACCCACACAGCCAGTCACACAAGCAACTACTGTCCTGACTCCTGCATTACCAACTTGCTGCATCACTGTATGGCTGACAAGACAATACATGTCCCTCCAGTTCTGATGTTCAGGCAGGGAAACGTGTGAAATAGGATACACACCCCATTCACCTGGTGAGAGCATGCTAGGCAGTGCATGACACAAACCCACACTCTCAGGCACATACTGCACCACATCAACGTCATGTGTGCACCCCCTGCACTCTCACTTCTACTCTGAAACACTTACCACGACATTTGGAGCACCATATAGCATCCCATACTGTGTGAGCACCTCGTCCACCAAGACCTCCAGCTCCTCAGTGGTGAAGGGACTGGCACGGATCTTCTCAGTCCTCGACATCACTGTGTCCAGGAGACAGAAGCAGCAGCAGTTGGTGGTGAGGGGTGGCAGGCAGCAGGCTCTGGAGACAGGAGCAGCAGCAGTTGGTGGTGAGGGGTGGCAGGCAGCAGGCTCTGAAAGCTGTGGAAATATGAGGCTCTCGCCCCCACACATATATAGCCCCGTGGTAGTTTCAGTGGTTCTAAGCTTCTGCAATTGGTGTTTCAGATCAAAATAGCAGGCTACCGCGATTGCGGTTCCCATTGGCTGTAAGGGCATGGTCCATGGTGGTGACACACCGCAGGGGACAGGCTGGCGCTACCGCGGTCGTGTATCTTTCAATTGCATCCAATGACCGGCTCTGCGGTGGTGGAGCACGCCTACCGCGATTTTCAAAATAGCATTAGGCTACCGCGATTGCGGTTCCCATTGGCTGTAGGGGCATGGTCCATGGCGGTGACACACCGCAGGAGACAGGCTGGCGCTACCGCGGTCGTGTATCTTTCAATTGCATCCAATGACCGGCTCCGCGGTGGCGGAGCACGCCTACCGCGATTTTCAAAATAGCATTAGGCTACCGCGATTGTGATTCCCATTTACTGTAAAGGCATGGTCCATGGCGGTGACACACCGCCGGGGACAGGCGGTAGCCACCGCGATATGTGTGCCATGCCTTGCTGAGAATGACCGGGATTGGGGTGGCGGAGCAGTCCAACCGCCGTTTGGCCATGTGTATATGCCAGACACTACCGTGATTGTGGTGGGGGCATTGGCGGTGACACACCGCAGGGGACAGGCGGTAGCCACCACAATATGTGTGCCATGCCGTTCTGAGAATGACCGGGATTGGGGAGGCGGAGCATGCCAACCGCCATTTGGCCATGTGTATATGCCAGACACTCCCGCGATTGTGGCGGGGGCATTGGCGGTGACACACCGCAGGGGACAGGCTGTAGCCACCGTGATATGTGTGCCATGCCTTGCTGAGAATGACTGGGATTGGGGTGGCGGAGCATGCCAACCGCCATTTGGCCATGTGTATATGCCAGACACTACCGCGATTGTGGCGGGGGCATTGGCGGTGACACACCGCAGGGGACAGGCGGTAGCCACCACGATATGTGTGCCATGCCTTGCTGAGAATGACCAGGATTGGGGTGGCGGAGCATGCCAACTGCCATTTGGCCATGTGTATATGCCAGACACTACCGCGATTGTGGCGGGGGCATTGGTGGTGACACACCGCAGGGGATAGGCGGTAGCCACCGCGATGTGTGTGCCATGCATTTGAGGCAATGACAGTGATTTGGGTATCAGATCACCTTGACAGAACTTATGGACACGTCATGCAGTGTGAATGGCCAAAGACAAGTCCTCCATACTGCACAGTAGACACATGATTCATGGCACAAGATTGTGCACTCAATGCCAATTTGACCTTTACCCCACTGCTGACTGCACATGCCATGTTGTTGTATATGATTAGGAACATTGGCATGTACTCACTCACATGTCACTTGTGGTTTTCTGGGCATGTACACAGAACAGTGTTGTGATGGACTCTACAATGGGTACACATGTCAATGTGTGAAAGGGCTGAGCAACTTACAGTGATGAATGTCTCACTACAGAATGTGCAGATTTGACTGTCTACTTTTCCTGGCTCATGCACATACTTGGCAATAAACGCACAGTGTTGGGTCATTGTGTGGTTGATGTGTGCCCTGTGTGACTTACACAAGAAGGTGTGACAGTTACAGCAGCTATGTAGGAGACAGTAGTGTTCCAGTTTCACACATATGCTTTTGGTACTACTCTCTGGGCTGCCCATGCAAGATGTGGCCATGTCCCTTTGTGCATTCACATAGTCGGATATTGTTTGTGAGATGCTAGCTGTGTGAAAAGTGGAAAGGTGTATGGATGGTGTATCTGAAGGTGTCCCTACAAGTAAGTTGTTTTGTAAGATGTACTGTGGTGCTAGTCATTGTTTCCCTCGTGTCAGTCAAAACATAAGATGTCAGACACATCTCCTGCTGTATTGCGTTGACATGTGTCCTCTTTCATCTCTTTTTCACAACAAGTACTCCACGTATCTATGACCAGAGTCCACTAACCGCTGAGAGTAACCCTGTATGACATAGGAAGGGGAAGGTTTCATTCAGAATGATGAGCTGTTTGCCACTAGAGAGTGGGGAAGGACAGACATCCTTTTGTTTTAATTACCCTCACACACCCTAATGGTGTCATGCTTCATCATAGGGTCACACTGACGCCTAAAAGTCAGGGTGGGCTCAACCGTATTTCAGGGAGCTCTTGAATAGTGTGGCCAGGGGGAGTTTAAAGATTAAAAATCCGACGCCAGATCCCAGTACCCCTTTAATCGTGGATCTGATGGGAATATTAAAACAAGAATTATGGGGGTCAGACAGGATATTTATGGTCCTACGACCCTAGTGCCAACATGTTTCAGTCCTGGTTGGCCGTAAAGGTCCGGGACTTTCTTCAGGGCAGAGAATATAGTATCCTCCCTGGACGAAAAAACAAGGGGGGGATTGCCCTACTCTTTTTTTATTTTCAGAACAGATAGCTGCTCCTGAACTACCTACTTATAGATCATTTATCTATGTTCAGTGTTCACTCCATCTCATCTCAGGTGAGTGATCATATTTCTGGGGACACTGAAAAAGGGGTAGCCCTTTAGTCAAACTATCCTGAAGTGTCATGCCCCGTGGTATAACCTGTTCAGTTCGTGTCCCCGGGATAAGAGATACATACAGCCTCCGCGTCTGTTTATCCGGCCTGCGCTTCCAATGTCCCTACAAGTAAGTTGTTTTGTAAGGTGTACTGTGGTGCTAGTCATTGTTTCCATTGTGTCAGTCAAAACGTAAGATGTCAGACACATCTCCTGGTGTATTGCGTTGACATGTGTCCTCTTTCATCTCACCTAGGAGGAGACCAAATCTGCATCGTCCCTTCACAGTGCTGGCAGACATGGAGGATGAAGAGGTAATACGGAAATTCAGGCTGGATCGAGACACCCTCCAAGACCTATGCGCTATGTTGGAGCCCCACCTGCAGCCTCGCAGGACATATCCGGGTGCTTTCACAGCACCGTCGAAGGTGATGGCGGCCCTGCATATTTTTGCTTCTGGATCTTTCCAGCACACGGTGTCCAGCGCAGGTGGGATGTCACAACCTATGTTCAGTATGGTGCTACGGGATGTCCGCTATGATGATCTACAAGGACAGATATATCCATTTGACCAGGAGGCATGAATTGGCGGCTGTGAAGGGCGATTTTTATGCACTTGGGCACATCCCCAATGTTGTTGGTGCCATTGACTGCACACATGTTGGCCTGGTTCCACCACAGGCACGGAAGCACATCTACAGGAATAGGAAACATTTCCATTCCATCAATGTGCAGGTGGTGTGCCAGGCCGATATGATCATCTCACAAGTCTGTGCCAAATTTCCTGGCTCCGCCCATGACTCCTACATCATGCGTAACAGCATTGTGCCACAGCTGATGGATAATCTGCTTCCGGAGCGTGCACTGATTGTGGGTGAGTACGTCAAGTAGTGTGCTGTGTGTGTGACATGCTGTCCTCTGCCACAGTTGTATTACAAAGTTGGTCTGTGTATCTCCCACCTAGGTGATTCTGCATATCCCAACCGTCCTTGGTTGCTGAGCCCACTGCGAAATCCCAAGACCCCAAGTGAAGTCCGCTACAATGATGCCCATGGGAGGACACGTCGTGTGGTGGAACGTACTTTTGGTCTCCTGAAGTCAATGTTTCGCTGCCTGGACAGGACCGGAGGTGCATTGATGTACTCGCCCAAAAAGGTGTGTCAGATTGTAGTTGCATGCTGCATGCTCCACAACCTGGCCTTGCGCAAGAAGATCCCCTGCTCCTGGACACTGATGATCAGCCGAGGCCCCCGCCTGCAAACCAACCCATGTCCAGTGACGAGGACAGTGGAGAGGAGGAAGGTGTCGACCTGCGTCAACAGCTCATCAACCACTACTTCACTTGAAGGTGAGTGACAATGTACAACAGACCCATTGTCTGCTGATGTTGTTGTTGGTGAAAAGGTCTATGTGAGCTTTGTGACTGCAGCCTGTTGTTGACTTAGAGCTGGCTGACAACGTTTCTTGGACAGGGTAGAATTGCACAGATCCAGGATGACTCTGTCGGTACTGTTGCTCATTGTGATGTGTGCATGTTGGAGTACCTTGATGACAGGTGTTGTGTGATGGCTGTGATGCCACCGCGTGACTAGTGAATATTGTTATGTTGTGTTTTTCCAGGTCCCATCAGCCTCTCCTTGCCTACAAACAATCCGTGCTCCTGGTACATTGTACTCATGGTGAACATTGCACATCCTGTGATTAAAACACGGAGCAGACACAACAACATTGGTGTGTAAGGAGTGTTTATTTACAATGGGTACATGTGACAGTGGAGTGCATATTTACCAAAAGGTGAATGGTGAAGCAATGAGTTGTCAGTGATGGAAGGTGAGACAATCAAGTAGTCACCACATAGATGTGGTGACCCAGTCCAACAGACGGATGGCATTCACATGGCAGTGTGGGGAAGGACAGTCTACGAAGTCTATGGCAGGGTTAAGAGGGGTGCCATCATGGCTGGCTCCTTGACTGGCGTTTGGCAGGTGCTTTGCCATGGGATACTCCCAGGGATTTCTTAGGACGGCCCCTTGATCGTTTGCAGGGGGGGCCTCTGCTGCAGGGCCAGTGGGGTCTGAGGAGTCCCCCCCTCTCCGTGGCAGCAGGGGAGGGTGTGGAACTGTCATCCTGCGGGCCACCAGAGGGAGGTGGAGATGTTGTTTGTGCCGCAGGCCTGGCCCTCAGTACCGCCACTAGCTGGCCCAAGAGGTCCACGATTTGGCCCATGCGGGTGTCTATGGACCTCAGCAGCAGGCGGAGCTTGCGCGAATCTTCCTGTGCCTTGCCCGTTTGTCCCTGGGCCCGTTCATACGCCCCAATGACTCTGGTGATGTTGTCCAGGGCTTCGGTACCAGTGTCTGTTTGGCTCAAACTCCTCCTTGCCCTCCCATCTGCCCTGCTGTGACGGACCTGTTGCCTCACCACTGCATGCACCCGCATACTCTCCCTGCCCTCCTCTGTTGTTGGGGTGGTGTGGTCATCCTCTGGGGCAGGGCGAGTGTTGCAGGCAGCACTGGTGGTTGTGGTGGTGGTTGTGGTGGTGGAGGCCGCACGGGTCATTCCAGGAGGGGTCAGCGTGGTTGTTATTGTTGCTGATGTGGTGGTGGGTGGTGACAGTGGGGACCTGGGACCTGTTGCGCCCTGGCATGCCAGATGGGCCGGCTTCAAGCTCCACATCCTCGAAATCCAGGGAGTCATCATCAGTGAGTCCATGTTCCGGGGGTGGAGGCTGGCTCTGCAGGTTGGTGTTGTCATCCTCTGCAGTCAGTCCTTGGTCACCTGTGGGACAGAGGGGAAATGGTAACTGACGGACACCCCTCAGGCTTGTTGTTCGATGTATCTTATTTACAGGTCATGCAACACACAGTTTACTAGTTTGCACATTGCATGTCTGCACAGTAAGGTGCATCTTGACATGATGTGGAGGTACATACATCAATATTCAACAGTGTGACATGTCAATGGATACCATGCCCCACGTGCAAATTTTGTGATTACGAGGACATGTTGTCATCTGTCAACTGGCGGCTATACGACTTGATGTGCAGCACCTTTGCTGATTACTCTGAATGGCATGCGTTACATCTGCGCATGAACTAGCCATTGTCATCTCATGCATACCTTTGTCATGTCCTGTGCTTTGATTTATTTTTTCTACAGACCATGCTTGCTTTGTTTTCATATGGTCCTTCAAGCTCAGCTCACATGGATCTTACAGGTAGCATTCAGTGCTGTACATGTCTGGGCCCGGATTCACTTCAACATGGTATTTGGTGAGTCAAACTTTTGTTTCTGTGAGAGTTACATACGCTTAGCTGTCTGCACACTGTAATTTGATACTGTATCTGTGTCAATTTTGTTGGGATGTGAGGGCTGGTGTTGTCATATGGCTCCATGCTTTTGGGAAGGAATGGTGGTGTGCATGCACTGTCTACTTACCTGTTCTGTTGTCATATTGGGGTGGAGTTTCTAACACATCTCTCTGGCTGTGTGTTTAAGTGCTACTTCCTGCTCAGGGGTAGGACAGGGGTACCTGGTGGGAGTTGTTGTGCAGGCCTCCCACCCCCAAACAGCCCTCCCTGGAAAGATGGCAACCTAGCTGTAAGTTTGGTTGTTGTAATACGATGGCTGCCACATGCTTCTGGGTGGGTGTGGAGTGCTACATCCTACTCAGGGGTGGGACAGGGGTACCTGGTGGGAGTTGTTGTGCAGGCCTCCCACCCCCCAACAGCCCTCCCTGGGAAGATGGCTACCTCCCTGTTAGGTCAAGGTGAACAATGCAATGGCTGCCACATGCTTCTGGGTGTGGGGGGGGAGTGCTACATCCTGCTCAGGGGTGGGACAGGGGTACCTGGTGGGAGTTGTAGTGCAGGCCTCACACCCCCAAACAGCCCTCCCTGGGAAGATGGCTACCTACCTATAAGTTTGGTTGTTGTAATACGATGGCTGCCACATGCTTCTGGGTGGGTGTGGAGTGCTCCATCCTGCTCAGGGGTGGGACAGGGGGCTTGGTGGGAGTTGTTGTGCAGGCCTCCCACCCCCAAACAGCCCTCCCTGGGAAGATGGCTACCTACCTGTTAGGTCAAGGTGAACACTGCAATGGCTGCCACATGCTTCTGGGTGGGTGTGGAGCGCTACATCCTGCTCAGGGGTGGGACAGGGGGGCCTGGTGGGAGTTGTAGTGCTGGCCTCCCACCCCCAAACAGCCCTCCCTGGGAAGATGGCTACCTACCCGTTATGTGAGGGGAAACCTTACAATGACTGCCACATGCTTCTGGGTGGGTGTGGAGTGCTACATCCTGCTCAGGGGTGGGACCGGGGTGCCTGGTGGAAGTTGTAGTGCAGGCCTCCCACCCCCAAACAGCCCTCCCTGGGAAGATGGCTACCTACCTATAAGTTTGGTTGTTGTAATACGATGGCTGCCACATGCTTCTGGGTGGGTGTGGAGTGCTCCATCCTGCTCAGGGGTGGGACAGGGGGCTTGGTGGGAGTTGTTGTGCAGGCCTCCCACCCCCAAACAGCCCTCCCTGGGAAGATGGCTACCTACCTGTTAGGTCAAGGTGAACAATGCAATGGCTGCCACATGCTTCTGGGTGGGTGTGGAGCGCTACATCCTGCTCAGGGGTGGGACAGGGGGCCTGGTGGGAGTTGTAGTGCTGGCCTCCCACCCCCAAACAGCCCTCCCTGGGAAGATGGCTACCTACCCGTTATGTGAGGGGAAACCTTACAATGACTGCCACATGCTTCTGGGTGGGTGTGGAGTGCTACATCCTGCTCAGGGGTGGGACCGGGGTGCCTAGTGGAAGTTGTAGTGCAGGCCTCCCACCCCCAAACAGCCCTCCCTGGGAAGATGGCTACCTACCTGTTAGGTCAAGGTGAACAATGCAATGGCTGCCACATGCTTCTGGGTGTGGGGGAGTGCTACATCCTGCTCAGGGGTGGGACAGGGGTGCCTGGTGGGAGTTGTAGTGCAGGCCTCCCAACCCCAAACACCCCTTCCGGTGAAGATGGCTACCTACCTGTAAGTTTGGTTGTTGTAATACGATGGCTGCCACATGCTTCTGGGTGTGGTGGAGTGCTAGATCCTGCTCAGGGGTGGGACAGGGGTACCTGGTGGGAGTTGTAGTGCAGGCCTCATACCCCCAAACAGCCCTCCCTGGGAAGATGGCTACCTACCTGTTATGTGAGGGGGAACCTTACAATGACTTCCACATGCTTCTGGGTGGGTGTGGAGTGCTACATCCTGCTCAGGGGTGGGACAGGGGTGCCTGGTGGGAGTTGTAGTGCAGGCCTCCCACCCCCAAACAGCCCTCCCTGGGAACATGGCTACCTACCTGTTATGTGAGGGGGAACCTTACAATGACTGCCACATGCTTCTGGGTGTGTGTGGAGAGCTACATCCTGCTCAGGGGTGGGACAGGGGGGCTTGGTGGGAGTTGTTGTGCAGGCCTCCCACCCCAAGCAGCCCTCCCTGGGAAGATGGCTACCTACCTGTTGGGTCAAGGTGAATAATGCAGTGGCTTCCACATGCTTCTGGGTGTGGGGGGGAGTGCTACATCCTGCTCAGGGGTGGGTAAGGGAGACCTTGTGGGAGTTGTTGTGCTGGTTGCCTGGTCACATACAATCCTATTAATGTTGGCTGCCTTTGTGGTGATTAAGATGGAGTGCATGTTACATCTGGGAGAGCTGTGTTGGGTATTGTGGTGCACATGAATGCATTTGGGCCTGGGAGGTGTCGCTTAGTAGTTGTGCAAGACAGTACATAGCAGTGTAATGAAAGACATTTGTTGGTACTTACCAGCCTCCACTCTCCCGGCTATTCCTGTGAGACTCTCTGGATGCAGTATGGCAAGAACCTTCTCCTCCCATGCATTGAATGATCTTGGTGGAATGGGAGGGCCACTGCCAGTCCTCTGAGCCAGCTGATGGTTCTTGTTTCTCTTCTTTTTGAAGACACTCTTCAGGTCATGCCACCGCTTCATGATTTCCTGTTTGTTGCGTGGGGTGGTCCCTACTGCATTGATCTTGTCAACTATCCTTACCCACATTTGCGTTCTGGTGGCTAATGGTGTCTGTTGGACGAGGTTACCAAACAATTGTGGCTCTACTCGGATTATCTCATCTACCATGACTGTCAACTCACTGTCTGTGAATTTGGGCATTTTCTGTGGTGACATGGTGTGTGATGTGCAAAGGGGTTAGAGGTGCAGGTGTGTAAGTGGTGGTGGTGAAGTGTGTGGTGTGTGATGTGCAAAGGGGTTGGAGGTGCAGGTGTGGGAGTGGTGGTGGTGATGTGTGTGGTGTGTGTGTGTGTAGTGATGGTGTGTTGATTTGCCTCTCCTTTCAGCTGTGGTGTTTGGCCCTTCACTTCTGGAGTATTGCAAAGGATTGTTGTCAGGGAAGGGGCTGGTTTTTTACTCAGCTATGTGGGTGTATCAGAATGGGGTATTGCTGTCAGGTGTGTTGTGTGGGTTGTCCTGGGATTTGTAGTTTAGGAGTTGCCATGGGGGTGGGTCATTGGGGTGTGTTATGTGTTTTTGGGGGCAGGGCTAGTTTCCTGTGTGCACTTGCTGGCCTTGTTGTGGGTTTTTTCTGTCGACCGCCATTTTTGTCGCGGAGCGTCCGCGGCAGTGGCTATGCTACGGCCCTTCCGCCGGCTCTCCCATTCCTCACTGTTTGCAACCGCGGCGGTCGGGAACTGCGGAACGTACCACTGTCACATCGGGGGAATCCTAATTTCACGGGCGGTTACTCCGCGTGCCTGGCGTTGGTTTTGGGTGTTTCCGCTGCGAATCCGACCATCGCAGACGGTTTATCACTGGCTCCTCCCGCTGCGGGCGGGTTTTCGTTGCCTCTTTCCGCCGCGGTCGGGTTTTTATGGCGGTTGATCCTAATCTGACCGTCGGTTTTGCCGCGGTACCAGCGGGCAGTTGATTTCCGCTACCATGGCGGTCAGGGTGGTTTTCCGACCGCCATCCTAATAGACCCCTAAGTGCTAAAGTATCCTATGCACATAAATAATCTTTGTGCCAGGTTGGCTTGGACGTGATGCGATCTGACACCCTTCTGACCACAAAATTATTGGGAACAGTAGTGCCAGACGTGTTATTGGGAACAGTAATGCCAGGCGTGATGCGATTCGACACCCTTCTGACCCCAAGATTATTGGGAACAGAAGTGGCAGAATAATTTTTGTTACTCAACCAGACATCACGTTCCAAACTGTTGCACTCGGTTATCTTCTGCATGTTCCACCTCCTCCCATCATCCAACCAGACACAGTTACCAACAACCTTCAAAACTTCCTTGGCCTTGGACCATTTAGATTAGCCCACTCTTTGATTTCCCACAAGAAAAGTTCTTACCCAATCACCAACTTTGAAATCAAGAACACAACTCCTAATTTTGTCGTTGTGTCTAATGGTGTACCTTTGTTGATAATCATGAACTCTGCGTGGCAACACGTCCCTATGCACACGCTTGAAACCCACCTTGCACATCCATGCCGGTGTCACTTTGTTACATGCCAAACGCCCCTTAAGAAGACTGAAAGGGGTTTCTTGGGTGGCAGTCTGAGGCGTGTTGCGATAACTCCAAATCATTTCTTTCACAGCTCTTTTACCATCCACAGCATCAGCAAACTGCACACATTCCTTTAACACACGGTTAAGTGGCCGATTCCGATCTCGGTCGGAGGCGCACCTAACATCATTCGGTCGGGAAAAAAGCCATGCGAATGCCTGTTTCCTGACCGAACCGCACATTATACCGAACGAGCAAGTACGATGCGCATAACAGCATAGATTCCGACCCAGTCGTACTCACCCAATCCAGGTCCTGTTCCCCGACCGAGCCGGATCCGTAAACGCAGAATCGAGTCGCACAGAAGCCAAAATGCAGCCCCGTCCGGCCGGACAAGTACGATGCGCTTCCCGTACGCGCCGAACCCGTCGCTACGCACGGCACGTCAAAGCATCCGGGAGAGGCGCACATAAGCTCCGATTCGCGCCACAACACGATCCACGGCTACGAGACGAACACGCCAGCGACAAGGATGAGGTGAAGCAAAGAGAAAGACGAACGAGATGAACCAACCATGAATCCCTTCGTGCCGATCCTACCAATATTCTACCTCTATTACCAGAACAGGCACGGACGCGTACGGCGCTGAAGGTAAGTCAGACACCAACAACAAAAACAAACTACACGTACCCGACACATCACACACAGAGGGATGCATAAATACCTACACCAGCAACAGCAGCACCATAGGGGCGGGATGGCCCTCACCAATGCCACACATACACATAGGGGCCTGTATGCCTACCACTACTACCACCCCTACCCAGGGTGGGCTGGATGCCTGTCACTACTACCACCTCTACCCATGGGGGGCTGGATGCCTGTCACGACTACCACCCTTACCCAGGGGGTGCCAGATGCCTACCACTACTACCACCCTTACCCAGGGGTGCCAGATGCCTACCACTACTACCACCCTTACCCAGGGGGTGCCAGATGCCTACCACTACTACCACCTCTACCCATGGGGGGCTGGATGCTTGTCACTACTACCACCCTTACCCAGGGGGTGCCAGATGCCTACCACTACTACCACCCTTACCCAGGGGTGCCAGATGCCTACCACTACTACCACCTCTACCCATGGGGGGCTGGATGCCTGTCACTACTACCACCCTTACCCAGGGGGTGCCAGATGCCTACCACTACTACCACCCTTACCCAGGGGTTGCCAGATGCCTACCACTA
Source organism: Calotriton arnoldi (assembly GCA_963921515.1). Taxonomy (NCBI): domain Eukaryota; kingdom Metazoa; phylum Chordata; class Amphibia; order Caudata; family Salamandridae; genus Calotriton; species Calotriton arnoldi. The sequence continues at coordinate 944,560 of CAWUFW010005013.1, forward strand.
CTACCACCTCTACCCATGGGGGGCTGGATGCCTGTCACTACTACCACCCTTACCCAGGGGGTGCCAGATGCCTACCACTACTACCACCTCTACCCAGGGGGTGCCAGATGACTGTCAGATGACAGTCCTGCCCCACATGAATGAGGGATGAACCCTGGACAGTAGGCAGCTGGCTAAGTATGTGTGACACACGTAATATACACACTCCTGGGGCCCAAACATTGTTCCCACCCGCAGCTTGGGTGTGTGCCAGTTACCCCAGGCACATGTGGTGGATCAGCTCAGCAATTGGACCACATATCAAAGTAACACGCAGATTACATGTCAGAACACAGGCATTGTGTAAGCAATGGACCCACCCATGATGCCCACCACAGTTAGGGGAACAGATGCTGTCCCCCACCTTGAGTCAAGCAAACTGCAAGGACACAGTACCCAAGTGACACAATTCCCTGACTGCAAGGTCCACACCTGGGTATCAGATGAGGAGTGGGCAGTGCACAATCGAGGGACTTGGGTCCTGGACCACATGACTGATGTGCTGTGGAAGTTTAACCAGGCCAGAGGAGGGCACATAGCATGGCAGACAAAGTACACAATGCAGTCATGGACTCACCCCTCCGTGCTGCTCCCTGGCCTTCAGCTGCCCAACCAGATCAGGGAAGACCACCGCCAGGATCCTGAGCATGTGGGGGTCAGGGTCCGGTGTCTGCCCCTCCTGCGAGGAGGCGACAGCTTCAGCTGGACCCGTGCGATCCTCCGGGTCCAGCCCCGAAGGTCCTGCCACCTCTTCTGGCAGTTGCGGATCCGGCGCTTGTAGTCCCCACGGATCTCACTGCCCGGACGATGGTCAGCCATATCTTCTGCTTCTGGTGGGCATCAACCTGTGAGGATGACAAAGTGAGAATGCTATTACTACACATGCAACATATCCGTGCATTACACAGTTGTGTATACATGTCTCAATCACAGGGGCACATGATGTACACAGGCAGTGCAACGATGGCCATGGACAGTATGCCAGCAGTTACTACATGGTATCATTGCCTGGGAAGTAAAACCTTGTTTAAATGCACTGTCACTGCACTATACCTGTCCAGTGCATGTAACTACACACTATGGGGGGTGACAACTACTCAGTGAGCCTGCTAGCCAGTGGCGTGCAGACTGTTAGCCATGCTAGTCAGACAACATGAACATTTAGGAAGGCAGTGGACAGAACACTCACCTGCTCCCCTGCTTTCCCATACAGCTTGCTGTACTGTGGAAGGAGGCTGTCTAGCAGGGCCTGGTTCTCCTCAGTGCTGAAGGTTGGGGCTCTCTCCACAGTACGTGTCATTGCAGGGTCCAGAGGGTGCAGATACAGCAGCAGTGGTGGTGGCAGATGTCATCCTGGAGCATGTAGTGCAGGCAAGTGAGCTCTCAGGGGAACAGCCAGCATTATATGTGTGCTGCAGAGGCAGTTACTGTCCCATGTGTCCAAAGTGATAGGTCCAAGTCGTTAGCATCTTCTGAATCTGGCCAATCCATGGAATTGCACCACTTACACACGCCCACAGCATCCTTCAAAAGTTCAACTTCATGACACCCATGAATTTGCAACATTGTTGTGGGTGACCAACTGAATTTCCAGCATCAGACTCGTTCAAGATTTGAAATCGCGTCCGTTGCCAGGGCCAGGCCATAGCCAATGGGTGCGCACTGATCGGTCCATTGCTGTTCAACGCGTACCCAGGATACAACGCGTACCCGCACACATTGAATGCAATGGGCCGGCCGGGCACACCGATCGGTCCATTGCTGTTCAACGCGTACCCAGGATACAACGCGTACCCGCACACATTGAATGCAATGGGCCGGCCGGGCACACCGATCGGCCCATTGCTGTTCAACGCGTACCCAGGATACAACGCGTACCCGCACACATTGAATGCAATGGGCCGGCCGGGCACACCGATCGGTCCATTGCTGTTCAACGGGTACCCAGGATATAACGCGTACCCGCACACATTGAATGCAATGGCCAAAGTGTGCGCACCGATCGGTCCATTGCTGTCCAATGCGTATTGCGAATACAACGCGTACCAGCACACATTGAATGCAATGGCCAATGTGTGCGCACCGATCGGTCCATTGCTGTCCAACGCGTCCCTGTACATGTCACTGGCATATGTCACCATGCCTGTCACAGGTGAACATATGCCAGCCACATATACTCCCAGGGAGTGAGGGGCACACCTACAACACCACAGCCTGTCCAAACTGTATCCTAAGGCATGTAAGGCTGCATTACCTATTCCGTGTATGGGGGTGAACATGTTGTTCTGTGGGTGTCACTTGGGGCAGCCACCCCCAGGCTGTGCACATGTTCATGGGGACAGTATCCTTGGTGTTTCGTGTACATGGCCACTGTGATGTGCAACTGTTCATATCTGAGCATGTGGCATGGTCACATTCCACGGTGGTGTATGTGTATGTCATGTCACATGCCCCCTGAGTCCCATGTGGGACGGTATGTTTAACCCAGGGTGACCCATTGGCACAATAGTGATGGTCCTCCACAGTCTGTGTGCATGTTGTGTTCACAATGTCTCAGATTTCATGTGCACAATGGGAGACAGTCTCCACATCCACGTTGTTTGTGCATGGACTTTGATGTTGTGCGTCTGTGTGTCACAGACGTCCATGTCTGTCCTGCCGAGGCAACAGGGACCACTACCTGTGGGGGTCATGGTTGTTTTGCTGTGGTGTATACATGATACGCCATGTCATGCCAGTGTCCATGTGGCAATACAGGGTCCCTGGGAATCTACCTGTCGTTGGGCTGTGATGCCTGGGGCACATCTGTCCTCACATGTCACTGTGGGGTGTATTTGTAACGTGGCAGCAGGAGATGGGAAATGTGACACGTCCTCATGATACCCAATGGCACAACCTGGGACTTATTGATGCCACTTGTTGTACTGTGATGTTGGATGTTGGCCATGTATGTGCCATACATGTCCTTACGAAACTGCACACATCATGTACTTGTGCCTCATAATGATGTATCGTGTGATATTGAGTGTGTACAATGCCACATATGTGGGGTGAGTGACAATCTTTCTTTCTTCACCTATGCACTGCAGGGCACCAGCTGTCCATAGACCATTCCCTGACCTGGCGACGATGGTGGAACGTGACAGCATCCGACGGTACCGCTTCACCAGGCAGCTGATTGATGATTTGGCAGTGCGCCTGGCACCACACCTGCAACCTGGCCGGCCGTACCCTACAGCGCTGACCCCCAAGGTGAAGGTGATGGCAGCCCTACACTTCTTTGCCACCGGTACCTTTCAACACACTCTGGCGATTGCTGGTGGGATGTCACAGACCATGTTCAGCCGTGTGCTCCGCGATGTATTGGAGGCTATGTTGATATACCTGAACCAGTACATCTATTTCCCTAGACTCCAGCAACTCACTGACGTGAAGAGTGACTTCTATGCCCTGGGGAGGGTGCCGCATGTCATTGGCTCCATTTATGGGACACATGTGGCTTTGGTACCACCACAGGCCCAGGAGCAGGCATACAGGAACCGCAAGCACTACCACTCGGTCAATGCACTGGTGGTCTGTCTTGCAGATATGACCATCTCAGACGTGTGTGCCCGTTTCCCCGGTTCTGCACACGATGCCTACGTGATGAGGAGTAGTCGCATCCCGAGGATGATGTCACAGATGCGGAACCAGCGTGCCTGGCTTGTTGGTGTGTACTGACTTTGTACCATTGTGTGTGTTCTGCAATGTAGTGTTCCACCCTCTTTTCCAACTCAGCTAATGTGCAATTGTCTGTATGCAGGTGACTCCGGATATCCCAACATGCCGTGGTTGCTGACGCCCCTCAGGAACCCTGTGACACCAGCCCAGATGCGCTACAATGAGGCACATGGTCGGACGAGGAGAGTGATTGAGCGGACATTTGGTCTCCTGAAGAGCCGCTTCCGCTGCCTGGACAAGACAGGAGGGTCCCTCCCATATGCCCCGGCAAAGGTGTGCAAGATTGTCATCGTCTGCTGCATGCTACACAACCTGGCAGTGCGGAAGGAGTTGCCTCTCATCCTGGATGACGATGACCAACGTCCGCCACCTGTGGAGGATCCTGGCCTGGACCACGATGCCAGTGATGATGATGATGATGATGATGGTGATGTCTGCACACAGCTCATCACCAACTTCTTCAGCTGAATGTAAGTATCCAGAGATGTCATGTAACTGATGTGAGTTTGCATGATATGTGTTGGTGGTGCTCTGGTGCTGTTTGAGTGTGTCCATGTGCTACATGACTGTATGCGTGTAGCGATGTGTCCTTACAGGTAGTCTGTACTCCCCAACAGTGTTGACATGCTAACTTGGTTCTGGGTGGGTATCTTGTGACATGTATTGGGCATGAGTATTGCAGTTCTGTCCTGTTCTTCAGTGCTTTTGACTGTGTGTCATTTCTGTCCTTCACAGGGTACTTTCAGAGTCGTTTGGTCAACTGTGATCCCCGACACCGTGATTCGACTTCCAGGGTGGTAGCTGTCGTGTCCCTACAGGTGATGTGCACCACACCCATGGACTTCCTTCCTTCTACACTTGTTGACTGTGTGCCCGCTGCCAGGTGGGATTACCTTGCATCTGTGGTGGTTACAACATGTTGCAAATGTGTAATAAACCTGTGCTTCACTTTGTGATGTGCGTTGTCTGTGGTCACACATCTGACTGACATTTGCTTACTGCACCAGTGGGCTAGTTAACACAGACTGTGAATAGGTGTTGGGTCTGTGCAATGCAACGTGTTTCCTGGCAACATCAGTGTAGGCGATGAGTCAGATGGCCATGGTGTGTATGTGTTGTGTAGCCCTGGTGGTGTGCCTCCCTCATATGTGTGATGTCGCCATGACTCACATGCCGGTGTTGTACTTGCTGTAGCAGTTAGCATGCAGTGTCATTTCCCAGATCATCATCGCCACTTCAGAGACAACGTAGGAATCACAACAGAGGCAAGTATGGTGTATTAGTGAGTTTATTGACATACATGTGTGAGTATAGTGCACAGGATGGTGGGTGCTGTACATTGTGATTGTAATCCAAAGTTCCTAGATGATTTGGAAGTCCTGGTAGCAGAAATGTCCAGAGTAAAGTCCACAGTCATCTGAGACATTGGTCCAACTTGAGCTCCCCATGTCATGTGGGAGAGTTGTGTTGCAGTCAACAGGGTGAACAGTTTGCGCACAAAGGTGATTATCCAGAACAGGTTTAGGCTTCCTGGGGGTTGCACATGGCCATCGGCCTCTCACTTGCCCCTCCTTGGACGGCCCCTCTTCTTTGGGGGGAGACCCTCAAGTGCAGGCTGCTGAGGTGCAGGGGACTCTCCGCCAGAGTCATCCTCCCTCCCTGTGGCAGTTGCAGTTGTTTCAGCACCAGATGTTGTGGGCACACAGGGAGGTGTTGACTGGTTGCTGCTCATCTGGAGGAGGCATTGTAATATGTCCCTATGCACCGCCGTCATCTCTTGCAGTGTGTCCCACTTGGACTCCACGCGGGACATGTGTGAGTCCAAGCGGGCATGATGGGCAGCCTGCTGCTGTTTAATGTCCCTGAGGAGCCCCACTACCTGGCTCAGCTCTCCGGTGCTGGACTGGTATGCATCTGCTATGCGTGCCAGTTGTGGGTCATCATGCAGTCCAGACCCCTCTGCAAGCAGCGACCTATGTCTCCCACCCCTCCCACCACCCCTGGTGACACGTGCAGTACCTGTGGTGGCACGCACAGGTGACCCTGGGCCCCCTTGGGGGTTGTTGGTGGTGTTGGTGTCCATGGCCCCACGTTGGTCCAGGGTCCCTGTGCTGGTGGTGGTGGTGCTCCTTGGTCTTTCCATGTCGGCAGGGGTGGTATGTGTGTTGACAGTCGTTGGAGGGGTGGGTGCAGGGGGTGCAGCTGGTGGTCCTGCTGGTGCTGCATGATGACTTGCTCCGGAGGTGCCAGGTTGGTCTTCTTCATCCGAGGAGGGCAGAGGCTGTTCCACACCAGTGAGCTCCGTATCCTCTTGAGCCTGGGACGGGGACTCCTCAGCGTCTGCTGCTGTGTCCCCATCATCACCTGTTTTTGGGAGACACACACAATGTATGTTATGTTTCTGCAGGCATCAATGGTTGACACACCTGACAGTTGTGACTGTGCCTCTGGATGCGGGCCTGTACATTGCATTGTCCTAAGTTGTCACAGTCAGGGGTTGATATTAATGTAGCACATTGTCCTGCTTATTTGGGCATTTCTATGTGAATGTTGGGGTGTGTACATGGTCTGCATTTGTTGTATTTGGTTGACATCCGGCCCTCCTTCCCACCCAGCCAGATATCCCACCATGGAACTTGCTTCCATTGCAGGGAGTGCAAGTTGTCTTTCAGGATGTCAGTCAGTGGTGTCCTGCTGTTGGTTGGTGCACAGTTGCCAGCAGGGCCTTGTGCTCCCCACAGCAGTAGCCAGTGTCAGCCATCTTGTCAGTTGTTTTCCACTCCCTGTGATGTGGGCATGGTTCAGGGTGGTGTTGATGGCCCAATTGTGAGGTTGACCAATATCTGTGACTACCACTCCCATCATGCTATTGCCTCCACCCCCTTCCCAGCATGCCCATACTTCCTTCCTTTTGAGTGTACTTCACTGTGTGTGGGTGTGACAGCAATGGCAAGATGGCTGACAGTGGTGTCCTGCTGTTGGTTGTTGGCCAGTTCCCAGCATGGCCTTGTGCTCCCCACAACAGAGCACCAGTGTCAGACATCTTTGATGGGGCTTTCCACTCTCTGTGAGGTGTGCATGCTTCAGTGTGAGCTTGCTGGGCCATGTGGGGGGATGTTGAGCTGTGACTACCACTCCCATCATGCTATTGCTTCCACCCCCTTCCCAGCATGCCCATACTTCCTTCCTTTTGAGTGTACTTCACTGTGTGTGAGTGTGACAGCAATGGCAAGATGGCTGACAGTGGTGTCCTGCTGTTGGTTGTTGGCCAGTTCCCAGCATGGCCTTGTGCTCCCCACAACAGAGCACCAGTGTCAGACATCTTTGAAGTGGCTTTTGACTCCCTGTGAGGTGTGCATGCTTGGGTGTGTTCTTGCTGGGCCATGTGGGTGGGGGATGTTGGGCTGTGACTACCACTCCCATCATGCTTTTGCCTCCACCCCCTTCCCAGCATGCCCATGCTTCCTTCCTTTTGACTCTGCTTCCCTGTGGGGTTGTGTGCCTGTGCTGACAAGATGGCTGACAGTGTTATCCTGGGGTTTGTTTTGCTACAAGTCCCATGTGTGTCCCTGTGCTTCACACTGCATGACCCAGGGTTGTGGTTCTTTGTGGGATATTTGATTGGTGTGTGTGGCAATGCTTTCTCCCAGGTGAGTTGTGTGTAGTTTGTGTTAGGGGTGTGTGGGTGGAGCTGCTGGTGACTATGGTCAGTGCTGTGAGTCCTCCTTCCCACCCAGCCAGATATCCCACCATGGAATGTGCTTCCATTGCAGGGAGTGCAAGTTGTCTTTCAGGATGTCAGTCAGTGGTGTCCTGCTGTTGGTTGGTGCACAGTTGCCAGCAGGGCCTTGTGCTCCCCACAGCAGTAGCCAGTGTCAGCCATCTTGTCAGTTGTTTTGCACTCCCTGTGATGTGGGCATGGTTCATGGTGGTGTTGATGTGCGCATTGTGAGGGTGGGCAATTTCTGTGACTACGACTCCCATGATGCTATTGGCTACACTGACTTGCCCAGCATACACAGTATTCCTTCCTTTCAGTGAGCTTCCCTGTGAGGTGGTGTTGTGGTGGTGGCTACATGTCTGACTGTGTTTGTTGGTTATATTTGTGCCACTGCCTAGCTCTATTTGTTGTTAGGTTTGTACATGTCATGACACAGTTACATTTCACTATGAGCTGGCATGTATTGTGTTTATCTGGCTGACATACACATTTTGGGATGATCTGTTTTGGTTGGTGTGTATTTGCTAAGGGTGCATGGTTTGACTCTCCCCTTGACAGTGATGTGTGTGTATTGTGGCACAATATTGTGACCATTTGTTGTGTACTCACCAGGCTCTGGGATGTTTTCTAGTCCATAGACGCTCACTGGTGGTAGGATGGCCCGCACCTTCTCCTCCCAGGGCCTGAGGTATACTGGTTTGGCAGGAGGGCCACTGCCGGTGTGTTGGCTCAAGATGTAGTCCTTCTTCAACAGCTCCTTGACCCTCCTGCGCACGTCATACCACCTGTTCTGGATGTCTACCTTTGTGCGCAAACATGGTGATTGTGCGTTCACCCTGTCGACGATCCTCTCCCACATCTTGGTTTTCTGCGCCATGGGTGTCTGTTGGACCAATGTACCAAACAGCTGTGGCTCTACCCTGAGGATCTCATCTACCAGGACTTCCAATTCACTATCTAGGAACTTGTGATTCTTCTTTGGGGGCATGGTGTTGGGTGGTGCTGGTGTGTGATGTGTGTGTTGGTGTGCAAGTGAGGGTGTGTGAGTGTGTGTTTTGCTGGGTGTATGTGAGGGTGCTATTTGTTGTGGTGCTGCTGGTGTGTGGCTTGTGTGATGGATGAGCTGTGAGTGTGTGTGTGGTTGCTGTCTGTTGGTGTTGAGTGCTGGCAGGTAATTTGAATTTGCAAAGGATCATGGTAGGGATTTGTGTCCTTTATATGGGTGGAGTTGTGGGTGTGTCTTTGTTCCCTGTTTCCCCCCCCCAGTATTTATTTGATTTGTAATTGCTTGTTTGGCCTTTTTTTGTGTTTTTTTCCCTTGGTTCTTTTTGTGCATGTAGGAGATGTTCTTGTGACCGAGTCGGACCCTCCAGTTGTCTCGTGCGAGCCTCTCAGATTAGTTCACGCTGTGTTTGTGCTGTTTTCTGTGCTGCGTACGCGTCGGTCGCGGGGTTTTGGGTTGCTTCGGCTCGCAGTTTTGAATGCGTGTCGGTCGTGCGGCTTGGGCTCCGTGCGACTCGGTCGTGTTTTCCACGTGTTGCATCGTACTTGGCGTGTCGGAGTTCGCGGGTACGTTTCGTTCGGGATTCTTCCTGGTGCGTGTCGGTCGGTTCGATTCGCGTGCTTTTCCGGCCGGATGGCTGTTTTCCGCGCGGCTCGGTCGTTCGGCTTGTGTTCCGTACGAGTCGGTCGGGTTTTGCACGCTTCTCATCGTACTTTGCGGGTCGGGCTGCACCGGTATGTGTCGGTCGGTATTTATTCCGGCTCCGAGTCGGTCGGTACGTTTTCCGGCCCAAATCGGAATCGGCCCCTAAATCTCCAAACCATGCCGTTTTCCCTAGGATTGTAAACGGCAGTGGTACAATGCTCCACACCACACCTTTTCAAATACTCAACAAATTCATTAGCCAAGAATTGTGGACCATTATCAGTGGTGACACTCTCAGGATAACCCGCTCTACAAAAAACTTCTTCACAAAAATCAATGACATTGGATGATTTGGTCTCTCTCACGAACACCACCTCAGATAACTTTGTAAAATAGTCCATCATGACAAAAGCATATTTGTTCTCAATGCCATTTGCACTAAACGGCCCACAAATGTCCATGGCAAGCTTTTGCCAAGGCTTCTCCGGCAAAGCAGTATGAGTGATGGTGGTATCTTGAGATCTGTGGGACTTATCACTACACATGCATGCAACACAATTTCTCACTGATCTCTCAATGTCATTGTCCATGCCAGACCACCAGAAATCACTCCTGGCTCTCCTCTTCATGCCCAACATACCATTGTGACCTTCGTGCAAAGGTTCCAACAACCTGGTGCATAACACAACAGGTACAACCAACTTGTACGCTCTCCTAACCACACCACACTCAAAAGATAGTTCCGACCACACCATCTTGTACTCTGACAGCTCTTTTCTAATCAACAAACGGTTAGCAGAACAGTCAGATAAGCAAGAAATTAAACGTTGCAACGTTGCGTCCTGCAAGACAACTCGTTTCCACTCCTCTTCACTAACCGCACCCTTGCAGGACTCGCTCACTGTAGCCAACAGCCATTCTTCTTCTTCCTCATCACAATTCTCACACTCATCCACACTCCCTGGTAAAGGTAATCGGGACAAATAGTCAGCATTGATGTTTTTGAGGCCAGGCACATATTTCAATTGAAAATCATACTCCTGAAATCTGTACAACCATTTGGCTATTCTGGGGGTAGCTTTCCCAGCACCCTTTGTAGTAAAAATGTCTATCAATGGTCTGTGATTGGTCCTTAACTCAAAATTCGGACCCCATATGTAAGTCTTGAAACGACTGACACCCCACCAACAAGCGAGGGCCTCTTTCTCAATGACAGAATATGTAGCTTCCGCCGTTCTGAGAGTTCGAGAAGCGAAAGCTACCACCCATTCTCTGTCGTCCTTGCTTTGCATGAGGACTGACCCCAAACCATAAGCATAGGCATCCACAGCTACAATAGATTTGTTGTGGGGATCATAAGATTTAAGAGCCACTGCCTTGGTTATGTCAGCTTTTACACTGTCAAAGGCTGATTGACAATCCTGACTCCATGCAAACGAAGTGCCTTTCTTCATCAAACTGTGTAACTTGTATGCAAAATGTTGCACAAATTTTGAATAGTACTCCGCCAACCCAAGGGAGGAACGGAATTGTTCCTTGCCAGAAGGTGCTGGAGCGTTTTCAATGGCCTCAAGTAATTTTTTTTTAGGTTTGACACCATCTGCAGAAAGTGTGTCCCCCAAAAAATCAATTTGTTTTACACTGAATTTGCACTTTTCAGCAGACACTGTTAAACCAGCAAGTTGTAATTTCATCAAAACTTTGTCTAAAACAACATCATGATTAAGTTTGTTATTCCCCCAAACTAAAATATCATCTTGGAAAACCATCATGTTGTTAACACCCTTCAAAACACTGCTCATAAGTCACTGGAAAACTGCAGAGGCAGAAGCTAACCCGAAAGGCATTCGCAGGAATTGGAACGCCCCCTCAGGTGTTATGAATGACGTAAGATGATGAGAATCAGGGTGCAATTTCACCTGATGATACGCATTGGACGGGAGACATCCATTACAACGCAGCCATTACAACGCAATGCCTTTACAACGCAACTATTACAACGCATACACCATTACATCGCATGTCTTTACATCGCAGGCCATTACAACTCATATACCATTACAACGCATGCTATTACAACGCATTGGTAAGTATTGGATGGCAAGTATTTGTTTTGTTGTTGATAATGTTGGTTTAATTTAATACTCAGGTATTATTATTAATACAATTTAGCATATAGTATTAATATTAAATAATAGAAAAAATAATATTTAATTAAAAATTAATAATACAATATAAAATTTAATATGCAATGGAAAAAGTGTGTTAATGTTTAATTAAAAAATTAGGTATTAATTTTAATGTAAGAATATTAATAACATTATAAAATGTATATTTATTAAATATAAATAAAAAGTAATTTTTGATAAGTTATGATAAAAATATGTAATTGTTTAATTTAATACCAAGGTATTAAAATTAATACAAAAATATTAAAAAGATTATAAAGATTAAAGATTAATAATTAATAAAATATATAATATTAAATATTTGTTTATATGTGTTAAAAAGATTTCAGATGTGAAACTGATGTATATGTATAATTAAATACTCGGGTATTAATTATTTCACATTTGATTAAAATAGGTTGCAAATGTTTATTATATTATTTTTAAAATGTATGGTAACTTTTAAATATTAAGATGGAGAAGAAAATTTAAAATATAAAAACAATATAATGTCTAGAAGATGAAAATTAATACTCGGGTAATAAAATAAGTACTAGAGTATTTGTAGGTATTTTTAATATTATAATTATTGATATATAATAATATTAACATGGGGAATTGTAATATATTCATATAAATAATTTAATTAAAAATTGAAAAACATTTATAAATATGTATACATATATATTATAACTACAGTTGGTTGATTAATAAATAGAATTAATACTTATATTAAAAATAGGAATTTTACATTTATATAACAATTTTGAAAAATTAATGACACAGTTAAAATGTTAAAAAATATATATATATTAAAAATGTATGTGTAATTAATAAAAATAATATTTTGAATTTATTATATTAAAATATAAAAAAATATGAAGGAAGAAATACAAGACGTAATGTATTTATAACATATTTTTATTAATATTTTTTACATTTTTTAATAAGACAAATACATTATCAAAATAGTTTAAAAAAATTGTATACAAACATAAATATTTTACAAAAAATAAATTTGCAATTTATTATGTACATTTACATTTTAAAACGCATTATAATACATTTTTCCCATGCTTTTCTATTGAAGTCAAGGGGAGAAAATGTCCTTTTTTCATTTTTACAGAAGGAGATGACGTTGCCGCGTAAATGTAACTTTCGTCATTACGGGGATCGTCGTGGAACAGAACAGATGCAAGGGAGAGCTCCGTTAAGGTAAGACATATTTAAATTATTAAAATACATAGTGTAGTGGTAATGTATAATGTAAGGAGAGAGGAGGGAGGTAAATAGATGTAGAACATGTGTTTTAGATATTTTTGTTGTGTGTTTACCAACTATTTCACTCCATTACAGGTTGCAGTAGTAGGCCCACGTCGGGTCTCGTTTTTCGAAACAAATTTTGTATAATAAAGTTATTTACGATATATACATAAAAAACTTTATTAAACAAAAGTGTTTTGTAAGGTATGCTTTTTTCGTTTTGCGACGGGTTTTAAAAAAAAAATAAGCATATTTGGTCATCGCGGTTAGATGTATTTATAATATGATTAAAAAAAAAAATAAGTCCATTTTTATATAGCGCAGCTACTCACCCTTACGGGTCTCAAGGCGCTGGGGGCCGGAGTGGAAATTAAGTGAGCTATTGCCCAGAGTCACATGGTGCTGAGCTGCCGCCGGACCCGGGGATCAAACCGTGAACCCTGTGCTCCGAAGTCAGCTGCCCTGGCCGCTGCACCACACCTCTCCAACTAGGGGATTGGATATTTTAAGATCCACTTATATTTGGATTTTGGATGTGCGAATTACCATTTTTCAAGATGGATTTTCGGCGCTGGATTAAGGAACTTAGGGTTCTATTAGGATGGCGGTCGGAAAACCTCCCCGACCGCCATGGTAGCGGAAAACAACCGCCCGCTGGTACCGCGGCAAAACCGGCGGTCAGATTAGGATCAACCGCCATTAAAACCCGACCGCGGCGGAACGAGGTAACGAAAATCCACCCGCAGCGGGTGGAGCCGATGATAAACTGTCCGCGACGGTCAGATTCGCAGCGGAAACACCCAAAACCAACGCCAGGCACGCGGAGTAACCGCCCGTGAAATTAGGATTCCCCCGATTTTACAGCGGTACGTTCCGCAGTTCCCGACCGCCGCGGTCGCAAACAGTGAGGAATGGGAGAGCCGGCGGAAGGGCTGTAGCATAGCCACCGCTGCGGACGCTCCGCGACAAAAATGGCGGTCGACAGAAAAAACCCAAAACAAAGCCAGCAAGTGCACACAGTAAGCTAGCCCTGCCCCCAAAAACACATAACACACCCCAATGACCCACCCCCATGGCAACTCCTAAACTACAAATCCCAGGACAACCCACACAACACACCTGACAGCAATACCCCATTCTGACACACCCACATAGCTGAGTATAAAACCAGCCCCTTCCCTGACAACAATACTCCAGAAGGGAAGGGCCAAACACCACAGCTGAAAGGAGAGGCAAATCAACACACCATCACTACACACACACACCACACACATCACCACCACCACTCCCACTCCCACACCTGCACCTCCAACCCCTTTGCACATCACACACCATACACATCACCACCACCACCACCACTTACACACCTGCACCTCTAACCCCTTTGCACATCACACACCATGTCACCACAGAAAATGCCCAAATTCACAGACAGTGAGTTGACAGTCATGGTAGATGAGATAATCCGAGTAGAGCCACAATTGTTTGGTAACCTCCTCCAACAGACACCATTGGCCACCAGAAAGCAAATGTGGGTAAGGATAGTTGACAAGATCAATGCAGTAGGGATCACCCCCATGCAACAAACAGGAAATCATGAAGCGGTGGCATGACCTGAAGAGTGTCGTCAAAAAGAAGAGGAACAAGAACCATCAGCTGGCTCAGAGGACTGGCAGTGGCCCTCCCATTCCACCAAGATCATTCAATGCATGGGAGGAGAAGGTGCTTGCCATACTGCATCCAGAGAGTCTCACAGGAATAGCCGGGGGAGTGGAGGCTGGTAAGTACCAACAAATGTCTCTCATCACACTGCTATGTACTGTCTTGCACAAATACTAAGCAACACCTCCCAGGCCCAAATGCATTCATGTGCACCACAATACCCAACACAGCTCTCACAGATGTAACATGCACTCCATATTAATCACCCCAAAGGCAGCCAACATTAACAGGATTGTAAGTGACCAGGCAACCAGCACAACAACTCCCACAAGGTCTCCCTTACCCACCCCTGAGCAGGATGTAGCACTCCCCCATATCCAGAAGCATGTGGCAGCCATCGTATTACAACAACCAAGCTTATAGGTAGGTAGCCATCTTCCCAGGGAGGGCTGCTTGGGGTTGGGAGGCCTGCAATACAACTCCCACCAGGCCCCCCTGTCTCACCCCTGAGCAGGATGTGGCACTCCACACCCAGCCAGAAGCATGTGGCAGTCATTGTAAGTTTCCCCCTCACACAACAGGTAGGTAGCCATCTTCCCAGGGAGGGCTGTTTGGAGGTGGGGGACTGCACTACAACTCCCACCAGGCACCCCTTACCCACCCCTGAGCAGGATGTAGCACTCCATCCCCCCCACACCCAGAAGCATGTGGCAGCCATTGCATTGTTCACCTTGACCCAACAGGTAGGCAGCCATCTTCCCAGGGAGGGCTGCTTGGGGGTGGGAGGCCTGCACAGCAACTCCCACCAAGCCCCCCTGTCCCACCCCTGAGCAGGATGGAGAACTCCAAACCCACCCAGAAGCATGTGGCAGCCATCATATTACAACAACCAAACTTACAGGTAGGTAGCCATCTTCCCAGGGAGGGCTGTTTGGGGGTGGGAGGCCTGCACTGCAACTCCCACCAGGCACACCTGTCCCACCCCTGAGCAGGTTGTGGCACTCCACACCTACCCAGAAGCGTGTGGCAGTCATTGTAAGTTTCCCCCTCACACAACAGGTAGGTAGCCATCTTCCCAGGGAGGGTATTTTGGGGGTGGGAGGCCTGTACTACAACTCCCACCAGGCACCCCTTACCCACCCCTGAGCAGAATGTAGCACTCCCCCCCCACACACAGAAGCATGTGGCAGCCATTGCATTGTTCACCTTGACCCAACAGGTAGGTAGCCATCTTCCCAGGGAGGGCTGTTTGGGGGTGGGAGGCCTGTACTACAACTCCCACCAGGCACCCCTTACCCACCCCATAGCAGGATCTAGCACACCCCCCACACCCAGAAGCATGTGGCAGCCATTGCATTGTTCACCTTGACCCAACAGGCAGGTAGCCATCTTCCCAGGGAGGGCTGCTTGGGGGTGGGAGGCCTGCACTACAACTCCCACCAGGTACCCCTTACCCACCCCTGAGCAGGATGTAGCACTCCCCCCCCAAACACAGAAGCATGTGGCAGCCATTGCATTGTTCACCTTGACCCAACAGGTAGGTAGCCATCTTCCCAGGGAAGGCTGCTTGGGGGTGGGAGGCCTGCACAATAACTCCCACCAAGCCCCCCTGTCCCACCCCTGAGCAGGATGGAGCACTCCACACCCACCCATAAGCATGTGGCAGCCATCGTATTACAACAACCAAACTTACAGGTAGGTAGCCATCTTCCCAGGGAGGGCTGTTTGGGGGTGGGAGGCCTGCACTACAACTCCCACCAGGCACCCCTGTCCCACCCCTGAGCAGGAAGTAGCACTTAAACACACAGCCAGAGAGATGTGTTACAAACTCCACCCCAATGTGACAACAGCACAGGTAAGTAGACAGTGCATGCACACCACCATTCCTTCCCAAAAGCATGGAGCCATATGACAACACCAGCCCTCACATCCCAACAAAATTGACACAGATACAGTATCAAATTACAGTGTGCAGACAGCTAAGCGTATGTAACTCTCACAGAAACATATGTTTGACTCACCAAATACCATGTTGAAGTGAATCCGGGCCCAGACATGTACAGCACTGAATGCTACCTGTAAGATCCATGTGGGCTGAGCTTGAAGGACCATATGAAAACAAAGCAAGCATGGTCTGTAGAAAAAACAAATCAAAGCACAGGACATGACAAAGGTATGCATGAGATGACAATGGCAAGTTCATGCGCAGATGTAACGCATGCCAGGCAGAGTAATCAGCAAAGATGCTGCACATCAAGTCGCATATCCGCCAGTTGACAGATGACAACATGTCCTCGTAATCACAAAATTTGCACGTGGGGCATGGTATCCATTGACATGTCACACTGTTGAATATTGATGTATGTACCTCCACATCATGTCAAGATGCACCTTACTGTGCAGACATGCAATGTGCAAACTAGTAAACTGTGTGTTGCATTACCTGTAAATAAGATACATTGAACAACAAGCCTGAGGGGTGCCCGTCAGTTACCATTTCCCCTCTGTCCCACAGGTGACCAAGGACTGACTGCAGAGGATGACAACACCAACCTGCAGGGCCAGCCTCCACCCCCGGAACATGGACTCACTGATGATGACTCCCTGGATTTCGAGGAAGCAGAGCTTGAAGCCAGCCCATCTGGCATGCCAGGGCGCAACAAGTCCCAGGTCCCCACTGTCCCCCCCACCACATCAGCAACAACAACAACCACGCTGACCCCTGCTGGAATGACCTGTGCAGCCTCCACCACCACAACCACCACCACAACCACCAGTGCTGCCTGCAACACTAGCCCTGCCCCAGAGGATGACCACCCCACCCCAACAACAGAGGAGGGCAGCGAGAGTATGCGTGTGCGTGCAGTGGTGAGGCAACAGGTCCGTCACAGCAGGGCAGATGGGAGGGCAAGGAGGAGTTTGAGCCAAACGGACACTGGTACAGAAGCCCTGGACAACATCACCAGAGTCATTGGGGCCTATGAACGGGCCCAGGGACACACGGGCCAGGCACAGGAAGATTCACGCAAGCTCCGCCTGCTGCTGAGGTCCATATACACCTGCATGGGCCAAATCGTGGACCTCTTGGGCCAGCTAGTGGCGATCCTGAGGGCTAGGCCTGCGGCACAAACAACACCTCCACCTCCCTCTGGTGGCCCGCAGCATGACAGTTCCACACCCTCCCCTGCAGCAACGGAGAGGGGGGACTCCTCAGACCCCACTGGCCCTGCAGTAGAGGCCCCCCCTGCCAAACGATCAAGGGGCCGTCCTAAGAAATCCCTGGGAGTATCCCGTGGCAAAGCACCTGCCAAACGCCAGTCAAGGAGCCAGCCATGATGGCACCCCTCTTCACCCTGTCATAGACTTCGTAGACTATCCTTCCCCACACTGCCATGTGAATGTCATCCGTCTGTTGGACTGGGTCACCACATCTATGTGGTGACTACTTGATTGTCTCACCTTCCATCACTGACAACACATTGCTTCACCATTCACCTTTTGGTAAATATGCACTCCACTGTCACATGTACCCATTGTAAATAAACACTCCTTCCACACCAATGTTGTTGTGTCTGCTCCGTGTTTTAATCACAGGATGTGCAATGTTCACCATGAGTACAATGTACCAGGAGCACAGCTTGTTTGTAGGCAAGAAGAGGCTGATGGGACCTGGAAAAACACAACATAACAATATTCACTAGTCACGCGGTGGCATCACAGCCATCACACAACACCTGTCATCAAGGCACTCCAACATGCACACATCACAATGAGCAACAGTACCGACAGGTACATCAAGGAACTGTGGCAAACTACCCTGTCCAAGAAACGTTGGCAGCCAGCACTGAGTCAACAACAGCCTGCAGTCACAAAGCTCACATAGACCTTTTCACCAACAACAACATCAGCAGACAATGGGTCTGTTGTACATTGTCACTCACCTTCAAGTGAAGTAGCGGTTGATGAGCTGTTGATGCAGGTCGACACCTTCCTCCTCTCCACTATCCTCGTCACTGGACATAGGTTTGTTTGCAGGCGGGGGCCTCGGCTGCTCATCAGCGTCCAGGAGCAGGGGGATCTCCTTGCGCAAGGCCAGGTTGTGGAGCATGCAGCATGCAACTACAATCTGACACACCTTTTTGGGCGAGTACATCAATGCACCTCCGGTCCTGTCCAGGCAGAGAAACCTTGACTTCAGGAGACCAAAAGTACGTTCCACCACACGACGTGTCCTCCCATGGGCATCATTGTAGCGGACTCCACTTGGGGTCCTGGGATTTCGCAGCGGGCTCAGCAACCAAGAACGGTTGGGATATGCAGAATCACCTAAGTGGGAGATACACAGACCAACTTTGTAATACAACTGTGGCAGAGGACAGCATGTCACACACACAGCACGCTACTTGACACTGCGTACTCACCCACAATCCATGCACGCTCCAGGCTCAGATTATCCATCAGCTGTGGCACAATGCTGTTACGCATGATGTAGGAGTCATGGGCGGAGCCAGGAAATTTGGCACAGACGTGTGAGATGATCATATCGGCCTGGCACACCACCTGCACATTGATGGAATGGAAATGTTTCCTATTCCTGTAGATGTGCTCCCGTGCCTGTGGTGGAACCAGGCCAATGTGTGCAGTCAATGGCACCAACAACATGGGGGATGTGCCCAAGTGCATAAAAATCGCCCTTCACAGCCGCCAATTCATGCCTCCTGGGGAAATGGATATATCTGTCCTTGTAGATCATCATAGCGTACAGGACATCCCGTAGCACCATACTGAACATAGGTTGTGACATCCCACCTGTGCTGGACACTGTGTGCTGGAAAGATCCAGAGGCAAAAAAATGCAGGGCCGCCATCACCTTCGACGTTGCTGTGAAAGCACCCGGATATGTCCTGTGAGACTGCAGGTGGGGCTCCAACATAGCGCATAGGTCTTGGAGGGTGTCCCGATCCAGCCGGAATTTCCGTATGACCTCCTCATCCTTCATGTGTGCCAGCACTGTGAAGGGACGATGCAGATTTGGTCTCCTCCTAGGTGAGATGAAAGAGGACACATGTCAACGCAATACACCAGGAGATGTGTCTGACATCTTACGTTTTGACTGACACAATGGAAACAATGACTAGCACCACAATACACCTTACAAAACAACTTACTTGTAGGGACATGTGTAAGCGCAGGCCGGATAAACAGACGCTTAGGCTGTATGTATCTCTTAATTTTGACGGTGTCTTTTTATTATCTAAGCGATAGGGAAAGTTCAGCCAAAAGGAAAGGTTGTTGCGGGATTCTGTTTTCCTCAAGGGGCCTCCTTCGGATTGTTCTGATGTGGTGTTCTTGGTCTCTTCCTTCTCTTCCCGTCTTCAGTGGTCTCCCACGGGGCTCAAGTTGAGAGAGGAAAAAGAGGGAGTGTTAGAAATGGGATCTCTGGTTGGCTAAGGCTTGCGCCAAAGCCAGGCAGAGACCACCACTCTAATCAGGGCGAGGGAGTTACACGCCAAAGATAACCCCTGCTCACCCCCTTGGTAGCTTGGCACGAGCAGTCAGGCTTATCCCGGAGGCAATGTGTAAAGCGTTTGCACACACACACACACAGCAGCAACACACTTGGCACACCACAAAAGGAACTCCACACAAGGTTATATAAAAATAGCCTTTGTATTGTCATAAATACAGTAGAAACATAATCACATAATATACACTGTGCCAACTGGCACTAGGCAATATTCACAGGGGAATTATATACAGGACCAGGCCAATCGGGCCCTGGTCAGACCCATCAGAACAGGTAAGTAAATACAAATATAAAACACAGCCAGTAACTACTGGTAAAGTTAGGAACTTAGCACGAGATCCTGTAACATAAAAGATAGGATTCCTAAATCATGTCAGGCATGAATCACATTACGCATCAGCATTAGGCATCACCACATTATGTATTAGCATTAGGCATAATCACATTATGTATCACAGTAGGCCTAAGCCCAGTATGCCTCCACATTTAGGCATAGATCCTAAATCAGCAGTGAACCTCAGTGGCACTAAGCATAAACACATTATGCGTATATCCGGGTCCCCTCCTTACTGAGTACCCATTGGGAACCTCGGTCCATCCGTAGGCATATCACCCCTCAGTGTCGTTGTTCCCCCAAATCAGGACACTCTCAAGCGGGGGGGGGCCCCGTCCTGGGCTCGCCCCGCAATGCCCCTTTTCAAGTGAGGGCTTTCCCAACTCTGTGCCCCTCCACAAGGCTTCCACTAGCCCCTTGGCTGCAGTTGCAGCAAAAACAAATGCCTGTAGTGCGAGGGGGCGGCGGTGCCACTCACCCTGGTTGCCTCCAAGGAATGCCCCCAACACTAGGATTCATTTAGGGGCAGCTGCCCACTGCCACCCGGGGCAGCTGCTCTGCATAGAGGGAGAATGTAGGTACGGCCCCTCGCCGGGCCTCTTACCGGTCCCGTCGCCTCCGATCTGTGGAGCCTCTCCTTCTCTGGATTCCTTTCACAGGGGCCCCACACATGTGCTCTCCTGCCAGCCCCACTCACCGGGGCTCCTTGTTGCAGCGCTGCACGTCCAGCCGTGGGGAGGAAAGGTGCGAAGCTGGACCACGGGAGCCTGCGAGGCTCCGTACTTCTCCAAGTCGGCACGGGATCCAGGAACCCTCTGCCCGGTCTCCACGTGTGGCTCCTTGGCCACGCCCACCACCAGGCAACCGATGCCTGACTTCCTGTCCCGGGCACAGCTTTGTTCCTGAAGGGCGCGAAGTCCCGCCCACCGTCAGGCTCGTCCTGCCTGACTTCCTTGTCGCGCTGGCGGTGATCCGGTGCACAAATGCGGGGTAGGCTCCCGCTTCTCATTTTTGCCGAAACGCGGGGTGGGCTCCCGCTCAGCAGGCACAAACACGGGGTGAGCTCCCGCTCTTTAATCCTGGCAAATGCGGCAGAACATAAGCAAATGCGGGGTGGGCTCCCGCTGGTAATAAAAAAAAATGAGCACCAAAGGCTGCCGAAACACGGGGTGGGCTCCCGCAAAGTAAAGGGCAGTGTGGGGGGATCCCACACGTTGCAGCTTCGCGCTGCAGGCCACCAGCACTCTTCCAAATGAAAAATAAAGCGCTCACAGGCGCTGAAGTCCAAAATCCAGGGAAGGCCTTTTAGGAAGAAGGGGGGGGGCAAAGGGCTGGGCCCAGGCAGGCCAGCTCACAGGGCCCTCCAGCAGGGAGGCAGTCCCTAGTGGCGGTTCCTCCTGGAGCCCGGCAGTAGCAGGCCCCCCCAAGTCAGCAGAACAACACAGCAACTGAACATTTTCATGGGGTCACAGCCCCTATATTTATATGCATATCCCCCTTTGTCACACAGCACAGGGCTGGGGGAAAACCAGATGCAACTGGTTTGGGGGAGCTTTGGAGCACTTTGTTGTGCTCAGCTCCTCTCCTCTTTGTCAGGTGGGGCTAGGTGCTCAGACGCACCACAGGGGGCAGAGCCAGCATTGTGGAGGGAAGGCACAGCCCTATTCAGGTCCCAGGTGCAACTCCTCCCTCCCATCTACATGCAGATCTCCCTATTCACCACTGGGCAGACTCATCTTGGCTCCTGGAGCTAAGCACACCACCCAGCCCCTGTCAATCACAAGCCAGACATGCACTCCACATCAGGCAGGCAGGCAGACACACAGCACCGAGAAATGCCAACTTCTAAATGTTACCAAAGGGGATGATGGACTGAGCGTTAGAGCAAATCAAACACTCACCCCCAGTCAACTGATCTGGGTTTAATCCATCATCATTCTTTAGCTCACTCCACCACCCCAGTTCAGACATGACCATAAGCAAATCAGTCTGACCCTGTGCCTCATGGGAACAGTCCAGCCCGAACTGCCAAGCCATGTCTTCCCTGGACCGGAAACAAGCATCATGGGACCGGTTTCGGGTTAAAAACCCTCATCAGCCAGGCTATCTTGAATCCAGTGGCAAAGTGATCAAGGGACCCACGTCTGGGCATACCCTGCCAACTTAGGGCGAACAAAGCGATACCAAAGGGGATGATGGACGGAGCGTTAGAGCAAATCAAACACTCACCCCCAGTCAACTGATCTGGGTTTAATCCATCATCATTCTTTATCTCACTCCACCACCCCAGTTCAGACATGACCATAAGCAAATCAGTCTGACCCTGTGCCTCATGGGAAAAGTCCAGCCCGAACTGCCAAGCCATGTCTTCCCTGGACCGGAAACAAGCATCCTGGGACCGGTTTCGGGTTAAAACCCTCATCAGCCAGGCTATCTTGAATCCAGTGGCAAAGAGAGCAAGGGACCCACGTCTGGGCATACCCTGCCAACTTAGGGCGAACAAAGCGATACCAAAGGGGATGATGGACGGAGCGTTAGAGCAAATGATCACTCACCCCCAGTCAACTGATCTGGGTTTAATCCATCATCATTCTTTAGCTCACTCCACCACCCCAGTTCAGACATGACCATAAGCAAATCAGTCTGACCCTGTGCCTCATGGTAACAGTCCAGCCCGAACTGCCAAGCCATGTCTTCCCTGGACCGGAAACAAGTATCCTGGGACCGGTTTCGGGTTAAAAACCCTCATCAGCCAGGCTATCTTGAATCCAGTGGCAAAGTGAGCAAGGGACCCACGTCTGGGCATACCCTGCCAACTTAGGGCGAACAAAGCGATACCAAAGGGGATGATGGATGGAGCGTTAGAGCAAATCAAACACTCACCCCCAGTCAACTGATCTGGGTTTAATCCATCATCATTCTTTAGCTCACTCCACCACCCCAGTTCAGACATGACCATAAGCAAATCAGTCTGACCCTGTGCCTCATGGGAACATTCCAGCCCGAACTGCCAAGCCATGTCTTCCCTGGACCGGAAACAAGCATCCTGGGACCGGTTTCGGGTTAAAAACCCTCATCAGCCAGGCTATCTTGAATCCAGTGGCAAAGTGAGCAAGGGACCCACGTCTGGGCATACCCTGCCAACTTAGGGCGAACAAAGCGATACCAAAGGGGATGATGGACGGAGCGTTAGAGCAAATCAAACACTCACCCCCAGTCAACTGATCTGGGTTTAATCCATCATCATTCTTTAGCTCACTCCACCACCCCAGTTCAGACATGACCATAAGCAAATCAGTCTGACCCTGTGCCTCATGGGAACAGTCCAGCCCGAACTGCCAAGCCATGTCTTCCCTGGACCGGAAACAAGCATCCTGGGACCGGTTTCGGGTTAAAAACCCTCATCAGCCAGGCTATCTTGAATCCAGTGGCAAAGTGAGCAAGGGACCCACGTCTGGGCATACCCTGCCAACTTAGGGCGAACAAAGCGATACCAAAGGGGATGATGGACGGAGCGTTAGAGCAAATCAAACACTCACCGCCAGTCAACTGATCTGGGTTTAATCCATCATCATTCTTTAGCTCACTCCACCACCCTAGTTCAGACATGACCATAAGCAAATCAGTCTGACCCTGTGCCTCATGGGAACAGTCCAGCCCGAACTGCCAAGCCATGTCTTCCCTGGACCGGAAACAAGCATCCTGGGACCGGTTTCGGGTTAAAAACCCTCATCAGCCAGGCAATCTTGAATCCAGTGGCAAAGTGAGCAAGGGACCCATGTCTGGGCATACCCTGCCAACTTAGGGCGAACAAAGCGATACCAAAGGGGATGATGGACGGAGCGTTAGAGCAAATCAAACACTCACCCCCAGTCAACTGATCTGGGTTTAATCCATCATCATTCTTTAGCTCACTCCACCACCCCAGTTCAGACATGACCATAAGCAAATCAGTCTGACCCTGTGCCTCATGGGAACAGTCCAGCCCGAACTGCCAAGCCATGTCTTCCCTGGACCGGAAACAAGCATCCTGGGACCGGTTTCGGGTTAAAAACCCTCATCAGCCAGGCTATCTTGAATCCAGTGGCAAAGAGAGCAAGGGACCCACGTCTGGGCATACCCTGCCAACTTAGGGCGAACAAAGCGATACCAAAGGGGATGATGGACGGAGCGTTAGAGCAAATGATCACTCACCCCCAGTCAACTGATCTGGGTTTAATCCATCATCATTCTTTAGCTCACTCCACCACCCCAGTTCAGACATGACCATAAGCAAATCAGTCTGACCCTGTGCCTCATGGGAACAGTCCAGCCCGAACTGCCAAGCCATGTCTTCCCTGGACCGGAAACAAGCATCCTGGGACCGGTTTCGGGTTAAAAACCCTCATCAGCCAGGCTATCTTGAATCCAGTGGCAAAGTGAGCAAGGGACCCACGTCTGGGCATACCCTGCCAACTTAGGGCGAACAAAGCGATACCAAAGGGGATGATGGACGGAGCGTTAGAGCAAATCAAACACTCACCCCCAGTCAACTGATCTGGGTTTAATCCATCATCATTCTTTAGCTCACTCCACCACCCCAGTTCAGACATGACCATAAGCAAATCAGTCTGACCCTGTGCCTCATGGGAACAGTCCAGCCCGAACTGCCAAGCCATGTCTTCCCTGGACCGGAAACAAGCATCCTGGGACCGGTTTCGGGTTAAAAACCCTCATCAGCCAGGCAATCTTGAATCCAGTGGCAAAGTGAGCAAGGGACCCATGTCTGGGCATACCCTGCCAACTTAGGGCGAACAAAGCGATACCAAAGGGGATGATGGACGGAGCGTTAGAGCAAATCAAACACTCACCCCCAGTCAACTGATCTGGGTTTAATCCATCATCATTCTTTAGCTCACTCCACCACCCCAGTTCAGACATGACCATAAGCAAATCAGTCTGACCCTGTGCCTCATGGGAACAGTCCAGCCCGAACTGCCAAGCCATGTCTTCCCTGGACCGGAAACAAGCATCCTGGGACCGGTTTCGGGTTAAAAACCCTCATCAGCCAGGCTATCTTGAATCCAGTGGCAAAGTGAGCAAGGGACCCACGTCTGGGCATACCCTGCCAACTTAGGGCGAACAAAGCGATACCAAAGGGGATGATGGACGGAGCGTAGAGCAAATCAAACACTCACCCCCAGTCAACTGATCTGGGTTTAATCCATCATCATTCTTTAGCTCACTCCACCACCCCAGTTCAGACATGACCATAAGCAAATCAGTCTGACCCTGTGCCTCATGGGAACAGTCCAGCCCGAACTGCCAAGCCATGTCTTCCCTGGACCGGAAACAAGCATCCTGGGACCGGTTTCGTGTTAAAAACCCTCATCAGCCAGGCTATCTTGAATCCAGTGGCAAAGTGAGCAAGGGACCCACGTCTGGGCATACCCTGCCAACTTAGGGCGAACAAAGCGATACCAAAGGGGATGATGGACGGAGCGTTAGAGCAAATCAAACACTCACCCCCAGTCAACTGATCTGGGTTTAATCCATCATCATTATTTAGCTCACTCCACCACCCCAGTTCAGACATGACCATAAGCAAATCAGTCTGACCCTGTGCCTCATGGGAACAGTCCAGCCCGAACTGCCAAGCCATGTCTTCCCTGGACCGGAAACAAGCATCCTGGGACCGGTTTCGGGTAAAAACCCTCATCTGCCAGGCTATCTTGAATCCAGTGGCAAAGTGAGCAAGGGACCCACGTCTGGGCATACCCTGCCAACTTAGGGCGAACAAAGCGATACCAAAGGGGATGATGGACGGAGCGTTAGAGCAAATCAAACACTCACCCCAGTCAACTGATCTGGGTTTAATCCATCATCATTCTTTAGCTCACTCCACCACCCCAGTTCAGACATGACCATAAGCAAATCAGTCTGACCCTGTGCCTCATGGGAACAGTCCACCCCGAACTGCCAAGCCATGTCTTCCCTGGACCGGAAACAAGCATCCTGGGACCGGTTTTGGGTTAAAAACCCTCATCAGCCAGGCTATCTTGAATCCAGTGGCAAAGTGAGCAAGGGACCCACGTCTGGGCATACCCTGCCAACTTAGGGCGAACAAAGCGATACCAAAGGGGATGATGGACGGAGCGTTAGAGCAAATCAAACACTCACCCCAGTCAACTGATCTGGGTTTAATCCATCATCATTCTTTAGCTCACTCCACCACCCCAGTTCAGACATGACCATAAGCAAATCAGTCTGACCCTGTGCCTCATGGGAACAGTCCAGCCCGAACTGCCAAGCCGTGTCTTCCCTGGACCGGAAACAAGCATCCTGGGCCCAGGGAAGACATGGCTTGGCAGTTCGGGCTGGACTGTTCCCATGAGGCACAGGGTCAGACTGATTTGCATATGGCCATGTCTGAACTGGGGTGGTGAAGTGAGCTAAAGAATGATGGTGGATTAAACCCAGATCAGTTGACTGGGGGTGAGTGTTTGATTAGCTCAAACGCTCCGTCCATCATCCCCTTTGGTATCGCTTTGTTCGCCCTAAGTTGGCAGGGTATGCCCAGACGTGGGTCCCTTGCTCACTTTGCCACTGGATTCAAGCTAGCCTGGCTGATGACGGCTGAATAGCCAGAAACCGGTTCCAGGATGCTGGTTTCCGGTCCAGGGAAGACATGGCTTGGCAGTTCGGGTTGGACTGTTCCCATGAGGCACAGGGTCAGACTGATTTGCATATGGCCATGTCTGAACTGGGGTGGTGAAGTGAGCTAAAGAATGATGATGGATTAAACCCAGATCAGTTGACTGGGGGTGAGTGTTTGATTAGCTCAAACGCTCCGTCCATCATCCCCTTTGGTATAACTTCTAAATGTGGCACTTCTCCACTAGTCACAATAAATCTGCGCACACCATTGCGCAGCATTTATTCTCACGAGTTCGCACATACTAAACTCGCCCCTGCACTCCTGTCACACCAGGAATTATCATGGACACACATATCCCCCATGCATTCCTATGGGAGGGCAGGACAATCTCACCACATGCACTCAGAGTGCGCACGCACTTTACACTGGGACACAGTGCTAAAGTGCGCAGAGGCCTAAAACCACCAACACTACACAGGGAAAAGGCTAGGAGACAGGCAAAAAGTTTAGGGGTGAACCTGCAAAAAGGGCCAAGTCCAACAGGGAGCAATCAGTAAGTGTACGTGGTGAGGTTCAGGAAGGCGCACACCCTTCACCACACCCGGTAGGTGCTGATAATCCACAAAGAAAGGAATTGTGCAGGAAAAGGGGGGGGAGGTTGCCAAGACACATAAAGAGAAAAAATAAAACCCAATATAATAGGACCTGGAATGCTTCTTCACAGGTTGCCTAGTGTGGGGTGTAGAAATCCAGCTTTACTTAATCAGCCGGTCTCCTTTGGGTTTACAGAAGGGTAGTGGGCAAGTATATCCCTGAGTTCGGGATCACTAGATTGTGTCCTGTAGTCAGAAAGGTGATCAGCGTGAGGCAGTCTCTTGTGCACGCGTTATACCCAAGTGCCCGTTTTCCCTCCCTTCTCCCTCAGTCCCACCTCCCTGTTCGCCCCTCCCATCGTCACTCACCGGCTCCGCCGCAACTCTCCTGAGTTGCAGCCACTCTCCAGCGTCCTCCTGTGGATGCCACCACTCCTCACTCCACCGCTCGTCGTACTCTTCGGATTCGGCGTCTTCGTCTCTGGTGCTGTTTCCTGATTCTTCTTCTCGCTCCGCTTCTCCCGCGTCTCCTCTGTCCGTCCAAGTCGCTCTCTCGTTCTTTTTGGGGCAGTCCCTTTTCACTTGCCATTCATCTGTTCTTCCGGGGTCAGCCCCGCCTTCTTCCGCTATGTCAGCCCGGTGCCCTTCTCCCTGTGAGGATACACGATACGGGGGTGGGGTTATCCTCCCGTTTTTCCTGACATCTTGGTTTTGTTTCCGGATTTCCCGGTACATGGAGGAGATGGTTGGACCGGTGACGGTCCGGGTACATACATCCTGCTTACATGGTGAGTCCCACTGACATCCCTCTTCCCTTGCTGTCTTACTAGTACAGTTTGGACCCTGGGTATATCTGGACAGAAAGTTAACGTCGACCAGGTTTACCCCTCTTCGGTGTTGTGTTTGAAAGCTGTAGGGTTGAAGGGACAGGAACCACCTCAATACTCTCTCGTTATTGCCTTTGTTTTGTGCTAACCACTCTAGAGGGGCGTGATCTGTGTATAACATAAATTCTCGTCCCTCCAAATAGTACCGCAGGGTGTCAATGGCCCATTTGATAGCAAGGGCTTCCTTCTCTATCACGGCATAGTTCTTCTCTCTGGGAAACAATTTGCGACTTATGACCAGGATGGGTCTTTCTTCTCCCAGGGATGTATGTTGTGACAGCACTGCCCGAGACCCCTATCTGACGCGTCTGTCTGTAGAATGAAGGGGCGAGTATAATCTGGGCTTGCTAAGACAGTTCTGGAAGTAAGGGAGGTTTTTAGGGTTTCAAATGCTCGGAGTAATTCTGGGGTCGGTTGCTTCTGTTTTCACAGCCTTCTGCAACAGGTCTGTTAGAGGGGCAGCGGTTTGGGAAAAGTTAGGGATAAACCTCCGGTAGTAACCCAGGAGTCCCAAAAAGGCTCGTAGGTCACGTTTGGTTTTGGGAAATGGGACCTGGGAAATGGCTTTGAGCTTATTGTCTTGCGGCCGGATGACACCCTCTCCTAATATGTACCCCAGGTATCTGACCGATTGAGCCGCCAGGTGACTTTTGGCGGGGTTGATTTTTAAACCATGATACCCCAAGGCCTGTATCACCGCACCCAGGTGTCCCAGATGGTGTTCCCATGTGTCACTATAGATGATGATGTCATCTATGTAAACCGCCGAGTAGTTTCCATGTGGCCGTAAAATCAGGTTCATGGCCCTTTGAAAGGTGGCGGGGGCCCCGTGCAACCCAAAAGGCAACACCCTAAACTGGAACAGCCCATCAGGGGTAGAAAAGGCCGTATTTTCTTTGTCCTGTTCTCTTAATGGTATTTGCCAATACCCTTTGCACAAGTCGAGGGTGCTGATATACTTGGCTTTGCCCATCCGCTCGACCATCTCGTCTACTCTGGGTAGTGGGTACGAATCAAACTCGGATATCTTGTTGACTTCCCTGAAGTCAATGCAAAACCTCACCGAACCGTCCGGCTTGGGCACCAGGACGATAGGTGAACTTCGTTCGCTTACTGATGGTTCAATAACACCCAGGCGCAACATTTGTTGGACCTCCTCTTTGATAGTGTTTCTACGTGCCTCAGGTATCCTATAAGGTCTGAGGCGGACTTTCTTTCCCGGAAGGGTTCTTATGGAGTGTTCCAACAAGGTTGTCCTTCCTGGAGTGAGGGAAAAGATATCTTGTAAAGGGTTAAGGGTGTTGACCAGGCTTTGTCTCAAGTCAGAAGACAACTCCTTATCTATACACTGGTCATATAAGGGTGTTGGGTTCAAAGCCACTCCAACTACCGCAGGGACAGCCCCCTCCCACTTTTTAAGCAGATTGATATGGTATATTTGCGACACTCCCTTGTTAGCATCGATCTCTATACGGTAGGTTACCGGGGGTCACTTTTTCAAGTATGGTGTAGGGCCCTTGCCATTGGCCTAACAGCTTGTGATCTGAGGACGGTATCATGAGTAACACTGAGTCTCCCACACTGAGTGTCCTCTCTTTGGCTTTTCTGTCGTATTGGGTTTTCTGGTCCATCTGAGCCTCTTCCATGTTGTTCCGGACAATGGCCCGTATTTGTCCTAGATGGATTTTAAGATTGGACACATAGTCTACCAAGGGTCTGGTTACATTCTCCTCACTCTCCCAGGTTTCGTAGGCCATGCCTAACAGAGAGCGTGGCTGGCGGCCATACAGTAACTCAAACGGAGAATAGCCCGTACTTCTTTGTACTTTGCCTCGGATGGCAAATAAAGCAAGGGGCAGCATATCCTCCCACTTCCTGGTTTCCAGATTAAGGAGTTTCTTTAGGGTGCTCTTAAGGGTAGCATTGTACCGCGCCACTAGACCATCCGTTTGTGGATGGTACGCTGCCGTGCAAATCTGCTTAATGCCAAGTTGGGTACATACTTGTTTCATCAGTTTTGAGACGAAGGGGGTGCCTTGGTCAGTTAGTATCTCCTTCGGGAACCCCACCCGGGAGAAGATATTTACCATGGCTTTGGCAATACAAGAAGCATTGGGGTGGCGTAATGCCACTGCCTCTGGGAATCGGGTGGCATAGTCGACTAGGACCAACACATATCTGCACCCGCTTCGGGAGGGCAATAAGGGTCCTATGATGTCCATTCCTACTCTAACAGAGGGCTCATCTATGATAGGGAGGGGATGGAGAGGCACCCGGGGAGGCCTATACCTACTGTTGTTCTGGCAAATGGAACATTCACGGCAGTAGGATTTTACCTGCTGATATATGCCTGGCCAATAACATTTCTCAAGTATGGCTTATTCGGTTTTTTCATTACTGAAATGACCACCCAAGAGGTTACTATGTGCTAAGTAAAGGACTTTGTCACGGAATGGTCCTGGCACTAATAACTGGGGGGATTGGGTGGGGCCTCCCTTGCTATACAACAGCCCATTCTTTGTAAAAAAATAGGGACATACTTGGAGGGGGTCCTCCTGCTCTATCGCTTTGTCCCATGCTCCCTGTAGAAGGGGATCCTCTCTTTGGGCGGCATGGAAGTTCCTGTCTGTTTCCCATGGGTTTTCTCCCAGTAGAACAGGAAAGGCAGGGACTGGCTTTTTCTTTTCTTCTCTTCTTTGTCTTCGAATTTTCCTAGCTTTTGACGGAGGCCATTCTGGGTTGTCGTCCTGAGAGAAGGGCGCTGTTTTCCACCATTTTTCTCCCTCATCATGTGTTTCTTTGAGCAACCGGGATAGGTTCAGATAGTCGTTTCCAATGATCACTTGTTCTGGCAGATTGGGGATGAGTCCGACTCGCAGAGAGGAGCCTGAGTCATCACGATGTTGGATGTGTACTTTGGTGGTAGGGTATTGCTTCTTATCCCCATGTACACACTGTATCGTCACCAACCCGTCGGTGTGGCTGATCTCCTGTTGTAGGTCTTGGGGCCGCAGCACGCTCTGAAGGCACCCCGTGTCCACCAAAGCAGAGACCGGTTGTCCATTGACTGCAAGCCTACAGTGATAAGGGGTTGTTCTCTTTTCGGGGGGGTTTACAGTAGTAATTTCGTACTAGTCCAACCTCCATTGGTTCTTCCTTTTGGGGACAGAACCTAGCTATATGTCCTATACCACCACAGTTAAAGCATTGAGGTCCCGCTACAGGGGGCCGAAAGACGGGCGGACCGGGTATCACAGTGATTGGCTCGGATTTCCGCACTGAAGGGGGTCGAGCAGGACGATGACTCCCACTGCCTCCGGATCTCCAGGGTGGATCCTCATGTCCCCTTTGTGTTTCCTGGGCCCTGCTGTAGGCACTGGCAATCTCGAACGCTGTTTCTAGGGTGAGACAGGCATGCTGCCAGACCCACTTTTGGATAGGAGGATGCGGAGAGGAAAGGTATTGTTCCAAATAGATTTTGGCCATTATCTCTTCCTTGGAGGCAGCAGCAGGTTTCAGCCAGCGGTCGGTCATGTCTTTCACCCTAAAGTATAATGTTCTGGGGGTCTCTTGGGCTCCTTCCTTTATCTGTTGGAGCCGTATTCGATAGGTCTCATCGTCGACACCTAGTCGCTCCAAAATGCATTGCTTGATGTCTGCGTAGGGGGTTAGTCCTTGTACGTTTGCTGCTTGATAAGCTGCCTGTAGGTCACCCGACAACAAGGGACCTAAGTATTGTCCCCATTTGTCTGCGGGCCATGCGGCTGCCATGGCCATCTGTTCGAAATTATTAAAGAAATAGTCCGGATCCTCTCCACTTACATATCTCTGCATCACCACTGAGGGTAGAGATGAAGGTCCGCGTTGCTGTCCTAAGACCTCAGTAAGTTTTCCCATGGTTGTCTCTTGGGTTTGGTTCTGACCGGTTATGGCTTGTTGCAGTTTACCCCTGTCCTCTTCGGCCACGGTCAGGAAGCGCTCCATGACTTTACCTAGGTGTTCTTGGCTTTCCGCCAATTTGGTGATCACGGCCTCCATGTCTCCGGATGATCCCACTTCTGACACCAACTGTGGAAGCGCAGGCCGGATAAACAGACGTGGAGTCTGTATGTATCTCTTAATTTTGACGGTGTCTTTTTATTATCTTAGTGATAGGGAAAGTTCAGCCAAAAGGAAAGGTTGTTGCGGGCTTCTGTTTTCCTCAAGGGGCCTCCTTCGGATTGTTCTGATGTGGTGTTCTCGGTCTCTTCCTTCTCTTCCCGTCTTCAGTGGTCTCCCACGGAGGCTCAAGTTGAGAGAGGAAAAAGAGTGAGCAATCAGTAAGTGTACGTGGTGAGGTTCAGGAAGACGCGCACCCTTCACCACACCCAGTAGGTGCTGATAATCCACAAAGAAAGAAATTGTGCAGGAAAGGGGGGGGGAGGCTGCCAAGACACATAAAGAGAAAAATAAAACCCAATATAATAGGACCTGGAATGCTTCTTCACAGGTTGCCTAGTGTGGGGTGCAGAAATCCAGCTTTACTTAATCAGCCGGTCTTCTTTGGGTTTACAGAAGGGTAGTGGGCAAGTATATCCCTGAGTTCGGGATCACTAGATTGTGTCCAGTAGTCAGAAAGGTGCTCAGTGTGAGGCAGTATCTTGTGCACGCGTTATACCCAATTGTCCGTTTTCCCTCCCTTCTCCCTCAGTCCCACCTCCCTGTTCGCCCCTCCCGTCGTCACTCACCGGCTCCGCCGCAACTCTCCTGAGTTGTGGCCGCTCTCCAGCGTCCTCCTGTGGATGCCACCACTCCTCACTCCACCGCTCGTCGTCCTCTTTGGATTCGGCGTCTTCGTCTCTGGTGCTGTTTCCCGATTCTTCTTCTTGCTCCGCTTCTCCTGCGTCTCCTCTGTCCGTCCAACTCGCTCTCTCTTCTTTTTGAGGCAGTCCCTTTTCACTTGCCATTCATCTGTTCTTCCGGGGTCAGCCCTGCCTTCTTCCGCTACGTCAGCCCGGTGCCCTTCTCCCTGTGAGGATACACGATACGGGGGTGGGGTTATCCTCCTGTTTTGCCGGACGTCTTGGTTTTGTTTCCGGATTCCCCGATACATGGAGGAGATGGTTGGACCGGTGTCGGTCCGGGTACATACATCCTGCTTACATGATGAGTCCCTCTGACAGGACACCTTCAGAGACACCATCCGTACACCTGTCCACTTTTCACACAGCTAGCATCTCACAAACAATATCCGACTATGTGAATGCACAAAGGGATATGGCTGCATCTTGCATGGGCAGCCCAGAGAGTAGTACCAAAAGCATATGTGTGAAACTGCAACACTACTGTCTCCTACATAGCTGCTGTAACTGCCACACCTTCTTGTGTAAGTCACACAGGGCACACATCAACCACACAATGACCCAACACTGTGCGTTTATTGCCAAATATGTGCATGAGCCAGGAAAAGTAGACAGTCAAATCTGCACATTCTGTAGTGAGACATTCATCACTGTATGTTGATCAGCCCTTTCACACATTGACATGTGTACCCATTGTAGAGTCCATCACAACACTGTTCTGTGTACATGCCTAGAAAACCACAAGTGACATGTGAGTGAGTCCATGCCAATGTTCCTAATCATATACAACAACATGGCATGTGCAGTCAGCAGTGGGGTAAAGGTCAAATTGGCATTGAGTGCACAATCTTGTGCCATGAATCATGTGTCTACTGTGCAGTATGGAGGACTTGCCTTTGGCCATTCACACTGCATGACGTGTCCGTAAGTTCTGTCAAGGTGATCTGATACCCAAATCACGGTCACTGCCTCAAATGCATGGCGTACACATCACAATGGCTACCGCCTGTCCCCTGCGGTGTGTCACCGCCAATGCCCCGCCACAATCACGGTAGTGTCTGGCATATACACATGGACAAATGGCGGTTGGCATGCTCCACCACCCCAATACCGGTCATTCTCAGCAAGGCATGGCACACATATCGCGGTGGCTACCGCCTGTCCCCTGCGGTGTGTCACCTCCAATGCCCCCGCCACAATCGCGGTAGTGTCTGGCATATACACATAGCCAAATGGCGGTTGGCATGCTCCGCCACCCCAATCCCGGTCATTCTCAGCAAGGCATGGCACACATATCGCGGTGGCTACCGCCTGTCCCCTGCGGTGTGTCACCGCCATGGACCATGCCCTTACAGCCAATGTGAACCGCAATTGCGGTAGCCTAATGCTATTTTGAAAATCGCGGTAGGCGTGCTCCACCACCCCGAAGCCGGTCATTGGATGCAATTGAAAGATACACAACCGCGGTAGCACCAGCCTGTCCCCTGCGGTGTGTCACCGCCATGGACCATGCCCTTACAGCCAATGGGAACCGATATCGCGGTAGCCTAATGCTATTTTGAAAATTGCGGTAGGCGAGCTCCGCCACCCCGGAGCCGGTTGTTGGATGCAATTGAAAGATACATGACTGCGGTAGCGCCAGCCTGTCCCCTGCGGTGTGTCACCGCCATGGACCATGCCCTTACAACCAATGGGAACCGCAATCGCGGTAGCCTAATGCTATTTTGAAAATCGCGGTAGGCGTGCTCCGCCACCGCGGAGGCGGTCATTGGATGCATTTGAAAAAGGCTGATCTGAAACACCAATTGCAGCAGCTTAGAACCACTGAAACTACTCCAGGGGGCTAAATATGTGTGTGCGAGACCCTCACATTTCCACAGCTTTCAGAGCCTGCTGCCTGCCACCCCTCACCACCAACTGCTGCTGCTCCTGTCTCCAGAGCCTGCTGCCTGCCACCACTCACCACCAACTGCTGCTGCTCCTGTCACCAGAGCCTGCTGCCTGCCACCCCTCACCACCAACTGCTGCTGCTCCTGTCTCCAGAGCCTGCTGCCTGCCACCACTCACCACCAACTGCTGCTGCTCCTGTCTCCAGATCCTGCTGCCTGCCACCCCTCACCACCAACTGCTGCTGCTCCTGTCTCCTGGACACAGTGATGTCGAGGACTGAGAAGATCCGTGCCAGTCCCTTCACCACCGAGGAGCTGGAGGTCCTGGTGGAGGAGGTGCTCACACAGTATGGGAGGCTATATGTTGCTCCAAATGTCGTGGTAAGTGTTTCAGAGTAGAAGTGAGAGTGCAGGGGGTGCACACATGACGTTGATGTGGTGCAGTATGTGCCTGAAAGTGGGGGTTTGTGTCATGCACTGCCTTGCATGTTCTCACCAGGTGAATGGGGTGTGTAGCCTATTTCACACGTTTCACTGCCTGAACATCAGAACTGGAGGGACATGTATTGTCTTGTCAGCCATACAGTGACACAGCAAGTTGGTAATGCAGGAGTCAGGACAGTAGTTGCTTGTGTGACTGGCTGTGTGGGTCCCTGATGCCCTTCACAGGCTCATCTGTGGCCTTAGCAAGGCTTTTCGTCCAGAGGGTAGTAATGGAATTGTGTCTGACTCACAATTGGCATCATCTATACTTCAGCACTATGCTCAGGACGTCAATACCCGAGGGTGACACTCTTGGTGGTCATTCACCTATGACACAGCTGATTGCAGTACTATTGTGCACAGCCCCTTCCATTTCCACCAGCATGTGAACAAACTGGCATGTGTAGGCACTGTTCACGCTCTCAAATTGTCCCTTCATGTGACATTGCTGATACCCCACATTGGACCTCAGTGTGATCACACCTGACCTGCACAGTCACTGCCCAAGCAGACAAGGACACATCACTGAATGTACAGAGTGTCACATGTGTGTTTTTTCAAGGACTCTCCATCAAAGAGCCATCTCAGCCCTATAGATTGCACATGACAGGCCCTGTGAGAGTGTGTGGGTTTGTAGGATCATGTCCCTCAATGTGACCTCCATGCCACAGTGAGCCATTCACAGGGCAAGGACATTGAAGGCTGCGCAGTGTTGGACACAGTGAGTCTTCCCCCGAACATATATTGAAATGTCATGTATGTCTTGCTCACCCTCAAAATGGACAGTAGATGTGGGCAGCCTACACATAGCTTTCTGTGTTGGCATCCTGCATGTGTATGAGATGGGCAGGTACTGTGTCCACCCTCATACCTGCATGCATTTGCGTATGAGTCTTCCATGCTGATGTACCATGTGAGATGCATTCTTGTCTCTGTTAGACATATCTGTGGATTTGGTATGAGTCAGTATCATGCTACTGTACTGACAGATATTGGTACATAACACTGTGGGGTCGATTCCGATTCGGGCCGGAAAAGGCACCGACCGATTCGGAGCCGGAAATAATACCGACCGACACGTACCTGTGGCGCCCGACACGCCAAGTACGATGCAAGGCGTGCAAAATCCAACCGACACGTACCGAACCCAAGCCGAACGACCGAGCCGCACGGAAAACAGCAATCCGGCCGGAAAAACACGCGAATCCAACCGACCAACACGCACCCAGAACAAATCCGACCGAAACGTACACGCCAACTCCAAACCGCAAAGTACGATGCAAGGCGCGAAAACCACGACCGAGTCGGACGGAGGACAAGCCGTACGACCGACACGCATACAAAACCGAGCCGAAGCAACACAAAACACCGCGACCGACGCGTACGCAGCATAGAAAACTGCACAAACACAGCGTGAACGAAACGGAGAATACCGTACGAGACAAATGCAGGGTCCGACTCGGTCACAAGAACGTTTCCAACATGCACAGACAGTACAAAGGAAACATCACACAAAAAAAGGCCAAACAAGCAATTACAAAGCCAATAAATACTGGGGGGTGGGGACAGAGAACAAAGACACACCCACAACTCCACCCATATAAAGGACACAAATCACAACCATGATCCTTTGCAAATGCCATTCCACTGCCAGCACCCAAGAGACAGCAACCACACACCCACAGCTCATCCCTCACACAAGCCACACACCATCAGCACACCAACAAATACCTACCTCACATACACCCAGCAAAACACACACTCACACACCCTCACCTGCACACCAACACACACATCACTCACCATCACCACCCATCACCATGCCCCCCAAGAAGAATCACAAGTTCCTAGATTGTGAATTGGAAGTCATGGTAGACGAGATCCTCAGGGTAGAGCCACAGCTGTTTGGCACACTGGTCCAACAGACCCCCATCTCCCAGAAAACCAAGATGTGGGAGAGGATCATCAACAGGGTGAACGCACAATCACCATGTCTGCGCACAAAGAGCGACATCCAGAACAGGTGGTATGACGTGCGCAGGAGGGTACGGGACCTGCTCAAGAAAGACTACATCACCCGCCAACACACCGGCAGTGGCCCTCCTGCCAAGCCAATATACCTCAGGCCCTGGGAGGAGAAGGTGCGGGCCATCCTACCACCAGTGAGCGTATATGGACTAGAGAACATCCCAGAGCCTGGTGAGTACACAACAAATGTACACAATATTCTGCCACAAAACACACACACATCACTGTCAAGGGGAGAGTCAAACCATGCACTCATAGCAATTACACAGCAACCAGAACAGAATCATCCCAAAATGTGTATGTCAGTCAGATAAACACAACACATGCCATCAAAAAAGTTACATCCAACTGTGCCATCACATGTACAAACACAACTACAACTACAGCTAGGCAGTGGCACAAATAGAACTAACAAACACATCCAGACATGTAGCCACCACAACAACACCAACACACAGTGAAGACCACTCAAAGGAAGGAATTCTGTGTATGCTGGCCAAGTCAGTGTAGCCAATAGCATCATGGGAGTCGCAGTCACACATATTGCCCCCCCACAACTGTCCCATCAACACCACCATGAACCATGCGCACATCACAGGGAGTGGAGAAGGACTCACAAGATGGCTGACACTGGCAACTGCTGTGGGGAGCACAAGGCCCTGCTGGCAACTGTGCACCAACAAACAGCAGGATACCACTGACTGACATCCTGAGAGACAACTTCCACTCCCTGCAATGCAAGCACGTTCCATGGTGGGATATCTGGCTGGCTGGGTGGGAAGGAGGACTTGCAGCACTGACCATAGTCACAAGCACCTCCCCTCACACCCCCTCAACACAAACTCCACAGAACCCACCTGGTAGAATGCAATGCCTCCCATCCTAACTCAAGATCCCACAAAGAACCACCACCCTGGGTTATGTTGTGTGAAGCACAGGGACACTCTTGGGACTTTTAGCCAAACAACTGCCAGGACAACACTCCCAGCCATCCTGTCAGCACAGCCAGCCCACCCCACAGGGAAGCAGAGTCAAAAGGAAGGAAGCATGGGCATGCTGGGAAGGGGGTGGAGGCAATAGCATGATGGGAGTCGTAGTCACAGCTCTACATCCCCCACCACATGGCCCAGCAAGCTCACACTCACGCATGCACATCCCACAGAGAGTGGAAAGGCCCATCAAAGATGTCTGACACTGTTGCTGTTTCGTGGGGAGCACAAGGGTATGCTGGGAACTGCACACCAACCAACAGCAGGACACCACTGTCAGCCATCTTGCCATTGCTCACACACCCACACATACTGAACTCCCCACAAAAGCAAGTAAGTTTGGGAATGCTGGCAAGTGGGGTGGAGGCAATAGCATGAAGGGAGTGGCAGTCACAGATATTGGTCACCCTCACAACTGGCCCATCAACACCACCCTGAACCATGCTCACATCACAGGGAGTGGAGAAGGACTCACAAGATGGCTGACACTGGCTACTGCTGTGGGGAGCACAAGGCCCTGCTGGCAACTGTGCACCAACAAACAGCAGGACACCACTGACTGACATCCTGAGAGACAACTTCCACTCCCTGCAATGCAAGCACGTTCCATGGTGGGATATCTGGCTGGCTGGGTGGGAAGGAGGACTTGCAGCACTGACCATAGTCACAAGCACCTCCCCTCACACACCCCTCAACACAAACTCCACAGAACCCACCTGGTAGAATGCAATGCCTCCCATCCTAACTCAAGATCCCACAAAGAACCACCACCCTGGGTTATGTTGTGTGAAGCACAGGGACACTCTTGGGACTTTTAGCCAAACAACTGCCAGGACAACACTTCCAGCCATCCTGTCAGCACAGCCAGCCCACCCCACAGGGAAGCAGAGTCAAAAGGAAGGAAGCATGGGCATGCTGGGAAGGGGGTGGAGGCAATAGCATGATGGGAGTCGTAGTCACAGCTCTACATCCCCCACCACATGGCCCAGCAAGCTCACACTCACGCATGCACATCCCACAGAGAGTGGAAAGGCCCATCAAAGATGTCTGACACTGTTGCTGTGTCGTGGGGAGCACAAGGGCATGCTGGGAACTGCACACCAACCAACAGCAGGACACCACTGTCAGCCATCTTGCCATTGCTCACACACCCACACATACTGAACTCCCCACAAAAGCAAGTAAGTTTGGGAATGCTGGCAAGTGGGGTGGAGGCAATAGCATGAAGGGAGTGGCAGTCACAGATATTGGTCACCCTCACAACTGGCCCATCAACACCACCCTGAACCATGCTCACATCACAGGGAGTGGAGAAGGACTCACAAGATGGCTGACACTGGCTACTGCTGTGGGGAGCACAAGGCCCTGCTGGCAACTGTGCACCAACAAACAGCAGGACACCACTGACTGACATCCTGAGAGACAACTTCCACTCCCTGCAATGCAAGCACGTTCCATGGTGGGATATCTGGCTGGCTGGGTGGGAAGGAGGACTTGCAGCACTGACCATAGTCACAAGCACCTCCCCTCACACACCCCCTCAACACAAACTCCACAGAACCCACCTGGTAGAATGCAATGCCTCCCATCCTAACTCAAGATCCCACAAAGAACCACCACCCTGGGTTATGTTGTGTGAAGCACAGGGACACTCTTGGGACTTTTAGCCAAACAACTGCCAGGACAACACTTCCAGCCATCCTGTCAGCACAGCCAGCCCACCCCACAGGGAAGCAGAGTCAAAGGAAGGAAGCATGGGCATGCTGGGAAGGGGGTCGAGGCAATAGCATGATGGGAGTCGTAGTCACAGCTCTACATCCCCCACCACATGGCCCAGCAAGCTCACACTCACGCATGCACATCCCACAGAGAGTGGAAAGGCCCATCAAAGATGTCTGACACTGTTGCTGTGTCGTGGGGAGCACAAGGGCATGCTGGGAACTGCACACCAACCAACAGCAGGACACCACTGTCAGCCATCTTGCCATTGCTCACACACCCACACATACTGAACTCCCCACAAAAGCAAGTAAGTTTGGGAATGCTGGCAAGTGGGGTGGAGGCAATAGCATGAAGGGAGTGGCAGTCACAGATATTGGTCACCCTCACAACTGGCCCATCAACACCACCCTGAACCATGCTCACATCACAGGGAGTGGAGAAGGACTCACAAGATGGCTGACACTGGCTACTGCTGTGGGGAGCACAAGGCCCTGCTGGCAACTGTGCACCAACAAACAGCAGGACACCACTGACTGACATCCTGAGAGACAACTTCCACTCCCTGCAATGCAAGCACGTTCCATGGTGGGATATCTGGCTGGCTGGGAAGGAGGACTTGCAGCACTGACCATAGTCACAAGCACCTCCCCTCACACCCCCTCAACACAAACTCCACAGAACCCACCTGGTAGAATGCAATGCCTCCCATCCTAACTCAAGATCCCACAAAGAACCACCACCCTGGGTTATGTTGTGTGAAGCACAGGGACACTCTTGGGACTTTTAGCCAAACAACTG
Source organism: Calotriton arnoldi (assembly GCA_963921515.1). Classification (NCBI taxonomy): domain Eukaryota; kingdom Metazoa; phylum Chordata; class Amphibia; order Caudata; family Salamandridae; genus Calotriton; species Calotriton arnoldi. The sequence continues at coordinate 985,509 of CAWUFW010005013.1, forward strand.
CCAGGACAACACTCCCAGCCATCCTGTCAGCACAGGCAGCCCACCCCACAGGGAAGCAGAGTCAAAAGGAAGGAAGCATGGGCATGCTGGGAAGGGGGTGGAGGCAATAGCATGATGGGAGTCATAGTCACAGCTCTACATCCCCCACCACATGGCCCAGCAAGCTCACACTCACGCATGCACATCCCACAGAGAGTGGAAAGGCCCATCAAAGATGTCTGACACTGTTGCTGTGTCGTGGGGAGCACAAGGGCATGCTGGGAACTGCACACCAACCAACAGCAGGACACCACTGTCAGCCATCTTGCCATTGCCCTCACACCCACACACACTGAACTCCCCACAAAAGCAAGTAAGTATGGGAATGCTGGCAAGTGCGGTGGAGGCAATAGCATGATGGGAGTCAGTCACAGACATAGCTCACCCCCACAACTGTCCCATCAACACCACCCTGAACCATGCTCACATCACAGGGAGTGGAGAAGGACTCACAAGATGGCTGACACTGGCTACTGCTGTGGGGAGCACAATGCCCTGCTGGGAACTGTGCACCAACAAACAGCAGGACACCACTGACTGACATCCTGAGAGACAACTTCCACTCCCTGCAATGCAAGCACAGTCCATGGTGGGATAACTGACTGGCTGGGTGGGTGGGAAGGAGGGCCGGCTGTCAACCAAACACAACCAATGCAGACCATGTTCACACCCCAACAAATACATAGAAATGCCCAAATAATGCAGGACAATGTGCCACACCAATATCAACCCCTGACTGTGACGACTTAGGACAATGCAATGTACAGGCCCGCACCCAGAGGCACAGTCACAACTGTCATGTGTGTCAACCATTGATGCCTGCAGAAACATAACATACATTGTTTGTGTCTCCCAAAAACAGGTGATGATGGGGACACAGCAGCAGACGCTGAGGAGTCCCAGTCCCAGGCTCAAGAGGATGCGGAGCTCACTGGTGTCGTACAGCCTCTGCCCTCCTCGGACGAAGAAGACCAACCTGGCACATCCGGTGCAAGTCTACATGCAGCACCAGCAGGACCACCAGCTGCAGCACCAGCAGGACCACCAGCTGCATCCCCTGCACCCACCCCTCCAACGACTGTCAACACAAATACCATCCCTGCCGACATGGACAGAACAAGGAGCAACACCAGCACAGGGACCCTGGACCAACCTGGGGCCATGGACACCACCACCACCACCAACCTCCAAGGTGGACCAGGGTCATCTGTGCGTGCCACTGCACGCACTGCACATGTCAGCAGGGGTGGTGGGAGGGGTGGGAGACAGAGGTCGCTGCTTGCAGAGGTTGCTGGTGTGCATGATGACCCACAACTGGTACGCATAGCTGATGCGTACCAGTCCAGCACCGGAGACCTCAGCCAGGTAGTGGGGCTCCTCAGAGACATGAAACAGCAGCAGGCTGCCCATCATGCCCGCTTGGACTCTCACATGTCCCACGTGGAGTCACACATGTCCCGCGTGGACTCACACATGTCCCGCGTGGAGTCCAAGTGGGATGCCCTGCATGAGATGACGGCGGTGCACAGGGACATTTTACAATGCCTCCGCCAGATGAACAGCAACCAGTCCACACCTCCCTGTGTGCCAACAACATCTGGTGCTGCCCAAACTGCAACTGCCACAGGGAGGGAGGATGACTCTGGCGGAGAGTCCCCTGCACCGCAGCAGCCTGTACTTGAGGGGCCCCCCCAAGAAGAGGGGTCGTCCGAAGAGGGGCAAGTGAGAGGCCGATGGCCAAGCGCAACTCCCAGGAAGCCTGAACCTGTTCTGGATGTTCACCTTTGTGCACAGACTGTTCACCCTGTTGACGGCAACACTACTCCCACACATTGCATGGGGAGTACAAGTTGGACCAATGTCTCAGACAACTGTGGCCCCGATACTGGGGATTCTGTCTACCAGGACTTACAATTCACCTAGGAACTTCTGATTGCAAGATTTATGTACAGCACTACCCATCCTATGCACTATTCACACAAATGTATCACAATAAACACACTAATACACCATGCTTGCCTCTGTTGTGATTCCAACGTGGGTGCTGTTATGGGGATGATGAACTGCAAAATTACACTGTGTATGCGAACTGCAACAGCAAGTACAACACAGGCATGTGAGTAAAGGCAACGTGACACATATGAGGGAGACACACCACCAGGGCTACACAACACATACACACCTAGGCCATCTGACTCATTGCCTACACTGATGTTGCCAGGGAAGACGGTGCAATGCACAGACACCACACCCATTCCCAGTTGTAGTCAAGTAGCCCACAGGTGCAGTAAGCAAATGGCAGTCAAATGTGTGACCACAGACAACGCACATCACAAAGTGAAGCACAGGTTTATTACACAGTTGCAACATGTCGTAACCACTACAGATGCAAGGTAATCCCACCTGGCAGCGGGCACACAGTCAACAACTGTAGACGGAAGGAAGTCCATGGGTGTGGCGCACATCACCTGTAGGGACACAACAGCTACCACCCTGGAAGTGCAATCACGTCGTTGGTGGACACAGTTGACAAAACGAATCTGAAAGTACCCTGTGAAGGACAGAAATGACACACAGTCAAAAGCAATGGAGTACAGGACAGAACAGCAAAACTCAGGCACAATACATGTTACAAGATACCCACCCAGAACCAAGTTAGCATGTCAACACTGTTGGGGAGTACAGCCCACCTGTAAGCACACATCGCAACACACATCCAGTCAAGTAGCCCATGGACACACTCCAACAGCACCAGAGAACCACCTACACATATCATGCCAACTCACATCATTGACATGACACCTCAGGATACTCACATTCAGCTAAAGAAGTTGGTGATGAGCTGTGTGCGGACATCACCCTCATCATCATCATCATCATCGTCACTGGCATCGTGGTCCAGGCCAGGATCCTCCACAGGTGGCGGATGTTGGTCATTGTCATCCTGGATGAGAGGCAACTCCTTCCGCACTGCCAGGTTGTGGAGCATGCAGCAGACGATGATAATCTTGCACACTTTCGCAGGGGCATATGGGAGGGACCCTCCGGTCTTGTCCAGGCAGCGGAAGCGGCTCTTCAGGAGACCAAATGTCCGCTCAATCACTCGCCTGGTCCGACCATGTGCCTCATTGTAGCGCATCTGGGCTGGTGTCACAGGGTTCCTGAGGGGTGTCAGCAACCATGGCATGTTGGGGTATCCCGAGTCACCTACGGACAGACAAGTGCACATTAGCTGACTTGGAAAAGTGGCCGGAATACTACAGATCAGATCACACACAATGGCACAAAGTCAGTACACACCGACAAGCCAGGCACGCTGGTTCTGCATCTGTGCCATCATCCTGGGGATGCGACTACTCCTCATCACAAAGGCATCGTGTGCTGAACCAGGGAAACGGGCACACACGTGTGTGATGGTCATGTCTGCAAGACACACCACCAGTGCATTGACCGAGTGGTAATGCTTGCGGTTCCTGTAGGCCTGCTCCTGGGCCTGTGGTGGTACCAAAGCCACATGTGTCCCATCAATGGAGCCAATGACATGCGGCATCCTCCCCAGGGCATAAAAGTCACTCTTCACGTCAGTGAGTCGTCGCAGTCTAGGGAAATAGATGTACCGGTTCAGGAATAGCAACATTGCCGCCAAAACATCGCGGAGCACACGGCTCAACATGGTCTGTGACAACCCACCAGCAGTCGCCACAGTATGTTGGAAGGTACCGGTGGCAAAGAAGTGTAGGGCTGCCATCACCTTCACCTTGGGGGTCAGCGCAGTAGGATACGGCCGGCCAGGCTGCAAATGTGGGGACAACTGCACTGCCAAATCCTCAATCAGCTGCCTGGTGAAGCGGTACCGTCGGATGCTGTCCCGTTCCACCATCGTTGCCAGGTCTGGGAATGGTCGATGGACAGCAGGAGCCCTGCAGTGCAGAGGAGAAGTAAGCAAGATTGTCAGTCACCCCACATATGCGGTATTGAACACACAATATCCCAACATACATCATTATGAGGCACAACTACATGAAGTGTGCAGTTCCGTAAGGACATGTATGGTACATACATGGCCAACATCTGTCAACACGGTCCAACAAGTGGCATCAATTAGTCCCAGGTTGGCCCATTGGATATCATGAGGCCGTGTCACAGTTCCCATCTCCTGCTGCCGTGTCACAATCACCCCCACAGTGACATGTGAGGACAGATGTGCCCCAGGCACCACAGCTCAACGACAGGTACATTCCCAGGGACCCTGTATTGCCACATGGACACTGGCACTACATGGAGTATCATGTATACACCACAGCAAAACAACCATGGCCCCCACAGGTAGTGGTCCCACTTGCCACGGCAGGACAGACATGGACGTCTGTGACACACACACGCACAACATCAAAGTCCATGCACACACAACGTGGATGTGGAGACTGTCTCCCATTGTGCACATGAAATCAGAGACATTCTAAACACTACATGCACACAGACTGTGGAGGACCATCACTATTGTGCCACTGGGACACCCTGGCTCAAACATACCGTCCCACATGGGACTCACGGGGTATGTGACATGACATACACTTACACCACCGTGAAATGTGACCATGGCACATGCACAGATATGAACAGTTGCACATCACAGTGGTCATGTACACGTAACACCCACGATCCTGTCCCCATGAGCACGTGCACAGCCTGGGGGTGGCTGCCCACAGGTGACACCCACAGGACAACATGTACACCAACATACACACAATAGGAAATGCAGCCTTACATGCCTTATGATAAAGTTTGGACAGGCTGTCGTGATGTAGGTGTGCCCCTCACTCCCTGGGAGCTATCTGTGGCTGGCATATGTCCATCTGAGACAGGCATGGTGACATATGCCAGTCACATGTACAGTGATGCGTTGTACTGCAATGGACCGATCGGTGCCCCCGGCCGGCCCATTGCATTCATTGTGTGCGGGTACGCGTTGTACCCCTGTATGCGTTGATCAGTAATGGACCGATCGGTGCCCCCGGCCAGCCCATTGCATTCAATGTGTGCAGGTACGCGTTGTACCCCTGTATGCGTTGTACCCCTGTACGCGTTGTACTGCAATGGACCGATCGGTGCCCCGGCCGGCCCATTGCATTCAATGTGTGCGGGTACGCGTTGTACCCCTGTACGCGTTGTACTGCAATGGACCGATCGGTGCCCCCGGCCGGCCCATTGCATTCAATGTGTGCGGGTATGCGTTATACCCCTGTACGCGTTGTACTGCAATGGACCGATCGGTGCCCCGGCCGCCCATTGCATTCAATGTGCGTGATGCAGCGTTGTACCCCTGTGCGCGTTGTACTGCAATGGACCGATCGGTGCCCCGGCGGCCCATTGCATTCAATGTGTCGGGTACGCGTTGTACCCCTGTACGCGTTGTACTGCAATGGACCGATCGGTGCCCCGGCCAGCCCATTGCATTCAATGTGTGCGGGTACGCGTTGTACCCCTGTACGCGTTGTACTGCAATGGACTGATCGGTGCCCCGGCCGGCCCATTGCATTCAATGTGTGCGGGTACGCGTTGTACCCCTGTACGCGTTGATCAGCAATGGACCGATCGGTGCCCTGGCCGCCCATTGCATTCAATGTGTGCGGGTACGCGTTATACCCCTGTACGCGTTGATCAGCAATGGACCGATCGGTGCCCCGGCCGCCCATTGCATTCAATGTGTGCGGGTACGCGTTGTACCCCTGTACGCGTTAGTACCGCAATGGACCGATCGGTGCCCCGGCCGGCCCATTGCATTCAATGTGTGCGGGTGCAGCGTTGTACCCCTGTACGCGTTGATCAGCAATGGACCGATCGGTGCCCCCGGCCGGCCCATTGCATTCAATGTGTGCGGGTACGCGTTGTACCCCTGTACGCGTTGTACTGCAATGGACCGATCGGTGCCCCGGCCGGCCCATTGTATTCAATGTGTGCGGGTACGCGTCGCACTCCTGTACTGCGTTGATCAGCAATGGACCGATCGGTGCCCCCTGCCGGCCCATTGCATTCAATGTGTGCGGGTACGCGTTGTACCCCTGTAAGCGTTGTACCGCAATGGACCGATCGGTGCCCCGGCCGGCCCATTGCATTCAATGTGTGCGGGTACGCGTTGTACCTCTGTACGCGTTGATCAGCAATGGACCGATCGGTGCCCCGGCCGGCCCATTGCATTCAATGTGTGCGGGTGCGCGTTGTACCCCTGTACGCGTTGTACCGCAATGGACCGATCGGTGCGCACCCATTGACAATGGCCTTGCCTGGCAACGGACGCATTTTCGAATTTCGAACGAGTCGGTTGCTGGAAATTTAGTTGGTCACCCACAACAATGTTGCAAAATCATGTATGTCATGAAGTTGAAGATTTGAAGGATGCTGTGGGCGTGTATTGGTACTGCTATTCCATGGATTGGCCAGATTCAGAAGATGCAAACGACTTGGACCTATCACTTTGGACACAAGGGACAGTATCTGCCTCTCCAGCACATATATATTGCTGGCTGTTCCCCTGAGAGCTCACTTGCCTGCACTACATGCTCCAGGACGACATCTGCCACTGCACTGCTGCTGTCTCTGCCCCTCTGGACCCTGCAATGGCACGTACTGTGGAGAGAGCCCAGCCTTCAGCCTTGAGGAGAACCAGGCCCTGCTGGACAGCCTACTTCCACAGTACAGCAAGCTGTATGGGACACCAGGGGAGCAGGTGAGTGTTCTGTGCACTGCCTTTCTGAATGTGCATATTGTCTGACTAGCAAGGCTGAAAGTCTGCACGCCACTGGCTAGCAGGCTCACTGAGTAGTTGTCACCCCCCATAGTGTGTAGTGACATGCACTGGACAGGTATGGTGCAGTGACAGTGCATTTGAACAAGGTTTTACTTCCCATGCAATGATACCATGTAGTGACGTCTGGCAAACTGTCCATGGGCAGCTTTGCACTGCCTGTGTACATCATGTGCCCCTGTGATTGAGACATGTATATACAACTGTGTCATGCACGGATATGTTGCATGTGTAGTAATGGCCTTTTCACTTTGTCATCCTGACAGGTTAATGCCCATCGGAAGCAGGAGATCTGGAAGGACATAGTCCGGGCTGTCCGGTCCGTGGGGGTCTACAAGCGCCGGATCCGCAACTGCCAGAAGAGGTGGCAGGACCTTCGGGGCTGGACCCGGAGGATTGCACGGGTCCAGCTGAAGCTGTCGCCTCCTCGCAGGAGGGGCGGAACACGGACCCTGACCCCCCACATGCTCCAGATCCTGGCGGTGGTGCTTCCAGACCTGGATAGGCAGCTGAAGGCCAGACAGCAGCAAGGAGGGGGTGAGTCAAAGACTGCACTGTGAACTCTGTATTACATGCTTTGTGCCCTCCTCTGGCCTGGTTCAACTGCCACAGTGCAGCAGTCATGTTGTCCAGGAGCCATGTCCCTCTATTGTGCACTGCCCACTGCTCATCTGATACCCAGGTGTGGCCCTTACATTCAGGGAATTGTGTCACTTGGGACTGCGTCCTTGCAGTTTGCTTCACTAAAGGTGGGGGACAGCATCTGTTTCCCTAACTCTGTTGTGGGCATCATGGGTGGGTCCATTGTTCACACAACGCCTGTGTTCGGACATGTAATCTGCGTGTTGCTTTGATATGCGGTCCACTTGCTGAGCTGAGCCACCACATGTGCCTGGGGTATGTGGCACACGCCCATGCAGCGGGTGGGAACAATGTTTGGGCCCCAGGAGTGTGCAGATTACGTGTGTCACACATACATAGCCAGCTATCCACTGTCCAGGGCTCATCCCTCATTCATGTGGGGCAGGACAGTCATGCCTACTCCAGGCCATGCAATGCACTCTGTACTCCCACTCCTGTGTATCAGCTGACACATTGTGCGCAGTGATTTGACCCCTCAGGTGTCTGCCTCTGTGTCAGTGTGCTGTGGATTAGTTGCCAGGACTGCTGGGGTGTTTCTTGGTAGGGGCTCAGCATGCCCCTGGAGATGTGACCATAGGAGACGATACTTGTGGGTCACATAGGTGTTTGATCAGCTGCCCGTGAAGACTGGGGTATGCAAATGTGAAGTTCAGGCAGCTGTTCCCCATTCACAGCAGATTCAGGTTCAGAGGGTAGTGTCACAGGTCTCCCATATGTCCAATAGGTATGACCTGGACAAATGAGGGTTAAGATGATGTGTTGTGGGGGGATGTACATGTGCACTTGTGCAGCTCCAGGACTTGCATTCCCCATGACCTACTATTGTGACACAGTGCAGAGTGTTGTTGTCTGGCTGCCAAGTCATACATCACTGAGACAGTGATGTATGACTTAGCAGTCATGCCTCCGCCATGGCATGTGTCTACTTATTGGTGATCCTGCAGGGGAGTGACATGTGCTACATGCACACCATTGTGGCGATGGCTATCAGGACATGGGTGCATCATGGTGTCTGTCGCTGGTATGCATCACATGCATTTCCTATTTGACTCTGGGCATCCCTTTCATCCGGAAACCTGTACTGACTCAGTGGCAAGAGCTGTGATGTGTGCATGTCCACATGCCACACCGTGTCCTCTGCACTGTCCAACTACTGTGTAGTTGGTGCATGTGTCCACACTGGGGTGTTGCAATCCAACAGACACCAGACAGATGGGTGCAAGGCCATGTGGGATGTGAGTGCCATGGTTGGCATCAGACTGACAATTGGCTGCTCCTGTTCAGTTAGGGCACTATTAGCAATGTACAACTAATGATGCCAGGGCTTGCTCTGTAATGTGCTGTGCTCACAGTGGTGTGTGCGTTTGGTGCAGGTGACTGATGTCTGTCTGTTTCCCCATTGTTTGCAGATACATCCACGGCCACGGAAGGGGACAGCTCCACGGACCAGGAGGAGCCGGAGAGCTAGACTGGGTCAGCAGCCGAGGAGTGGTCGGAGGGACCCAGTGGCTCGGAGGGCGAGGGGAGCCACACCGAGGAGTCCTCAGCACCATCCACCTCAGCTGAGGACCAGAGCAACTCAGAGGATGACTCCCTTATGGAGGCGGGTGTCAGCAGCCACCACACCCCAGCTAGTGTTGCTGTCCCCGCCACCACCAGCACCACCACCGCCCTCCCATCGGCTCCCATTCCCCAGGTCCGTGGAGGCTCCCATGTTCAGGAGCGTGTCTCCTTTGGGCCAGGCACCGCACCCCTGCCCCTGTGTCCCCTACTGCCCTGAGTGAGGAGTCTGTGTACCTCCTTCGCCAGCTCCATGTAGGGCAGACAGCCATGCTGAGTGTCCTCCATGCGCACACCGCTCTGTTGACTCAGCTGGTGTCGTTCATGGAGGGCATCTCATCGGGCATGTCTGACCTACAGAGGGGCAATAGGTCCATGGACTCCTCCCTGACGGCAGCAGTGTCCCTCCTCAGACAGTCCCTCACCCCTCCTGCCTCTGCTCCATCCACACTCACCAGCACCTTACCCGTCCCAAGCACACACACACCGGCACAGGCACACACCAGCACACACACATCCAGCACACAGACACACACGCCACAAACAAAACGCACACGCACGCACAGTCAGGGGACTGAAATTAGACTCACAGGGGATGGGGCCCTGGAACACACACGAGCACTGCGCAGTCCTCAGTTGCCTCTCCCTCCAAAACACCCTCCCTTGCCTCACCTGCAACCCCAAAGACCCAGCGCCTCTTCCTCAGTGACCTCGGCCTCTTCCCCTCCGATCCAGCTGCTCCAGCATCCAGGGGGAAGAGGAAGCCCACCCACACGGAGCAGAGTGCCCCTCTCCCCGGACACCCTCCCCCAGGCGCAGACAGACTGAGGCCCCCACCCGCAAGTCCCCCGGAGTCGTAAGATCAAGACCCCGCCGCCACCCTGCAGCTCAGGCACCAGGTCTCCTTCCTCCATCCCTCAGGCCCCCACTCCACAGGTGCCCCACCACACCCTGCCCAGTTTCCCCCACCCACAGATATACCATCCCCAAGAGGATCCGGCCTTCTCCCCCTGCCACTTGCTCTCCCGGCACCACACCCCCCGCTGCGCTTGTCTGTGCCACTGATGTGGTGAGGGTGTCCTCCCCCTCTGTCCAGCCCACCTTGCCTGTTCCCCATTCTCCTCCCTGGTGGTAGGCACTGCAGTGGAGTCCACTACCACCCTGTCTGACTTGGGCACTGCAGTGGCTGACCTGTCCACTCCATCTGCAGGGTCCACTGCAGTCGTGCCGGCACCCACAACATCTGAGTCATGCCCCCCAGTTGTGCCGGCACACACCATGTCAGACACCTCCACTGCAGTTGTCAGTGGCTCTCCAGCACCCACCACCCCTTCCCTGCTTCCTCCTGGTGAGCCCTGATCCTGTCCCTGCGGTGCCTGGCCTGCCCCCCCCGGTTGCCCCTCCTAGTGGATTGTCCCTGGTTTTGTGCAGGCATGCGTAGAGTGACATCTGCCACTGTCACCCTGTTTGGACTTTTACAATGGACTGGCCATTGGCCTTTGTGTTTTTTCTGGACTTTGTTTTAATTCCACACATATGCTGAATAAAGCAACTTTCTGTTCTCTAGTGCTTATGCTTCTGATGTACATGTTGTTGATGATGCTAACCATGCCCTTGCTACAGTGATGGTGATATTTGGTCTCATGATAATGAAGTGTTACTGTGCAGGAACCCATGTGGTCCAGGGGAATGTGTCCTATCCTGTGGTGTATCCATGTCATCCATAGCAGCATCTGAGGGTGTAATGTGTTCAGTATTTGGCAATGGGATTTCCTACTTAGATTAGCTATTTCACATCTGTGGCTTCCACCCCTGCACATCTGTTGTGCCTGCCATTGTTCAATTCGTCTACTTCCCTGACCGTGTGGCCATCTCCACTGGACATGCAGGTTTGGGCATCAATGGGGAAGGACTCATCTGTGTTGTCAGTGCATCATTGCTATACAAGTGTGTTGGATCTGTGCTGATGATTCCGTTGGCACTTCCATGACCAGGCTGATGTGACGGGAGCCCTCATTTGGTGCTAATTGTTGATTGTGTGACCAAGTGCTCAGCTGACATGATGGGGCCCTACTGAGGCAACATATGGCACAGCTTTCCTCACACAGGAGTGGAGTCCCCTCATGGCAGTGTGTACTCCTGTGACATTGCCTGCGCCCAAGGTGTGTGTTGTATGTGCATGTCTGTGTGTTCACTTCCGTTTAGCTGTGCATGCTGTGATCCCTAGTGTTGTACCTGTTTGTGATGCTAGCTGAGTTGAGCTATGTTCCCCCAAAGTCTTCTCCCTGGGTTCTCTGTGATGTGGGTGCATGGCACATTACTGGTCATCAGGGTGTCACCCATAGGTGTGTTTGCTGTCAGGGCTGAGTTTGTGTACAGACGCAGATGGGTCACAGTCAGGTTTCCCCTTGGCACTTGTTGTTTGCCCCTGTCATGTGATTTCCAGTTTGTGTTATCTTTCAGTGATTGTGACACGTTGTGTGTGTGACTGCTGGCACTCCTCAGGGTCCGGGCTGCAATGTTGGTTGTTGTCTATGTGTGTTCTTTGTGGGTGACCTTGGCTTCTTCATTGGTGTGTGACTGTGGCTGGGATCCCATTGGTTGGTGTGGTATTGCCGTCATGTCCATGTACAGCGTAGTGTGCAGTGTGTCAGACATTCAGGAGTCTTGTTGAGTGGCCATGTGTGATGTGTTTCTGCACCTTGGTTCCCACCCACCACCCTGGAATAGTCATGGGTGCATGTGCAATGTCACCAGTGCATGTGTACTTCACTGCTGCACATTGTTGGAGGTCGAGGGGTGTGGTGTTGAGTGTGTGCAGATGAGAGTTGTTGCCCGGCTAGGCCCCTGCCTCCATGTTGGCCTTGGCTTACTGGCCATGCTGATTGATTTGTGCTTGTGTAGGTGTGAAGGTAGTTTGTTGCTCAGGACACATGACTGTGGTTCACAGTGTGAACCACATTTAGCTTTGTCATCACAGTGGGATTGTAATGCAGCCCAGGGTCACCACATTGTGGGGGCCCTGGGGGTGGTGCTGTGGTGTGTCTGTCTTGCTGTGTCAGTTGCTGTTCCTACGTGCCTGTGTGACATGTGTGATTTGTGCTCCCTCTCATCTGACAATGCCTGCTTGCCCACATAGGGGATTTGGATCCATGAGTTACCTTTGTGTGGCACTGTATGCACATCTGTATGATTGGTATTCAGGTCTCCTCATGTGTTGTGTGGTTGCCTGGGGACACTGGCACCCCCCCTCACCTGTTGTGTATGATGTGCAGTGTGGGTCTGCCTGTTTGTGTTTTTGCATCTGCACCACTGCATTGGCATATCTTGGGTGTGCCATTGGCTGTATGTAGTTTGGTGTGTTTCCCCTGCTGTCCCTGGACTCCTAGGTCATCGGTCAGCACAATGATCATGGTTTGTGTGTCCCATTGCTGCCATGGTATGGTATCTGTTCACCTCACATCTGCAGTCTCCACAGGGTATCTGCATTTGTGTGCCCATTGGTGCAAATATGTGGGTCTGCATTCTGATGGTCACTTCTGTCATTGTGTCATTGATGAATGTTGACGGTGTCAGCCCCCATGGGTGTTGTTTGTCTGCACATGGCCAAAGGTATGTCTTATTTGCACTGCAGTATTTGGCTCACCCAATTTATGTTGCAATGGGACACATACACTACTTTGCCACTGATGTGTTTTTTGTTCTGTGACCAGGAATCATCCATGCAGTTTGGCAGTTGCACCTCTTTCTTTGTCAACACTTACCTTTTGGTCACTGTGATGATGGGGGTTTAGACCCCATTGCCACAATGTTCAAAATGTGCTTCAGCTATGGACCCCACACTTACATTTTGGTCACTGTGATGATGGGGGTTTAGACCCCATTGCCACAATGTTCAAAATGTGCTTCAGCTATGGACCCCACACTTACATTTTGGTCACTGTGATGATGGGGGTTTAGACCCCATTGCCACAATGTTCAAAATGTGCTTCAGCTATGGACCCCACACTTACATTTTGGTCACTGTGATGATGGGGGTTTGGACCCCATTGCCACAATGGTCATGGCCTGCTTGCATTGTGGGTGCGACACACATATATGTGTGGCACATGTGCTAGGGGGTCACATTGTATGTTCAAAGTCATGTTCGGTGTTGTAGGCATTTGACACAGTCTACACACGCTTGTCATGGTGTTGGGGGGATGTCTTTTTCTTGCATTCCCTAGGTTGTGGTGTGCTGGTTGTGTCATGCATTGTCCATCCTATGAGTGGGGGTGGTAGTAGTGGTAGGCATCCAGCCCCCCCTGGCTAAGGGTGGTAGTAGTGGTAGGCATCCAGCCCCCCCTGGCTAAGGGTGGTAGTAGTGGTAGGCATCCAGCCCCCCCTGGCTAAGGGTGGTGGTGGGCATCCAGCCCCCCCTGGCTCAGGTTGGTAGTAGTGGTAGGCATCCAGCCCCCCCTGGGTGAGGGTGGTAGTAGTGGTAGGCATCAAGCCCCCCTGGGTGAGGGTGGTAGTAGTGGTAGGCATCCAGCCCCCCTGGCTAAGGGTGGTAGTAGTGGTAGGCATCCAGCCCCCTGGCTAAGGGTGGTAGTAGTGGTAGGCATCCAGCCCCCCTGGGTGAGGGTGGTAGTAGTGGTAGGCATCCAGCCCCCTGGGTGAGGGTGGTAGTAGTGGTAGGCATCCAGCCCCCCTGGCTAAGGGTGGTAGTAGTGGTAGGCATCCAGCCCCCCTGGTTGAGGGTGGTAGTAGTGGTAGGCATCCAGCCCCCCTGGGTGAGGGTGGTAGTAGTGGCAGGTATCCAGCCCCCCCTGGCTAAGGGTGGTAGTAGTGGTAGGCATCCAGCCCCCCCTGGCTAAGGGTGGTGGTGGGCATCCAGCCCCCCCTGGCTCAGGGTGGTAGTAGTGGTGGGCATCCAGCCCCCACTGGGTGAGGGTGGTAGTAGTGGTAGGCATCCAGCCCCCCCTGGCTAAGGGTGGTAGTAGTGGTAGGCATCCAGCCCCCCTGGCTAAGGGTGGTGGTGGGCATCCAGCCCCCCCTGGCTCAGGGTGGTAGTAGTGGTAGGCATCCAGCCCCCCCTGGGTGAGGGTGGTAGTAGTGGTAGGCATCCAGCCCCCCCTGGGTGAGGGTGGTAGTAGTGGTAGGCATCCAGCCCCCCCTGGCTAAGGGTGGTGGTGGGCATCCAGCCCCCCCTGGCTCAGTGTGGTAGTAGTGGTAGGCATCCAGCCCCCCTGGGTGAGGGTGGTAGTAGTGGTAGGCATCCAGCCCCCCCTGGGTGAGGGTGGTAGTAGTGGTAGGCATCCAGCCCCCCCTGGCTAAGGGTGGTAGTAGTGGTAGGCATCCAGCCCCCCCTGGGTGAGGGTGGTAGTAGTGGTAGGCATCCAGCCCCCCCTGGCTAAGGGTGGTGGTGGGCATCCAGCCCCCCCTGGCTAAGGGTGGTAGTAGTGGTAGGCATCCAGCACCCCCTGGCTAAGGGTGGTAGTAGTGGTAGGCATCCTGCCCCCCCTGGGTAGGGGTGGTGGTGCGCATTCAGGCCCCTGTGTGCATATGTGGCATTGGTGATGGGCATCCCGCCCCTATGGTGCTGCTGTTGCTGGTGTAAGTATATTCTGCATCCCTCTGTGTGTGTGTGATGTGTCGTGTACGTGTTGTATGTGTTTTGTGGTTGGTGTCTGACTTACCTTCTGCGCCGTACGCGTCCTTGCCTGTTCTGGTAGTAAATGTAGAATATTGGTATGATCGGGACGAAGGGATTCATGGTTGGTTTGTGTCGTTCGTCCTTCTCGTTGCTTCGCGTCGTCCTCGTTGCTTCGCGTCGTCCTCGTCGCTGGCGTGTTCGTCTCGTAGCCGTGGATCGTGTTGTGGCGTGAATCGGAGCTTATGTGCGCCTCTCCCGGATGCTTTGACGTGCCGTGCGTAGCGACGGGTTCGGCGCGTACGGGAAGCGCATCGTACTTGTTCGGCCGGACGGAGCTGCATTTTCCCTTCCGTGCAACTCGATTCAGCGTTTCCGGATTCGCCTCGGTCGGAGAACAGGACCTGGTTTGGGTGAGTACGGCTTGGCCGGATTCTGTGCTGTTGTGCGCATCGTACTTACTCGTTCGGTGTGCTGTACGGTTCGGTCGGGAAACAGGCATTCGCATGGCTTTTTTCCCGACCGAATGGTATTGGGTGCGCCTCCGACCGAGATCGGAATCGGCCCCTGTGTGTCTGATGTTTCCCCCTCTTGTCTCCCATGCCTGCAGCTCAAAGTACACCAGCGTAAGGCCGTGTGGAGGGCCATTGCATGCAAGGTGCGGGCTGTGGGTGTCTCAAACCGACGGCGCACCCACTGCCACAAGAGGTGGGAGGACATCTGCCGGCTGAGCAAGAACGTGGCGGAGATGACGCTGGGCCTGCTCTCTCGGACTGGCAGGTTGGTGCGGCGCAGCATGACACCACTAATGGCCCGCATCTTGGCCGTGACACTGCCTGAGCTGGATGCACGTTTGAAGGAGCATCATCAGCAAGCTAGGGGTGAGTATTCTGGGAAGGGTGACTTTGGCTGTGAGTGGCTGCATGTGTTCACAGCCTGGGACAGCGTTGGGCTATGTGATGGTGGTAGTGTGATGCAGTGGCTTGTAAGTAGCCTCTGTGCTGGGTGCAGCTGTCATGCATTTGCCCTACCTGTACTTCCTAGTGTGATTTGAGTATTGGGCATTGACATTGCATTCTGAGTCGTGGGCTTCAGGTATCGTCTGCATTGGGGTAGTCTGGAAAATCACATGGAAGGGAACGGCAGTGTGCCTAATCTGAGTGTGCTTTCATCAATGCGTGCATTGCCTGACCTCAGATTTGTGAGGCTTAGACATCTGACGCAAATGTACTACAGTAGTTGTGCCCCAAAGTACAACATGGTGGATGGCATGAGCTCATGGCCATTGTGGACTGTTATGTTGGAGTCTGTATCTGTGTTGTCCCCATCTGCTCCATCCAGATATGACAGTGGCAACATGTTGTGGGGTTCATCCTTGCCCACATCAGGGCCCTAGGTGTGCTCAGAGCTATTTGTGTGTCTGGTTGAATGGAGCCACCGGCAGAATATTGTGCTGTGTGGTCATTACATGGCTCACTTATGCCTGGTTTTCTTGTTTACACGCACTGTTCGAGTTCAAAATTGAGGGTACACAATGTCGTTGCACAGGGTAGTGTGCAACATGTAGATTTCTTCATCTTCAGTGATGCTTTGGTTGCATATGTTTGTTCTGTTGATGCCAATGAACTGACCCTACATCTCTCTCTCTCATGCAGCATCTCCCGTGGGCACGGAAGGACAGGGGATGGACACCAGTGGTGAGGCATCAAGCACAACAGCTGCACATGAGCACAGTGACACAGATGTGACCAGCGCCTCGGAGGGGGACAGGAGTCTGCTGGAGCAATCACAGCCAGAGACACAAAGCTCAACGTCATCTGACGCCAGCGGTGACGCATCCATGTTGGCGTGCACAGGAAACGGGGACTTTGCCTCCTCTTCCACCACACAGCGTACAGTGCCCACCCTCCCAGCTACTTCCACTGTTGCTGCCCGCGTTCGCACCAGTAAGCAGGGAAGAGTGTCCTTCACCCCAGGCACCGCTGCCCCTGCCCCTGTCCCCCCTGCTGCCATCCGTGCTGAGTCTGTGGACCTTTTGCGCCAGCTGTGTGTGGGCCAGACAGCTCTCCTCAATGCCTTCATAGACCACGACAAAAAGTTGGCACAGGTGGTTGCTTTCATGGAGGGCATACATTCAGATGTGGGTGGGCTACACCGGACTGTCCTGTCTTTGTCCTCCGCAGTGACGGCAGCCCTTCAACTGGCACAATCTCGGAGTCCAGCTCCAGTCCCTTTGTCCACCCCCCTGACAGTGGCCACATCTGACGATAGTGACCACGCACAACAGACCTCAAGGTCAAGATACAGCACATGTAGCACACAGCAGCAGCAGCCCAAGTGGTCCAGGGCACAGACACCATCCCCACAGAAAACTAAAGCCACCCCAGAGCGCAAAGACATAAGCCCGTCATGCGACACCAAGGGCCACAAAGCCAAGAAGCAGACCTCAGGGTCACATGCCTCAGAGGCATCCCCAGCCAAGGACTCTCCTGTCCCAAAAGCATCTCGCAAAGACAAGCAGACAGTTTCCGTGCCCGCTGAGAAGGTGGTGCCTGCTAAAAGTACACATAAGAAGAGCTCCAAGGCAGATTCACCCACAACCTCAACTCCCATCCAAAGCCCTGTGAAGCAGGGAAAGGAGGGCACTGTAGGGGGAAAACCTGGTAAACAGGGGATGGAGGGGCAAAGGCAAGGCCAGGCCAAGCGAACAGCTGGATCCAGCATGTCCCCAGAGGGAGGGCCACCGTCTGCACCTGATGCAGCTTTGGTGGTGGGTGTGCCTGTTGTGTCCGCACCACTTGACAGTAATCCCAAGACAGGGAAGCCATTTCGACTCCCCAAGAAGTGGAATGGCACCCCTCCACAATCTCCCACCCACACTGTGTCTCACGGCAGAATGACTCCACCTCTACTTGCCACTACACCACCTGGTCCAAGCAGCCCTCTGGCTTCCCAAGCCACTGATGCCTCTACCTCAGCTAGGCCTCTCTCTCCCCAGTCAAGTCCTCCAACTGTCCCCGACACACAGCCAGCTCCCAGTCCGACTGACAGCCAAGTCTGAGTGGTAGTCCCCCTCAAACACCTGTCTCTCCCACAGCGGTACCTGAACTGCCCATTGTTAGCCCCCTGACTGTGTTGCTGACCATGGCAGGGTACAGTCGCACACATTCCCTGTGCAGCTTCTCATGGACTTACTCTGCACATTGGACTGGCCACTGGCCTTGTTGTTCACTGCTGTTTGCCCCTTGCCTGTGCAGCTTCTCATGGACTTACTCTGCACATTGGACTGGCCACTGGCCTTGTTGTTCACTGCTGTCTGCCCCTTGCCTGTGCAGCTTCTCATGGACTTACTCTGCACATTGGACTGGCCACTGGCCTTGTTGTTCACTGCTGTCTGCCCCTTGCCTATGCAGCTTCTCATGTAACTACTCTGCCCTTTGTGCTGGCCACTGGCCTTGTTGTTCACTGCTGTTTGCCCCTTGCCTGTGCAGCTTCTCTTGGACTTACTCTGCACATTGGACTGGCCACTGGCCTTGTTGTTCACTGCTGTCTGCCCCTTGCCTGTGCAGCTTCTCATGGACTTACTCTGCACATTGGACTAACCACTGGCCTTGTTGTTCACTGCTGTTTTCTCCTTGCCTGTGCAGCTTCTCATGTAACTACTCTGCACTTTGTGCTGGCCACTGGCCTTGCTCTTGTCTAATATTGGTGCCTATCTCAAAACCGCTTCCAATATTGGCTTACGCGGATGACGCAGTGTTAATTGCCAGAACAGGGCTTGGGCTACAACGTTTGATAACCGCGTATGTATCCTTTATGGACATTTGAAGGTTAATCAAACCAAGTCCTTTGTAATAATAGCGGGGGCAAAAAAAGAGATAAAGTGCCGCACTTGCACGCGGATGCTGAAAGAATTGAGGTGGTGGATTCCTTCCCTTATTTGGGGGTCCTTTTCGACAAAGACTTATCATGGTCAAAGTTGGTGGAGGTAAGGAAGCTGGTAATGGAGAGAGGTATCACTGCTGTTAAATGCTTGGCGCGGAAACTAGGCGCTAAACCTCTTTTACCGATAAAAAACATTTACCAGGCTAAGGCAGCAACGACATACGGGGCTGGCGTGTGGGGTGTGGTAGCGCCAACAACATTGCAAATCACTGAGAATAGATTTTTTAAATCTATAGTAGGTCTCCCTCTTTCCTCTTCGAATTATATCTTACAGTTGGAATTGGGCTTGCCTTACATTTCAGATTCAATACAGCTAGCTCCAATTCTTCTTTGGCATTCAGTTTGGCGGAGAGATACAGTGACACTTACACAAAAAATAATAAAGAGTTGCTTAAGCATGGGCAAGCGGAAAAGGTCTAGGTGGCTTAGCTACGTGGAGTCAGTTTTAAAGGAGATTGGTCTCCCTGAATTGTTTAAGGACCCACTGGAATGCAGAAAGGTTTCTAAACAGAAGGTCACCAACATGTTTTTACTGAGGTCTGAGCATAAGCGAAAGGAATACCACAGAGAGAAACAAGCAGTTTGTTTATATCGCCAAAATCCTCAATTATCTGAGGCGGGGTTCTCCTACTTAGTAAATGTCACATGGCCGCAACACAGATATATATTACTGAGGTTTCGCATGCACATGATCCCTTTGATGTTAGGGTATCCTGAAAAAACATAGCTACTTAGATCTAAGTGTGTGTCCATGCGATAACCTCTCACCACAATCAGAACTACACTTAGTTTTATTTTGCAGGCTCTACGAGAAGGAAAGGAAAGACTACCTAATCCCAATTTTAAAACAAAGGAATTTTAAACGGTGTCGTGTGGCATTATGTTTTTTAAAATCGCTACCCGACCCCTTGGTTTGCTATCTGGTAGCAACATTCCTATGGGCCTGCATGAGAAAGAGGAAGGGAAGACCTGTGAGTTAAGCGTGTGATAATCTAACTGTAGAGTTTTAATATACGAAATGATTGTACTGTTTGGGGGTTGTATTTTGGAATCTTTGATGAATTATTTGCTGTTTTTATGAAAAATTTTAAGATCATGTATTTATTTGTGCTTTTATGATCATTTTTTAACTTGATCGAATAAAGATTGAAATTGAAATTGGTGCCTATCTGTGCAATATGTGAATAAAGACAGTTGCTCCTGTTGTCTGTTTTGTCAGTGTCCTTACTGATTAAAGTTTTTTCTGTGTGTGTATGGTTTACTGTGCCACATGCTCTGTATGCCACTTCAACTTTGCCAATGGCTTGTCTCACTTTTTCTAGTTTTTACAGGGGTGACAGGGACTTCAGTTCTTCCTGACTCTGATACTTGTGGGTGCAATGATGGTGGTTTTAGATGAAATACTGTTGTCATTCTCATTCTTTGTTCATGTTAGCTATATTGTACACATGTCAGGTTTGGAGGCACTGCCAGCACAGAGTGGAATTCTATCCACAGGATTGCAGGCAGGCTGGCCAAGGTCATCATGTATGTGTGATCTTGCTTTATGTGTGCCCAGCAGTGTAGGTGTATAGTCCTCTTGTGATGGTCAGTCATCCTAGTCACATGGGTTACTTTCAATGTGTGCACTTGGGTGGTCAAGCAGTGTGAAGGTGGTGACTTTGTCGTGAGTGTTGATGTGTGTGCACCTACAATGTCAACTACACACATGTCACCCAGGAGTAGAGTGCCTGTTTGTGTAATTGTTCAGCCCTGTGATTGTGATTGTGTGCACATGTGTGTGTTGTATGTTGTGCACTGTGCAGTGTGTTGGTGTGTCCTTGCAGTTCTGGCTGACTCCTACTTGTTGTTTTTGGCAATTGTGAGTATGCAGAGTATGTGACTGGCAAGTCAGTGTTGTGTTTTGTTGATCATCCATGTGTCTTGATGCTGTTTGTACTCACTGTGCATCCCTGCTCAGCCACACTGACATTGTGGGTGTGTTTTCTCATGCATTGCTGTCACATGGGGCTTTATTGCCTCCAGTATGGCATGTGGTGTCATACCATCCCCTATCGGTGCTTCAGATGCCTACCCATTGTGAGTCTGCACTCCATCTATTTGTGTATGGTACACTCCTGCCATGTCCACTACTGACGTACACACCACTTCACTTTCATGTCAGCTGTCCCCTTGGGTTGTCTGTGTGTGTGCCTCCCTATCACTTCATTTGTAACACTGTGCTTTGTGGTGCAGATCTTTGCACAGGACCAATGTGCCACTCAGGACATTTTCCCAATTGGTTATATATGATTTTCTTGTATTGTTTAGCAGTCATGGTTGCTCATATGCAGTTCAACTGTTTGTGCTGCACAGTCCTCTGGTCAAGTTTTTTCCACTTTGGTGTCCCAGACTTGTGCATCTGTCGGTGTTGGGTTAGGTGTATGTGTGTTTGCTGAGGTACTGCTTCACTTCCTGAGTGTGATGTTGTTAGTGTGCTGTTTGATTGTTGTTGTGGGTGTTCATGGTGTGTCACTCATATCTGTGTGGGACTGGTATGTTTGGTGTGCACACACTGCTTAGTGTGCATGCAGTGCTGTGGGTGTATGTTGCCTTGGCCTTGCCTGGTGTGCATCCCCTGATGTCCTGCTGTGTTTGCAATGTGATTTATTGGCATGTGCATCTGTTGTGTGTTTGATGTGGCTTTTTGCAGTGTTTGGGCTGTGTTGTCTCTTGCAGATGACAGATGCTCTGTGTGTGGTGTTCTATTTGCATGTCAGTGTATGTGTTTTGTTGGTGTGGTGTGTTTCATTCAGATGTGTGATGCCAGTGTGGTGTGCCTTACTTGTGTGTCTGTTTACAATTTAGTTAATCTGCACTTTGGACCAATAATTCAAAAGTGCGTATGGTTTTATTTTACCAAAATTCAGCAAGATTTTTTCATTGTAATGTGATCAAAAAACATGTCATGAACATAGACACACATTGTACATTATAACAAAATTGTAAAACATATGACTATACATATCTCATTACAATACAAACAAAGAAAATAACAATCATTATTTACATAAAACAACACATTTTCATTACGTGCACTCTCCTAATAATAGGGAGGCTCCAGTCCTTATATATTGTACAAAACCTCAGGCGGACCAATGCCAGTTCTAACGGTCCTGCCTGGATAGTGGGCTGAAGATGGCAATATTAGGCCCGGGGTCGTATGATTGTTGGGAATGATTTCATTAGACAATTCCCATGAACGCCCCAAAGTTCGTTTGCCTCAACCTAAGTGTTAACGCGTTTCGAACCCTGTGTTGTTCAAGGGTTCTCCTCAGGACGGGACTGGAAAGAAGGATTCAACTGTAAAAGAGCACATGAACAAAGTGGTGTCACTACTAACAATAAAGGGAAAGACCCCTAGTTTTCAGTTACCTCACTGTGCCATTTCTAGAATGGAGCAAAGTACCTGTTTGTACACGTGTGCCAAGATCCCTGGTGCGATGATTTTTTGTACTATTGCAACTGTGGGGGGAAAAGAACGTGTAGATAAGCAACTAAGTCAAAAAATTAAAAAATCAGTATCTATCTAACTGATGTAGCTCGTTATTACATTTAGTCTAGGGCAGGAACGATTGTACCTTTTCGTTTTAGTGCAGGCCGTTATGGCATCCTTGTCGGGCCTGGTTCTTCTCATAGGTAGCGTTCTATTTTTACTCACTGCTGTCCTGTCAAAGAAAGGGGTTCTGTATTAGAATTCGAAGGGCGGGTCGCTTTACGTCGATTTAGCAAGTTAGCGGCAAACATCGTATTTTAAACACGCTAGTCGCGCTGAACGCGACGTTGGTGACTTGCCTTCAAATATGCTTCCTAGATTCTACATCGTGCTAGAACTGTCCATCTAAAATCAAACTGTGTGTGGTTCTTCTCAATAAAATGATTAACCAAAGGGGCAGTCACCGTCTTGTTCTTGATTCTCGATCGATGTTGCACAATGCGTTGCCGAACTTCTTGGCTTGTTTTACCAATGTACACTTGTTGGCACGGGCAAATTATGCCATATATCAAATTTTTTGATTTACAGTTGGTAAACTCGTTGTGTTTCCAATATTTTTACCTTGAAACGAGACCTCGCCCACATCGTGTACCAACTGAATTAATTCTTAAGTTGGGCTCAATTGCATTACGCCGTAACTTCTTCAAATTTGAGGAGGAGTTCTTCCCACAAATCATTTTATTGAGAAGAACCACACACAGTTTGATTTTAAATGGACAGTTCTAGCAGTGATACGATCATCACCCAGAGGAGGCGATCCATCTGTGCTTTTGTCCCGCAAAGAAGCATTTCTTATAATGAAATTTGATTCTGCGACTCAAGGTTTGACCGAACTTTCAGAAATGAGCAATCTGTGATGAGACTACATCACCCATAATACACTGAGACTCACAATCCAGTCCGCATTTTTCTTTCTGCATCAACATTTTGAAAAAACTAACTGCTTCCAAACATTTAGCGGCAGTAATTCGACTACTCGTAGACAGACGAACAACGGAGCACGATGTAGAATCTAGGAAGCATATTTGAAGGCAAGTCACCAACATCGCGTTCAGCGCGACTAGCGTGTTTAAAATACGATGTTTGCCGCTAACTTGCTACATCTACGTAAAGCGACCCGCCCTTCGAATTCTAATACAGAACCCCTTTCTTTGACAGGACAGCAGTGAGTAAAAATAGAACGCTACCTATGAGAACAACCAGGCCCGACAAGGATGCCATAACGGCCCGCACTAAAACGAAAAGGTACAATCGTTCCTGCCCTAGACTAAATGTAATAACGAGCTACATCAGTTAGATAGATACTGATTTTTTAATTTTTTGACTTAGTTGCTTATCTACACGTTCTTTTCCCCCCACAGTTGCAATAGTACAAAAAACCATCGCACCAGGGATCTTGGCACACGTGTACAAACAGGTACTTTGCTCCATTCTAGAAATGGCACAGTGAGGTAACTGAAAACTAGGGGTCTTTCCCTTTATTGTTAGTAGTGACACCACTTTGTTCATGTGCTCTTTTACAGTTGAATCCTTCTTTCCAGTCCCGTCCTGAGGAGAACCCTTGAACAACACAGGGTTCGAAACGCGTTGGCACTTGGGTTGAGGCAAACGAACTTTGGGGCGTTCATGGGAATTGTCTAATGAAATCATTCCCAACAATCATACGACCCCGGGCCTAATATTGCCATCTTCAGCCCACTATCCAGGCAGGACCGTTAGAACTGGCATTGGTCCGCCTGAGGTTTTGTACAATATATAAGGACTGGAGCCTCCCTATTATTAGGAGAGTGCACGTAATGAAAATGTGGTGTTTTATGTAAATAATGATTGCTATTTTCTTTGTTTGTATTGTAATGAGATATGTATAGTCATATGTTTTACAATTTTGTTATAATGTACAATGTGTGTCTATGTTCATGACATGTTTTTTTATCACATTACAATGAAAAAATCTTGCTGAATTTTGGTAAAATAAAACCATACGCACTTTTGAATTATTGGTCCAAAGTGCAGATTAACTAAATTGTAAACAAACTATCTGGTCAGTTGGTTGTTATAGATATTTGAGTGGTCCAGACCAGGTAGAAGTGGACCCAAGCCTTTGTTTGGTTGATTACTTGTGTGTCTGTCACATAAACTTAGGTCTAGTCTAGTTCCTGTGCTTGTGTTAGGTGCGTCCTTGTTGTTTTCTCCTCTCATATCTGAGCTGTCCCTTGTCATTCTTGTGCATGTGCAGGCATGTGGTACACTGTGACATCATGTTGACTTGATGGGTAGTGTGGTATGTCTGTCTGTGTGTCATTGTAGGCCCATTTCTCCCAGTTTGTGTCCATGATTGTTTTGTGATGGTGCACTTCTTGTCTGTGTTGTGGTATGTTGTCTGTGCATTGTTTCTGACTGATGAGGTTGTGCACTCCTGTTCTGTCTGTGCTCCCATTGCCTTTCCACAGTTTGGCTGCACAGGTCATGTCTGGTCTTGTTGTGCTTCTGTGTGTGTTTTTGTTGAGTTATGTGTTTGGCTGTTGTTTTTGTGCAGACATTGGTTCTGGCATCCCTGTGTGTGGGTGTGATGTTTGTGGGTACCCCCAGGGAGTGTGATTGTTTGTCTGTGTATTGACTGGACATTATTGACACCCTTCTGTGTGTCTGACACTGGTGTTGTGTGCTGCAGGTGTGATGGGGGTATATGTGAAGATTCCTACTTGTGTTTGACAGTCATGGAGTGTGTCAATGGGCCCTGTGTGTTGTGCTGCTGACATGCTCCTGTCAAGTAGTTGGATACATATGTGTGGCTGTACACTGTTTGACTTCAGGGCCTTCCTTTCATCCCTGTGCCTATCCATGGGTTGCCTTGCTGTCTCCCTGAGTTGTTGCACTGAGGTGTCTGTGGTTTGACTTCACTCACTGTGCCAGCCATGTGTGATTTGATGGGCTTAGGGTGTTCTTATATGATCCTTGTCTTGCATGTGATGTACACATGCTTGGTAGTTAGCTCCTTGGCCTTCCAATTGTGGGCACCTCACTTTAGCTTTCCTATATGTTGTACTCCATTGCTGCTGGCATGTGGTCTGTGTATGTGGCTGTGTGTCAGTGTGGGGTATGTCTGTGTGACTTGGCAGGCTGTGTGTCCAGTGGAGTGATTGTTCATTATCTGTGTGTGTGTTCATTTTCTGCTTGGACTCAGTTTTCTTGCCATGTGTGTGATGTTGTTGTGGTGTGTGGGTTGCTCTGGCCCTGTGCTTCTGTGCTGTGTGTTCCTCTGGAGCCACTCCTGCTGTGGCTGTCTCCCTAGTTGTTTGGTGTGTGGTGCAGGGTGTGGGTTCACCTGGCTTATTGTTGTGCATGGGGGAGCACAGGAGGGGCACATGGCATGTCCCTTCATGGGGGGGGCTGGTGGGTGGAGGGTGGAGGTGTGATCCTGGGGTCTTTGTGCACTGCCCATGCCTGGCCCTGCCTTTTGCATTGTGCGCATGTTTTCCCGCGTCTTCACCGCTGCGGTGACGTGACCGGGACATTACTTCATGTTCGCGGTAGATGAGTGACCTGGATGCGGAGGGGTGATTTGGTGACAGGTAGGACACGTATGGGTACACTTGTGGATGTGTTCCTGTCCCCACCAGGGTGTCTGGTGTGGACAGGAACCCTATATCAGCCCATGAGTTGTGTATTGTGGTTGTGTGCAGAGTTGTGTTATTGCGTACCTGCGGCGGCGTCCGCGACGGGCCATGACAGGCTGGTGATGTATCAGGTACAGCGCAGGGAAGACGTGCAGAGCTGGATCCATTGCGGTCGGGACCGGGTGGAAGGGTGTCGGGACTCTGGTTTCGCCCTCCGCTGTGATGCTTCCGCCGTCTCTGGTTGGGCGGTTTCTCCGCTGCGGTGCGACTGGCTGTTTGGGGCATCCTGATTTGTACGGCGGTCGGGAAGTCATTCCGCACTGCGGTGAGTCTCCATTGGCTCCCACCGCTGCGGTGGCAGGCGCACTTTGATGGCGGTTCGCGTCGCACCGCGGCGGACGGGAAATGGGCTATGTTTGGCCATACTAATATGGCAGGCGTGAGGACCGCTGCTGGCGTGCGGAAAAAAGCATTTTCCGCCACCACCAGCACCACGGTAGTGCCTCCGACCGCCATCGTAATAGGCCCCTTGGAATGGAAATGGGATAGTTTTCAAACTAGATTGGATTGCAACGTTGGAATTTGTGGCATTTTTTGCACAAAAACAACAATTTTTCGGGATTTTTTTTATTGGGTGTGTTTTTTTAGATATGCACAGATTTAAAAAAAAAAGGGAATTGTGCACATTAAAAAAGTTTAAATCGGGTTATGGATTTTCCCAATGGAATGTGGATTATTGATTATGGATTTACAAAAAAGAAAAAGGACTCTTGTTGAACAAATGGATGGAACGTAAGTCCAAGAGTTGAAAAAAGAAAACATCTGAAGGTAAGGAGACCCGACTTTTATTATCAATTTAAAAATGTTTAAAAAAATCCAATTGAATTAGTGTTATTTTTTTAGTGGAAAACAGGCAAGTTAGAAGATAGTGTGGGTTAGAAATGGAGGATATGTGCAAGGTTATCAAGGTAGTCTGAAGCCGCTGACAACGTAAACTGTTGAATAGCTCCCAACAGTCTTTCAGATATTTCCTTTGTTCTTTTAGAAATTCGTGGGTTGAGGCTACCTGTAAATGATTGTGACATTCTCATTTCTTGGAAACTTTGCTCCTTCCTCAAAATTTCCAAGAAATGATAGAAATTAGGAGGAGGTTTGCCAATTGATTTATTGAAGGAGTTGTGCAATCCCTCTATGGCATTGTTTGTTTTTGCTCTTCCCTCTAAGCAGGTCGAGTAGCAGTTCCACCACTCCACATGGAAACGTGGCTTCCTCCTGCGACCCGACCTGCTTAGATGGCCAATCCATGTGTCTTCAAAATAATTTAGAATAGGTGCCAATTTTTCTTCGTTTGTGGTAAAGTATTCAGATTCTGTAATTGAAGTGTAGTACTCGTCTACACTGTCAGGAGGAACAAAGCAAAGGGCAGTTAGTTTTTTAAGTTCAAACTGTAGTTTGCTATCTGATATATAATCCTCAATCAAGGATGTTTTTTGTAGTTTTCGCCAATATGCCTGAGAAAAGTGAAAGAAACATCCTTGATTTTGGGTATCCGTGTACAATTTGGTAATAGTATTAATCATAGGTAATTCAAAGTCAATTAGTACTTTTCTAGGACTTTTGTTTGATGTTTTAGCTTTTATCACTGACAATAGTTCAGTATATGTTGAGGATTTTTATCAGGGAGTACACTGTAAACTAAGGGAACTACTGTGTTGTTAATATAAGCGTGAATAGTGTATATTTGGGTGAATGGATGGGGCGTGCTTTTAAACGTTCCATCCATCATCCAAATATCGCTGTTCTCCAACCTTACAAGATTATGGGGTGTGCTAAAGATTAGAATTCTCTTTTGAAGGTTTTTGTTGTCATGCAAAAGGAAAGGTTCATTAGAAACAGTTACAGAGAGTTCAGGTGGAATGATTGTCAGAATAGGTTTGGGGTGTTACTCTTTGTGGGTTACTTGCCTGTTTTTGACGTTGAACAATTCATCGCAAATTAGGAATTGTGGGAATACTACTTGCAACATGTGGTGGAATGTGTTGGGCTACCTCCCTTAAAACTGCACCACAGGGTTCATTGGAGGTGGATGAATATCTTTAATTTCATTTATTGTTTGTCTTACTTCAATCTCCATTGCAGAATCAGAGTGGTTATGATCTGTGGTTCTCAAAACAGAGTCACCAAGAGTAACCGCTCTGCCACTGCAATGGGTTGAGTAGTATTGCACACACCTCCAATGACACCTGGGCTCAGATAGTCTCTTCTTACAATATACATACCCACTATGATTCAGCAAACGGTTTCCCTGGTTTGATGTGATATATTTAGCTTGATTTGCCGTCATTTTCTGTTATGGATATAAAAAGAAAAAAAGAACGAAAAAGAATATTAGTTTATTATTAATTTCTTATGTTTACCTGTTTACAGGAAAAAATATATAGTACAATTTATGCAATTTAAACAACATTTTAAAGTACATGCTTTTTCAAGTTATATTTAATGTTTTCAATGTGTTACATTTCTGAATTGGATGAAATGTTTTTTAAAAAAACCTTTATTGGGAGAGAAAAATGGTTAGGTTGTTTTATTGAAAAATATTTCTAGTTGCTTACCTTTTGAATAGATGTTGCTTGATGCTTTTAGATTGGTGGACTGATTTTTGTTTAGGTTGATTCTGTAAGGAAAAAACAGTAAATGTGTTTGATCACTCTTTTGTTATTTTAATATAGTTTACTAGGGAGAGAAACGTTGTTAAGAAATTTTATTGTTAGTTGGTTTTTGTAATCTTACCTTTTTTGAAAGGTTTGTTTTGAGGTTTTCTGTTTTGAAGAATTTACTTGTGGTCTGAAAAAGAAGAAGAAAAAATATTGTTAGGATTTTTTGTACATTTAAACATGTTTTCCTGCAAAAGAATAACAAATTATTTGTTATGGAAGAACATTTGTGTTTATTTTGGAAGATTTATTATGTGAAGGATAACAAATTTGTTTACCTTCAACAAGTATTTTTAATTTGAAGAAGAGCATTTTATTGATTTAATGTTTTATAAAATATTTTATGGTTCTAAAATGGTATTCATATCTTTATAATATTTAAATTTACCTTGTGATGTTTTTTCGTTTGATGCTGGAGTTTTACTAATGTATAGATGTTCAAAGATGTAAAATCTGGAAGAAAAAATATATTTCCATTATTTTTAAACTTGTACTATGTATGTTAATCTATTTTGGAAACAGGGTTTTTCATACAATATCATTGATGTAGTCCTTTTTCGTGTAAAACTTTCAAAAAATTACCTTTTTTGAATAATTATCTGAAGGTCTTCTGTTGAATCAAATTTCTTGAAAATATATTGCTCCTTATGTATAAAACACAATTATAATCTTTTATAAAATATTTATAACCTAAAAATAAAACGTTTGGATTTTTGAGAGAGGTAAAAACATGTTGGAGTAGGATTAGTAATTTTTTAACCACTACTATCCAGCATTTTCCTTGAGGCAAGCATCCCTTGGAGTAGGAATAGTAATTTTAACCCCATCACTATTCATTATTTTCTCAGAGGCAAGCTCCCCTTGGAGTAGGAATAGTAATTTTAACCATCACTATCCATTATTTTCCCAGAGGCAAGCACCTTTAGGAGTAGAAATAGTAATTTTAACCCCATCACTATCCATTATTTTCCCAGAGGCAAGCACCCCTTGGAGTAGGAATAGTAATTTTAACCACATCACTATCCATTATTTTCCCAGAAGCAAGCACCCCTTGGAGTAGGAATAGTAATTTTAACCCCATCACTATCCATTATTATCCCAGAGGCAAGCACCCCTTGTAGTAGGAGTAGTAATGTTAACCCATCACTAACCATTATTTTCACAGAGGCAAGCACCCCTTGGGTTAGGAATAGTCATTTTAACCCCATCACTATCCATTATTATCCCAGAGGCAAGCATCCCTTGGAGTAGGAATAGTAATTTTAACCCCACCACTATCCATTATTTTCACAGAGGCAAGCACCCTTTGGAATAGGAATAGGAATTTTTACCCCATCACTATCTATTATTTTCCCAGAGGCAAGCACCCCTTGGAGTTGGAATAGTAATTTTAACCCCACCACTATCCATTATTTTCCCAGAGGCAAGCACCCTTTGGAGTAGGAATAGTAATTTTAACCCCATCACTATCCATTATTTTCACAGAGGCAAGTACCCCTTGGAGTAGGAATAGTAATTTTAACCCCATTACTATCCATTATTTTCCCAGAGGCAAGCACCCTTTGGAGTAGGAATAGTAATTATAACACCAAAACTATTCATTATTTTCCCTGAGGCAAGTACCCTTTGGAGTAGGTATAGTAATTTTAACCCCATCACTATCCATTATTTTCCCAGAGGCAAGCATCCCTTGGACTAGGAATAGTAATTTTAACCCCATCACTATCCATTATTTTCCCTGAGGTAAGCACCCTTTGGAGTTGGAATAGTAATTTTACCCCATCACTATCCATTATTTTCCCAGAGGCAAGCACCCTTTGGAGTAGGAATAGTAATTTTAACTCCACCACTATTTATTATTTTCCCTGAGGCAAGCCCCCTTTGGAGTTTGAATAGTAATTTTAACTCAATCACTATGTATTATTTTCCCAGAGGCAAACACCCTTTGGAGTACGAATAGTAATTTTATCCCAAACACTATCCATTGTTTTTCCTGAGGCAAGCATACTTTGGAGGAGGAATAGTAATTTTAACACAAGCAGTATCCAACACTTTCCCTGAGGCAAGCACCCTTCGGATTAGGAATAGTAATTTTACACTCTCGACTATCCAGCATTTTCTCGGAGTTAAGCACTCGGAGTAGGAATAATATTTTTATTTACAGCACTATCCTGCACTTTCCCTGAGGCAAGCACCCTTTGGAGTAGGAATAGTAATTCTGCTCCAAACACTATCTATTATTTTACACGAGGTCAGCACCCTTTTTGGAGTTGGAGTAGTATTTTAGCATTCATAATTATATATTATTTTTTCTGAGGCAAGCACATGTTAGAGTACTGTTATTGGTTTAAATATTTAAAAATATTGTACTGTTTTATAATGTTAATATATGTTATATTTATTATAAAACGATAAAAATTCAAATGTTTACAGTTATGTTCACTCACTTTAAATATATTTCCGGAGACTGTGTTTTCGTATCTGCTTTATTGAAGCTTGACAATTCTTAAAGAAAAACTGAAAGATATTTAAATTTGGTTATTTTATTAAATTTGCGTTTGTATTAGTTTGCAAATATTTTACATTTGATATAGTTTTTACTTACTCTGGAATCTAGATGGCTCAGTTTGATGGCTTTAATTTTCTGGCAGCAAAACGCGTGCGGTGTGTCTGGTAGTCAGGTAACCACTGTTTTTAAAATGGTGGACGGTTCCTTTTATACGTTTTTTTGTGTTGTACGTTATTTCAAATCAAAATATGTTTTGTGTATATTTTTTGTCGCTTTTTTAATACTGTGTAAAACTGTAAATAATTTATTTGTTATACTAATGTTCGTAATTTTTTTTATTTATGTTATGACCACAATTTTGGCGACCTGCGGGTCTAGGTGATTTCATTGAAAGTGTTGTAGGACTTTTTGTGCAGTTTAAAATGGTGGATTAATTGTTTGGATTTGGATTAGTTTTGTGTTATTGGGCTTTTATTATTTTTTATTTTTTTATAATTAATGGTGGATAGTTTGTAAAATCAAGTGTGTTAAGGTTCATATGTTTGGGCTTGTGGTCATTTTGAAAACATTTTGAAAATATTGATAAGATGTGCATTTAATAAAAATATTTGTTTAAAAATTAATTTGTAATTTAATTTATTTATATTAATTTTTGATTGTCTGATTATTATATTTGCATTATATATAATAGAAGTATATTTAAAAAAAACAATTGTATTCACAAAAAAAACTACCCAAGTATTAATTTTAGTACTCGAGCATTAATTTTAATGTTTAGTACTTTTTTAAAAAATACTGTGTATTAAAATAGTGCCCGTCCAAATATATATATTTTTTTGCAAAGAGAAAGATTTGTTAGGATAATATTTCTAATATAAATATAAAACACGAGTATTAATTTTAGTACCGAGTATTAATTTTAATACTTGGGTATTAATTAGAAATACCCGCGTTTTAATACACTACCCCACCCAAAACCCCTATTTTCCCTGAATCCCGTCCCAGGGGTTTATTATACACATTTTTTAAAAAATATGTTCTTATTGTATGCGTTGTACTAGTATGTGTTGTAATGGATCATTCAATGCATTAACATATTTTTGCGTTGTAATGGTATTCGTTGTAAAAACATGCGATGTAATGGTACTTGCGTTGTAAAAACTACGTTGTAAAAGCATGCGTTGTAATGGTTTGCGTTGTAACGTCATATATTCGCATTGGACAGGTCAATGGACGAGAAGTACTTGGCATCCTTGACGCTAGCTATCATTTTGTTAATGCGTGGTAAAGGGTGGCGATCAACCCAGATGTTCTTGTTCACATCTCTCAAGTCCACACAGATGCGCAACTTGCCATTCGATTTGCGTGCCAGAACAACCCGACTTAACCATTCTGACGCCTCTATGGGCTCCATGACTTTAGCATCACACAACTTGTCCAATTCCTGCTTGAGTTGAGGTCGCAAGGTATATGGTATGTTCCTAACTTTATGAATAACAGGAATGGAACTTGCCTTTAACACAATCCGGTGCTCAAATTTGTTCAAACATCCAAGTTTCGAACTAAACAAATCCGGATATTTCATATGCCACTTGGAGATAACACTGTCCTGAGTTAGAAGAACCTGGTCCGGATGATTGGGATCAAGTATAATGCCCAAATTTTTCTGCTCCTTCCAACCCAGCAAAGCTCTGCCCTTTTCTATAACATACACTTTAGCTTGTGTGCTCCTATCTTTGTATAAAATGTGGCCCACAAAGTACCCCAACAAAGGACGTTTGGTACCACAGTATCCCTCTGGCTCAATGTCCGGTGGCACAATATTGCATTTGCCCGTGGATTCCCAAACATTTTTATCAATTATGGTATATGGAAAACATGAATCAGCACATAAAGATACTTTTGACCTGGTTCAAGGATAGAACACATTTGGGAGGATGATACTTTCCAGAAACCTCATTAACCTAATTTTCCCATATGACCAGCACTTTGACATCGCTGTCACTCCCGTTCTATGATGCATTATCATTGTCCTTAAGCATATTCACAGAACGTTTCCAAACTTCACTATTCCCGGATCTACACATCTTGGAAAAGTGACCCAACTTGTTGCACCTGAAACAAGTAGCTTTGGCAGCTGGACACCTTGCAGCTTCGGCAGTGTGTCTAAAACTACCACATCTGAAGCAAACTCGTTTGTTGTTACCAGGAGGCACTCTGTCATTAGAAACTTTTGCAGGAAGGGAAACGTTCGCCCTTTCGCTGGAAGGATTAGATCGAACCTGAATATTTGCACCTTCATTCACATTCTTGGATTTGCGATTGGCATTACTGACGACACTAACACTAACATCACCTTTCTCCTTACCCTGCTCACTATTAAGTTCTTTTACATAACGTGACGTGTTTTCTACTCTCCTGGCTATGTCTATGGTTTTCTGTAGTGAGGGAATCCTTCAATTCTAATTATCTTTCTTGGATCTTACAATTGTTGGTCCTGTTTATGAATTTGTCTCTGATTATTTCTTCGTGAAGATCTCTGAATCTGCATGAAGCAGCTAAGGTTCTCAATACAGCCACATACTGCTCAACCATTTCTCCAGGTAACTGTGCTCTAGAAAAGAATCTGTCTTTCTACAACAATGCTGGTTTTTTCCCATAATTGTCTTCTAAAGCTTTTAATGCCTCCAAATATTCATCAAAAACAACCTCTCCAGAATTCGAACCCTCTTCTTCACCTTCACCATCACGGCTAGTAGAATTAGCACCTAATGGTTTAGTTAAAGTCTTCAATACTTTCCTGCCTTCAACCCCTAGATTGTGTTTTAATAAGGCCAATTTGCGAGAAGCTGCAAAGGTTTCCCCACCAATTGCCTCAAAATAGGTCTCAAACGATTCTTGCCAGTCTTCCCATACCATGGAGGAAACACCGGGATTAAGTAAAAATTTGGGTGGGGCTAACACTGATGTAGTATCCATAACTGCTTGTAAAATAAATATGACAAATGCGTTGCCCACAAAATTATAGAACACAAAAAAAACAACGTAAACAGTCTTGCTTAGTTTAACACAACAAATTAAAATAAATAAAGTAGTCACCGTAGACTCTGAAGAATAAACGAAATGTCAGGAAAGAAATAATCCAAGTAATGAATTGCATGCAGCCCCCACTAGTCTCAGATATTGAATTATTGCAACTTGGCAACATAAGAAATTAATATAATAAAAGTAGACACCGTTGTCCATAAGCAGTTTGTAAAGAACCTCCTTGTCCTTATTTATATTCTTATTGGTGGAAACAAATATAGGTAGTGGTTCACCTACCCAAAAGAAATACCTGTTAGTATATTAGCAGGTTTTGCGCCTTCGTAGTTGCTGTACATTAAAAATAGAGAAAAGAAAAATGACACCGCTGTGTCTCCGGTGTACAGTGGAACTTGGAAGAGGTTGCGCTGACCGGCAAATCAGTGAAGACAAAGAAGTAAGCGTTGCTAGGATACAAGCATGATGTCACCGCGCTTCCGAGTTAGCACGGCAGACGTCAGGTGGAGGGTGCCCCTTTGTCTGACTGTCCCTCTTCAGCTCCTGTTTTTGTGTTTCCTCCATATTGTGTACAAATGTAGGCACATTTCCTTAGTGTACATTCACAGCACACTTAGGGGGTCATTACAATAGCGGGCGGATCGCCATATTCCACCGCCCGCATGCCAATTCCCCCCGCCACATTACGATGGCGGGGGGGACCCCGGCGGACGGTTTTCCGCCGGTCTGACAGGGGACCGGGCGGAAAAGGACACTAATATGGTGGCGGTGTCTGCAAGACACCGCCATCCATATGGATGGTGGCAGAGAGCAGCCTTTCCATGGCGGCAACGCTGCCATGGAAAGGCATACGGTCTTTGCTGTTGGGGGCCCATTGTAGGCCCCCCAAGATGTTGGGGGGTGCACATGGGGGTACCTATGGTACCCCCCTGCATTTGTGTGCACAAAGTGGCAGGCACCGCGCGGTGCCTGTCACGTTGTGCATGCAAATGCACAACATGCATATATTGCATTGTGGCGGGTGCTGCTCACAGCACCGCCCGCCGCAATTCAATATATGCGGGATGCCACCGCCACCGTGGCATCCTAATGCCTACAGCGGGACCACCGTTCCTCTGGCGGACGGTCCCATTCACCGTTACGGTGGCGGGCGGACTTTGTCCGCCCGCCATCCTAATGTGCCCCTTACTGTCCAGCACTGTTGCCTCCATGAGTTGTACCATTACAAGTACACATACATTCAGTGCATACATTCAGTCTGTCCGCACTGTTCAGCACTGAAGCTTGCCTATACTGTACCAGGGTGTGCCATTTGCAAACACACACACTGCCAGCACACACCCACTCACCATGTGCACGCTGCACAACAGTTCACTCTTCATATAGTGTACTTAATGCACATACACCCAGCACATGCTCTCCTTCAATGTATTCCCAACAGGCATACAGATACTCAATATATGCACTAATACACATATACTGCACAGTACTGCTCTATCAATGCACAGTACCCGTCACAGGCACACGTACATCCAATACAGAGTCACTACTGCTATGCTGCGCAGCTCTCCACATCCACCTGATGTAGGCCAAGGGTGAGTTAAGCACACAGCAGCAGAATTTTCAAAAGGTGAGTGAGCCTATAGGCCTCCCTCCAGTGACCCAGGTTAAAAAGCTCCTGTTCACTACTACTGATCATCAAATGGTATGCTGTCACCACTGCACTCGTACTGCTTAACCCCTGGTGAAGGTGGCTGACTTCCACCACTATGAGGGTAGCTCTTTGGGCACCCCTCACGGTCCAACAAGACTACAATGCTTGAGACAGGCCTATGTCATGGCGCACACACATGATTCGTGATCGCCTATGATAAAATATCAGCATTCATGAAACAGTGAAATTGGGCACTCAGGGCAGAGAGACACGACTTTAACCATGCAAAGGACTTTTCCATCGAAACACACACCAAATTCCACATTTACCTTTTTCTGGGCCCTTTCCCTGATTATTTATCAGGGAAAATCAGTAAGGATGTGATAATTATCACACATAGCTTTATTTTCATCCCAGTACGAATTCATACCTGTACATGAATCGGAATTTAGCACATTATTCATAACGAGGGCTTAAGTGTTTACAGATGTGCACCGATGAAACATAGCAATTACCAACTTCAAATAAGAAACCTGCAAAACGTTCCTTTGATCTGTTAAATTTATGACCGAAATCATACTTGAATAGATTTAGTTTGTGCATCATGCCCTAAAACTAAAAGAAGTCTCACTAGCCACATTACATTTATTTAGCTACTACACGTTTTCCTTTACAGCATTCATATCCCTTTCTCCTGTTGAATGCCTCTTCATTGTTTTCCAAGCACTATTTTTTTGCAACCCGTTATAATATATCCGAAGTAAAAAAATCACACACGACTCGAACCATCAAAAAGATAACTAGAATGCATACGTCTTTGCTAATATTTGGTAGTGGATATTCATAAAACACTCACTACAGTAGCAAACAAATGCACATGATTGCGAATCGTTAAGAATTAAAATGGCAAACTGTTCAATAATAGCCCTTTCTTTTCCCTCCCCCCATAATCCCTCTAATTTCACTGAAGCTTTAACAAAGCTTTAATTCACTCCTAGACATTTTAATTTAATTATTGGTTGAACCAAATTAGTTTTTTTTTACCTCATCTTGTTTTACTACAGTTTGAATCTTCCTAAATCCCTCACCTTTTGCTTTGTTTTTCTTCGAGTTTAGGGTTTAATTTAGCCAAGTGTTCTGTCGCGCCTTTAGCAATTTCATTACAGACCACAGTGGGAAGCGGTATTTTCATTTCAAAGGTCTAGCAAACGAACAAGCACGAGGTGAAAAAGTCATTATCTTCCTGTGTAGCCAAATAAATTCCACTAAATTAGGTAAACATTGGACCAGTAAAACAGAGCACAGTGAAAACAAAAGTCTGTGGTTTTGATGACATGGTTCAGAAGCACTGTGAAAATTAGGTAGGTCTGAAATATTGCACTTGTACTAAACGTCAACATGGAGTGATCATTTTAGTTAATGTGATTTCCACAACAATACTCCCTCTAAAATGCCATTACTTGTGCTTGGCATTATTTGTTGTCACCTTTTTCAAGGCTTGGTCCAATATCACATCACACTATCATATATTAATATTCATTATCTCAGAACATTAGAAAATATTAGAGAGATTTTGCTTTAGTTCATATCATATCATTATTTTTGAACCAAGGTAAAAATATGACAACAGAGTGTGAAATATTAGCAAAGAAGGATTCACATATTCTATGCTGATAAAACACTTTGCATGTACAATGCCGTTCTTAAAAACTAACCACTAAATGAGCTTGGTTGAAAAAAAATAAACAAACTGATTTTAGCTATGATGTATTTTAATAAGAAACACAGCAATCTGATTTTTGGCTCAGACATAATTTGAACATTTATATTTAAGCGCATATCATCTATTTGTTCCGTTCTCTGTATATACACACCCCAAAAAAGAGAAAAATTCAATTCGCTTCATTTTCTTCCAGGGGTCAAAAATATTTATACAATGTATACTGCTTGTTCGATTTTCTGTTACGCAGTTGCAAAACAGCATTTGCTTCATTTTTACATAATTTCACATTTTATGCAAATTATCCTGCTGTAGAATCTTCGTGTCTTTACAAAAAAATGGCAACTCATTTGTGCCATTTGTGCCACTGTATTCGAGGAAATGGAACAAACGGTTCCAAAAGAAACCCTTCCTACATGAAACCAAATTGAGAATAACAGCACCTGGACGAAGGTAGTGTGCTACTTAAAGACCTACCGAAGACTACTCTAAGGCTTTCACATAATTTTTACATTAAATATAGTAGAAGTAGCATCTGTTATTTACATAATTTATAAGGGTTAGAACTGTGATATGAAGCACCTTACGGAAGCAAGTTTTTATTATCAAATATGATTAAATGTGGGCAAGTATAACATTCTTTTAAGTTAATCATCAAAGGGACCAACCTCTTGTTTTGAAAGGGCCACTCCTACTAACACACCCACTCCTTACAGTGTTAATATATTATACCTTATGAACATTCTTGTTATAATGGTGTTCAGCCCTGATGTAATGCTTGGCACGACATCATGGAGGTAAATATTTATATACCGTGGGCATTGTTGGCACGATGGTGCCGAGCCATAGTGTGAAGCTTGCATTAGCATAAACTGGGTAACTCTTGACACTATTAAAACAGCAGTAAAGCTGTTTTGGGTCTTTCTGAGATGTTGCAGCTTGTCCGAGTCTCTAAATGCAATCACTCTATCATTCATCCAGTTGTGCATTCACCCAGCCATATATAAGAATATACATTGTCTCCATTCTTCAAATATAAAAGATTGAGAGTTAAGGCAAGTTTTGTGTTCCATTTTTTTCTCATATAAGCACAAAAATAGAGCAAACTCAATTTCTTCTATTTTTATTTTGAAAAATATTATCAATCGATGATGATTTATATTTCAATTTATCTACTCATGTTCACTCTGGTGCAAATTTATGTGGGATAATGTACTGTTAGACCTGTCAGACTTAGGGTGGTCTTCCCCCAATCGTTTTACCTATTTGCCTCACTTTTTTGCTGATCTGTTTTTGTTGGCCTTAGGACTCTGGCCCTTTACCACTGCTAACCAGTGCTAAAGTGCATGTGCTCTCTCCCCTATAACAGTAACATTGTTAAATCCACAATTGGCATATTTAATTTATTTATAAGTCCCTAGTAAAGTGCACTATATGTGACCAGGGCATGTAAATTAAATGCTACTAGTGGGCCTGCAGCACTGATTGTGCCACCCACTTAAGTAGCTCTTTAGACATGTCTCCGGCCTGCCGCTGCAGAGCCTGTATGTGCAGTTTTACTGTCATGTTTACTTGGCATTTAAAACCGCTTGCCATGCCATAAAATCTCCTTTTATTACACATAAGTCACCCCTTAAGGTAGGCCCTAGATAGCCTATTGGGTAGTGTGCTGTCTAAGTAAGTAAAAAGCAGGACATATACTTTTAGTTTTACATGTCCTGGCAGTGAAAAACTCCCAAATTTCCTTTTCACTACTGTGAGACCTATCCCTCTCAAAGCTCAACATTGGGGATTCCTTATTACATTTAATACGTGTAATTCTTGATTGAGAAGAAGTAGAACTGTCATGTTTGGTACCTATGGACTTATAATACGAAACCCTCTTTAATGGTAAAATAGGATTTATTTTTTATAACTTTGAGAATGCCATTTTTAGAAAGCTGCCATTTTTCAGCTCTTAACCCCTGTGTGCCTGTTGCCTTTCTCTACACACATCTGGGGTGGGTGACAGCTGGGCCTTGTGCATTGCCTCTAGACAGTCACACACAAAGGAAGCTTAGGTGTGCCTAATTGGTCATTCACATCCTGTTGGGTCCTCCTGGGCAAGATGGGAAGAAGGAGCTGCTACTTACACCTGAATGAGCTGTGCCCTGCTCACGCACAAAGGTCTGCCCAAACCCCTGGAGGGTGTCTGGAGCCAGGACAGGAAGGGAGGACCTTTGTGCACTTCAGAACCCCTCTTTGAAGTCACCCTCACTTCAAAGGCACCACTGGGTATAAAAGCTGGACTTCTGACCCTACCAACTCAGTACACTTCTGGGTCTGTGGGGATGAAGGACTGCTGTGCTGCTAAAGGACAGCCACTCAGCTGACCTGCTGCTCTGGAAGAACTGCTTTTCTACTGTGCTGACCTGCCTGCTGCCCTCTCTGCCTGGGTGAAAAGGACTGGACCTATAGCAGTTGAACCCAGAGTGACTCCAAGGGCTTGCTTGCTTTCCTCCTGTTCTGAAGTCTCAGGGACATCAAGGACTTCCAGCAACCCTGCAACAGCACCTGGACTCTGCCCTCTGTGGTTTTACCCAGCCAAGCAGTGCCTATTCAGTCCTGGGAGCTTGGAAGTGGGTGTTCTATGCTGAACCAGCAAATTCCACACATCGCTGCCATCACGCCGGTCAGAACCAACGCATCAATCAATCAATCACAGAATTTGTAAAGCGCACTACTTACCCGCGAGGGTCTCAAGGCGCTGGGGAGAAAAAAAGGGGGGGGTGCTGCTACTGGTCGAACAACCAGGTCTTGAGTAGCCTCCTGAAGGTCAGCAGGTCTTGGGTCTGTCGTAGGCTTAGTGGAAGGGTGTTCCAGGTCTTGGCGGCGAGGTGGGAGAAGGATCTGCCGCCGGTGGTAGTTCTTCGAATGCGAGGGACGGTGGCGAGGGAGAGGTCGGCGGAGCGGAGTTGGCGGTTGGGGACGTAGAAGAGGAGTCGTCTGTTGAGGTAGGCTGGGCCAGTCTTGTGGAGTGCCTTGTGTGCGTGGATGAGGAGTTTGAAGGAGATTCTCCTGTCGACGGGGAGCCAGTGCAGGTTCCTCAGGTGGGGGGTGATGTGGCTGTGGCGTGGTACATCGAGGATCAGGCGTGCGGAGGCGTTTTGTATGCGTTGCAGTCGCTTGATGAGCTTGGCCGGGGCTCCCGCGTAGAGGGCGTTCCCATAGTCAAGTCTGCTACTGACGAGGGCCTGGGTGACTGTTCTTCTTGTATCTGTCGGGATCCACCTGTCGATCTTGCGAAGCATGCGGAGGGTGTTGAAGCAGGAGGAGGAGACTGCGTTGACTTGCTTGGCCATGGAGAGCGTTGAGTCGAGGATGACTCCCAGGTTGCGTGCGTGGTCGGTGGGTGTCGGGGCTGCTCCCAGCGTCGTTAGCCACCAGGAGTCGTCCCAGGCTGAGGGGTTGGAGCCGAGGATGAGGACCTCTGTCTTCTCCGTGTTCAGTTTTAGTCAGCTGATCTTCATCCAATCGGCGACGGCCTTCATTCCTTCATGGAGGTTGGATTTGGCGGCGAGGGGGTCCTTGGTGAGGGAGAGGTTCAGTTGAGTGTCGTCGGCGTAGGAGATTATGTTGAGGTCGTGCTGTCTGGCGATGCGTGCGAGCGGGACCATGTAGATGTTGAACAGTGTTGGGCTGAGGGATGATCCCTGGGGTACGCCGCAGATGATCTCGGAGGCTTCGGATCGGAATGGTGGGAGGCGGACTCTCTGGGTTCTGCCGGCGAGGAAGGAGGTGGCCCATTCCAGGGCCTTGTCTCGGATCCCTGTGTCGTGGAGGCGTGCGCGTAGAGTGCGGTGGCAGACAGTGTCGAAGGCGGCGGAGAGGTCCAGCAGGATGAGGGCTGCGGTCTCACCGTTGTCCAGCAGGATCCTGATGTCGTCGGTGGCGGCGATGAGGGCAGTCTCAGTGCTGTTGTTGCTGCGGAACCCCGATTGGGATGGGTCCAGGATGCTGTTTTCTTCGAGGTACGGGTTAGCTGTTTGTTGACGATCTTCTCGATGACCTTGGCTGGGAACGGAAGCAGGGAGATGGGCCGGAAGTTCTTGAGGTCTCTTGGGTCCGCCTTGGGTTTTTTGAGTAGGGCGTTGATCTCTGCGTGTTTCCAGCTCTCTGGGAAGGTCGCGGTCTCGAAGGAGAGATTGATGACGTTGCACAGGTGGGGTGCGATGGAGCTGCTGGCTTTGTTGAAGATGTGGTGCGGGGAAAGGGTCTGACGGGGAGCCGGAGTGTATTGTGCTCATGGTCTTGATGGTGTCATCGATGTTCACGCTGGCCCAGGCTGGCAGGGGGTCGTGGTCG
The DNA here is from genome assembly GCA_963921515.1 of Calotriton arnoldi. Lineage (NCBI taxonomy): Eukaryota > Metazoa > Chordata > Amphibia > Caudata > Salamandridae > Calotriton > Calotriton arnoldi. The sequence continues at coordinate 1,027,267 of CAWUFW010005013.1, forward strand.
ATGGTGTGCGGCGGGTCTGGTGCATCGATCTTAGTTGGGGCTGTCTGGGTGTTGAAGCTGTCGTGGATGTCGGCGATCTTGCGGTGGAAGAAGGTGGTGAGGGAATCGCACAGGGGTTGCGACGGCGGGATGTCGTTGGTGTTGGAGCTGGGGTTGGAGAGTTCCTTCACGATGTTGAAGAGCTCCTTGCTGTTGTGTGCGTTGTTGTCGAGGCGGTCTTTGAAGGAGATTCTCTTGGCGGACTTGATGAGGTGGTGGTGGTTACGGATGGCGTCTTTGTGGGCTGCGTGGCTGTCCGGTGTCTTATCACTGTGCCATTTCTTCTCTAGTTTCCGGCAGGTACGCTTGGAAGCTAGGAGTTCCGAGGTGAACCAGCTGGCTCTTTTGGTGGTGTCACTGTAGGTGAGTTTTTTCAGCGGGGCGAGGGTGTTGGCACAGTCGTCCATCCATCGTCTGAGGTTGCAGGCAGCGTCGTCGGTGTTGGATGGGTCGGAGGGAGGGCTGAGAGCGAGGTTTGCCCGTAGTTGGTCTTCGGTGACTTTGCTCCAGCAGCGGCGTGGGATCTGTTGGGTGCGGTGGTGTGTGGTGGGTTTCTGGAAGGTGAAATGGATGCAGCGGTGGTCGGTCCAGAGGAGTTCCGTGGTGTGGCTGAAGGAGACGTGGGAGCTTGAGGAGAAGATGGGGTCAAGCGTGTGGCCGGCGGAATGGGTCGGTGTTGTGACGAGCTGGCTCAGACCGAGGTTGGCGAGGTTGTCGATCAGGGTGGTGGAGTTGCTGTCGTTGTTGTTCTCCAGTTGAAAGTTCAGGTCTCCGAGGAGGATGTAGTCGGTAGAGGTCAGGGCGTGCGTGCTGATGAAGTCGGCGATGGAGTCGCTGAACTGGGGTCGGGGCCCAGGGGGTCTGTAGACAAGGGTGCCTCTAAGGGTGGTGTTGGGGTCCGTGTGGATCTGGAAGTGCATGTGTTCGGCGGTGCTTAGAGTGTCGTCGGTGCTGGTCGAGACCCTGATGGTGTTCTTGTGGACGATGGTGATTCCTCCTCCTACTGCGTTGACGCGGTCTCTGCGGGTGATCTTATAGCCGTCTGGGATGGCTATGGCGATGTCGGGGGCGGAGGAGTCGTTCATCCAGGTCTCTGTCAGGAAGGCGACGTCTGGTGATGATGTGTCGAGCAGGTCCCAGAGCTCGACGGCGTGTTTGCGTGCGGAGCGGGTGTTCAGTAGGATGCATCGGAGGTGGTTGAGGTCCTTCTTGGCGGGCGCCTCGGTGGCTCTGAGGCTGGTGTAGCTGCAGTTCCGGCAGGTGAAGGGACCATGGGTGCGTTTCGGGGCGGCCTTGAAGCAGTTGTGCGTCCGTCCGGGGTTGAGAGCGTGGAGTGTGGTGGCATCGTATCGGCGTCGGTCCTCGAGGCTGGAGCGGGGGGCGCACGGCCCAGGGGTTCTGGTGCTGGGCGCGGTCCAGGCGCGGACGGGCGCAGACGGGCTTGCCTTCAACGCGCCAGCGGCGCGGCCGCGCAGCGGCCGCCATATATGGGGAGGTGGGAGGGAGGAGCAGCTGGGAGGCGGGAGGCAGGGGCAGCGAATGGGCAGTCAGGGGGCGGGGCCGCAGGGGACGCAGCGGCGGGAGTGGAGAGAGGCAACGAGGGGTACAGAAGGCAAAATGGGCACAGTTAAATGGGGGCAGCGAGGGGAAACAGAAGGAAAATGGACACAGTTAAATGGGGGCAGCGAGGGGAAACAGAAGGAAAATGGACACAGTTAAATGGGGGCAGCGAGGGGAAACAGAAGGAAAATGGACACAGTTAAATGGGGGCAGCGAGGGGAAACAGAAGGAAAATGGACACAGTTAAATGGGGGCAGCGAGGGGAAACAGAAGGAAAATGGACACAGTTAAATGGGGGCAGCGAGGGGAAACAGAAGGAAAATGGACACAGTTAAATGGGGGCAGCGAGGGGAAACAGAAGGAAAATGGACACAGTTAAATGGGGGCAGCGAGGGGAAACAGAAGGAAAATGGACACAGTTAAATGGGGGCAGCGAGGGGAACAGAAGGAAAAATGGGCACAGTTAAATGGGGGCAGCGAGGGGAACAGAAGGAAAAATGGACACAGGGAAAATGGGGGCAGCGAGGGGAAACAGAAGGAAAAATGGACACAGGAAAAATGGGGGCAGCGAGGGGAACAGAAGGAAAAACGGCCACCGAGGCCACAAGCACACAAGCAGAGGGGCGAGCTTACCAGCAGCAGCAGCGGGCAGGACACCACAGGCGGAGCTGTGTGGCGGGGGAGCGACCTACCTGGCAAGGTCAAGGATCGCTCACTGCTTGAGGACATCGCATCGCTGGCTGTACGGCTTGAAGATGATGCATTTCCTTTTTCATAAAGGAGTGACCAATGACGCAAATCCGACTACACGGATTGGAACCAATGTATCGTCTTCATCCAAAGCGATCAATGTTGAAGCATTGACTCCTTTGCCCCCTGGATTGGGTCTTCAACATTGGCGCACCCTCCATCCAACGCACTTTTTCAGCAGGACACGGTTGATCCCTGTATGCGACCCGCACTCCATCTTGGTTGGCCTGAACTTTAAGATTTGACCCAATCAAACGCGACCAGATTTCCCCCATTTGGCACTTATGCCTCTAAGCACTATAATTCAATATATTATTTAAAAATTCATAACGCCAGTTTTACTTATTGGATTTTTGACCCTTTGGTCTTAGTTTGTTTATTAACATAAGCTCTATTTTCCTAACCTGGTGTGGATTATTTTTCTATGGTGTTTTCACTGTTTTACTGTTTTAAGTGTTGCACAAATACTTTACACATTGCCTCCTAAGTTAAGCCTGCCTGCTCTGCGCCAAGCTACCAGAGTGTGAGCACAGGTTAATGTATGGTGTGTAACTAACTTACCCTGACTAGGAATGTGGTCTCTATTTGTACAGCATGTATGTCTCTGGCAACTAAAGACCCAATTTCTAACATGCACTCCCTGCTGTATGTTATAAGGATACTGCAAATCACTGAGAAGCTCATTCAAAAGTTCACGGAACTCCAAGGTGACTTGCAATATCCTTTTAATGTATGGGGCAGGGTATTTTATTTCTTATAATGTATGGTCACACAACATCACCCTTCCCCAAAAACAATTAAATCCTTTGTATCTTACTCTTTTACATGAAAGAGGCAATATAATTGCATACATAAAAAATAAAAAGAGAAATCTGTTGTGTGAAATTAAACTCACCAAAAAGCAATAATCTGTGGCAACAAATATTAGAATTGGTTACCTTTAAATCAGATTAAAACAAAATGCTCAGAATATGTAGAAACATGCAGAAATTTCTAGTTTTTCTGCAGTGACCTATAGTGTGAAAAAATAAAAAGTTGCCAGAAAGATCTCCTTTCTTCTTGATCACTGTTAAACTTTAAAAACAGATTGGAACGAAAAGCCAGTTCTAATTTTCACAGTTTAAACTGCAGTTGCAATTGTGGTCTGTCACTGCCTTTCAGCTTGGCTGCTGGCTGCAGTCATTATTACATCACAACTCAACTGTGATAACTTATTACAGTTGAGCAGCTATTTCATTTTATTACTCAAGGTGATTAAAGATGTCACAATTTATATATTTATATAATTTGGATAACATTAACATCAGCATGCCATATTTGCTATTATACACACATCAAAAAGAGGTGCAATGGAATCTGCCTTCTTTTATTTGCCCACTAAAGTATGTGCAAAATGATGCCTACGATCTGCATCCCTAAACTTGCTGTTACTAGTGTTGCGGTGTAGCAATTCTTCACACCCAAGGGGCCGATTCCGATCTCGGTCGGAAGCTCTCCGAACGGGATCCGGCCAGAAAAAGTACGAGCTGTACGCGTTTTTTCCGACCGACTCGTAGAGCTGTCCGACCGAGCGAGTACGATGCGAATGTACGCGTGTGTTCCGACTGGTTTCTGGATCCGAACCGCTCCGACCGACTCGTACGGAAACGAATCGCACCACGCAATGGAGACGTTATCCGACCGAGCAAGTACGATGTACGCGTCGGACGGCCGGATCGAGTTGGAGCGTCCGGCTCGAAAAAGCTCCCGGAGCTCGACTTGGGGGGACCGTGCCGGACCCCCCTTCACCCGTAGCCTTACGAGTCGAACACAGGGGGGACCCATGGGTCCCCCCTATACATGCGTGTACGGTGCAGATGGCACCAACGCGTACCCACTACAGGGGGCCCCCTTGTGCGCAACATACCCATTGAGTCAATGGGAGCCCATGTACGCGTCGTACGACCGGCTCCCATTCACTTCAATGGGAGTCCGACCGAATCGAGTCCGGCAGCATGCGGCCGCATCGTACTCGCTCGGTCGGACTGCAGGAGTCCGGCTCGGTCGGAAATCTCTCCGGATCCGGCTCGGTCGGAGAGTTTTCCGACCCAGATCGGAATCGGCCCCCAAGTCTCCATACAAAGGAATTTCCTTCCACCTCTAGTAAAACTTCGGAAAACAGGCCAAATGATGTTCAGTGGAGTATAAATGCAAACTATTCAAGAATAATGATTACTAGCCTGCTCTATGGCTTCAATATTTTCTGGTCATCAAATCCCTGTGGAGCCTGTTGGAATTGCCATGAATTCTACCTCCTTCACTTAAGCACCCTAAATCAATATTATAAAAATCATATAAATAAGTGAGTAAAATAAAAAAATTAATATGACTCATAATAGGAAATTCAGCATTAGTATATAGCAATCAGCTGATTTTATTATTTTTGGGGTCGAGCCTGCGATAGTATGTGCTAGCGCATGTGAATCGTTTGTGAGACGCTGTTGTTAACAAAAGGGGCTTGGAGCCCGCTCATTGCTTACATTTTGCTGACTTGCATTGCACTCTTCTTTACAGCTGTGTAGCTGGTCACTGCAGACCTAGTATCATTTCCGTTCCTCTCTGTGGAGCAGAGACCAAGCACTGATTGATTCAACTTAATCAGTGCTCGTCTGCTGTTCCCAATGTGATTGAGGTACTATTTTGTTCACTTTAACTTCTAGTGCCCTGCAAACACATACATGCCAACAGACACAATTCAGGAGGGAGACTCCTGATTTTTGAAGCCAAAAATGGCTATATTTTGGCTACTTCCCGCCTGAAATTGCATCCGCTTCCATAGAAGTCAATGGGAGAAATTCATTCCCCGATCATTTTTTTGAAATCTCCCCCTTATCTTTTCCAAAATGTAAGCATGTATGGAAGGCTTGTGACTGGTAAAAACGTACCCAGCAAGACAAACAAAATTGAAAAGTTTTATTTTTTACAGTTAACTCTCTCTTATTTTGCCAAGTATTCTTGTTTCACTTTGCACTGATATTTTGCTTTTGCTCGTGGGCACTGTACTCAAAAGATGACAAATATATTGAAAAGTGACATTGTTCCTTTCTTTTGTTTAATTTTCGAAATTATGCAATTTAGTACACCCCAATCCACCCCACTCCAATCCAATCTGCCCCACTCCAAACCACACCAATCCATCCCACATCACCCCAGGCCAGTCTACTCAATCCAATCTACCCAATCCAATCCACCCACGACCAAACCAGTCCACCCCACTCCAATCTGCCCCTCCCCAGTCCAAAACAATCTTTCCCACTCCAATCTGCCTCACTCCAATCCAGCAATCCAAAACAATCTCCCCCCCTCCAATCCAAAACAATCTGCCTCACTCCAAACTGCCCTACTCCAATCCAAAACAATCTGTCCCACTGCAACCTGCCCCACTCCAATCCAAAACAATCTTCCACACTCCAAAACAATCAGCCCCACTCCAATCCAAAACAATATGCCTCACTTTAATCTGCCCACTCCAATCCAAAACACTCTGCTCTAAAACAATCTGCCCCAATCCAATCCAAATCAATCTGCCCCACTCCAATCCAAAACAATCTGCCCAACTTCAATCTGCCCCACTCCAATCCTAAACACTCTGCTTCACTCAACTCTGCCCCACTCAGTCCAAAACAATCTTTCCCAATTCAAACCAAAACAATCTGCCCCTCTCCAACCCGCCCAACTCCAATCTGCCTCTATTCAATACAATCCACCTCACTCCATCCTAAATAACCTCCCTCCGATCCAAACTACTCCACATCAATCTGCCCCACTCCAATCCAAAACAACCTGCCCCACTCCAATCCAGCAAACCAAAACAATCTGCCCCACTCCAATCCAAAACAATGTGCCCAACTCCAATCCAAAACAATCTGTCCCACTGCAACCTGCCCCACTCCAATCCAAAACAATCTGCCCCGCTCCAATTCAAAATAATCTGACCCACTCCAAAATAAAATGTCCCACTCTAATCTGCTGTACTACCCTCCAAAACAATCTGCCCCACTCCAATCCAAATCAGTCTGCCCCACTACAATACAAAACAATTTTCCCCACTCCAAGCTGCCCCACTTCAATCCAAACCAATCTACACCACTCCGCCGCACTCCAATCCTGAATGATCTGCCCACTCCAATCCAAAACAATATGCCCTACTCCAATTCAAAACAATCTGCTTCACTCCAATCCACCCCACTCCAGTCCATTCCAGTCCACCTTAATCCACCCCACTCCAATTCATTCCAACCCACTTGAGTCCAATCCTCCCCAATCCACCACAATCCACCCTACTCAAATCCAGTTTGCTCAAATCCAGTCCAGTCCACTCCACACCACTCCAATCCAATCTACCATACTGCAATCCACTCAAAAAAGTCCACACCACCCCAATCCATCCCACCCCACCCCATCCCATCCCATCCCAATCCTTCTCAATCCAATCCATCCCACCCCAGTCCAGTCCACCCCATCCCAGCCCACCCCACTCAATCCAGTCCATCCCACTTCCTTCCACCCACCCCACTCCAGTCCACCCCACTCCAGTCCAATCCACCCCACCTCCATCCACCCCCTCCAGTCCACCCCACTCCATTCCACCCCACTCAATCCAATTCATCCCACTCCAATCCACAACACTACAATGTAATCCGCCCCACTCCAATCCACCCACCTCACCCCAAACCAACCCACCCCAATACATTCTACCCCACCCCACCCAACCCATTCCAATCCAATTCATCCCACCCTAATCCAATCCACCCCATCATTCAATCCCAATTCACCCCAATCAAATCCACCAAAATAAGCCCCACACCAATCCAATCCACCCACACCAATCCAATCCACCCAAAATCCCATCTACCCCACTCCAATCCACCTCACCTCACCTAAATCCAATCCAATCCACTCCACCCCAATCCAATCCATCACAATCTACCCCACTTCAATCCACACCTCTCCAGTTCAATCCACCCCACTCCAGTCCGACCCACCCCACTCCAATCCACCCCACTCCAATCCACCCCACCCCATTCCAGTCCAATCCACCCCATTCTAGTCCAGGCCATCCTATTCCAATCCAACCCAACCCATCCCACTCCAATCCACACCATTTCTATCCACCTACCACTCCAATCTGATCCAATCCAACCAATTCCAATCCACCCACTCCAATCCAAACCAATCCACCCACTCAAATCCATTCCACCCCATTCCAATCCACCCACTCCATTCTGATTCACTGCAAGCCAATCCACCCACGCCACTCCATCACACTCCAGTCTAATCCATCTTCATCTACCCCAGTTCAATCCATTCCAGTTCACCTTAATCCGCCCAACTCCAATCCACCCCAGTTCAAGCCACCTTTATCCCCTATATTTGATTTGATTTTTGAGTTTGTAGAGCGCAGCAGTTACCCAAGGGCGTCAAGGCACTATAGACTACCGTCCAGAAAGAGAGTGCCTAAGAGAGGGTGATAGCGGGGGTGGCTACAAGCAAAATAGCCAAGTTTTTAGGGCCTTTTTAAAAGGGAGGTGCTGGGAAATGGCTTTAACGTTTTTTGGCAGGGTATTCCAGAGCTTACTGGCGGCCATAGAGAAGGCTCTGTCACCCCATCTCTTCCTTACTGTTCTGGGTACGTGGAGATGTAGATTAGAAGATGAGTGAAGGGATCTGCCCGGGGAGTACCAAGTGAACATGGATTTCAGTCTCGTAGGGTAGGGGAGACAGAGAGCCTTATGGACCATACATAAGGATTTGAAGCTGATGCGTTTGTTGATAGTAAGCCAGTGTAGGGTTTTCAGTCCCTTTGCCGCAGAATATCTTTTGGGAATGTCCAGAACCAGTCTAGCAAGGGCATTCTGCACTAGCTGGAGTTGGTGCTGCACATTATCGTTCGAGTCTAGGTAGAGTGAATTGCAATAATCCAGCCTGGAAATTACCAGGGCGAGCTGCTTACGAGCAGGGAGCGGGATAAAAGGAAAAAAAAATCTCAGCATCCTTGAGATGCAGGTGCAGGTGGAGACAGTACGGTTAGTTTGGGCATTGAAATTAAGGTCAAGGTCCATCAGAACTGCCAGGTTCTTGGCCTTGTTTCCTAGAGTAGGAAGCGTTCCTAGAGAATGAGGCCAGCAGCTGCCATTCCAGCTTGTTGCCCCTGGGCCAAAGACCATCACCTCCATCTTATCCCCATTCAGTTTTAAGAAATTGGTAGACATCCATTCTGCCACCTTAGTCATACAGCATCGAACATTCTCAGCCATCGATCATGAATTCTTAGGAATTGTTACCATGATCTGTGTGTCATCAGTGTATGACACTACCTCCATTCTGCAGGAGTGAATGATGTTCGCTATACCCCACCGACTCCAATCCACAGCACTCCACACCGATCCAATCTGCCCCACTCCAATTCAATCCACCCCAGTTTCAATCAATCCCACTCTAGACAAACCCACTCCACTCGAGTCCATTCCAAACCACTCCAATTCAGTCCACCCCATTTCAGTCCAGTCTAATCCACTGCAGTCTAATCCACCCCAGTCCAATCCACCCCACTCGAACCAACCCCGTTCTACTCCAACCCATCCCACCCCATTCCAACCCATCCCACCCCACCCCATTCCAATCCACACCACTTTAATCCACCCCACCTCAATCCACCTGCCTCAATCAAATCCCCCCACCCTCCACACCTTCAGGAAGAACCTCAAGACCTGGCTCTTCGACTGAATCGGAGCTGCACCCCCCCTCCCCAGTGCCTTGAGACCCTCACAGGTGAGTAACGCGCTTTATAAATCCCTGATTGATTGATTGAAATCCACCCCAATCTAACCCACCCCAAACCAATCCAGACCTCCCCAATCCAATCAATCCAATCTACCCCACACAATCCAATCCACCTCACTCAATCCAATTCACCCCACTCAATCCACCTCACTCAAACCAATCCACCCCACCTTAATGCAATCCGCACCATCTCAATGCAATCCATCCCACTAGAATCCACCCACTCGAATCCACCTCACCGTAATTCACCACACCTTACCCCACCCACTTCAATCCAACTCACCCCACCCCAATCCAATCCACACCACCCCACTCCAGTCCGCCCAACTCCAATTAAATCCACTGCACCCCACCTTAATGCAATCCAACCTATCTCAATGCAATCCACCCACTAGAATCCACCCACTTCAACCCACCCCACCTTAATTCACCACACCTCACCCCACCCAATCCAATCCAACTCACCCCACCCCATTTTAATCCACGCCACCCCACTGTACTCCAATCCACCTCACCTCACCCCACTCCATTCCACTACACTCTTCCACAATCCCATCCATCCCACCCGTTCTCAGTTCAGTCTGTTCCACTCTATCCCAATCCAATCCATCCAGCCCACACCACAACAATCCACCCACTCCACTCCAATCCATGCACCCCACTCCAAACCATCCCACTCCAATTCAATTGACCTTAAGACACCCACTCCAGTCAATTTCAGTCCACCTTAATCCCACCACTCCACTCCACTCCACTCCATTCCAAATCATTTTAATCCACCCACTCCAATCAATTCCACCCCACATCACACCAATCCAATTCACCTCACTTCAATCATCTCCTCTCCAATCTCATCCAACCTATTCCAGTCCAATCCACCCCACCCCAATCCAATCATCCTCAATCTAATCCACCCCACCCAATCCAGTCTACCCCAATTCATTCCACCCCACTCCAGTCCAAACCATGCCACCTATTCCACCACACTCAATCCAATTCGCCCCACTCCACTCCAATCCACCCCACTTCAGTGCAATCCACCCCACTTCAGTGCAATCCACCCCACTCCAATACAATCCAGTCAACCCCACTCCAATCCACCCCAATCTACCCCACTTCAATCCACCCCACTCCAATCCATCCCACTTAATCCACCCCACTCACTCCACTCCACCCCACTCTAATTCACTATACTCCAAAATACCCCACTCTACCCCAATCCAATCAACCCCTCCCCAGTTCAGTCCACGCATACCCCACCCCAGGTCAGCTGGCCCCACTACAATCTATCGTTCCACTCCCATCCTATCCACCACACTCCAGTCCAATTAAATCCACCCCACTCTCCAATCTACTCCACCCCATTCCACTCTACCCCACTCCAATTCACTCCGATCCAAACCACCCCACTCCGATCCAATCCACCCACCCCAATCCAAACCATCCCACCCTAGTCCTATCACTTCAATCCAAATCATCCACCTCAAATCAATCTAATCTATTCTGCTCCAATCCACCTCACCCTATTTCAATCCACCCCACTGATGAAATAAAAATGTTTTTGCTAGTCTGTCTGTGCACCGTTTCATGTGAGTTAGCATTCGCAGCACCATTTTATGTTTAGTCGCCATTTTGAATCATGCCACTGTATTGCTTATTGTCTCCTGGTAAAGCAGGTGGTGGAAAGTTTCGTTTCTCCAAGGTTGGGCTTTACTCTGCTAATGAATACACTGTTCTTATTAGCGCATACCTTTCCCACTAGATAGAGGTTTTCTCCCACTATTCTAGCAGCAGGCACGGCCAGGGTGACCTTGGTTAAGAGATACCGTGAGCCTGGCCTCAGAATCGAAACTCATCCTACTGTACTTCTTTGTGTTAGCCGCACCTGCTCGTAAAGTTCCATTATGGGCGGGTCTTCCTTGGTTCTGAGATGTACATAATGTATCGCTATGTTTGCTGAAGTCAGTCCTCTCTTCAGCACCCCTAAGCGACTGGGCAGACGGGGCTCCACTTGAGTGTATCTGAATAAACATATACTTGGTTTGTATTCTTTACTGTCTGACCGACTCTTCATTTGTATGGAAGGCTGAGAGGTGGTAGTGAGTGACCTCGGTGGCCTTAATCGGGTCACTTCCTTCAGTTGGTGCTCGAACAGGGACTCTTTCGGGTGAGTGAGCCATCCCCTCCCGCGGATGGGTGGGGAGGTCGGGGCTATTGTCGGGTCGGATGGACGGATCAGGGAGCCCTGCACGAGAGAGTCCTGAACTCGCAGCTGCCCCTTCTGTCCCGCCGGACGGTGCCATACCCAGTGGTCATCCCGACTGGAGTCATGAATGGCGAAACCCTTGGATCTGACCGTTTGGTCTGAAGAGTCGGCAGTGGAGAATAAATTTGTTTGACTTGCATATATTAGGTGAGTTTGTTTTGGTTCTTTGTGGATATGGTACCATTTTGGTTTGTATTTGGCACGGTCTGAGGACCGATTTTGGGTGAAAAGTGTTTGCAAACACTTTGCCAGGCATAAGTAGTAAACTTGCTTTCTTTTGAGAATGCCTGGCTTTAGCAAGTTGTTTTGTTTGGGCTGACGGTGTTGTTCTTCTGATGCTAGGTTGGATGAAAGTCAGTCAGCGCCTCCAGAAGGCACTCCGAATTTTGATATGTATGTGAAGCATGGCCTTGGCCCTATTATGTTTAGTACGTTATGGCACAAATATACGAGGGGCAATGCTGAGTTACAGTGGCCATTGACGGGCACTTTTGATGAACAAAAAATTGGTTTCTTACAGGAAAAATTGCTTGCAAAGCGAAGTAGGCAGTCTATGTTTGATTCTCTTCGAACGTGGCAAAAGGAAGCTAAGCAGAGACGAGTGAAAGCAGAGAAAGAAATGCGAAAGATGAGAATGCAAACATTGACTCAGAAAGCTGTAGCACATGATAGAGAGAAGCAAGAGATAGGGATCAAACGTGAAGATAGGAGATTTCATTACAGATTGATAAATCTTATGTGGTCCAGGGGGAAAATGATACTTTTGTGGAGGAATTATTAGATACTCGACCTCCACCTCCATATGCCCCACAGAGGATATATCCCGCTGTTCCTTCACAGTCTCAGCCGCCTGCTCCTTCTGCCCCCACTACTTCTGCTCTTGTTACTGTTGATCCGACTGCTTCGACTTCAGCAACCCCTCTCTTTTCTTTGTCCTCAACGTCTGCCGCAACGATGACTGTTAGTACCCCTGCCTCGCCTATTGTTTCAGCGTCCCTTTTGCCAGCTCTTACGCCTACGACACAGCCAGCAGCTACGTTGGTGCCTGTTACTTCTGTTGCTGCTCCCACTTTGTTCTTCCATCCCCCGACATTACTGAGTAGTGGGACACCAGTACGTGGTCTTGAGGAGCCAGACTGGATGAAATATAAGGAAACGAATGGGACAGACGTTAGTGCAGCCGGATGTGGGAGATGATGAGAAGAGGGTGGTGGCTAATCAGGCTGCTCAGTGGGCTTGAAATCCCATTACAGTGTGGAAGACGTGTGGAATGTGATGAAAGATTATGAGCCTTATGTACAACAGCATGCCCTTAAGCATATGTCTGCTACCCTGATTGGTCTTTGGGAGCAGTGTTTTTAAGACGTGGCACCACGGATTTTATATGATATTAAAGATCATGCATATGTCACTAATAATATGGGGCCCAATCAGGTTTTTAGTAGTGTCACGACATTAATTGCTTATCGAGGTAGGCTACATGAGAGAAGCCCTACCTGGGTGTCTCAGCTTCCGATGCGGGAGGTTCATCCTATACATCACCCCGAGATACTAGAGTTAAGGGATCAGCACAACGTCGTTGTTAGACCAGGTGAAGCAGCCCGTTTCCAAGAACAGTGGGTTTATACTCCATGGAAAAGGAGTGAAGTTTTGACTCTCAAGACTCAGTTACCTGACCGTAGGAAAAAGCCTACTGCACATCATAAAGAATTGACTGAGGCAGCCTCTTTCACAGTAATGACGCTTGCAGATATTGAAATGTTTTTTGGTTTGTTAGTTCCGGTTGATATTTGGAGACAAGTGCACACACAGGATCATGTTGCGGAGTTGGGTGGTACTTGGGATCAAATCAAAGCATGGGATCAGGATAGGAAGCCATGTGACAAGCCTAAGGCAGAGATACTTGCTTTGCCAGGTCACATTATAACGTATATGCATTCTCTTATTCCACCGAGGAAGGTCGATTGAGATAAGTTATCGGCTTGTCGCCAAAAGAAGGATGAGAGTGTATCTGATTTTTTCACTCAGTTTGAAAATGTGTTTCTGGATTATAGTGGGCATGATTTGTCTATCGAGGGGGGTGTCCGGTTGTTTGTTAATAGATTTGTTTCAAATTTGCTTCCTGAGATTGCAACTCGATTACAGGCTTCCGAAAGCACCTGGTCCACTTCTTCTCCTTCTGTTATTTTGAATATGGTACAGTATTATGAGCACAGGGAAAATGAGGATATGGAGAGAATAGAGAAAAGGCATAAAGATCTGAAGACGAAGGTGTTGTTGCAGCAGGCTTCTAGAGGGAATGGTAGAGGAAGTGGTGGTTTGGCTCGCCAGCTTCCACACACTAGCAGGAATACTACGCCTGTAGGGCCGAATCAGTGTGCGTACTGTAAAGAGGAGGTACACTGGCGTAGCGAGTGTCCTGTGCTTTTGCAGAAGGTGGCGGTCCCTAGAGGACGAGGTTCTTGTGGACGGGGTCATGGAGCTGGAGGAGCAGACAGGGTTCAGAATGTTGCAGCCTCACAGGGTCGTTCTGATAATAATTACTTCGATGACCCTCAGGGCAGACAGTATTTTCATGATCATTATGATACAGATGAGGTGACAGGAATGTCTTACAGCTAGGACAGCCAGAGACAAAGTGAGGGACCAGTTCCGATACCTGTAGATCAGCATGGTCCTCATGTTCCTGCAAACTTGCATGGCTCAGCTAAGGAATTTTTGGTGGATACAGGTGCAACAAATAGTTCTATTTCTCGCTCTTTGGTCCCTGGGATGGCTCTGTCTGGCCATAATAATGTTTTGGTAGGTTTCTCTGGTGTACCGGTCGTAAGCCCCATTTCAAAACCTCTGGCATTGACTATTGGTCCTTTCACTGTGGATTCGCCATTCTTGTTGACATCAAATTGTGGTGAGAATTTTATAGGGTTGGATTTATTGAAAAAGTTGCATGCCACAATTTATTGTTCCCCAGAAGGTGTCTATATGACTAACCCTGGGCAAAGCACTACGCTACGCTTGCGTAGTTTGCGAAGTTTGCGCTACTTCGCACAACGCGAATTGCACGTAGCACAGTGCAAACACGCGTAGCGTAGTGCAGCGGTCATTTTTTGCTTCCTCGCGGTCCTCAACGTCAAGTTGGCGACCGCGAGCAAGCAAAATGACATCCCGGCGAGACTTTTTCCTCGTTCGCGATCAGCAACATCAAGTTGCCGATCGCGAGCGTGGAAAATAAACCTCCGGCGAGATTCTCAACACGGGAGGTCAGGTTTCTCATTGCGAGTGGTCGCGTATGCTCGCGACCGCTCGCGATGAGAAACTACCAGTCCGCGTTGAGAAAGCTGCCGCTCGAGTAAAAATCTACTCGAGCGGCAGTAAAAGACAGCTCGCACTGTGCAAGATGCCGTTTTCAATGATTGCACAGTGCGGACAAGCATCCGGCACTGTGCAATCATTGCGAACAGTGCACTACGCAGTTCGCGTAGTGCTCCGCGTAGTGCGAACTGCACTTTGCGTAGCTTCGCGTAGCGCTACTTCGCGAACTACGCCCAGGCTTATATATGACAATAGGTCCGGATGTGGTGTGCGCCAAGCAGTGTTTGTCTGAAGATGCGCCACTTCCTGCTGAGTTTAAAGACGTGCCACCCACTCTGTGGACAACAGGCGACACAGATGTGGGATTGTTGCAGATATCGCCTGTTACAATCCGTGTTAAGGATGGTGCCATTTTGCCTCGTGTCCCTCAGTATAAAATACTGCAGGCAGGCGAGCGAGCCTTGTTGCAAATTGTGCAGGATTTGATTGAGAAAGGTGTGGTTGAGGAGACGACTGCTAATATTTGCAATAGCCCTATTTTTCCGATTCTCAAAAGGGCACCCTTATGTTCCTCTGATGATCATGCAGATGTTTATCGTTTTGTGATTGACTTGCGCAAGGTTAATAAAATAGTGATTCCTCAGTTTCCGGTGGTTCCTGACATCACCAATCTCCTGACAATGATTCCCTCTTCTGCTAGGTACTTTTCTGTCATTGATTTAAAGAATGCATTCTTTAGTATTCCTATCCATCCAGACAGCAGGTATCTGTTCGGTTTTACACTGGCCGGCAGGAGCCTTAGATCCTGTTGAGCTCCTCAGGGCTATGCTGAAAGTTCAAGTATCTATAGTCAAGCTTTGAAGGCCCAATTGGACTCCCTTATACTTCCTGCAGGTAATATATTGCTTCAGTATGTTAACGACCTCCTCATCGCTTCTGATACGGAACAATGCTGCAGGGACAGTACAGTTAAATTGCTATTGCATCTGTCACACCATGGACATAAAGTTTCCCTTTCTAAATTTCAGTATTGTCGACAGGAGGTCACCTATTTAGGTCACCTACTGTGGAAGGAGGGTAGGAGATTGACCCCTGAGCGCATCAGTACCATTGTTACAATGCCCATTCCTCAAACTCAAAAAGATGTGCGTGCTTTTATTGGCATTACTTCCTATTGTCGTCAATGGATTCCAAATTACTCCCTACTAACCAAACCCCTGCTTGCACTAATCACTAAAGATGTGCATGAGCCCCTGCCTTGGATGCCTGAATGTCAGCAGTCTTTTGAGCAATTAAAAGCTGCGCTTTGTTCAGCTCCTGTGCTTGGCAAGCCTAACTATAACAAGCCATTTGTATTATATGTCCATGAGACGGCTGGTTGTGCGCTTTCTGTTCTAACACAAAAATTTGGAGATAAGCAACGTCCGTGTGCTTATTTCTCTGCTGTTCTTGACCCAGTCGCAAGAGCCCTCCTGAGCTGTCTAAGAGCGGTCGCAACTGTGGCTGTCTCGATAAGACAATCGGCTGGACTCGTACTTGATACTGACCTCACAGTCATGGTACCCCATGCTGTGGATACCCTTTTGAATAAGACCAAGACACAGCACCTCACCAGTGCACGTCTGACCGGTTATGAATTGACACTCTTCGCCAAACTCATCACAATTAAACTGTGTGCCACTCTGAACCCAGCCACGTTACTACCCCTCCCTTCTGAAAACGACAAAACTGAGAAACATGATTGTATCTTCCGGACGGAAGAAGAGACGAAAGGATGGGTAGACCTGACTGATGTTCCCTTATCTGACCCACAAGGGGAACTATATGTCGATGGCTCTTGTTTCAAATTGCCAGATGGCACTACAACTGCTGCTGATGCCATCACCACATTGTGTACAGTCGTAGAGACATCATGAGTCCCTTATCAGTCTGCCCAAGCAGCTGAGTTAGCCACCCTTCTTTGAGCTAGTGAATTGAGCGAGGGACTAGTTGTCAATATTTATACTGACAGCCAGTATGCCTTTGGGGTCGCGCACAATTTTGGGCAACTTTGGGCTGAGAGAGGGTTACTTACTTCCCATGGTACAAAAATTCAGAATGGTCCCCTTATACTGAGGCTTTTATCTGCTATGACACTCCCTAAGAAGTTGGCAATAGTAAAGTGTAGCGCCCACAGAAAGATTACTGACAATGTAGGTTGAGGGATTGCTTTTGCTGATCAGACAGCTAAGGAAACAGCACAGACTAGAATGCAGAGAATGTTTGGAGCAGGTCCTGCTAGGTGGGTGCCTGAAGGTGCTATGTTTGAGGATATGCTTGAGAACGTGAAAGAGAGCCAAAGTGAGGCTACCATAGAAGAACTAGCCATATGGCAAGAAAGCACAGCACAATTGAATGATGAGGGATGTTGGATTGATAAGTCAGGAAAGCAGAGATGGATGTTGCCAGATGCATATGTTCTTCCTGTGGTCACTATGACCCATGGCCCAGCCCATATCAGTGCTAAAGGTATTTGCAAGTTGCTAGACCCTGTATGGCAAAATGACAACATTCCCAAGACAGCTGCACATTTAGTTAAATATTGTATGGTGTGCATGATGCACAATCCAGGGAAAGGTACCCCTACACCACCCGGCAATTTTGCACCACCCACTTTTCCTTTTGAGGTTCTTTAATTAGATTATATTGAATTGGACAGGGTCAATAATTTGAAGTATGTGTTGGTGGTTGTTTGTGCATTCAGTAAATAGGTTTACCCCACTAAAGAAAATACGGCCATTGCGACTGCAAAGGTACTCCTGAAGGAGTTCTTTCCTCGCTTCGGCTTGCCCCGTTTGATCTGGAGTGATAACGGAAGTCACTTTAATGCCAAAGTCATACAGTTAATTTGTGACGGTCTACACATAAAACAGAAATTTCATGCTGCAAATTACCCCCAGTCGGCAGGTTTGGTTGAGAAGTACAACGGTACTCTCAAACTAAAATTAGCAAAGATTCAGGAAAGTACAGGGTTATAGTGGCCAGATGCTTTCCCATTAGCTCTTTTGTCAACAAGAACAACAGCACATTCTAGGACAGGATTGTCACCGTACGAAGTCGTGTTTGGACGCCCTGCAAATGTCTGGGGCATCCCCCGTCCCCGTCGGTTTTTGGACATTGAGTTTCCATTGTTGACAGACTACCTGTGCCAGTTAACTGAAAATTTGCGTTCTATTCACCAACAGGTCCGGGACACTCTCCCAGATATACCAGAGGGACCCAGACACAACATTCAGCCTGGTGATTGGATCCTTGTGAGAAATTTTCAGCGGAAAAAGAGTTTGGAGCCGCGCTGGAAGGGACTTGAGCAGGTTCTTCTAGCCACCAGAAGCGCAGTCAAGGTTGCTGGCCGAAAGAACTGGGTACATGGTGTTCATTGTAAACGAGTGCCTCTACCCTTACCTTATGAACAATGGTTCGCTGATGGCGTTGGGGACACTGAGTGTGAAAAGGTCCCTCATTTCATTCCCTTCAGCGATGCAAAATTTACGTGGACCCAAACGGATGCTGAGAACGATGATGTGCTAAACGCAGCAGTCCCTCCAGAAATCCGAGCCATTAAAGAGCCGCTGTTTGTTGACCCCTCTGTGCCTGGAGTCACCAGGTACAATTTGCGTCCTCGACCTGGGAATAGTGCACAAAAGGAGAAGTCAGATTAGACAGGGCTGGACTGTGTAAATTAGGTTGTACTTTGCTGTAGTACCAACGGAGTCAGTTTAGGGTGAAGTGAGATTTGTGCACTGTTCATGACATTAGACAGGATAAGTTGCATGTGCTCTCCTGTGGGGGGGTACATTATCCTGATCGTCGTGGGATTCATCGAGAGCTTAGGACAGAGCAAGCTCCACCGCCGGTGCTCAAGAGTGCCAACGTTGATGAACAATAGGAGCCTGTACCAGTGAGGCTCAGACGGACACTGGGAACACTTGCCTTTATTATCATTTTCGTTGCATTTCTTTCCTTGCCTAATCATGCATCCTTTTGGTCGGCCTGTGGCTGAGGAAGAACAGCCATTTGCACCACCGCGTTCAATGAAGCGTTGGTCGAAAAATAGTAAAATAATTTGCATATTAGTAGTTGTGATTGTACTAGCAACAATACTTGGAGTATCTTGGTTCCTGGAGGAGAAATTTCCTGTGCACTCCTTGGTAGCTACTACTACCACTCCCCCTGAGCACATCTTTGTTACTTTGGCCTCTCACAAAGAAGAGCAGAGAAAGTCTTATACAGACAATGTATTTATACAAATGTTGCATCAGGCCCATGATATATCCAATACAACCAATTGTTGGGTTTGTGGATTGCTCCCCTCAGTTACTCACAAGAGCGACAATTTGTTGTCCGTGCCATTATCTTATATTGGTAGTTGTGAGGGCTGGTTTCAATTGTTTAGTATGGTGCACTATCATTTCCAATTCTCTACTATAGGTATGACATCTGCTGAGTCTCGCACTGTGGTAGAGTATATACGTTTTCATCAAGGGTTTACTCCTATGGGATCAGCAGGACAAGGGGCCACCGGTACATTATCCCCAAAATCCTGTATGAACATATACGAAAAAGTGAAAAACGAAACATGGCTTCAAATGGAAATGTCTGATTTTTACAGGTTCAGCACTTCTGAGTATTTTCAATCTTTCCAAGCTCGCAATGTTACCAAGGACAAACAGATACCGGTGTCCGTGGTAAATACGACAGCTGGTTTCTGTGTCCAGGGGACTGGGAAGGTAAGGGTGGGGGAGAGTAAGTGCAATTACACCTATAGTCTGAGAACGATTAATAGTCCACCTTTGATCCCACCCCATAATGTTTATTTTGTTTGCGGATCCAAAGCTTATGTCTGGCTTCGGAGGGGATGGTCTGGCACATGTTATCTCTCTTATCTCCTTCCCCCAGTATATGTTGCCCCGCCCACCTATCATAGAGATCATCAGTTGCAATGTAGGAGCACATTCGTGTCCCGAGTGAAAAGGGCTGTTGACACTGAAGATATAGATCAGACAGACACCACTGCACAGCAATTTGGGGATGCTATCAAAGGCCTGCTACCCTTTTGGGGCCCATGGCCAATAGCCTTCAGCTTCATCAGTTTACAAGAGTTGTTGAAGGGGTTATCAATACAAATGCTGGAATATTGACAAACATCACTGCTGAACTTCAGGCTACGAGGTTAGTTTCCTTGCAGAACCGGATGGTGTTAGACTTTATACTTGCAGATAGGGTGGGGCCTGTCGCGTCATCGGCAGCAGCTGTTGTGTTTACATACCTGACCACGCTCCCAATGTATATGCAACTATACAAAAATTGCATAGGCTTTTGTCTGACATACACCAAGAGACAGGTACTTGGACACTATCACATCTTGGGGTTGGAAGATCCTTATTATTCTAGCTGCGGTTGCTGGTATTTTCTTCATGTGTTGCCTTTGCATACAATGTCTCCCAGCTTGCTGCTCTTATTGCGTCACTATCCTTACCCCCATGCCGAAAATATCAGTTCAAGATACTAATGCAGCAATTACGTTACAGAAAAGCATCGACGAAATGATGCACATTGACGAAGGGATTTTTGGTTCTACATCATCCTTTGCAGCTTCTATCTCTGATACTGAGTATGTGGACTGTTCCGAGTACTAGCGTCCCTTTGCTCTCAAGCCTGTTATGCTTCATTTGCCCATCACAAAAATATGTTAGCGAATGCTAAAAGGAGGGTCTGATGAAATAATAATGTTTTTGCTATTCTGTCTGTGCACCATTTCATGTAAGTTAGCATTTGCGGAACCATTTTATGTTTAGTCGCCATTTTGAATCATGCCACTGTATTGCTTATTGTCTCCTGTTAAAGCAGGTGGTGGAAAGTTTAGTTTCTCCAAGGTTGGGTCTTACTCTGCTAATGAATACACTGTTCTTATTAGTGCATACCTTTCCCCATAGATAGAGGTTTTCTCCCACTAGTCTAGCGGCAGGCATGGTCAGGGTGACCTTGGTTTAGAGATACCGTGTGCCTGGCCTCAGAATCGAAACTCATCCTACTGTACTTCTTTGTGTTAGCCGCACCTGCTCGGAAAGTTCCATTATGGGCGCATCTTCCTTGGTTCTGAGATGTATATAATCTATCGCTATGTTTGCTGAAGTCAGTCTTCTCTGCAGCACCCCTAAGCGACTGGGCAGACGGGGCTCCACTCGAGTGTATCTGAATAAACATATACTTGGTTTGTATTCTCTACTGTCTGACTGACTCTTCATTTGTATGGAAGGCTGAGAGGTGGTCGTGAGTGACCTAATCGGGTCACTTCCTTCACCACTTCACTTCAACGCACTCCACCCTATTCCACTCAATGCCACTCCATTCTACGCCACTGCAGTCTGTGACACTCTCTGCCACTGAACCATTATCTCTACTCAACTCTACGACACTATACTCCCCCACTCCACTCTGACACTCCACACCACTAACTTTTATGCAATGCTTGTTTTATGTATTGAAGTTAATTATAGAGAGTGTCTTAACTAAGTAGGACAACAGAGCATGTTAAAAGTCTGAAAAGTACAGGAAATATAATAACTAAACAAAGACGTCTCATATGTGAAGTCAGACGCCAATGCCCAAGAAATACAATTGGATGTATTGAGGAAATACTTTTATGAGATTTTCAGCAGATTTCTCCTTAAGGTGACAAGGCAGGGGACCAAGCAATGATCAACGGCTAATGATTCCACATGTTCACAGCACACTTACCTAAGAGCTTCATATTTCTTTACTTTTGGGATGTTGAGTGGGTTTGCTTTTTATAGAACTAATGTATATAAAAAAGTGATACATGGGATGCTTGAATTAATCTCAGAAAGTAGTTTTTGTATATTTTATAGAACTAAGGCCTACAGAAAGGGGAATTTGTCTGCTAGATCGAGATGGGGGTGAAGTGGAGGGCCTTATATGTGTTATAATGCATTTTAAATTTGAGATATGCTTTGGGAAGCAGTCAGCAGAGTGTTGTAAATCTGGTATTGTTGCACTTATTTGCTCGCAGGGAGTGCTTAATTTGTAGAACAAATATGCGTCAGGGCCCTCTCCTGCCAGTACTGCCAAACAACAGTATCAAAAAAATTACTAACCATTGCACTCCTTCAAGTGTGACAATGCAAACAATTCCAGGCCCCACAGCTATAAGAATGACATGGGTGGCAGGTATTAGTAATTTTTTATGTATATTGAATTAATAAACAACTGTTGTTGTGCCTATCTCTAAATTAGACAAACAGTGCCACCATGTGGCAGACTGTCCTAAGTGCAGGTGTTGACAATTAAGTGCTGGTACCGAGAATCAGCAACCACCGCCTCAAATTAAGCACTGCTAGCAGGACCTTAAAAGTTTCAAAGTGGAAAACTACAATTTTTGGAGCCAGACTGCATTCAGTACTCCAAATACGAATGCAGTTTTCCCATTCAGATGGGTTAAAACCATAGCGTCACAAGTCAGTGCATAGGGTTGGGGGTTTAAATTTGGAGTGGAAGTGAAGGTGCCCGGATCCAGTTTTGAAAAAGTTTGGAAATGACTGCATCTACAGTGAAACTGTAGATCTTGGCATGAGTAGCTAGTATATTAGAGGAAACTAAAAGAAAATATTGTGGTACACTGAGTGGCACTTCTTTAAGGTGAAAACTAAGGGGCCCATTAGGTTGACGGGCGGACTTCCGTCCGCCTGCCACCCTAGCGGTGCTGGGAACGGCCGCCAGTGGAGCGGCAGTCCCGCACCAGCGATTAGGATGCCACCGTGGCAGTGGCATCCTCCATTCCCAGCATTGTGACGGGCGGTGCGCACAGCACCGCCTGCCACAATGCTGGGAATGCACTGTGTGCATTGGCATGCACAAGGTGGCAGGCACCGCGCGGTGCCTGCTGCCTTGTGCTTGCCAATGTTGGGGGGTACCATGGGTACCCCCCAAGTGCAGCCCCCCACCCCCTCACCCCCCAGGGGGCCCGCAACGGGCCCCCAAAGGCATTCTCTGCATGCCTTTCCATGGCGGAGTCTCCGCCATGGAAAGGCATGTGACCGCCATCATCCTAATATGGATGGCGGTGCCTGCAAGGCACCACCTCCATATTCCAGGCCTTTTCCGCCCGGTAGGCAATCGGGCAGATTGCCTACCCGCGGACGGTCTTTCCGTCTGCCTGGGTCCCCACCGCCATACTAATATGGCGGTGGGGAAATGTGAGGAGGGTGGAGGGGAATGGCGGGCGGATCGCCACCGCCATATGGGCGGTGGCGATCCACCCGTTATCATAATGGGCCCCTAAATAATTTAATTTTTTGGGAGGTTTAGTTTTAAAAAGGTTGACTGTATCCAGTCTTCGATTTCTTTAAATGAAGACCATATGAGCAGTGGACAATTTGGACCTCAGTCTCCAGGCCCACTACACCCATTGTTTGAAAGTGGTGTTTCAACAGTGAAGGTGACTGGGTCACTCTTTAGGGCATACCAGAGGAGAGGCAATAAGAGAGATGCATTCCTCAAATAAAGTATGTGAATTAGTATTGCATGTCAGAATATCCATAACAAAAACATAGATTGACATAAATATCTAAGACTAAATATTGTATTGTGTGGATCCCATTACATTTTATTACTCACAATGCCCTGGCAAATCTCCAACTTTGACTAAAATTGCACATTTTACTTGCATTCTGTGATGTAAACACAGAAATCCACAGAATTGCTACCACCCAGCGTCCCCCCACTTGTCCCAATAAAAATGCTACCCCATTTGTGTGACTAGGCCTTGTGCCTCCTACAGACATATCAAACCAGGGTCAATGAGAGTCAGCTTGCGAGACTCCCACTGACCTTCATTTGATGCGTGCCTCTCACAGGCACTAGACCCAGTCACACAAGTGGGGTAGCATTTTTATGAGGACAAATGGGTGAACACTAGGCAGTAGGAATTTTGTGGATCAATGTGGTTTCCGGAAGTTTATGTGACAGAAATGCAAGGAGAATGCACTATTCCAGGCAAAGTTTGAGGTTTGTGGGTCATTGTGGGTAAGAAAACCTTGTAGGATCCATGCGAGGTGCACCATACTGGACTATCCTGTATGTCTAGTTTTCAGAAATGTCTGGGTTTGATAGGTTTCCCCGGGTGGCTGCCGAGCCTGGACCCAAATGCACTGCTACCCCAATTGCCAAATCAGGTCCGGAAATGTTGATGTTTCCACATTGTGTTTTAGGCCTTTTCATGACATGGGCACTATGCCCACCCAGGTACCATTTTTACTGAGAGACTTGAGAAAATGCTGGGTGGGAGGAAAAGCGTGACTCCCTAGAGATGCCAGAACTTTCCATCACAGAATTGTGCGTAAAATGTGTTTTGGTTTCGGGTTTTGAAGGGCTTCTGAGGAAGAAAACCTAGTGAGAACCACACAGGTAATGCAAGGCTGCATCCCCCCATGAGTCTAGTTTAAAAAATGTGCAGGTTTGCTAGGTTTCCCTAGGTGCCTGCTGAGCTAAATCCACAGCTAGGCACATTGCAAAAAAGGGTCATTTTTCAGTGGAAAAATGTGTGTATCCATGTTGCGTTTTGATGCCTTTCCTGTCGCTGGCACTAGCCCTACCCACACAAGTGAGATACCAATTTTATGGGGAGATTTGGGGGAATGGTAGGTGGTAGGAATTTAGGGCCTGATTACGATGATGGTGGGAATGCCACTGACAGCAGGTCGGTGGCGGTCTCACCGCCATCGTAACCATGTTTACCACCCGCCATATTACAATAGCGGGCGGATGGTTGGCTCCTTGAGCCTGCCGGTGCATCGGAGGGAGTAGCAATCCCTACAGTGGTGCCAGTGCCTGCCAGGCACCGCCGTAGGGATTATGATGTCCCTCCCCACTGGCCGTTTCTAGGCTGTCGTAAAGGGACATTGTGGGCCCGAAGCGGGCCCCCCTTCACCACTGGCCCTCAGTTTTGTGTTTTGGGGCACCTATCCCTGCACCAAGAGGCAGGCAGCAAAATTTAATTTGACATCTATAAAGGCATTTTAACTCACTATTTTTTATAATGGGCCCCCACTTAGTTTAGAAGTGCATCCCTGTCGTCAGGTGTATGCCCGCCCTCTACCAAACCTAGTTTTTAGAGGGCGAGGACTGGTCAATGATGAAGCATGACACCAGGTGGTGTGTGAGACCAGTCCTTCACTTTTTGTGAGATGCCAGTACTCACGAACTATAAACACTAGCACTAGTAACAGGACATTGGGAGCGGCTCTAGTGTGATATACATTTTATGTTGGAGGCTGCCGACTCTCAGCACCCCGTGCCTCTGGTTCCCTTAGCCCAGAAGCGCTCTGGGCACTGTGGTTACATATTTCTGTACAGCTGTTGGCTGTGGGAACATTCTTTTGGGGTATTTGAACTCTAACCCAATTGTGGGTAGTATATTTTAGAATACTAAGATTCCAGTTCCATTATGGATACTGAATTGGCATTTGGTGAGGAGAATTATGCAGAGATACTTAGAACGCCATCCTTACTGGCAGAGACAGTGGTAGCACAGACAGTGCAGAACACCGATGAGTGGGCAGCCCTATCTGTAAAAAAGAAAGAACAAATACGGACAGCTCTCCATGGAGCGTTTATGACTGAGTATTTGCGGAAGAACAGTGCTCCAAGGGGCCTAATAGTTACTAATGAACCCAGACTATTCCTCAATAATAAGGACTTTCGTATAAACTGGTCAAGAATAGCCTGGAAATGCACGAAGGACTGGCTAGTTCTTATCATTAACACAGCCAGGGAACTAGCCGATGCACTTATGGTGGAAATCCAACAAAGTGAGAGTAGACTTAAAACCACGGTCCAAATCACGGTATTCAAAAAGAAATTGGAAGAAATTAATAAAGATCACTCTGAATACCAGAAATACCTCACTCAGTCTAAATTAACCAAATTGAAGAAAGATGTGCAGAAGTTCAGTAGGGAGACTATTTATCCATATACCACAGATGAATATTATGAGAGACTGCCCCAACCTCAATCAAACAGGAAACAGCAACGCTTTAGGCCGACACCCCAAAACTGGACCTTTAGCTCTGGAGAGGAGAGGAGCTCAAGTGGAAGCAGTAGTGATGACAGTACTGGAGGCTATCAGGGGCAACGACAACAACGACAGCATAACTACCAACACCAGATGATGCACCAACCGATGCCGCCGTTTGGATTCTGGCAACAGCCATTTTATTCACCGGGATTTGGATTCCCCCAGGGCCCGCATCCTTTTTTATATCAAGGCCGGGGCCGTGGAAGAGGAAAACAAAAACGGCAGAATGCAAGGTTACAGTGGGAGGACCAAACCCCAGTCTCAATGGGAACAAGGAGCAAGGGGAGAGGGAACAGCCCGTCAACAAGCAGAGAATAACTAACATCGTTAATCTAAGCGATTACCCCCTATCGGAGAGTGAGGAATCAGTCCTCTCCAAAGGCCTAGGATTTGTCCCGACACCAACCAATGACCCTTTCTTATTGAACACTGAATTGGCGCAATTTTTTAGGAAGATCAAATTACGCCATCACTTTGGTGATTCAAATGATGAACAGAATGAAAAGATAGGCACAGGCCTCAGGAATAAGTCCACATTTGTACCCCCGACCCACACCATCCCCTGCCACATACTAGCGTTTGAGCAGGTGGTCCTCAAGGAAGTAGAGGAAATCAACTTTAAACAGGAAAAGGGTTTTCAGAATATCACCAAAAATGAATGGACAGCATTGGAGAGACTAAAAAACAACACAGAACTCACAATTAAACCAGCAGACAAGGGAGGTGCCATTGTCTTGATGAATAAGTCCATGTATCGAGAGGAATGCAATCGCCTCCTTTCTGACACGACAAGTTATGAAATATACTCTAACGACCCAACACCACGCCTCATTATAAAGATCAAGGGTATGGTGTCTGAGGCACTGAGCAATGATTGGATTACTCGCCAAGAGGCTGACTTTCTGATTAATGAGAACCCCAGAATACCACGGTTTTACACCTTGCCAAAGATTCACAAAGGGAAGATCCCTCCACCAGGCCGACTGATTGTATCCGGCATCGATTCAATTTTGGAACCTCTATCAGAGTTTTGTGATTGGTTCCTCCAACCTATTGTACATCAATCACGCTCCTACCTTCGAGATACAAAAGATGTACTCTGCCTCCTCAGAGATCTGGAAACCAACCACACAGAAGACATGTTCATTACTATGGACATAGAGGCACTATACACTAGTATTCCACAGAAGCGTACACTGGAAGTTGTGGAAAAGATTCTATTTAACATCGAATGGAATTTCCTCACGCCATGACACTTTATCATGGAATGCGCTGAGATAGCTCTAACCGAAAACTTTTTCGAATTCGAGGAAGTGTTGTATCATCAAATCTCTGGCACATCGATGGGCAGTATTTTTGCCCCTAGCTTGGCTTGTCTATATGTGCACCAATTTGAGGAAGATTATATTTTCCATGAAAGTAATCCCTTCGCAAAGAACTTGCGGATATGGAAGCGTTATATTGATGATGTGTTCATCATCTGGCGGGGGGACATAGAAACGGCCAGAACCTTTGTAGAATGGGTTAACACAAAAGACCAACATCTGCGATTCACGCACTCCATTAACAAAGAACATGCTGTCTTCTTGGATCTAGACATCACAATGAAAACAAATGGCATTAGTACTAAAGTACATAATAAACCGACGGATAAGAACAGTCTTTTGCTTTATGAAAGCTATCACCCAAAAGCTCTGCGAGATAATTTACCGGTGGGTCAGTTCCTTCGAGTTCGGAGGAATTGTTCAGAGACTGAGAATTTCTTTGAACAATCGGAGGAGCTTGAAATGAAACTTCTAGACCGTCATTATCCAAAAAAACTGGTCAGGAAAGCAAAGAAAAGAGCAAGAAATAATCACCGTGACGCTCTACTGGAGAATAATGAAAAAGAAAAACAGAAAAAAATTGTGTGTGTCAGTACATACACACCAGTATCCAATACTGTACAGAAAATTATAAGGAAAAATTGGCATATTCTTAATGGTGCAGACAAACGGTGGGAACTCCCGTTGTTTGCATTTAAAAGAAGCAAAAACTTACGAGATGAGTTGGTACATTCTAAAGATCCTCCCACAGGGAGAATTGACCAAATGACCCTTTGGAACACTCAAGGACCCACAGGGCATTATGCTTGCGGCAGTTGTGTCGCCTGTCCACTTACTTTAACCACCAAGGAGGTTGACATAGGCACCACACGACCATGGAGACTGAATACTTTCAGCAACTGCAATACGGAGAATGTGGTTTATCTCCTCATTTGCCCATGCAACCTCAAATATGTAGGTATGACTACCAGGAAGATCAAAATCCGCATCAACGAACATCGCAGCACTATACGATGTCAAAAAACGAATACCAAACTTACTAGACACTTCCTGGAACACAACCATAGGGAAACAGATCTTAAATGGGTTGTCCTGGAAGTGATGAAGAAACGGAAGACTGACTTAACCAAAGCACTACACATCAGAGAACAAAGATGGGTGTATCGCTTGCGTACTTGGAAGGAGGGACTCAATGACGAGATTCCATGGCTACAATTATCGTTTTAAATCATTACCTGTCTATACACTTGATTTGGGAAGTTATTAAACAGACCAGTCTATACACTTTATTTGGGAAGTTATTATACTGTTATAATTATTTTGCCCCATCAGCATATAGACAGTACCATATATCGGCTATTATTCTATTCTTTTTTAGCCATACCCAGGAGTCACCAGCACTCAGACAGTTAATTTAAAAGAGTTTTTTTGACAACTTTTATGTAACCATTGGGAAGCGTTTTCTCTTTTCCTCTTTCCTCTCCCACATGTGGGAATGTTTTTTTCCATCTACACATAGTTTCATACAACAGCAATTTTTATAAATACATAGCCATTATTGCTGATGTTATGCGCTTGTGCTTCCATTTTCAACTTCGTGAAAATCTCTGCCACGCATGCGCAATACATTGTATTGTGGTTTCCCTTAAGGAGGGTGGCTTTAGAACGTTTTGACATCTTTTTTCATTTTGCGCGCATGCGCTCTTAGCACTACATTGTGACTCTCAGCCACACATGCGCCATACTCTGGCTCTCCATGCGAAAGCTAGTACGCCTCTTGGATTGCATCCGGGTGCCCATATATGGCAGACCAGGCATTACACCGCATTCAGCCTTAGCGCGCTGTTTGGGACGCCGGAAATCTCACATCGGTCTCCTGTTTTTCTATTAAGCACTTAATTCCCTGGCGCCAAAACTATAAAACATCGCAATGGCACTCCACTCCCTTATCTTCGAGGAGCGGAGGTGCACAAGGATAGGCTTAGAGGCGGAGATCGCATCGTGGCACAGTAAGAGGATGAGTGTGTGGATGAAAGCATTTTCCTTTCAGGTTTTCTGTCCCTGAACTACTACTGAAGCCTGCGTATGTTATCCGTAGGTTTCACTCACCATATTGATTTGGTTCTCTGTTCCTTTTCTCGCCACTTTTATAGCGGTCTGGACCGAAGGTGTCCCCTGCCCTCACCCTCCTATGGGGCACAGTGTCCCCAAGTTAGGGTAAGCTATATGGAGATTATTACTCCATTTTTCTTCTGGCACACAGATGAGTGTCACGATCACTGCACCTATAGCCACTCACAGTAGACCTACATCTAGTTTGGCTGATTGTGCATTTTCTGTGTTTAGTGTTGTGTTTATTTATTCATTTTTTTCGCTGTTTAATTATTTTGCTTTTCTCTTTTAGGCTCTAGATTCAGGCCCTATTATGGTGGAGAGTGATTTATATCACCCCACTTAGTGGAGACCCTCTCACCATAGTTTGGTAAGAGTGGAGCCCTTATTTTCTATTTTTCAACTTTTTAGGTCCTGATGAATGCCATGGACCCCCATGGGCCACTAGGCAGAAACATGTCGACCACATGGACATCGGTGGGGGACAATAAATATCCCCAGCTCACCGGTCACTTGATTTTAATCACCATATAGATGTCTGCACTATTAAAATTTAATTTGACATCTATAAAGGCATTTTAACTCACTATTTTTTATAATGGGCCCCCACTTAGTTTAGAAGTGCATCCCTGTCGTCAGGTGTATGCCCGCCCTCTACCAAACCAAGTTTTTAGAGGGCGAGGACTGGTCAATGATGAAGCATGACACCAGGTGGTGTGTGAGACCAGTCCTTCACTTTTTGTGAGATGCCAGTACTCACGAACTATAAACACTAGCACTAGTAACAGGACATTGGGAGCGGCTCTAGTGTGATATACAGGCAGCACATGGTACCTGCCACATAGTGCGGGGATATGTAGGATGTCCATGTTTTGTATTGCGGAATGTGCTGCAGCCCGCAGCAACCGCCGCAATACAAAAGATAGACATTGCGATGGCCGGGGTGGCGGTCGCATCCTAATTGGGCTGGCGGGACCGCTGACTTGCAGTCGGGCAGTCCCATTCCCGAATGGGTGGCAGTCCGACGCAAGTCCGACTGCCATCCTAATGAGGCCCTTATTGCTCCCTGCAAATTCCAGAACTTTCCATCACAGAAATGTGAGGAAACTCAGTTTTTTAGTCAAAGTTTAAGGTGTGCAAGGGCTTCTGGGTAAGAAAACCTGGTGAAAGCAACACAAGTCACACCACCCTGGATTCCTCCATGTGTCTAGTTTTCCAAAATGTGCAGGTTTATTATGTGTCCCTAGGTGCCAGCTGAGCTACAGCCCAAAATCCACAGCTAGGCACGTTGCAAAAAATGGTTTGTTTTCAGTGGCCACTAGCCCTACCTACACAAGTTAGGTACCACTTTTATCAGGAGACTTGGGGGAATGGGAGATGGTTGGAAATTAGTTGCTCCCTGCAGGATCCAGAACATTCCATCACAGAAATGTGAGTATAATGTGTTTTTTATATTTATTTGAGGTGTGCAAGGGCTTCTGGGTAGGAAAACCTGGTGGAAGCTACATAAGTCAGCCCACCCTGGGTTCTACTAAGGGGTCGATTCCGATCTCGGCCGGAAGCGCACCTAACAGCATTCGTCCGGAAAAAATGCCGAACGCGTGTTTCCCGACCGATTCGAACACTCGTCCGAACGAACAAGTACGATGCACATAACAGCCCAGATTCCGAGCGAGCCGTACTTACCCATTTCAGCTCCTGTTCCCCGCCCGAGCCGGATCCGTAAACGCCTATTCGAGTCGCACGGAAGCAAATACACAGCACCTTCCGGCCGGACTAGTACGATGCGCCTTCCGTACGCGCCGAACCCGTCGCTACGTACGGCACGTTTGAGCATCCGGGAGAGCCGTACATAAGCTCCGATTCGCGCCACAAGATGATCCACGGCTACGAGACGAACAAGCCAGCAACGAGTACGAGTCGAAGACACGAGAAACCCGAACGAGACGACCCAAGCATGAATCCCATCGCGCAGGTCCTACCAATACTCTACATCTATTACCGGGACCGGCACGGACGCGTACGGCGCAGACGGTAAGTCAAACACCAACAACACAAACAAACGACACGTACCCGAAATATGTCACACACACATAGGGATGCAGAAATGACGTACACTAGCAACAGCAGAACCATAGGGGCGGGA
Source organism: Calotriton arnoldi (assembly GCA_963921515.1). Lineage (NCBI taxonomy): Eukaryota > Metazoa > Chordata > Amphibia > Caudata > Salamandridae > Calotriton > Calotriton arnoldi. The sequence goes on from CAWUFW010005013.1 coordinate 1,058,730, forward strand.
TGGCTATCACCAATGCCATACACACCCATAGGGGGATGGATGCCTACCACTAATACCATCCCCACTCATAGGGGGATGGATGCCTACCACTACCACCACCCCTACTCAGGGGGGCCTGGATGCCTGTCACTACTACCATCCCCACTCATAGGGGGATGGATGCCTACCACTACCACCACCCCTACTCATGGGGGGCTGGATGCCTGCCACTACCACCACCCCTACTCAGGGGGGGCTGGATGCCTGTCACTACTACCATTCCCACTCATAGGGGGATGGATGCCTACCACTACCACCACCCCTACTCAGGGGGGCCTGGATGCCTGTCACTACCACCACCCCTACTCATGGGGGGCTGGATGCCTGCCACTACCACCACCCCTACTCATAGGGGGATGGATGCCTGTCACTACCACCACCCCTACTCATGGGGGCCTGGATGCCTGTCACTACTACCATCCCCACTCATAGGGGGATGGATGCCTACCACTAACACCACCCCCACTCATAGGGGGATGGATGCCTACCACTACCACCACCCCTACTCATGGGGGGCTGGATGCCTGCCACTACCACCACCCCTACTCAGGGGGGCCTGGATGCCTGTCACTACTACCATCCCCACTCATAGGGGGATGGATGCCTACCACTAACACCACCCCCACTCATAGGGGGATGGATGCCTACCACTACCCCTACTCATGGGGGGCTGGATGCCTGCCACTACCACCACCCCTACTCAGGGGGGGCTGGATGCCTGTCACTACTACCATCCCCACTCATAGGGGGATGGATGCCTACCACTACCACCACCCCTACTCATGGGGGCCTGTATGCCTGTCACTACTACCATCCCCACTCATAGGGGGATGGATGCCTACCACTAACACCACCCCCACTCATAGGGGGATGGATGCTTACCACTACCACCACCCCTACTCATGGGGGGCTGGATGCCTGCCACTACCACCACCCCTACTCAGGGGGGGCTGGATGCCTGTCACTACCACCACCCCTACTCATGGGGGGCTGGATGCCTGTCACTACTACCATCCCCACTCATAGGGGGATGGATGCCTACCACTAACACCACCCCTACTCAGGGGGGCCTGGATGCCTGTCACTACTACCCTCCCCACTCATAGGGGGATGGATGCCTACCACTACCACCACCCCTACTCATGGGGGCTGGTTGCCTGTCACTACCACCACCCCTACTCATGGGGGCTGGATGCCTGCCACTACCACCACCCCTACTCATGGGGGCCTGGATGCCTGTCACTACTACCATCCCCACTCATAGGGGATGGATGCCTACCACTAACACCACCCCCACTCATAGGGGGATGGATGCCTACCACTACCACCACCCCTACTCATGGGGGGCTGGATGTCTGTCACTACCACCACCCCTACTCAGGGGGGGCTGGATGCCTGTCACTACTACCATCCCCACTCATAGGGGGATGGATGCCTACCACTACCACCACCCCTACTCAGGGGGGCCTGGATGCCTGTCACTACTACCATCCCCACTCATAGGGGGATGGATGCCTACCACTACCACCACCCCTACTCATGGGGGGCTGGATGCCTGCCACTACCACCACCCCTACTCAGGGGGCCTGGATGCCTGTCACTACTACCATCCCCACTCATAGGGGGATGGATGCCTACCACTACCACCACCCCTACTCATGGGGGGCTGGATGCCTGCCACTAACTCCACCCCCACTCATAGGGGGATGGATGCCGACCACTAACACCACCCCCACTCATAAGGGGATGGATGCCTACCACTAACACCACCCCTACTCATGGGGGCTGGATGCCTGCCACTACCACCACCCCTACTCAGGGGGCCTGGATGCCTGTCACTACTACCATCCCCACTCATAGGGGGATGGATGCCTACCACTACCACCACCCCTACTCATGGGGGGCTGGATGCCTGTCACTACCACCACCCCTACTCATGGGGGCTGGATGCCTGCCACTACCACCACCCCTACTCATGGGGGCCTGGATGCCTGTCACTACTACCATCCCCACTCATAGGGGGATGGATGCCTACCACTAACACCACCCCCACTCATAGGGGATGGATGCCTACCACTACCACCACCCCTACTCATGGGGGCTGGATGTCTGTCACTACCACCACCCCTACTCAGGGGGGCTGGATGCCTGTCACTACTACCATCCCCACTCATAGGGGGATGGATGCCTACCACTACCACCACCCCTACTCAGGGGGGCCTGGATGCCTGTCACTACTACCATCCCCACTCATAGGGGGATGGATGCCTACCACTACCACCACCCCTGCTCATGGGGGGCTGGATGCCTGCCACTACCACCACCCCTACTCAGGGGGGCCTGGATGCCTGTCACTACTACCATCCCCACTCATAGGGGGATGGATGCCTACCACTACCACCACCCCTACTCATGGGGGGCTGGATGCCTGCCACTAACTCCACCCCCACTCATAGGGGGATGGATGCTGACCACTAACACCACCCCCACTCATAGGGGGATGGATGCCTACCACTAACACCACCCCTACTCATGGGGGGCTGGATGCCTGCCACTACCACCACCCTTACTCAGGGGGGCCTGGATGCCTGTCACTACTACCATCCCCACTCATAGGGGGATGGATGCCTACCACTAACACCACCCCTACTCAGGGGGGGCTGGATGCCTGCCACTACTACCATCCCCACTCATAGGGGGATGGATGCCTACCACTACCACCACCCCTACTCATGGGGGGCTGGATGCCTGCCACTACCACCACCCCTACTCAGGGGGGGCTGGATGCCTGTCACTACTACCATCCCCACTCATAGGGGGATGGATGCCTACCACTAACACCACCCCCACTCATAGGGCGATGGATGCCTACCACTAACACCACCCCCACTCATAGGGGGATGGATGCCTACCACTACCACCACCCCTACTCATGGGGGCTGGATGCCTGCCACTACCACCACCCCTACTCAGGGGGCTGGATGCCTGTCACTACTACCATCCCCACTCATAGCGGGATGGATGCCTACCACTAACACCACCCCCACTCATAGGGGGATGGATGCCTACCTCCCACACAACTCCTACTCATAGGACGGGTAATGCATGACACAACCAGCATACTCCAACATAAGGAATGTCTGAAAATTACATCCCCCCCAACACCATGACAAGCATGTGTAGTCTGTGTCAAATGCCTACAACACTGAACATGACATTGAACATACAATGTGACCCCCTATCACATGTGTCACACATAAATGTGTGTGGCCTCCACAATGCAAGCCGACCATGACCACTGTGGCAATGGGGTTGAACACCCCATCATCACAGTGACCAAAAGGTAAGTGTGGGGTCCATAGCTGAAGTACATTTTGAACATTGTGGCAATGGGGCCTAAACCCCCCATCATCACAGTGACCAAAAGGTAAGTGTGGGGTCCATAGCTGAAGCACATTTTGAACAGTGTGGCAATGGGGCCTAAACCCCCATCATCACAGTGACCAAAATGTAAGTGTGGGGTCCATAGCTGAAGCACATTTTGAACATTGTGGCAATGGGGCGTAAACCCCCATCACCACAGTGACCAAAATGTAAGTGTGGGGTCCATAGCTGAAGCACATTTTGAACATTGTGGCAATGGGGCGTAAACCCCCATCACCACAGTGACCAAAATGTAAGTGTGGGGTCCATAGCTGAAGCACATTTTGAACATTGTGGCAATGGGGCGTAAACCCCCATCACCACAGTGACCAAAATGTAAGTGTGGGGTCCATAGCTGAAGCACATTTTGAACATTGTGGCAATGGGGCGTAAACCCCCATCACCACAGTGACCAAAATGTAAGTGTGGGGTCCATAGCTGAAGCACATTTTGAACATTGTGGCAATGGGGTCTAAACCCCCATCACCACAGTGGCCAAAATGTAAGTGTGGGGTCCATAGCTGAAGCACATTTTGAACATTGTGGCAATGGTGTCTAAAGCCCCATCACCACAGTGACCAAAATGTAAGTGTAGTCATGGTAAAAGCTGCAAATGCCAAACTGCATGGATTATTCCTGGTCACACAACAACAAACACATCAGTGGCATAGTAGTGCTTGTGTCCCATAGCAACATAGATTGGGTGAGGCAAACAGTGCAGTGCCAATGAAACATCGCTTTGGCCATGTGCAGACAAACATCACCCATGGGGGCTCACATTGTCAACATTCACAAATAACACAATGACAGAAGTGACCATCATAATGCAGATCCACATATCTGCACCAATGGACACACAAATGTAGATATCCTGTGGAGACTGTAGATGTCAGGTGAACAAATACCATACCATGGCAGCAATGGGACATACAAACCATGATCATTGTGCTGACTGATGACCTAGGAGTCCCAGGGACAGCAGGGGAAAGCCACCAAACAACGTACAGCCAATGGCACACTAAAGATATGCCAATGCAGTGGTGCAAATGCACAAACAGGCAGACTCACACTGCATATCAAACACAACAGGTGAGGGGGGTGGTGTGCCAGTGTCCCCAGGCAAACACACGAGGATGCCTGAATCCCTATTACACAGATGTCAACACAGTGCCACACAAAAGTAACTCATGGATCGGATTCCCCAATGTGGGCAATCAGGCATTGTTAGATGAGGGAGCCCAAATTACAAATGTCACACAAGCTTGTAGGAACAGCAACTAACACAGCAAGAGACAGACCCACCACAGCACTACCCCCAGGGACCCCACATTGTGGTGACACTGGCCTGCATGATAATCCCACTGTGATGACAAAGGTAGATGTCGTACACACTGTGAACCACAGTCATGTGTCCTGAGCAACTAACTACCATCACACCTACACAAGCACAAATAAAACAGCACGGCCTGTCAGCCAAGGCCAACATGGAGGTAGGGGTCTAGCCGTGCAACAACTCTCATTTGCACACACTCAACACCACACACCTTGATCTCCACCAATGTGCAGCAGTGAAGCTCACATGGACTGGTGACATTGCACATGCACCCGTGACAATCCCAGGGGTGGTGGGGGGAACTAAGGCAGAGATACCCATCACACATGGCCAGTCAACAAGACTTGTGAATGTCTCACACACTGCACAGTACGCTGTACATGGGCATGACGTCAAATCCACACCAACCAATGGGATCCCGGACACAGTCACACACCAATGAAGAAGGCAAGCTCACACACAAACAACACACATAGACAACTTCCAACATTGCAGCTCTGACCCTGAGGAGTGGCAGCAGTCACACACACACAACGTGTCACAATCACTGGAAGCTAACACAAACTGTAAATTACATGTCTTGTGTAACCAACAAGTGCTAAGGGGAATCCTGACTGTGTCTCATCTGCGTTTGCCCACAAACTCAGCCCTGACAGCAAACACACCTATGGATGACACCCTGATCACCAGTAATGTACCATGCACCCACATCACAGAGCACCCAGGGAGAAGATTTGGGGGGAACATTGCTCAACTCAGCAAGCATCACAAACAGGAACATCACTAGGGCCCCCAGCCTGCGTAGCAAAATGGAAGTGAACACACACAGACATGCACACACAACACACACCTTGGGCTCAGGCAATGTCACGGAATTACACACTGCCATGAGGGGACTCCACTCCTGTGTAAGAAAAGCTGTGCCATACGTTGTCTCTGCAGGGCGCTATCATGTCAGCAGAACACTTGGTCACTCAGTCAACAATTAGCACAAAATGAAGGCTCACGTCACATCAGCCTGGTCATGGTGATCCAGCGCAATATTAGCCAACAACATTCATACACCATATACTCACTTGGGCCCGTACATTCACACTACACTAATACTTATGCTGGGTGTCAGATGTACTCTTTTATCAAAGTCCCTGCTACCAATTACCTTCTGATTGAAGAGTAATAACTTACCAATGGATCCTTTGCTAATTGGGAAGTTTAAAATGAGTGACATTCATTATAGTACATAATCCTGAAATAATCACTGAGTCAGGAAGTTTTAAAATGTTTATCTAAAGTTTTAGCAGAGTAAAATACAGAAAACACGGTACTTGATTGAAATACCCAGGAAAAAGCATAAAAATTATTTTGCTAATAAATGATGGTGTTTAAGGAAGAGGAGAAGATAGAGACAGCAGCGCAACTAAAGGTTGCAGTATAGTTACCTAAATGCGAGAACCAAACCCCTTGGCCAAGGAGTTGGAAAAGATAGGACCCAGGAAGGATGAAGAGCAAAGACTTCTTCCAGGATCAGGACAGGACCGGTGACCTCTCTACAACGACACCTGCGCCGTTCCCCTCTCTGATACTCGACTTCTCCTCGATTCTCCCGTTCTTCCTTCTAATGGACTCCGCCGCCCCTCCTCAGGACCTCTTCTGGACAGGGATTCAGTCAGCAACCGATCAGCATGGCAGTCTGGAGCTCTTCTGCGTGTTCTGAGAGTCAGCTCTCTCGCAGCATGGACGCCTGTTCTTCGTGAAAATATGCTCTCATGGAATCTTGCTCTGACTAATTAACTAATGCTATATTCTATTATACCCTTCTACGCCCATGTACCTCCCCTTAATGTTGCTAAAATATGGGACCACTACTTCTGATTGGACAGGGACAGGGGGTGGATTCTTGCACCATATCGATTTGGCCTAAATTGTAAAGCCTATTGTCTTTACGTTCCCGCCCCTTCAAATTAATACATTCGCTTTATTTCCCACCCGTCTCACGACAATGTTATACATTTTACAGGGGAAAAGTATCATTTTTGTCCTCCGGAAACATGAAGTACAGCATCTTCGGCCAATGGGTCATGGCCTTGGAAGACGTCCAAGTTGACTTCACTTGGCAGGCACACAGGACACATGCGCAGAACCATCTGTCTCTCGAGTTTCAAGTCACCAACCCAGGCCCAAGTTTACGAATTACTAAAAGTGCAAGAAGAAAATATTAAAATCACAAATAAAAAGTTTCACTGTATACCCACTTTCCCTACTCTAGTCCCAATTAATTATAATACTATCTTGCATTAGTAGCATTAAGAAAACGACAATTTAATAATGACATGAGAGCAAGCTGAAGCATGTGAAAACATTTAGCGGCCATTTTAGTGCACACTGCGCAGAAGCAGAAGTTTCCCACCAAGCAAAGAAAGACGTCACACCATGTGATCAGGTTGCGACATGCGCATTGAGGTTCCCGCGCTTTAGCGGACATTTTGGATTACAGACAAGCGTTATTCATTAGTAAAACACATAAGCAAGCTTCTGTCCCTCTTGTGTTTGTGAATGCAAAGTTTAGTTTTGACAATACAAGTTTAATAAATTAATACTCTGAGGAAGATTGCGTACAAGCAAGTTTCATTTTTGAAACCTTGCTCCATCAATCCCCTCTCTGATGGCGTTTCTGAGCCATCAAAAATACTACCCTCAATCAGATGCCAACTTCTAGCAATTCGTTTCGTTCTCATTTTTACTTTTTCTGTATTTCACATCCCCTTTCAACTTTTTGTATAAATCACTTCTCCATTCTTCAAGTTCTATTTCATCTAGTTTTCTCTTCTTTCCTTTTCCTGTCACTTTATATGTTCCATTCTCTCTACAGCATTTGCACCATATTGTTATTGCCAATATTATTATTGCTATCCCTGCTAGGGGTACTAATATTTGACCTATAATTCCTTTCCCTATATTAGCAAACCAGGTTCCAATTGACGAGATACTATTTGTCAATCTTTCCCATACACTATCAACTTTCAGTGGTTTAAGTTCTTTCTCAAGTTTAGTTATGTTCTGAATATACGTTCCAATTTCTGCACTCTTATCAGGAATATAAGTGCAACAATGTTTCGTCTTCAATAATTTACAGACTCCTACCTCTTTTGCCAAAAGAATGTCAAGAGCAAGTCGATTTTGCATTACCATAGATCTAATCGCAACCATCTCCGTATTAATCATTAGAAAACCTCCATGAGTATCCGTTGATAAACGATCAACCGCTGTAGACAATTTACATATTTTCCTTGAGTTCAGAATTATTCCCACTTTAGGTATCAATGCACCAAATATATCACCTACAATTTCTGAAAAACTAGCTCTTTTACTACGTATTAATTCATTATTGTTTTCATTGCTTCCAGTGTTTCTTTTTACGTGGTATATCTTTGGAAAAGCTATTCCAAAATAACAACTTCCATACCACCTTGCAGGAAGCCTAAAGTAAGCCTTATTCCCACATACATAATAGATTCCAGGAAAAACTGAATCTGTTCCTCCTTTGAGTCCCCAACCTCCAAGAATTAAAAAATTGTGTTCACATTCACTGGTACCGATGAAAACATTGTTATAATCAGTCTTTAACCTATGAAGACAAATTTTCCCTTTCTTTACGAAATCCAGAGCCATTGCAGCTTGAGCTTTACCAGGTGTATAACTCCCTTCCTTCTCCGCCCAAGGTGGCAACTGAGCCTTATGCTCTGAAGCTTTCTTTTGAAAATCATGTCTTCTATCTTCTACTAAATTCAAAAATATCTTTTCTTCTTCTAGTAAAGAACATGTTAGATTGTGTCTAGTGCATGTGTTATGTCTATCGATTTCATTGTTAAGAAAAATTCTCCCATAAACTGTGCATCTTGACTACTAAGCACTGGGTTCATACTCTTGCGAATCGGAACCTCTGAAAATATCACATCTAAGTTTGAATAATAATACTGTAGCCTACCTGTTCTATAAAATAAACTTGTTAATACACTACATGAGATGCCATATGTCAGTGGTAAATGATGGTATGTTAATCCTTCAGCTACTGATTCAGGTAACTTCATACAGACATAACAATTACTAACTTCCATTGTGTCTACATACTGAAACAATAACTTTGTGAAAACATTTAAACTAGTGTCGTTATCAGCTATTTCATGATGAATTTCTGCCTCATCTTCTGCCATTAATTCTTCTCTATTGCCCTTCATGTTTGCTGTCCTCCCTTTAGTTTCATTATTAATCTTCTTATCTATTATCATAAGGTAAGGAATTGCTACAATCAGGACTAACCATACTATAAGCACCAATACTAGACTACATATGCAGATTGCACAGCATCTCCTACAACAATTTCGTTTTGGTCTCCCAGTAACTCTATCGTCAGGCATTTTTCGACAAGGAAGATTGCTCTTCTTATCTTTTCTTCTTTTCTTTAGAGGATTCTTTTGTTTAGTCAGGGTGGTCTTGTTTCTTCTTCGTATGTTAATTCTGCACTTGTTCCTTCGCCACCACTGTCACTTGACTCTGAACTTTCAAAATCTTCAAGAATGATATATGTCCAGTCAGGACCCTTGAATTTGTTATTCACAAGTCTCAGTCTTTTACTTTTTCTTTTTCCTGACTTTTTCTCTTGTTCAGTTTGACTTGTCACTTCAGGTACTTGTTCTGGATCTTCACTTCTGGTTGTTATGTGGTATTTTACTCTTTTAATGACACTTGGCCAATGATCTCCTTTTCTTGTTTTCTTTGTTGGCACTGTTTCTCTGTTTACGTCTTCAGAGATCTTGTTACTTTCACTGCACAATACTGTTTTGTTTTCTTTGATTACTGCTTCTTTTATTTGTTCTTTTTCAGGTCTGATTGGTTTCTCTTCAATAGCTCCACAATGACTTTCAAGATGTTGGCTTTGTTCCTTTTTTATTTCTTTATGTTCATTTGTATCAACCCCTTTTTCTTTAGTGAATTCTTCTTGATCTAACTGCTTCTGATCAGGGCTTATTGCACTGTGAACTTCTGCAGCCTGACCGGATTCTTCTAAACCTGTTTTTCCCTGTGTAAAGTCAATTAAATCTTCACTGTTTTGAGTCCAATTTTCTTTCCCTATCTTATTTTGTTCAGGATCTTTTACTATCTTTTCTTCTTGATCCTGAACTGCTTCTTCTTCACTTATCTGATCTTCTTCAATTTCTTCCAATTTCGCTTGACTTCTTGTTCTGTGGTATACTTCAGGAATTTCTACCACTGGTATCCAATCCTGACTTGTGCTCGGTTGTTCTCCGTCAGCTTCTCTCGAACCTCGATCCTGAGATTCCTCTGCTGGGCAACCTTCAGCTTCTTCAGTGATTGGTGTTGTCTGTGAATTCTCCTCTTCAGGGTCTGGTACTCTCTTTGTGTGGCTTACGTGAATCCAATTAGGAAATCTTGCACACTTCACTGCTGTATTGGTGGTCAATATAACTTGACAAGGTCTGCTCCACCTGGGTGATAAACACGTTTCTCTGGTGTGATTCTTCACTACCACCCAATCACCAGGATTCAGATCATGTTTTAGTTCAGGCTGCCTGGAAACTGCGACTTCTCCAACCTGATGAGAGACAGAACGCACTAGGTCAGCCAATCCTTTGCAATAATCCAGAACCATATCATCAGATATATTTACTAATTTGTTTGTGGGAACATGTGTTTGTCTCATTGCTCTTCCCATCATTATTTCATGGGGGCTCAATCCTGTTGTTCTGTCAGGTATGCTTCTGATTCCCATCAAGACAAGTGGCAATGCGTCTGGCCACTCTAATGATGTTGATGCACACATTTTTCCCAATCTTGACTTTATAGTGCCATTCAATTGTTCAACCACTCCAGAAGCCTCTGGGCGATATGCACAGTGCAATTTCTGTTTTATTTGAAATGCTTCACAGATTATCTGGATCACTTCGCTATTAAAGTGTTTTCCTCTATCTGATTCCAAAGATACTGGGAAACCAAACCTAGGTATGAGCTCTCGTAACAACAGTTTTGCAACTGTAATACTGTCATTCCTCCTAGTAGGGTAAGCCTCCACCCACTTTGAAAACAGACACACTATGACTAGTACATATTTTAGTCCTCTGCATGGTGGTAACTGTATGAAGTCGAACTGGAGTCTTATAAATGGGCCCTCTGCCTTTCCAATCTTTCCAAACCCAATTATCGTTTTCCTGCCTGGATTATGCATTTGGCAAGTTAGACATCTCTGGCAAAGACTCTCTGCAACAGCCCTGAATTTGGGATTGTACCAATTTTGTCTGAACAGCCTAATCATTGCATCTCTCCCTATGTGTGTGTCTCCATGATGCATTCTGGCCATTTGTGAGAGTAAACAGTCTGGCATGACTGGTCTGCCATCTGCACTGATCCACACTTCATCTTCTCCTCTTTGGGAGCAACCCACTTTGATCCACAAATTTTTCTCACTTTCATCAACCTCATCTTGCAATTTCTTCACCTCATTCCAAGTTTCAGGTGGCATATACAGCATAAGTTGGCAGCTGATTCCCATTCTTTCCACCCTCTTATTGACTGACGTTCTGGTTTTGGCACAATGTTGAGCCACCAAGTCTGCATATCTGTTGCCGACTACCACCCAGTCATCTCCTGACTGGTGTGCGGCACATTTCACCACAGCCAATTCTTTTGGTGATTGTATTGCTTCTAGCAATTCCCTTACAAATTGTCCATTTTTAATGGGGGATCCTGAAGAAGTCATGAAATCCCTCTGCATCCACAGTTGGCCAAAATCATGCACAACCCCGTAACCATATTGACTATCTGTAAATATGGTCACTCTCTGATTCCTCCCAATTTTGCAAGCTTTTATCAAAGCAATCAATTCAGCTACTTGTGCAGATTTTACTCCTGGTAAATAGGATGCTTCGACTATTCCAGTTAATTCACATACCGCATAGGCAGCAGTTAGTTTACCATCTTCATGTCTTTGACATGAACCATCGACAAATAGCTCCCTGTCTGGCTTTTTAAGAGGCTGTTCCTCTATGTCTGGGCGTGGTTTTGTACATAATTCTGTAATTTGTACACAATCATGTTCATCTTCTTCGTCATCTTTATTTGTTTCATGATATGGGTCCGGCAATAAAGTTGCTGGATTTATTATTGTACACCTTACCATGGTCACATTTTCAGCACCCATTATTATCCTCTCATATTTAGTCAGCCGACTAGGAGTAAGATGCTGAGTTCGGGTTCTTGTCAACAGAATCACAACTGCATGTGGAACATACACTTTTACAGGATGTCCCATCACAATTGACTCGCTTTGTTCAATGCTCAAACAAGTTGCTGCCACTGCTTTTAAGCATCCTGGCAACGCGGCTGCTACTGGGTCCAATGTAGCAGAAAAGTACGCTATAGGACGTCTGTCTAGTCCATGTCTCTGAGTTAGGACAGAAAGTGCACAATTTTCTCTCTCTTGACAGAATAATGCGAATTCTCTTTTATAATCAGGCATGCCTAAGGCAGGTGCTGAACAAAGTGCGTTTCTCAATTTTACAAAAGCTTCTACACTTTCATCCTCCCACTCAACAGGGTCCTTTGCTTTCTTTTTCGTCATGTTAATTAAGGGCTTAGCTAACATGGAAAAATTTGGTATCCATTGTCGACAGTAGCCTACTATTCCTAGGAACATTCGCACTTGTCTTTGGGTTACAGGCATTTGCATTCTCTTTATTAATTCTACTCTTTCAGAGGTTACTCTTCTTTTTCCCCTCTCAATTTGATGTCCCAGATATTTAACAGCTGTCCTGCAAAACTGTAACTTTTCAGGTGAGACTTTATGCCCTTCCTCAGCCAAAAGATTTAATAATGCTATGGAGTCAACAACACAGTCTTCTCTGGTGGTCGACGCCACCAATAAGTCGTCGATATATTGGACTAAGACTGAGCTTCCTGGCATCACTAGTTTTTCCAGGCACTTTTTCAGTATCTGGTTGAAGATGGAAGGACTTTCTGTGTACCCCTGAGGAACACGATTCCACACATAGACTTTGTTCTCAAATTTAAATGAGAAAAGATACTGGCTGTCTGGATGCAATGGTATTGAAAAGAATGCTTGACACAAATCAATTACTGTGAACCATCCTGCATTCCAAGGGATCTGGTATAGAATTACTGCAGGATTTGGTACTATGGGACAACATGGTTCCACAATCTTGTTTATTTTACGCAGGTCCTGAACAATCCTATATTTTCCACTAGGTTTCTTTAGTCCCATGATTGGTGAATTACATGGGCTACTCATTACTTCTTTTAGGATGTTTTGTTCTACCATTCGTTTTATTTCTTCAATGACTCCTGCCTTTACTTCTGCACTCATTTTGTACTGTCTGGTATTTGGGAAAATTGCACCTTCTTTTACCGTAATTTGAACTGGATCTATTTTTGCCATAAGTCCTACTTCTTTTCCGGTGAAATCCCATACTATTGGGTTTACTGTACCTTTTAATTCTTCTGGTAACTCATCTCTTGTTATTAACGAAAACATTTCGTCTATTTCTGTACCTTGTTTTGCAACCATCATTTTATATACATGGTCCTCATCTGGTGTCTGAACTGCCACACCATCTGGCGTGCAGAAAATTGTACAGTTCATTTTGCACAATAAATCCCTACCTTATAAATTTACTGGGCTAGAATCGCACACTACAAATTGGTGCATTTCTCTGAAGTTTCCTATTTTGACTTCCATTGGTTCTGTAAGAGGTGTTCTAATTCTTTGATTAGCTACCCCTACTACTTGGATATCTTCACCAGAGAGAGGAAGGTCTGGGATGTCTGCTGATCTCACCGTAGACCTGGTAGCACCAGTGTCTAAAAGGAAAGTAATATCATTACCTTTCACATTTCCTTCAACATATGGACCAGACTGATCTACCTGTAAGGATGCGCCAAGTACGCACTCCTTCTTCCCCTCTCCTAGGCACCATCATGAGTTGAATTCACAGTAATTGTCCTGTAAAAGAAATTGTGATGTCATATAATCATTCTTACCACTCCCTCCTGGGTATCCAATGTCTGTACCATGCTTTGCTCTGCTTACATTACCCTGAATAGGTGGAGGTGGTAATTGACTCTGGGTATTTACACCCTGCGGTGTGTCATTCTGTGGATTTAAGTTTTGATTTGGGCCATTATTATTCCGAATCTTTTTACATTCATCCTTCCAATGCCCCAATTTTCCGCATCCATGACAAGGAAATTTCTTTTTAGCTTCTTCTCTACTCATTCGTCCTCTAAATTTTCCACCATTTCCCGTATCACCACTCGTTCCAGAATCTTTTCCTTGATTTTCACTCGGATTTTCCAAATTAATTCCCTGCTTTCTGCCATTTTCACCTGAGCCCACATCACCTTTTCTTGTAATTTCTTGTGTCTATCCTCAATATCGTCTCCACAATATTTTGCATACTTCAGAATCTCATCTATGGGCTTTCCCTGCCAACACAGCATGTGTTGTTTAATCATCTGACAAATCTCTGGCTTCAGACCGTAAACAAACCGATACACAAACTGACTCATGTTTTTGTCTCCAATGTCCTCGAATCCACTATACTGTTTAAACACCTGCAATAAACGCTCATAATAGGAATGTACTGTTTCACTGGCTTCTTGGGTGGTTCGATCTATTTTCACCCAATCTGTTTCTTTCGGTGGTATTTTCCCTTTCAGGTAAGTTATCACCTGCTGATACTTTTTCATTACGTCATTTGACGGGGCACCTGTTTTCGGATCTCTGGGATATTCATCACTAGGCCAATCGATTGTGATTTTACAATCTGTCCATAAATCGGCAGGTACCACTATGTCAAACAACCCATCTAAATCCTTCAACAATACCTTTGACACCTTCACAAACCTTTCAACCTGCTTGTACCATTCAATTGGTCTTTCCCTCAATTTTGGAAAATCATTCGTAAATGATCAAATATCCTGTCTGCTCCATGGGACATGTACATATCCTCCTCCCGCAACTTCTCGCATTGGATACATTTGATCTGCTTTTCCTGCTTCCTTCATCACATATTCAGAATGATGCTGTTCTACTTGTTCGTGCCTCTTCCTTTTTCTTGGCCCACCTAGTTCTCCATTTATCTAGGTCTCCCCATTTTTGTAAAACTAACATTAATTCTCTTATTTGTAATCTTCTTCCAGAGGCATTCATATTTTCTAAGTCTTTATCTGAAAATTCTGCTCTATAGGGTTTCTGTAATACCTTTGATCTCCCTATTTCTATTCCCATCTGTAATGCTAAATTGGACAATTTTTCATGAAATAACCTTACATTTCTGGTGATACTCCTGCATAGGAACAATAATTCTTCTTCATCATAGGTATTTAAGCGTTCTAGTCCTACATTTCCTGCTATTATTTCTTCTAATTCGACTTTTAATTTATGAATGTCCATTATTTTCGGAGGTGTGCACTGTTTAACTGACCCTTGCACCCATCTTTCTAGATCTTCAGGTGTTACTATGGTAGCACTTTTTGCTCCTGATGAAGTTACTAAACTTACATCTTTTGAACCTCCAGGTACATCTTTTCTTGGAGTACTATTTACAGAATCTCGAATAGGCAAGTCCATAAGTGATATTGTGGATTGACAGTCACTAAATTGATCCTCAATTATAACTGGAGCTTCAGGTCTGGGATTACTCGCAGGAGTAGGTGCAAGTATGGGTGGAGGACAGCTTCCCTGAGTACCATATAATGGAACTACTGGACCAATTGTTACAGGTATAGTCAACGAATCAGGATGTACTTTTATCTGGGTTATTTTCTGTATTAATTCTGCTCTGGTCTTTTCTAGGGCTTCTTTTTCTTTGTCATGAAGTATTCCAGTCGGGGTAAATTCATGCATTACTTGTGGTACCATTGGAGTTTTCGGTGGTGCACTTGGGGTGCATCCACTTGTCCCTTCCTGATATGGTGGGGGATTTCTTAATATTTCTTCCATAAATTCGTCTTCAGACTCCTCATTTCTCATTAAATGTTTTGTCTTTTCTGTACATTTGCCTCCTGATTTCTCTCCTTCTGTGAATAATGGATACAGTCCCTCTGTAATCATTGCCCTTCTCCATTGTTTCATCTGACCTTCTCTCGACTCACGTAAATATCTGAGGTAAAATCCTGGGTAACTCCTATTACTTCTAGATCGGTCCCGCTCAAATGCCTCGGTTTCCCATTCCTCTAGTGCTTCGTACTGAGTTAATCTAGGTCTGGGTTCTAAGTCATTCATCCTCAATCTCAAGTTCTGAAGAATTCGCCCATTGAACGTGCCATTCTGGGGAAATGCTAATATTCCATCATTTTTGGTGTATTCTATCCAATTCTCCATCCATACACAAGTATGAAAACCTCTCTCCATCATCATAAATGATGCTGGCGTTTTAGCTGGTGGAATAATAATTCCTTCTCTAGTTTTGATTGGTTTGTCCTTTTTAAAATAATTCTTAATCTTTTGTAAGAATGACATTTTTCTCCTTTCTCCGTACATTCTATCTAATCTTCTGTGTACAAAATTATATTCTGCAAAACCTAAGAATCTCCTATCCGGACGAGTTCCTGTTAAAGTCGGATCGCGTTTTAACATGCAATCCTTATCCACTAAGAATTTTGCTTCTATAATTTCGACCAATCAAAGGTCTGCTATCTTTTATTTTCGAGCCAATCCTTGCGCTGCCTTTTGGTGACGTTTCTCTGTCAACCCCTCCTTTACAATCTGCTCTTTACTGTCCTCGCTGGTTTAACCAATTCCAGCACGGCTCCTGTGACGTCAGTACTACTCCTGACTACTGACCCCTCCTTTACAAGTGTCTCTCCACACCCGCTGTTTCAACCTACCACAGCGCGGCGTTTTGTGATGTCAGCTCCCTCTCCGGCAACTGACCCTCCCTTTACAAAAATTTACGCAAACTTATTTTCTCTATAAATCTTAACTAAATTTCAGTAACAACATAAAACATTCGCTATCGTGCCAGTTTCCACTAATTTTGAAAAGGATAGTTTCTTCCACACTTTAGTAAAACCTTTCCGTTTACTAAAACATACACTACGAGTAAAACACTTCCGTCTACTCTTCACACAAGCTCCAGAAGTACCTGTTACTTCTCCAATGTTACCTTTACTAGGTGATATAACATCAAATTTTTTTCAGCGTACCCTTTTTGCTATTACTCACACGCATAGAGTCCCTAACGAGTACTAAAAGTCCTGCTTAACTTCTCAGTACTAATTCTGCCTGACAGATAACCTCACTGCAGTATGGCTTCCACTTGCCACCCACTATTCTTTTTCCTACCCCAGGGTATTCTGGACAACATATAACAAAACTCAAAAAAGGATTTAGTTCATAAAAATACAAATAAAATTCTCATTACCCAATTAACAAAGAGTAACAAAAACCGTCCTCTGCTTACCAGAAAACTGATCCAGCGCAATATTAGCCAACAACATTCATACACCATATACTCACTTGGGCCCATACATTCACACTACACTAATACTTACGCTGGGTGTCAGATGTACTCTTTTATAAAAGTCCCTGCTACCAATTACCTTCTGATTGAAGAGTAATAACTTACCAATGGATCCTTTGCTAATTGGGAAGTTTAAAATGAGTGACATTCATTATAGTACATAATCCTGAAATAATCACTGAGTCAGGAAGTTTTAAAATGTTTATCTAAAGTTTTAGCAGAGTAAAATACAGAAAACACGGTACTTGATTGAAATACCCAGGAAAAAGCATAAAAATGATTTTGCTAATAAATGACGGTGTTTAAGGAAGAGGAGAAGATAGAGACAGCAGCGCAACTAAAGGTTGCAGTATAGTTACCTAAATGCGAGAACCAAGCCCCTTGGCCAAGGAGTTGGAAAAGATAGGACCTAGGAAGGATGAAGAGCAAAGACTTCTTCCAGGATCAGGACAGGACCGGTGACCTCTCTACAACGACGCCTGCGCCGTTCCCCTCTCTGATACCCGACTTCTCCTCGATTCTCCCGTTCTTCCTTCTAATGGACTCCGCCGCCCCCTCCTCAGGACCTCTTCTGGACAGGGATTCAGTCAGCAACCGATCAGCATGGCAGTCTGGAGCTCTTCTGCGTGTTCTGAGAGTCAGCTCTCTCGCAGCATGGACGCCTGTTGTTCGTGAAAATATGCTCTCATGGAATCTTGCTCTGACTAATTAACTAATGCTATATTCTATTATACCCTTCTACGCCCATGTACCTCCCCTTAATGTTGCTAAAATATGGGACCACTACTTCTGAATGGACAGGGACAGGGGGTGGATTCTTGCACCATATCGATTTGGCCTAAATTGTAAAGCCTATTGTCTTTACGTTCCCGCCCCTTCAAATTAATACATTCGCTTTATTTCCCACCCGTCTCACGACAATGTTATACATTTTACAGGGGAAAAGTATCATTTTTGTCCTCCGGAAACATGAAGTACAGCATCTTCGGCCAATGGGTCATGGCCTTGGAAGACGTCCAAGTTGACTTCACTTGGCAGGCACACAGGACACATGCGCAGAACCATCTGTCTCTCGAGTTTCAAGTCACCAACCCAGGCCCAAGTTTACGAATTACTAAAAGTGCAAGAATAAAATATTAAAATCACAAATAAAAAGTTTCACTGTATACCCACTTTCCCTACTCTATTCCCAATTAATTATAATACTATCCTGCATTAGTAGCATTAAGAAAACGACAATTTAATAATGACATGAGAGCAAGCTGAAGCATGTGAAAACATTTAGCGGCCATTTTAGTGCACACTGCGCAGAAGCAGAAGTTTCCCACCAAGCAAAGAAAGACGTCACACCATGTGATAAGGTTGCGACATGCGCATTGAGGTTCCCGCGCTTTAGCGGACATTTTGGATTACAGACAAGCGTTATTCATTAGTAAAACACATAAGCAAGCTTCTGTCCCTCTTTTGCTTGTGAATGCAAAGTTTAGTTTTGACAATACAAGTTTAATAAATTAATACTATGAGGAAGATTGCGTACAAGCAAGTTTCATTTTTGAAACCTTGCTCCATCAATGGCATTGTCACCCAAATTATCTGCACCGATCAAATACACATGTATAGCAAGTTGCACTGATACCACAGATGAGTCCTTCCCCATTGATGCCCAAACATGCATGTCCAGTGGAGATGGTCACACGGTCAGGGAAATAGACCAATTGAACAATGGCAAGCACATCTGATGTGCAGGGGTGTAAGCCACAGATGTGATATTGAAAAAACAGGTAGGGAATCCCATTTGCAAATATGGAAAACATGACACCCTCATATTGCTGCAAAGGATGACATGGCTACACACCAGGATAGGACACATTCCCCCTGGACCACATGGGATCCTGCACAGTAACACTTCATTTACCTGACATCAAAAATCAACATCACTGCAGCAAGGGCATGGTTAGCATCATCAACATCATGTACATCTGAAGCAAAACCACTAGAGAACTGAAAGTAGCTTTATTCAGCATATGTTATTTGGAAAATTAAAGTCCAGAAAAAACACAAAGGCCAATGGCCAGTCCATGAATAAAGTCCAAACAGGGTGACAGTGGCAGATGTCACCCTTGCTTGCCTGCACTGCTAGGGACCAGGGACAGTCCCCTCGGAGGGGCATACGGGGGGGCAGGCCAGGCACTGCAGGGACAGGATCAGGGCTCACCAGAAGGAGGCAGGGAAGGGATGGCTGGTGCTCGAGAGTCACTGACAACTGCAGTGGAGGTGTCTGACATGGTGTGTGCCGGCACAACTGGGGGGCATGAGTCAGATGGTGTGGGTGCCGGCACAACTCCAGGGGGCTGGCCAGATGGAGAGGACAGGTTCCCGACTGCAGTGCCCAAGTCAGACGGGGTGGTAGTGGACTCCACTGCAGTGCCCATCTCCAGGGGAGTAGAATGGGGTTCAGGGTGGGCAGGACAGAGGGGGAGGACACGGTCTCCACACCAGTGGCACTAACATGTGCAGCGGGGGGTATGGTGCTGGTAGAGCAAGTGGTAGGTGGAGAAGGCCGGATCATTTTGGGGATGGTGTATCTGTGGGTGGGGGAACCTGGGGCAGGGTGTGGTGGGGGAACCTGTGTTGTGGGGGCCTGAGGGATGGAGGAAGGAGACTGTGTGGTTGACTTGCAGGGCGGTGGCGGGGTCTTGCTCTTCCGATACCGGGGGGACTTGCGGGTGGGGGCCCCCATCTGTCTGTGCCTGGGAGGGTGTCCGGGGGCGAGGGGCACTCCCCTCTGTGTGGGTGGACTTCCTCGTCCCCCTGTATGCTGGATCAGCGGGATCGGAGGGGAAGAGGCCGAGGTCACAGAGGAAGAGCTGCTGTGTAGGTGGGTTGCAGGTGAGGCAAGGGAAGGGGTCTTGGAGGGAGAGGATTTGGAGGACTGCGGAGTGACTGTGGATGCCTGTGTGTGTGTCTGTTCCCCATCCCCTGTGGGTGTGGTATCAGTCCCCTGAGGATGCTTGTGTGCACGTCTTGCCTTTGTTTTGGGTGTTTCTGTGCTGCTCGTGTCTGTGTGTTTGGGTGATCGTGCAGGTGTGCATGTGCTTGGGACAGGTAGGGTGCCAGGAAGTGTGGATGGGACAGAGGTAGGAGGGGTAAGGGACTGTTGGAGGAGGGACACTGCTGCCATCAGGGAGGAGTCCATGGACTTATTGCTCCTCTGTAGGGCAGACATACCCGTCGAGATGCCCTCCATGAACGACACCAGCTGTGTCAACAGAGTGGTGTGTGCATGTAGGACACTCAGCATTGCTGTCTGCCCTACATGGAGCTGGCGAAGTAGGTACACAGACTCCTCACTCAGGGCAGCAGGGGACACAGGGGCAGGGGGTGCGGTGCCTGGCACGAAGGAGACACGCTCCCGAACACGGGAGCCTCCACGGACCTCTGGAATGGGAGCCAATGGGAGGGCGGTGGTGGTGGTGGTGGCGGGGCCAGACATACTAGCTGGGGTGTGGTGGCTGCTGACACCCGCCTCCACAAGGGAGTCATCCTCCGAGCTGCAGTGGTCCCCAGCTGAGGTGGATGGTGCTGAGGACTCCTCGGTGTGGCTCCCCTCGCCCTCCGTGCCACTGGGTCCCTCCGACCACTCATCGGCTGCTGACCCAGTCTGGCTCTGCAGCTCCTCCTGGTCCGTGGAGCTGTCCCCTCCTGTGGCCGTGGATGTATCTGCAAACAATTAGGGAAACAGACAAACATCAGTCACCTGCACTGACCGCACACACCACAGTAAGTACAGCACATTACAGAGCATGCCCTGCCATCCTCAGTTGAACATTGCCAAAAGTCCTCACACAGATTAGGAGAAGCCAATTGTCAGTCTGATGGTCAACCATGGAACTCACACCCCTCCTGCCCTTGCACCCATCTGTCTGGTGCCTGTCTGATGGTAATACCCCAGTGTGGACACATGAACCACCTACACAGTTGTTGGACATTGCAGAGAACACGGTGAAGTATGTGAACATGCACACATCACATCTCTTGCCACTGAGTCAGTACAGGTGTCTGGATAAAGGGATGGCCAGAGTCTAATTAGAAATGCATGTGATGCATACCCGCACCAGACACCATGATGCACCCATGTCCGGATAGTCAATGCCACAATGGGGTGCATGTTGCACATGTCACTCCCCTGCAGGATCACTCTTAGGAAGTTTAATGCCATGGCACAGGCATGCCTGCAAAGTCATACATCACTGTCTCCAGTCACATGGGCATGGCAGCCAGCCAACAACAGTCTGCACTGTGTCACAATCCTAGGACATGGGGAATGCAAGTTATGTAGCTGACAAGTGCACATGTCCATCCCCCACAAACCACATCATCTGAACTCTTATTTGTCCACGTAATACCAATTGGACATATGGGAGACATGAAACACAACTCTCTGAACCTGAGCACCTCACAGTCTGCTGTGAATGAAAAACAGCTGCCTGAAATTCACAGTCGCATACACCTGTGTGCACAGTCAAGTGATCAAACACCTATAAGTCACAGAAGTATTGTCTCTCATGGTCACATCTCAGATGGCATGCTGAGCCCTAACCGATAAACATCCCAGTAGTCCTGACAACGAAGCCACAGCACAATGACACAGAGGCAGACACCTGAGGGAACATTTCACTGATCACAACATGTCAGCTGATACACGGGAGTGGGAGTACAGAGTGTATTGTATGCCCTGGAGTAGGCATGACTGTCCTGCTCCACCTGAAAGAGGGATGAGCCCTGGACAGTAGGCAGGTGGCTAAGCATGTGTGACACACTTGATATACATACTCCTGAGGCCCAAACATTGTTCCCACCCGCAGCATGGGGGTGTGCCAAATACCCCAGGGACATGTGGTGATTCAGATCAGCAAGTGGACCACATATCAAAGTTACACCCAGATTACATGTCAGGACTTAGGCATTGTGTGAGCAATTGACCCACCCATGAAGCACACCACAAAGTCACAGGAACAAATGCTGTCCCCCACCTTGAGCAAAGCAAAATGCAAGGACACAGTACCCAACTGACACAATTTCCTGACTGTAAGGACCACACCTGCGTATCAGATGAGGAGTGGGCATGTCACAATTGAGGGACATGGGTCCTGGACCACAAGACTGATGTACTGTGGAAGTTTAACCAGGCCAGAGGAGGGCACATAGCATGTCAGACAAAGTTCACAGTGCAGTCATGGACTGACCCCCTCCTTGCTGCTGTCTGGCCTTCAGCTGCCCATCCAGGTCAGGGAAGACCACCGCCAGGATCCGGAGCATGTGGGGGGTCAGGGTCCGGTGTCCGCCCCTCCTGCGAGGAGGCGACAGCTTCAGCTGGACCCTTGTGATCCTCCGGGTCCAGCACACGAAGGTCCTGCCACCCCTTCTGGCAGTTGCGGATACGGCGCTTGTAGACCCCCACGGATCTTACTGCCCGGGCGATGGTCAGCCAGATTTCCTGCTTCTGGTGGGCATCAACCTGTGAGGATGACAAAGTGAAAGGGCCATTACTACACATGCAACATATCCGTGCATCACACAGTTGGATATACATGTCTCAATCACAGGGGCATATGATGTACACAGGCAGTGCAACGATGGCTATGAACAGTTTGCCAGCAGTTACTACATGGTATCATTGCATGGGAAGTAAACCTTGTTGGAATGCACTGTTACTGCACTGTACCTGTTCAGTGCATGTGACTACACACTTTGGGGGTGAGAACTACTCAGTGAGCATGCTAGCCAGTGGTGTGCACACTGGAAGTCTTGCTAGTCAGACAACATGCACAATTAGTAAGGCAGTGGACAGCACACTCACCTGCTCCCTGGTTTCCCATACAGCTTGCTGTACTGTGGAAGGAGGCTGTCCAGCAGGGCCTGGTTCTCCTCAAGGCTGAAGGCTGGGGCTCTCTCCACAGTACGTGCCATTGCAGTAGCCAGAGGATGCAGAGACAGCAGCAGTGTTGGTGGCAGATATCGTCCTGGAGCATGTAGTGCAGGCAAGTGAGCCCTCAGGGGAACAGCCAGCATTATATGTGTGCTGCAGAGGCAGATACTGTCCCATGTGTCCAAAGTGATAGGTCCAAGTCGTTTGCATCTTCTGAATCTGGCCAATCCATGGAATTGCACCACTAATACACGCCCACAGCATCCTTCAAAAGTTCAACTTCATGACACCTATGAATTTGCAACATTGTTGTGGCTGGCCAACTGAATTCTCTGCATCAGACTCGTTGAAGCTTCGAAAACGCGTCCGTTGCCATGCCAGGCCCCAGCCAATGCGTGCGCACCGATCGGTCCATTGCTGTACCACGCGTATTCCGGGATACAACGCGTACCCGCTCACAACAGATACAATGGGCCGTGCGGGCACACCGATCGGTCCATTGCTGTACAGCGCGTACCCGCTCACAAAAGATGCAATGGGCCGTGCGGGCACACCGATCGGTCCATTGCTGTACAACGCGTCCCTGTACAGGTCACTCGCATATGTCACCATGCTTGTCACTGGTGAACGTATGCCAGCCACATATACTTGCCAGGGACTCAGGGGCACACCTACAACACCACACCCAGTCCACACTGTATCCTAAGGCATGTAAGGCTGCATTACCT
The DNA here is from genome assembly GCA_963921515.1 of Calotriton arnoldi. Classification (NCBI taxonomy): domain Eukaryota; kingdom Metazoa; phylum Chordata; class Amphibia; order Caudata; family Salamandridae; genus Calotriton; species Calotriton arnoldi. Next base: position 1,082,736 of record CAWUFW010005013.1, read on the forward strand.
TTTCTGTGAATGGGGGTAAACATGTGGTTTTTGGGGTGGCACTTGGGGGCAGCCACTCCCAGGCTGTGCACATGTTCATGGGGACAGGATCCTTTGTGTGTTGTGCACATGACCACTGTGATGTGCAAGTGTTCATTTCGGAGCATGTGGCATGGTCACATTTCCAGGTTGTGTATGTGTATGACATGTCACATACCCCCAGAGTCCCATGTGGGAAGGCATGTACGTCACAGGGTGACCCATTGCCACAACAGTGATGGACCTCCACAGTCTGTGTGCATGTTGTGTTTCCGATGTCTCTGATTCCATGTGCACAATGGGAGACAGTCTCCACATCAACGTTGTTTGTGCATGGACTTTGATGTTGTGCGTGTGTGTGTCACAGACGTCCATGTCTGTCCTGCGGAGGCAACAGGGGCCACTACCTGTGGGAGTCATGTTTGTTTTTCTGACGTGTACATGATACGCCATGTCATGCCAGTGTCCATGTGGCAAGACAGGGTCACTGGGAATCTACCTGTCAATGAGCTGTGATGCCTGTGGCACATCTGTCCAGACATGTCACTGTGGTGGGTGTGTGTGTGGAACGTGACAGCAGAAAATAGGTACTGTTACATGGTTTCCCATAGCACAACCTGGAACCTGTTGTCAAAACATGTTGAACTGAGATGTTAGATGATGTCCATGTAGGTGCCATATATGTCCATACAGAACGGCACACACATCAAGTACTTGTGCCTCGTAATGATGTATCATGTGAAATTGAGTATGGTGAATGGCACATATGCGGGGTGACTGACAATCTTTCTTTCTTCACCTATGCACTGCAGGGCACCAGCTGTCCATAGACCATTCCCTGACCTGGCAACGATGGTGGAACGTGACAGCATCCGACGGTACCGCTTCACCAGGCAGCTGATTGAGGATTTGGCAGTGCGCTTGGCCCCACATTTGCAACCTGGCCGGCCGTACCCTACAGCGCTGACCCCCAAGGTGAAGGTGATGGCAGCCCTACACTTCTTTGCCACCGGTACCTTTCAACACACTGTTGCGACTGCTGGTGGGATGTCACAGACTATGTTCAGCCGTGTGCTACGCGATGTTTTGGAGGCAATGTTGAGATGCCTGAACCAGTACATCTATTTCCCTACACGTTAACAACTCACTGACGTCAAGAGTGACTTTTATGCCCTGGGGAGGATGCCACATGTCATTGGCTCCATTGATGGGACACATGTGGCTTTGGTACCACCACAGGCACATGAGCAGGCATACAGGAACAGGAAACATTAACATTCGATCAATGCTCTGGTGGTATGTCTTGCAGATATGAGCATCTCACATGTGTGTGCCCGTTTCCCTGGTTCGGCACACAATGCCTACGTGATGAGGAGTAGTCGCATCCCGAGGATGATGTCACAGAAACCAGCGTGCCTGGCTTGTCGGTGTGTACTGACTTTGTACCATTGTGTGTGTTCTGCTATGTTGTATTCCGCCCTCTTTTCCAACTCAGCTAATGTGCAATTGTCTGTCTGTAGGTGACTCCGGATACCCCAACATGCCGTGGCTGCTGACACCCCTCAGGAACCCTGTGACACCAGCCCAGATGCGCTACAATGAGGCACATGGTCGGACCAGGAGAGTGATCGAGCGTACATTTGGTCTCCTGAAGAGCCGCTTTTGCTGCCTGGACAAGACAGGAGGGGCCCTCCCATATGCCCCAGCAAAGGTGTGCAAGATTATCATTGTCTGCTGCATGCTACACAACCTGGCAGTGCGGAAGGAGTTGCCTCTCATCCTGGATGACGATGACCAACATCCACCTCCTGTGGAGGATCCTGGCCTGGGCCACGATACCAGTGATGATGATGATGATGATGATGATGGTGATGTCCGCACACAGCTCATCACCAACTTCTTCAGCTGAATGTGAGTATCCAGAGATGTCATGTCAATGATGTGTGTTTGCATGATATGTGTTGGTGGTGCTCTGGTGCTGTTTGAGTGTGGCCATGTGCTACTTGACTGGAAGCGTGCAGCGATGTGTCCTTACAGGTAGTCTGTACTCCCCAACAGTGTTGACATGCTAACTTGGTTTTCTGTGAGTATCTTGTGACATGTATTGGCCATGAGTATTGCAGTTCTATCCTGTTCTTCCGTGCTTTTGACTGTGTGTCATATCTGTCCTTCACAGGGTACTTTCAGAGTTGTTTGGTGAACTGTGATCCCCCGACACCATGATTCAACTTCCAGGGTGGAAGCAGTCGTTTCCCTACAGGTGATGTGCCACACACCCCTGGACTTTATTTCTTCTACACTTGTTGACTGTGTGGCCACTGCCACGTAGGATTACCTTGCATCTGTAGTGGAAATAACATGTTGCAAATGTGTAATAAACCTGTGCTTCACTTTTGGTTGTGCGTTGTCTGTGGTCACACATCTGACTGACATGTGCTTACTGCACCTGTGGGCTAGTTAACACAGACTGTGAATAGGTGTGGTGTCTGTGCATTCCACTGTATTTCCTGGCAACATCAGTGTAGGCGATGAGTCTGATGGCCCTGGTGTGTATGTGTTGTGTAGCCCTAGTGGTGTGTCTCCCTCATATGTGTCACGTCGCCATGACTCACATGATGGTGTTGAACTTGCTGTAGCAGTTAGCATGCACAGTGTCATTTAGCAGATCACCATCTACATGACAGAAACCACGTTGGAATCACAACAGAGGCAAGTATGGTGTATCAGTGAGTTTATTTACAAACATGTGTGAGGATAGTGCACAGGATGGTGGGTGCTGTACATTGGGATTGGAATCCAAAGTTCCCAGATGAGTTGGAAGGCTTGGTAGCAGAAATGTCCTGAGTAAAGTTCACAGTCATCTGATACATTGGGCCAACTTAAGCTCCCCATGTCATGTGGGAGAGTTGTGTTGCATTCGACAGGGTAAACAGTTTGCACACAAAGTAGAATTTCCAGAACAGGTGTTGGGTTCCTGGGGGATGTACATGGCCATCTTCCGGGGGGGACCCTCACATGCAGGCTGCTGCGGTGCAGAGGACTCTCCGCCAGAGTTCTCCTCCCTCCCTGTGGCAGTTGCAGTTGTTGCAGCACCAGATGTTGTGGGCACACAGGGAGGTGTGGCCATGTTGGTGCTAATCTGGTGGAGGCATGTCAATATGTCCCTATGTACCGCTGTCAGTTCTTCCAATGTGTCCCACTTGGACTCCATGCCAGACATGTGTGTCTCCACACGGGACATGTGTGTCTCCACACGGGACATGTGTGTCTCCACACGGGACATGTGTGAGTCCAAGCGGGCATGATGGGCAGCCTGCTGCTGTTGAATGTCCTTGAGGATCCCCACTACCTGGCTGACCTCTCCGGTGCTATTCTGGTACGCCTCAGCAATGCGTGCCAGTTGTGGGTCATCATGCAGTCCAGGCCCCTCTGCAAACAGCGACCTATGTCTACCACCCCTCCCACCACCCCTGGCGACACGTGCAGGACCTGTGGTGGCACGCACAGGTGACCGTAGGCCCACTTGGGGGTTGTTACTGGGCTCGTTGTCCGTTGCTCCACGTTGGGCCGGGGTCCCTGTGCTGTTGTCATCGGTGGTCCTTGGTCTGTCCGTGTTGGCAGGGGTGGTCTGTGTGTTGGCAGTTGTTGGAGGGGTGGGTGCAGGGGGTGCAGATGTTGGTCCTGCTGGTGCTGCATGATTACTCGCACCGGAGGGGCCAGGTAGGGCATCGCCATCCGAGGAGTGCAGAGGCTGTTCCACACCAGTGAGCTCAGTGTCCCCCGGAGCCTGGGACAGGGACTCCTCCTCGTCTGCTGCTGTGTCCCCATCATCACCTGTTTTTGGAAGAGACACACAATGTATGTTATGTTTCAACGGGCATCAATGGTTCACACACCTGACAGCTGTGACTGTACCTCTGGATGCGGGCCTGTACATTGCATTGTCCTAAGTTGTCACAGTCAGAGGTTGATATTGGTGTAGCACATTGTCCTGCCAACCTGAAGCTTTTCTATGTGAATGTTGAGGTGTGTGCATGGCCAGCATTGGTGGTATTTGGTGGACATCCGGCCCTCCTTCTCCACCCAGCCCAGTTATCCCACCATGGAACGTGCTTCCATTGCAGGGAGTGCAAGTTGGCTTTCAGGATGTCAGTCAGTGGTGTCCTGCTGTTGGTTGGTGCACAGTTCCCAGCAGGGGCTTGTGCTCCCACAGCAGTACCCAGTGTCAGCCATCTTGTCAGTTGTTTTCCACTCCCTGTGATGTGAGCATGGTTCAGAGTGGTGTTGATGGGCCAATTGTGAGGGTGAGCAATATCTGTGACTACCACTCCCATCATGCTATGGCCTACACCCCCCTTCCCAGCATGCCCATACTTCCTTCCTTTTGAGTGGACTTCACTGTGTGTGAGTGTGACAGCAATGGCAAGATGGCTGACAGTGGTGTCCTGCTGTTGGTTGGTGCACAGTTCCCAGCCGGGCCTTGTGCTCCCCACAGCTGAGGCCAGTGTCAGCCATCTTTGAAGTGGGTTTTCACTGGCTGTGAGGTGTGCATGCTTCAGTGTGAGCTTGCTGGGCCATGTGGGTGGGGGATGTTGAGCTGTGACTACCACTCCCATCATGCTATTGCCTACACCCCTCCTTCCCAGCATGCCCATACTTCCTTCCTTTTGACTCTGCTTCCCTGTGGGGTAGTGTGCCTGTGCTGACAGGATGGCTGACAGTGTTGTCCTGGCGTTTGTTTGGCTACAAGTCCCAAGTGTGTCCCTGTGCTTCACACAGCATAACCCAGTGTGGCTGTTCTTTGTGGGATATTTAATTAGAGTGTGAGGCAATGCATTCTCCCAGGTGAGTTGTGTGGAGTTTGTGTTAAGGGTGTGTGTGTGTGAAAAGCTGCTGGTGACTATGGTCAGAGCTGTCAGTCCTCCCTCCCACCCAGCCAGATATCCCACCATGGAACGTGCTTCCATTGCAGGGAGTGCAAGTTGGCTTTCAGGATGTCAGTCAGTGGTGTCCTGCTGTTGGTTGGTGCCCAGTTCCCAGCAGGGGCTTGTGCTCCCCACAGCAGTACCCAGTGTCAGCCATCTTGTCAGTTGTTTTCCACTCCCTGTGATGTGAGCATGGTTCAGAGTGGTGTTGATGGGCCAATTGTGAGGGTGAGCAATATCTGTGACTACAACTCCCATCATGCTATGACCTACACCCCCCCTTCCCAGCATGCCCATACTTCCTTCCTTTTGAGTAGACTTCACTGTGTGTGAGTGTGACAGCAATGGCAAGATGTCTGACAGTGGTGTCCTGCTGTTGGTTGGTGCACAGTTCCCAGCAGGGCCTTGTGCTCCCCACAGCAGTACCCAGTGTCAGCCATCTTGTCAGTTCTTTTCCACTCCCTGTGAGGTGTGCATGCTTCAGTGTGAGCTTGCTGGGCCATGTGGGTGGGGGATGTTGAGCTGTGACTACCACTCCCATCATGCTATTGCCTACACCCCTCTTCCCAGCATGCCCATACTTCCTTCCTTTTGACTCTGCTTCCCTGTGGGGTAGTGTGCCTGTGCTGACAGGATGGCTGACAGTGTTGTCCTGGCGTTTGTTTGGCTACAAGTCCCAAAAGTGTCCCTGTGCTTCACACAGCATAACCCAGTGTGGTAGTTCTTTGTGGGATATTTAATTAGAGTGTGAGGCAATGCATTCTCCCAGGTGAGTTGTGTGGAGTTTGTGTTAAGGGGGTGTGTGAGAAAAGCTGCTGGTAACTATGGTCAGAGCTGTCAGTCCTCCTTCCCACCCAGCCAGATATCCCACCCCTGGAACGTGCTTCCATTGCAGGGAGTGCAAGTTGGCTTTCAGGATGTCAGGCAGTGGTGTCCTGCTGTTGGTTGGTGCCCAGTTCCCAGCAGGGCCTTGTGCTCCCCAATGTAGTACCCAGTGTCAGCCATCTTGTCAGTTGTTTTCCACTCCCTGTGATGTGAGCATGGTTCAGAGTGGTGTTGATGGGCCAATTGTGAGTGTGACCAATATCTGTGACTACAACTCCCATCATGCTATTGGCTACACTGACTTGACCAGCATACACAGAATTCCTTCCTTTGAGTGAGCTTCCCTGTGAGGTGTTGTTCTAGTGGTGGCAAAATATCTGACTGTGTTTGTTGGTTAGATTTGTGCCACTGCCTTGCTGTATTTGTAGTTATGTTTGTACATATCTTGACACAGTTACATGTCACTTTAAGATGGCATGTATTGTGTTCATCTGACTGACAGACAGATCTTGGGGTGATTATCGTTTGATTGCTGTGTATTTGCTAAGGGTGCATGGTTTGACTATCCCCTTGACAGTGATGTGTGTGTATTGTCACACAATATTGGGTATATTAGTTGTGTACTCACCAGGCTCTGGGATGTTTGATAGTACATATACGCTCACTGGTGGTAGGATGGCCCGCACCTTCTCCCAGGGCCTGAGGTATAGTGGTTTGGCAGGAGGGCCACTGCCGGTGTGCTGACTCAGGATGTAATCCTTCTTTAGTAGGTCCCTGACCCCCCTGCGCACGTCATACCACCTGTTCTGGATGTCTTCCTTTGTGCGCAAACATGGTGATTGTGCGTTGACCCTGTCGACGATCCTCTGCCACATCTTGGTTTTCTGCGACATGGGGGTCTGTTGTACCAATGTACCAAACAACTGGGGCTCTACCCTGAGGATCTCATCTACCAGGACTTCCAATTCACTGTCTAGGAACTTTGGATTCTTCTTTAGAGGCATGGTGATGGGTGGTGGTGGGGATTGATGTGTGTGAGTGTGCAGGTGAGGGTGTGTGAGTGTAGGTTTTGCTGGGTGTATGTGAGGGTGCTATTTGTTGAGGTGCTAATGGTGTGTGGCTTGTGTGATGGATGAGCTGTGAGTGTGTCTGTGGTTGCTGTGTGATGGTGTTCTGTGCTGGCAGGTCAGTTGAATTTGCAAAGGATCATGGTAGGGATTTGTGGCCTTTATATAGGTGGAGTTGGGGGTGTGTCCTTGTTCCATGTTTTTTTCCCTGTATTTATTGACTTTGTCATTGCTTGTTTGGCCCTTTTTTTGTTTTTTTCCTTAGTATTTTTTGTGCATGTAGGAGACGTTCTTCGGACCGAGTAGGACGCTGCAGTTGTCTCGTGCCAGCTTCTCCTAGTCGTCCACGCTGTGTTTCTGCAGGGTTTCTTGTGCGGCGTACGCGTCGGTCGCCGAGTATTGGCTTCCTTCGGCTGGCTTTTGTATGCGTGTCGGTCGTTCGGCTCGCGCTCCGTGCGACTCGGTCTGGTTTTCCACGCATTGCATCGTACTGCGCGGGTCGGAGTTCGCGGGTACGTTTCGGTCGGGTTCATTCCTGGTGTGTGTCGGTCGGTTCGATTTGCGTGGTTTCCCGGCCGGATAGCTTGTTTCCGTGCGGTTCGGTCATTCGGCTTGTGTTCCGTACGAGTCGGTCGTGATTCACATGCATTTCATTGTACTTCCCAGGTCGGGCAACGCCGGTACGTGTCGGTCGGACTATATTCCCGTACCGAGTCGGTCGGTATTTTTTCCGGCCCAAATCGGAATCGGCCCCTAAGTGTCTAGGTTTAAAAAAATATGCAGTTTTGCTAGGATTCCTCAGGTGCCAGCTGACCTTGGGTCCAAAATCCATTGCAAAAAAAGAATCAGTTTTCAGTGGAAAAATGTGATGTCCATTTTGTGTTTTACAGCCTTTCATGTCGTGGCCACAAGTGAGGTACCATTTTGTACCGGGAGACTTGGGGAAATGGTAGATGGTAGGTAATTAGTTCACCCTGCAGATTCGAGAACTTTCCATCACAGAAATGTGTGGAAATTCTGTTTTTTGGGTCAAAGTTTGAGGTTTGAAAGGGCTACTGGTTAGGAAAACCTGGTGAGCGCCACACCCATCACCGCACCCTGGATTCTCCTAGCTGTCTAGTTTTCAAAAATGTGCAGGTTTGCTAGGTTTCCCTAGGTGCGGGCTGAACTATGGCCCAAAATCCACAGCTGCGTGCATTGCAAAAAGGATCAATTTTCAGTGGAAAAATGTGATGAGGTACACTGACAGAATATCGACCACAAAAATATAAATGTAAGAAATATATAGGTAAAACTATAGAATACAAAAATATTGACTCCCTATACTTAAAAAGGTAAGTACAAAAATATTGAGAAAAAAATATCGTTTACAATCATATAGTTGTATTAAATATCGTTTTTAAAATATATATAATTTAAAATATTAATTTAAAAATAAATACAACTTTTAATTAATAAAAAATGTATAATTAAATGTATATTTTAACAAATAAACTTCCTTTTAAAAATGTAAACACACATATATATATATATACATATTTTAATTAATAATATAATACAAAAAATCCTAAATAGCATAATATTATCAAAAATATATGTAAACATATTTAAATATACCAAAAACCTAAAATAATAAAAAAGCAATCAATTTAATTTAAAATAAAAATTAAACACACATATTTTACAATTTCCTTAAAAATAAGTTACAAAAAATATTGCAAATGATAACATTATTATAATAAATCAAACACATAATTATATAAATTACAACATAAAATAAATTATTACAAATTAAAATAAATACATGTACATTTTCCACCACATTAAAAAGAAAACATTTTTCTTCTAAGTAAATAAAAATAATTACTCCCAACTAACACAACACAACAGTAACAAAATATTTTACACCAATCAAAAATAAGATTTACATTTCTAACTACAATAAATATAAAATTACATAAAATATAACATTACAAAATACTACAATTTACTATTCCCACTACACTTAACACAACAATAAAATTTACAGTTAACAAAAAAAAGCAATTCCCACTCCAGTCAGTTCAACAGTAGGGAAAGCGCTGGATTGCAGAGGGGTAAATTTACTATTCCCACTCCAGTCAGTGCAACTGTAGGGAAAGCACTGGATTGCGGAGGGGTAATATTTACTAATCCCACTCCAGTCAGTGCAACAGTAGGGAAAGCCTTGGATTGTGGAGGGGTCAAATTTACTATTCCCACTCCAGTTAGTACAACAGTGGGGAAAGTGTTCGATTGCGGAGGGGTAAAATGTACTATTCCCACTCCAGTCAGTACAACAGTAGGGAAAGTGTTGGATTGCGGAGGGGGTAAAAATTACTATTCCCACTTCAGTAAATGCAACAATAGGGAAAGTGTTGGATAGCAGAGGGATAACATTTTCTATTCGCACCCCAGTCAGTACAACAGTAGGGAAAGTATTGAATTGCGGAGGGGTAAAAATTACTATTCCCACTCCAAAGAGAAAGTGTTGGATAGCAGAGGGATAAAATTAACAATTCCCACTCCAGTCAGTACAACAGTAGGGAAAGTGTTGGATTGTGGAGGGATAAAGTTTACTATTCCTACTCCAATAACTGCAACAGTAGGGAAAGTGTTGGATAGCGGAGGGGAAAACTTTCTATTCCCACTCCAGTAAATGCAACAGTAGGGAAAGTGTTGGATAGCGTAGGAGTTGAATTTACTAGTCCCACTCCAGTCAGTTAATTATTAAAAACAAACAAAATAAAAAATATTTTAAAAACAAAGTAAATAAAAAAATATATGTTGAAAAAATATATATATTTAATATAAAAAAATAAAAAATAAAAACATATTATAATGTTAAGAACATATCACAAATACTGTCAAATATTATTATAAATAAAATACAAAAATGATTTTCATACAAATAAATATTTGTATTTAGAAATTATTTATTAACAAAAACATTAATTATTAGATACATTTCATTTAGTTACTTCCTACCCTATAACACCACAAAACTCACAACCTTCACCTAAACAATTATGTACACTTATAATATAAATATTCATCAACAAATTAATTTACATTAATTTAATATTCGTTATTAATTATAAATAATGTACTTCCCACAATATTCCCCCACAAAACCCCAACACAATTAATTATTTAATTAATAATTATTAATTTTAAAAAGTTAAGTGCTTAAAATTGATTTACGTCCCTCCCCATACCCCTACAAAACCCACAACTCCCATCCAAAATGTAAAAATAAATGATTTGCACAATTAACATAATTATCAATTAAACAAATATTATTAATTAAAAACCAAATTATTATTCATTAAAATTAATTAACTTCCCACCCTTTACCCCAATAATCCCCAAAACCCGCACCTAAAATTGAACTTTAAAAACATAAATTACACAAGTAAAATTAATTTTCAATTAAATAACTAATAGTACTTAACAACTAATTATAAATTAAGTAAAATGTATTTACTCACCAAACTTTACCCCTATAAACCCAAAAACCGCACCCCAAAAAATGTAATTAAACAAATAACATAATAGTTTATCAATTAATTAATGTATATAAATTATTAACTAATTAATAATTAATGAAAAATAAAATTACACAATTACCATAATGAATTATCAATTAATAATTATTCATTAACAACTAATTAATAATTAATTAAAAATAAATTACTTCCCACCTTTACCCCATTAGCCCCACAACCCCCACCTAAAAAAATTACACAATTACCATAATTAATTAATAATAATTAACTAATTAATAATTAATATTAAAAAAAACTTCCCACCCTTTACCCCTATAAACCCCACAACCAGCACCTAAAAGAATTACACAATTACCATAATTAATTATCAATTAATTATTTAAAAATATATTACTTCCCACCCTTTACCCCAATAAACCCCACATCCCACACACAAAATGTACAACAACAACAATTAAAACCACAATTAATACTATTAAATATCATTTAAATTACTTCCCACCCTATGACCCTTATAAACCCACAACGGAACTAAAAGATGCAAAATGTAATTAAATAAAATGTAATAACTACTAAAAATTTAACACATATATTAAAAAACATAAACAATACTTATAGAAAAATATTACATCACATACTTTTAAAAGATATACTAAAATACATAACAGTAATAAAAAAATCGATATTTTAAACAACTATGGGGCTCATTACGATGTTTCCGACCGACTCCATGTCAGAATCGGTTCCGACCGACTCAGGTTCGGCGAGTCCGACCGACCAATTACGATGTTTCTGATACCGTTCAGTCGGACTCCCATTGACTTCAATGGGAGCCTGTGTTCCGACCGACAACACAGGCTCCCATTGAAAAATGGAGTGGTTGCAGAAAACCTTGCACCCTGTCGCAGGCACCCCATGGTGCCTGCCACACTTTGCATGGTTGGAAAGAGGGGTCCCATGGGTACCCCACAGGCCCCATCCGGAGGCCTGCGGGTGAAGGAGGGCCTGCTACGGGCCCTCAAAGTCAGATTCGGATTCATAATACGTCGGTCGAAAACGCAATCCCTAGACCTGTATGATTCGGCTCCGACCGACTCTGAGTCTCCGAATGCCGGTCGGAACTGATTCGGAATGACCGAACGGTTACTTTCCCATCGTAATCGGCCGGTCGGAAATGTTTCCGAGTCGGTCGGAAACATAGGTTCCGACACGGATTAGGAAAATCTGAATGCCTTTCGGAGCCTTCCAACCGACATCATAATCAGCCCCTATGTTCTATATTTTAAAAATCAATATTACTTACCTTAAAATCAATATTCTTGTCCATGATATTCTTGCTCATGATATTTCGCAAACCAAAAAGGGCACTGTTCTGTGGCGAGGTGCAATAAGTCACCTGTACGCCTTAGACAGAGGAAAAGAAAACAGGATCCTAGGTTAGAGGGGACCCAATCTAAAGAGGAAGAACAAGTCTTGCCTCTTGTTGCCCTCACACACCCCGAAAGGTGTCATGCTTCATCATCGGGCGTTGCTCCTCGTGGGGCCGGCGCTGCAATCCCCACGGGTCCCCCGAAGGGTCACTTTGTCGGAGATCTTTTAATATTGCCGGATGATGCATGCAGGTGTGTGAGTGTGGGTCCTATGTGGGAAATGAAAGTACGTGCATAAAGATTAAAACTGGCAGGGGAATCTTCAAAGAGAGATTAGGTTTGCAACGCTCTTGCCAGAAATAAAAACCCATAAAAAGTGGTATTGTCCCAGAGGCACACTGTGCCCAGGTGTAAAGTCAACATGTTTCGCGCATTTGTCGCCAAAACGGTCATTTGCGCTTCTTCAGGACCAAAGCAATAGTAAGTGAAGTGCACGTGAATAATTTGTTAAAAATTAGTACCCACAGTGATTATCAGGGTGGGCGATAAGCTGCTCCTGAAGGAACCTAGGAAAGAAAGCAACCAAAAAATGTGCATTAGACTAGCTTAATGCAACATAGTGTGCCACCTACGTGTGCACATAAAACCATCAAAAGAAAAAGGAAACATTTGAGACACTTAGGGGTCGATTCCGATTCGGGCCGGAAATTTCTCCGACCGAGCCGGACCCGGAGAGATTTCCGACCGAATCGGACCCGTGCAGTCCGACCGAACGCAGTACGATGCGTCCGTATGTTATCGGACACGAGTCGGTCGGACTCCCATTGAACTCAATGGGAGCCGGTCGTACAACGCGTACGCGGGCTCCCATTGCCTCAATGGGTGCGAGGCGGACAAGGGCGCCTCCTACAGCGAGTACGCCGCGAGCGCTCGCGGCGTACACGCACAGGTAGGGGGATTCATGGGTCCCCCTGTGTGCGCCTCGCACGGGTACGCGTACAGGGGGTCCGACACGGACCCCCAAAGTACGGCTCCGACAGCGAGTTCGAGTCGGACGGCGCGAGTCGGTCGGAGCGGTCGAGGTGCGCATCGTACTTACCCGGCCGGAAAACGTCTCCATTGCGCGGTGCGAATCGGGTCCGAGCGAGTCGGTCGGAGCGGTACGATCCGGGTACGAGTCGGTCGGAGCGGTCGGGTCGCCCGGACGAAGTCGGTCGGGCGAATCCGCATCGTACTCGCTCGGCCGGACTCGCGTACGGTCCGGTCGGGAAACAGGCTTGCGCATGGCTTTTTTCCCGACCGAATGGTATTGGGTGCGCCTCCGACCGAGATCGGAATCGCCCCTGAAAGTGTAATGGTCTCTAAAGTTATTGAAGGTCAAGCGGGATCTCGGTGATATTACCAAATAAACCACAGGGTGCATTGCGCCACAAATGGGTAAACAGGCTCTCTGTAAGGTCCTCATGCTTACCATCCTCACATTCTTACTTACAGATATACTGGTGTAGAGTCAAAGGCATCTGACTCGCTCGGCCGCCTGCCGTTTGTGAAAAGGCAGTGGACGATCAAGGGCTAGATATAGGTAGCATTCCCTGGTGCCTGGGCGGTTACTATATCCGGGACGGCTATCAGGTGGTGGGAAGAGTGCTTGCATGAAAGCAGGCCTCTAATACGCATGCGCCCAGGTGGAAAACTAATCTCCTGCGCACGAGCGTGCCGGAGAAGGGCTCCTTGTAATGGCATAAACAGGAAATACGTCAAGTATGCGTATCTCCGCGTACACCTGATGGTAACACTGATGTTGAGGCATGAGTCTCACCACTAAAAAGTATGTATATATGTAAAAATTATTATCAACCTCTCTGTTGCCATAGATCATGTTAATGTCAATTGAATGAAAGAATTAAATAATAATAATAACATATTGCAATTGGCCAAGGTAAATACAATATTATATGGTGACTCCGTCCTATCTTAGGTGAGGTGATAAATAAGTGAAAGATGTAACAATTCCCAAGTCATATGCCCAATAGGAAACCCTGGTGATACCCATGTTAGGGAGAAAACATGTCTCAAATGTTGAAAAAAAGGAGAAAAGAAAGGGAATAGGAAAGATGTATAGTCCCTCGGCTGAGCCGCCGTGCTACAATTTAAGAAAAAGAGAGGGGGGGACCATGGAGCCAATTAAGGTCCAGTGTCCATGCTCCAAATGTAATATCTTCTTCCTCTTTAGATTGGGTCCCCTCTAACCTAGGATCCTGTTTTCTTTTCCTCTGTCTAAGGCGTACAGGTGACTTATTGCACCTCGCCACAGGAACAGTGCCCTTTTTTGGTTTAAAGATATTACATATGGAGCATGGACACTGGACCTTAATTGGCTCCATGGTCCCCCTCTCTTTTCTTAAATTGTAGCACGGCGGCTCAGCCGAGGGACCATACATCTTTCCTATTCCCTTTCTTTTCTCCTTTTTTCAACATTTGAGACATATTTTCTCCCTAACATGGGTATCACCAGGGTTTCCTATTGGGCATATGACTTGGGAATAGTTACATCTTTCACTTATTTATCACCTCACCTAAGATAGGACGGAGTCACCATATAATATTGTATTTACCTTGGCCAATTGCAATATGTTATTATTATTATTTAATTCTTTCATTCAATTGACATTAACACATGATCTATGGCAACAGAGGGGTTGATAATAATTTTTACATATATATACATACTTTTTAGTGGTGAGACTCATGCCTTAACATCAGTGTTACCATCGGGTGTATGCCGGAATACGCATACTTGACGTATTTCCTGTTTATGCCATTACAAGGAGCCCTTCTCCGGCACGCCCGTGTGCAGGAGATTAGTTTTCCACCTGGGCGCATGCGTATTAGAGGCCTGCTTTCATGCAAGCACTCTTCCCACCACCTGATAGCGCGTCCCGGATATAGTAACCGCCCAGGCACCAGGGAATGCTACCTATATCTAGCCCTTGATGGTCCACTGCCTTTTCACTAACGGCAGGCGGCCAAACGAGTCAGATGCCTTTTGGACTCTACACCCGAGTATATCTGTAAGTAAGGAATGTGAGGATGGTAAGCATGAGGAGACCTTACAGAGAGCCTGTTTACCCTTAATTTGTGGCGCAATGCACCCTGTGGTTTATTTGGTAATATCACCGAGATCCCGCTTTTGACCTTCAATAACTTTAGGAGACCATTACACTTTAAGTGTCTCAAATGTTTCCTTTTTCTTTTGATGGTTTTATGTGCACACGTAGGTGGCACACTATGTTGCATTAAGCTAGTCTAATGCACATTTTTTGGTTGCTTTCTTTCCTAGGTTCCTTCAGGAGCAGCTTATCGCCCGCCCTGATAATCACTGTGGGTACTCATTTTTAACAAATTATTCACGTGCACTTCACTTACTATTGCTTTGGTCCTGAAGAAGCGCAAATGACCGTTTTTGGCGACAAATGCGCGAAACATGTTGACTTTACACCTGGGCACAGTGTGCCTCTGGGACAACACCATTTTTATGGGTTTTTATTTCTGGCAAGGGCGTTGCAAAACCCAATCTCTCTTTTTGAAGATTCCCCTGCCAGTTTTAATCTTTATGCATGTACTTTCATTTCCCACATAGGACCCACACACCCGCATGCATCATCCGGAAATATTAAAAGATCTCCGACAAAGTGACTCTTCGGGGGACCCGTGGGGAATTGCAGCGCCGGCCCCACGAGGAGCAACGCCCGATGATGAAGCATGACACCTTTCGGTGTGTGAGGGCAACAAGAGGCAAGACTTGTTCTTCCTCTTTAGATTGGGTCCCTCTAACCTAGGATCCTGTTTTCTTTTTCCTCTGTCTAAGGCGTACAGGTGACTTATTGCACCTCGCCACAGGAACAGTGCCCTTTTTTGGTTTAAAGATATTACATATGGAGCATGGACACTGGACCTTAATTGGCTCCATGGTCCCCCTCTCTTTTCTTAAATTGTAGCACGACGGCTCAGCCGAGGGACCATACATCTTTCCTATTCCCTTTCTTTTCTCCTTTTTTTCAACATTTGAGACATGTTTAATCCCTAACATGGGTATCACCAGGGTTTCCTATTGGGCATATGACTTGGGAATAGTTACATCTTTCACTTATTTATCACCTCACCTAAGATAGGATGGAGTCACCATATAATATTGTATTTACCTTGGCCAATTGCAATATGTTATTATTATTATTTAATCCTTTCATTCAATTGACATTAACACATGATCTATGGCAACAGAGGGGTTGATAATAATTTTTACATATATACATACTTTTTAGTGGTGAGACTCATGCCTTAACATCAGTGTTACCATCGGGTGTATGCCGGAATACGCATACTTGACGTATTTCCTGTTTATGCCATTACAAGGAGCCCTTCTCCGGCACGCCCGTGCACAGGAGATTAGTTTTCCACCTGGGCGCATGCGTATTAGAGGCCTGCTTTCATGCAAGCACTCTTCCCACCACCTGATAGCGCGTCCCAGATATAGTAACCGCCCAGGCACCAGGGAATGCTACCTATATCTAGCCCTTGATCGTCCACTGCCTTTTCACTAACGGCAGGCGGCCGAACGAGTCAGATGCCTTTTTTGACTCTACACCCAAGTATATCTGTAAGTAAGGAATGTGAGGATGGTAAGCATGAGGAGACCTTACAGAGAGCCTGTTTACCCTTAATTTGTGGCGCAATGCACCCTGTGGTTTATTTGGTAATATCACCGAGATCCCGCTTTGACCTTCAATAACTTTAGGAGACCATTACACTTTAAGTGTCTCAAATGTTTCCTTTTTCTTTTGATGGTTTTATGTGCACACGTAGGTGGCACACTATGTTGCATTAAGCTAGTCTAATGCACATTTTTTGGTTGCTTTCTTTCCTAGGTTCCTTCAGGAGCAGCTTATCGCCCGCCCTGATAATCACTGTGGGTACTAATTTTTAACAAATTATTCACGTGCACTTCACTTACTATTGCTTTGGTCCTGAAGAAGCGCAAATGACCGGTTTTGGCAACAAATGCGCGAAACATGTTGACTTTACACCTGGGCACAGTGTGCCTCTGGGACAACACCATTTTTATGGGTTTTTATTTCTGGCAAGGGCGTTGCAAAACCCAATCTCTCTTTTTGAAGATTCCCCTGCCAGTTTTAATCTTTATGCACGTACTTTCATTTCCCACATAGGACCCACACTCCACACACCCGCATGCATCATCCGGCAATATTAAAAGATCTCCGACAAAGTGACCCTTCGGGGGACCCGTGGGGAATTGCAGCGCCGGCCCCACGAGGAGCAACGCCCGATGATGAAGCATGACACCTTTCGGGGTGTGTGAGGGCAACAAGAGGCAAGACTTGTTCTTCCTCTTTAGATTGGGTCCCCTCTAACCTAGGATCTGTTTTCTTTTTCCTCTGTCTAAGACGTACAGGTGACTTATTGCACCTCGCCACAGGAACAGTGCCCTTTTTTGGTTTAAAGATATTACATATGGAGCATGGACATTGGACCTTAATTGGCTCCATGGTCCCCCCTCTCTCTTTTCTTAAATTGTAGCACGACGGCTCAGCCGAGGACCATACATCTTTCCTATTCCCTTTCTTTTCTCCTTTTTTTCAACATTTGAGACATGTTTTCTCCCTAACATGGGTATCACCAGGGTTTCCTATTGGGCATATGACTTGGGAATAGTTACATCTTTCACTTATTTATCACCTCACCTAAGATAGGACGGAGTCACCATATAATATTGTATTTACCTTGGCCAATTGCAATATGTTATTATTATTATTTAATTATTTCATTCAATTGACATTAACACATGATCTATGGCAACAGAGGGGTTGATAATCATTTTTACATATATACATACTTTTTAGTGGTGAGACTCATGCCTTAACATCAGTGTTACCATCGGGTGTACGCCGGAATACGCATACTAGACGTATTTCCTGTTTATGCCATTACAAGGAGCCCTTCTCCGGCACGCCCGTGCGCAGGAGATTAGTTTTCCACCTGGGCGCATGCGTATTAGAGGCCTGCTTTCATGCAAGCACTCTTCCCACCACCTGATAGCGCGTCCCGGATATAGTAACCGCCCAGGCACCAGGGAATGCTACCTATATCTAGCCCTTGATGGTCCACTGCCTTTTCACTAACGGCAGGCGGCCGAACGAGTCAGATGCCTTTTTTGACTCTACACCCGAGTATATCTGTAAGTAAGGAATGTGAGGATGGTAAGCATGAGGAGACCTTACAGAGAGCCTGTTTACCCTTAATTTGTGGCGCAATGCACCCTGTGGTTTATTTGGTAATATCACCGAGATCCCGCTTTTGACCTTCAATAACTTTAGGAGACCATTACACTTTAAGTGTCTCAAATGTTTCCTTTCTCTTTGATGGTTTTATGTGCACACGTAGGTGGCACACTATGTTGCATTAAGCTAGTCTAATGCACATTTTTTGGTTGCTTTCTTTCCTAGGTTCCTTCAGGAGCAGCTTATCGCCCGCCCTGATAATCACTGTGGGTACTAATTTTTAACAAATTATTCACGTGCACTTCACTTACTATTGCTTTGGTCCTGAAGAAGCGCAAATGACCGTTTTTGGCGACAAATGCGCGAAACATGTTGACTTTACACCTGGGCACAGTGTGCCTCTGGGACAACACAATTTTTATGGGTTTTTATTTCTGGCAAGGGCGTTGCAAAACCCAATCTCTCTTTTTGAAGATTCCCCTGCCAGTTTTAATCTTTATGCACGTACTTTCATTTCCCACATAGGACCCACACTCCACACACCCGCATGCATCATCCGGCAAAATTAAAAGATCTCCGACAAAGTGACCCTTCGGGGGACCCGTGGGGAATTGCAGCGCCGGCCCCACGAGGAGCAACGCCCGATGATGAAGCATGACACCTTTCGGGGTGTGTGAGGGCAACAAGAGGCAAGACTTGTTCTTCCTCTTTAGATTGGGTCCCCTCTAACCTAGGATCCTGTTTTCTTTTTCCTCTGTCTAAGGCGTACAGGTGACTTATTGCACCTCGCCACAGGAACAGTGCCCTTTTTGGTTTAAAGATATTACATATGGAGCATGGACACTGGACCTTAATTGGCTCCATGGTCCCCCCTCTCTTTTTCTTACATGATATTTCGGTGTCATGATATTTCCAACTCAATAATTGTGTCAGTCGATATTACTGTCCGATGTTTTGTCTGAACACCACGTGATGAGTCCATGTTGTGTATTAAGGTCCTTTCTTATTGCGGACTCTAGGCCTACCACACAAGTGGGGTACCATTTTTATCAAGAGAACGCAGAATAGTAGAATAAGTGTTATTGCCAATTGCAATTATCTGCATTTGTGCCTTTCAAATGCAGGCCAGTGTGTAGGAAAGAAGACATTTTGAGAAATGCCCTCTCACTCACATGCTAGTATGGGTACCCAAAAATTCAGAGATGTGCAAATAACCACTAGTTCTAAACTCCATATCTTGTGCCCATTTCAGAAATGCATAGGTTTCTTGATCCCTTTTTTACCTTATGAATTGCTCTATATCCTATACACAATGAAAAACCATTGAAAGGCTCAGCTAAGTTATTGACTCTGGGTACCTCGAGTTCTTGGAACACCCACAAAACCTATATATCCCCGCAACTTGAAGGGTGTAGCAGATGTCATGCCATATTGCTTTTGTACATTGGCCATCATGATGAGAAGTTACAACTGAAAACGTTGTCACAAATGGATGTTTTTTTCCTACTAATTTTCAATATTTCTTTATTTCAACAGTTAGGGGCTCATTATGATGTCGGGCGGAAACTTTTCACCACACACCATCTCAGATTCGGGATCTGACCGACTCGCAGTCGGCGGTTCCGCATGACCGATTACAATGTGTCCGAACACCATTCGGTCGGACTCCCATTGACTCCTATGCGTGCCCATGTTCCGACCGACAACACTGGCTCCTATGAGGAAAATGGGTGTCTGCGGAAAACCCTGCACCCTGTCTTAAGCACCCCATGGTGCCTGACACACAGTGCATGGTTTTAAAGGGGGGCCCCTTGGGTACCCACACGGCCCCCAACCAGAGGCCTCAGAATGAAGGGGGGCCTGCTTGGAGCCCCCAAAGTCAGTTTCCAACAGCCTTTTCCTGTCGGCCAGACCGAGTTGGAAAGGCTGTTGGAATCTGACATCGTAATCGGTCGGGCAGAAACGCTGTCCTTAGAGCTGTAGGATTCGGCTCTGACCGACACAGATTCTCCTAGAGCCGGTCGGAACCGATTCGGAATGTCCGAATGGTTTCCCTTCCTACTACGAACATCATAATCGGTTGGGCAAATTGGATTCCGACCGAGTCAGGCAGATGGATTCAGACACGGTCTAGGGGAATCCGACTGTCGGTCTAAGGCTTTCTGCCCGACATCGAAATGAGCCCCTTAGTCTCTTTGAGAAAACCTTGAGGCATGTACATAAATGATCCCTTGCTGAATTTGGAATGTTGTGCTCTTTTCAGAAATCTGTAGCTTTCCAGGATTACCCATGGGTTTCACAGCATTTTCCATCACAAACTGGAAGTCAGTTAAAAGCACAAAAATTAAGAAAAATAGGCTATCTCTTTGAAAAATGCCAAAAATATGGAAAAAAACAGGTATTTGTATTTAGCTCCACACTTTCCTGAAAGACGGGGAAATGGAGACTTCAGCACAGTAAACATTTTGTTGATGCCATTTTTAGGGAAAAAAGACACTTTTTTGCAGATCACTTTTTTCCTGTTTTTCCTCAAAAACTCAAAATGTATCAATATTTTGCCTATTTTCTCAATTCCCTCCAGGGGATTCCACAAACCATGGGTACCTTCGGAATCCCCAGGATGTTGGGAAAAAGGGGACAAATTTGGATGGGATACCTTGGGCCTCATTACGATGTCAGTTGGAAAGCATTCCAACCGACTCGGTCTTGGAATCATTTCCGACCGAATCGGATTCGGGGAGTCCGACTGATCGATTACGATGTTTCCGTACACAGTTCGGTCGGACTCCCATTGACTTCAATGGGAGCCTGTGTTCCGACCAACAACACAGGCTCCCATTGAAAAAAGGGGTGGGCACGGAAAACCTTGTAGCCTGTGGTGGGCACACCGTACATTGTTGGAAAGAGGGGACCCATGGGTACCCCCACTGGCCCCAACCAGAGGTCTCCGGGTGAAGAGGAGCCTGCTACAGGCCCCCAAGGTTGAATTCTGACAGCTGATCTGTGTCGGACAAACCGATTTGGAAGTCATAATGCGGAAACACGGTCCGTAGACCTGTACGATTCGGCTCTGACCGACTCGGACTCTCCGAATGCCGATCGGAACTGAGTCGGAATGACCGAATGGTTTCCGACTATCGTAATCGACCAGTCGAATGTGTTTCCGAGTCGGTCTGAAACGTGGGTTCCGGATCATATTCGGACAAATCGAATGCCGTTCGGAGCCTTTCTGACTGACATCGTAATCGGCCCCCTTGTGTGGAAAGAAAATTATGGAGGCCTAAACGCGAACTACCCCAAATACCCAAAAATGAGCTTAGCATTCTAGGGGGAAAAGTCCTAGCAGCGAAAGGGTTAATTTTCTCTCTACCTGCCAACATTTGGGCTATCACCTCTTTCCCATGAGTCAACACAACACTGAAATGTCACCTGATGTCATTTGAACAGCATAATAACTTATTCCAACCCACCGTATCAACCTTTCTCACTGGCACTCTTCCGTTCCTGTGTTACGTAACTTGTAAATATAAAACATGTTTATATTGTAATCATTTAAGTGTATGTCTTGTGGTCGCCCCACCTTTCACTAATCATTTTCTTGACACTAAATGTAACCACCTACATAGCAATCGTTGCCAAGTCACTTTGTAAAGCATTTCATATAGATAGGCCACTTAGTTAAAGCAACTGTAATTTTCAAATATGCTGTAAACTGACAAAATTACAAGCACAATTCATAAAAGTACTCCCATTTTCTCATTTGCAAGCTTGTGTATTTAAGCACAACCACTAATTTCTTACAACCACATTAGGCATCACAGAAATATGCTCACCGAGATCCAGATGCTCCAATGTTAGTATTGCCACATTTTGTGGTTCTGGGTAGTTTAAATTGCTTATGAAATTATATGTAAGTAACTGGATTCAAACTGTAAATGGAAAATCAAATTTCATCCTCACTCTGTGTGGATCATGCACTGGCCATGATCAGTGACTCATCGTATTAGAATTGAGAAGAAGTTTTCATCACTTGTGCTAGGCATACGAATTATCTGTTGCGCACTTATTTTATACCTTTATCAATGGGGGAAACAAATCTATCCATAATTTGTGAAAGGCATCAGATCTATTCCTCATTTTAAAGAGACAGACGAGTAGCCTTTATTCAGCTGATTTATGGAGTTTAAAACTGAACTGACACTCTCTGGATGCGCCTGCGACCAGGATATATGTTACTCTAAGATATATGTTGCGGGCCTTTTCCCCCCATTGAGCTATCTTAATGACAGTGCAATTAATCGGTGGAGCTGCCTTACAGCGGGTTTGATTTTACTGGGCTTTCTTATTTGTCCCCAAATCTTTTAATTCCCCTGCGGAGTCAGACTTCCCATCCCTATCCTCCACCCCTACCCATCTCTGTAGTTATTCATCCTATTTCAGCTGTGTCATTATGGTTAAAGGTTGAATCTGACCTACATTCACAAACTACCAGCCCCTGTGAGTTCTGCCATTAATTGGGGCCACACTTGGAAAGGTTTGCTGAGAGTCCTGGAGTTTGTGATTACCATAAATCTTTTTTCATACTTTATTTTTTCAAAAGAAACTGGGCACGCACACCCACTTTCTTAAATATGCGAATACAACATTTCCAGCTGTTTCAGGACTAATCCCAACTTCTGCCCCATGTATAATAAATAGTTAAGGAATCACAGTATGCGATTCCCACTGGTATTTTACAGATCTATCAAGTGAAAATCTACAGTGGAGTATCTCTGAATATCGTAGGTATTCTGATATGGGCATAAACAGGAGTTTGCCCCCCAAATCGGGATTCCAAGCAAGAGCGGTCCGTGCAAGTAAGAGCGGTGGGGCCGGGTTTGGGGTGGGGTATTCGACAGACAGCCACAAGGAAAAATTAAATAAATAATTAATTTTCCCTCGTCGTCTGTCAAAATCCCTCCCACCCAGCCCCACCGCTCTCACCTGTACAGGCCGCAACTGATTCTAACACATGTGATAATTACAGCGCATCGTTTTTCCTGACGTGACTTTTAGCAGTTAAAATCTCCTTATGGGAGAAAACATTAATTTCAAAGCATCCTCTCCCATTTCAAGGTGAGTGTTTAGATAATACCACAGTATTGCACCATGTGTTAAGGATTAGGGGTGGGCTTAACTCCCATGGTTTGCTGTAGTGTAATTATGTAAAATTACAAGAAATGTACGTGAGAGTACGCAGAATTATTAGCAGAGTCTAACCCAGCATTAAGCACTATTTTCTAAGTCCAAAATGTACCTCACATCCGAAACTGACCCAATAATGCATTTTGTGCTCAGAAAATATCTCTAAATACAACAAAACATGAACAGCAGCAGCCACTAGCACTCACTAAATTCATTGTTACTGTGCTCTTGCGGTATGATATTTGTGCCAAATTACTCATAACTAGGCAAACGGGCATAATCATGTAATTTTCCGTAATTGTGCATCAAACAAGTGACAGTAAATTACCTAAATTACTTTGGTCACTCAGTGTAATTAAAATGTAGCCCAAGCCTAATATGGATGTTTACCAGGTCTGGTATTCAAGTGAGGGATAGAGTGCAACAAAAAGTAAGAGGTACATCGGTACAGATGAGAAAGGAGTGAAAAGCAACACTAATGTGATGGGAAAGTGTAGTAGGACAGAAGGGAGATAGCGGAGATTGGAAGAGACCGGGTGGATGAGAACTACAGTCATATACACAGAACAGGGACAGAGCGAGTGAGAGGAGATAAAACAACAAAGAAGTAGGGCTGAGACACAGAGGGGATTAGCAGAATCTGAGAAAGGAGATGGTGATTTTAACAGGAAAGGGGCAGAGGGAGAGTTATATTGTCCAAGGAGTAGAGCAACAAGTTGGATAACAAAAGAGCGAGAAAGGCGAAGGGAAAGACATACTGCAGGGAGCACAGAAAGGATTTATGAGATAGACAAATGAAAATGTGCAGAGTATGCAACACAACCTGATGTAAAGAAAGCACCCAAGAGCAAGCCACAGACAGGAAGGGAAAATAAAGACACAAGGAGAATGAGGGAAGCAGAGAGATGGCAGAGGTAGCAGTCAAGAAGAGAGACGCATGCCTGATCAATGTGACAAGCGTTTTTAAGAGGCTTTGGGTAACATGTAGCACTGCATCAATATACCCTGCACTACCTCCCGCCTCCCAGGACCTAATTAATGGCGGCTGCAGTGCAGACCTGCAGCAGATGCATGTAGCGGGTGCACTTCTGGTGCACTGGAGGCGCGCAAAGGCAAGTCCACCTGAGCCCGTTCGCACATGGAACCGTGCCCAGAATCAGGAATCCTTGTTCTCCCTCTTACACACACATACCCTGCTCTGCTCCTCCATGCTCTTAACCCCATCCCCTGCACACTGCACTGTTGTCGCACCGCACCACACAACATAGAAGGAGGGTTCACATGCTCCTCCTGCAAGTTTGGATGCACTCTCACACAACCTACACCCACCACTCCTGCACCAACAGCACCCAGCAACCCACTCACACAAACGAGCCCCCTGCTCATGCTCACACAGACCAATCACTACACCAGACTCACATGCATGCTTCTCAACACTTGCTTGCTCATCAAACATGCGAGGTAGAAATGGGACCTACTGAACAACTAAGCTCTGGACCTGCTCTTTCTCATGGAAACATGGCTAAACCCAACCATCCCTGCTAGCTACAAGATAGTTAGGCAAGGCCTTCACCACAAGACTGGAGGTAGCGTAGACATTATATTTAAAGATACCATTAGCAGCACCACCTACAAGGACACCCCCACCAGCTATATGGAACACATCATGTTCAAGATCCACATCATAGCCACACTCTTCCTGGGTGAAATCCTCATATACAGACCCACAGGACCCCACACCAATTTCGCCAGAAACATCACAGACTTTGTTGCACTCTTCATTATCAAAGCCAGCACATTCATCCTCCTGATAGACCTCAACTTTTACATAGAGGACTGCACCAACCCAAACTCTATGGCCATTCTAGAAACCCTAGGTCACCTTGGCCTCACCCAGCATGTTACCGAACCGACCCACCCGTCCAGACACCAATTGGACCCAATTTGCTCCCCAATCAGCATCATCACAGTTGATAAGCCAGCAACTATAACCTGGACAGACCACACCCTCATCAGTTTCAACATACCTATCGCACCATCACAGACCTACCACCACTGGAACCATCCGCTACAGCTGGAAAAGCACCTCAAAAGAGGAGTAAGCTTCCGCCTTCTCATTGCACCAGTCCAAACACACCAGCAACTTGCTGAAAGCCATCAAAAACCTCAACAGCTGGATCACTGCATGCGCTGACAGACTGGCTCCCCTCAAATGTAACCCAATGGCAAGAGCCCGACCACAGGTCAACTGCTACATAGAGGAACTCAGGCTGACAAAACACCACTGCAAACAACTAGAGTGCAAATGGAGAGCAAGTCAAGACACCTCAGATAAAGGGATCTTCAAATCTAAAAAGCAGATACAGAACATGAATGGCAGAGCTCTTCCAGATCTCATTGGGAGCCCTGATTGTGTGGCCCGCTTTCACCACTGTTGAAATTGCTGCTACCATGAATACCATCCACTCTGAGCTCCATCTAATTTTTGCCCCCACTATGTCTTCACCAAGGGACTCCTACCGAGCAATGAACCACTAATGCCCATCCTTTACACCTCCATCCCACACACCTGGAAACATGCCACTGCCATGCCCCTCCACAAGAAACTATCTGATGTTCGAGTCACGGTACCCATATACAGACCCATCTCCCTCCTATCATACCCGGCAAAGGTCTTAGAGAAATTAGTAAAGTGACGCCTCACTGATCACCTCAGTAACCACCAGCTCCTCAATGCCACTCAGTCCAGAATCAGCCCCAACCATAGTACAGAAACAGAACTCATCACCGCCACAGATGGCATCCGAATGATCCTTGACAGAGGAGAAATGATAGCCCTCATTCTGCTGGACCTCTCGGCAACATTTGACACTGCCATACACCCCATCCTCATCAGGCACCTGCACAAGATTGGCATCCAAGGATCCATTCTCTCCTGTATCTGCTCCTTCTTAAGGAATAGAACACAAGCTGTCAGCCTGGCATCTTTCTCTTTGGAAGTTTGGAGTGCCTCAAGGTTTATCGTTCAGCCCCACCATCTGCAACACATAGATGATCCCTCTGGTTAACATCATCCGTGCACACATTAACATCCTCTTCTATGCAGATGACACGCAACTAATACTCTCCCTCTAGGTCAAAACCCCCAACACAAGAAACAAGTTCACCGTCTGCATGACCAAAGTCACTAACTGGATGAAAGCCAACTGTCTCAAGCTCAACACCAACAAGACAGAATTAGTGATCTTTGGCAAGAACACCGCAGCATGAGACTCCAACTGGTGTTCAAGACTCTAACTGGTGGTCATCCAAACTCAGACCCACACTAAGAAACCCACACCAGGAACCTCGGAATAATCATCAACAGCAAACTGGACATGACCGCACATGTCAATACCAGCACTGTATCCTACAACCACACCCGGCTCCCAGGTAACACTAGAAAATCTGTCACTCACGCCCTAGTCACTAGAATGTTGGACAATGGAAATACCCTCTATGCTGGGATTTACCAAGCAACTCACTAGAAGACTAGAAACCATCTAGAATTCTGCAGTCAACCTCAACCTCCCACACAGAACTCACATCTTCTTTTATGAATCAGTTCTCTGTACTGATGTAAATTACTGATGTGGGTCCTTGCTTTGCCACAAACCCGGTGAATTTAAATGTTGGTAACTTTAAAAGAGGCAATGCTATTCCATGACCAAATAAAAGTTCATCCTCATTGTACTGGTGCCTTGTTTTTAATCTTTCATGTTTTAGAACCCACCGTGTGTGACTTTATAAAATATACCAATGACCAGAACTATCAACTATATTTTGCACCCAAGCATAGTTGGTCAAATATAAATGATCTGGATCTTGGAATCAAAGTACTAAAAACAACATTTACATTGTTGTTTAGAAACTCAAGTGCCCGAAATTCTCTCATTTAATATTCCAGCCATCATCAGTGAGCATTATGAGAAAATGTATGATTTTGCAATGCACATGAAAGCTTGACAGATTAATTATTGGATCCTTTATTCATTAAATTTATACTGCAGGTACCTTTCCTTTCCAGTCTACATGTTCTATCTTTTTGAAAAATGGCTTGGTTAGCTACTTGTTGAGGATACATGTTTTTGGTGATTGTCAAAACTCCACTAGGAATCAGGAGATCGACGTCTCTCCCAAAAGAATTTAGCACACATTGTTGCTTAAGCTGAACACTTTGGTGGTGTTGTAGGGTAACTACAGACTCTTGGTGATGTTGTAGCCTGGTATTATTTCATTGTAGCACATCTATTATGTTCTGTTATCAAATAAGGGACTTATAACTTCTTGTTTTAATCTTGTAAAAATTCCAGGTAAAATCCCAATTTGACAAATGACCTTAGATCTGATCACAAGCTTTCGATAGGTGAACTGTCAGACATTTAACACTCTCCCCAAACACTATGAAAAACAAAATCATGTTCTTTAATGAAAAGATAGACAGTTAATAAAAGAAATGCTGTGAATCTGGGGAAGGAATTACAAAATCAATCAAAGGTCAATAATTGTCAGTCAGATCTGGTAAGCCTAGATAGAAGAGAACCCTCAAGAACGTTTTGAATTAAGATTTACAACTACAGGTATGATTTTAAACCAACCACGGCGTGACTTTTTGTTTCCTTTATAAGTGAAATGATGTTGCTTCACAGATTGGCACATTGTGTTTATTTCAGTTTTCAAGCTTTTATCAATATACCAAACACCTTGTTGGCACCATCGGCCTGCACGTTTAGCTCAGTGAAAGTGAGAACAACTGGAACCACAAAGTACTTAGTAGCATGTCACAGTAGCTGTGTTTCTAAATCGTGCTTGTTTACACGAATGGCTATGGAAAGTTTCCAAGAATTACAGTACACAATGTTTCAAATGTTTGCCAGACACCCAAGCCTTCAAACGGAATGTAAAACCCATATGATTAAAATGTCTACGTGTGGTTAAGCTTGGGGTTTACTGTAAAAAATGCCAGGAAAATGTAAGCCGCAGATGCTAAGGACACCAAGAATCCAGCGTGTTATGGTATAAACAATGGTGTTTACATACAATATAGATTGTTTGGCAGTGTCTTAAAACATCAATAAATTAGAAAATCCTTTTAATCTTAGATTTGCTTTTTTATATCTACCCTCCTGGCTTCTGCAGCACAATACAGCAGTGCCATGGTCTTACGATATATATTTCTTCCCTAATACTTTTCATTGGCTTCCTACCTCCTACTGGCACAGGTATGCCAGTAAGCTATTTCCAACCACTCCTCATGGAATGGCATCAGTGACTTTGTGGATATTTTAATGCGAGTGCTGCTCGTGTGCTACCCTGCAGTTTACCACACTCAAAGGCTGAGCATACATTTGCACAAACCACCACGGATGAACGTACACATTAGCAAAATGACTACTGGTTTTTGGTAAACAATTACGGTTTGTGGTCTTCTCAGGACTCCGCCTTCTCTGACAGAAGATCAATGCTGAGCCTTGGAATGAGTGAAACAAAATATATTAGTTTCAGAATAACATCTAGTTAATTTCCATTTTCTTAGTTAGAACTTTAGTTACTTTTCATGATTATTCGGCTTGTGGGTCCTACAAAAACTGGTTGATTATGAATGGTCATGGATTTTTTAATTTTGCAGTTTTTTCATATTTTCGTGTGCTGAGCCGTTAAATCATAAAACTATTTGGCAACACAAATTGAAAACAATTTTCTCTAAATCATTTTTTAAACCAAAACTATGACTTCGGGGTATTATTAAAATGTTACACAATCATTTGCCCACATGATGTCTCATTTACTCTCGTACCCTCTGTGTGCATTATTGGAAAAACAGTCTTATGCGGCAGCTATTAGACCACCCAACATCTGCAGCACGCTTGCATTCCAGATGAACCTCCCCATAAAACACCAAGGCACACCAGAAAAACCATTACATGTTTATTCACCAGAAACATTTTCTCCACTGCCAAGGGGGGCATCACTGGAAGGAGAAATTAGGTCGCTGCCTTATGGCGCTGTGAGATCAACTCTGTGAGCAGACTAGAGCATGACGCGATTGGGTTGAGTTCCAGGGATGCAGAGTTTTGACTGTTGGTGCCGTGTGCACTGCCCACAGCTGTATTCCTGCTTCTTGATGGTCTCCATACATGCCATACATGTTAATGTATGTGGGCAGGCTGTCTGCATGCGACAGCTGATGAGCCTTCTAGAAGCTGCTGAACTGATCTCTTCAAATGGTCTGACAGACAACAAACTGAGCTGCATCTGGACTGGCTGGAACATCAGGAAGACTGGCTTATTCTATTTAGGGTAACTGACTTGTCCAGGCAGCCTACAATGGCGTGCTAAGGTATTATGGTCCACGACTGCTAAGCGAAGTATCTTGGTTCTGTCTCACCAGTTGCATCTATGAGCCAGAAGAGGATATGGGGGTCCCCAGAGTACATTCTCCTTTAAAAGGAGGAGGTTTTGTGGCACGACAGGCCAGATATTTAAAATGTCTTTGAAAAAGATTCCAATATGCCTGCAGAGTCAACCCAAGATTCGCATATTTTCTTTTGTGTATTTGTTTAGTAATTGTTCATTTGAGAGGGATGAGAATCTATTGACTGAAACACAAACGTGCAGTTAATATTTTTAGACTTAGATTTTACTTCACTTGCATTTAAAAAAGCAAGCTAATGTTTGTCTGGTGGATATTACCCCTATCTGTAACTCATTTTTGCCAGAGTTCTAACGAACTGTTCTAGGAAATATCAAACTAAATAGCGTGGACAGGAACAGCCGACGCATTTCGTCCAAACAAAAGGACTTCTTCAGGGCATCGATGAAGCACTCCTAACATATAATGTCAGAGTGTCTGTTTTTTTCCCAACGACATCACACAAGGAGGCAGTTCTGGGCCGCGGTTTCGGGCTTATCATGGTTGGAACCTGTGATTGTCCTTAATATATGGTCCATCTTACAATTGTGTGACCGGTTGAATATTCTTATCTGGACTTACCTTGGTTCTGGCTTTTCTCACTTACGTGAAGCGTACTTCGCTCACATATTAATTAGAGTGGACGGGAATTCTGCCACCACCACTGTTGATCTCATCCATCACGGACACTCTGACAATATATGTTAGGAGTGCTTCATCGGTGCCCTGAAGAAGTCCTTTTGTTCGGAAGAAACGCGCCAGCTGTTCATGTCAACTTGATCGTTTTTAAACTTTTTGAATAAACAAAGAATTTGAAGAAACAACTCTGAACACGGATCTGATAATTTGATGTGTGTTTACTTACCTTTTAGTGGTGCGCCTTTTGTCCTTATTAGAAATTGTTAATTCCAGTATTGGATTGCACCGTGACAGTGGGTGCGCTAACTGTGTGCACACACTACCTTGGGTACTTCCCAATATATGCATACAAAATAGGGATAGCAGGTCAGGTGCTAGTTCTGTGTAGGGTTCCACTGTCTAAGCTTGTATTCATAAATAGCGTGGACCTTTGGCTAGAAAACCTGAAAAATGTCAGGAATAAATTGTTGTAATCTTTAAGTTAGAAAGATCTGTTTTGTTTTACTTTATATGTGCCAAGTGCACATCAATAGCACCTTCCTAAAAATTGAACTGCTATCCCCTCCCACCCATCTATTTGTCCTGGACTGTTCTAGAGTGCTTTTCTCTATCGCAGGCCATATGATGTTAAACTGGCAGATACTAGACACTCATAGGATAGTTATAGACATTATATTGGGATTGGTGTCCCTTCTATTTCTACACTTTTACGCATGTCTGTGCTAACTCCTTGCAAAATGTACACTTTTATATTTGCAGTTAGCTTTACCTAAGCTAGATTTTTGTATAATTGTGGAATACTGATTGAAGTGGTATTCTTTGATCACCTTCTTAGTTTGTTCATGATCTAATTTAATGTGATTGCTTTTATTTGTGTTACAACAAACACCAGTGCACTTGAATGTCTACCACATACTTCTTGATTGAGTTTGGTTGTCATGAAGGTGGTATCTAGGCAATAATGACGCAACACACACTTGGCATGTTTAAATTTCTTCTCCATTAATACTGAAGTACAATTTTTACTATTTAAAAATATCATGATATTTATTATATATATTTATTTTGGGCCTGTTTTTGGATTGAGATTTTGAGTCTTTTATTCAGCTTCCTTTATTTATATATTTTATTCATATGTTAAAAGCAACACACAAAAAGAGACTGAATTGTTCTGGGTAATAGCTCTCTCTCTACATAATTATACTCCCCCCAATGACACCCAGGGCACCTACCTTGTGTTGCACCGGACCCTGGGGGATGGGGTCCCGGGCACAAAGTCAACCCGGGGGGCGGCTGTATGCCCTCCTCCCCATAAAAATTGCAGTGGGCCCTGGGGGATGGGGTCCCTGGGGCCGAAATCAGGGAGGGGACTGTTTGCCACCCTCCCAAAAACAAACATACCAGGCCCTGGGGAATGGGGTCCCGGGGCCACAATCACACTAGGGAGGAAGGCAGTATGCCCCCCCTCTCCCAAACAAGCATGCTGGGCCCCGGGGGATGGGATCCCTGGGGCCAAGTGGGCCTGGTGAGAGGAGGCAGATGTCCCTGTCCCCCTGAAAGTGCCCCAGGTCCCAGGTGACGGAGTCCCCAGAGCCAAAATTGGCCCGGTGAGGGGGGTCTCCTTCGCACCTCATAAAAATTGCACCAGGTTCTGGGGGATGGGGTCCCCGGGGCCAAAATCGGCCCAGGGTGGGAAACCACATATGCACCCTCCCATTTATTTAATAAAGTGGCCCTGGGGGATAGGGTCTCCAGGGCCGTTAACGGTTAGGGAGGGGGACCACACAGCCCCCTCCCCTTTAATTAAAAAAAATGGCCCTAGGGGATGGGGTCCCCAGGGCCAGGCCCTTTCGCCAATCCCCTACTGTGCATGGCCAAAGGCCTTGCACAGCAAGGGGTTAGCTGTATGGGGGGTGTTGGCTGCAAGGTTTGGCCACACGTGGCAAGGGGTTGCATTTACGTATGGTAATTAAGTATTACTTTACATTTTTTAAAAACTAGAAATTCACTGAGAAAAAACAAAGGTTATAGTAACATCATATCTTAAGGGGGATACAGCAAAGCCTAGTGGGGTACAAGAACAGAAAAGAGAGGCGTGAGATGATTGAGTTAGACAAAGAGCTGGTCAGGGTGGAAGAAAGGTTGAAGTCAGCAGAGATAGATGAACAATATAAGAAATTAGAACAAGAGCTATACAAATGTCAAGCAGAGTTCAGGGCAACAATAGAAAGTAAGGAGAAACAGCAATGGAAAGCCAGTAGAGTGAGGAGTTTAGAATATGGAGAAAGCTGCGGGAAAATGTTGGCATGGATGGCAAAAAGAGAGCAAAATAGGAACTACATAAAAGGAATACAATATGAGGAAACGTAGACACTATTAGAGGACAACCCAGAGCTCAAAGGGGCATTCGTGAACTTCTTACATAAGTTATACTCAAAGCCCACTACTCTAGATTTAGACAAAATAAGAGAATGGCTGGAGATGAAAGGATTACCTTCCCTCTCTTTAGAGCATCAGGAGTTTCTGAATCAAGAGCTCAGTGGGTCAGAGGTGTTGGCAGCAATTAAAAAGCTAAATAGGGGGAAGGCAGCAGTCCGGATGGAATCCCAAATGAAATCTATATCACATTAGTTGACAAGATAGTTCCTTTTGGATTTCCTTGTTTAATTCAATTTTGTTAGACGATTATTTTCTCCCCTATCTTGGAATGATGCAACTATTTCTTTGATCTTGAAGCCGGGCAAATACCCCCAAGAGTGTCGGTCATACTGACCCATGTCCCTGCTAAATTGCGACCATAAGGTATTCACAAATATCCTTCCTAATTGTCTGAGTAAATAAGCTGGCAGTGTGATACACCGAGACCAAAAGGCTTTTTTTTCAGGAAGACATCCAAGAGATGCCAATTAACACATGGCCTGATTGGCACATTTCGTATTGGCACTGAGCACTCATTACACTTAGCTGTTCTTACTTATGATGCAGCCAAAGCTTTGACTCGGTTAATTGGGAATATCTTATGTTGGCCCTTAAACACGTGGGGTTCGAGACACAATAGGTGAGGTCTACGAAAAATGTATAGCTTAGCTTCCCTATGGCAAGAGTTCTAGTCAATGTTTCCTTATCTGCAGCGATTAAAATCATGAGAGGAACTAGACAGGGGTGCCCTTTATCTCCACTTCTGTTCGCTTTATATAGAACCAACAGAGCAACTTTTAAGATTGAACACAGACATAGTCCCATTCAAGTGAGGGGAAATAAGTAGGAAGATAGTGCTCTATGGGGACGACCTTATGTTATATACTTTGGACATTACTCCAACATTGCCTCACATAGACCAGGAACTGGCTTTCTTTGGGAGTTTCTCAGGCTCTAAAGTTAATGAGACTAGGACTGAGGTAATGCTATGGAATATGGAATGGGAAGGAGGATTCACCAAAGAAACCATTAGGTACCTGGGATTAAGTATAAATCAAGATCTCGATAGTCTTGTGGAAAGGAACCTGGAGAGAGTGAGGAAAGAAGTGGATACGTTGATGGTTAAGTGGCAGACTCTACACCTGACAATCTATTAGCAGATCAATCTTGTGAAGATGACAATTCTGCCGAAGTTCACCTTCATATTTGCCAAAATGCTGCTCACTTTTGGGAGGAAAGTCCTAGATAAGATTCAAGGGAGAACAGCTCATTTATTTGGGTGTCTAAAGGAATTCGGTTTTCTTGAAAAAAAATTGAGAAGAAAATTTGATAAAGGTGGCCTAGCTCTCCCTGCCTTCCAGCTTTACTGTTGGGCATTCCAATTGAAAAACTGGAGGACACTGTTCTCTCGCCCTGATGAGACTTGCATGGCGGTACTATATAAGGCTATGTTGGAAATCCCTGGGAATGAAGGTTTTTTTCCACAAATTCGTAGCCCCCAAATTCTTCAAAAAAGTAAGACTGAAGTGTTTGAGATCATCCTCCAGATTATTGTTCAATACTAAGGTACTACTAGGAATCCCATACTATATCAAATTGGCACAAATTTGGGACTCCCCGGGGACCGCAAAATGTTTGAAGGACTGTTTAGCTGGCCTCTTGAGGAATGCCGGGATTACGTGATGGGGGCAGGTAATGGAGGGAGATAGATTAATACAATGGGGCGACTGGTGAATACCCATAAAGTCAGGTATGTCTATATTTAAATACTTTCAGCTCTCCACTTGGTTCAAGACTAAAGATTGGACAAACTGTGAGCCCAACAGCATTATCTAAATGTAGCTGCAGGAAATTAAGACCATGAAGAAGGAAACAGCCATGTGATACCTACACTTATTAAAGGCAGCCGAGACAAATATGAGACCAGCATGCAGTGTATGGGAAAACTGCCTATCCCAGAGGAGCTACAGGAATTCTGGCAAGTATCTTTTAACTTACTATAGTTCACAGTAAAATCTGCTTCTGTCGAGAAAAAACATTTGTTCACTCTTCATAGATTCTGCTGGACACCTATGAAGCTGGTGAAGATCGAGGAAAATAAGGATTCCGGGTGTAAAAGCTGTGGCAGTTGAGATGCAGATGATATCCACATGTTTGTCAGCTGCCTGGTCCTGATCCATTTTTGGCTACTGAGGGGTAAGATGATCGCAAGCATTTTAGGATGGGCAGTTGAGGCAAGCCCAAGGTTGATTTTATTTGGGGCACTGGATAAAGCGGTTGAGTGGAGCTTGAATTATCATGAACTAAGCAAGTTATGTTTTTTTTATCCTCCTGGCAAGGAGAGGGATATGCAGGAAGTGGTCCCAGATGGGGCCCCTTACATGGTCAGACTGGAGGAGATCAGTAATCTAAGTTTTTGAGACTGATAAAAAAACAGAGGGTTATTTGGGCCACCCCTGCAGCTATTCCACATGGGACCCTCTAGAAAGAGTGCTGGAAGGAAATAATGTCCAATGATTACACCTCCATTGCCGATGTCAGTATAATGGCTTCTGGGTGTGGTGCACAGAGCACTGGCCTCCAACTACAACAGTTGGTGAGCATTGGAGGCTATATTAGCTTGAGTAGATGCTCATGTAAGGTAATATATTGACAAAAAAAGGTTATAGTTGTGATAAACGGATCTTTTTTGTTAAAAAAAACAAAAACCTTAGAAATTCACTGAATAAAACAAAGGTTAAAGTAACGTTATAGTTAGGTGACTATATTAATGATAACATTAACATTTTGGAGAAAAAAACACAGAAATTCACCAGTTATAGTTAGCAGCACTAACTATAACTTGCACCCCCACTGTGCACTGCTTATGACCTTA
This sequence comes from Calotriton arnoldi, assembly GCA_963921515.1. Lineage (NCBI taxonomy): Eukaryota > Metazoa > Chordata > Amphibia > Caudata > Salamandridae > Calotriton > Calotriton arnoldi. The sequence goes on from CAWUFW010005013.1 coordinate 1,118,331, forward strand.
CATATGACATCACTTATAACATGTTTTATGACATCATTTATGACATCACTGATGACATCATCCAGTGAGGGTGGTAGTTTGTTTTATAGTTTACATAGTGATGGGTAAGTACCATATTACTTGCCTACCTAATTTTGTACAGCATGGGTCCAGCTAATGGGTGTAAGTGTTTACAAAACACATGTGCTCCTAATACACCATAGGTATGGTTTTCAAGTGATAGCTGATGATGTGTGTTCATTTTGTTCCACACAAGTTTATTGGTCCTGCAGCAACATTTTCGATAGGACTAAGATTCTATGTAGTAGATACTAACTTTTGTAACCAGCTCTGAGTTATTAGACAGAATCGTGTCAGCATGACAATTTCTACATAACTTTGAAGACTGTGTGCACCAGGTACTAACCTCTATACATGTGCTTGTTTTGCTTGAGAAGATGGGCCATCTGTAACACTTTCACAACAGTATAAAGGGTGCAGGTAGTAGGATGTTTAGCACCTTCAGGTCTAAGCTATTATTAACTAATAGTGTCTTTTTTACATTGTGTGTATACTGTTAGTAGATACTTTTTAGAACTCTCTGGTATGTTTCATATGAAAGGTTCACTGTTTGCAAACCATGTAGTATAAAGTAAACTCTCTCCATACAGTAAGCCCTGTTTACAGAGCCCAGCTCTCTACTGATATCAACTTCATTTCTCAATGTAGGTTTAGTGAGTTTCAGTGGTTTGATACAGATAAAAGCTGTCTAAAGTAGGTCATTTGTTTTGAAACTGACATTCACTATTTTTAGGTACTTGGCTTTCTATGAACAGTTGTATACAGATTGAACACCCTACTCAATGAGGGTTTCCTATATATCTGTGGTTGATTGTTAATGTGAACTATGCTAGCAGTAAAATGTATGGCATAGGGTCAAGGTTGCACATAATGCATGCTTTCTACACCTAAGGGAGTTGTCGGTGATGGCAGTAATGATGGTTGATATTCTCCTAAACTATTTTTTTTTAGTTACAAACATTAATGTTATCACTGACATCTTCACCTAACTATACCATTACTTTAACCTTTAGTTTTTAAGCGACTATAATATATATATATCTTACCCAGTGGCAGACGCCACTGGGTAGATATAGTAAGTTTAGCAGTTCCACAGGAAAAGTGTTTTGTGTTGCTTGCTAATAACTTTAGCCCCATTTGATGAATCTCCACAAAGCTTCATAAAATGTTGCTACTTTTGGACTAGTTTGTGCATGGAAAGTTTTGGGATGATCCGTCAAGTGGGGGCCGAGAAAAAAGGGGGGATGTAAAAACACATAATTCCAATGCATTTTCCATAGACCTCTTTAGACAAGGCTACTGCAAAAACTGCTGAACGGAATTACACCAAATTTGGTGGGAAGTCAGATCTTGGTACGGAGATTTTGCGTTTTGCAATTTGGTGTAAGTCCATCCAGTAGTTTTTGACATATTTGAACCCAATTAAAAAAAAATAGAGCATTCTGATTGGCCCAGGGAGCTTTTCTTCCCTTGGGCCATATCGCTCCCGTTGGAGTCAGATTCCCACGGGAGAGAGCACTGTGATTGGCTGCAGCAACATGAGAAAAATGTTGCTGGCAGCCATTACAGTACTCAGGGTCTTAGTCACTCACTCACTCATACACTCAGAGACTCATATACCAACTCACAGACTCACTGAGATATACATGCACCCACTCACTTACCCACTCAAAGGCTCACGCATCCACTTACAGACCCACTCAGACACTCGCCGTCCCAGTCAATGATCCACTCAGATACTCATGCATGCACCCATTCACTCACCCACTCAGAGACATATGCTCTCACTCACAGACCCATTGAGATACTCATACACCCACTCACAGGTCCATACATACACTCATACACCTGCTCACAGACCCATTCAGTTACTCACACACCTATAAAGTCACTCACAGACCCACTCAGAGACTTATGCACCCAGTCACTGATACACTCCGAGACTCCCATGCCCCCTCACAGTCCTACTCAGAAACCCATGCACCCACTCACATACTCATGCTCCCAGTCATTGACCCAATGAGAGACTCATGCACTCACTCACAGACCCACTCAGACAGTCATGCACCCACTCAGGCACTCATGTATCCACTCACAGATAAATTCAGACACTCGTATACTTACTTACAAATGCACAAAGGCACTCATGCACCTCCTCACAGATTGACTGAAAGACTCATGCAACCAATCACAGACCCATTGAGACACTTATGCACCCGATAATTGATGCACTGAGACAATCACACAGTTGGTTACAGAGCCATTGATAGACTGGTGCACCATCTCACAGATTCACTAAAATACTTATACAGTGAATGAGAGACTTACTTATCCAGTGATGTAGCAGTTACAGATTCCACTGAAAGAGTTAAACACTATGTTATAGAGATATTAAGGGAGTTATACATGCTAATATAGAGTCATTTAGATAGTAATGTGTTTAGTGTGTTGTTTATAATCCATTTTGCATTTATAGGTTTTGAATGTGGTGGTGGCTGAAATTCACTTAAAAACCAAAGGTTGAAGGGATGTTATAGTTAGGAATTAGCATTTAAGAAACTTTAGAATTTCACTGAAATAACCAAAGGTTACAGGGATGTTATAGTTGGGAAATAGAATTTAAAAAACCTTAGAAATTCACTGAAAAAAACAAAGGTTACAGGGTGACATTTCACTAGTACAAAACCAGAGAAATTACGCAGTTATAGTTACCTAAGCCAACTATAACTCATGCCCCCTTAATGCACTGCTTATGACCTCTAATATTACATCACTCATGACATGGTCAGTGGCATCACTGATGACATCTCAAATGACATCACTGATAACATCATCCACAGATTCTCTGATGCACCCACTGACACCTCAATATAATCTTTCATTCCCCACTTCAACTTCCACACTACCTTTCTCAAAACCATTGACACACCCATACCTGTACTTACACACCCACTCACTGATTCATAGGTCTACACACACATCCACTCAGTCACCCATACAGCCCTTACATGGCCCTGGGGACCGCCACCCCCCAGGGCCGGCTCCAGCAATGTCCCAGAGTGCCCTCCCCTGGGACATCACAATAGAGATAGAAAAAATCCTAATAGATTGTTGCATGGATCGAAAACTATCTTACAATGCAATGCAGGAGCCGTGCAAATGATTTCGATTGTACATGTGAAAACACAAATAAATTATTTGGGGAGTATGTGAATATATGAATAATTATTTGCAAATTCATTATTGTGTGCGATCATGAGACCATAGACGGACTAGGCCGTATTCTGAACATCATAATGAAAATAGAAGAAATGTTTTGCACAATTCATTCCGCAAGTCAATCCATCGAAATGAAAAAATATATACGTCCGATGGAAATATATTAACATTAATAAACAGAAAAGTTCCTCAGAGCAAATTGCTCCCAATGCATAACAATATCATACATACATTTAACACCTTGGCCGCGGCGCAAATTTTGCCGCGGCGCGGAGGGGGTGGGGGGTGAGCGCGGCGCTGCCATGCTCGTGACAGAACCACGCCGTCATGAGTCACGGGCGGCGTGTGCTCATGACGGCGTGGTTCCGTCACGGCCCCGCCCGCTCATTAATTCGCCCGCACAGGCGGGGAATTAATGCCGCGTGGGCGGAGCGGAGCCGCATGAGCGAACCACGCCGCCATGAGCACACGCCGCCCGTGGCTCATGACGGCGTGGTTCCGTCATAAGCAGGCAAGGGGTTAAATAAACAAAACAGTTGAGAAAATGATTATTTAGAATGACCTTTGATCTAGTATATAAACATCATGTATTCATCATCAGATTATCAATTCAAAAAACCGGCTCAGCAACAAAGCTGTGATGTGAGATGCATAGTAGCTCGGAAATAAGTCAGACAATTGAATTCAAAGTGTAATATGAGTGAAAATTAATGTGATATATAACCCACGAGTATGCATCATATATTTATGATGGGAAATGCTCCCATATAGGCAATCATATTAGTCTCATAGTGGAATATTGGTATAAACCATTCCAACTATATTGATCTGGACCATCAGACCCCCAAGCGACCTGATAAGATCCACATAAAATTGTATGGATCAAAAAATGAAATCATGGGCCAGTGCCCTAATTATTCAACAAATGTATATAAAGCAAGTACTTACATAAAATCTGTTAGAGTCTGAAAGCATAAATATCCGCAGTATTTTCTACGTGCACCCAATATTAGAATTAAGTAAGAAAAACCCTTAATAAAAGAGAGAAGAAAGGAAGGGGTGTTCCAGAAGGAAAGAAAAATGGAGATTTTTAAAAGAATTTCAGTTATTACATCAACTGGAAAGAATGCAGAGAGCGAAGAAATGGCTAAGAAGGTAAGTTCCTATATGTGTTGACAACTCATCCTCCCTGTTCAGACCAAAAGGCATTCTGGTATTGAGATCAATGATATATCGAGATTCGAGGATGCGTAGATGTCTCTCCCTATTGCCTCCGCGTATGTGTTTCATTACCCTGTCAATGCCACAGAACTTCAAAAGCTTGTTATCGCCATTTTGCATGTTGTAGAAATGCCTTGCCACTGGGTAATTGAAATCAAGATTAGTTAATGCTCTCTGATGTTCTAAAATGCATTTTTTGAATTGTAATTTGGTGCTCCCTATATACTTGAGACCACATGGGCATTCTAAAGCATAAACCACATACTCAGTAGTACAAGTAATAAATTTGGAAATAGGTTTATCTGTGCCATTGTGTGTCTGGAAATTCTTGCAACTCAGACTGTATTTACACGCTTTGCATGAATTGCATTTAAAGATTCCTTTCTTTGTTTGTAGCCAATTGGTAGGTGCTGCAGATTGTTGAAAACTTTGGACCAATTTGTCCTTAAGGGATCTTGGCCTCGTATAGGTCACGATGGGAGAATCTCCTACACTCTTGTCTATTATTGGGTCTGTTTGAATGAGACCGCAGTGTCTTGTCATCATTTATTTAAGACTATGGGATCTTGCGTTAAATCTGGTGATCATTCTAGGAATATTGGTCAATTGATTTTCACTAGATGTTTTTTTTACTGTTACTGAACAGAACCTCCGTCTGTTTGACTTTCTGTAGCTTCGTGCGGGATTGAGATAAGATCTTATCAGAGTATCCCCGCTTTCTGAACCTTTCTAACATGGTGTCCCATTCTTTTTTATATCCAACATCTGTGCTGCTATTTCTGCGAGCACACAATAGTTCTCCATACGGTATGCTGTTTAGGAGGGAGGCAGGATGGTGACATTGATTTCAGCTCATTTTACCACAACTAAATTATTATTAATATGAACATGAGCATAATAACAACAACAATAATAATAATAATAATTTGTTTAATATAACACTAAATAATAGTTTTGTAATTTTTAAGCACTGTAAGCTACTAGTAATCAGTGTGTTGACCACGGAGTCCATCATTCCAAATTCCCCAGTAACTCTGATGGGGCCAGTAACAGGAGTTGGATAACCAATCAGATTTTTGAGATTCACTTATTTACCATGGATCCTTTGAGCTGAAAGAATCTGAAATGCCCAAGTAAAACACAGTGAGACATGATGTCATTTTAAGCATTTTAGGGCCCGGGGCAAGACATTTTTTGGAGGTCCCTGTTTGGAATACCTTTGTGTTTTATTACCCATTTTTTGCTAATTCAAGCCCTATGTTTCCTACCAATAATGAATTATATGATAAAGGTTCATATACAAAAACACAGAGAAGTGATTTGGAGAGAACGTTATCTTTCCCCGGGGTCCCTTGGAATTGCCAACTTTGACAATGCTCACTTTGACCATGCCTTAAAATGTCCATGGAGGGACAACAAGGAATTCAGGGGGGAAATGAGTGTGATACTCCTGAGTCTTTCACTAATTTTTAAATAGTCAGTGGACTGTCAGGGATCAACTTGAGATCCTTCAATTTACCCTCGCCAGAGTTTTGGATGCCCCGGTATAGTAATTCCATAAAAGGGAATACAGTACAATCTTTTAATGATGTACGATGGAAATTGCATTCACCCAAGCAGAATTCAAACTCATAATTCGCAGAGCAAGTCAGAATTCAGCTGTGGGCAGTTATTGCACTGAGAAATGTTGCTGGTAGGCTGTACGACACTGATAAGTATATCAAGCACCAAATCTATGGTATTTAGGGCCATATTTATGAATTTTGTGGTTCAGGGCAGCACAGCAAGTCACCTTGGGGTTTGGTTTACGCTATACGAAACGGAATTATTTTTAGACGTGTTAATATAGATAAAAGTGATGTTAATATACAATTAAACATAATAGTGCAAAATTTAGAAACCCAAATAAATATATGACCCGGAAAGTGCTTAGAAACCGAGATAAATGATACATTGAACAGTTATTCGTTTCTTCGTCGAAAGTGCTCTAGAAGGTGAAGAAATTAAGCCTCTTTGTCGAATTAGCTATATTAAGGTTAGAAAAGTGCGCAATCACTAATATTTTATTTCTATTTTCTTATGCAACATAAATTGCAAACTAATCGTGGGGTGATAAAAGTAGTAAACAAGCCTTTCAACTTTTAGTCCTCCCGGAAATTCTGCACACCTGTGAAAACAAAAGGTAGATGACAGGGTGGGAAAAAAGACATTAAATCAGAAACAGTGAGCTCAGGAAACATACCTGGAAAACAGAATGAGCTTGGCATAGAAGCTGAAATCCATCAGAAAGCCCGCTTCCGCTCTTTAATTATTTTAAATCCGGAGCTCTAGAAACGAAAAGACTAAAGTAGAAAAGAAAGACATTGCTAACAAAAAGCGGCGGCTCTTTAGAAATGTAAGGAATCTTGGCAACGTTCCATGAAAAGACAGGTTCGTAATTTGAAAATAGCCACCGCTACATCAATACATTAAAATTACATAGTTATAAAAAATAAGAAAAAACCGATTTGTTTTCAGAAAGTAAAATTCGGTGCTCTTTATTCCTTTAAATCCCAAACTAAAAGTTTACAGTGAGTTACTTTTATTTGTTTATATGCTTTTCATCATAAGATGATCTGTGCGCAAATATAAATGTGCCTGTAATTGTAATTACAGAGTTTATTGACTGGAGGCCTGACGTGATGAGGTCAGGGTAGGACTGGCTTATAGGACAATCAGGTAATTCCCGATGGGCTGCTCTGGCAGATCAGCCCTTTGGCTGGTTTTTTGATTGGTAGTCGGACTGTTTTATGGTCTTCTAGTCTAGTTTTTAATGTTGATTTTTCCTAGTATTAAAACAAGCATTGCCTGCAGGAACCTCAAATCTATGCAGTTTTCCGTACTGTGGAAGACACTTATACAGGTGCCTTTACATGTTCAAAGCTGCCCATGTTAGAAATGGGGGTCTCTAGTTGGCAATGGTTTGCACCTTTGTCCAAATAGGGACTCTTCTTCCTAGTCAGGGTAAGGGGGATACACTTCTAAAATAACCCCTGCTCACCCCTTGGTAGCTTGGTACGAGCAGACCGGCTTATCTCAGAGGCAGTGTGTAAAGCATTTGCACATAACCAACAGTAATACAGTGAAAACACTACAAAAGGACACCACACCAGTTTAGAAAAATATCCAATATTTTTATATATCTAAAACAAGACCAAAACGACAAAAATCCAACGCACTTTGCAAGAATACTTGATAAAATCAGTTCCTTGAAGTCGGTAGCTTCATCCGGTGCTACCGCGGTGCTGTAAACAACAGAATCCAACAGTTCCATCTCACCGTGTTGGTCAGGGGGGTCAACTGACTCGTAAACAGTAACTTTTGTGTTGCGTCCGACACATTGGTGCGAGCCGGTCGTGGCAACCGTTGTGGTGTGAAGCGGAGCGGTGCTGCATGCGGTGCCATCAAGTTGCGGTGCAGGCAGCGGCTCGGTGACGGTCGTCCAGTGGCATCGGTGAGACCAGGGCTGCAGTGCGGAGTGAAGGCGGTGCTTGTTGCGGTACTGACAGATCATGGTGCAGGCGACGAGATGGTTGCGGGAAGCTGGCGTTGGTCGGTCCAGACTACGGTGGGGGACAGGGCGGTGCGTCGTGTGACTTACGAGCGGTGCCCCCAAGCCACGATGCAGTAACGGAAGTCGGTGAGACCAGGGCAGCAAAGTGAAGCGAGGCGGTGTGGAGTGCGGTGCCCACAGGTCACGGTGCAAGCAGCGGCTCGGTGGCAGTGGCGGTCATTGTTGGTGAAACCAGGGTTGCGGTGCGAGATGTGGCGGTGCCTTCAGGACACGGAGCCAGCGACGGAGTCGGTGATGGAGTCGGCTGCTTTTCCCTTCTCTGTGGCACCTGAAACAGCGGTACCCAGAGGGTGGTGAAGTCTTTGCAGTCCCTGAGACTTCCGAACAGGAGGCAAGCTCTACTTCAAGCCTTTGGAGATACTCGGCACAAGTAAAAAAAGTTCAGTCCAGTCCTTTCACTGCCCAAGGCAGAAGCAGGCCAACCCAACTAAGCAACAACACAGCAAAGGGGCAGTACTCCTCCTGGTAGCTCTTCCAGCTCTTCTTCGTGGCAGGTTCCTTGATTCCAGCGAGTTCTCTGATGTCTTTTACTCCCTGAGACTTCCAACAGGAGGCAAGCTCTACTTTAAGCCTGTGGAGAAAACTCTAACAGCCGGATGATGAAAGTACAATCCAGTCATTTCCCTGCCCAAGACAGAAGCAGCAAGCTGCAGGCCAACACAGCAGAGCACGCTGCATAGTGGCAGTTCCTCCTGACAGCTTTCCCAGCCCTTCTTCCTGGCAGGTTCCTCAGTTCAGCAGTAATTTGAAATACTGGGGTCTGGGCCACAATTTTTATACAGCAAATTCTATGTTCTCTTGGTGCAGAGACGCTCTGTGCCCAGCCAAAACCAGTTCTGTCCTCTCTGGCCCAGCTTCCTGGCAGGAGATGGAGACAGCATAGGTGCAAGGGAAATCTCCTTCCACCACTCTAAATGCAGACGAGGCCTATTCAGGTGCTATTGAAAACTACTCCCACTACTCTAAATGCAGCCCTAGTCTATTCAGCCCAGCCCTGACTCATGCAGGAAAGGTAGGACACACATCACCCCCGTGGCCATCTGAGAGAATGCACATCCCCACCCCCAGTCACTCCAAAGCCAGACAGTCAATCCACAAACCAGCAGAGGCACACAGGATGGCTAAGCAAGAAAATACCCACTTTCTAAAAGTGGTATTTTCAAACACAATATAAAAATCATCTTTACTAAAAGATACATTTTTATATTCTGAGTTCAGGCATGCTAAACTCCATCTTTCTAACTTGTCCCAATGGGAAGTTATATTTTTAAGATGTTATAAATACACTCCCATTTTATCCTGTGGGGCAGATAGCCTTTCAATAGTGAAAAATGAAATACACTGTATTTCACTATCAGGACATGTCACACACCCCATTACATGTCTCACCTTTCCCATACACTGCACCCTGCCCATGGGGCTACCTTGGGCCTACCTTAGGGGTGTCTTCCATATAAGAAAAGGGAAGATTATGGCCTGGCAAGTGGGTGCACTCGCCAGTTCGGCATGGCAGCATCAAACTGCGCACAGACACTGCAGTGTCAGGTCTGAGTTACATTTACAGGCTGCTCATGTGGGTGGCACAATCAGTGCTGCAGGCCCACTAGCAGCATTTGATTTACAGGCCCTGGGCACACACAGTGCACTGTACTAGGAACTTACCAGTAAATCAAATATGCCAATCATGGAATCACCAATCCATAAACACAATTTTCATGGAGAGCATATGCACTTTAGCACTGAATAGCAGTGGTAAAGTGCCCAGAGCCCTAAAACCAACAAAAACAGGAGGCCAAAAAGCAAAAAGTCGGGGGGTAAACCCTCTGAAAAAGCCAAGTCAAACTTCCCCCAATTTTGCAAACATGGGCCAACATTTAGACTTCTAATTTAATAATGGGGCAACTTTTACTTTAGTTCCCGCCGGGCCTATTTTCTATGCAAGTCCGACCCTGGCTCAGGTTGAAATCAAGTTGGAAGGTTTTTGCGCACTGACTGGTTTGTGACCTGCCTTCCATTTCGTCTGTGACAGATGCACTCGTTTGCAAAAACTCCTGTCTCGTTAGTATGTATGAGGCTTGAGCCCTTTTGTGATCAACTGAGAATGGCTTTTTTTTTATTTAAACAATCCCTGTGCTTAAAAAGGGCAGTGACTGCTTTAAAAAATAAAAGTTGGCATTCAAGGAATGACAATTGGGGAGAATTCTTCTTTCCCCAGAACAGTTGCATGCCCATTTAATGTCAACTGCACCCCATAACAAGTGAGAAGGTGACCCGCTGGTACAGTTTCTTTTTTGCGAATCTGTTACCACATCCTTTCAATGTCTTTCAAACAACAATTGCAGTCACAAACCATTGATTCATTACATGCTTATTATCAAAGTGAATGGGAGGGGCTTTACAATGCCCTTTCCTTATGAGTTGGTATGGGTCACATTGTACACTTTGTACACAGCAACCATGATTTTTGTGGATTTTTTTATTTTTGAGAAAGGCAGGATTGCTACCAAAATAATGCTTGATACATCAGACTCTCTGTTTAACAATTCACAATGATGTTTTGGTTTTTCTCTGTCAGTGTCATATATAGATCTAGGGGCCCAAATCAGAATTTGGCGGTCGGCCTTCCTCTGCCAGGGCGACAAAGTAAATTATTCCATCGCCCTGGCAGAGGTTCAGATGACCAAATTTTGAAATGTCCATCGGGCCGGCAGACATTTCAAGCATAGTCAGGAACTACCATCAAGGCGGTTCCTGCCGATGCACAGTAACTTGCCGGGCGGCTCTCTCAAACATGATGAAGCCATATGGCAAATTTACATTTTTTTTTTTTTAAATAAAAAAAAGAACCTCCTCATTATTGGAGGGGAACATTTATCAGTTTTCTCTGCCTGATGCCATCAGGGTTTTCCTGAAACTGACTTGTATGTCTGCCCTTCTAGGTTGGCGGACAGAAAGGTCAACCTTACTCTGTCGGGCTGTCGGAGAGGTGTACCCAAGGTGGAGATGGAGTAGTCTCCTCTGTCATTACACCAAAGGTTCATCTGCATTGAATTTTGGCGGGTAGACTGGTATGCTGGTATGCTGGCGAAAAGGGTACTCTGTCAACATTGCAACAGAGTACCCTTTCATCCTACATATAAATCAGCCCCTTGGTCTTTTACTCATTGACGTCACACTCCATAAATTCCATACAGGGCCACAGAAACAACTGAGGAAAGAAAGGCAGGAGTGGACTGACGATTTACTCTATGAGGCTTATACTAAGCTGCATTAAGGGCTTTGGGGCTGTGGCCCTGCTGGTTTAGGGCCTTTTCAATACAGGCATTCTCAGTCTGCCTTATTAGAATCTTTAAAGGCAAGCACATGCCTCTGCTGCGGCTCCTCCCTTTCAATCAGCTTGTCTCCACCACCTCATGCGCTACCAAGGAACTTCTCCCAATTGTACCCTAAAACCCAGAATAAGAAGCCAAGTATTTTTTTAGTTCAATACATTTTACAGCCTTATTTTAAGGGTGTGGTAAAATTAAAATTGGGGTAAACAGTGCACATGAGTTGACATTCCATGTAGCGCCAAATTCGGTTACCACCCAAAGCGTATGCCTGCTGAAATTCCTCCAGGTATTATTATATAGAGACATTTGTGTAGCAATAACCCTTTGCAAAGTGCACCAATGTGCAGTAATACTGGTTCAAGACGTTATTCCCCATTTCCCAATATCGGAATGGAGAACAAAAAACACACAGGTTAATTTAAGCTGTGCTGTGTGCACTTACTGTTAATAATATGTGGCAATGTTATCAAATGATATAGCATAAAAAGAAAAACAAAGTAGTAGAACACGCACTACGAATTGAACCAGCTGCGAGGGGTTGTGGCGTGCCTCAGAGGTATCACTCTCTGGTCATTGAGTGTATGCGATATATCAAAAAGTTGATATATAGCATAAAAAGGCACAACTATAAGAATCGATGTTACATTGAAACACAAAGTTTACTTACTGGCTATTGTAAAGGCTCTGTTAAAATGGTAATTGTGTTGTATGACATGCTCCTTAATCTGGCAGTGGTGTAACATTTGTGAATTTTGTATTTAAGCATAAAAATTTGGTACACATATTTTTCACATGGTAGCCCGGTTGACATAGTAAAGACAGATAAACAAGTGGACAACATGAAATGCTACCTTTTGAAGTAAAATAACTCCCTGCAAGGGCATGTACCATTACTATGTAAAAACTGAGCATCAATGCATAGGTACGGTAGTTTGTTATGTGCAACAAAAGCAAAGTATGCGTGACTATTTCTTATTCAAGTGGATATTTAATCAAGGGTGGCAGGATTTAGTGTTCTTTGAGACGGGATATTCTTGTGAGCAAGCCAATTGATTACCAACTTAACCTAATTACTGTAATTTCAATGTCTGGAGAAATGGGGCTAGATAATTGCGCAGAGGGACCTACTTTGATCTCAACGCCAGCTGCATAAAAAGGGAGAAGTGGCCTCATGGCCAGAGCTGCCAACTGTGGGATTGAGGAACCCGGTTCCCTCGTCGGTTCAACATCCTGTTATTCTGGGCAAATCACTAGTCTCCCCGCCGTACCCGAAAACAAACAAAAAAAGTGAGTCTTATCTTGTAGTACGTAATCTGGTGCTCATGCAATGCCCGTGGACTGATGTAACGCTATAAAAACTAATTGCAAAAAGTAAAGTGACATACTCTCTTGTCATATAGGAATAATGTAACGGGTAAAAAACCTCACAGCTAAATAAACGATTCATATAAATGGGCTGCAAATAAACAATGAATATAGAACATCAACAAAACCTGGGAGTGCCACATTCGTTTTACTATTTAATTAAGAAAAAAATGGTTTAAATGTGTATTGTTGCAGTTAGAAAAATACATTCCTGTTTATAAAGCTGGAAATAGCAGTTTTCAATCTGGGTAAACAACTACTGAAAATTCGGAAATAGCTGTCTGAAATAGCAACTTTACATTTATTATGAATTCTGAAAATGTTTTCTCTCAGTATCTCGGTGCTGCATACAAACAGGTCTGTTTTCCAATTCAAAGTAAGTTGCAAATTATGGACAATTTACAGAATGAAGCTCCGAAGATTTGGGATACGTCTACGGCATGTGAACCCCTCATTGCGTCCACATAGGAGGCTCCCTAAAGCCTTTGTAAGATTTCCCACGTCTCCATGTAAAGGCGAGGCGACAAATGAGCATTCCACTCACAATGTCTCACATACATCAACAAAGAAAGCAGGTGTGCTGCACACGCATGTTCAGCTGCACACACATGTTCAGCTGCACAATGTGCCACAGGTCACCCTAAGCTTTGTTTGATGGCTGACCACTGGAATCCTGCTCCCCGTCTATATTATCTGTCTGCAAAATCCCTTTTATACGTGCCAAGGGGCTTGTAGATGTCCACTCACAAAGTGGGGAGAACTCACAAAGGTGTCTTCCCAGCCAGCAGCATTGACACCAGTCTATTCTTTCTAAAGTCGGTGGTGTAGCAACTGTGTCTTGGGCCCTAGTTCAAGAAAGGCAATTGCTCCCCTAGCTGCTGCTTGAATTGCAAAACACATCAATCACCAGGGTTGAGTAGGCCCCTTGGGCCTCTGGACACCAATGCCACTGCACCCGGTGCACCAACGAATGCTCTGCCCCTGCCTAAAGTGAAGTAAATAAGTGACAGTGTGCCGTTCTCTACCTCAACAAGGTAAGATGTCCCTGAGGATGTCATTTTGCCAGAGTCGGACTGGGGCAGAAAATAGCCCCGGGGCAGGAAAATAAAAGTGGCTCCCATTAGATATCTAAAAAAATGGTCCGTGTTTCAAAATTGGGGCAATTTTAAACTTGTGAAGACACGTTGTAAAAGTGTTTTGCAAGGTATGGAAGACTGCATGTATTTGACCTTGTTGCAGGCAATGTTAGTGGTGATATCAGGGAGCGCAAAAGCAAAAAGCCACTAGACCAAAAAATAGGCCGACCAACAGCCAAAAAATGTCTCCCGACCCTCAGTGGGGCACAAAAAGTATCCCTTTCATCTTTGTCTGTACTTCAGGAAATAACATTCTACCACTTCAAAAATGCTAATGTGTGCTTTGTGCACCAAATGCAATGATGCCCGGTGTTTTATTTGATTTGTGCATCTGGTGCACGTTTTGTTACCTGGGGCTCCCTCGTTCAATTCCACAAAGAAATCAGTGATGTAGAATTTCAGTGTACTCGAATGGACTTAATGTAAAGCAGAAATTTTGAATTTTATGACTAAGGTAATGTCATCCTCATTTGTTTGTATCGCTAGTCCCAGTTCTTTGCTTAAACTACCCTGAAAATAAGTATCCTTGGAGGGCCCTAGCACTAATAGGTCTTTGATAACAAGTTTCTAAAATGTGTCAATGTTATCAAGTGGAATACTGGGGATATATTTGGGTTTCGGTTTAAGGTCGATACGTCCAGGGGTTACAATCTAAAAGCTCAGTTGTTCAAGAGCCAAAGACTGATCTTGTGTGTCCTCTCTATCGGTATCTTCATTCATTTCATTCAACAAAATCAAATAATCAACTTCTCCCACCAACAACTCACTATCTAGCCTATCAGATACAATATTGTTTTCCTTTTTCAGGGATAAGACATGTGCCTTCATCAATTTCAATTTCCTAATGTACTAGAAAAAATAAGTTCTAGTATTAGAGTAGGCAAAAAGAATGTTTGGACAGAAGGATAAACCTAGTTTCAATCAAGCACTCTTGGCCATGGTAAATGAATGAATAGATAAGTTTATAACAGTTATACCATTCTATTTGTATGCCAGTCCTTCTTAGTTAGATGCCTCTGGAGATAAAAAGGTGTTTTGTCTCTTCTTTGCCATGAAAAATCCTCCCCACCTTCCCTAATTTTTCCTCTTCATCCTTTCCTTGGTAGAATTCATCTAAAAAGGTTCCTTGCTTTTTTCTGGATGTGTCTGTGGTTGAAGTTCCAGGTTGCTCTTCTGCATCTCAACTGGCACCAGAGGATGACCCCACCATCAAAATATCCTGTATACATTGCATAGCCAATTTCCTTTGGTCTTTCCCGAGAGTTCAAATTTCTTAGCAAAAGTTAGCTTTATTCCTTCACTGTAGTACTTTCTGTATCCCAAAAATGTCCCTTTCTTCAATTTCACTTCTTCATCACATTTTTCAATCTGTTTGCTCCCTCCTCCTGAAAGGTTTTCACCACCTGTTGATCATCCTCTTTGTTCTGCTCTTGATATGATCCCCATGCCAGTTAAATTCAGCATTGCATATTTAATTAGTATTTCCATCATGCTATGTCATGTTTTGTACACGGAGGCTGACCATTCTTCTAATGAACCTTCCCTTGGATTGATGTAACTTGGTACAACATGTTCATGAGGTGCATGATAACAGGTCTGACTTGGTGTGCAATTTTGCCATTGGCAGAGAGCCACGATATATATGAATAGGTAACTGAGAGAAAAATATTTACCACTTGAAATCAAGATACATTTTTCAGCTTAATACCAAACAGACTGCAGGCTTCAATATGGTAAGGAGCTAGCAATACATTTTGGCTAAATGCAGCAGTATGCAGAATTGACTATCCTCTCCTGTAATTTAGATGGATAAGTCATTTATGATTAACTGATTTATGGCTGTAGTAAGCTATGGTTCGTCCCTTAAATTAGGCAATATCAGTTTCCAGAAATATGTGCGTTAACTGCCTCTGTCTGTCAATTTGCCCACTGTAGATTGATTTTTCAGGGCTGTGGATTTGTTTGTGGGGCAGCAATAATTAAAATCATCTCTACATTATTGATTATGATATTTTTTTGATTTGGCCCACTGGAGCGCGATTATACGCTTTAAGTGTCGAGTAGCCCTTCTTAGGTTACCGTAAACTTCACGTAAAGGCATACTAACTGTTAGTCATAATTGTTTACTTACCATATTTACTGCATCTCTACAGTGCATACGATTTTTATGACCAATGGGGGTTAGGATAGGATAGGATAGGATGAATAATTATAAAGCGCACTAAAACCAAACGGTGTCAAGGCGCTGGGCGAGACGGAAGAGAGACTAGCACCAACCAGCTAAAAGGCAAAGAGCCAGGACTTTAAAAGCTTCCTAAAGGTCTGGAGTGTATCCGCCGTGGTGATAGAAGGGGGCAAAGAATTCCAGAGTTTAGCGGCCGCCACAGAAAATGAGCGGCCACCCCATTTGGACCTACGAAATCTAGGAGAGACAAGTTTTTTCTGAGTAGAGGATCTCAAGGTTCTGCCAGGAGTGTACCAATGGAAGAAGGTTTTGAGATGTGATGAGCCTATGCAATGCATAGCTTTGTGCACCAAGTTCAGAGCCTTGAAGGTGATGCGCTTCCTGAACGGAAGCCAATGCAAGGCACGGATTCCTTCCCTGGTGGACTGGTGTTTAGGGATGTTAAAAATAAGCCTTGCTGCAGCGTTTTGCACCACCTGAAGCTTATTCAGAGAGCCTATGCTGCCATTGAGGTATAATGCATTGCAGTAGTCTAACCGAGAGGTAACTAGTGCAATGATGGTGGGCCGATGTAGCTCCGAGGGAATGTACGGCAGCACTTTCTTCAGAGTTTTAAGAATATAGAA
This sequence comes from Calotriton arnoldi, assembly GCA_963921515.1. NCBI lineage: Eukaryota > Metazoa > Chordata > Amphibia > Caudata > Salamandridae > Calotriton > Calotriton arnoldi. The sequence goes on from CAWUFW010005013.1 coordinate 1,135,088, forward strand.
GCAAGTACTAACTGTGCGGTTCACCTGGGCATCAAAAGACAGGCCCTCATCAAAGAGGACTCCCAGATTTTTGGCCATTGTCACTGGAACAGGAAGGGGACCGCAGATTTCGGGCCACCAGGTGGCAGACCAAATAGGGTTAGAAGTATTAGGACAGTATTATGATGAGAAACATACCATAATCAGGTATGGTAACGGTAATGGACATAAGCAAATGCAATCTATCTATGGCAGAAATATTGACATATCATTTTGTTGCCCCCTTGCTTTGTATATTTATTTGATCACTACTGATCCAAACCTATGATATGAGTCAGTTTCTTTGCAATTGTACCTCCAGTGAAATGCATGGAACATGATTCTTAAGGTGCCTCTAATGAGCTTCCTAAAGTAACAAATCTATGTTTACAAGGAACATTATTACATGCAATATGTAGTCTACTTTTATGGCAGCACTTACAACACTTAAGTTTTATATTTATTATCATGTTTTATTATGGTTCTGTATACTGTGATGATGTATTTTGACGAATGTTGATTGATAAAATTAAACATTTCATTTAGGTTGTAAACATGTATTATATGACGCATATCTGAAAGTAGATATGCGGACCATAAAGTATATCTTCCAGTAAGTATATCTTCTATTTTTAGTTTCCATCTTGTGAGACATTTATAAACCACACAGCCTTTAGGCATGTGCTTTAAAAATGTAATCAGAACCCCCAGATGGCATATCAGAGCAGCACCTTTCAGTTTCTACCCATTTAGAAAGTTCTGTTTTACATTACTATATCCCTCGGGCTGTGCTAGAGTTCCACATCATGGTGTATGAACATATGTATGTTTGTTGTGTTATTTCTAAAGCATGAACCTATCTGTCTAGCAACAGTGCACTGTAAAGGGGCAACCCCCAGTGGGGATTTGTTTGGGGAAGGGAAAGAGAGAAGAGGTAACACCAACGAAAAGGGTGAGAAGTCAGCTTGTCTGATTTAGTGTTCTTTGAATAGGTGAGTTTTCAGTTTCTTCCTGAGATGTAAGAGGGGTGATACTGTTTTGATGTTGGAGGGGATGTTATTCCAGTGCCTGGGGGTGTATTGGGTGTCAGGGAGAGGTAGTACCTCTAACAGTGGAGCAGGCGTACATCTTGGAGTAGCTTGCCTGCTTTGGTCTCCACCTGACACTCAGCTCTCACCTGTGGCTCCAAACAGTTGTTAGCATGCGACAATGGCCACACCCTGGAAACCACCCCTACTGGCAGGCTAAACCAGGTGAGGGTAGCTGGCGGGTCTGAGCCCCTCAGTGACTTAGGGCCTGTCTACCCATGCATGCAAAGAATATATCCAGCTGACTGAGCGGAGGAAACCTCAATGGTTTAACAGTCAGGAAGGTGGTGACAGCAAGGTTTGTGGAATTTTTAGAGTACAATACGACACCTGAGTCATCCTGGTCATACAAAGCCCCCTGCCCTGTCTCCAGCCATCTCGACTTCTGTCCTACCTGTGGATACAGATGGGAACAGGGAAGAAAGAGTGAGGATGATGTCACACAACTCTCCCTTACTTTAATCCAACCTACATGCAAGTCTCAACACCTTATCAAGTCCTATGGCGATGGGCGAGTGATGAAGCAGCAGGTGTGGATACTCTGGGAGCTGGAGCCACAGACATGCACACAGGCGGCTAAGGCTTAATGGTTGTTTGACACTGACTGAAGCAGCAGTGGAGCTCAGGGTCTCCTGAGCGACTGAGAACTCCTATTCAGGATTGCACTGCTCACCTCCAGAATGAGGAGGGGGCTAGAAAAGGTGCTCCATATATTGCCTGTTTCACATTACCCTGGTCAGCATAACGCAGCTGGCAGGGATTCCACATAAGGGTCAAAAGCTAGGGAGACACCGATTACCATTGGCACATGGAATGTGAGCACACTACTGGACAACATCACAGCAGTCAGACTAGAGAGAATATCAGTTCTTGTCGCCAGAAAGCTTGCACCCTACAACATTGACATTGCAGCCCTTAGCAAAACTTGCCTTGCTAATGAAGAACAGCTGTCGGAATCAGGCGGTGGCTATACATTCTTCTGGAGTGGCCACAGGATTGATGAGCAATGCAAATCTGGAGTTGGCTCTGCCATCAAAATTCATCTCGTTCATAAACTTGTCAGCCTCCCCAAGGGTGTCAGTGGCTGACTCATGACAGTACAGCTCCAGCGTCAAAGTTGAAGCTGAGCCACTTTGATCAGGTCATACGCTCCCACAATGACCAACCCTGAGGATGTGAAGGAGAAATTCTACAAAGAAGTAGATGCCCTGCTATCATCAGTGCACAGCACAGACAAACTGATTCTGCTTGATGGTTTTAACGCAAGAGTCAGATGTGATGCCGCAGCCTGGGAAGGAGTCATCAGGAGAAATGGAGTAGGCAAGTGTAACAGCAATGGCCTGCTACTCCTGAAAACCTGTGTAGCACATGACCTTCTGACCACCAAAAAAATCTTCCATCTCCGTATTCGCAACAGGACTATGTCATAATCAGGAGAAGGGACAAACAGGATGTCAGGGCGACAAAGGCTATGTGCGGCACTGACTGTTGGACAGATCACAGGCTCCTAGTATCCAAAATAAAGCTCTGTATCATGCTGAAGAGATGACCAGAAGGCTGTACAGTAAGGCCCTCAAAAGGATTAAAGGGTTGAAGCTGAAGAACAGCCACATCACTGAAAATCTAGTGAATAACTTGGAGAATGAGCTTGCTGATTTTCGTCTTCATGATGATGCCAAGAAAGACTGGGAACAATTCCGCAACATTGTCCATACAGCTGCATCAAAGGTATTAGGGCCTTTCACATGCAGGCATCAAGATTGATTTGATGAGAGATGTTGAACCATTGACATGGTCTTTGCTGTGCATCAACTACAGGAGAAGTGTCAAGAGCAGAATCATGCACTCTATACAATTTTTGTGAACATCATGAAAGTTTTTGACTTGATCGGCCTCCAGGGACTATGGAGGATCATGTCAAAATTCGACTGTCCTGACAGATTTATACTAATGGTGCGACAAATTCATGACGGTATGATGGCTCATGTCCTGGGTGATCGTGAAGCATCTGAGGCTTTTCCAGTCACCAATGGCATCATGCAAGGATGTGTTCTAGCACCCACACTGTTCATCGTGATATTCTCTGCCACTCTGACCGATGCTTTCGAGCTCTGAGCTGAAGGACTAGGCTTGAAGTACAGAACTGATAGGGAACTTTTCTATTTGATGCTACTATGCGCTGTCACCAAGGTGAAGGACACTATGCTGCAAGACCTTTTCTTTGACACTGATTGTGCTCTGAATGTTAGCGCAGAGGCAGAAATGCAAGTCAATATGGACAAGTTTTCATCTGCATGCATCAATTTCAGTCTCACCATCAATGTCAAGAAGACTGAGGTCATGCGCCAGCCAGCTCCCCACATTTCATACACAGAACCATCCATCACTGTAAATGGACAGAGACTGCAGGCAGTGGATCACTTCACGTACCTGAGCAGTACTCTTTCCCGAGCAATGTCAATCATTGCTGAAGTAAACTGCAGAATTGCATAAGCCAGCTCTGCCTTCAGCAGATTGCGCTCCAACATTTGGGGATATCGATGGATCAGCCTACCAATGAAATAGAAGATCTACCCAGCAGTGGCGCTTCAAACTCTGCTGTACACCTGAGGGACATAGACTGTCTACCAGAGTCATGCACGATGGGTCAATCACATTCACATGCACTGTCTGTGCAAGCTTCTGAAAATCAGATGTTACAGCAAATAAATGATGGACGGAATGCTGACAATGCAAACATTCTCCCCAGTCAAAAGATCTGGGTTAAATCCATCGTTCTTTTGCCCACTACGCCACCGCAGTTTGGACCCAGCCATATGCAAATCAGTCTTGACCCTGTGCCCCATGGGAACAGTCCAGATCGAACTGCCAGGCCAGGTCCTCCCTGGACCGGAAACAAGCATCCTGGGACGGGTTTCAGGGTATGTCACCCTTCTTCAGCCAGGCTAGCTTGAATCCAGTGGCACAGTAAGCAAGGGACCCACGTCTGGGCATACCCATCCCACTTAGGGCAAAAAGTGTTACAGCAAACAAATGATGGACGGAATGCTGACAATGCAAACATTCTCCCCCAGTCAAAAGATCTGGGTTAAATCCATCGTTCTTTTGCCCACTACGCCACCCCAGTTTGGACCCAGCCATATGCAAATCAGTTTTGACCCTGTGCCCCATGGGAACAGTCCAGACCGAACTGCCAGGCCAGGTCCCCGAGTGGGACGGGTATGCCCAGACGTGGGTCCCGTGCTCTCCATGCCACTGGAGTCAAGCTATCCTGGCTGATGAGGGCTGAAAGCCCGAAACCGGTCCTAGGATGCTTGTTTCCAGTCCAGGGAGGACCTGGCCTGGCAGTTCGGGCTGGACTGTTCCCATTGGGCGCAGGGTCAAGACTGATTTGCATATGGCTGGGTCCAAACTGGAATGGCATTGTGAGCAAAAAACGATGGATTTAGGCCCAGATCTTTGTACTGGGGTGAATGTATGACATTGTTCTGCATTCTGTCCATCAATTGTTGTTTTTGCATTTGTCACCCCGAGTGGGACGGGTATGCCCAGACGTCGGTCCCGTGCTCTCCATGCCACTGGAGTCAAGCTATCCTGGCTGATGAGGGCTGAAAGCCCGAAACCGGTCCTAGGATGCTTGTTTCCAGTCCAGGGAGGACCTGGCCTGGCAGCAAAACACTTGCAGTTTACCACCTACTTCAAGTAGGTGGTAATCCACTCATAAAACGGAAGGGGTCCCCAGGGGACTCCTTCCCCCCCTTTGTGAATGGATGCAAAAATATTTTTTAAGAGCAGGCAGTAGTCCCAGGGACCACTGCAAACCGTTAAAAAATGAAACTGAAATGTTTCATTTTTCTTTTTTAAATGCATCTTGTTTTCCTTTAAGGAAAACGGGCTGCATTTAAAAAACAAAACTGCTTTGTTAAAAAAGCAGTCACAGACGTGGTGGTCTGCTGACCCCAGCAGACCACCATCCCTGTGAGTGCTGGCCATTCCTAATGGGGTCGCAAATAGCACCTGCCTCATGAATATTAATGAGGCAGGCAATTTGCGACCCCATTAGGAATCGCTAACAGTGTCTGAGACACTGCTGTGAATTGCATTTTGCGAGTCGCAAAGGGACGCAATTTGCGAGTTGCAAAATGTAAGGGTTGTACATCTGGCCCATCATTTTAAATTAATTTAATGTGCTTTAGTTCATATTTGAATTTTATTTGTTATTATTGTTGGTATAATTGTTATTCATGTTTTTAAAAAATAGTTTGTAATTTTAAGTGATTTAGAGTTTTTAATTTAATTGTTAATAGAAATGTATACAGTTATAATAGGTTGTTGGGTTTGTAGGGGGATAGGGTGGGAAGTTAATTAAGTAATAACGAATTATTAATTCATTAATACTTTTTAAGTAAGTATGTGATCAATATTAATTATGTATATTATGTAATACTGATCAAATTTACTTATATCTTAGGTGCGGGTTGATATGTTTGAAGGGGTATAGGATGGGAAAGTAATTAGGTAATTAATTAACAATTCATTTTTAACTTATTAATTATTTAATGGATTATTAATTTTGTAAATAATAATTATAAATTTCAGTTACAGTTCAGGTACAGGCTGCTGGGTTTGTAGGGGTATTGAGTGGGATGTTAATTAAGTAATAATTAATACAAATGTAATTATTCATTTATTATTAATTATTGAAGTGATTATTAATTATGTACAATATGTTATACCGATTTATTTTCATTCTATTTTAGTTGCATGTTGCTAGGTTTGTAGGGGTATAGGGTGGGAAGTTAACTTGGAAATATTAAAAGAATAAGAATTATTAATGTATAATTAAATATTTAGATGATTAATAATTATGTAAACTGTAATAATTATATATTGTTGTTGATGTGGGCTGTTGGGTCTGTAGGTTTGTTGTGTGAGAAATTAAGTACTTATTAATTAAATAATTATTACTTAATTAGTTTTTTAATTGATTATCAATTATGTAAATAGTATTACACTTATTTATTTTAGTTATATTTTAGGTGTGGGTTGCTAGGCTTGTAGGTGTATAGGGTGGAAAGTTAATTGAGTAATAATTAAATACCCATTATTTTTAAATTGAAAATTAATTATTACATTGTATATGAACTTTGTATATTGGTTAATTGTTCATATATATATTCCACTCCATTCCGTTCACTGCTAACAAAAACACAGGGCACTGCAGACTCCGAGAATTTTCAGTTAATTTTCATTTTGATGGTCGGCGCCTTTCACCACTCTGCCTTCAACTGGACCATAGAGTCCCGTCGTTTAGTTCGTCATTTAAAGTGCTCCCACAGTGCAGTCCCTTGTCACTGTTCGTTGCAATTAGCAACTAGACTAATTAAGAGTAATATAGAATGACCATTTTGTGCAAGAACGTGGGGTTCCAAAACCAGTTCATATTGCATTATTGATGCTAACTTGTTTAACTGATATTTACAATGCTGCAATTGTATAATGAAACATGTAGATTTCCTTCTATTTCATGTAGTTCCCAAAATTCATGTTTCAAAGTCCAACTTTCAAAAATGTAAGCTTAAAACATTAATACTGCTATATAGAAGATTCTCTATTGGTTCACATTGCACTCGGCAATCTCCATTATTCTAATTATATCAATTTCTATTATACAATTTTATAATAAATATTTCTAATAAATAGTTGCAGTAAAGTACTTAAAAGATCTAAAATTAGTATGTATTGTTAACTGAAATATACTTTCCTATCCAGTGCAAGCCCAAAAAGATATTTTTTTCTCGTAATTCCCGCAATTTGGATGAATGAATTTAAAGAAGGAAAAAAGCACTAATCAGTTTATCTGTACCCAAGAAGAGATTTTCGCCCATAAGTTGCAAGATATGTCTCTCAGAATTGCATCTAAAACAAGTATAGTCAAATAAGGTGCAGTTTTATATAAAGTGCATTGATATTATAACCACAATTCAAATGAGGAAAGAAGAACAGAGTCTTTAATCCCTCTAATAAGATGTTATATATTGTATCACAAAATATGGGAACCCCACAAAGAATCCTATGGTGTTCCAGTTGTTCAAATTAATCTTTTCTAAAGTGCAAGTGCCTGATAAATAAGTAAATCTTTCGTAGAGTGCAGGGGCCTAATGAGAATAGTTCTGTCCCAAGAGAAGTCTGCCTTATATTAAGTTGTCATATACAGATACATCTTTAATTCAAAACATAATCAGATCATTTCCTAAAATCCCACAAGCAGTTTTTTTGCTATTCGTTTTCCTATTTTTTCTAAATTTGGGAGTAGTTTCCATTACTTTTAGTCCTTTTCTTTTCCATGCACTATTATACTGCTTTCTCCTGATGATTATAAAAGAGAAGAGAGAAGGGAAATGGGGTGGGAGGTCAAGATATAAAATAGGATAGGGGATCATTGAATTTCATCACATAGCATCATTTTTATCCCAAATGTATATGTAGTTCAGCATCAAAATGATGTCCATATGGAGTTTCAGTACCCAGTGCTATTATTAGACGTGATTCCATTAATCTTGGGGATAAAATTCTGTTCCACCTCGTTCTCCTGCTTTGATGTGTTTAATACCAAAGTACCGAAGCTGTTGGTTATTGCTTTCATGTTTTTAAAAAAAATGCTTAGCTATCGGATAGGAGAAATCACAGTTCTTTATAGCACAAAGATGCTGTAAAATTCTCAATTTCAGTTTGTTTATGGTACTTCCCACCTATTGTTTCCCACAGGGGCATTCCAACACATAAACTACAAATTTGGTCTTGCATGAGATGTGTTCCTTGATTTTCCTAATCTCCCATCCTGTAATTTGTAAAACACAGTATTCTTCTCATGTTCACATTCTCGACATTTAGTACATTTCCAAAATCCTGGTGTATTCAACCAGTTTAACATGGGTGGTTTATTTTACAGAAATATGACTTTGTGTGAGAAGATCCCATAAAGAGGAAACATTTCTGTAAGTTATACTGGGTTGATCTGTCAGTGTCTTTTTTAGTGTTTCATGCAAGCAGAGTATTTTCCAGTTTCTCTGGAAGATTTCTTTGAGTTGTTTGTGACCATTGTTAAAGTCCATAATCATATGAAATTATCTTTCTTTGAAGTTTCTCCATGGATGATAAAGACTTCCTCTCTTGATTTTTTTCTCCAGTCTTTCTTTTGCGATATTGACCACTTCCATTGGATAGCATCTAGTTAGGAACCCTTTTCTCATTTCTTTAAGCTGTTCTTCCATGTCATTATACTCAGAGTACTTTCTTTTGACTCTTAACATTTCCCCATGCGGAATACTCCACTTGAGATTTTTGGGGTGGCCGCTATTCGCATGGAGTATACTGTTGCATGAGGATGATTTTCGATAGATCTTTGTACATAATTACATGACTTTTACAAATACTTCCACATCAAGGAAGGTGACACATTCCATACTGATTGTTGAGGTAAAACAGAGATTTTAACTGTTGTTGTTTAGAGATTGAATGAATTCCTCTAAGCTTTTGGTGTCACCCTCCCATATCACAAAAAGATCATCAATAAATATTGTCCAAAGTACAATGTGTTCCAGTACATCTTTATTGTCTTCCCTCCACATGGTTTCTGCCTCCCAGAATTCCATTAGAACATTGATACTCAAAGTACGGCCCGGGGGTTGCTTGCGGCCCTCTTGACCTTGACATGTGGCCCCCCTGGTGAACAGCAGCATACTGCTGTTTAGTTGTTGAGCAACACTATCCAGAAAAAATGTTAAACGGGCAAGCATTTATTAACCTGCAAAGAAATACTTGCCCATTTATTTAACATTTTTTTAGATCTCCTTACACAATCTCTGACCCACCCAAACCCCTACCGCCACCCTGCTGGCATCAGTGCAGCCCTCGGTCACACCACAGACCGTACTTGGTAGCCCCTGGGCAAATGTTTGTGAGTACCCATGAATTAGAAGATTCCCTTATGTGGGGGCAAAAGAAGTCCCCATGGCTGTCCCCTGCTTTTGTAGCAAGTACTCTCCGTTGAATAGAAATACATTCTAGGTCAAGCAGAAGAAGAGCATATCTAATAGCATTTCTGAATGTTCCATGTAACTAATGGATCTTGCTCATAGAAAATGTTTTACAGCTAATATACTATCCTCATGTAGAATTGATGTGTATAGGGATGTTACTTTTTCTTTCCATGGGATGTCATTACTTTTTGCTAAGAAATCCATGGTATCACATAAATAAGAAGGTAGAGATGTGAAGTAATTCACTAGGAAGATGTCAATAAACCTTGATGGGTTTTTTAACAATGAACCAATCAAACTGACAATTGGTCTGCCCAGTGGTCTTCGCAATGATTTGTACACCTTGGGCAGGAAGTAAATGGTGGGGACAGTGGGATGTTCAACTCTTAAGTGCATGCATTCCTCTACATCAAGGAGGTCCAAGTCTCTCCATTTCTGCAATTTCTGATGGTATTCATAAATTATAGTCTCTGTTGGATTCCCCTTGAGGTTCTCATAGGGGCCGATTACGATGCCGTAGGAAATGGCTCCGACACTCGGTCAGAGCCGTTCCTACGACATCGTAATCTCCTGTTTGGATTAATTTCCGACCAACCCATTTTGATAGAGTCAGTCGGAAATTAAGCCAAACAGGATTTCCGAATGGCTTACGAGCCCGTCTGCCATTCGGAAAGGGGCCTGTAATCCCAAGGGCAGCTCTTTCCGCCCGAGGGATTAAGATGGCAGATTCCCAAAGCCTTTCTGTGCCGGCCTTTCTGACACAGAAAGGCTGTGGGAATCCAACTTTGGGGGCCTCCAGCAGGGCCCCCATGTGTGCAAGGCCTCCAGTTGGCAGCCCCTGTTGATCCCTGCACCCGGTGGCAGGCACCTTGAGTGTCATCAGTGATGTCATCAGTGATGTAACTGACCAAGTCATGAGTGATGCAATATGTGAGGTCATAAGCAGTGCATTGCGGGGCACGAGTTATAGTTAGCTGAGCTAACTATATCTGCTGAATTTCTCTGGTTTTGTACGAGTGAAATGTCAGCCTAAAAAAATGCCCCTGTAACCTTTGTTTATTTTCAGTGAATTTCTACGTTTAAAAAAAATTATATTTCCTAACTATAACGTCCCTGTAACCTTTGGTTTTTTCAGTGAAAAAAAATATATATATTATATATATATATTATTCACTGAAAAAACCATAGGTTTTAGGGACAGTTATAGTTAGTTGGACATTGCACTCGTACAAAAACCATGAAATTCCCCCGTTATAGTTAGTTCAGGTAACTATAACTCGCGCCCCCGCAATGCACTGCTAATGACGTCACATATTACATCACTCATGACATGGTCAGTGACATCACTGATGACATCACTGAAGAATGTGCTAGTATTTGTATGAGTGAGTTGGTGTGTGTATAACTGTATAGGTGAGTAAATGGGTGTGTGCTTAATTTTTTGCATGACTGACTAGGTGTGTGAGTACCTCTATGGATGAGTGGCGGTGTGTGAGTGTTTATATAGGTGTATGAGTGCATATAATAGTCCTGTACTGAGTGACTATTAGTATGAGTGACTGTACGGGTGAGTGAGTAGATGTGTGTGTGTAGACCTAAGAATCAGTGAGTGTGTATATAGTAATTGGTGTTGGAGTGTCTATGGTTTTGACAATGGCAGTCTGTAATTTACAGTGGGTGTATCAAAAGTTATATTAGGGTGTGAGAAGATGCATCAAATTATCACATGGATGATGTCATCAGTGATGTCATCAGTGATGTCATCAGTGATGTCACTGACCATGTCATGAGTGATGTAATATGTGACGTCATCAGCAGTGCATTGCGGGGCGCGAGTTATAGTTACCTGAACTAACTATAACGGGGAATTTCTACGGGTTTTGTACGAGTGCAATGTCCAACTAACTATAACTGTCCCTAAAAGCTATGGTTTTTCAGTGAATTTCAGAGGTTTTTTAAATGCTAATTTCTAACTATAACGTATCTGAAACCTATGGTTTTTTCAGTGAATTTCAAAGTTTTTTAAATGCTAATTTCTAACTATAACGTGCCTGAAACCTATGGTTTTTTAAGTGAATTTCAAAGGTTTTTTAAATGCTAATTTCTAACAATAACATGCCCCGCCCACTCCCTTCACCATTGTGCAAACGCGCCCCGTGGCGCATTTTAAGTTGGGGGATTAAGTTCCCTTGAATCATGAGGGTCCCTGGGGTCCAACTAGCCCACCCTGTACCTCTAGTATGCGCCAGGGAGCTACGTTGCAGAGAGGTGTTCAGAGGCCACGCCCCTTTTTACACCTCTCTGCAACGCAGCTCTGTGGCACTTTCTGGACGTACCTGGTGGGCTAGTTGGCCCCCAGGGACCCTCAGGATTGAAGAGGATTTAATTCCCCATCTTAAAACGCGCCACGGGGCCTGTTTGCACACATGTCACCTGAAGCCCCGCCCCTCCCTTCACCACTGTGCAAACGCGCCCGTGGCGCGTTTTAAGTTGGGGATTAAGTCCACTTGAATACTGAGGGTCCCTGGAGTCCAACTAGCCCACCATGTACCTCCAAAGCGCCACAGAGCTGCGTTGCAGAGAGGTGTAAAAGGGCGTGGCCTCTGTACACCTCTCTGCAACGCAGCTCCCTGGCGCATACTGGAGGTTCCTGGTGGGCTAGTTGGCCCCAGGGACCGCCAGTATTCAAGGGGAATTACTTCCCTTCTCAAAACGCGCCAGGGGGCGCGTTTGCAGACTGCTGCAGGGAGGGCGGGGCCTCCGGCACGATGCCGGTCTTTTTATTTTTTTGGTATGGGAGGGGGCTGCGTGGCCCCCTTCCTCGGCCACTTTTGGCCCCGGGACCCCATCCCCGGGGCCTGAGGATTTTTAAACAAAATTAAAATAATTCGGGAAGGGGCGCGTGGCCCCCTTCCCTGGGCCTATATTGGCCCCGGGGACCCCATCCCCGGGGCCGGCCTTTCCGTTTTGTTTTTAAATTAATTTTTTTATTTTTGGGGAGGGGGCTGCGTGGCCCCCTCCCAGGCCACTAATATCCCGGGGACCCCATCCCCCGGGCCTGGCCACTCGTTGGGGACCGTGGGGGTCCCCAATCCCCGCACGGTCCCGCCGGCTCCCGCGTCCTGCGGGAGCCGGCATTGCTTTCCATAAGGGAGCTGCTGACATGCAGCTCCCTTATGGAAAAGCAATCTGCTTGCTTCATTGAAGCGAGAGCAGGTTTCCCTGCTCTCACTTCAATGAAGCAAAGCAAGTTTGCAATGACAGGACGGGAGCCGCGAGGCTCCCGTCCTGCCATTACAAACAGCAGTGTCCCGGGGTAGGCACCCCGGGACACTGAAGGAGCCGGCTCTGGGGGTGGCGGTCCCCAGGGCCACCACAGGCTCCAGGAGGGGCGCGCGGCCCCTCCATTCAATTGCACAGCCCGGGAGGTGGTGGTCCCCGGGGCTTCGGAGTCCGAAACGGACCCCACATTTGTTTTCTAAGTGCCCCGGGGAGGTGGCGGTCCCCGGGGCGTGTGGGGGCTGGAGCCCCCACACAGGTGATTACAACAAAAAAGAAGCCCCGGGGAGGTGGCGGTCCCTGGGGCTGTGGGAGGGCGGAGAGCCCTCCCGCACCTTTTTATTTAAAGCCCCGGGGGTGGCGGTCCCCGGGCTTGGGAGCCTTAGAGGCCCCCACATAAAATATAAACCCGCCCCCCGCATGCCCCCGGGACTTGGGTCACCCGGGGGCAAAATAGCATCGAAGCGCGGGAGACCGCGATTCGATTTTTTTATTTTATCGGCGGGATCCTTGGATCCCGCCGATTTAAAAAAAAAAAAATGCTTTTTTTGCCCAGGGGGTCCTTGTGGGACCCCCTGATTAGACCTAGGGGGTCAGGGTGTTTCTACCCTGCCCCCTTGTTGCGTTTGGCGACGTGTTTCTGTGCCTCTAATCAAGGCGGGATCCACGCACCCTAAGCGCATCCTGCCGATTTTTAAAAAAAAATGCTTTTTCTGCCCAGGTGGTCCTTGTGGGACCCCTGAGCAGACCTAGGGAGTCAGGGTGTTTCTACCCTGCCCCCTTTTTGCGCTTTGCGCACTTGTTTCTGTCCCTCGGTTCTACCGAGGACAAAATAGCTGCCAACACTTCCTGATTTGGAGTGTTGACAGCCACTTGACAGCCAATTAGCATGCAGCTCGTGATCGGGAGGGTACGCGGACCCTACTCGGCCATAGATATATATGTGACTTTACTTTTGATTTTCTCAGGAACTACTGAACGGATTTACACCATTTAAGCAAAAGGCACGGCACTGAACCAAGGGCTACCTATTTGCCAAATTTGGTGTAATTCCGTTCAGCAGTTCGGGCTGTAGCTGCGACTAAAGGTTCCTATGGAAAATTGCATGGGAAAACGTATTTTGGGACCCCCCTTTTCTCGGCCCCGCTTGACGAATCACCCGAGACTTTCAGGATAGGAGTGGACCCGAGCGCCCCAACAAGTTTGAAAATTTCGCGAAGATTCGTCAACCGGCGCCAAAGTTATTTCAAATAGAATGTTGCAGATTTCCTATGGAAAATAGGTCCTAACTATAACTATCTACTGGCGACCGCCAGTAGATAATATATAATATATATATATGTATGACTTTGACAAAGACCGTGCTGTCGAAACGCGTCAGTCAATAAATACTTAATACTCTTCAAAATCCTGAGTGCGACTCTTTCTTACGGACGTGGAACGTAAGGATACGTTAATATATATATATATATATATATATATATATATATATATATATATATATTATCTACTGGCGGTCGCCAGTAGATAGTTATAGTTACAACCTATTATCCATAGGAAATCCGCGACATTCTATTTGAAATAACTCTCTTGCCGGTTGACGTATCTTCGCAAAATTTTCAAACTTTGTGGGGCGCTCCGGTCCGCTCCTACCCTGAAAGTCTCGGGGTGATACGTCAAGCGGGGGCGAGAAAAAGGGGGTCCCAAAACGCGTTTTCCCCATGCAATTTTCCATAGGAAACTTTAGACACGGCTACAGCCGAACTGCTGAACGGAATTACACCAAATTTGGCAAAGAGGTAGTTCTTGGTTCAGAAAGAACCCTTTTGTTAAATGGTGTAAATCCGTTCAGTAGTTGCTGAGAAAATCAAAAGTAAAAGTATATATATATCTATGGGCACGGAGGATTCGCGCACCCTGAGCGCACTCTGCGCGCACCGTCCCGATCACGAGCTGCATGTTAATTGGCTGTCAGCTGGCTGTCAACATTCCGATTCAGGAAATGTTGCCAGCCATTTTGTCCTCGGTAGAACCGAGGGACAGAAACAAGTGCGCAAAGCGCACAAAGGGGGAGGGTAGAAACACCCTGACCCCTAGGTCTGCTCAGGGGGTCCCACAAGGACCCCTGGGCAAAAAAAAAAATTTTTTGAAATCGGCAGGATGCGCTCAGGGTGCGCGAATCCTGCCGAAAAAAAAAAAGGTTTAATGTTAATTGGCTCCCGGGTGGCCCAAGTCCCGGGGAGCATGGTGGGGGGATAATTTGATGTGTGGGGGCCTCAAGGGCCCCCAAGCCCCGGGGACCACCACCCCCGGGGCTTTTGAAGAGAATGGTGCGGGAGGGCTCTGAGCCCTCCCGCAGACCCGGGACCACCACCTCCCAGGGCTTTTTTTTTTTAAATTATTAAACCTGTGTGGGGGCTCCAGCCCCCACACACCCGAGGACCACCACCTCCCGGGGCACTAAGACAATTTAATATGGGGGTCCGTTATGGACTCCCAGAGCCCGGGACCACCACCTCCCGGGGCTGTGTACTGAATGGGAGGGGGCCGCGCGGCCCACTCCTGGAGCCTTGATGGCCCTGGGGACCACCACCCCCAGGGCCTGCTCCTGCAGTGTCCGGGTGCCTACCCCGGGACACTGCTGTTTGCAATGACAGGACGGGAGCCTCGCAGGCTCCGTCCTGTCATTGCAAACTGCTTTGGATATTGGAAGAGAGAGCAGGAAACCTGCTCTCTCTTCCAATATCCAAAGCGATTGCTTTTACACATGGGGAGCAGCATGTTAGCTGCTCCCCATGTGTAGCAATGCTCGGCACCCGTAGGGACGCGGGGAGCCGGCGGGACTGTGGGGGATTGGGGACCCCCACAGTCCCCAACGAGAGGCCAGGCCCAGGGGATGGGGTCCCCGGGGCCAGTAGTGGCCCGGAGGGGGCCACGCAGCCCCCTCCCCAAAGACAAATAAATAAAAAAAAGTGCGAATGGCCGGCCCCGGGATGGGGTCCCGGGGCCTTAATAGCCAGAGGAGGGGCCACGCGCCCCTCCAAGAATATAAATAAACGGGCCATGCCCGGGGATAGTCCCGGGGCCAATACAGGCCCAGGGAAGGGGGCCACGCGTCTCCTTCCGTTTTTATTAAATTACAAATTAAAAAAAGGGGTAAGGCCCTGGGGATGGGGTCCCCAGGGCCTAAAACAGGAAAAAGGAAGGGGGCCACACAGCCCCCTTCAGGGGACAAATTATTTTTTTTTAAACGATCGGGCCCGCAGGCCCCGCCCCCTTCCTTCACCACTCTGCAAACGCGCCCCTGGCGCGTTTGCAGAGAGGGACGAGTCCCCTTGAATACTGGGGGTCCCTGGGGGCCAACTAGCCCACCAGGAACCTCCAGTATGCTCAGGGAGCTGCCTTGCAGAGAGGTGTAGAGAGGCCACACCCCTTTTTACACCTCTCTGCAACGCAGCTCTGTGGCGCTTTGAGGTATATGGTGGGCTAGTTGGACTCCGGGGACCCTCAGGATTCAAGGGGACTTAATCCCCCAACTTAAAACGCGCCACGGGGCGCGTTTGCACAGTGGTGAAGGGAGGGGGCGGGGCTTCAGGTGACATGTGTGCAAACAGGCCCGTGGCGCGTTTTAAGATGGGGAATTAAATCCCCTTCAATCCTGAGGGTCCCTGGGGCCAACTAGCCCAACAGGTACATCCAGAAAGCGCCACAGAGCTGCGTTGCAGAGAGGTGTAAAAGGGGTGTGGCCTCTGTACATGTCTCTGCAACGCAGCCCCTGGCGCATATTGGAGGTTCCTGGTGGTCTAGTTGGCCCCTAGGGACCCTCAGGATTCAAGGGAACTTAATCCCCCAACTTAAAACGCGCCACGGGGCGCGTTTGCAAGATGTCACCTCAGGCCCCGCCCCTCCCTTCACCATTGTGCAAATATTCCTCTAAAATCAGCCGAAATAGGAATTCCGATTTACTCACCTGTTATCAGGAGAGACCTCAGTGCTGCATCTTTCAGCCCAGTACTGATCCTCAAAAGTAATTTTAACCGTACTTACCAGTAATTTGAATTTCCTTCATAGGCTAACATTGACTGGTTTCACTTGGAAATTCTTCTAAGTGTGGAGTTTTGGAACTTTAAAATATTCCTCTAAAATCAGCCGAAATACGAATTCCGATTTACTCACCTGTTATCAGGAGAGACCTCAGTGCTGCATCTTTCAGCCCAGTACTGATCCTGAAAAGTAATTTTAACCGTACTTACCAGTAACTTGAATTTCCTTCCATAGGCTAACATTGACTGGTTTCACTTGGAAATTCTTCTAAGTGTGGAGTTTTGGAACTTTAAAATATTCCTCTAAAATCAGCCGAAATACGAATTCCGATTTACTCACCTGTTATCAGGAGAGACCTCAGTGCTGCATCTTTCAGCCCAGTACTGATCCTGAAAAGTAATTTTAACCGTACTTCTACCGGTAACTTGAATTTCCTTCATAGGCTAACATTGACTGGTTTCACTTGGAAATTCTTCTAAGTGTGGAGTTTTGGAACTTTAAAATATTCCTCTAAAATCAGCTGAAATACGAATTCCGATTTACTCACCTGTTATCAGGAGAGACCTCAGTGCTGCATCTTTCAGCCCAGTACTGATCCTGAAAAGTAATTTTAACCGTACTTACCGGTAACTTGAATTTCCTTCATAGGCTAACATTGACTGGTTTCACTTGGAAATTCTTCTAAGTGTTGATTTTTGAAACATACAAATATTCCTCTAAAATCAGCCGAAATCCGAATTCTGATTTACTCACCTGTTATCAGGAGAGACCTCAGTGCTGCATCTTTCAGCCCAGTACTGGTCCTGAAAAGTAATTTTAACCGTACTTACCAGTAACTTGAATTTCCTTCCATAGGCTAACATTGACTGGTTTCACTTGGAAATTCTTCTAAGTGTGGAGTTTTGGAACTTTAAAATATTCCTCTAAAATCAGCCGAAATACGAATTCCGATTTACTCACCTGTTATCAGGAGAGACCTCAGTGCTGCATGTTTCAGCCCAGTACTGATCCTCAAAAGTAATTTTAACCGTACTTACCGGTAACTTGAATTTCCTTCATAGGCTAACATTGACTGGTTTTCAGCAGAAAAGTTTCAAAGTGTTGATTTTCACAAACTACAAATATTCCTTAAAATCGCCTGTATGACTTAAACGCATTCTTTCAACTGTTTACAGGAGATGCACCAGTGCTGGATCCAGGATCCAACACTGAGTAAGAAAAAGTAACGATAACAGTTTTTACCTGCTAAGTGAATTTCCTTCCATAGGATAACATTGGTGATTCTATGAGAAAAAGTTTCAAAGTGTCAACTTTTAAAATACAATAATATTCCTTAAAAATCACGACTGTAACCAAAACGCTTTTACTCAACTGTTTACAGGAGATGTACCAGGACTGAATCTAGGATCCAGTCCTGTGGTTACAAAAGTAATCCATAAAGTAACTAATTGCATTTAACTAGAAATTCACATTGAGCTGAATGTTGCATTGTGTTTGAAAATGTGTTGCCCATTGCAACAACTGTAACTACTGTACTTAAAAAGTCTATTGCCTATCTGCAAAGTATTTAAACTAAAGTAATTCATTCTGATAAAGTATTTTTTGTAATGTAATGTATAATGTAATTACAATGTAATTTAAAAAATAAAATATGTAAAAAAATTGTTTCTAAAAATGTAGTAAATCAGTATGAAAAAAATTAATATAACAATTAATACATTTAAAAATTGTCATTTACAAAACCTTTGAAATTCACTGAAAAAACCGTAGGTTTCAGGCACGTTATAGTTAGAAATTAGCATTTAAAAAACCTTTGAAATTCACTGAAAAAACCATAGGTTTCAGACACGTTATAGTTACAAATTAGCATTTAAAAAACCTTTGAAATTCACTGAAAAAAACCATAGGTTTCAGACACGTTATAGTTACAAATTAGCATTTAAAAAACCTTTGAAATTCACTGAAAAAAACATAGGTTTTAGGGACAGTTATAGTTACTTGGACATTGCACTCTGCATAAAACCCGTGAAATTCCCCGTTATAGTTAGTTCAGCTAACTATAACTCACTGCGCCCGCAATGCACTGCTGATGACGCGTCACATATTACATCACTCATGACATGGTCAGTGACATCACTGATGACATCACTGATGACATCTCAAATGACATCACTGATGACATCATCCACGTGATAATCTGATGCACCTCCTCACACCCTAATATAACCTTTGATACACCCACTCTAAATTACAGACTGCCATTCGCAAAACCATAGACACTCCAACACCAATAACTACATACCCACTCACTGATTCTTAGGTCTACACACACACATCCACTCACTCACCCGTACAGTCACTCATACTTACGGTCACTCAGTACAGGACTATCATATGCACTCTTACTCCTATATAGACACTCAAACAACGCCACTCATCCATAGAGATACTCACACACCTAGTCAGTCATGCAAATAATTAAACACACTGCCATTTACTCACCTATACAGTTATACACAAACCAGCTCACTTACTCATACAAATAGTAGCACATTGTTACGCTCTTATACAATCACTGATACAAGCACACAATCATCCATACAGCCACTATCACAATCACTCACTCTTGCTTATAGCTATTTATATACTCCAACACACATATATACTGCCTTTCACATATGTAGTTACTCACACATGTACCACTGGGACATACATTCACTCACTAACACACTCTTACACACACTTACCCACCCATACAGTCTATCACAGATGCACTCTTGAAACCATCCACCCAGTGAATCACCCACTCACACATCTATGCACAGAGTTGCACACACCCCTCCCACACAAACACTCAGGCACCCATACAGATACTCAGACAAGCATTCAATAACTCATATAGACACTCATTTAGCTATTCACAAACACATGCAGCCACTTACACAGCAACATACAGACGGATACAGACATACACCCAGTTTAGTCACTAACCCATGCATTCAGTAAGATACGTTAAATCACTCACTTATAGAGTCAGTCACGCACCTACTAAATCATCCATACAGACACTTACACACCCACTCATTCTTCAATACGTCTTTTCCTATATATATTAAAAATATTTAAACTTTACAGAAACACACAGTCACTGGATGATGTCATCAGTGATGTCATTTGGAGATGTCATCAGTGATGTCATCAGTGATGTCACTGACCATGTCATGAGTGATGTAATATGTGACGTCATCAGCAGTGCATTGCGTGGGAGCGAGTTATAGTTAGCTGAACTAACTATAACGGGGAATTTCACGTGGTTTTGTACGAGTGCAATGTCCAAGTAACTATAACTGTCCCTAAAACCTATGGTTTTTTCAGTGAATTTCAAAGGTTTTTTAAATGCTAATTTGTAACTATAACGTGTCTGAAACCTATGGTTTTTTCAGTGAATATATATATATATCCACACAAACAAAGGTTGCCCTCATGAGGACGCCCTCCCGGAAAGTTGACCTCTGACAAAAGAGGACTGTAGCCAAATCAGATTTCAAGCTTTAATCCAAATAGGAAGGCTTAACGCGTTTCGAACATTACGTCCTTGTTCACAAGACCATTTCAAAGGACAACGGCAACCACTGTAGAGCACATGCTTACTTTCTTTATTAAGTCCACCGCCCCAGTGGGTGTGTATTACTGCCTCAGTCGGCGTCTGCCGCAAGGCTTTCTGGTATCCGCAGTTTCTACACACTAGTTAAATCCCCAAGTGGGTGTTGCAGTGTCCCATAATGTCAATTTCAAGTAAAAACCACAGTGGGATGATTACAAGTTAAAAATATTGAGTGTGCTACCTTTGTACGTCACTCGATGTTGAGCTTTCCGTTCTGATTCAGTGCCACGATCTCGAGCGCCACAGATCGGCTACTCAGCGGCGGTTCATCCTCGCGGCCGGACACAGCCGCTAACATCCACACAAACAAAGGTTGCCCTCATGAGGACGCCCTCCCGGAAAGTTGACCTCTGACAAAAGAGGACTGTAGCCAAATCAGATTTCCAGCTTTAATCCAAATAGGAAGGCTTAACGCGTTTTGAACATTACGTCCTTGTCCACAAGCCCATTTCAAAGGACAACGGCAACCACTGTAGAACACAGGAGGACCTGGCGCAAACTCAAGGACGGAATAGCTCAACAGTGAGAGACGCAGTATTGGCAGCTGACTCCACATTGCCTGCTTGTATCAACCCACTGGGGATTTTTTATTACATGGATCAGAGGAATACGGAAACACCCACTGGGGGACTTTATTGGTGGGTAGAGACTGCAAATACCACAATGCAAAGTAGCATACGCCCACTAAGGCGGAGCACACGTCCACTGGGGCAGGACTCACTTAATAAATTGCAGGTGCTCTACTCAATGGCTGCTGTTTGTTCCTTGTGTGCGGCTTGTGAACAAGGCGTGAAATCCGAAACGCGTCAAGCCAGTCTTTAAGGATTAAAGCGGAACGTTGAAGTCGCTGCAGTCCTCACTTCAAGAGAGTTTATTTTCCAGGTGGGCGTCCTCAAGGAGGGTAAACCTTGTTTGTTGGATATATATATATATATATATATATATATATATATATATATATACACACACACAATATTCAGATTTTCAGATATTTTTGTAAACAATATTTTTGACACAATTATTTTTCCCACAATATTATTGGCTCTGATATTGTGACGGTGATCCCTGTCAATAATAATCAAGAAATAACATGACCACAACATATGCATCAGTGTGGCTCCTTCTTTATGACACTTTGGGCACACATCTTGTATATAGGGTACATTTTATAGAGATTGTCATGTGTCAGGTAGGTGAGGTGGTGAACACTGTACCGAGCCATCTTGAATCTCACATACCTTGATACTTTACTTAGATTTTCTATCATTGTTTGCCAGCTAAGCCTGTCAGTTCTCCTCCCAAATTGCAGCCCATGTCATTCTTAGAGTAGTAGACAATAACAATAGTTCCCTTGGATTTATTCAAACAGAAAACCTTTATCTGGAATTGAGCCAAATAGTGCAACCCACCCAACACCCCAAAAAAAGTATGAAACACTTCTATGAAAAGGCGAACGTGTATTAATTTTCTCCAGTTGGATATACATTAGCAGTAAAGTAGGTTACAATTTTTCCCACTGACTCCCACATTTACATAGCTCAGAATTGTCATGTTTTATTTAAGGATTGGATTATTCTTATAATCAAGTTGCTTTGCAGTGCAGCACAGCTGTTTTTGATGACTTAAAATACTGTGTGGTTTGCCACTCTAAATAATAGTAAAGTGCCTGTCCTTCCATTCAAAAACATGTGCTGAACATTGGAACCCCCAATTTGGCCTATTTATCTTTTCTGTAAGTCCATTGTAAATAGTGCCTAAATTGCACCTATGACATGGAGAGTTAAGTATCATATATGGGCTGCAGTGTGTATATATGACATAATATATGTCTGCGGGAGCACCACAGTGCTATGGGTTAGCTATAGCGTAAATGCACTGCAGTAATACATGGCAGGAATAATAGAAAACACATACTTTTCTATATTTATAGTAGGACCACAGGATAGGGTACTAATATATAAAAATATGGCACAATACATTTTGAGGTTAGTGTTCCCTCATAGTGAACTACAAGACAAAAACTATTTAAATGTGTAGGCCTTGCTAGGCTTTTCCTTTAGTAAGCTTATGTAACATTAACAATTGAATTATTTTACTCAACTTTGCAAAAGGCTTGGTTTCTAAAACCTAATTTAATGGTGAAATCTTTTTTTTGATAACTTAAGCAGAAAAGTAGCTTTATAAAATTGTACTTTAAGCTGTTTGCCAGAACTGATTTAAAACCTGCCACTCATCACAGTTCCAGAACTGGAATACACATCAATGGCTGGGAGAGCCAACTACCTTGGTTCAGTGGACAATGGATTGACTCTGAACCTAGGAACGGTAAATGGGTGTTAACTACTGAACACTTTAACAGTAGCTATACGGGAGAGGGCAGAACAGAAGGCAGTTTTAGCACTACCTCTTTTGACTTGGAGATGCCAAGGAGCACCTCTCGTTTTTATTCCATGGCCCATCTCAGACAGCCAGGCTCCAGTCATAGTAGACGTAAAAAACAATTTTTACCTTGTCAAGTAGGAGAAGAGTTCATCTGAATAGGGGAGTGGCTTCGGAGCTGAAGATAGGCCTTGCTGGTGGCAGCTGGGTTTTGCCTTCTTGAAACAGAGCTCCTGATTGCATTTACAGTATGGCAAAGCAGAAGTGCTGCAAAGGGTGGTGCGGAACTCTGAGAAAATGGTTAGGGTTTGGTGGTAGAATTTTCCAATCACTGGCTAGTGCATAGAATAAATCTGGTAACCCCCCCTCCTTCCCAACAATACTTGACCTGGGAAGGCCCCATCTGAAGAAGACAGTCATACTGGAAGAGCACTCCTGACTCCTGAAGTAACAAGAGGGCTCACATTAGGATTCAAGGACTCCTACCTCCTGCTGGCACCTGGAGACTGACACTGCTCTCCAAGGGTCAGGAGTGTGGCCTCTTGTTTTCCTGTTTCAGGGTCACAAAAAGCAGGATTGCGGCGTCCAAGAATATCCAACTGTCCACTGAGTACTGTACCCTGCAGGATTCCTGGCTTGGGATCCTAGGGCCAGGTATATCTTATGTTATGATAAACTGAATTTATTGAGCGCAACTGCTGCCCATTGGCTTCCTTGCACTGAAGTAAAGAACTGACTGTTAAAGGTTTTTAGTCGGCATAGGTGAAATTTAAATTATGCAAGTGTAATTTTGCCTCCCGCATGTTACACAAAATTATGCCATAACACCACTTTGCATAATTACGCACCTCTTACAGTAAACATTTACCTGGAACCATGCCAATTGTGCAAAAAATTATCGGGGATGGATAGGAGCTAGAGAAAAGAACTACAGAACACGACGCAAGGATGCATGTTGTGCTAAAATATAGCACAAAACTATAGATTTGCATTTTGTGTAATTATGCATTGTATCACTCAAATTTCACGTAACTACGTGAAAACAAATTATGCGAAATTTTGAAGCAAAGATGATTAGAAAAAGGCTGAAATATTTGGGGAGATTGCTCCGTAGCTTGGGAGCAGGCACTGAGAAGCTGTATCCTCTCAGCCACATATAACAACATTTAGGAACGTGCAACAGTAAAGCTTGAGATAATTGAAGAGTCCTTCTGGGGATGTAACGTGTAAGTCTTCTTGTGATAATCAAGGGAGAAGATGCATGTAGATCTCAGAGTTTAAGAAAAAGTACTTTAAAAATGATGTACCTTTAAATTGTAATCCAATAAAAAGACTTAAATATATTCATGGCTGAAGAGAACTTGAGTGCTTCCGCTACAAGTCTTCCTGCATGATTTTCGATCAACTGAAGCTGATCAAGCAGCAAAGACTAGGGGAACGATTTACTAAAATTTTAGGAATGCAACTCAGCAAGGGAACTTTCTCCACTGTGTTGTGTGAAACAGAGAGAGCAGAAATGTGTTGTATCTCGTAGCACTGATGCACTGAGCTCCTGCCTAGTGCCAACGCCGGCACCTTTGTACCATGGTGCAAGGGTGTCAGCATTACAGATAGGATTGTTTTTGTTCAGGAAGGCCTATCTTATTCTTTGGCCAGGGCAGAGCTCGCGGAGTTTCACTCCGCGGAATCATAGAGAGTTGTCGAAAAACTCAGCCAAATTCTGCAGAGTTCTGTGAGCGGACGGAGGGCCTGATTCACAGAACTAACTTACGTCAAAAACGTAAAGTTAGTACTTTTTGGTATTCACAGAATACACTTACTCATTTTGGTATTCACAGAATGACCTTACTCATTTCGGTATTTACAGAAGTTAGTAGTCCTAACTTTAGGACTCCTAAATGCCTTCTGTGAATACCGAAAGTCTTAAAGTTAGGATTTTTCTCAGTTTAGGAGTAGTAAAGTGAGTCCTAACTTTACTACTCCTAAACTGAGAAAAATCCTAACTTTATGGTACCAGGTTGTTTGCTTTCCCATGCTACACTGGTCTAAAGTCAGGTGACCTTGATAGCTTATAAGCTATCAGCTCCCTTTCCCAGGTGCTTGGCTTTCTTCCCAGTAAGGACCATGCCCTCCCTGATTGTTTGGATCCTCTTTGAGTGCAGTCTCTTGAGCTACTTCGTGCTACAGTGTTCTCCTATGATCTGCCTTCTGATTGTGAGCTACTGAGGATTCAGGACTCACTTTGATCTCATTCCTGATTTAATTTTTGTTGAGTTGGCCTCTCACTCGTGAGCGCGAGGTCGCGCTACAATTTTCTGCTCCACTCTGCCTATTAGCGTGAGGACGCGCTGCATCCCCTTCCCTTCTCCGGCCCAGGTGCGTGAGGACGCGCTGTGTTTCCCTTCCCTTCTCCGGCCTAGAAGTGTGAGGACTCAAGACTGAGACTGGTTGTGTGTAGCGCGAGATTGCGCTTCTATATTTTGGCCTTCCTTTTTTCTTGCTGCTGACGAGCAGTGCTATTTTCCTTTTTCCTCTGTTTTCCTTTTTGTATTTTTTACGTTCATTGACAAAAACGTAACTGATACATTGTAGCAGCCCGAGTCTGTTTGTGCCTACGGCCCTTTCTGGACACTCAGTATTAAAACAGAACGTGTCCCCACACTGCCCTCTTGTGGACTCTAATAAGAAGACGCGTGTTAACATTGGAAAGGCTGCTTCAATACTTCCGCTCTTATTTTCCTATGAAGTGACTATGGGCAGAAGTATGCCTTGAACTATTTATTTTGAAAAGCTGATTACCTGCCCTGTGATTTCTTTTCCTACCACCCTAAAGTCATTGAAGAGACCCCCTTTTAATTGGAATGCAAGCAATTGTAGAAGTGAGTATGTGAAAGTATACAACCTGAGTGCCTTAACCTATGGTCCTGTTTTATTATCTTGCTTATGAGGATAAGTCTCCTTTAACCTTTCTCATTCTTGTCTTGTGTTATATATTTCTGCAGGGTTACGCTTACCTACAGATTCACCCACCTCCCTACTGGTCTTCCCACGAAGATTCTTCTGGTGGTCCTTCGGTGTCTCTTCTCTCCTTAGGGGTATTAGTCTATCCTTCGGTGTGCTTTGTTTGGCCTGAGGTGACTATACTCTAGGGGAGAGGAAAGGCTCACTCTTCGCTCCTGTGGATATTGGTTCTTCTGCCTAGGGACAGTCCCCCAACAGATGACATCCCAAATGATATCACTGATGACATCATCCACAGAACCACTCACACATCCACTTACATCCCCATACAACCTCTCGTACGCACACTCATACAACCACTCACATACCCATTCACAGACCCATACCAGTACTGACACACCCACCCACTCCTTCATAGAGCCATTCACATACCCACTCACTCATGCAGCCACTCACACAACCATTCACTCCCCATACAGCCACTCATACAACTATTTACTCACCCTCACAGCCACTCACAGTCATACACTCACCTATACAGCTACTCACACACAGACCTATTCACCTGTACAGCCATTCAAACACTCACTCACATACCCATACTGCATATCAACACAGCCACTCACCCATACAAGCACTCACACACTCACTCACACACTGACATAAGCACTTATATACCCATTCACACATCCATACAAGCACTTTCATATCGGCTCACTCATCCATACAGTCATTCACACAGACACTCACTCTCCAATACAACTATTCACACAGTAACTCACTTAACCAAACACTCACTAAACAGCCACTCACTCACCTATACAGCTACTTACACAGCCAGTCACTCACTCATAGTCATTCAGACACCCTCCTACTCACCCATAAAGTCACTCACACAGCCACTCACTCACTCACATATGGTCACTGACACACCTACTAACTCAGCAGCATAGTCACTCACACACCCACTTACTCATCCACACAGTTACTCACATGCCTACGTATACACCCATACAGCCACTGACACATTCACTCACACCAATACAGCCATTCACATACCAACAAAACTACTCACACCCTTACACCCTCACTCACACACCCATACAGCCACTCACATACCCACTCAAACACCTATACAATCACTGAAACAACCACTCACACACCTACAGACCTAGTTAAAAATCCACTCACTCACCAATACAGCCACTCACATACCCACTCACACACTGATATAGACAGTCACACACCCACTCAGATCACACGTTAGAGATAGTATCACTCATTAGTAGTACAACTAGTATAATAATCTAACTTTTGTAGTAGGTTAGTATGTATGTTTAGCACCCATAAACTCTTAAAATCACTTACACTCCCTTGATGATGTCATCAGTGATGTCATTTGAATAGGCGCGGACGGAACTTGCAGAGTTCTACTCTGTAGAATTCCGCAGAATTATCTAAAAACCCAGTGAAATTCCACTGAGATCCGCGTGCGTCGGAATGCCGCCACCTGGTCCTAAAACTACAAACTCTGAGCAATCTCTGGTTTGTACAGGCTTGCAATTTAACCTCAGTCATATGCGTACATAATCATCTGTGCTGCCCTTCTCTGTGTGACCTTTCTGTATGCGGCAAAACGTGTACCAAGTGTGCCCGTCACTGCTGCTGTGTACATCAGCCCTCATTGTCCCTGTTAGTGTGTAGCATGAGTATCCTCACTGTGACTCTCACCCCCGCTTCTGTGACACTTACAGAGGTCAAGGCAAAACCTAAAAGCAATGCTGATGAAAACAAACTGAAATGAACATACCTGTGAAATAACCAGAGACTGTTTAAAATCGCTCTCTCCTACCTAAATACCCACGGACCAGGTCCTGGACTCCTGGAAGATCCACGTCCTTTGGCATTCTGTCCGGATGGTTGTATGATAGAAGCACACAAGGCTCAACCACACGTGCCTCTGCCATGCAGTCTGAAACACAAATGCAACTGAATCACACATTCCTTTACCATGCATGCCTTTACCACACAATTTTGTGGTAAAGGCATGAATGGTAAGGGTGTATGCGCGGCTAAGTTCGCCACTACTCTGCCCCCCCTGCCCCCACCCTAAGCCCTAAATTAAAAAAACCCTACCTCCCCCCGTCCTAAGCCCTAAATTACAAATCCCCTACTTGCCCCCCCACCCTGAGCAGTCTCTATGATAAGAACATATCCTCTTGTGCAAGTAACAATCAGGGAAAAATTAATATAATTATGTAAGAGTACATGTGCAAATAGCAATCTAAAAAGAAACATATAAAAATATATAAAATGTTTTCCTAAGTATCCTGCTAGGGCTAACTCTTTCAATTTATCTATCATATTTCGGGATTAGCTAAGGCCTTCTTCCTTTGTATCCAGGCACTGTGCAAGTACCGGAGACCGCGTAGGCTAAAAGTTTTCTAGTATCACTCTTAATAAATCTTGTGGCTTCCCAGTAGTGCCTCACTTCCATAAGTTTACATGCCGCTAACAACCAATTTTTCGCACATTCCTATATGTAGGGCAAAAAACATGAAGTGGGTCTCTGATTCCTCTACATTGGGACAATTTGGGCAAGAATCGGAGTGAGGGGGTGCGTTAGCCCATTTTGAAGTGTGTATTCTCAAAGGGAGTAGCCTGCATCTATATTGCACATATAAGCGTTTAGACTGGAATGGGTACATTCTGTCCATGTATGGTTTGAACCTTGGTGCACACTTGTGGTTCAAAAACTTGCCTGTTAGGCTGTTGGTCTGGTGAGCTTCCCACGTTTGCAATAGGACGACCTCTCAGTATAACTGTTTTACTCTTAATGCATCTCCTTTGACAATTAGTTCAGGGGAGGTCCATAACTCACTCATGCCTATTTTATATGATGTTTCTTTGATATTCTTCAGCCATGGAGTTCTCTAGTCTCCATTGGTTATTTTAAATGGTCTTATGTTGTTGATTGCTATTCTCCTAAGAGCTATTCACTATAAGCACATTACACTTTTGATTTGTTGTATTGGTACCTTTATAATTACATAATTATTTCTGTTAAATTGATTGAAGGTGCCTGATCTTAATATTGCTTTGAATTTTGAATTTTTCAATTTTTGAATTTTTTGTTGATTGCTATTAGTTGATATAAATGCTCACTTTAGTTATTGATTTCAGTGTATTGACAGTGCCACAGTAAACCACTGATTGGCTGAAGATATTAAAACATTATATTCAGCATATCAATGCCTTATACATATTATACCTTACCTGTGCCCCCATTACCTATCACCTCTATGTCCCCAAAATACCCTCACACTGTGCTTTTCTGACATATATCACCTAGTGTATTGATGATGCACTTCACATATACTGAAACATATAATGCATTTTTCATTGGTGTGTGTGGTATTTACATAAATGACACTTTCGACAACAAATTAAAGGAATAGAGATGGCTTAATCATCAACACATTCAAATAGTGCAGACACAGATCTAATCAGACCTAGATCAGAAAAATGCAGCGGACAGGCTGAAATATTGTTGATCCAAAATTGCTAATTCTGACCTTTAATGTTTTAAAGTTTATTCTAGGTATTTTTGAATTTATATGGGGTATTAAATGCTCAATTACAAAGGTAAGAATGAAAATTATGTGCTTGATTTGAAATATCTTGAGATAGTATTGGGAAATATTTATCACTGTTTTATCATTTTCGTAATTCCTGGAATTATGTGTTGTTTATTCAACTCTAGCTCTCCATCTTTTATGTCATATTACCTAAAACCTGCCCCCAAGCCTGGATCATTGTGATAACAGTCTGTGTGCATACATGTGTATGTTTGTGGGTGTGTCCGCATGCATGTGGGTCTGTGTGTGCATGAATGCATTTGTGTAAACAATGGGTTTATCTCAATACATATTAGCAATTCTTTACATTTGCAATGAATTGTGTAAACAAAACCATAACTCAATATCAACACATTTGTGTATCCTCCTCTGTTACCCAGTCCACGATCTCTGTATACACAGACAAAAGACACTTCCAAACTACTGCTCCAACCTCACCTCAAGATTGGCAGTTATTCATGCTGACAGATATCATCACTCCTGGAACTTAACTGTAGGTAATCCTACTTTGTCCCTAAATACTTAGAATAAATAGGAATACATCAAACTTCCCATGGGCTATTTAATTGCAACAGATCGTGCATTGGCTGGGAAGCACCAACACTCAGCTGATGTACGGAATGGGAGTTTGGGCCAAGCTTCCTACGATGACTCCAATGAGATTTTTCATCAAGAGAACAAGGTTGGGGGAGAGCTGCCCAACGCCTGACCCATCTTTTCGCATCAGAAAGAATTGTCACTCTTTACTTAAAAATGTAAAGGTTGTCATCAGGATAGTTGTTGATGGGACAAACTGGTTTGGGTATGTAGGTAACAGGAAGAAGTCCCAGAAATTAGGGGTGTAAATTATTAAAATAAAACACAAAATGTTGGGAAGCCTAAAGCCCAACTAGCCTTTAATGCAAATAAGCAGACAGCACAGCAAAAGATCAGAGACAATTGTCATTTCAACTGAACAGGGCTCTCAGTAGAAAATGGTCAGTTGGAACATAGAGCTTGAAATATACAAAAAATGTGTTACTCTCAGAGAAAAATACACAAAAATTAACTGAGTGCATATATGTGTTCTGTCAATACAAAGCAATTGAGCTTAATAACATGACAGAAAATTATTGCTCTCAGATAAAACAGACCCATTGCAGTGGACTAGGGAGGATTTATTTTATATTTTCAGGAAAAAGGTAGGTTCACATCTGGTGTATTGGTGTGGGTTCTTAGATGTAAATTGAAACCAGTAGTTTACTACTCAGCAGTTCTAGATTCAGTTGCAGCCAGTCTACCGCTGTGCTTGCATTCAGTGACAACAGGAGGGCAAGTAGTAGAAGCATCTGAGAATAGTGATCTTGGGTCAACACTTAGGGCCTGATTCTGACTTTTGGCGGAACGGTGGCGCAGCGGTGCAAACCGCATCGCCACCGCTCTGACGAAGGTCGCCGCTGCCTGCCTGCCAGATTATGACTTTTAAGTAGTCTGGTGGGCGAGTGACATTGCAGTCCCACGGTGGTGTCTCATTAAAGGGCGGCGGTGCCTTTGAAAAAGCACCACAATGGTAATGCCTCACAAGGTTCCTGCACGCCATGGACTAGAATGTCCATGCCATGCAGGAACTGTTGTGCATGCACACAGGGGGGCACATGTTATGTCCCCCTGTGTGCATCCACAAGTGTAGGAGGCACAGGGGGCCCTGTAAGCCACCCTTTGTTTCCTCTCCTCCAGGGTTTGACAAGGAGAAAGAACCCTCCATATAAACCCTGGAGTAGTGGAAACTCCTAATATTACTTGGCAGGACCGCGGTGATCCAGCCAAGCATATTTCATCCTCCTGACTGCCATGCCACCTCCAGGAAATGACGGTTCCCTGGCGGTGAAACTAGGGCAGTCTGACTGCCCAAATTGTAATGGGGTGGTCGGACTGCCACGCACGCATGTCAGGCGGTCCTCGGACCCCCAGACTTGTAATTAGGGCCTTATTGTCGCAGTTCGCCACTCTGAGTTTGCTTTATTACTCACTATGGAAACATCTCTTATCCTCTGATTTGTTGTCCCTTTATGAAGTACTTTTATTGTTTGCTTCACACATCACTTTAGTATGTTGTCCCATTCTGATTTCAGCTTACTTCTGGCCAACTGAGCAAAATGGGGAACTCAAGACTGTCTCATAACCACAACCCATCTAAAATCTATATTGATGGTTACATGATATAATATCAATGAAAAAATATTGTTCACCACACTATCGGATAAAATATTGATTACCATAATATCGTCACATACATAAGCAAGAAATACACAAACACCAATAACAAAAATATCATTCTTAAAAATATCTGCAATAAGTAAAATGGTGATAAACAAAATTCTGCTAACTCATAAAATACATGAAAAATAAATCAAATCTTGAAAACAATATACAAAAATATTCTGTTATAAAAACATTTTAAAAAGCTATACAAGATAAAATCCCTAAACAATTCTAACATTAATATACATTTTTTACACGTATATTCTTGAAAACAATATAATTACTTATACAAGAATCCAAATAAACTTGAATAAAATCTGCAAATAATTTACAATACACTAAAACAATCACAAACATTAAAAATGTATGCTAAATACAGGTACCCAAAAAAGTACAAATGATTATAAATATATAGAACATTCTAAATATATACATACAATAATATCAAAACATAAACAAATTTAAATATATACATATTTCCTTCATTCATATCATTGCACTCCCACAAGGAAAACAGCACCCAAGAAGCAGTTTGAAATTGATTTGTTCCGCACTCGGAGGTGAACACTTCTACGTGTTTTGGCTTATGAAAGCTTTTTGTGTGCGGGTTGTTCTGGTCGGAAGCACAAGAGGGCATTTGTGAAGTCTAGGCGGTGATGGCAGTCATGTCACTAACCAGGCACTCTCAGCATTCAGTAGTCAGCTAGCATCCATTATTATATATATCTCACCAAAACATAAAGAAAAGTTCCAAGATTAGGCAGAAAACACCATTTATCTAGTGCAAAACACAACACGTTTCAGCTCCCACTGAGACAGCTCCACTTCAACATTGCGAAAGAAAAAGCCATCTACCAGGTAAACAACACCAACCTCATAAATCTGAAAATCAATAAACACAAATATCAGCTTATTCAAATAGAAACCAAAAAAATAAAGCACAACATTACAAGGACTGCAAATAAATAGATATAAAAAGTAATTGATATAAATGCATTTTACAGTGTTATTAATAAGTAGAAAAAATGTTTAATACAATGATATAAATATGCACATCTGCAATTTTCATATAAAATGGCACAAAGAACACATATATTACCTCGCAGAAAGGCAAACAATTCTAATCGCACATGGGATTCACATACGAACAAGGGAAGCACAAGCAGTGAAAATGTTAACTGGAAATGTACCCATTATTATGGTAATGTTTGTTATGGGAGGGCCTCAACTAAAATACCATTGAAATAAATGTTAGAGAACACACGCACACCCAAATGTAACAGAGATAGAAATAAGGCACATTCTTCAAGAACTCAGGGAAGCACTAGCACTCAGGAAGCCACAGGCACTATTTAAAAAAACATATGCTGCTTAAAGTTCCTGAGCACATTATTGGGCATCTACCTGCAATCCCCCATCTAGATAAAAGATAAATAGGATTCACGAGAAAAAAGCCACAGCATGTCCCCCTGCTACTCTTAGAAAACATGAAGACATAAACATTCCAGAACACCTAAATGTAATACATAAAGAAGAACCCTTTCTCCTGCACAACAATAGAAATAACGACAGGAGAATAATCATATATGCAACACAAAACAATTTACTCAGACTAACCCAATGTAAAACGCTGATGATGGATGACACCATCAAATTGTGCCCTGCACCAATCACACAAATATACACCATATATGGAGAATATCATACCCCTAATTTACGCACTACTGCCAACCAAACAAATGCAGCTTATTATGAACTACTAAATACAATTAAAATTCAAACTAACTACTACCTTAAAAAAATAATTATCGATTTAGAACATGCAGTGATGCAAACAATTCTCAAACTCTACCCACACATAGCCATACAATGCTCCTGTAGTAATCTTAATCAAAGCATTTGGAGACTCCTCCAGAAATCTGCACTAAGGGCCTGATTCACAGAGTAGACTTATACTTTTGTGTAAGTTTAAGTCTTTTTGGTATTCACAAACTATGAGTTTATAGTAAGTTTACGACTGTAGAGACTCCACATTCAGCAGAGAGAACTCTGCATATAAAAAATAGGGGTGGGCGGTAAACTTCGCTCCACCGGCAGAGTTTGCGGAGTGTTGCCACTCCGCGCTCCACTTGGAACAAGGAGTTTGCCAAAAACTCAGTCGGCGGAGCAGAGTTTACTAGCATGCTCAACCCTTGTCTCAGCAATCCCGCTGTGGGGGACTTACCTGTGGCAACAATAGGGGTTCTTGTGCCCCAACAACCCTCAGCAGCCAAATAGACTTCATCCCCCAACCAGTAGTGTGACAGGAGGGGCCTTTGCAGAGTGGTTGAGGAAAGGAGCGGGCCTTTGACGACATCTCAGCAATCCTGATGTGGAAGACTTACTTGTGGCAACAATAGGGGTTCTTGGCCTCCAACGACCCTCAACAGCCAAGGAGACTCCATCCCCAAACCACTAGTGTGCCAGGAGGCCCCTTTGCAGAGTGGTTGAGAAAGGGGGCGGGACCTGCGATGATGTCTCAGCAATCCTGCTTGGGGAGACTTACTTGTGTCAACAATAGGGGTTCTTGGCCCCCAAAGACCCTCAGCAGCAAAGGGAACTGCATCCCCCAACCAGTAGTGCAAAAGGAGGCCACTTTGCAAAGTATTATGGGAATGGTAGTTTTGGCTATCGTGAAACAAAAGACACGGTACAGGAAGCCTGGCGGCTAACATCAGTGGTGTCACTAACAATATCATGAGTAATGTAATATGTGAGGTCATAAGCAGTGCATTGTGGGGGTATAAGTTATAGTTAGCTCAGGTAACTATAAGTACAGAATTTCTATAGTATTGTATGAGTGATATCTGAGCCTAACTATAACATCCCTGTAACCTTTGGTTTTTTCATTGAATTTCTATGTTTTTTTAAATTTAATTTCCTAACTATAACGTCCTTGTAACCTTTGTTTTTTTAGTGAATTTCTAAGGTTTTTTAAATTCTATTTCCTAACTATAATGTCCCTGTAACCTTAGATTTTTTAAGTGAATTTCTATGTATTTTAACTAGAAGTTGCGTTTGCAGAGTGGTGGAGAAAGGGGGCGGGCCTCCCACCAGCTCACAGAAATCCCACTGTGTGGGACTTACTGAAGGTAACAGGAGGGGTTCTTGCCCCCAAAGGACTCTCAGCGTCCAAGAGGGCTTCATTCTCCAGCTAGTAGTGCACCAGGAGGTACTTTTACAGAGTGGTGGAGAAAGAAGGTGGGGCCTCTGACCAGATCTCAGGAATCCCACTGTGTGGGACTTACTGGAGGTAACAGGAGGGGTTCCTGGCCCCAAAGACCCTCAGCATCCAGGGGGACTTCATCCCCAAACCAGGAGTGTACCAGGAGGCAAGCTTGCAGAGTAGTAGAGAAAGGGGGCGGGCCTCCGATGACCTCTCAGCAATCCCACTGTGTGGGACTTATTGGAGATAACAGGTAACTTATGCCCTGCAATGCACTGCTTATGACCTCACATATTACTTCACTCATGACATGATTGGTGACATCACTGATGACATCTCAAATGACTAACCTACTACAAAAGTTACATTAGTATACTAGGTACACTATTACTGAGTGATACTATTTTTAACATATATTAAGTGAGTGGCTGTGTGACTGTATGTATCCTTGTGTGTAGGGGTATGTAAATGGCTGTATAGGTGTACAAGCCAGTGTGTGAGTAGCTTTGTGGGTGAGCGAGATGCTGTGTGAGTGACAGTATTGGTGAGTGAGTGGATGTTTCAATGGCTGTATGGTTGAGTAAGTAGCAGTGTGAGTGGCTCTATGGGTGGGTAAGTGGGTGTGTAGTGACTGTATGGGTGAGAGAGTGGGTGTCTGAATGGCTGTATGGGTGAGTGACTGTGTGTAAGTGGCTGTATGGGTGAGTGAGTAGCTATTTGGGTGGGTGTTTGGTTAAGTGAGTTGGTGTGTGAGTGCTTGTATGGATGTGTGAATGTTGTATGTAAGTGGTTGTGTGGGTGAGTGAGTATGTGAGTGTTTGTATGGGTGAGTGGCTGTGTTGAAAGGCGGTATGGGTGAGTGAGTGGGTTTTGAGTGACTGTGTAGGTAAATAAGTGGGTGTGTGAGTAGCTGTATGGGTGAATGTGTGGCTATGTGAGTGCCTGTACTGGTGAGTGACTAGTTGTATGAGTGGTTGAATGGGTGAATAGTTGTTTGAGTGGATGTACGAGAGTGTGAGTGGGTATGTGAGTGCCTCATTGGAGGAGTGAGTGGGTGTGTGAGTACTGGTATAGGTCTGTGAATGGGTATGTGAGTGATTGTGTGCGAGTATGAGAGGTTGTAGAGTAGTGTGAGTGGGTGTGCTTCTATGGATTATGTCATCAGTGATGCCATCAGTGATGTCATTTGAGATGTCATCAGTGATGTAATCAGTAATGTCACTGACCATGTCATGAGTGATGTAATATGTGAGGTCATATGCAGTGCACTGTGGGGTCGTAAGAGTTAGCTCAGGTAACTATAACTGCTGAATTTCACTGAGTTTGTACGAGTGAAATCTGAGTCAAACTATAACGTCCCTGTAACTTGTTTTTTTGATTAGGGGAGGGCCCTTCCCTGGGCTGTTTTTGGCCCTTTGGACTCCATCTCCCGGGGCCAGGCCTTTTTTCAATGGGGAGGGGGTCATGTGGCCCCCCTCCCTGGGCTGATTTCAGTCCCAGGCACCCCATTGCCAGGTACCAGGCCTTTTTGAAATGGGGGAGTGGGGCACATGGCCCCCTTCACTGGGCTGATTTTGGCCCAGGGGACCCCATCTCCAGGGGCCAGGCCTTTTTTCAATGGGGGCGGAGAGGGCCCATCCCGTGAGGCCCGTCCTTTTAAAAAAAAAACTTAATATGGAAGAGAGATGTGCCAAGCAGCCCCCCTCCAAGGACGATTTGGCCCTGGGGACCCCATCCTCCTGCACGAGCTGGCATTGATTTTACAGAGAGGGAGCTGATTGGATGGGGAGGGAGAGGGTGGAGTCAGAACTTGTAAGGGATAAAAGCAGGACGGCTGCGCGGACGCGCCGTTAGAAGCTCCCCCCGAGTGCAACAGTGCGCTAGCAATTGTTTTATGTTTTTAGAACTGCCATTTGTGATATTAAACTTTGAATCGTACTGAAATTGAATCTGTACTGCATTTACCTCTGAATGAATCGCGCCGCCATCTCTGCTCCTTTCGACTTCCAGAGTGGTACGGGAGGCTGATTGGATGGGGAGGGAGAGGGCGGAGTCAGAACTTATAAGGGATAAAAGCTGGACGGCTGTGCAGACGCGCCGCTGGTGCGCCAGGGGCAAGCCTGTCTGCGCCCGTCCGCAGCCGGACGGGGCCTGGGGCCAGCCACTATACACGTTTGTTAACGTATTCTTCCACAGAACTACGATGTTTGGCATCAAAGGCAAACTGGAAGATTGACCCCACAACCAAAAACACACTAATAAGGAACGGCCTCCTAAATCCT
This sequence comes from Calotriton arnoldi, assembly GCA_963921515.1. Taxonomy (NCBI): domain Eukaryota; kingdom Metazoa; phylum Chordata; class Amphibia; order Caudata; family Salamandridae; genus Calotriton; species Calotriton arnoldi. The sequence goes on from CAWUFW010005013.1 coordinate 1,171,929, forward strand.
GATCTTGCTAAGGTATCCACTGTTACTGTGCCCGAAACCCTTCTTAACAAGCATGAACTTGCCACGCCTATAAAGACCTTAGCACCAAAGGAGCTAAACATAGTGTACTTAAACACACGCTCTATGGTCAAACACCAATTAGAAATTTTTAACCTTTTAGATACCGAAGCCCCAGATATATTACTACTCACAGAAACTTGGTTAACCACGGAATCCACTTAGGGCGAAAAGTGTTACAACAAACAAATGATGGACGGAATGCTGACATTGCAAACATTCTCCCCCAGTCAAAAGATCTGGGTAAAATCCATCATTCTTTTGCCCACTACGCCACCCCAGTTTGGACCCAGCCATATACAAATCAGTCTTGACCCTGTGCCCCATGGGAACAGTCCAGACCGAACTGCCAGGCCAGGTCCTCCCTGGACCGGAAACAAGCATCCTAGGACCAGTTTCAGGGTATGTCACCCTTCTTCAGCCAGGCTAGCTTGAATCCAGAGGCACAGTGAGCAAGGGACCCATGTCTGGGCATACCCATCCCACTTAGGGCGAAAAGTGTTACAACAAACAAATGATGGCCGGAATGCTGACAATGCAAACATTCTCCCCCAGTCAAAAGATCTGGGTTAAATCCACTGTTCTTTTGCCCACTACGCCACCCCAGTTTGGACCCAGCCATATACAAATCAGTCTTGACCCTGTGCCCCATGGGAACAGTCCAGACCGAACTGCCAGGCCAGGTCCTCCCTGGACCAGAAACAAGCATCCTAGGACCGGTTTCAGGGTATGTCACCCTTCTTCAGCCAGGCTAGCTTGAATCCAGAGGCACAGTGAGCAAGGGACCCACGTCTGGGCATACCCATCCCACTTAGGGCGAAAAGTGTTACAACAAACAAATGATGGACGGAATGCTGACAATGCAAACATTCTCCCCCAGTCAAAAGATCTGGGTTAAATCCATTGTTCTTTTGCCCACCACGCCACCCCAGTTTGGACCCAGCCATATACAAATCAGTCTTGACCCTGTGCCCCATGGGAACAGTCCAGACCGAACTGCCAGGCCAGGACCTCCCTGGACCGGAAACAAGCATCCTAGGACCGGTTTCAGGGTATGTCACCCTTCTTCAGCCAGGCGAGCTTGAATCCAGAGGCACAGTGACCACGGAATCCACCCCAGATATATTAGCAGCATTACCTGGCAACTACCACCTTCTGCAGGCCAATAGACCTCCTGGAAAGAGAGGAGGTGGGGTAGCAGCAGCTGTCAAAAAGAACCTCTCCTTTACCACCATTGCCCCCCTAGAAGTGGCTTTTTTGGATAGCCTTACCTTTAAATTGGACTCTCACACGTCCACATTGGTGTGTGTCCTGATCTACAGGCCTCCTATTGCGATGGGGGAATTTACGAGAGAACTGGTAAATTATCTCGCCCCCTTAACCATAGACTATGCAAACATTTTGATAGTTGGAGACCTGAACTGTTGGTCAAATGAGGAAGAGGGGAGCCAGGGTTCCAAGGAACTAACAGACTCAATAAAAAATCTGAATCTAGAAGGACACATAAACGAGCCTACACACATTAAAGGTCACAAACTCGGCATCATTTCGTACAGGCGCATTTTGAACGGAGCGCATCAAGAGTGTATGCACGCCAAACAGGAATTAAATGGATACAATTAACTTTTGGATTACTGAGGGTGTGCTTCAGGTTTATGCAACAATGAACCATTATGAGCCGTTCCACCCCTGTTAGCACCCGGCGAACTGAAATATCGAAAAAGATTAAGCAACGGTGTCACGTCAAGGTCTCTCCGAGTCAATGTCAACTTAATATATGTCAAACGATAATGATTACATACGTTTTTGAAATTTATTTGACTGTGATTGCTTTGTTGATTATTACTGTTTATTTGCACATTTTAAATTACATTATGTGAACAGGGAAGCATGGGACGTTTAAGTACTTAAGTAGTAATGAAGGGCAGTACGTCATTATTATTTTTGAAACTCTGGGAGGGCGGGCCTTGAAACTAAGTGATATGACTTGAGCACACTTGGGGTAGGTAATGTGGGATTTAAAAGCAGTTCGCGTAGGGTGTTTGTACTTAATATGGCATTCGAACTTTGGGGCGAGTAGATTGTCGGCAAAATCGTCAGTTTATCACAGGTAAATACTGGGGAGAGTTCAGTTTCGTAAGGGAGACTGGAGCAAGTTCAGGGAACGCGTGAAAGGGATAATGGAGCGGAGCTGAATGTTTGTTATATCGAAGGTTTACCACGAGGGTTTTGGGAGAGCTAATCAGTTGTAGTTTCCGTGAAGTTTATTGGGTTGGCAATAATGGGGGGTTGCATTTTTGTTTTGTTGGGTCACATTTGTGTTTTGCGGGAAGGATTAGAGGGTGGGGAAGGAGCACGAATTAGCATATGGGTTTAACAGGCAAAGTTATGTGTTGGAGTTTTGTTAGCAACTAATCATGTGGGACTGACGTATATATTTTTTAATCACTGTAGATACCCCTGAAGAAGGTTATCAATATGACCGAAATGCATTGGGTGAAGATTAAATGTGACAAGGAATTAAGTTTGTTTACGTGCCTGCGAATAGGCCCGGATGGGCAATTCTTGTGCAATTTAAAATGCGTGAAAACATGAAAACTTCGTGTCCTTGACGTGACGGATTAAGATGGATAAACTTTGTAATAAACAAGATGAATTTGAGTACATATTTGAGGACGTGGATATTTTGATCACAAATGTGCAGTAGGCTATGCAACTCTTCCGTGACACGTAAAGCGCGTGTCACAAACTCGGCATCATTTCGTACAGGTGCATTTGGAACGGAGCGCATCAAGAGTGTATGCACGCCAAACAGGAATTACATGGATACAATTAACTTTTGGATTACTGAGGGTGTGCTTCAGGTTTATGCAACAAGAAAGCTAAAATCCCGCCAGGCTGAACGCAAATGGCGAGGAACCTACACACCTGAAACAATGGAAATATATGTAAAAGCTCTAACAGACTATAAAGCAGCCATTTTAGAGGTAAAAAAAGCCTTTTTCACGAATAGAGTTCTAAGCTCATAAAACAAAACAAAAGACATCTTTAATATAGTCAAAGAACTATCCAACCCGGACCATATAACACCTGCCATCACTCCCTCACAGGCTTTATGTAGGGGTGGGCGGAATTTGCGTAGTCGCGTTACGCAAAATTCCGCGAAACGATAAAACATCTCTGCGAGCACGCAGAATTCCGCGAGCATGCGGAATTGCTTGTTCCGCCCGTTCGCGATGTGTTTTTCCTGTTCGGGGACGCTGTTTGCATGCTCGGGGGGAAATATCTCACGAACTTGCCCATGCGGTCGCCAATTGGCACGGCCATCTTGTTTCACTTGTCCCGCCCGCTCGCGATGCGTGTTTCCTGTTCGCGAATGCAGATGTCCGATGGCGCGTCCGAATGACATGTTCACGATCCCACACTCTCGCGGGATCGCGCGAACGGATAGAAAAACTCATCGGCGAACGCAGGGATCCCGGTAAGTCGCTACCGTGCGCGCGAACACGCATTTTGAAAGCGCGAACAAGGAAAAAGTTCCGCTACACCGCGGATCGCGGAATTTTCGGCAATTCCGCGTTCTCCGCGGAACGCGGAATTGCCAAAATGTTGCAAATTCCGCGAGCGGAACGGAATTTACCGCCCAGGCCTAGCTTTATGCGATGACTTGAATAACTTTTTCGTGAACAAAATTAAGATAATACAAGACTCCTTCACCCCTAGTTCACAGGACTGGAAATCACACCAGCAATACACCAATCCAGAAATACTCTCTACCCTTCAGAACATAAGTTTAGATCGTCTTACAGACTAAGTAACAAGGTAAAATCTGGCTCACCTAAAGACCCTTGTACAAAAAGACATTCTCACCCGCTTCCTAGATTCCACCCTTTCTCTGCTCAATTTGTCACTGGAGCAAGGCATGGTTCCACAAGCCTTCAAAGACGCAGTTTTAATCCCACTTCAAAAGAAAGCTGGCATGGACCCCAGACAATTGAGCAACTACAGACCCATCTCGCTCCTCCGGTATCCTGCTAAAATACTTGAGGCACATGTAGCTAAACTTCTATGTGCCTTTATTGAAGAGACTAAATTTTTAGACTCCCATCAAGCAGGCTTTTGACCATCTCACTCGACGGAATCAGTCATCCTAAGCATGGTGGACGACCTGAAGGAGGGGGCAGACAGGGGGTGCACGCAGGCACTGGTCCTGCTCGACCTGTCGGAGGCATTCAACACCGTGGACCATACAATATTAACAGATAGAATGGCAGCGGTAGGTCTGAGAGGAATGGCCTTAGACTGGATGAAATCCTTTCTGAGGGATCACACCCAGTTGGTCAGGCTGGCACCTTATAACTCGGTCAGTGCCACTACCACCTGTGGGGTAGCACAGGGCTCTTCCCTGTCCCCCATCTGTTCAACCTCTATATCTGCCCCTTGATCCACTCACTCCAACATAGGAAGGTTAAGATCTACAACTATGCAGATGATATGCAAATGATTTTCCCAATTGACGAGACGGAGGACTCTAAGGCATTTTTTCAAAATACCATGTAATTCATCAAAGACTGGATGAGTCACAACCACCCCAAATTGAACTCTGATAAAAAAAGAGATAGTCATTTCTAACAACAGACTACATCATTGGACGCCAGCACAGAGGCCGGATACTTTAGGAACTCCACCAATCCCTAAGAATTCTGTAAAGAGCCTTGGCATCCAAATTGACGCTAACCTTTCTATGCAATCGCAGATTAACATGGTCACGTCATCTTGCTTTTATCAACTAAGGAACTTCAAAAAGATAAGGAGATTCTTTACCAGGGAAGCAAGCATGTTGACTATGATGGCGATGATTATGTCCAGGTTGGAATATGCCAATGCTATCTACCTAGGCCTCCCAGCCAATCAAATTCACAAGCTTCAGCTGATACAGAATCAAGCTGCCAGAGTTATTTACCAACAACCAAGACACTGCCATACTAAGCCATTGATGAAGCAGCTTCATTGGCTTCCCGTGACCCAGCGGTCCATGTTCAAGACAGGCTGCTTGATTTTCAAAGCAATTCACGATAGGGGCCTCAAATTTATTTCTACGAAGCTCCATCCATACCTCCCTAAACGGAACCTTAGATCAGCAAAAATGAACTTACTGACGATTCCAAGATTTAAGCATAAGAGAATGGGTGGCTCACGGTTTGCTATGCTAGGCCCCCAATTCTGAAACTCACTACCGATTGAGATGAGGCAAACGTTGGATTACATGTGCTTCAGGAAAAAACTGAAAACTTGGCTGTTCACTCAGGCCTATTGCTAAACTTTATCATTGGGGTGGCTTCTAACTCAGCGCCAAGAGACCATTGGTGTACCTGCGCTCAATAAATTCCCTGTAACATAACATAACATCATGCAGCTCCCTCCCTGTAAAAGCAATTGTGCTCCACTTTCAGCAAGCAAGAGTAGTTTTAATTCTTTCCCTTGCTGAAAGTGAGCACATCTTGCTATGGCTTGGCGGGAGCGGTAAAGTTCCTGCCATGCCATAGGAAACAGCTATTACCCGGGGGTGGGAGCCCTGGGACATAGCAGGAGCAGGCCCTGGGAGGTGCTGGTCCGCAGGGCCACCTATGGATCCAGGAAGGGGGTGCCACATGGCCCCCCTCCTTTGTTTAATATTGCCCCGGGGAGGTTGTGGTCCACTGGGCTGTGGAGGGGGCTGCACGTCCCCTGCACCCAATTTAAGAAAAGCCCCCAGGAGGTGGCAGGCCCGGGGGCTGCGGGGGATCTGTGCGGGCCCCCGCATTATTTAAAATGAAAGTTCTGGGGAAGTGGTGGCCCCCAGGGCTGCGTGGAGGGTCCACGCGGCCCCCTCACTCTGTGTAAAGATTATGCCCAGGGGAGGTGGTGGTCCCGAAGCAGCAGGGGAGGCCATACGGGCCTCTCCACAATTCTTATTAACCAAACCCCGGGGAGGTGGTGGTCCCCATGGCATCACTGAGCCCCAGGAAGGAAGGCTGTGCGCCCCCCTCCTTTTTTTAAATGCCCCCAGGACCAGGCCCACCCGGGTGACGATTACAAACAAAGCGCAGGAGTCCGTGCTTCATTTAAAAAAAAAAAAAAACATTTTGTGGGATTCGCAGATCCAGCGTGACTCCCAGCGTTTTCTTTTTAATGCTTTTTGGGCTTTGAGGGGTCCCTGTGGGACCCCCCGTAAGAGGCCTAGGGTGTCAGGGTGTTTCAACCCTGCCCCCTTTTCTTTCAACCCAGTCATAAGATGGCTGCCAACACTTCCTGGTTTGATGTTTTGACAGCCAATCAGATCTCAGTAGGAGATCAGGAGGGGTCATGGATTCTCTGAGTTCCCTAGAAATACAAATTTAGATTTTCCTTAATATTTCAAAAACTACAGAACGGATTTACACCAATTAACAAACAGGTCGTTTACTGGACCAGCAGCTACCTTTCTGCCAAATTTGGTGTAATTCTGTTAAGCTGCTTGGGCTGTAGCCGTGTCTACAATTTCCTATTGAAATTACCAAGGGGAAAACGCGTTTTGGAACCACCCTTTTTCTCTTCTCCCGCTTGACGGAGCACCCCGAAATTTTCATAAGAGCAGCTAAAGTGAGTGGCAAACTAGTTTTGAACATTTCGTGGGGATTCATCAAACTACACCAAAGTTATTGGCAAATTAAAAAAAACTAGGTGCTAACTATAACTACCTTCAGGTGACTGCCAGTAGGATATATATATATTTATACATATATATATATATATATATATATATATTCACTGGAAAAACCATAGGTTTCAGGCACGTTATAGTTAGAAATTAGCATTTAAAAAACCTTACAAATTCACTGAAAAAACTATAGGTTTTAGGGACAGTTATGGTTAGTTGGACATTGCACTCGTACAAAACCCGTGAAATTCCCCCATTATAGTTAGTTCAGCTAACTATAACTCGCGCCCCCGCAAAGAGTAAATGCAGGGTGGTTGATATACTTTCGCCTTACTGCGGAGTGAAACTTATCAGGGTTCTCCTCCGACATTTTAAAAGGTCTTAACATGACATGAAGGAGAAGGACTAAGATATTCTCCTTTCCGGATATCCACACACCCGCTTTTATCAAATACTAGGTGTGCTAGCATTTCCAGCAAATGAGGCTGTGATACGTACATCTGGCAGTCGATATTATTAACAAGCATTGCAGGTTCTGGTTACAACAAGGGACACGCACCTGCCGTCCGTATATACATGCTGGACAACATAATTTTCGTCAATCGCCTTGAAAAAGTCTAAGGGAAGACGAAACACGTGTTGGCTGATTCTTCGTGCTGGATTTTATGAAATTGAGAATAAAGAATCTTATTTTTGAAGAAATTTGAACATTGTGGACTCTGTATATCGTGTGTAATCAGGAGCAGTGTGTGATTATATTGAACATTGCCATCTTAAAACTGATACGTTCCTGTTAATAGATATTTAGAACAGTTTTTACTCTACCAGTATTCTGGGTGATCTTTTATTAGAAAAGGGTGTGCTTATAAATGCTCTCTTCTTGCAATTTTGTGTACACAGTAGTTTTCTTCTGTGACAGTAGCATCTCTTGGTAGTAGGTGCATTAGAGCCAAGGTAGCACCCCATTAAGAAAATATAATGCCTATTCGAAATTGATTCACACTGTATCTCAACTGATATGATAAAAAAATTCTCTTACTGATTGTGTGGTTTTTTCCCAATTTTGGGAATTGCTACTACCAAAAACTTTTGTTGAAAAAAAAATATATATATATATATATATATATATATATATATATATATATTCACTGAAAAACCATAGGTTTCAGGCATGTTATAGTTAGAAATTAGCATTTAAAAAACCTTACAAATTCACTGAAAAAAACCATAGGTTTTAGGGACAGTTATGGTTAGTTGGACATTGCACTCGTACAATACCCGTGAAATTCCCCATTATAGTTAGTTCAGCTAACTATAACTCGCGCCCCCGCAATGCACTGCTGATGACGTCACATATTACATCACTCATGACATGGTCAGTGACATCACTGATGACATCACTGATGACATCTCAAATGACATCACTGATGACATCATCCAGTGACTGTGTGTTTCTGTAAAGTTTAAATATTTTTTATATATATGCCAAGGTGTATTGAATAATGAGTGGGTGTATAAGTGTCTGGATGGATGATTTAGTAGGTGCGTGACTAAACTGTGTGAATGTCTGTATCCGTCTGTTGCTGTGTAAGCGGCTGCCTGGGTTTGTGAATAGCTACATGAGTGTCTATATGAGTTATTGATTGGTTGTCTGAGTATCTGTATGGGTGCCTGACTGTTTGTGTGGGTGGGGTGTGTGTGACTCTGTGCTTAGATATGTGAGTGGGTGATTCACTGGGTGCATGGTTTCAAGAGTGCATCTGTGATGGACTGTATGGGTGGGTGAGTGTGTGTATGGGTGTGTTAGTGAGTGAATGTATGTCCCAGTGGTACATGTGTGAGTAACTACATATGTGAAAGGCAGTATATATGTGTGTTGGAGTATATATGTGTGTTGGAGTATATAAATAGCTATAGGAGAGGTGTGGTGCAGCGGCCAGGGCAGCTGACTTCAGAGCACAGGGTTCACTGTTCGATCCCCGGCTCCATCGTCAGTGCAGCTCAGCACCATGTGACTCTTGGCAATAGCTCACTTAATTTCCACGACGGCCCCCAGCGCCTTGAGACCTGTAAAGGGTGAGTAGTTGCGCTTTACAAAAACGGATTTACATTTACATATATAAGCGAGAGTGTGTGATTGTGAGAGTGGCTGTATGGATGAGTGTGTGCTTGTATCAGTGATTGTATAAGAGCGTAAGAATGTGCTAGTATTTGTATGAGTAAGTGAGCTGGTGTGTGTATAACTGTATAGGTGAGTAAATGGCAGTGTGTTTAATTATTTGCATGACTGACTAGGTGTGTGAGTACCTCTATGGATGAGTGGCGGTGTTTGAGTGTCTATATAGGAGTATGAGTGCATATGATAGTCCTGTACTGAGTGACCATAAGTATGAGTGACTGTACGGGTGAGTGAGTGGATGTGTGTGTAGACCTAAGAATCAGTGAGTGGGTATGTAGTTATTGGTGTTGGAGTGTCTATGGTTTTGCGAATGGCAGTCTGTAATTTAGAGTGGGTGTATCAAAGGTTATATTAGGGTGTGAGGAGGAGCATCAGATTATCATGTGGATGATGTCATCAGTGATGTCATCAGTGATGTAATATGTGACGTCATCAGCAGTGCATTGCGGGGGCGCGAATTATAGTTAGCTGAACTAACTATAACGGGGGAATTTCACGGGCTTTGTACGAGTGCAATGTCCAACTAACCATAACTGTCCCTAAAACCTATGGTTTTTTCAGTGAATTTCAAAGGTTTTTTAAATGCTAATTCCTAACTATAACATGTCTGAAACCTATGGTTTTTTCCAGTGAATTTCAAAGGTTTTGTAAATGACAATTTTTAAATGTATTAATTGTTATATTTATTTTTTTGATACTGATTTACTACATTTTTTTAAACTATATCATGTCATGAATGATGTAATATCTGATGTCATCAGCAGTGCATTGCAGGGGTGCGAGTTATAGTTAGCTGAACTAACTATAACGGCCAAATTTCTCTGGTTTTGTACGAGTGAAATGTCCAACTAACTATAACGTCCCTGAAACCTGTGGTTTTTTCAGTGAATTTCTAAGGTTTTTTAAATGGTAATTTCTAACTAACGTTCCTGAAACCTATGGTTTTTTCAGTGAATTTCAAAGGTTTTTTTAAATGCTAATTTCTAACTATGCCTACAAAGGTAGGACATGTGAAGAAAGAGGAAGAAAAGCGCAGAAAGAAGCAAGACAAATGCAGAAAGAGGCAACAGGAGTCCAGAAAGATGAAGAAAAGTGCAGGAAGAAGCAAGAGATGTGCAGAAAGAACCAACAGAGGAGCAGAAAGTCCTCCTGTGCCCCCAACTTTTGCTGACGGGTACTGGTGGTAACTGACTCTGACTAACCAGGCCTAGAGCCAGTGCTATGCTAAAAGACACTTAGAATACAGTGAAAACACCAACATACACTAGGGAACACTATGCGTTGGGGTTCCCCTGTGATTAGCATGACCTCCTCTGTATTTGCCATGAGTTAGTGCCTGGGTCGTTGCATGAGAACATGGGTACTGACTGGATGATTAGAGTACTGCAAGGAGAGTGCATGGTGAATATATAAGTGCTTGGGTTTTGGCGGAGTGATTGGATAAGTACATGGTGCTGGCTGGGTGATTGGAGGAGTGCATGGGTAGTGACAAGGAGATGGTTGGACTGCATCAGTAGTGCTCAGGGGATTGTAGCAGTGCATGTGTTAGTGCCTGGGTCATTGCATGAGTACATGGGTAGTGACTGGATGATTACAGTACTGCAAGGGGAGTGCATGGTGAATTTATAAGTGCTTGTGTTTTGGCGCAGTGATTAGATAAGGACATGGAACTGGCTGTGTGATTGGTGGAGTGCATGGGTAGTGACCAGGAGATGGCTGGACTGCATCAGTAGTGCTCAGGGGATTGTAGCAGTGCATGTGTTAGTGCCTGGGTCATTGCATAAGTACATGGGTACTGACTGGATGATTAGAGTACTGCAAGGAGAGTGCATGGTGAATTTATAAGTGCTTGGGTTTTGGCGGAGTGATTGGATAAGTACATGGAACTGGCTGGGTGATTGGAGGAGTGCATGGGTAGTGACAATGAGATGGCTGAACTGCATCAGTAGTGCTCAGGGGATTGTAGCAGTGCATGTGTTAGTGCCTGGGTCATTGCATGAGTACATGGGTAGTGACTGGATGATTACAGTACTGCAAGGAAAGTGCATGGTGAATTTCTAAGTGCTTGGGTTTTGGCGGAGTGATTGGATAAGTACATGGTGCTGGCTGGGTGATTGGAGGAGTGCATGGGTAGTGACAAGGAGATGGCTGGACTGCATCAGTAGTGCTCAGGGGATTGGAGCAGTGCATGTGTTAGTGCCTGGGCCATTGCATAAGTACATGGGTACTGACTGGATGATTACAGTACTGCAAGGAGAGTGCATGGTGAATTTCTAAGTGCTTGGGTTTTGGCGGAGTGATTGGATAAGTACATGGTGCTGGCTGGGTGATTGGAGGAGTGCATGGATTCAAGGGGACTTAATGCCCCAACTTAAAACGTGCCACACTTGTCACATCAGGCCACGCCCCCTCCCTGCACCACTGTGCAAACGCGCCCCCTGGTGCGTTGTAAATAGGGGGATTAAATCCCCTTGAGTCCTGATGGTCCCTGGGGGCCAACTAGCCCACTAGCTACCTCCAGTAAGCGCCACAGAGCTGCGTTGCAGAGTGGTGTAAAAAGGGGGCGTGGCCTTGGACCACCTCTCTGCAACGCAACTCCCTGGCACTTACTGGAGGTACCTGGTGGGCTAGTTGGCCCCCAGGGACCCTCAGGATTGAAGGGGAATTAATCCCCCAACTTAAAATGCACCACGGGCGCGTTTGCACAGTGGTGCAGGGAGGGGGTGGGGCCTGATATGACAAGTGTTCAAACGCGCCCTGTGGCACGTTTTAAGTTGGGGGACTAAGTCCCCTTGAATCTTGAGGGTCCCTGGGGTCCAACTAGCCCACCAGGTACCTCCAGTAAGTGCCACAGCGTGGCCCCCCTCCTCAGGCCATTTATGGCCCCGGGGACCCCATCCCCCGGGGCCGGCCTTTCCTTTTTACATTTTTTTTTAAATATTTTTTTTTAGGGGAGGGGGACTGGCCATCCTTTTGCTTTTTTTTTGGGGAGGTGGGCCGCGTGGCCCCCCTCCCGGGCCACTTCTGGCCCCGGGGACCTCATCCCTCGGGCCGGCCCTCTCCGTTGGGGACCATGGGGGGAGCCCCAATGCCCCCACGGTCCCGCCGGCTCCCCACCTCCTGCGGGAGCCGGCATTGCTTTTCCACATGGGGAGCTGCTAACATGCAGCTCCCCTTGTGGAAAAGCAATCTGCTTTGGATTTTGGAAGTGAGAGCAGGAAACCTGCTCTCGCTTCAAAAATCCAAAGCAGAGTTTGCTATGGCGGGCCGGAGCCGCACAGCTCCCGCCCTGCCATAGCAAACAGCAGTGTCTCGGGGGTGGGCACCCCGGGACACTGCAGGAGCCATCCCTGGGGGGTGGCGGTCCCCAGGGCCATCGAGGGCTCCAGGAGGGGGGCCGCACGGCCCCCCTCCCAATGTGTTTGAAGCCCCGGGGAGGTGGTGGTCCCCGGGGCTCGGGGGTCCATAACGGACCCCTGCATTTACATTTTTAGTGCCCCGGGGAGGTGGCAGTCCCCGAGGCATGTGGGGGGGCTCGAGCCCCCCCCCACAGGTTTAATTATAAAAAAAATGCAAGCCCCGGGGAGATGGCGGTCCCCGGGGCAGCGGGGGGGCCGTGTGCCCCCGCAAATATTTAAGAAAAGCCCCAGGGGGTGGGAGTCCCCAGGGCTTGGGGGGCCTTGGAGGCCCCCCACAGATTAATAAAAAACAAGCCCAGGGGAGGTGGCGGTCCCCGGGGCTGCGGGAGGGCCGCGTGCCCTCCCGCACATAATTTACATAGCCCCGGGGAGGTGGCAGTTCCTGGGGCTGCGGGGGCCCCTGTGGGCCCCCGTTACATAAATAAATTGCCCCCAGGACTTGACCCACCCCGGGGCTTTGAAAACAAAGCGCGGGAGACCGCGCTTCGTTTTTTTTAAAATTTTCAGACGGATTCGCGCACCGGCGCGACTCCGCCTGATTTTATTTTTTTTAAAATGCTTTTTTTGGGCCTGGGGGATAGGGACCCCCTTGAGCAGGCCTTGGGGGTCAGGGTGTTTCTACCCTGCCCCCTTTTCTTGTTTTTTTTAATCTTTTCTCTCACCTTTTTCTTTCTCCCTCCTCGAAGCACAAGATGGCTGCCAACACTTCCTGGTTTGAAGTGTTGGCAGCCAATTAGAGCCAAGCTCGTGCTCGGGGGTTAGGCTCCACCCAGATATCGAAACTTTTTATTTTTTGAATTTCTTTTTACACCTCTCTGCAACGCAGCTCTCTGGCGCTTACTGGAGGTACCTGGTGGGCTAGTTGGCCCCCAGGGACCCTCAGGACTCGAGGGGAATTAATCCCCCAATTTACAATGCGCCAGGGGGCACGTTTGCACAGTGGTGCAGGGAGGGGGCGGGGCCTGATATAACAAGTTAGCAATCTTGCTGTGTGGGACTTACTGGAGGTAATAAAAGGGGTAGTTGGCCCGCAAGGTTGAAGTTGGGGGCTAACTACCCCTCCTGTTATCTCCAGTAAATCCCACACAGTGGGATTGCTAAAAGGTGTTTGGAGGCCATGCTCACCTTTCTCCACCACTCTGAAAACGAGACTGCTATGTTATTGTTAGAAATGAGCATTTAAAAAACCTTTCAAATTCACTGAAAAAACCATAGGTTTCAGGGACGTTATAGTTAGAAATTAGCATTTTAAAAACCATAGAAATTCACTGAAAAACTATTGGTTTCAGGCACGTTATAGTTAGAAATTGGCATTTAAAAAACCTTAGAAATTCACCGAAAAAACATAGGTTTCAGGGACGTTATAGGTAGTTGGACATTTCACTCGTACAAAACCAGAGAAATGTTGCCGTTATAGTTAGTTCAGCTAACTATAACTCGCGCCCCCGCAATGCACTGCTGATGACGTCGCATATTACATCATTCATGACATGGTCAGTGACATCACTGATGACATCACTGATGACATCTCAAATGACATCACTGATGACATCACTGATGACATCATCCACGTGAACATCTGATGCACCTCCTCACACCCTAATATAACCTTTGATACACCCACTGTAAAATACAGACTACCATTTTTGAAACCATCGACACACCAATACCAGCTACTACATATGCACTCACTGATTCCTATGTCTAGACACACATCCACTCATTCACCCATACAATCACTCATACATGCAGTCACTCATCAATACAACACTATCATATGCACTCATACACCTATACAGACACTCACACACCACCACGCATCCAGAGTTACTCACACAACTAGTCAGTCATGCAAAGAATCAATCACACTTCCATTTACTCACCTATACAGTTATACACACACCACATCACTTATTCATACAGAAACAAACACATACTTACTCTCTTATACATTCACTGATACAAGTACACACTCATCCATACAGCCACTTTCACAATCACTGACTCTTATGTATAGTCATTTATATACTCCAACTCTCACATACACTGCCTTTTTCATATGTAGTTACTTGGACATGTACCACTGAGACATCCATTCACTCACCAACACACCCATACACACACTCACCCACACAGCTGTTTCCACGTGTACTCTTGTGGACAGAGACTTATAATTGTGACCACTCTCAAAACAAGGTATTACTAGGCCTGAGTGTATTGGTGACCGAAATCTTAAGTCCAGCAGAATATTGAAAGTTGTTTTTTGCAACTAGAGAACCAAAGGAATGTCCACAGTATGGTGCAGAGCCGCAGCAGAGATTTATGGTCTGTTGTGTCATACAAATGGAGTAGACAAAACTATTTTGGACAGAGGTGGAGGAATGTGCAAAAACAAATGGAGAATCATAATCTCCTAAAGGAGTATATAAAAGTAGAATCTATTTATTGGGTAAAATTTGCGATGATTCCCATTCTCGAGTTAAGGCAGCCACATTCTATCAATTGCAAGTGAAAGTTATGGGGTTCAGAAGTAGCATTTCTTTGCAATTGACTTAAATGCTAATATAAAGTATGAAATTATAGCATAAAAAAATTATAGTAGCCAAGCCACCTACCCCAGATGTATTCATTGTTATGGGATTGAGTAAACTCCCTGGAAGATAAGCAGTCATGCATTAATGGTAGTCGTGTACAAAATTAACTTGGTATGCATCAGGTCTTTTAATGTTTAGATAAATATCACAATGAGGGTCTCTGTTTACCTCAAGGGTTTTTTGATTTTCACATGTATAAAGTAGTCAAGTTCAAAGAACATTCAAAGCCAGTTTTATGCTATCTCCCTAAAGCATAATTGTAGGAAGCTGGCTCTCTACAGTGGACTAAAAAGAGGTACACTATGCAGAGTGCAGTGGGCCCCAGATTGTTTTGCAGAGGCACAAGTAGATAATACTAATGCTCTCTTTTGTGGTATTGTGGGCAAGCAGTCAGGCTTATCGGAGGGTAGTACTAAGCATTTGTTGTACTCAGAGAGGCACTAAATGAGACACACACTAAAGAATAATCCAAGACCAATTTGCAAAAATAATTAGTATCTTTATATATGTTTAGGCACCAAAATAAGTATGATTAGGTAAGTTTGTTCCGAAAATGCAGTAGAAAATGCTTAAACACCATCAAGTATTTACTGTGATGGACAATGTAGAATACAAAGAGGTAACCTGCGTCACCGTCAAACAATTTAGTATTGCAGGCAATAGGGGAAATCAAGTGACAGGCAGGACCGTTAAGCAAAGACTGTTGTGGTCGGGGGTAAAAGCACACAGGTTTTTGCAAGTCTCTTGCCAATGGCCACTTGGTGTTGGATTTGGTTTCTACTCATTCAGAGCAGAGGTCTTTGGGGTCCAAGACCTGAGTGGAATAGGCAGTTCTCAATGACCTTGCCCAGGGACGCTGGATGCAGGGATGCATGGAAATGTCCGTCACCGGTGGTGGGTGCACCAGAGATGCGCCTCGGTTGGTCCGTTAATGAACGGCGGTCGTGGCAAGACAGTTTCTGCCACACAGTCAACGCCACCAAACAGGAGATGCAAAATCACAGGAGCGGGGCCATTTTCTACATTAGTCGCAGGTGCTGTGGAGTGCCCTCTGGCTGGAGTGAAGACTGACGGGGTCGGTGGCCAGACTGGCTACCAACAACCTTGGCTGTGGCAAATGAAGTTGAAAGGGACCTCATAGGCTGGTGGTCACTGGAGTGACATAGGTTTAGAACGTCGGTGAAAGCCAGCTACCACTCTTGGAGTACTCTTGCCAGATCGCTGTGGGTCACCACCTTGATGGACCCAGCGGCGAGCACTTTGTTGCTGCTTCGAACTTGGCCTGTGACGTTTAGGGGACTGTTTCCACCAATCCAAGGGAGTTCCTGGTTCTTTGTCAAAGGTAGGCAGGTCTAATGGGTTTCTGGAGTACTCCTGCAGGGCGAGTAGACTTTGGTGCAGGAGTCGGAGACCACAGGCAGACCAGCAGATGTTTGGTAACAAATATCTCTGGATACAGTGAAGCCATCATGGTGTTGTGGAACTCGTAATGACGGATGTCCAGCCCATGTACTCTCTATGGCTTCCTTGCACACTTACAATATCCAAGAATGGACATAGATATTGCATGGTCATATCTGCTCAGGCAGATGACCACACATGTGATATAATGCACCCTGCCTTAGGGCTGTAAGGCCTGCAATAGGGGTGACTTACCTATATCTCATGCAGTGTATGTGTGCATGGCACACATGGATGTGTGCCATGCCAACTTTTCACTTTTGTCAGCACCCAGAACAGTTTGCAAGGTCTTGGTGAGGAGTCCCTAGGGAGGCACAATTTGTGCTGCAGCCCTGGTGAACCCTCTTCTGTCCCAATGGCCTAGGTACCAGGGGTACCTATTACTAGGGACTTACATAGGGCTGAAGTTGTGCCAACTGTGGAACAGTTTTAGGGAAAGAACACTGGTGCTGGGGATCTGATTAGCAGGAACCCATCACACTCTGTCTAAGTAGCACCAGATACCAGGCAAAAGGTGGGGGGTACTGCAACAAAGACTCATTTTCGTACAATAATACATGGATGAAATGAAGCAGCTTAGCAATGGTGATGGACGTGTGTACTCAGTACCTGGGGGTAGTAGCGCTGTGTTAAGGGTAGTCACATCATGTAAGAGCAATTCAGTGATATGACTTTGGCTGGTTCCTTACATTTTCATATTATTGGATGCAACCAATAGTTGCGGGGTTCATACTCTAAGTATTACAGTAAGTGGCATTAGGCTGACTAAGGGGAACAGCTGTTGTGAAGGAGCAGTATAAGCTGCTGACGTAATCACCTGAAGAGTGCACCATAAAGGGGTGATGGTCTTCTCTTGACCAATCGCTCCAGAGGTCACACCAGTGTTGCACCGCTGAGATTGCTGTCCGCTTACAGATGAAGCCATGTTCAGATTATGAAATGGAAATGTATCTTATGTGTCTAGTAGAGTAGTGGATACAAATAGTGATAGATGTTCCTAAATGATGGACTGGGGAGAGAAAGATCATGGTGTGCAAAATCTTTTTTTATCAGATCCAATATGTTGTCATCTGGGGTTGTGTTAAGGGAAATGAAATCATTCAATAACAGTCTAGTGATAATGCTTTGTCTGTTTCCTCAAATTTGTTGTACAGTTAGATAAACCCAGTAATGGCGGGGTGCAGACTGTTAGCATGACAGTAAGTGGCATTGGACTATCTATGGGAAGCAGCTATTGAGATGGAGCAGTATGAACAGCTGACATCATCTGAGCAGTCTATTGAAAATGGCTGATGACCTCCTTTTGACCAACTTCTGCAGCGATCACAGTCGTGTGGTGCAATTGCCAATGCAATTCTATTCGTATGCAGCATATTCTTATTATGTTTAGGATAAGTAATCCTATATCTTTAGGAACGTAATGAATAGCAATAGTGATAGTTATTTGTAGATGGAGGAGCTGGGGATAGGTTGACTAAAGTGCGTAAAAAACTGTTTTATCTGGCTTATTGCGCTATCATAGTTTATTTGAAACTTACGTAGCGTAGTTTATAATTCTCCAAGCCCAGTATATATGGTATCATTGTTGAATCTCCAAATAAGAGAACATACACCCAGGCGAAAGGACATAAACAAGAAAAGAGCTAACATTGGTTCTATTTCCACTGTGCATCTAAACTGCATACTATTGATAACAAGTGAACCAGCAAACACTATTTACCACTGCCTAAAAGAGTTCCCACAAAGTTTGATTGACATTTACACATAACTTGCATGCAGTCCTCAAATAGTCTCATTTATAAACCGTAATGAAAGTGAAATTGGCAGAAGTACTTTCGGGGGGAGGCCAGGTTAATTTTTGTAAAAGACAAATTCACTGTTGCAGAAATGTCCAGGACATGTTACAACTGTGGCGCATGCTCTAAGAAGCAATCTCTCTTGTTCATGAATCAATCACTGGTTATGAAAAGCTCCGACAGAAAATTCTCGGCAGAGTGTCCTCTTACCTCCCCCACACTCCAGCCTACACCTCGTGTGCTAACCTCTTTCTAGTCAGATTCGAAAGCCCACATTGTACTTTCGCTGAAGAGAGACTAATTAAAAGTTTAAGGAGCATGCGCGGGTTAAACTCACATCGTCTGCTAATTAACCGCTCAACAAATTAAGAACATTTGACGAAACATTTTTTTTCTGAAATAAAATATACTACTTTTAAAATCGATAGTGTTACTAAAATATTGAAAAAATCCACATTTTATTTGATTGTAAAGTTGAGAACACGTGATGTGGGCACAATTTGGTCCTTGTTGTAAATGACACTGCGGCGGGATAACTAATGGGGAAGCGCGTGAACCATTTACTTAATTGCCATTTTCCAGCTGTTGCCATGGGACTGCGGGCTGCTAGACTTCACTGGAGAGTGACAGTCTAACAATCCACACACTGCACTCTTTCAGGCACCCTGAATGGTTGTGAAAGAGGCCGAACAGGCACCATTCAGAAAACATGTGATATCTGCTCAATGCATTACCTTTTATCCGCATTTTCCAAATTGCAGTTAATTTAATTCTAAACAAATGTCTAAGGGGGGTACAAATGGGGATTAGAAGGAAAAGAACATCTTGAGCTCTAATGAGACGGTTTGTGAGGCGAACAATAAATCGCTTTCTTCTGGTGCCAAGATGGCCAGACTCCCGTCTTCTTTTTGGGCTTTATTTAGACTCTGTATCAACAGTGACAAATCGCAGCATCAGTTATCCCATCGACGGGACCTATATTACGTGTTTTGTATGCCGGCCTCCAGTATGTATCGTGGACTGTTTATAAAAAAAAAAACTAGGGATACTCCAGAAGTTTAGAACGTGGATTAAATTGTATTCGAGAAATTTACTTTAAATCCAAGGTATTGTCTCAAATTCCTCCCCCAAGAAGTGGTTGCCAGCCTTTTAAAGTACTGCAGCAGCATGTGAAGTAATTACATTGTTGGAAGCAACCAATTCAGCAGCTGGTGTTATCTGCTTATCGCCCTCACAGGTAATGCCTGGAAGATATAAGCGCCTCTCTATTTCCACAACACTATTCTTCTTGAGCATCAACATTCGAAGACATTTTCGCTAATGCTTGCTGCAGTTCCAAACCAAATCAGGAAGAAACTTGCATTTGAGATTTTTTCCTGGTTCAAGGTCATTTAAGTTGAAGTGGGTGGCTCTCACAGGTAAATAAAAAATAGCACGTCTCTAAACTTTTGAAAAAAGATCCATCCTGTAAGCCACAGAAGAAGAGGCCGAGGAAAATCTTCACACAGTGTTGCTCTAGATAACGTGATATAGGATAGCATGTATATATGAGCAGTTTTAATGTGAAATGCTTGCACGTTTGGAACTTTAGGCAGTGTTTAATTAAGCAGGTATAATCATTTTTTCATTTCCATTAATACTCAGTAAGCTACATCTGACCCAGGGACTGATTCTCGAAGATAAACTTACACTTTTGTGTGTTTACCATTTTTTTGGTATTCACAAACTACGAGTTAACAGTAATTTTACGACTGCGGAGACTGCAATTGTGGCGGAAAACTCAGTACAGAATATGATGGAACAGGATAGAGTCTCTGCACTCATTAAATTACTATTAACTTGTAATTTATGCAGACCAAAAAATAGTAAACTTACAGTGTAAGTTTACCTTTGTGAATCAAGCCCAATGTGCTTACCAGATCTGCAGGGGATTTCTCTGAGTGTTCCTCATTAATACTTATGTACTCATATCCTCACTTATTTACACAAATTCCCTACGTTTTATAAATACAGACTAAAAATACTCATGCAGAAGTTACACCTGTTTACTCAAGATATTTGTAAGTATGCAATTTTACTTCGAAATCAGACCCCTAGTTTCCTCAACCTATGGTAGCGACATATTTCTAAAGTGATTCTCAATTTCATTACAAGACCAGAGGCTACCATTATCTATTATTCTTTTAATGCCAACTCCACGCAGCACTTAGAAGTAATACATCATAAAACTACCAGTTCCAGAACAGAATCCTCTTGACATATAATAGGCATGCACACAGAATAGACTGCCTCTTTTAAATGCCGCTCAATGCAGAGAAGTATTCCAACTCCCCCCGTGAAACATTCCGAATTGCAAAGAAATTACTGAGAGCTCCTTCTCTCCCTGATACTCCCCTAGCCACGGACCAACGTTGCAACGAACTTGCGGAATATTTTTATAACAAAATTCAATCTATCTACGAATCCTTCGCCCCATCCGATAGCCACACTATCCCCCACCCAGAGGACTCACATACAGGGAGTAAGGAACACTCTCTAAAGACCTTCCCCTTAATGAACTATGAATCACCTCAGACCACCTCTGCACTCATTAAGAGCGGGTCGCCCAGAGACCCTGCTCCGCCTAAGATTCTGAACCAGGTGGCAGAATCAGTTGCTCCGGTCATTCTAGATTTGATGAACTCCTCCATATCCGCAGGAGTGGTCCCCCCTATGGAAAAAAGCCATGGTCAAATCCCTTCTGAAGAAACCTAGCCTGGACCCAGACTGTCTGGGCAACTATCGACCTATCTCGCTCCTCCCAGGAATTAGCAAAATACTGGAGAAACATGTCAATTCGGGCGCTCTCGGCTCATCTTGAATCTAATAATCTTCTTCATCCCTCTCAGACTGGCTTTCGCCCCCGCCAAGGCACAGAAACGGCTCTATTAGCAGTCGTGGAAGAATCCAGAAAGATTCTCGATGCAGGAGGCTCCTCTGCCGTGATCCTTTTAGATCTCAGCGCGGCCTTTGACACGGTCAACCACCTCATTCTGGTTCAACGACTCAGAAACCTGGGTGTGTCCGGAGTAGCCTTAACGTGGCTGCAATCCTTCCTGGAGGGAAGATCTTTTCAGGTGTTCGAGGGTGAGGCCACTTCTAAATCCTGGCCCCTCCACTGCGGAGTTCCTCAGGGATCTTCCCTGAGTCCCACACTTGTTAATGCCTACATGGCCCCCCTAGCGGAAATTGTTCTTCCCTATGGGGTGCACATTGTGACCTATGCCAATGACACCCAACTGGTTGTTGCACTTAACCACTTAGACAGGGCCTCCACCTGCCTCTGTACCTGCCTTGAAGAAGTAGCCAAGTGGATGACTGGACTACGGCAACGCCTTATACCTTGGAGCCCCGAGTTCGTCCTCATCAAACTGCAAACTGCAAACAGTACAGAACTGCGCCGCAAGGATCCTCATGGGGACTCAGAACTGGCAGTCTGCAAAACCGGACATGAAGGCTCTCCACTGGCTCCCCACCCGGGAGAGAGTCC
The DNA here is from genome assembly GCA_963921515.1 of Calotriton arnoldi. NCBI lineage: Eukaryota > Metazoa > Chordata > Amphibia > Caudata > Salamandridae > Calotriton > Calotriton arnoldi. The sequence continues at coordinate 1,193,643 of CAWUFW010005013.1, forward strand.
ACTTTAAGGCCTTATGCATTACCCACAAACTGATAGGAGGGAAAGGACCAGAGATTATCTCCTCTATGGTCAAGCCCTATCGAGCTAACAGGTGACTACGCTCAGATGAGCAACACTTGGCAGTCGTCCCCAGAATTCAGAGAGTCAGAAGTGGTGGTCGGCTATTCTCATATAATGCTGCCAAACTTTGGAACTCCCTTCCTCTTCAGCTACGTAGGGAACCCAATAACCTGGTCTTCCGCAAGCTGCTGAAAACATGGCTCTTCCCTAAGTGATTCCCTGAAGCTTCAGTTATCCGCCAGCGCTGGGATGCCTACGGGTAGCTATGCGCTCTATAAATGCTGCTTCATTCATTCATTCATTCATTTTTATATCTTCAATTTCTTTTATATTATTACTTTTCTTATAGTTAATTTATCCAGGTTTCCAATTTACGGAAACCTTCTCTATTATTTACAGCCATGGTGCCCTTGATTTACTATTATTTAGTTGTATCCACTTAATCGTTCGCACGCTTACCGTGAATGTCACTCGACGGGGGCCATCCGGGTACAGCTTCTATTGGCCCGGTGTGGGGCTGGGGACCCCCTCTGCTGGCCCTGTTTCAATTCGTTTCAGTGGGGGGCATGCTCTCATAATGTCGAGAGTGCTTCCCACCTTTCAGTGCAGCATTCAAGCGTGTAGAAGGAATAACCTCTGTGCCCTTTGCTTCCCCGATGCTTTTTGATACTTCAGGTGCATCGAGGGAATCAGGTCTGTATGCAGCAGTTGCAGTAGACAGGCATTTTCCATTTCGAAAAGAATCCTTCCCAACACATCTTTCGACAGGACGTGCCAGGACAATCATTAGAGGAATAAAGAGGGCTACAGTCATTTATGGCCCAATGCCCTACGTACCTTATATTCTACAATTTTAGATGGCGATCAGCGAAGCAAACAGCTGATAGCTCGAGACATCCTGACGTCAGGGAATTCCTGACAGTTGCGGTGTCTTCAACGATCAGCTGCCCAGAGAAGGTTTAATGCTAGGTTCACTTAGGAATCTGGCATGGACTACACTGTTTTTATCCCTGTCGAGGGCCCATTTAATGTTTTCAAAGAGATTTTGGTCTAGTTTAGTGCCATTTACTTTTAAAAAAGAAAAAAAGGAGGGGTAGCAAAGATATATATCTTTTGCTACTGGTAAGTAAAAAATAACCAATTGGTTATGTCTGACATTAAAACTGATGACCCTGACGCCCCTACTTCTAATATAAATGAAGAACTCATAAAAGAATTGTACAACAGAAGATGCGCACTTGTGTGCGCAAAACTTTACACCAAGTCATGTCTAATAAGAGTTCCTTAATTGCTGAGGAGTATTGCGACTTGGAATCTGCCTCAGGGGGAGACTCTGACTACAGTAAGAAAGGGGGCAAAAGACTAAAAAAAGTTAATAACATTGAAGTAGCAGCTTCCATGAGCACATTGGGAGGTCTAAGAACCTCAATTCATACTGGAGGTCTAAGCACCTTAACAAATATTGGAGGTCTGAGCACCTCAATTAAATCAGGAGGTCAAACTACCTTGAAAGTTTTTGGTGTCCTATGTGACACAAGTCATAAAGGTGTTAGAAGCGGCACACATATCCTGAGTGCTCAGAGAGTGGCTCAAGATCCTGCCATGGAAGATCAAGAGCATCAGAGTGAAGATTTGCTTGATGAATACATCCTCGACCTGGATCAAGATAATATGGATATAGAAGGCCTCTTCACAGATGAGAAGCACCCATCATCCTCTAAGGGGATAATAATGGACCCCCTAGGTCAGGAGATGTTCTCTCCAAATAACATCAGGCACCCAAGAAGTGCCGAACGGTGGCATCATTTTGGGAAATTCATTAGAAGGTGGATAAGAAATCCCTTAGAGAAAGAGACACGTAACATCTTGAGAGCTGAGTTCTCTAGACCAGTGATCAAGGAGAAAGTTTGTCTAACACCAAACCTGGATCCTGAACTTATCACCTTTTTATTGAAGCTGGGAAGAGACCTCAGAAAGGGCATGGAAAGATCCCTTAAGGCCTGCCAAGATTGTCTTCTCAATATCCTAGGACCCCAGCAAGAATAATCGTCATGGTAGACGAGGCCCATGTCAATGGAATCCCAGTAGATATTAATATACTTATGGGGTTGGAGCCAGAAAACTTTGATTCTACTAGGGAACGCCAATGCAGGGCTTAACACCGAATGGCATAGGGTTGTCCTGAGCAAGATCAACCCAAAATTAGGTGACATGGCTGATAAAGAACCCTCAGAATACCCCAAAGGCCTTCTGTTCAGGGAGGATATGATTAAGACAATAAGAGGAGGATCATGGTATGGAGACAGTGTGGTCCTGGATCAGGAAGCCAGATCAGAGTTGGGTTGGTGGTTAGAGACCCTGGATGCCTGGAATGGCAGAGAAATCTTTGGGAGTTCCCCAGAATATATACTAGGGTCAGATGCAAGCCTTCATGGCTAGGGTGCACGTCTGGGCAACCAGAATACAGGAGGTTCATGGTCTCATATGGAGAGGTCCCATCACATAAATTATCTGGAATTGACATCAAGCCTCTATGCTCTAAAGAGCTTTAAACTTTATGCAGAGCAGAAGTGTCATTTTGAAAATGGACAATGCGTCTGCAGTGGCATACAGAAATCGGTTAAGGGGTACAAAATCCTCAGACTTGTAGGATTTGGTGAAAAGAATTTGGATGTTCAGTCTAGAACACAAGATCAGCCTGAGAGCAGAGTACTTATCTAGGAAAGCCAATATTGCAGCAGACTGGAACTCGAGGTACTTAAGAGACTACAGCAACTGGAAGCTGAACGAGAGCCACTTCGAAGTCTCTGTCGCTTGTGGGGTCCTTTGGAGGTGGATCTCTTTGCAAGCAGGTTGCATTTCAACTGAAGAAGTACCTCAGCTGGATGCCAGACCCGGTGCTCAAGCAGTCAATGCAGTCCTGCAATCCTGGAAGGGAGCCCAAGCTTCCGCCTTCCCCTCTTTTGCAGAGAGTTCTCCAGAAGGTGAGGCAGGAGCAATGTTCTCTGGTACAGTAACTCCCTTTTGGCCATCCCAGGCTTGGTTCCCAATGACCTTGGGATTAGCTTGCAATATTCCCTTGCATCTACCGGCAGGGGAAGGCCTTTTAAGGGACATAGATGGAAGAGAACACCCTCTGGTTCAGATGGGGATTTTGAGCCTTCTTGCCTGGAAAGTGTCAGGAGATCTAGTGAAATGTCAGGTCTTTCGGGAAGAGCAGAGAAGCTCTTTGTGGAATCCTGGGCTCCAGGTACCCACTATAGATACAATCGAATATGGAAAACAAGGGTCTGCTGGTGTTTGGAGAGGGACTTGAATCCTGTGGAGGCTCCTATAGTTGAAGTGGTTAATTCCTTAGTAGAACAGTTTGATAGGGGCCTTAGCTATAGATCACTCAATTGTTACAGACCTGCAATTTCAGCAGGACATGCGTTAGTGAACTGGAGGAACATTGGAAAAAATGTCATAGTATGTAGAATTCTTAAAAGAATTAGGTTAAGGAGACCCCCTAGACCTAAATATGAGACCTTCGGGATGCTAAACTAGTCCTGGATCTTTTCACAGCATGGCCTAGTAACAGGTATTTGGATTGAAAGAGACTCTCTTCTCTTTCTAATTTCCTGCTGTTGTGTATCGGACGTTAAAGCTTTAGAGGTAAGTAACAGGGTTTATGACACGGAGGCTAACATTATCCCACCCTCCCAGCCCAAGGATAGGATTGGTGTATGGATGAATAAATAACTAAAAATGTGGTGTTTAAAGTCTAAGGTTTAATTCAGTTAAAGTTATATGTAAGACACTCATTGCTTGTTCTAGAATTAATAGCTCTTCTATTACAAGTTTGCATGACAGTGGAGTATTAACACTCTTCCTTGTTTTCAGATACTTCTCAGTAACACAGCCTTACTTCAGTGTACCTTTTTCTGGGAGTGTGATGCACTGGGAGAACTCCTTTCCATGGCTCACCTATGAAGTTCACTTACTGTTTTGGACTCGTCAATCAAAAAAAAAGTACTTCTGATCACATTTCAAAAAGATGTCATATGTCCTCTGCAGGCCCATTGTTGTTTTCCCTTATGTTTGCCTGAGCACGTTGCAGGCTGCTCTCTGCTTAGCACATATTACTATACAAACATATCTTGCTTCATGCAACGTTGTACTTTCACACAGAACCTACTGTTGTTTTTGCGTTCTGTTCTTTCCTGGGATTTAGTCTGAACACAGTAGACAAGGTCAAACAACAATGCCTCTTGTTATTCTGTTCCGGTCAGGCTCTAGCACCTAGATACAACACACAAATGCAACTGATATTTGGGAACACATACCCTTTGTCATATAGGAATGAACAGACATGAAAGCAGACAGACGCAATTGCAACTGCTCCTGAGATGTAAAACCTTCATCTGTGCATGCTAAGGTATAGGGTCCGCTGCAAACACTCAGAGACCTTCTAATATATCATCACTTTGCGTCTGTAGAAAGGGAAGAGGGTTAGTCTATCCTGTTTAATATCATGACAGCTGCTCCTTTGATGATTTATGGATTGCTTACTATGCTGACTGTATTTGTGTTAGGCATCTTCTTACTTGTTGTGGCAGGTATACTGCATACTAGAGCGCAATAGTTAAAATAAATATTTTAAACTTTTCTTGTGTCTCTGTCAGATCTTATTATGGACAAGTGCGAGTGTGAGAGTGAAATGGTGTGTCCTGTCACTGCGATTCCTGAGAGAATCTGGAGTGTTGTGTTCTGCGTTGTCTAATCATTTTTTCCTCTGTGAGTGAGTAGGAGGGCAAGTGAGACACTATAGCTAGTCCGTCCCGGGCTCATGGGTACTAAGGTGGTAGTATAACTCAGTCCCTGCCTCCTAAAGTTCTATGATCCCAAGCATAGTTCTGTGCTTCCGCAGAATCCCTGCCGGCAGCGTTTGGTCTGGTACTTATTTGCGGGACCCTTGAGTAGCGCTTGTGCTCGTCCACAATACCCCTGCACCGTTGCCTGGAAACGTCCGTGGTGTGGGGGTTTTACCTCCTCAGTTTGTAGACACCTCCTTTTTCTGTAGGTTTTTCAAGCTTGAATTTCAAAAGGTTTGTAACCCACTTCTGTGCTGCAGTTTGAATCCCTTGTCACTGCATATGGCTCAACCGGTTGTGATTCCGGCTCATTGCCACGCAAAGGTTGCACAGCATTTGTTACAACATGGAGTCCCCAATGCAGGGTCTCCAGTTGTTTTTGTAGTCAAAGTGGATCCTGAATACCGCTTCAAAGTTTTTTACTCCTGGGTTATGTTTCCCGCTGTTAATGCGAATGATAATACTTTTCATACTTGTACTGTAGCTAATGTTCCTGTGGGTTACCGCCCTTATGCGATCATTGAGCTTCCTCTAATGGCCTGGGAGCACCAGATTTGGTTAAATGGCACCCTTATCCATCCTTTTGCTTCTGTTCTCATGGGCCCTTTAAGTATTGACGGGATCGCGAGGCCTGTCTTGCCAGGCTTGACTCCTTATCCACATTATTCCACCGCTACTGTGGCAGATGTACATTTGATGTATGCTCAAGTGGTCCATTTAGATAGACATTTGATTCACTTTGTTGCACATGCCTTTTTGGCCGCTCCACCTGGGGCTGTTCCTCCTGTGCAGGCCCCACAAAGTGGAGGACTTGTTATTAGCCCAGTTATTGTAAACTCCCTTATGGGCAAACAACCCCTTAACCATAAAGACTTTCCATTTTGTATTGCTCAAAAAATTGATCAGCTTGAAGCTGTTTTTCCCCTTATGGGTCCTGTTGAGAAGCATAGGATCCTTACTATGTGTTTGCCTAGTGGTCTGGTCCCCATGTTTGCCCGACTGCAACACCTGGGGGATAGTGTTTGCCACAGTGCATATACTTTGTTATGGAACCCCCTCGTAGAGCATTCTTCCGAACGTTTTCAAACATGTAAAGAATGAATATGGGGCAGGTCCTGCCCATGATTTGGGGATGAAGCTAGTGTGTAATTTCCCTGTAGTCTCCAAAATATTTATTTCTATTGTTAAAGGTGAAGCAGCGTCCTTGATTATACGCCAGTGACTTTTGGCAGTGGCCTCAGCTGACCGCGTACTTGAGTTGCCTGTAATTATTTCAGATGTTTATACATCTTTAGGACATAATAGTTTGGGGTCCAGACCTTCTGCACAATCTCTGGGCAAACCTCCTCCTGAAAAGGAAGGTCATCCGATTTTTCCTAAGAAATCTTGGGGTAAATCTAGGCAACAACAACAGAAGCCCAGGTCTCATGGCAGGTCACCGCCACCGGACGCTTCTGAGTGACGATATGATTTGTGTGATCGCACTAAAATTAAAACTCCGGAGCGTTTTCAGGTTCCTGATCCTCGTTCTCCTCGTTCCTTTCAGGAATAATCTCATCAACACTACAACAGAGGTGGGCGACAAGATCACAGACAAAGCGAGTCAGTACAGCCCAAGCGGGACACGCAACGCTCTTTTGACACAAATTCAAGAGAGAGGAACCGCCTCCGTATAGAGCTCCATTCCAAAAGTAGAAGGTTGCTGCTTTAATAGCGAAATATGCCCAAGACGGTGAGAACCCTTCTCCTGGACAGAAGTTGGTCGGTGACTCTCCTCGACAGCACAGTGGAAGTCGCCCTAGTGCGCTAGACACTCCACCAGTTTCTGGAGGCGAGAGAAACTGACACCTTTGTAACTGTTGAGAACGCGGACACCCCCGTTGCTCCTCCTGATAGACTATATCATTTAGACATTCAGATTGAAGGTGATATTAAACGCACCATTAATGCTATTTTTGGGGATAATCTGACTTCTTCTTATGAAATTTTGCAAGCGGAGGTCGATTGGCCTCCCGCCTTTATTCCCACCTGTCCTCGAGTCGAGGAAACGATTCTCCCATCTTTACACATCTCGTGCCGGATGAGACCAAGAATGCTTATGCTTCTGAGTAGGCCCCGGCTCTAGGTCCTGCCTTATACCGTAACCAGGCTAGTTGGGACAAGTATTCCCCATTACATGTTATTCTGATTTGTTCCACCCCACAGCCTCAGCCTCAATATCCAATTAAACGCGTTGCTAAAGCATCCATTATAGACATCTTGCGCAACTTGAGTATCAGGGTGTGATTGAGTCCTGTGTCTCTTCTATGAATAATCCTCTGTTTCCGATTTCGAAACCTGATAGTTCCCATCGCATCGTCTTGGATTACAGACATTTGAATAGTCCTACACGGACTTTCGCACTGCAGAATACGCATAGGAAAGCTCTGATTAACAATATTGTCCATACAACATTCAAGACTATGCTAGATATTTCTGATGGATTTTTCAGTCACAACCTGGCTCCTGAGAGCCGTGACTGGTCTGCATTTATCGCCTTTGGTTCCCAGTGCCGATACGCCCATTTACCAATGGCATATAAGAATAGCCCTGGCATCTTTGCGGCGCATATTGTGTCCCTTTTACATGACATTGATCCTGAAGCTTTGTCCTATGTCTCTGACATATACCTTACCGATAATGAACTAAATACTCATTTGGCGAGAGTGGATCGCATTGTTACGTGAATCGCTGAACTTGGATACAAGTTCAGTTTTGCAAAGTCTCACATTGCGTTCCTTGCTGTACTTTTTATTGGCTATGGATTGACCAATGAGGGTGGGGGTTTGGCCCCTAATTGTTTTGAAAAAGGTGCACAATTGCAACCACCTTCTACCCTAAAAAAAATGCAGTCTGCTTGTTTTTTTGAATTAGGCAGAACATACATTCCTGATTATACTCAGTGAATTCAACCTCTTTATTCTTTGATACACCCTACTTTATGCCATTTCTTCCTGGCTTCCAGAACATACTGCGGTCCTAGGTGATTTGCAGCCAGATCTGCTAGCAACGCAGTTCCTACAGACCAGGCTTATATACCACAATTTTGGTCAAAGCGGATTTTGCCGGGTACAATTGGTTTCACTTATGTAACATTCAATGAGGGAGACATGGTGCCCATCGCTTATAAATCGCATTTGTACACTCCTGCTGAAATGCATTTTTCTTCTACTGAGAAAATGTTGACTGTGGTGCAAATATCCATCCTTAAAGAATGGCCACTTGCTCAAAATAAACACATCTTTGTCATTTCACATGTGCCTGCCTTAGAGGCATTCACAATAGCTAGTGTTCCTAATTCAAAATCCTTTCACCCTCACTGGAGTCAATGGGATAAGTCTTTAACATCTGTTGATGTTTCATTTGTTTTTGACCCTACCTTGCAAGCACAAGACTTTCTTCAATCTGAACATATTCATCCTCTGCCTTCTTCGCCTCTACCTCTTGATCAGTATAAATGTATCATTTACACTGATGGTTCAGCACAACAGGCCATTGGTTCTAAGCAGACTTATTCTGCAGCTTGCACTATTGTTGAAGGCACTATGATCGATGGAGTTTTCAACTCCACTTTGATTCATACTCAGTCTCTAGGAGACTGTACAGCACCTTTGGCTGAGCTGAAAGCACAGCTTTTAGCTCTCGAGCATTCTGATCCTGACTCGTTGACACTCATGGTGTGTGATTCCTTTTACTGTTTACAATCTTTTGATGACAATTAGCATTTTTGGAAACAAAATGATTTTCGGGATTCTAAAGGTAGCACAATAAAGCATAAAATGCTTTGGGCCAAGGTGGCTAATCTTAAAGATCGCCTACCACTTACACACGTTGTACACACATTTGGACATTGACTTGGAGGAGTCCACGCTGTTCAGAATTCAATGGCTGATGAAGCAGCCAAATCTGCAGTTGCCACAACTAAAGTAGCCGCAGTTATGCGCTCTATGTCTAAAATTGATGATGACATTCTGACAGCCATCGCTGCATCTTAGGATGGTACTGCTTTTCCACAGGAATTTTCTTTTAAATACACGTATCAGTTAAATGCTGAGAAAGTTCCCTTTGTAACAATTCCTGGGGTGGGTGATCACTTGATACCCAACTCAGACCGCAGACACTCTTTGATAGTGACTGCTCATGAAGGTATAGCCTCTGCGCATTCAGGGGCTGCTGCCACTGTTTCACTTTTACAGCAATGTTATTGGTGGGGAGGCTTATACCAGCAAGCTCATCATTATGCCCTATGTTGTGACGTTTGTCAACAAATTAAGTATTAGACTGTGTCCTGTCCACCTCAGACACATCCATATATTTCAAATCAGCCTTTTGGCTGTATTTATCTTGATCATTGCGGTCCCCTTGTTTCAGATTATGCATTCAAATATATTTTGGTTGCAGTAGGTTCTTGCTCTAGATTCCTTTGGGTCTGGCCTCAGGGCTCGGCTGATGCTCTAACTGTTATTAAGGATTTACAAGTCTTTGTTGGAACTTATGCCTGTGGCGCTTTCCATTCAGACCAGTGTCCAGCTTTCGCCTCTAAGGCGTACCGTGATTCAATGACGTTGATGTAGGTGCATTTCTCGACTCCATATAGGCCAGAGGGCAATTCTGTTGTGGAGTGTATGAACATTGACTTAAAGCAGTCTTTAACAGCAAGGGTATTAGGTACGGATCATTGCTGGTTAACTCATCTGTATGGGGTTCAACAAGCTCTTAATAACCTCCCTAAAAGATCTCTGGGTGGGTGGATCCCGTATGAAATGCTCTTTGGCATCAAGATGTATGTTCCGGACCTTGATGGTCTAGACATTGTGGCGGCAGCAGCGACCTTTGACGTCGATAACCACTGTGCTGTCTTGCAGCATCAACAAAACTATTGTAATACTCTTAATACAAGTCATTGCCTTCTTCTCAACAATTGGATGCAGCTGTTCAAATTCCTGTTGCTGGCTGGCTTCCTAAAGTTGGTGATTTGGTTAGTGAAAAGGTGGTGATTAAGAAAGAATTTGGTCCCTCCTACCGTGCTCCTGTTCCAGTGCTTGGTCTTCAGGGTATCCAAACTGTGATTTTACCTACACTTCCAGAATACAAAAATAATGGCTTTGTTTCATCATGCCCGTATACGATGCCCTGGGAATTACCTTTTCATCCAGCGCAATAAACTGGAGAAAGTACACTGGAAATCGAGGCGTAAGGACTAATTATATACTGATATTAAAGCCCTGATGAAGTTCTCCTTGTGGGAACGAAACGCGTTGGCTGAGCTGTATGTGCTATTGAAATAAAGAAAAGAATAAGTTGAAATAAAGGTTTTGAAACTACAACAGTGTTTGGACTTCATTACCTGGCACACCCCCGCTTGCTTCGTCATCTCGCATTTATACCTTAGATAATATTGTATTGTCTGTTATTGATATTTTGTACAATGATATATCTACATTATATCATGGTTAGAATCAACTTAGATCCATCACGCAATTTAGTTGGACTCTCAAAACACTTAAGAACGGGTGTGTTCCCTGTCATTATCTCAATTCCACTGCTTTGTTCTTACAGTTTAATTTGAAAAGTAGACAGCAATCAATGGCTTTGAAAGATGCTGATTATTCCATGTTGCACTTAGAGAAACTTGAACAGCTTCCATTTACAATAGCAGAAACACCATCTGCAGTCTGGTTAATACACAGGGTTATGTCATTACCTATCTCTTCCTGGTAGGTAGATATGATCCTCTTGGTAGCAGTTATATACACAAATTGTGGTCCCTGCCATTTGCATATCATTGTCAACGGGATAAAAGCGAAGATTGTTTTACAGGGGAGGAACGCGACTCCACTGCCGGTCATTCCCTTGTTTGTCAACATGTAAAGATTCATGGTGCCTGTAATGTGTCTACTCCTAATTTGGCTTCTTATTTACAAGAAACTCCAGTTCCTGCTATTATTCCATCTCTTACATTGCTTTTAAATGGAAGCTATCTTGCCTTTATTAATCAAGACTGTTGCGGTCTGCGGGCAGGAATCCCGTATGTGGTGTCCGTTTCCCAGTTAGCGACTTGCTGCAACAATGCCCTGTTTCCCCCCCTGCACGGAAGTGTTGATAGTTTATTGTGGCATTTCATTCCGACTTTGAAAACAGATTTCAATAAGCTAAGCAGATTCAAAACGTTATTGTTTCAACAAGAAGTTGCTCTCACTTCAGTTCGCAAAACCTTCGAATTGCAAGTGCCAAGAACTTCTAGTGAAATACAGTAATTGTTAAACACAAATCTCCCCCTACATTTTGGTGAACTGATGCATCAAATATTTAATGAGTCTGATACCACGGGCCTGGCCCACTTTTTTAAACTTGTGGGCTCCTGCCTTGTGACCTCATTTCAAACTATACCAGCTTTTATACATTTTATTTTCTCCAGCATGTGAGGTGGGTTCCCACTGCTGCTCGTCTTGATTTTGCCCATTATTGTGCTGTTCCTGCTGATTCGAAATGGATGGTCCCTTTGTGGTCCTTCCCGGGCAGGCATCACTGCAGCTGTACCATGAAAACATTCTACTGCTCTTTGGAGTAATGGCTCTGGACACTGTGGATGCTGAGTTTTGTTCAACCTTCTACTACCCTTACTTCACCTGTGTGCAACCTGTGTTTCATTGCATCCGGTGCCCCTTTCAATGGCATTCATGCACCCATTCATTGACCCATTTATGTACTCACGCTCATATTCACTCAGACACTTACACACCCGCTCACAAACTCACTCAGGCAATCATGCACCTACTCACAGACCCACTCAGTCACTCATTGATCCACTCACAGACGCACTCAAGCACTTATCCACCCCCTCCCAGACGGACTCAAGCACTCATCCACCCCCTCCCAGACCCACTTAGACCCTTACACACCCATTCACAGACCCACTCAGGCACTCAAGCACCCACTCACAGACCCACTCAGAGACTCATGCACCCAGTCCCACTCAGAGACTCATGCACCCACTCAGAGACCCATTCAGACAGTCATGCACCCACTCACAGACCCACTCCAACATGCATGCACCCACTGATAGACCCACTCAGAGGCTCATGCATCCACTCATACACTCATGTAACTGCTCAGACACTCATGCACCCACTTACATACTGACTCAGAGACTCATGCACATATTCACAGACCCACTCAGAGATGCATGCACCCACTAACCGACCCACTGAGAGGCTCATGCACCCACTCGCAAACCTACTAGAACACTCATTCACCCACTCACACACTGATGCACACACTCACAGACCCACTCTGAGACTTACACACCCACTCGCAGCTCCAGTTAGAGACTTAGGCACCCTCTGACAGACCTACTAAGGCACTCAGACATTGATGCATTCAGTGAGAGACCCATTTGGATAGTTATGCACCCGCTCATAGACCTACTCAGACACTTGTGTAAATAGTTACTCAGACACTAATGCACCCAGTTATAGTTGCAACTCAAACAGTTATTTATGTTATAACAGAGATATTGAGGGAGTGTTACATTTGTTAGTTATTTCATTATTAATGTATGTATTGTGATAGTTAGAAACATTTTTTTGCTTATACATTTTAAATGTGTTGTTGGCCATTGAATGTCTGCTTTTGGTTTGTGATTTTGGGATGTATTCGCGAACATGGCGATGTTGTTGCAAATATATTTTTTTAAATTGAGTTATTTATAAAGAAAATGAACACAAGTTTGGGAACGAGGTTGGTTCTGACAGGAGCCTTTGTGTTGATTGTGTGTATATGACAGCAACATATAAGACTGAATGCAGGGTTTCAGGCTGCTTGGAAACACTCTGTTGCCTTCAGCTTTAAAGTGCACTCCACCACTACTATAGATTCCATGCATGTCAAATCGCAGGTTGTTGTTGTAGAGTGACCCCATGTTATGGTCTCTGAGGGCTGCTGAAACAGTTTTACTAAGATGCATCCTGGCTTTGTCAATCTGTGGACAGAATTGATGAGCCCACTTTAATTTCTGTCTCTGGCATTTGTTGGAATAAACCAAGACAGTGTGAGGGAAAAGAGTCATTAAGTGTGTAAAGGTATCTTCCATTAAGATTTCTAGTCCTACCCTAGTCAGTGTGCCTAGGTCATTGCCACCACAGTGCACAATCATGGGGTTAGGAGGATGGGAATCTATAATGCTTTTAACCAAAGGCAGCAATTGATGACACTGTATCCCTCTCTGGCCAATCCAGTTAATGTCCAAAGTAGGCAAACCCAAGGCTCTGTCAATACCACTCTTTCTCACAGCTTCTCTCACCCAGAAGACATAGCTGTGGCCCAAAATCCACACTCTGACCATTTTGAAGTGAAGCAGCAGTATCAAATAGGAGAAGGCTGGAGCTGACTGAGGCAGTTTTCCAGATGAAAGGTAGATAAAACTGAGGTTTTGTTCTGTTTTTTTTTTTAAAAAGTATATATTTAATTGGATGTTGTGAACATGCAGGTGGATAAAATGAGTACTGTGTTGAGAAGATTAGTAACTACATCTGTAATTGGCTCTGGTAAAATAAAAATATATCATACAGACATGTTTTAATGTATACAATAAACCACTCTTGCTGTAGCTCAATTTGTAACAAATATGGACTTTTTAGAATGTGGTTTGAACTTGTGACCTACTGGTTCTTGTAGGTTGGTATGGGGACTGTGTTAAGAATGTATTGGGGGAAGGGTGTTAAAGACACTGGTCAGTATTTCTTATAAATGTGCTGTGTTTAGATTTATATTACTTTAAAAATTGTTTGATTTACTAGTGAGGGTTTGGTAAAAAAGTGTGCTGTAGTATTAAAGTGATAAAACTATGAAGGTAAATATGTTTTTGAACTCCTTTTTTCGTGAATAAATCACGATGATTGTGATGAAGTCACGATTATACTCAAATAGACATCCATTCTGGTGTTTTGTATATAAGGGGGGAATGTTAACATATAGTAACCATTCAGAAGTGCACTTACAACACTGAAATATGGAAGGAATGTTTTCATTTGCTGCCTTTTTCAGTATCAGACAGTACAAAGTTGAAAAGGTTGCCATTTATGGTTGCTTTGTTTGAGAATTGTGTGCTATTCTTGTGCTTAGTTTTTACAAACCCTGAGACAATTGCATCTATCTAATAATAGCAAAAAAGGCTATTTGATCAATTAACTCAATCTTCTGGTATGTGAACTTCATTTCTTTTTAATCCCAAAAAATGATTAACAAGGTATATGTGCATGTGAGATTAGAAAAAAAGAGCCTGAAATTTATATAATGGATTATGACTGGTACTACGACTATTTTTAAATATTTATCAATAGGAAAGTAAGACATCGCTTGTGTCAGGGGCACAGTAGTTGTCGGTGAAATTAGTTTACAATATGTTGCTACGAATCTGTATATTCCCCTGTGCTGCTTAACTGCTTTCTCTAAAAACACAGTTCTCTAACAGTTAAAGGTATATATAATAATGTATTTGAAGATGTGAAAGTTGTATATATGTATATATGATCTGCTGTTTTTCTTTGAATTCTGGAACATGTGGTCCTGATTATTCCATTGTAACCGAGACAAGAACACTCAGAAAAAAATAGGAAAAATGTACTGTAGTTGTATATGAATTATGAAGTTGTGAACCTTACCACCTCTCTATTACTCATTCTTTAGGATAGCTCTTTTAAAATTGCAAGGCAGGTTTCTATATGCTCAGATGTTTAGATATAATGTTTAATTTTGTAATAAGTCAGGTGTGTAGAATGAGAGTACTAGGCATAGTTAAAAATGCACAGTTTAAACATGGCTCAGGTTTACTAGCACTTACTCTCCCTGTGGAGTCTGACTGCCAGGTTGAGGTTGCATGTAACATATGTTTGTGAAGAGCTGAATACTTGTTTCAGAACAGATAACTGAGCAGTGGATATAATGTAGATATGCCATAAAGCATGGTATTTTCTGCTTAAAAAGGGAAGTTGTTGTTTTGAGTTTTAGTAACTTAGCCATGCATGCACACACTCTTATTAGAAGCACTACATATGCTATATCAACCATAATGTAGGTGAAAGAGATATTTCCAAAGCATAGATGCTCTTTGTCACCCACTGAGTATTTAACAGTAGAATAGCAAACACACAGTAAAACACCCAGTGAGATAGTAAGAGAAGTTCCTACATATTAACTCACAGATAGAGGCATAATTGATATGGATGTAGTGCTAATGGAGGTTGCTGCACAAACACTTAAATAACCCAATACTCACTAACACACCCAGGAGGTAATCAATGGATCCCCTTACAGATAGATTTAGAAAAGTATACACGTGACAAAGAGAGGCAGCAATTTCATGAGAAACTTACATACAAATGCATTGAGCACCCCAGATAGGGACTGAGACTTTCATTTACATATGTGCTAAAGAACTGAACCTTTCAATTGCACCATGTAGAAAGGTACCTCTGTGTTGGGCTTGCCATAATTGAGCTTCTGCATGAAAGTTTAATGCAAGGGCTATCTTGGCCCTTAAAACTCCTACACAAGGTGTAAACTGTTCCTCAACTAAATATCAGTAATTAAGGTAGCCTGTAGGTAGGCCATATGACAAGGTGGTATGTGCTTAAAGGTAGCACATGTAATCTGAAGTTTCAGTGAGCTATTTGCAAACCTACAGACCCATGTGCCCAATTGTACATCCACACTATGCCACCCAGACTTTAATCTGAGTTCCTAAGTAGCACAGCAGACAGGCAGTAAAACACCTATACAGACTGACAGAAGCACCTAAATATTCACTATCAAAAACAGGTAGAACTGAGATGTATCTAACACTAATGGAGGCACTTGTACAGACAGTTGAATAAACCAATAGTCACTAACCCATCCAGTAGGCAATCCAAGCAGCCTGTTACAGACACATTTACAGAAGCATACATATCACAAAAAGAGGCAGTTGTTTACCAACAAACTTATATACATTTCCAATCACAGCCCCAGGTAGGGACTAAAATATTTATTGAGATATATGATAAAAACGGACACTTTCAAGTCTACCATGCAGAGAAGTAGCCGTTGGATTATGTCTCAGTCCTGCTATAGTTGAGCTTGTGTATACAGTTTTACTGCTAGCACTCTCGTCTCACTTAAAACTCCTACACAAGGTGTAAACTGCTCTTGTACCACATATAACTGAGCACTAATGGAGGCAGTTGCACATACACTTAAATAACCCAATGCTCACTTACACACTCAGGAGGCCATCCATGCAGCCCCTTAAGCAGACATTTAGAGAAGCATACATGTCACAAAGAACGGCAGTCATTTACCAACAAACTTACTTACATTTGCACTCACAGCTCCAGATAGGGACTGAGACAGTCATTTGGATATCTGATAATGAACTGACACTTTCAAGTCTGCCATGGAGAGAAGTAGCCCTTGAATTATGTCTTGGGCCTGCTTTAGTTAAGCATGTATATGCAGTTCTACTGCTAGCACTATCTTTTTACTTAAAACTCCTACACGAGGTGTAAACTGCTCTTGTACCAGATATAACTGAGCACTAAGGTAAGCTGTAGCTATGCTGTAGCTGAGGGAGTTATGTTCTTAAAAGGTAAGACATGTATTCTGAAGTTTCACAGAGCTATATGCATTCTTACAGACCCATGTGCCCAATGATACATCGACCCTGCCTCCCAGACTTTAATCTGACATACCGAAGTACAAAAGCATTTAGACACTAAAACACACAGTGACATACTAAGAGAAGGACCTAAAAATTCACTCACACAGACAGGCACAACTGATATGTACCTTGCACTATTGGAGGCCGTTGTAAATTCACTTAAATAACCAAATACTTAGTAATACACCCAGGAGGCAATGCATGGATTACCTTACGGAAATACTTAAAGAAGCATACATGTCAGAAAGAGAGGTAGTCAATTACCAACTAACTTATATACATTTCCAATCACAGCCCCAGGTAGGGACTGAAACACTCATTCAGATATCTGCTAAAAAACTGACACTTTCAAGTTTACCATGGATATAAGTATCTCTTGCATTATGTCTCCGGCCTACTATAGTTAAGCTTCTCACTTAAAACTCCTATAAAAGGTGTAAACTGCTCTTCTGCCACATATAGCTGAGCACCAATGTAGGCTGTAGCTAGGCCATAGCGGATGGAGCTATGTGCTTAAAAGGTAAAACATGTACTTTGACTTTTCACTGAGCTATAACATAACATGTGTATTTGTAAAGAGCACGCTCACCCCTAATGGGGTATCTTGGCGCTGAATAACAGATGTTTATTGTTACCCATATCAATGGTACTGATTTTATTGACCTCAGATGAATGAAAGGCTGAGTGGACCTGCCGGGATTTGAACCTGTGACCATGAGGTCGAACACAGGCCCCTGCAACGGATGCATTAGTCCACTAAGCCACCAGACTCAGCATATACACTCCTAGAAACCCATGTGTCCCATTATACGTGCACTCTGCACCCAGAGTTTAATATGAAATACCTAACTAAAAAACCAGGAAGACACTGAAATAGTCAGTGACATATTAAGAGAAGCATCTACATATTAATTTACACAGGGTGGCAGAACTGATATGTATGTAGAGGTAATGCAACCAGTTGCACACATAGTTAAAGAAGATAATACTTATTAATATATCCAGAAGGCAATTCATACAGCTCCTTGCAGATACATTTACCAAACTATACATGTCACAAAGAGATGCAGATATTTACCAAGAAAGTTATATACACATGCACTGACAGTCTCAAATAGAGACTCCAACAGTTATTAAGATATCTGGTAAAAGATAATGTTAACTATATTATAATAAAATAATTGATTATGTTACTAATTAAATACTTAAGAAATATAATCTGATAGTAAATCATTACTTGAATAATTGAAAGGTAAATGTGCTGATCTATTTTTTTCTTTACAGAGATTAATTTCTACTTTACTACAGAGAGTTACATTCCCATCAAAAAGTGGCGGTAGAAAGAAACAGCAGCAAGGATACTATTTAATCAGCACTGATAACCAAAAGGGGCAAAATGTGGGAAAACTGGTGAAAGAGAAAAGAGCTGCAGGTAAGAGAACACAGACATTTCTTAAAATTGTTTGTTGTCAGCTTGAAAAAGTACAAAATGAAAGAAATAAAAAACTAACTCCATAACCGACTAAGAAAGGATAAAAAGTCTATCATAAGAAGAGTAAAAAATTGTGCAAAAAAGGAGAGAGTTTCGGCCAGATATATAAAAGCATGATGCATTCGCAAACGGTGCAAATTGCAAAATTTGGCAGTTTGCGAAAGCAAAATGGCCTTTCCGTATTTATGAAAGACTTTTGGATTCGCAATTTAGGTAATCGCAATTTTTTGCAATTATCTAAATTGCAAATGCAAATAGGGAATCACAATTTGCGAATCCATAATGCACATGTAAGAAGCCTTTCCTAAATGTGAACTGTGCATTTAGGAAACGCTAATTATCATCAACTTCAAGTTGATGGGAACCATGTGCTAATTTTGAAAAATGCACAAAAATGCATTTTCCAAAGTGTCATGTTGCGCGCATATGCCCTTAGGGCATGTGTGCTTTTTACATGTGCACAATTTAAATTTTGGGGGTGCTTCAGGGGGGCCTTAGGCCCCTAGGCACCCTTGGCTTTGCATTCGCTAATTTTCGATTACCAATTAGGTAATCACAAATTAGCGAATGCAAAACCATTTGCACCTATGAGCCTTTTGGCTCATAGGAACGAATGGAGTCATATTACCTAATAGCGATTCGCTATTTACCGAATTGCTATTAGGTAATATTACGGAATCGCAAAATTCTTAGCGATTCTACATGCATAGCATTTTACGGGTCCCAAATAGCGATTCGGTAAAAATCACTAATTGGGAATCACAAAATGCTCTTCTGTTACATCTGGCCTTTTAACCAGAAGACAGAGGCAGTTGAAGGAATATAGAGTTAGAATGTTCCATAATAGAGTGATTCTTTATTGAAGTTTGTGAAGAATAATAGAAGAAAAGGAGCACTCAAACAAAAGAAACGTGTTGAAAGTGCAGTCGAGAAGGCGTTTACTCTCAAGAGCAAGCTATTTATTTTGTTTCTAAACAGAATGACGACACTAGACAAAATAGTGTTGTCTACGAGGAGACAAAACCAAAACAAAAGACTTGTCAATAGAAGCTACTTTTGCAAAGTTTTTAGTTGTGAATGGTTGCATACTTCCAGTATTGAGCCTTTCTTTATTGAAGAAAGTTGCTTGCAGAAGAACAAATGATTGCATGCAGTTGACGAATGTGGCCGATATTATGAGGTGAAAGATGGTTGTCCTAGTACAAAAGAGGTGATGGTACCTACAAATGGAGATGAAGTCATAGCTGAAGAGGTACAGGGAAGGTGTAGACAGGCCCCTGTATATAAATGGAACTGAAGCAGTGTTTGTAGTGTTCGGCAGGAATCTATTGCTATGTTGAGAATTTTTGTACGTATGTTTCCCTGTAGCAGTCTGAAACTGAAAATAGCTATGTTGCAATGATTAGATCCATGCAAAGTGAGAAAGTATACTAATTTACAGGGACATTCGCTAGCATATCTATCAAAGAAAGTGTGGCAAATCACCTTTCATCACTTTAGAATGTTAGCTGTTCACCACTCTGAAATGCGAAAACTAGTTATGAGGCTTTATTATGTTTAAAGTCCTGCACTATGTTTAGGTAAAATATATGGAGCTCTTTTGCATGGTACAGTAGCAGAAGTACAAAAAGATTGTAATGATGATCAGTTTAGTTTCTATGGTACTGAAGAGCAGTGTAGAGAAAATGAGGACTTGATATCTGCAGCAGTACCAGAACAAGAGACAGGTATTACTGTTGCTAACTTCCAAGAAGAGATTACAAAGTTTAACAATGTTTAAACTTTCTTTGTATTTGTTGTAGATGCACTCACTACAAAAGTCAAACTCAGAATGTTGATTTGCATTTAAAAAGTGAAAAAGAAAACAGTTATAAGTAGCAAGAGTTTGTAACTGATTTATTTGTAGAGGAACATTTTGACTCTTCCATTCGACAAATTATATGTAAGTTCTACTATAGTAATTTAGAGGAAAATAAAATGCAAGCTAGAGCAGTCCATAACACGTTAGAAGTAGTTTCAGTTGTGCTACAACTTCAAAACCTCAATATGTATGAATCAATTCTTATCCAGTGTGTACATCCATTCCAAGCTATAGTCCATATGGAGCCAAAGGCAGGGAAGTTATCTCCAACTGAGCTCCAGAAAGGTTTATATGTAGAGTTGTGTATTTGCCATTAGATTTGAAGCAGAATATTGAAATTGTAGGGGTAGAAAAAGATTTGGGAAGAAGCACTTGTAATTCTACTGAATGGTGTTCCTTCCAAGATAAAAAAAGATATGGCAAGAGTTAGTAGATGTTACTAAAGTAAAAAATGCAATATTATATCGGGTAAAAAATAATATTTATTATAAAGATATAGATGTTCTTCAGAATGTACCACATATGGAGGATGATATGTCATTATCAAGAGGTCCGATTGGAAAAGTGGGTCGATCCCGTTCAGAAGAAATTTATGAACACTATAGTATTCACTCTCTACATTCTAAAGAGATAACTGGTGATACTATTGATCTCTTTCAAATGAAAGAAGCAAGTGGAGCTCCCTTTAGTATCTGGGAGAGAAGTTTAAAAGCTTGATGTTTTCTGCATCTCTCTCCCACAGGATTTGATGGTAGATATGATGTCCGACCTTTATAGATTCCAGCACCCGAGTACAGATCAACTAGACTATACTCGGAGGATCCTAGATTTTGCCAGTGTATTCCCTATATATTTCATCTTTTATTTGAGAGCATCTTGTCCGGCCTTTTTTATGCAGTTAACCACATTCAAGGAAATTCGTTGATAAAGTTCAAGGAAAAGATGAAAACCTAGAATAGAACTTAATTAATTTGATGGCCTACCAGCATGGCACTAATTAATATTGGTATCATCGTCATGGTAATTTGAAATGCATGTTGAGAAACCTCGGAGCACTGACTTGGCTTCTAAAACTCAGTTGTGCTGAGTAATCATGGGATGGCCTGCTTAATTTCCTGTGAGAAGTAAACTCTAACATAAAATACATCAATCTAAAAACAAGAGGCGAACTTTGTTTGCTGGACCCTGCAAATGTTTGCCGATATTTTAACCAAAGGTTTCAAGAAATGATGAGTTTCATCTGCAATAAAAGTAATCATCCTCTTGGTGAAGTACTTGATTTCTTTTGGCGCAAAGAGTACCAAGCTAGAGGTGTTCAACATGCTGCTATGGGTAAAAGATGCCCCGAAGTTTAGAAAAGAAACTGATGAGTCTGTTTTGTCTTTTATACAACAGTATGTGACATTTGCCATCCCAAAGGATACTGCTGACAAGGGATTGAGATAATAAGTTTTACGATTTCAAAATCATAGCTGTGGGAAATACTGTCCTTGAAAATACAAATCTAATGCAAAATTTTACACGAGGTGTCGTTTTGAATTCTCCCAACCTGTGGTCTCCGAAGTGAACAGCTTTTTGTCTGCAGTAGGACACTCCCTCACATGGAAATCACCAAAAAATACATACAACCTGAGAAGAATAGAGGCTTCAAAACATATCAATGACTACAATTCTGTGATTCTGAAGATGTGGAATGCAAATATGGATCTACGATTTGTTGCAGACAACTCCATTGCTGTTGCTCACTACATGACTTCATATATAACAAAGTCAGAGAACATAGAGATTAAAGAGATGTTGGAGTAGATTTTTGCAGACAAGCGTCTTACGAAGAAATTGTACAGTTTCAGCTTGAAAATGCTTTCCCACAGAGAAATTGGTTCATATGAATGATCAGACAGGTTAAGCTCGGCTAGTTTATTCTCCAAGTCATGAGGAATACTTGTAATAGAGTACTAAATTATTTTTCAATAATAGAATACCTTGCAGAATTTCAACCATAGAGTACAGACATTCTGAAGACTAATATGCTAGATACATACTACCCAAGAAGGAGTCCTCATCTTGAAAACATGTGTCTCTATGAGGTACTTCAGCACTATACATATAAAAGTAACGTAACTGAAAATATACAACAAGAAAGATATGCAGTCCTAGGATGTAATGGTTGTTTAGTGAGACACAGCAAAGGTAATCTAATTAACCATAGAAAACTTAGTAGCCAAACTGCAGAAAAAAGAGAGTTTTTCTACTTGACAATTTTACAGTTGGTCAAGCCATGGCGTGCAGAATCAGAATTACTTGGGCAACATAACTCTTATAAAGACTCTTTTAATGCTGTCAAAGACACCATTGAGTGGTCAGTGTTACCAATGTACCTACAAATGTTGAGAGATGGGATTGAACAAGCAGAAACTATAGCTGTGGAGATAGCCAAGGAGAGTTCTCAAAGCAGCAAAAGTTTGCACCCCCAAGTCAAGATCCTCCTGGAGAGACAATACTTCAAAATGAATCAGCAATAGCTTTGAATGAGGTGGAGAATGCAATGCAGCAAGCAAGACAGGAACTGCACAACTGAATAATGAACAGAAAGACATTTTTAACGTAGTTAAAGATAAAATAGAGCATGGATTCCTGCATGAGAAGAAACAGTGTGAATAATCTTCATTTAAACCAGTTCTACAATACATAAGTAGTCCAGCCGGTACTGGGAAACGCGTCTTAATTAATGTACTGACAAGTTATCTACAGATGACAACAGATTCAAATTTGTCATGTGTAGTTACTGCACCAACATGATTAGCTGCACATAACATTAATGGAATTACTCTTCATCAAATATTAATGCTACCTGTGGAACATGACAACAAACTAAACAACCAGAAATTATCTGGTGAAACTTGTCATGAGGTAGCAAGAGTATAAAAAAACTGAAGCTTCTAATTATTGATGAAGTAAGTATAGTCTCAAACCTAATGCTTACTTT
Source organism: Calotriton arnoldi (assembly GCA_963921515.1). Lineage (NCBI taxonomy): Eukaryota > Metazoa > Chordata > Amphibia > Caudata > Salamandridae > Calotriton > Calotriton arnoldi. The sequence goes on from CAWUFW010005013.1 coordinate 1,216,629, forward strand.
CATACATTTAAGGACGCAGCAGATATTGAAAGCAAACTATGATATACTATTTAGTGGAAACCATGTCATAGTATTTGGTGATCTACTACAACTAACTCATGTATAAGGACAACCTGTTTTCAAAACACTTCTACATAATGATACAAGAAATTCTCTAGGAAGTATTGAGAATGTAAATATTTGTAAAAACTTAGATTACAAAGAGTTGGTGAGAAATATGCGTCAAGCAACAGATTTGGAATATGGAGATATACTGAAGGACAATAGAGTAGGAGTTCTTACAAAAGAAGGCAAATGTGCTTTGGATAGTCATCTTATCAAGAAAATATTTCCATTTAATATTACAGAAGCACAACTTATGTATAATTTCATTAAAGAACAGAAGTCTAATGTCTGTTTAATGCCTACTCTTCTGGAGTGTTCCAAAGTCAATGAACAATTGCTACAACTGGAGCAAGAAGATATTTTGGAAATTATAGCTACCAATAAAATGGAACATTAGGGAGTGACAATACTACTCACAGAGAAACTAGTCTGTATCAAAAACTGCAGGGTTAGAGAAGCGGTTACATGTGTACAAAAATTGTCGTATAATTTTGGGTCAGAATTCAAATGTTGAAGAAGGCTTAGTAAATGGCGCAATGGGTAAAGTTATGTATTTCATTAATTTCCCAAACAGAGATGACGTGGAATACATGGTCATAAAATTAGATAAGGTTGATGGTGTCAGGCAGATTGGTCGGTGCTTTGTATGTTTTTCGCTAGTGAAAGACTTATACGTCCAGCGAAAGCAGTTTCCATTGTCTCTAGCATATGCTGTAACCGTCCACAGATCTCAAGGTTTAAGTGTAGGTACAGCTTTTGTTGATATTTAAAGTACTTTATTGTGATGACTGCCGGCCACCGCACTGGGGAGCTAATGCCCGTGCCCCCTGAGGTGAGGAGGTGGAGCCCACTGCTGGCTGGGATTCCCGAGCATCGCACTGGTCTTGGAGCTCGAGGATCCGATCCGCCCTGCGACGTGGCTTCTTGCCTCTGCGCTCTGGGAGCTGAGTGTCCGTGCTCCTGAGGGGCTGCTTGTTGAGCCTTGCTGCCGATGAAGATTCTGAGCGTAGCAGTGCCAGCTGAGCTGGTTTGAGCACGTCTGCTGCACTGCGCCGGGTCCACCTACGCCTCTCACCACAGCGCCGAACCCGCAGAGTTGAAGAGAACTCCCAGTGCAATGCCGCGCTGAGCTCCGCCTATATTTTCTTCCACGCTGGGGACGTGTCGGGCGGCCGCGCATCTTTAGAGCCTAAGTGTAGGCTCCTTCATCTGGGCTACCCACCCCCCCTCTGCACCGGAACCGTCAGCCTTGATTGAAGGCTCATTATTTAACTTGTTCGTTCTGCCCGCCCCACTCAATCACGGAACCCCCGCACTAAGCCCGCATGTCCAAAGAGGACTCCACCTACTCATCTCTACGTGGGACGTGTAGCCTGGTGGCCGCATACCCCACACCAGCTCCTTGAGCCCAAAGAGAAGGCTCCTTCGTCCTGGCAGTCCGTCCTCCCGCAGTGCTGGAACCACACAGCCTCGCATGAAGGCCCTCTGCCTTGCGTGCTGCACCCCCACCCCCCTCCCTCCCTCAGTTTAGGAGCATCGAAGCTTTCACGCCTGTCATCAGGAAAGGGAGATCCCTGTGGCCATTTTCCTACAGGCCATTCCTCATCCAACTTTCCAGCATTCAAAATGGCTGAATCTATAAAAATAAAAATAAATAACAAAAAGTAAAAGAGGACTGCCATTTTCCTAAAGGCCATTCCTCATCCAACTTTCCAGCATTCAAAGTGGCTGAATCTATAAAAATAAAAATAAATAACAAAAAGTAAAAGAGGACTACCAAGCAAATGGAATGACTAGTGAAGACACCTACAAAGTGGCAGCCATCTTGTAACGGCTCCCAACCTACTGTTATACTGTTGTTCCGCTCCTTGAACAAAGAATATCACATAATGGCTGGACCACATTTGAAACCTGCAGTACACAACGCATATTCTATTCAATAGCCCCCAATCTATCTAAAAATGCCTCTAAAACCTTCAAACACACCTTCTCAGAAAAAACCCCGAAACACTATTGCTTGACCCCTCCTTCAACGCTAAGAGAAGGTGTAATAATCAATGACCTCATATTTTTCACAAGAAAAATGGCCAAATGGCGAACTGCCTTTTCCAAGCTACTAACCATCCATGGCAGGAAAAATATTCCCTACGGAACCAGGATTACAACGACACCCGCACAAAACCTTAGATCCACCCTGAATATAACTTCCTACAAAAATGGCACTGTTCTTATTCAAGCAGCCAATAAGGACCTAGAACTATTCGACAAATACTTTACCACACTAAAAACCCACACCAACACTCCACCCAGTGTCCTCCAGGACCTAACTATTCCCTCTATCCCTATCTCTCCTGAATCTCAGCGACCTACACCCTTACCTAGAACCTTCAAAAGAAGCATTAACAACTCACCCCCCTTAATACCCAATCTCCGACCCTCCACATTTCCACATTTCGCCACCGCCCCTATCCCCATAACCCTCTCCCCCCTCCACAACCCTTTCCCAACCGCTGGAGAAATTCACCGCCGGAGAAATTTACGCAACTCTAGCGAATCGTAAAAAAAGCCCCCAACCCGCGCATACCCCACTCATTTTCGACTACCTATCTCCCAGCCTCTCAAACCTACCACACTGCCATCACAGTCACCGAAACCCCCAGCAATACTATCCCCAGCCCTCTCTGCGTGCTGATCCTGCCTCCCCCCTCTTACCAATCTGAACTAGACTCACTCAAAACCCATACTAACCTCCCTTCCCGGAACCTACAAAACATAATCCTAGAAATCAGAAACATCCTACAACTCGCAGGAAACTCTCTCTCTAAACTCAACCATCTTCAAAACTCTCTAGCTGCAGCCAACAACATGATAAACACTATCCCACTGCCTCTGACTAATCGACTTTTACGTACACACAAACACCCCAACTACTTGACGGACTTGGAAATCCAAACTTTACTACTTCTCTACGAAACTCCTACTTGCTCCATCAGAAATAAGGAAGAACTCTCTATTCCTACAATCCCCATCAACCCAAACAGAACATCCCAACCAAATCACAGAACGATAAACACAAATAACTTTCAAACAATAACCCCAACCTCCGAAAATCACGAGCCTTCTTTAGAGAATGCCTCAAACCAGATCTCCTGCCTCCTACTAAACTGCTGCTCAGCTCTAAAACACGCCTCTGACATCGCCGACCTCATTCTAAACCTGAAAATGGACATAACCATCCTCACGGAAACTTGGCTCACAGAATCATCCTCGCCATGCCTAGACCTTCTAGTCCCCCTGAACTACAACATCATTAGACTAGACAGACCTAACAAAAAGGGCGGAGGCATTGCCTGCATACACCGATCCGACATCACTATCTCGAAGTTTCACTCTGAACCCCTGGATTCTTGTGAATACCTAGGGATTTCCCTAAAATCCTCAGATAACCACTCCCACAAACTATATATACTCTACCATCCCCCAGGAAAGAACGCGGTATTCACAGACCAACTTATGGAAATCATTACAACTAACTCGACCCCTCGTTCCAATGACATATTACTTGGCAACTTCAATCGCCATTGGGAAGACCCCCTAGACAAGCAGGTCAACGCTATCAAAATCTTCCTAGCAGACCATTCCCTGATCCAAGCCATCTCAAAGCCCACTTACTCCAAAGGTGCTACACTTGACTGGATCATCTCTAAAGAAAAAATGATTGAATCTATCTCGATCACCCCGTGTGATTGGTCAGACCATCACATTATTACCTTCCAAATTCCCTCCGCTAGAAAGAAAACTTACTAACAGCAATTCAAGCCTTACCACTGGATAAGAGACACGAAAAACCTCAACTGGAACAACCTAGCTTTCCATTGTGAGAAAGTTCTCACTCCTCCCAATAACATGTCAGACGTCAATGACCTCACTGCTCACTACAACTCCACGATGACCAAAGTCTTTGACCAAGTAGCCCCACCAAAACTCAAAAGAATACCGGACAAAGACAAAAACCCATGGTTCAACGGAGCCCTGAATGAAGAGAGACGTAAACTAAGATTAACTGAACGGAAATGGAGACAACATCCCTCCCCCCTCCAACTCAAACTACTTAGGAAATCTAGAAACTCCTATAACAAAAATATTCTACAATCAAAAAAAGACTTCTTCAGATCAGAACTAGACAATGCCAAAAATAGACCAAAGAAACTCTTTGAAATGCTAAAACAACAATCTAACAAATTGGCCAAAACTGCACTCTTGACTTCGAAATCACAGCTTAGTAGTGAAGAATTTTCTTCATTCTTCACAGCAAAAATCAACTCCCTCCAACTCGAGCTAAGGATGGCAGCAATTAATTCCGCTACCCTAAAGAACACACAAGCTGAAACTCCTAAACAACTTGATCTACCTTTACCCAAAAATAACTCTCATTGGTCTACCTTCAAACTTTACGATCTCAGTGACATCACCAAAACATTAGCAACTATCAAACCCAATAACCACTTCAATGACCCTGTCCCCTCAAACTGCCTACCCCACATCTATCATATCATCTCCCCTCTTTGGACCAAAATCATCAATGCCTCGTTAGTGCAAGGTCACATCCCGGATTGCCTAAAAATTGGTCAAGTCACCCCTATCCTAAAAAAACCGACAGCAAACACCGCCGACCCTAATAACTTCCGATCTATAACCAACATTCCCATGCTAGCCAAGGTCCTGGAAAAATGTGTTCAACAACAACTGAACCAACACATCACGGATTTCAAACTACTGAACGACTGCCAATCTGGTTTCAGACCCGGGCATAGCACAGAAACAGCGATTCTGCTTATAGTAGACGATGCCCTCCTCGCTCTTGACCGTAATGAAACCTGCCTACTAGTCCTGCTCGACCTCTCTTCAGCCTTCGACACGGTCAATCACGACAAAATTCTAAGAAGACTGGAAAACAGGATGGGTTTATCCGGCACAGTCCTTCAGTGGTTCAAATCCTTCCTGGAAAACAGAACGCAATCGTTCATGGTGAATAAAAATCTTTCTCCCTCTTCACTCAACCTACTAGGAGTACCACAAGGCTCAACCCTATCCCCCGCGCTATTCAACATTTATGTCGAACCACTAACCGAACTACTACAGCAGGCGAATATCTCCTACCACATGTACGCGGACGACACTCAACTTTACATCAAGATCACTTCCATTGAAGAGATAAAGATGATGAATCAAGCTCTCGAAAAGACCGTCCACTGGCTAACGACCAACTTCCTCAAACTAAAGTCACAAAAAATGGAATTTCTCTTAATCTCCCCCCATAAAAACTATCAAAAGGAATGGACCAAGATGATCACTGCTCTAAATTGCACGCCGATTCTGGTGGACTCCGCCAAATCGCTTGGAGTTACACTGGATAAGAACCTTAACATGCAAACACACATCAACCCGTTGGCTAAAAATGCCCGCTTTCACCTCAGCTATCTCAGAAAAATGAAACCATTCATTGAGAACTCTGACCTCAAAACTGCAGTTCAGGCTTTAGTCATCTCGAGGTTAGAGTATGGATGTACTACCCTCTCTGGGCTTCCCAAAATCTCAACAGCCCCTTTAAAAGCCTGTCTCAACGCAGCAGCAAGACTCCTAACAGGATCTAGGAAATTTGACCACATATCGCCACACCTGAAGGCCCTCAACTGGCTACCCTATGAAGCTAGAATCCACCTAAAGATGGCCTGCATCACTGATAAAGCTCTATACCACAATACCCCCCAGTACCTTTCCCAGAAACTTACTTTGTCTGGAGGAAACAGACACTCTAGGAGCTCTGACAATCTACTCCTGAAATCCCTCTCGCTTTAGCAAGAAAAAAACTTCTGACAGAGCATTCTCCGGAGCGGCACCAAGAATATGGAACTTGCTACCTCCTTGCATCAGAGAAATCTCTTCTACACCACTATTCAAAAGGGAAGCAAAATCATTCCTGATGAGCAAATTCCTCCCTTAATTCCGCACATGCCTCACTGTATGGGGCCCTACTATCACACCAGCTATTTCACTGACTTGCAAGGCACTGAACCAGTCTACTACTTCAAACTGGTTTCTACACTCCCCTTAATGACACCCTCGCCTCTATGACTTACTCGTACCTGAACTTGTTCCTACTGCTCCAAACAAATCATCTCTATTTTCGCTTCTGCTACCTGCCAAACCTTGTTAAAAATATTTTGATACTTTCTCTGCTCTGTTTTTGCAAAATGTTTTATACTTACTCTGCTTTGTTTTGTAAAGCGCTCTGATACCCTACTCTGGGTCTTGTTCGCGCTATAGAAAACTCTAAAAATAAAATAAAATAAAAAACTCTTTTCTTGGAAGACTGGAAATCAGCTATGACCCACTGCTCATGTTTGCCCATACGTACTTGTTTAAACTGATCGCAAGTATTGTGGCTAAGATTGCAACTCTGCTCATACGTGCACCTTGCATTGTGCCCTGAATTAGCATAAACCCGAATGTATCCAACAACTCCAATTGTGATCATTCAATATGAGTCTCTTGGAGACATATGATATCAGCCTTTTTGCATTTGCATCTCTAGTGCAATTCTACATAATTTTTTCCTATCATTCTGCTCACATATATTAATGGTTGCAATTCGTAATTTACTCATCTCTAATCTTAAACTTCACCATCAAATTATAATTCCCCCCAAAAAAATCTGATCAGGACACAAAGACTCTAGAAGATACCCACCGATCCCCTTTAAGACAAATCTCTGCTGCTTCTGACCAATTGTATGTGTAGTCTCCCCGATCCCCCACCCTCCTTGCCCGAGCACACCCACACCCCTGAGACCCCCTACCACCACCACAACATGAGAAGTCAGGCTCCATATTTGAATGATGATCATGACACACAAAAGAAAGCCCCGCCACCTACCCCCCACCTCACCCCTCATCTAAATGTACATCCAAGTTCTAACAACACCAAAAGCCTGAACATCCAACCCAAACACCAAATACTCAACCCCTTCACCCTCCTTCATGTAAACTCAGTTTTTAATCAAAGCCAAACAGAAAAGCAAAGGAATAAAAAGATATATATGGTTCTAATCCCTTCATAATCATTATTTCTATTTGCTAGTAGCCATGACAGACCCTTCACTAAGCTCCTTTAGATATTCCTGGGCCTGTATCTCAGAGATAAAGCAATAAGTATGACCATTGTATACAACTTTAAGATGGGCAGGATTTTTAAGATATACTTCAGCCCTGAATTTCTGAAAAGGGCTGAAGAGCTGTTGCAGCTGCCAAAGCCATTCTACAGTAGCATGCGCAAAATCAGGTCTCACAAAAAATGAAACCGTCTCATGTTCTCTCTTTGTATTAGGAAGGGCCAAATCATACATTTCTTGATTTCTTGATGTAACAGGAAGTTCCCCTCAAAAACTAACATAGCCTGGGGCCTCCCTAGTTCATTAGACTGATGTTTCTTCACCATTAGGGGAAATCGGTTAGCACATTGGATTTCTACATCCCAGTTCCAGTTGGCCTTTTCTGGGAATGCCCCATTCAATAAGGTCACCATGTACGCTCTTGAGTCCTTCCCTTCACCCTTTCCGGAATCCCCAAAAATCTTAAATTGTTCATGCATTGTCTGTTTCTTTGATCTGCTAGTTTCCAAAGCACGTCTGTCATTATTGCTTCTTAGGAAGATATCTGGGTTCTCCATGTATTAATCTCTATCTCTAGATACTCAGTCTGCTCTTCCACCAAGGTGATCCTTTCTGCTCGCTGGGCCAAGTTTTTTTTTCATGCTTTTTGCGTTTACGACGATATGTCGTCACACCCCTGATCGGCTTTTGAACTTTGATTTTGACCACCCACCTTCGGGTCTTCTTTAAACCACCATAAGCCAGTGCTTGCTTGTGCACTTTCTTCTCTCGGGACCGCAGAGACTGTTTCCGCATTCCATATTAAGAATATGATGGTAAGCTTTTGGAGCCCTTTCGGGGTTAATGGTATCACGAAGTATACGTTAGAACGTACCAGCATCGGGCTCTAGACACCTGTATTTTAGGAAGGCACCCTGGTACCGTGTTGTTTTGGTCCTAAGGAAAATTCTCATAGTCACCTAAGATTTTATATCCTCAGTAATCATTATTTGGACATCTGCATGCTGTCTAGTAATCACCGATGTGGGGGGGGCGTTAAATCAGCTACTACCTCTTGTTTGAACCGCATTAACTCTTTCTATGTCTACTCCTCTGACATTTCTTCTGAGCTCACTATACCAGGACACATGTGGTTTTCCTTTTACACCTACTAGTAGATCGTCACAGAGCATAGTATATTTGTGGAATTATTTACTGCAATGACTGGGTAAGACAGATACCAAGTCCTCTTACTCTCTATTTTGCTTTTATTCCTTTGCAGACTATATACCTATTTATGAGACACTTTGGTAAGTCTCCTCTACTTTTATAGCAACATAACCCTCTTGTTGGTTTATCCTATGACTCAGTAATAGAAGGATGGTGACCCAAGCTTGGCTTGAGCACACTACTATTGCAATGAACCGTGTTTATTGCCCATGGAGTATGAGGAACCATCTATTCCCTAGGCTAATCTGCAATGTGTCATGTTTGCGATAGGATGTACTTCCTGTGTCATTATTATAGAATTACTGCTGCATTATAGGATTGTTCCCTTCTTCGATCTCTCTCATGACAATTGCTCAACCTTAAATGTAGTATGACTGTGATGACCTGTACGTATTTTTGCACTGACTATAATGAATTTTTGATGTGTCATCTGAATTACTAGATTATAGAATTGTGCGTTTTAGATGTAATTACTAAACAAATATCTAATTGTTTTCTCTATATAACTGTAATCATCTGCTTTTTGTTTCTCTGTTTTCTCTTTCTCCCCATCCCCTAACTTTATCACTTCTGTCATTAGTTTACTGTTCCTCTCTTACTGTTTCCTGTGCCCCCCTTTTCCCCTTTTTTTCTTTTCTTTTTGTATTCCCACACTGTTAACCTTGTCACTGATGTTTTCTTTTTCCAACATCTCACTTTACTTACCCGACCACATGAATATGAATGTGTGTTGATCCTCCTGTGGATCCTGAATTTATGTGATCACACTCTTTGTTTTATGTAATTTTATGCCTACCTTTAACAATCAGCCTTGAAAAAGCCCTTGGCCTATTCGCCGTATGGGTAAAACACGTGTTGGCTGTCCTTTGGATACTTGTATCACTGACATAAATAAATGCAGCATATTTTGCTTTGAAATATATTGAATTTTGGGGATTTTTTTACTCCAGCTATTATTATATGTATATACATTAGGCACAACGACTGTCTCAAGCCTAAACAATTGATCCTTTCTGCAATGTCCTAGCAGATTTTTTTACTTTTCTGATAGTTCCATGCAGTTTTTTTTAAGTGAGCCGAGCACGACGACTTTTATTCCGGGTTTCTTCCTGCACCTGCTTGATAGATTGGAGAATCACTGCCAAAATTGATTCGACCATAGATGAGCTGGTTGTTGGACTCTCAGAAGCCTTGCTACTCACATTTGATTCTTTCTCATTTTTCTCCTCTGAATATATCAGTTGAGTAGCTGAATAGTCCCATCTCAGATTATCCATAGAGGTTCCCTCAATACTCTTGGCCCTGCCCTCTCGGAAACTCTTCTATCCTTTCTTTTTTTTTCTTTAACACTTTACGTTGGGTTAGAACAGCAGGGTTATCCGGGAACACTGTTAATAGAGGAATCAGAGGCCAAATCATATATCGAAGACAATGAGGTGCTGCAGAGATTAGACAGATCTGAGTCATCAGTCAAGGTGAAAAACCTCTCTCCTGTATCAGGGGACCTGGCTACATCGTTTATTTCCCCACCATTACGCCGATGACACCCAGCTGATCCTCTTCCTCACCAAAGACCCTCACACCGCCAAAGCCCACCTCCACGAAGGAATGAAGGCCGTCGCCGAATGGATGAGGACCAGCCGCCTGAAGCTGAACTCGGACAAGACGGAGGTCCTCATCCTTGGTTCCAACCCTTCAGCCTGGGACGACTCCTGGTGGCCAACATCACTGGGAACAGCCCCGCCACCCACCGACCACGTACGCAACCTAGGGGTCATCCTCGACCCCACCCTCTCCATGACTAAGCAGGTCAACGCCGTTTCCTCATCCTGCTTCAACATCCTCCGAATGCTCCGCAGGATCTTCAAGTGGATCCCCACCGAAACAAGAAAAACAGTCACCCAGGCCCTCGTCACCAGCAGGCTGGACTACGGAAACGCCCTCTACGCAGGAACGACGGCTAAGCTCCTGAGACGGCTGCAACGCATCCAGAACGCCTCTGCACGTCTTATCCTCGACATCCCCCGACGCAGCCACATCACACCCCACCTGAGAGACCTGCACTGGCTCCCTGTCAACAAGAGGATAACCTTCAAGCTCCTCACCCACGCACACAAAGCACTCCACAACTCCGGACCAGCCTACCTCAACAGACGACTCAGCTTCTACACCCCCACCCGCCAGCTCCGCTCGACCAGCCTCGCCCTCGCCACAGTCCCCCGCATCCGGAAAACGACCGCCGGCGGCAGATCCTTCTCCCACCTCGCCGCCAAGACCTGGAACACCCTCCCCACCAACCTCCGACAGACCCAAGACCTACTGGCCTTCAGAAGACTCCTCAAGACCTGGCTCTTCGATCAGTAGCAGCACCACCCTCCTCTTCCCCCAGCGCCTTGAGACCCTCGCGGGTATGTAGTGCGCTTTATAAGTGACATGATTGATTGATTGATTGATGCATCCAACCCTGTATAATAATCACTGATGCTCCTTGATTAGATTGTGTCACATTGCTCATGTCGCCTTTGACCTCTTCACTCCCAACACAAAGGGTCATGTCCTGTAGTTCCCACTCCTCAGCCACAACTTCCTCTTGAATTTTGCTGAGTATGCCTGTCCACTTTGACTGCAGCTGACTTTCTGAGGCTTGAGTAAAATCCCTCATTCCTTCCTCCTCAGTCATCGTAGAAAGGGAGTCAGTCCAATGGACTTCCTCCTGACATGTAGCAGCAGTTTCCACTAGGCCTGGGTGGAAAACTACGCTACGCTCGCGTAGTTTGCGCAACTATGCGCTACACGAACTGCACGTAGCACAGTGCAAAAACGCGTAGTGTAGCGGGCATTTTTTGCTTGCTCGCGGTCCTCAACGTCAAGTTGGCGACCGCGAGCGAGCAAAATGACATCCCGGCGAGACTTTTATCTCGTTCGCGATCAGCAACATCAAGTTGCCGATCGCGTGCGTGGAAAATAAACCTCCCGGCGAGATTCTCAACGCGGGAGGTCAGGTTTCTCATTGCGAGTGGTCGCGTATGCTCGCGACCGCTCGCGATGAGAAACTACCAGTCCGCGTTGAGAAAACTGCTGCTCGAGTACAAATCTACTCGCGCGGCAGAAAACGACTGCTTGCACTGTGCAAGATGCAGTTTGCAATGATTGCACAGTGCGGACAAGCATCCGGCACTGTGCAATCATTGCGAACAGCATTTCCTATTGCACTACGCAGTTCGCGTAGTGCTACGCGTAGCTCGCGTAGTGCGAAGTGCACTTCGCGCAGCTACGCGTAGCGCTACTACGCGAACTACGCCCAGGGTTAGTTTCCACCTTTCTTTCTTCTGTGGCTGAATCAGTGTTAGCTGTGCTTTCCCCCCCCATCTTGGCTTTCAATACTATGTTACCAATTAGGGGGAACAGATTTGCAATCAGGGGCTGTGACATCCTGGCATCATAAAGTAGCAAACACCTTGCCATCCTTAAAGCAGCCCTCTTTGTTGCTTGCACCCCTGGTTCAGATTCATCAGATTTTTCTTTGACTATAGCCTGCTCTCCTCCCCCCCTCAACTCCTTACCGGGTTTGCGGCATGCAGTCGAGAGAGCAGGGGCAGCGGTCACACGTGCGGCCACTGGCTGTTTCACTCCCCGGCCTGGCATTTTATCTTCCAGATGGACCGCAAACTTTGGAAAGAGAAACCTGACCAGCTGGACAACACACTGAACCACTTTGGCAACCGCACTGATCACAAAGCTGGGAATCAAGCGCCAGTAACCACGACTTAAACGCTTGGGAAAATGCTTTGCGCCCTCTCCCTAGGGTCCAACCTCTATCCCTAGCTCCTTCACGCATGCTCAGTGCAGCCGCTGGCAAGCAAACGAGACGAGGTGAGACGGAGGAAGTCGCAGGCAACACAGCGTATCACTCGGGCACCATCTGTTTATGGGTATAATACAGATGATATTCACCAAAATCTGTGGGTAACAGATTCAAGAACCTAACCAAAAAAAGGAAAAAGGGGGGTTCCGCTAATTGTGCGAAACAAAAGCCCCTATTTTGAGAGAAGGAAAATTCCTTTTCTTGAGTCCCCTCACTCACCAAGGGTTGCCCCTAGGTGACATGCTTCATCATTGGGGCCATCCCAAACAGCTGCTGTTTGGGGCGTGCTACGACTTGCAGAACTACGTAGGAGCACTTATTATGACGATATGTGTAGTGCAGTGTGGGTGGAGTGGTGGAAGTGATGTTTAAAAATACCCAGCTAGTGAGCTAATGTTTTATTCTTGCTCCTAGTTGGTATGGTTAAAAACGGGGGGTTGATAGTGGGGAAAAGTGTAACTCTAATGGGTTAGTAATCCCTAATATACAGTCAACATGTTTCGAGGTATCCCCTAAACCTCTTCTTCAGGACCGCATGGGGACCAGCCCCATGTGTACCACTCCTAGTGAAGGCCTATAAATAAGGAAAAAACCTATAAACTTAGGAACTAGATGCACACCTAATGTGTGAGCATCAATTGCAATACATACGGTTTAGTATTTGACTTGTAGTATCTGTTCAGGAAAATAAAACAGAGTGGTGGATTAATACATAATGCCTGCCCACCTCTCACGTGGGCAGGTCCATACTTTATGCAGTAAATGATCAATGTACTCCTCTATGGCAGGAAAAAGTGCCCTTAGGAAATAAAATATAAGTGCCTCAATCCAAAGTGACATAATACAACACTTCAGACATATCTGTGGTGAGGAAAAAGTGATTACGTGCACTGCGGAATAAAAACACTCATGGAGTGACATCACAAATGACATACAAAACATGTAAAAGACATATATTGTTCACAAAATGTTTGGAACATACTTAGGTACGGGCAAAACTGTGCCTCATGGTCTGCCAGGGTGGAGGGGCTTGTATTTGTACCCTAGGGGATATACACAAAGCGTTGATGTTAAGGAAAGAAATTAGAAAAGGAATAAAGAAAGAGAGCGTTGTTATTCCCAAAGCGTGGGTGAGAGCTCTCAAGTAAGGAAGCTTCTTGTAAAAGAATCCATGGCTCCTGTGAAAGCAAAAGGCACTTACTTAGTCTCAGCACACCTCCGACAAATGTCACCTACTGGTACCGGGGCCGACCGCATCTTAGCGTCTGTGTCGCCCGGTGCCATTTAAATAGTGTAAGAAAAGCATGGTCACGCTTGTGGAGCTAGACCGCCAAGTGGTATTAAAGATGGCCGTCACTTTTGGCCCTCTACAAGCGCCATCTTTAAGGTATAACCACATAATAATCGTGAAACAGAAAAAGAAGATAATTAAACGATAAAATAAAAGAAAGAGTAGTGCCTACATTGAGGACAAAAGAACAATAAATAAAATCGCTGCGAGGGGCCAGGGCAATTTGATTGGCTCTTGAATGAACTAGCACTCTGCCCTTTGCACCACATCAATCACACATTGCTTAGATTTCTTTCTCATTTCTCATTCTTTCATACAAGAATGTGATATTGAAAGCTACCCACGGGCCATGTCGGATTATAATCCCACAGTAATGAAAATAAAGAACAGGGGTTTGTTAGAAAAGGGACTTACTGGAGTTTTGAACGTACTCTTTTAATTAATTATTAATATTTGGCACATATGAATAAATGGATGACAAACTTATGGTGTGGAGGGAGAAAACATATGAATGTAGTGAGCAGATAGGACATCATCTGGATACTAGAACTAGGCTGAAGAATGTGCAAAGTGAGGTGCGGGAAATAATAGACCTGAGATGGGGGGTTGGTCTCTGATCCAACAGGTATCAGGGTGACATTTCAAAGATTTTATCAATATCTTTATACAGATAACATCGAGGGAGGGGAAGAGAATATGCTTTACTATCTGGATGCTACTCCCTCAGTTAAATTTAGCGAAGAAGAACAAGAGCTATTGGAAGGGCCTCCTTCATGGGAAGAAATTTTGCTCGCTTTGGGTAGCCTCCCCGCTGGAAAAGCTACAGGTACTGCTAGTAAACCCATCGAGTTTTACATGGTATTTGTGCCAGTTCTTAAAGAGTGTCTCACTAACTTGTTTATGCAAATTTACAATGGAATCACCCCACCAAGCTCTTGGTCTCTGGCTAAAATAGTTGTGTTCCCTAAAAACAATAAATTGGTAACAGAACTAGGTTCTTATCAAACAATTACTCTGATCAACGGGGACTCTGAGGTTTATTCTAAAATCTAGGCCTTTCATCTGTCCCAGAAGCAAGGCAGTTTCCAAACGACAACATGGGTTTATCCCTGGGAGAGGTGCAACAAGCCATACTAGAAGGATAATTACCCTTTTCAATGCTGTTCTTGTGTCAGGGGACCCTATGGCTTTGATTCTGCCCGATGCAGAAAAAGCCTTTGATAGAGTCTCCAGCAATACGTATGGGTAGTAATGCAGAGAGTGGGAATTGGGTCAGGATATAGGCAGGCAGTCAAGGCTTTAAACAATGAACCAGAGGCCTGTTTGTAGCAGGGGACTTGTCTGATTCATTTAAGATCTCGAGGGGGACAAGGCAAGGGTGTCTCGGCTCACCATTACTGTTCCCGATATATATCGACCCCCTTATACGTAGATTGGAGTCCAATGCTGTTTCAGGGAGGAGACTCTAAGACCTTAGTGTAGGAAGCTGGGTTTCTGTTGCAGTAACCCCCCACTTTTTGCCAGACTACTGATGCACTTTGACTTGATGTGCCCTGGGTCCCTGCCAATCAGGTTCCCAGGGGCTGTGTTCTTTCCCCAAAACTGTACCTTGTACCCCCAATTAGGGCCTCTCTGGCCATATGTCAGTCCCTTGTAAAAGGTACCATGGGTACCAAGGGCACTGTGGCCAGGGAAGGCCCCTAAGGGCTGCAGCACTTATTGTACCACGCTTAGAGGCCCTGTACCTTTATACACACACACAGTGCCATTGCATGCTGCGTGTTTTGGTGCAGAACAAAGTGAAGAGTCGACATGGCACACATCCCTGTGTGCCATGCCTACAACCCACTGCCCTGGCATAGGTCAGTCACCCCTCTAGCTGGGTGCACTATACCAGTGTTGAGGGTACAGGTGCATGAGCCCTGTACCCCTACAGTGTCTAAGCCAATTCTTAGACATTGTAAGTGCAGTAATGCCATTAAGAGTATATGGTGCTGGGAGTTTGTCATTACAAACTCCACAGCACCATAATGCCCTTACTGAAAACTGGGAGGTTTGGTATCAAACGTCTCAGCACATTAAACCCACACTGATGCAAGTGTGGGATTTAATGAAAAATGCACTCAGAGGGCATCTTGGAGATGCCCCCTGAAAAACAACCAGCCTCTAGTGGGTTCCTTGACTGGTACACACCAGCCTGCCACCACGAGACATGTTTCTGGAACCCTAAGGTGGGAGCCTTCGCTCCCTGAACCCAGAAACAAAGCCTTTCCTGGGCGGAGGTGTTCACACCTCCCCCAGGCCAGGAAGAGCCATCTGTGGCAGGGGAGCTTCAAAGGCCTTGCAGCCTTTGTAATGCGAGTCCAAGCCTCTCCTGCTATCAGGAGCAGGCCTCCTTCCTGTCTCCCCTCCTTTTCAGCAGGAAGACAGGCGGGAAAAATTAGCCAGCCCAGAAGGTGGGCCCACCTCTGCCAACTCCATCCCTCAGGTGGGGGAGGCGAGGTGAAGCCCACTCTTCAGTGCCCACCATCTTGCAGATGGCAGGCACTCCCCAATCAGGATTAGGGATTGTGCTCACACCCCCACGTGGGGTGAGCACACCAAGGGTGTAGTCACCCTACGGTCAGTAGCCCATTGGCTACTGACCTCAAGACCCCTAAAATGCCCCCTAAATGCAGTATTAAGGGGGCGGCCCGGAACCAAGAAGGTAGACAAGAAACCAGAAGAAGAAAAGAAGAAGGACCGAACATCCGTGTCGAAGCTAACAAGAGGAGGACGCCCTCTGACTTAGCCCCAGCCCTACTGGCCTGTCCCCACCTTGAACCTGCGGAAGCGAACTCCAGTGTGTCCTGCAGCCAGCAGCCTCAAGAACCCCAAGGACCTGCCCTGCCTTCAAAAGAAAAGACTTGTCTCCCATAAACACCAGATTTGTTCACCAACAGACTCCAGGTCCGGCAAAGTCAGTGAGTCTGCACCACCTGCACCTGACGCCCACGGCCTGAGTTTGAGTGACCCAACACCAAGAGGAGGTCTCCCCGGCAATCCTGACCTGAGATCTGGTGACCCCTGACCTGCCTCAAGCCTCCAGCCAACGCCTGCAGCCTCAAACTGGAAGGGCCCCCAACCACGACCAGGAGCTGGTAAGAAGATCCGACCCTAAAAGGCACCCCTGCACCCGTCGCCCACGGCCTTACGTGGCCCAACCGACGGTGCCTAACCAACCCCCAGCATCCCAACTTACCTCTCCAAGTGGTGGTCGCACCCAGAAGACCTTCGTCCCCGAGCCTGCAGTGTGTTTGCAAACTGGAGACTCCCCCTTGAAAGCTACAGGGCGCCCGACATCAAAACAGTACTCTGCGCCTGGCCGCCCCAGTGCCTCTGAGGTGCACCTTTTGTGCTGGCTTGAACCCCCATATGCCCTGAGCTTAAGTCTAGGAGCTTTGCTCCCACAACCCCGTTGCCTGCTCGTCAGCAGCCACCATCCGGAGGCCCCCTATCCCCCTTTGGATAACATTGGGCCTCAGCACTCTGCACCCGGCCACGCTAGTGCCGCTGAGGGTATAACAAGAGTGCATCCTTGACCCTGGGGGACCCCTGAGTCTACCCCCAGAATACCAACTCCCACAACCGAATACTTACCTTTGAACTGATAACCCTATTTTCCTCCATAGGATAACATTTCTGTGAAAAGTGTCTAAGTGTGGAGTTGGAAAATCTAAGAACCCTTTAAAACTGTAACTAAATAACAAAAACGCTTTCACTTACCTGTTTACAGGAAATGTCCCAGTGCAGTATCTAGGTATACTGCACTGTGTAAGAAAAGCAATCTGTAAAGTAATCTACTTGACCTTCTACTAAAAAGCCAATACAAAGTATATGTACAGTGTATCAAAAGCATTGCATTACTAGTAGCTCTCCTGTAATCAAATCAAAGTGCATATACTATTGCAATTCAAACTGTTTACAAACTGCATTACTACTGTAAAGTATTTATTGCTTAGCTGTGCCAGGCTTGCTTGGTTCTAGAAAATAAAATAACTAAAAGAATATTTTCATACAAAACCAATTGGTCTGAAGTTCAGTCTTTGAGTGTGTGATATCATTTGCTGACTGAATGTGTACAACAAATGCTTAACTCTACCCTCTGATACAGCCTTACTGCTCGACCACACTACCACAAATAGAGAGTAAGGTGCTATCTACTTTTACCTCTGCCTACCTTTGGGGTTCCACTGGACTCTGTGCACACTATACCTCACTTTGGTATAGTATATACAGAGCCAGCTTCATACACTTAGTATATGCGGATGATATTGCACTTGTGACTCCAGACCCGATAGCGTCACTCAAAGAGGTAGAGCAGAAGGCCATCAGTTTTGGGAATATCTCTTGATACTCACTGAATAAAGAAACGTCGTTAATTGTCATTAACAAGAAGATTGTTTTAGCAGACAAGCATGTTGTAAAGAATGCAGAATATTTAGGAGTAAATATATCGGCAGACACAGATGAAATAGTAAAGGAAAATTTGGATCCATTTGTTGAGAAGGCGAAGAAAGATCTGAGTAGATTAAATAATCTACATTTTTCTTTAGTAGGCAGGTGCAATATAATGAAAATGATTTTTTTCCCAAATGTCGGTATTTTTTCCAGGCCATGCCGTTGGAAATATAGAATCGGTGGTTTAAGAAATTGGAGGATTTATTTTCTCAATTTATTTGGGCCTATGCTAAACCCAGAAGAGCTTTTAAAAATCTCACACTGCCAAGGGAGAGAGGTGGGTGGGCCCTTCCAAACCTTAAATTATATTATTGGGCCACCATGCTACAAAACAGCTTGGTCCTGTGGCAAGAAAGGTTGCTGGGGGATATAGGGGATTACATACCGACCCCCTTTGAATTGCTAACCAGTAATGATGCTTGGGGATGTCTCTGGCAGCAGCTTTGAGGTCAGTTATAAAAGAGTTTGCTTTAAGACTCTCCAAAGTGCTTTTAAAGTTTGATCAACAGTACGTAGGATGATGAGGATTCGTAGATTGAATTATTACATGACTATATGGAATAATGGGAATTTACCAGATATTTTTTGTGATCAATACATCTTCCACTGGAATAGTGTTTGGCTTAATAGATTGGGGCATTTTTTTTCTATTACTTGGATTGTTTCATTTGAAGAACTTAGAAATGATTTTAATATTGGTCAGACTGATTTTTTTAATTATCTCCAAGTGCAGGATTTTTTTATACGAAAGAGGGGGTGAACCAGTGGGCTTTCATAGAGTTGACCTGCTGGATTTACTTATTAGTAGACGAAAGTGTCCTATTGGGGTTATCTATAGGTGCTTGAATCTATTAATGAAAGATGATCTGGATAAACATTTTAGGAGGTGGCAGGAGAAACTGATTGTACCCGAGTCGATTTTTCTGGAATCCTTTTCATTAGCAAGATTAACTTTACTGTCTTCAAAGCTCCAAGTCCAATATTATAAAACATGTTTTAACCTTAACTATACACCCAGTAGGATAATAATATGGGGGGACGGTAAAGGATCGTGATGCCCTTGGTGTCAGCAGTATGGTGTAGATATTGTCATATGTTTGCTACCTGTGGAGTATTAACAGCTGTTAAAGAGGAGATCTTTAGATTCTTTAATGATAAATTGTGAATAAAGATATCTTAACCCCATCATTAATTGTATTTGCAGGTACAAGAAGGGGAGAGGAGTGAAAGAGGTGGACCCCTTCTGTTTATCTCCATTACCATTATTCGATTGTGCATCGCCTCTGCTTGGCTGGATCCGAATCCACCCACGTCTCAGCAATGGTTAGCCCAGGTGTTGGTGGTGTACAACCTGGAAAAAGTGATATACTCAAGGAAAGGGGTACGAGCTGGGAAAAAAGGTTTGAGAAGGTGGGCTCCTTTGACTGATTGGATGGAGATGGGTTGAGTACCTGGTAGTTGAGATGGACCCCCGTAATTTGGGAAAGAATGAATTCAAGGCTTTAGTGAGATAATCATGCACCAAGCACTTTAGACTGTACTGGTTTTCTTTAACTTTTATAACTGTTTAATATCTGATAAAGAATTTTCCAATTAATCCCCTTAATGAATTGTTCTTGTAAAGTTTAATGCTGTGATGATTCATTATGAAATTATATGGGATTGCTGTTTAATGTGTAGGGTGGGTGGGATGGGAGGGGGCAGTGCAGTGAAGGCTGTTATTTATTAATTTGGAAGAAAATATTAAAAATATTTAAAAGAAAGAAAAAGGAAGTACTGTATTGTGGTGTTGTCGCGAATTAGAACATTGTCTGATTTGTCTTTGATTGACTTTGATGAGAAGAAATCTAGTGCTGATGGAAGCTGTGCAAAAGAATTCAATTGGTTAAGAAGTCTGCTCCTCATTTAGGCCAGTATCCTGTTTATGAGAAACAATTAATCTGTCCAAAGCAGAAGATTACAAAAGAGCATCTAGATTGTAGGTGCTCAATTCAAAAACAGTTCAGGAGTCAAATGCTACGCAAACGTTGTTTTGAATGTACTGTTCCATTTGCCACATGTAGTAAACCAAATTGTACAAAAAAGTGAAAAGAGACTCTGTTCTGCACTATATAGTTTGCTTCAATGTTTATTGACTGACAGAACTGTAATACATTCTGTTTCAGGAATCCAAGATCTTATAGGTATATCCACTGGATCAATGGTGTTTTCTCTAAATATTCAAAAAAATGCACAAGAATGTATTATGGTAATGCTATGAGTATTAGAGGAAGAAGAAGTAAATATTAATGAGTTCTTTGGATTGAGGTACAAATGGAACCATGAGTGTAAAGATTGTAGATTGACCACCAGCACTGTAATTAATTCTGAACGATTCCTTTACTTGACATTACCAGATACTAAAACTGTGCCTTTTGAGAAACTATTGAAAAAAACGAAACAAAATATGACCTGCCTGAACTGCAGATCAGATGTCATGTCTTTGTTGTTCCTACAAGCAACTGGAAAATATATTACACTGATGCTACAATGGTGAAGAGCAGATGGCTCAAAATTAGAGATTGGAATTACAAACTTAGTAGCTGGACAAAGATCAATTTCAGGAAGAACTTTTACTACTTTGGCTATCATCTTTCACGAAGGACTCAATAATATATCTGGACACTACACTGTCTATTTAATATCCCATTCTGGATGGACAGAATGCAATGACATTAATCTCAAAGTTAAACCAAGACTACTTAGGAGATTACAAAACTCATATCTCTTCTTTCTTTAACCAAAGTTCTGAGGACTATTTCTGGATGAAAATCTGGTATACATTTTTTTCTAATTACGGGGTTTATCTATTTATTAGACATTATTCGGCCTATTTGGGGATAAAGTCTTCAAAAAATATGTCCCAAATGCAAGATTCCTTTTCCTTTCAACAAAGGAGTTTATATACCATCAAAAACGACATTGTCTAATAGCAGTTAAAAACTGAATGCATATAATCCAATTACAACAGTCTTAACCTGGAACTAAAATGACCCCTTTTGTTTCTCCATCAACTATGACTTCTACATACTACTGTGTGGGATTACTCAGTCAACTTTATATAACAACTAAACACAGCACTCTCATTAAACTCTGAAAGTGGATGCACATACTCCAATTACTGCAGCTTTAAGATGAAACCAAACAATGCCTTCAATAGTAAAAAATGGTACCATTTGCAGTCTCCAACCAAACTTATACATCCATTTTTTAGGAAAAAAGTACTGCATGGAACTTTGTTTAAATGGATCATCTCTAGTTTATACATCATATGGCCTACCAGGAGTGATGTTTTCTAAACAATCTCCAAAACTGAAGAGTACTTCACATTTATTTCTGATATTGTACCAGATATAATAATATGAGAAATATTTTAACATACATTTTGTCAGATTACTGTAGTAAGTCTACAAAAAGCCACTAATTAGTGACTTGTAGTGAGTGAAATGCATAGTATCACATTTTTGTTGTGATCTGCTGTGCAGCATTGATTGTTTTTTCTCCATTGTTCAAGGATGCTGCTTTATAAAAATTATCATTTATGGTGAAGAAGTATGAAAGTCGAGAACAGTAAAAAGGGAAATTTTATTTGTAGTATATTGTAATTTACTCTTACAGTAAAAGCAATATGTGTTATGTGTGTGTAATTTTGAAGCTTAAATACTAACATGTCTTTATCTGTTAGATGTCTCCAAAAAGTTCTTCTACTTTAGACATATTCATTTGTAACCCATGCTTAGTAAATCATCCATCCACAACTCAGGCACTCATTCTAATATCCATGTACCAGCCATCCACTCATACTAACATACTTGTCCCTCTCATGTACTAATTAAATCATGCATGCACCTCTCATGTACTCATTCATTGATTCATTCACCAGTTATACACTCATTCAATCATCCATTTACCACTCATGCACTTATTCTAACAGCAAAGCACCACTCATGCACTCATTCAATCATCCATATACCATTCATATAGCTAGTCAATTATGCATGCACAACTTATATATTCATTCAATCCTCCATGCAACACTCATGTACTCATCTTAACATCCATGCATCATTCATACAATCATTCAATCATCCATGTACAGATCATGAAGTCATTCAATCATTCATACACCTTTCATGTACTCATTCATTCAACCATTTACCTCTTATGCACTCATTTTAACATCCATGCACCACTCATGCACACATTCCATCATCCATGCACCACTCATGCACTCATCCAATCACCCATGCACTCCTAATGCACTAATTCAATCATTCTTACAGCTCACATGCACTCATTCATTCATGCATATACCTCTTATGCACTAATTCTAACATCCAAGAACCACTCATGCACTCATTCTAACAACCATGCACCACTCATGCACTCATTCAACCATGGATGCACCATTCACACCCTTAATCAATCATGAATACACCACTCATGCATTCATTCAATCATTCATGTACAACTCATGCACTCATTCTAACATCAATGCACCACTCATGCACTCATGCAATCATGCATGCACCACTCACCCTCATTTAATTATGCATTCACTACTCATGCACTCATTCAATCATCCATGCATCAATCATGCACTCATTCAATCATGCATGCACTACTCATGCAATCATCCATGCACCACTTATGCACTTATTTAGTCATCCATGCACCACTCATTCAATCTTCCATGCAGCACTCGTACACTCATTCAATCACACAGGCACCACTCATTCTAACATCCATGCACCACTCATGCACTCTTTCAATCATTTCAAGCACTACTCATGCACTGTCTAACATCCATTTACAACTCATACCATACACTCATTGAATCATTGATGCAGCACTCATACTCTTTAAATCATCCATGCACTACGCATGCACTCATTCAATCATCCATGCACCACTCATGTACTCATTCAATCACCCATGCACCACTCATGCACCCATTCTAACATCCATGTACCACTCATGCATTCATTCAATCATTCATGCACTACTCATGTACTCATTCTAATATCCATGCACCACTCATGCACTCACTTAATCGTCCATGTACTACTGATGCACTAATTTAATCATTGATACACCACTCATGCACTCATTCAATCATCCATGCACCATTAATTTACTCATTCCATCATTCATGCACAAATCATGCACTCATTCAATCATTCATATGCCTCTCATAAACTCATTCTAACATCCATGCACCACTCATGTACTAATTCAATCATCCATTCACCACTCATGCAAACATCAATGCACCACTCATGCAGTCATGCAATCATCCATGTACCATTCATGCACTCATCCATGCACTACTCATGCACTCATTCAATCATTGAAGCAGCACTCATGTAATCATTGAAGCATCCATGCACTACTCATGCACTCATTCAATCGTCAAAATACCACTGATGTACTCATTCAATCATCCATACACCACTCATACGCTCATTCAATCATCCTTGCCCCTCTCATACAGTCATTCTAACATCCATGCAGCTCTCATGCACTCATTCAAGCATCCATGCAGCACTCATTCAATCATACATACTCCACTTATGCATTCATTCAATCATCCATGCACCACACATGCACTCATTCTAACATCCATATACCACGCATGCACTCATTCAATCATCCATGCAGCACTCTTGGAGACATTGAAACATCCATCTCTCATGCAGTCCTTTTAACATCCATGCACCACTCATTGTCATTCATGCACTGCTCATGCAGTCATTGACTCATCCATCCACTTCTCATGCAGTCATTCTAACAATAAAGCACCACTAATGCACTCATTCAATCATCCAAAGACCACTCATGAACTCATTTAATCATGTATGCATTATTCATACATTCATTTAATCAACCACAAACCACTTAGGCACTCATTCAATCATCCATACCCCACTCATACAGACATTCAAGTATGCATACACAACTTATACACTCATTCAATCATCCATGCAGCACTCATTCTAACAGCCATGCACGACTCATACTTTTATTCAATCATCAATGCACCACTCATGCACTCAAAAAATCATTCATATACCTCTCATGCACCTATCGAATCATCCATACACCTCTCATGCACTCATTCTAACATCCATGTAGCACTCATGCACACATTTATTCATCCTTTCACTACTCATGAACTCATTCAAGCATTCATGTACCATGTATGCACTTATTGTAACATCAATGCACCATTCATGCACTTAATCAGTCGTCCATGTACCACTCATTCAATCACCATAGATGTACTCATGCACTCATTCCTTCATTCAGCTTATCTTTTTTTAAATCTGACAAGGTGGTTCTGAAAAGAACCATTGTTTCGTGTTTTTTCATAACTGATTTAGTTTTTTTTGTTTTCTAACAGTTTTATTTTTTTCGTATTTTATCAAAAATAAAATGTCAACAAAAACGACATAATTTTGACCACTAATAGAATAATAGTGGTTCAAGTGAGTGCAGCGAAAAAAAATAACAGGTATGGTTTTTCATACTTTGCAAGATTACATCCACAGACTGCGCCCCGTCTGTTACAATGATGTTAAAGTCCATGCAAAAGGTAGCAAATCACTTTAGTTCTGGTTACATGTGACTGCATCTTCTCTTCACTTCAACTGGTACTTTGTCACCAGGAGCAGATGTTGGAGGTCTGGAGGCTGATGATCCCTCTCCTTCTCTCTCCCTCAGTGCAATTTTCAGTTGCTTCTTGTAATATGTTTTTAACTGTACCAACATACTTGTACCACATGAATGTATCTTTCCTGTGCACCAAGATAATGTCTTCCTCTTCCCACATATGCTGCACTTCATTAATTTAGCTGTAGTCTTCAATTTACCTTATGGAATAAAGAAGAAATCCCAAGCTATGCTTTGTTTCTTCATTGGTGGTTCTTCATCGGAAGTATATTCCTGTGCAGCTGGGACCTCCTGCTCTTGAACAACTCCAAGCAGTCCTAACCCCTGATATTTCAAGTTGAGTTCTTTGAGGGGTTCCTTTTTGTATTATGCAACTTCAAGCAGTTGCTGCTCTTTCTCTGCTTCTTGTGATGCCATTTTTTTTAAATAGCAAACAAAATTAAAAAGCCCCCTTTTCCAATATATAGGTGGGAGAGCTCCTAGAATTAACTAACCAGTAACTGAAAAGTTCAAGAAGGGAGAAATGGGTGTGTAGTTCCTTTTATAATGAAAACTGTCTAGACCAATGACATTTTTTTTTTCTTTGGTAGTCATGCTGTATTTGTGACTACCGACATCATTGCTGCAAAAATGGGGAACACATTTTAAAAGTGCTTTTTTTGACAAACAAATACAAAAAGAGAAGCTAAACCAATATCTTACTGAACACCTAGAGTCAAACTTTATCTAAAATACGTCTATATGTCTTTTAAACTTTGTGAAAAGCACTCGCTTTTCGCTTCTACTAACATCATCGCAACTTCCGGCGTTGCTGCTAAAATTGAGAATACATTTTAAAAGTGTTTTTTGACAAATGAATACAAAAAGAAAAGTTAAAACAATATCTTATTAAACACCTAGGTTGAGATTATGATGTCATCCTCACGGAATTTGGATGGACCAACCTCCGGTCGGTGGTCTCGACCACCTAATCACGATGCGACCGTACATGGTGCGGTTGCACACTCACATTTCCCTATGGGAACTTGTGCTATGGCCGTAAACCGGCCATAGCACAAGCTCCCATTAGGAAATGGGAGGTGTGTTCTTCCCTGCACCACGTGGCAGGCACCTCAGTGCGCCTGCCACACGGTGCAGGGAGCAACAGGGCAGCCAACCGGGGGCCGAGCATCATAATCCCAACGGCAGAAACGCCATCCATTTGAGTTATGGGCAGGTCCCCGACTGCCCAATGGGCTCCTTGAGCCCATTGGAAACCAGCCGGAATGACCAGCCGATTTCAAATTCAACCGCCTACATCGGAATTGAAACCAACAATGTCGAAACACATTGAAATTCACTTAAAAAAACAAAGGTTACAGGGACATTATGGTTAGGAAATTGAATTAAAAAAGACCTTAGAAATTCACTGAATAAAACAAAGGTTACAGGGACATTATAGTTAGGAAATAGAATTAAAAAAGACCTTAGAAATTCACTGTATAAACCAAAGGTTACAGGTACATTATACTTGGGTAATAATATTTCAAAAACTTTAGAAATTCACTAAAAAAAACAAAGGTTACAGCAATGTTATAGTTAGGAAATAGAATTAAACAAAACCTTACAAATTCACTGAAAAAAACAAAAGTTACAGGGACCTTATAGTTAGTCTGACTTTTCACTCATACAAAACCAGAGAAATTCAGCAGTTATAGTTACCTGAGTGAACTATAACTCATGCCCCCGCAATGCACTGCTTATGACCTCACATATTACATCACTCATGACATGGCCAGTGACATCAATGATGACATCACTCATGACATCACTGATGACATCACTGATGACATCTCAAATGACATCTCAAATGACATCTCAAATGACATCACTGATGACATCATCCACAGAACCACTCACATACCACTTACATCCCCATACCAATCTCATACACCCAATCCCACACAACCACTCATCTACACATTCACAGACCCATACACACACTTACACACCTACTCACTGATCCATAGAATCACTCACACATCAACTCACCCATACAGCCACTAAAGCAAACACTAAGTCACATATATAACCACTGATGCACCTACTCACTGACCAGTACAGGCACTCTGACATTCAGTTATGCACACAGACAGACACTTACACACCCACTCATATATCCATGCAGCCACTCACACACTGATTCACTCATTCATACATGTACTGACACACCTATCCACTCACCCATACAGTAAGCCTGGGCAGTGAACTCCGCTCCATTTGCAGAGTTTGCAGAGTTTTTTGCACTCTGCAGAGTTAAAAAAAAAACCTCCGCTCCGCAGAGCAGTGCAGAGTTTTTTCCTTGCTCGCACTCGCCGAGGGTAAATTGGCAAGCGCGAGCTAGGAAAATCCAACGTTAGACCACTTCCCTGCGAGATTTCTCAACTCCGGCAGTCGCAGATGGTCGCTACCACTCGTATTGAGAAACTGTCCGTTCGCGTTGTGGGAGCTGCCACTCGAGTAGAACTTCTCCTCGAGTGACAGAAAGAAGCAGCGCCCTCTTGCACTGTGCAAGATGCCATTCACTCTGATTTTACAGTGCGGGACAAACACTCAGCACTAAAAATCAGTGTGAATGGCATGAGATAACCCACTGCCACTCGCAGAGCTCTGCGTAGCTTGGCAGAGTTTTTTTGTCACTTCGCAGAGTTCCACTGAGTGGAACTCCCCAAACTCTGTCCAGTCTTACCATACAGTAACTCACACAGCCGCTCACTCACCCAAACAGTTACTCACACACCAACTAACTTACTCATGGATATACTAACAAGTACTCACTGACCTGCACAGTCACTGACACTGTCTCATAAAATCTCTCTCACACGCACTTACTCACCAATACAGCCACTTACAGAGCCATTCACTCACCATAGAGACACTCATACAGCCACTCAGTCACCCATATATCCACTTACACACCTATTCACATACCCATACAGCCACTCATATTCCCTCTCACTCACCCATACAGACTTACATACATGTTCACTCACCCATACAGTCACTCATGCACCATCTCATTCAACATTTACAGCCAATGAGACACCCGATCAATCACACATACACCCTCTCAGTCACCACTGTAGCCACTTAAACAAACACTCACTTATCCATATACATACTCACACACCTTCTCACTTACTCATACATCCACTAAGACACCACTCGCTCACACATACAAAAACTCACACACACCCACTCACTCATGTTTACAGTCTCTCACATACCCACTCACTCTTCTATACTCCATATACACACTCACTGACTCATCCATACAGTTACTCCTTCAGCCACTTACTTTACTATCTATATTTAACACTGAGTAAGTTTTGGAAAATAATTAGAACCACTGGATGATGTAATCAGTGATGTCATTTGAGATGTTATCAGTGATGTCATTTGAGATGCCTTCAGTGATGTCATCAGTGATGTCACTGACCATGTCATGAGTGATGTAATATGTTAGGTCATAAGCAGTGCATTGCAGGGCGTGAGTTATAGTTAGCTCAGGTAACTATAACTGCTGAATTTCTATGGTTTTGTACAAGTGAAATGTCAGGCTAACTATAACGTCCCTGTAACCTTTGTTTTTTTCAACACAATTGTTTATTAACAATCTTTTGTTATATATTTTGAATATATATATTGCCTACTAAAGGTTACCAGTAGGTCATAGTTAGAACCATGTTTCCATAGAAAAAGCATTTTTTCACTTGCCTAGATCTTCGGTGCCATTTGATAATTCTTCGCAAACTTTTCCCAAAAGAGTGCCCTGGTGAATCTTGCAGTGCATGAAAAGTTTTGTGGGGGTGAACCGTCAAGTGGGGGGCCAAGAAAAAGGGGGGGGGGTGTTTCCCATGTTAATTCCTATGTACTCTTTAGACACGCCTGCAGCCCAAACCACTGAACGGAATTACACCAAATTTGGCAGAAAGTCAGCTTTTAGTCCATAGATTGTGTTTTTTGTTATTTGGTGTAAATCCATTCAGTAGTTTGCAAGATTTTAAAGGAAATTCAAATTTGAATATCTACGATCGCTGCAAATTTGAGATAAATTCACAGCTAATCATAAATGCTTGCACCAACAGGAATGCCGTGATTGGCTGGCCGCAACCTTAGTAGAGACTTGAGGCTGTCATTTTAGTTTATCGGAACATTCCCGGGTGCTCAAATGAAATGGCAGAACCTGGCATAAGAGGTCAGGTTGGCCCTATTGGAGGAATGTAGGGATCTTTCATGGACCGCAGATGTGTTTAATGTGTTAATATAGAGTTTTTTTCTCCACGAGTGATATTCAAGAGTTCACTGCCACCATCAGCGCAGGCCCCCAGTGTAACGTCATGGTAAACTCTCAAATATCAGTGGAAAAAATAGAAAATACATCACAGCCCCACTCAGAGAATAATGCACCCATTCACAGATCCAGTCAGAGACTCATAAACCAACTTACAGACCTACTTAAACACTTATGCACCCATTTACAGAGCCCCTCAGTCACCCATGAACCCAATCACAGACCCACTTAGATACTCACATACCCACCCACAGGCCTACTCAGAGACTCATGCACCTACTCACAGACCCACTCTGAGACCCATGCATGCATTCAGAGACTCACTCAGATACTCATGCACCCACTCAGAGACCCACTCAGACAATGACTCACCCACTAACACACCCACTCAGACAGTCATGCATCCACTTACAGACCCACTGAGTCACCCATTCACCCACTCACAGACCCACTCAGAGACTCATGTAACCACTCACAGACCCACTCACAGACCTATGCACCCATTCACGGACTCACTCAGACACTCTTGCTTCTGCTCACAGACCCATTCAGAGACTCATGCAACCAGTCACAGTCTCACTCAGAGACCCATTCACCCACTCACCAACTCACTCACCCATGCACCCAGTCACACATTCACTCCGATACTGATGCACCCTCTTACAGACCCACTCAGAGACTCATGCACTCACAGATACACTCAGACGCTCACACATGCTCTCATAGACCCAGTCAAACTATCACACAACCTCTGACAGAGCATCTGAGACAGTTATGTACCCACTGACAGACCCACTCCAACTCTTACACCCGCACTCACAGACACACTCAGAGACTCATTTATGTTTTTATAGAGTTATTTAGATACTGATGTACCTAGTGTGAGGCACAGAATTTCTTATATATATAATTTTGAATGTGGTGGTGTTTATTGAATGTCTGCCTTTGTTTTGCATATTCAACACTATGTCGCGCATATAGCAACCTCTCCACAAATATTTTAAAAAAATTGAAAAAATAGAATTATAAAGAAAATAAGCAACATTTTGGGCTATAAGGTGACTCTGAGAATAGCTGTTGTGTTCATTGTGAGTATGTGACAGCTACGCATAAGTCAGGATGCAGAGTTTCAAGTTGCTGAGAAACACCCTGATGTCTTCATCTGTGAAGTGAACTTTATCACTTCTATAGATTCCATGCATGTCAAAACACAGGTTATTATTGCAGGTAGAAACCATGTTATGATCTCTGAGAAAAACAGAAACAGTTTTATTAACATGTTTTCTGGCTTTGTCAATCTGTGGACAGGATTGGCATATGTTGAAGTACACCAAGGCAGTGTGAGAGAAAAGTGACATTAATTCGGCAAAGGTACCCTTCATTAGGATTTCCTTTCCTACTCCAGTCAGTGTGCTTAGGTCATTGCCACCACAGTGCACAACCATGAGGTCAGGGGGTTGGCAATCCACAATGCTTTCAACAAAAGGCAGCAACTGATTTCACTTCAAGCCTCTCTGACCAATCCAAGTAATGTCCACTTTAGCCAAACCCAAGTCCCTGTCAATGCCACTTTTTTAGCAGCCTCTCTAGCCCAAAACACATAGCTGTGGCCCACAATCCACAATCTAACCATTCTGAAGTGAAGCAGCAGTAGCAGACAGGAGAAGGCTGGAGCTGAATGAGGCAGTTTGGAAAATGAAATGCAGCTAAAATCAAGGTGTGCTCCTGGTTTAAAAAACACTGTAGTTGATTGGAGGCTGTGAATATGGAGGTATTTAAAATTAGGTAATGTCTTGAAAGCTTAAGTAACTAGATCTATGATTGGCTGCAGGGAAAATTAAAAAGTGTAATGCATACTTGGATATGCTTTTTATTCTGTACAGTAAAATACACCTGCTGTAGCTCATTTTTTTAACTAGTATGGTCCTTCTAGAATGTGCTGCGAACTTGTGACCTAGCGGTTCTAGTTGGTTGCTATGGAGACTGTGCTAAGAGTGTATTGGGGGAAGGGTGTTATAGAAGTAGTTGATTATTTTTAGAAATTAAAGCTCTTTAGACTCATTGTTGTGTAACAAGGGTACATTTCCTAGTGAGGGCTTGCTAATAACGTGTAGTATACTCTTAAAGTCATACACCAGGGGGTGTGGCCAAGATGGCGAGTGGTTCAGACGTGCTTTACTGTCTCTCCGTCCCCGCCACCTACCGGGCCTGAACTACGCCACTGTAATTGAACCAGTGGGGTCTGCGATGCATGTCTTAAGCTCCAGAGACTGTGGGGGGTAATGCTGATCCCCCTGAAGAACAACAGCTGCCTGATAAGCTCTGGCAGCAAGGAGCGTGACTACCAAGCCATGGACAGAGGATGGCAATGCTGTAGACGAGGTGAGATGCGGCCCGCCTCCCCCTCATCGAGCAGCGGTCCTTGAGATGCTATCTACCCCCAACTTAGCCTGGACGTGGGCTCGCTCCTCCAGGCACCCTGATGAGGCTCTTGTGCTGCACTCTGCTTCAGACTGCATGTAAGAAACTGGCGGCGGCTGTAGTGAGATGGGCACTCTGCTGAGGCCTCCTACCAGCCCTTTGCCACACATCTACCTCTCTACCACGCATGCTGTGCAGATCTCCAAACATACTTCTGGTCCTGGATGGGGGCGATTCCTCCAGACATCCAGATGGGGTCTTTGAATACTCCTCATTGACATGCAAGTAGTGAAATGGTGGCTAATGCGCGACATTAGCCACAGAGATAGGGTCTGCTGCATGCTCCCCTCTGCCCATCAGACTCTCTATTGCAACTGACCTGCCCAAGCCCTGGGACACTGAGGGGCTTTCAGACAGTGAGAGGCCTGATGCAGAGACATGTTGCAAACTGCAGGTTGCTATGGCCGCTTGGGCCTAGTTCCATCACGAAAGCCATACTGAGCAGTGTGCGGGCCTAGATGCATTAGCGAGAAACTCCGCCGGGGGCTACCGCACCCACAAGGCGCTGCACAGTCATGCCTTAGCCTGGACCAGTAATAAGTACCCCTGACATCCTACATCCGAATTGCCTGGTAAACACGATCCAGGCCCGTGCAAATACACCATCAAGGCCACCTGGCTGCCTTCTATGCATGGGCTTGCTCCTCTGCTGCACGTGGTTTGCCCTTGGTGCGAATGGCTGGGCTGTCACAGACCTCATGGTTGCAGTGATGGAAGACCGCGGTTGGCACCCGACGCCTCTACATATTCTGACTACCCTACAGAAGAGAGCCCCCTGAGCCGGATTCGTGATCTGCAGATTCCGGTCTTAGCTAGACAGCTTTGGTGTCTTCAGCTACAGTGCTCTCGGAGCCCACATCATCATCCTCACTCACAGGCTGGCAATACAGAGATGTCCCTGTGCAATCACTGCAATCTGACTGGGCACAACGACCCCCGAGGAGCACTCTGCGATTGGAACCTTCAGGGTGAAGGCTACTGACACCTTCAGGAACAAATACCCAGAATCCTTGCTGGAAGCCCACCTGACCTGGTCTGAAACCAACCTCACGACATAAGGTTGAGGCTGGGAAAGCGGGCTGGCCTCTCCAAGGTCATATTCACATCAACATCATTCTCCCCCATCTACGTGGCAAGGGCCGCAGCTAGAGAAAAAAAGATGGCCTGATCTTTGAAGGACATGCTGACCAAACAGGCTGGGGACCAACAGGGTGAGACGCCCTAGACTGAAGCAGAACACCAGACAGATGGGGACGACTCAGAGGGGCTGGTAAATCGATCCTTTTAGGAGGCTCTATTCGCGTGACTCCGGGATGACCTCCATCCAGTCAAGGACTTACCCAACGATCTCAGGGAGGTCAGGTGAGACCTCAAAGAAGTGGGGGACCATGCTTCTGTACATGAGGACCATGCAACCAGCTGGGATGAAGAAGTCAAACAGCTTTAACAGGAGGTCCTCCGACACCGACAGCAGCAATCTTTATTGTTGGCCCAGGCTGAAAACACTCAAGACGAAACAATATATGCATTGGAGGAGTCCCAACGAGGGTAGAGGGCAGGGACTTGGCCACCTACATAATGGATCTCTTTCTTCATATCCTTGAAACGCCACCAGACCAGAACGACCAGAACAATTACAGATCTATAACCAACTGCCCTCTTATGGCTAAAATCATTGAAAAATGCATGTTGGCACAACTCAACAACCACATTAAACAATACAACCTGCATGACACCTTCCAATATGGGTTCAGTAATGGGTACACCATAAAGACTCTAATACTG
Organism: Calotriton arnoldi; assembly: GCA_963921515.1. Lineage (NCBI taxonomy): Eukaryota > Metazoa > Chordata > Amphibia > Caudata > Salamandridae > Calotriton > Calotriton arnoldi. Next base: position 1,250,080 of record CAWUFW010005013.1, read on the forward strand.
AACATCATAGATGACCTACACAGATCTTTGGACAAAGGTCAGGCCTGCCTCCTAGTGCTCATGGACATCTCAGCTGTCTTTGATACTGTCAAACACAATATCCTCCTAAATACCCTCTCACAACTTGCTGGTATCAATGGAACCGTCCTTCTGAGGTTTGCCTCCTTTTTGAAAGAAAGTAAATCAAATTAAACAACTCCACCTCAAAAGCAACACCAGTCCTGCAAGGAGTTCCTCAAGAATCAATCCTGTCCCCTGCTCTATTTAACTTCTGTATGGAACCCCTTGGATTAATCCGGAAACAAGCCATATTTGCCTATTATCTCTATGTGGATGACACCCAAATCTACATAAAAATCTTGTCAGTTAAAGACATCCAGTACCTAAACAACACTCTCTCCATAGTTCAATCCTGACTGACTAACAAAGAATTGGCTCGACGACCTCACTGCATTAAACTGCAAACTTTCTGTCTCCAACTCTGTAAAATATCTGGGGATTACACTTGACAAAAAATCTGACAATAAAAGAGCACATTCATGCCTCAGCTAAAAGTGCTTTCTACACATTCTACATGTTGAAACACCTTAAAAAAATCAAACTCTTCATCTCCAACGAAGACCTAAAGACTATGGTACAATCCTTGGTCCTCTCCAAACTGGACTACAGTAAAGCAACAACCCTAGGCACTGCAAAAACATATAGCCCCTTTGAAAGCTACACTCCATGCAGCAGCCAGACTTCTGTTGGGGAAGAGTCACTTTGACCACATCACTCCCCCTTTTACGAAGCTCAACTGGCTACCCATTGAGGCAAGATGTATATACAAAACTGCCTGCATAACCCACAAAGCTCTCTACATGAAAAGAATAGTTTCCCTCACAAACAAACTTTCACAAGCCAGCCAAACAAAACCTCTTTGAAGCTAAAATATTCTACTCCTGATTCCGTCCAAATTCAAGAAGAAATAATCGCACACCTGCTCCTTCTCTGGGAATGCTACCAGATTCTGGAACTCATTGCCTCAGGATTTAGGTGACATTTACTCATTCCCTCATTTCAAGAGGAACCTTAAACTTCTTCTTCTCAATAACTACCTAAACCCCTCCCATAAGCAATCCGAATGGCCTAATTGCTCCTACCCTTCACCCTCCATCTCAAATTGAGTACCACTACCTTGGGAAAGAACTCTGACTCTGCTCTCCCCACTTTAGCAACCCCTTACCTTTATCTCCTCAGACCCATAGCTTTTGCATACCCTACTAACCATCATATACTTCTCTTCATATGGTTCTATGGAATTTTACTTACTCTTTTATGTAACTCGTGTAATCTTCGTCTAATTGCTGCTATATCATTCACATATCCTACAGTTAATTCTGAGTACCACTCCCTTGGGGAAGAACTGTGACTCCACCCTCCCCTCTTTCGCAGCTCCTTACCATAATCTACCTCAGAGCTAAAGCATTTACATATCCTACTGGAAATCATATACTTACCTTTATATGGCTACTACGTATTTCCACTCACTTTTTTATGTAACTTGCGCAATTGCTTGTATATTGCCCATATATCCTACTGTCTATCGTACACTTCCTTTTATACTGTTATTTTGTACTGTTATTTACTTTCTATGCAACTTGTGTAAGTGCTGCTATATCGTTCACATATCCTGCTGTCTATTGTATACCTATTCTTACACTTTTACTATGCATTGTTATTTGTTTTTATGTCACTTGTGTAATTGCTGCTGCAGTAACCCTGTAAAGTGCTCTGATACGTTCAGGTCAAGTTTGCACTATACAAAACTCGATAAATAAATAAAATAAATAAATTCACTCACATACATAGAAACTAGTTATGTGTGCAACAGTATCAAAAGGCAGTTGCACGCACACCTACTTACCCCTCTATTCCCTAACAAGGGCACTGAGGTATTTGTTCAGCCACTTACATACACATTTAGAGAGCCATAGACGTACTAAAACAGACAGTGACTTACTAGCACATTTACTTAAACATCTCATAGTACTGCTATAGGTGGGCTCCTACACTGACTCAGATAAGTAGGCAAGTAGTGACAAAACCTCTTTATACATCCAGACAAATAGTCTTTAAACATAGTGTAGACCCTCTCTGTGGACTCTCTCTGCTAGCATCACTTGGCATGTAAAATCTGTTTGTCAAGTCTTAACTCCACGCTTTAGTGCAGATAACTTACATCTGAGATAGGCTGTAGGCATGCTATAAAGCACCATGCTTTGTGCTTACAAGATTCAGAGATGTCCTTTTGTGTTTTAGTAAGATTAATCATGCACTTGAAAACCCCCATGCTAAGCAGTACTTAGAGTATATCACCTATAATGCAACTTACATAGATTTTTCTAAAGCATAGACCCTCCCTCTCACCCACTCACAGAGTGACACAGGGATTTATTCACATAAATGACTTTTGTGTGCAGCAGCATCAAAAGCAGTTGCACACACACCTACATACCTCTCTAATCCCTAACACAGGCAATAAGGTATTTGTTCAGCTACTTACATACACATTTAGAGAGCCATAGATGTATTAAAACAGACAGTTACGTACTGGCACATTTACTTAATGATCAATAGTACTTTAAACTAAGGACGGGCGAAGAACTCCGCTCTGCCAGCGGAGTGTGCAGAGATTTGCCCACTCCGCGCTCCACTGAGAACGCGGAGTATAGGGCAAAACTCCAACTCTGCAGCGGAGCGGAGTTAGCCAGCCCCCCTGCTAAATAGGATCCCTGCCTTCACCTCCTAATGAAAAATATTTAACGATTAATTAAAAAAGAAATAATCGCACTTACCTGTACTGCGGCGTCCCCGGGCTGCCCTCCTCCTCCTCGCCGTCTCTTTCCTGCATCTTGCAAGAACTGCGCATGCGCACGCTCGCAAGACGCAGGAGAGAGACGGCGAGTAGGAGGAGGGCAGCCCGGGGACGACGCAGTACAGGTAAGGGCGTTTATTTCTTTTTAATTAATCGTTAAATTTTTTTTATTAGGGGGGTTGGGGCGGGTGGCGGAGCGGAGCTCTACCGAGTTTTTTCCCAATGTCATGGCACCTCCGCGTAGTGTTACTACACCAGCTCCGCCCGGGGTTACTTTAAACATGGGTCAGACGCAGTAGTGCAGACCCTGTCTATGTGCTCTCACTGCCAGCTTGACTTAGCATGTAAAAGCTGTTTGTCAAGTTTTAAATCCACATTTTAGTACATATAACTTACCTCTGAAATAGGTTGTAGAATGCTATAAAGCACTGTGCTTTGTGCTTAAAAGATTCAAATTGTGTTTTAGTAAGATATTCATGTACTTGCAGACCCCTATGCTATTAGGTTTAATTTATAATTTTTGATATATAGTTTGATAGTTTTGAATATAATTTAATTTATATATGTATTTAATAATATTAAGTCGATGTATAAATGTTGGTAGTTAATGGCAATATTTTTTTGTTATACTGTCATAAATTTAGTTATATTTTTGGGGGTCAATTGAAAATATTTTGGTGGTGTAATATGTTTATTTTTAATTTAAAATGTGTATAAAATTATATATGTATATTTTAAATAATTATTTTATGTAAAAAGGGTTTTATTTAATATTTAATAATGAATTCATGATATTGTAATTATTTTCGCTATATTATTGTAGTTGATATTGTGTGACTCATTGTTTTTGACATATTATTTGTTTCATATTTTTGTTTCCGATATTTGTGTTTTTGATATAACTAGAAATCTATATTTTTAACAAAGATATTTGTTTTATTGATATTTGTGGTTGTATTTGTTACGTATAGCAAGGACATATTTTTGTAAATGATATTTTTTTCTGATATTTTTGTGTATCGATATTGTATGCTTTGATATTATGTTGGTGATCCTAATGACCTGCTAGGAAGCACCTTAATTGTTCTAATAAATATTACATTTTTAAATACATTTTTTTCTTGTAAGCATAGGGCCACCATGTTGAGGCAGTGTCATACTTTGTTGTTTCTCCTTTTATTTTTGTACAATATGCTTGAAATAAAAAATAATAAATATATAACCCTAAAGCCAGATTGCCATGGCTAAACCTATTGATTTTGTCCATGTTTGTTTTTATTGTGCCCTAAATTCATTAGATCACTAAAAGTTATTTTCCTATTATGACAGAATGGACTCCCGAGGAGGCATTTGAATTAATGTGAAGGCAATGTATCTGGAATGTGTATGCAAATGCACAGGGTTGTTTTCTTTTTTTATGTTAGCTCATTTTTTTCTCTGTCCCCCCTGGGGCAGAGTAAGGCAAGGCAGAGACTTGCACTGCCTTGCATTAGTCCAGATTTACCAAGCCATGCATGGCCACACAAGGTGGCCTTGCGTGGCTTGGTAAATCTCATTCTAGGTTTTCCATCTCCCTGTGTCCCCATGCTTCCTCAAGAGCGACCCAAAACCTTTGATTAATCTGGCCCGGTATTTCTTGTCAAATGGATCAATATACATTTTTGATACTGTCGAAAGCAGTCAAAAGCTCAGTGAGAATTATAATAATGTACAAGTCATATAGATTGTGTGTCCCCATAATATCCATGCAGAAATCTCAATGGCACTAAATATTGTAGACACAATGTTGAAGGGCAAAAAAATAAAATACTAAGGGGCATATTTGCAAGCCCCTATCGCCATCAAAATGTCACTTTCAGTGACGTTGTGATGGCGTTAGGGGCCTCCCCTTATTTACAAGGCAGCGTTAAGCCACTTAACGTGGCTTAATACTGCCTTGTAAATAAGGCACCCTTTCACACTGTATTTAGCGTGAAAGGGAGGACAATGGGTGTTGTGGTGGGCGTGCCATCGCAACACCTATTGATTTTGATGCTGCCACGTATTTACAAGGGCAGTGTAAATAGGAGGCAGTGCCAAAATTAAGACCGGGGAAAACCTGGTCCTAAACAGGCGAAATGAGGAGAAATGCTTTATTTCTCCTTGGTTTAGCTGTTTCCATGTGGGCTGCCTTGCGCAGCACACATAGAAACAGCAAATTGCCTATGATTGTTTATGTGCAGGAAAGTCCCCCTTCCTGCACATAAACAATCATTTAAAAAAAATGCAGTTTTGCAACTTGTATGTGTGCTGTATTAAGCAGCATACATAGAAGTTACAAAACGGCATTTAAAGATTGTTTATGTGCAGGAAGGGGGACATTCCTGCCCATAAATAATCTTCCCCTCAACAAAAGGAACCTTTGCACTATGGTGCAAGGGTGCCTGCATTGGCGTTAGGCAGCTAAAGTTAGCGCCAGCGCAGGGGGAAACACAAGGGTGCCCCATATTCTAGTAAATAGGGTGCAGCCCTGCATTTCTAAAGTGATGAAGCATGTTTTTAGCCTTCTTGGCTTAACGACACGCTTCGCCACTATATTGTAAATATGCCCCTAAGTGCCTTATTTGGAGTTTTGAGGTTCGATGAACCGCCAAACCCACAGTGGGCGTGCGGCTACTGCCAAACCTGTGGTCTGACCGCCCTATTACAAGTAGGGGGGTGGGACCGCCATGTGTGGGACCGTTGCTGCTGCCAGGGATCCACAATCCCTGGCGGACTTGCAGTGGTTTGAGGCCCCTAATATGCTGGTGTGCCGCTGGGCTACAGCCAAACATATTAGGAGTTTCCTCACCACCATAGTTTTTATGGCGGTGAGCCCACCATGTAAACTGTGGCAGTGAGGAAAAAAGGGGGCCCTTGTCTCTGCGCCAGGGGAGGCATGTAGGGGGGCACATGGTGTGCACCCCTGTATGAATGCACCCCCAGTTGACAGTCCATGCCAGGCAGGAATGTGCAATGGCGTTCCCATTGTGGTGCCTTGCTAAGGCTCACGTATGAGCCTTAGCACTGCAGCGCTGTGGGCCAGCTGCCTCAGGACCACTCAACCTGGATTCCTGTTGGAATTCAGCAGGCAGTCGCATTATGACTTTGGCGGTGTGGCAGCGGGGTGCTGGCATGGCAGCCCGCTGCCACACTGCCAAAGTCATAATTATGCTCATAGTAAGTATAGATTTTGCATTCCTATCTACACATATTTTACCTCCACTATATTTATATCTGCTAGGTGCATACATGTAGAGTTAAGAGTAGTAAATCTATACATCCTCTATATGCACTTACCTTTATCAATTTTGACCCTGGAGATTCTGTCCACGCTATTAGTACATCACGATATTCCTAGCCTCGATATTCGGTAGTAAAATCGGAAGGTTTAAGTTTCTTCTTTCATAACACATATAGCTTTTAGGTCGAGCATTCGAGACCTCTTGTATATACTTTAGTATATACTTATATGTGTATGTACTTTGTGGGCTCTGGAGATCAGCCCTAGGACTTGTCTGCTTCCGCTTAGGGACTTTTTTCTGTTCAATGCCTCTATTTAACTGTCTTGATAGAAACCGACCAGTAGAGGTCAGTAAAATGCCAGAATTGCTTTCTGCTGAGGGACTTCTTTTTTTTATTTTTCTTGCAACTGCCTCTATTTAACTTTCTTGATAGAAAAAGACCAGCAGAGGTCAGTAAAATACCAGAATCACTTTAGCATTCTCTAGATTCCAGTCCATAGAAATTGTCTTCCACGAGCACCCGTAGACAATAATATTTCTTTCAAATCTTGTATTTTCAGTGATATGACCACCGAAGGCCCTGATTTTATATTAAAAAACAGGGCTTTGGACTATATGATTTCCCGCTGAAAGGCAATATTTCTCTCCATGTGTTCCCATACCTGACCTGTCAGGCAGTTTGGTGCTTACTTTCCCTCCATGTTAAAGAACGGTAGATATTTCAGCACCCAGGCTAATGTGCTGCATAGCTAAATATATATATTAGGTCCCAAAGGCGAGACCGATTGCATTGCACATGCTTGTTTTGTTCTCTCGTCGTCTCCTGCACTTGCCACAAAGTATATCTCTTTATTGTGAGGTTTTTCTTTCTGCTGAGGAATGTTTCCATATTCAGGAAATGTGTCACGGGGATTTTTGTAACTGGGTTTGGAAAACATGCCTTGTAATAGAGTTGCATGTTGTGAAATCAGGCTGTTATTGCTCTCACCCTTCTCATTCCCCAGGACATGGTGCAATACGAGACAGACAGTTGCACTGTGAGTGCAGTTTGCATGAGGTGAGACAGGGAGTGTTGACTGTCAGGCCCGAGATTTACTGTGTGCCAGGGCCCCCAAAGCAAAAGATGCTGCCAGCAAAGCATGTCTGTGGGGAATTCAAAGACTTTCCAGAACTCTCCATAGTTTTGGAACAGCGTTTCTCCTTCTGCTTCTACTGTACTCTATGTCAGCAAATGTTCTCATTTGGCGGAAGCGGGACCAATGCACAGGCCTTACTGACGACAGTTCTGTCCTCGTAAAAGCGTTTAACATGTGGGCTTCGAATCAGGCAGCGCGGAGGAAGAAATGTGCCTGCCATTTTCTGAAAACATCTTGTCCTCGCACTACAACAAACTCCCTCCGCCCACTTTAACAGCAATGATCGATTACACCTGGTTCACAGCCAATGCGAAGAAGGCACATCATTTCTCGACCTGACACCGTAGTTGACGTCCATTAATGCGCAACACCACCGAGAGCGCCCCCCGTCCTTCAAGAATGTGGCGATGGGTGATTATCAGGTTTCAGCTTCAAACCTCCGATCTTGGTTTGTCGCCACGTGTGCACTGGAACAACTTGATTGGACATGTTTGCAGCAGCTATTTATTTATCCTTCTCCATTACCACCGCTAATAATAATCCATTGGATAGTGTCCTAATTATATTAGCACATGGCATTTGAAGCATGGAGTGAAGTGGGGGTGAAGTATTGTGCTCAGTGCAAATAAGGACTCCAAGAGCCATGGGAGAAGGACTATAAACATATTTCGAACACTATGCACAAAATGTTTGGCAATTATTGTGTTTTCTACATCATAAGAATTCTAAACTTTGGAATTTCTAAACTTTTTTTCAGCACAAAAATAGATCTTAGAGGTGTATATTTATTTATTTTAAAACTTAGTTTTTCGTATCTTAGATTTAAAGTTAGGCTTTATGTATCAACCATGTTTTCAAAAGTAAATTTTCTTCACAGTAGACATTTATGTGTGAAAACTGTGCAAGTGATGTCCAAATGTATTTTTTAAATATTTTCAATTGCACGTATTAGGCCTTTAGAGATGAGAATTCTTCCCAAAAAATTACACTGTACATAGGGAGTAAAGCCACATGTTAAAAGTGGAGTTGTCCAATGTTTTGAAGTGAACCAACTAACAACTTTGTGCAACTTTTTGAATATTTCACAAACTTTGTGAAGTGATAAGCCTGAGAAGTTTAAAAAAAGAAGTAGCGAAGCTTTAGCAGCCCTTAGTAGCCGCAACAAAGTGATCACAAGGCTGGAAATGATTGCTTAGGAAAAAGGAAGGCTTGGCATTTACTAGCAGGAGGGACTTTTACTCCGCTCACACCCTCCACAGACAAAGACCTGAGCCCACTACACCATCACCCCAGACATGATCCATTATCCATAGCTCACCGGCCTACTGGCAGTAGCGGGCACCGGGCGTTTCCCCGGTGGGCCACCAGGGTGGGGGCTGGTTTTGTTACAGGGCAGTTTTTGCAGCATAGCTGCAATATCGGCCCCTGTAACAAAATCGGCCCCGGCAAAGAGCTAATGTACAACATGGCAAAAAACTCTGACAAAGCCATGAGCTCGAAAAGTCACAATCCATTGACTTTGACAATGCTTGTTTATATTATCTCCATCAATGGGAATCCATAATACCCTGTTTCTCTAACACCATCTCCTGCTCTCCTCCAAGACCTTTTAACCTGGTGATTTTCAGCAATGGGGGCACGCTCGGAAACAATTCCCCGCTGCAGGGTGTCATGTTCACAGGACATCTTGAAGTCAGAAATTGCCACTGTTGCTGGGAGCTTTAAAGTTCACCTCAGTGAAGCAAAGTAAAGTTGGGAAACATCACACTGCTTCTTTAAGGTCGAAGGTTTCCGATTGCTCCTGAATTTCAGGTGAAAGATATACTTCACCTTACCGTAGTTAACATTCAGTGAGTGAAGATGTGTTAAGTAGGCTATCGTTAACAGTGTAAAGTTGTTTTGACAACTTGAAAAGCTTGTAGTTTTCAAAGTAAAAAAAGTGGTAGGGGAACATACCTTGAAAAAGTAGTTATTTCAGGTCAAAAGTCTAACAATGCCCACATTTTTGTTCTTGTGTAAAATGCCTTATTTTCCTAAATAACTTCAGTTTTAAGTGTAATTGAACAAAAGTACATAAACCTGTCAACTTTTTAGAAATATAACTGTAGTGTAGTTATTTCACTTCATTCAGCATACTTACAACTTTGTACAAGCATAGTGAGAGTAGGAGGGACCCATACAATAACTGCTTTCAAGAGAGTTTGTCACTTGGTGCACAGGCAAAACAAAATAATAAAAATATAAATGAAAAAGAAGGGAGGCCTATGGAGGAGATATTGATCTTAACTGCCAGTATACACTGGATTGGAGGTTAGAGAGAAAGTGTGAGGGGCTTATTCACAAACTGCACTTTTCCAGGCTTTTTTAAATAGATAGCAGTCAGAAATCTGATGAAGCTTGAGAAAAAGAGCATTCACATTTGATTTCCATATTATCACAGTGAGTCTCTTGCTCATATAGTCTTATCTCTGTACACAATGCACTATTTTCTTTATTGTTTTCTCAGGTATATTCACATGACATCTCCATGTCCCAGAATATCCCGAGCACATGTGGAGTCCACAATGGTTCTTATACCCTTGGAGCTCCATTGACTAATAACTGCATCAATATTCACCAACATGTTGACCACACAGAACTCTACTTGAAAGTTTTCTCTACTCCAGACAGCTAACATCTGAAACATTTACCGGACATCAGCCAAACCTAGATGCCCAGCTCCTACATCATGCCCTTTCCCACAAGACAGAATTCCTGGTTCTTGCTAAGAACAAAAGGCAACAACTAGTGCAGACCTAGCTGAATGATATGAACATTTACAGCTTTGAATTCCAACTTTCTCCCAATTCCACGTCACTTGGATGGACCCTGAAATTCAACCTCACCTTCAAGGAACTTTTTGCAAAGAAATAAGATGGCATGATACCAGCTCTCGCTACCAAAGAAAGTGAAACAGTTCCTCCCAGATAACAACACCAGAACTGCTCTTAAAGCCCTCATAATCTTGCATCTGATTGATGGCAATGGATTCATAGGCTCCACACTGCCTCCAAGGGCATCTTGCATGCTGCAGCTTGTCTTATCCAAGGCCTGAACAAATATCATCACATAAACCCCATCCTGATGGAACTTCAGTGACTCCCCATGAGGCCCGCACCATCTTCAAATCCAAGTGCATCATTTGCAAAGTCATCATGACCAGTATCCCTGACTATTTGGCTGACAAGCTCACCATCTCCAGTGGCTGCCATTTCACCTGCAGCCATTACAATGCTAGACTAAAGTCAAAGAAGTGAATAAAAAATGACAAGGGGCCATCTCCAACCATGTGACTGGGATCTGGAACAACATATTCACCCGGACCACCCCAACCTGTTATTTGGACAAAATATTGGGAAAAAAATATTGTGCTGCAAAAACATTGTTGTAGGAATATTGTGGTGTTAAAAATATTGTGGACAATAATACAAAGGTAAGTATATAATTTTTAGTGTTCTTTTTAATATTGTTGTAAAATATATTGCTTACTAAAATATTGTTGTATATATTTTGAATTTTTATTTGAAGAAGTTATTTTAATGTACATATGATTTAATTTTAAAATGGTTTTATTGTTAATATTTTACATTAAGACATATGTTTTTACCAATGGGATGTTGGGTTTATAGGTAGGTGAAAAGAATAGAGTTTTTTAAAGTATGTTTCTATAAATGTTTTATTCTATGTAAATGTAATACCTGTATGTGTATCAAAATTTTTTTTTTAATGTTTTACATTTATTTTAATTAATTAAACTAATTGGATTTGTAAATTTATGGTTGTATTTTTTCTATTTTTTACATTTAATAATTGTTTTTATTTTATGTTTATTTAATGTCATTTTATGTATATTTTCTGCTTATGATAAGCGAAAGGGTTAAAATTTAAACTAATTATTTATGTATTATAGTAATGTCTATATAGTTATGTTTTTTTAATAAATCTTTAAAAACAAGATTACATTTTATAAAGCTTTTTAAACATTAAAAAAATAAAATGGAATTTATTTTATTACTATTCATGTAAGGTTTTCAAGTATATTTTACGTTTGTATTTTGTGTATTTATTGTTTGTATATATTTGTATATATTTTAAGAACAGTATGTTTTTCAATTGTTGATTAAAAAATTGTAGATCTTTCTTTATTCTATATTTAAAAAATAAATTTTTTATTTATTATTTTTTTATTTATTTTTTGTTGATAGATCTAGCTGTCCTAAGTAGAAAACCATAGAACTGATTAAAATAGTAATACTGCATCACAGGAGTGGGATCAGTTAGACAAATAATTAAGACACTATTTTATTTTTAATAGTTATAAAAAAATCCAATTCAATTGTGAAGTTGGATTTTTAGTAAATATGAAGGAAAATTAACATTTAGAAGGTTACCCTGTGCCTGCCAGAACTGTCAGAAGGCTAATGAGAATATATCTCTGCCAGATGTCAGCCTGTGCTCTGCTTTGAACAGGTGTGAAACAGATGCCTCTCAGTAGCAGATAATAGGTGCACTTGAATGGGCAGACTCCTCTGAACTCCACATAATTACAGGATGGGGGCTGTGGGCATCCTTTTTGACACTAGAAACTCAAATCCTGCTTGACAGGTTTATTGAGCCACATGAGAGAATAAGATGTTATCTTATCTATCTTATACTATCTACTGTCTGGTTGTGGGAGGACACTCATTTTGTCCTACTAGACTTCTGTCTCTGGATTTGTTGTGAGTGCAACGCCTGCTTCAAACTAGAGTTTAGTGTTAGATGTGGAAGGACTGTCTGATGGCCACAGTACACTTCCCACACACAGCCCAGCCCTCAGATCCCAAGTTTAGTGTGGCCTAAGACTTTTGCCATCTTTAAACAGCCTTGACACTTGGCATTTTGAGACATCATTTTGCAGTAAGGAACTGCTGAAAAAGTGGGTACAGTTTCTGCTAGGACCTTTTACCCAATTGGTGTGCCCAGGAGGCATTCCCATCCATTAGCTAGTGCCATGCATAAATGCAAACTAGTCTCCAGAAGCTTTAGGCAGGGAAGAGGTAACTATCTAAAAGTACAGTTTCTGTAATATTGATTAACAATTCTGATTTCTCAATTTAATTGGGCTTTAAAAAAATAATAATAAAAGTTTAATCATGCCTCTAGCTGGTCCCTACCCTAAAATAACAGAATTAATATTTAGCATTCCTTCCCAGTGTTTCTCCCTGGGCCAGTCAGCCTTACTACAGTGGACATATCTTTAGGAAGCTAGTCTCAGTAAGGATGAGTTAACATTAACTTTTTACATGTCCTGCTTTTAAATACAAAATGCCTTGCCTTATGGCCTATAATGCCTACATCAGTTCGACTTATTAATATTTAAAAGAAAGGTGTTGACTAGCCAAAGGGGTTTATTTTGACAGGTTGAAATACAGTCCCTCCACTGCTACAGTCAGACTTCAATGTTAGGACTGCAGCTAGGTTTGAGCTGTCACTGTAGTGGATAGCATAATAGATGCTGCAGTCCACTAGTTCCATTTAAAGTACAGGGCTGGGCACACCTGGTACCATATATTAGGGTATTATAGGTAAGGTAAATGTTCCAAATAGGAGTATACCACTTTAACCACGATTAAAGGGGAGTGCAGGCACTTTACCACTGGTTAGGAGAAGTTATGTGCAGAGAATTCTACAGCCAGCAAAGTGAGCTACAGCAAAACTCTGATCATAAGCCATGCAAAAGATTTTAATTTCCTACATGGCCTGTGTGTGTGTGTGTGTCTGGGAGAAGGGTGAGCAAAATTAAAGAAAGTACCTTTTATCTTTAACAGGTGTAGTTTATTCCCAATGTGGGTCCTTTTTCAGGTAAGATATTGCAGAGGTTTACACAATACCTGCTTGTTTTTCTGTCTCCAAATAGTAAGTTGGTATACCTGTATTACCCGGGGGCAAGGGAATTTTACTGGATGCAAATGTCCATGGTCCCTGCATCTACCAGAACTTTCTTAGACATAGTTAACAGATTAAAATATTTTCAATAGGGACTGAATGTCCCTGGGAAAAGACAACTGGCCAAGCCAAACACATAGGGGCATATGTATAAGAATGTGGCGGAGCACGGGTTAGCTCCAAAAGTGCTAACTCCATGCTCCGTCACCTTAGAAAAGCAGGGTTGTGCTGTATTTACAATAATACGGTGCGCCCCTGTGTTTCTCCCTGCGCTGGCACTAAATTCAGCTGCCTAGCGCCAACGCAAGCACCCTTGCACCATAGTGCAAGGGTTCCTGTGTTGATGGAATGATTGTTTATGTGCAGGAAGATGTCCCTTCCTGCACATAAACAATCATTCATGGCAATTTGCTGTTTCCATGTGTGCTGCACAGTGCAGCACACATAGAAACAGCAAAAACGAGGAGAAATTAAGCATTTCTCCTCATTTCACCATGTTAAGACCAGGTTTTTCCTGGTCTTAATTTGGGTGCTGCCTCCAATTGACCCTACCTTTGTAAATAGGGGGCAGCTCCATAATCAATTGGGTGTTGAGGTGGAACGCCAACCACAAGACACCCATTGAACGCCCCTTTCACACCAAGGGCTAGATTATGATGTCGGTCGGAAAGCATTCTGACCAAATTGGTCTCGGAATGGTGTCCGACCGAATCGGATTCGGGGAGTCCGACCAACCAATTACGATGGTTACAGATACCATTCGGTCAGACTCCCATTGACTTCAATGTGAGCCTGTGATCCGACGGCATACACAGGCTCCCATTGAAGAAAGGGGTGGGTGGGGAAAATCGTTCACCCTGTGGCGGGCACCCCTTGGTGCCTGCCACACTGCGCATGGTCTGAAAGGGGGGTCCCTTGGGTACCCCCACGGGCCTCATTCGGAAGGCTTTGGGTGAAGGGGCGCCTTCTACGGGCCCCCAAAGTCAGATTCTGACAGCCGATCCCTGTTGGACAAACCGATTCGAAAAGGCTGTCTGAATCTGACATCGTAATCACTCGGTCGGGAACGCGATCCGTAGACCTGTACGAGTCGGCTCCGAACAACTCCGTTCCTCTGAATGCCATCCGGAACCGAGTCGGAACTGACTCAGACAGTATGAACGCTTTCCAAACATCGTAATTGGTTGTTCGGAAAGATTTCTGAATTGGTCGGAAAGACAGGTTCCGAATCGGATTCGGCAGCCTTAAATCCAATTTGGAGACTTTCCGAACAACCTCGTGATTGACCCCCAAATGTAGAGTGAAATGGGGATTATTTACAAGGCGGTGTTACGACACGTTAAGTGGCTTAATGCTGCCTTGTAAATAAGGCGAAGGGTTTATCGGCATAGGAACGTCACTAAAAGTGATGTTCCTGTGGCGATAGGGGCTTGCAAATATGCCCCATAGTTTTTTAAGGGAGGCTGCACCCCTCAATTTTATTATATTTGTCTTCAAAATGTGTTTAGAATAAATTGCTAAATATGTGTAGTCCTTCTTGTATTTTGTCATCTTAGTCCTCATTTATTACCAAATTATGAAATAATGTTTCTGCCACCAGTTAGTTTGAGAAAAAAAAGTCAGTTTAGTGAGTAAACACAAAACAATGATAATAACAAGTTTAAACCATTTCACTGGTGTTAAATCATTTGAGAGACACAGTAGTGATCATTAACAGTTCAGATAGATAAGGAAATTAATTAAAGAGAATTATCTGAAATGGTTCATTTCAAATCTGAGAACTAATAATTTAAAATACTGAGAACTTGTATATATTTGGTATCATTGCACATTTAGTACTTTTTCTAAATGTATAAATGTGTAACATTGGGCGAAAATTATTTTAGAAATTTTAAGATTTTAGTGACGTATAGAGTCGTAATTGATGAATTAATGATTTTGCAATTGAAACAAATTTACGTCATTTTGAATTGTAATTAATACTGTGAAGTAGTTATGCCACATTTTCATGTGAGACCCCATTTATTTTAATATGGATGCAGTTTCTGGTGTTTTACTCATCTCACTCCTGCTCATTCCCCCTACCAATCAGTGTCTTGTTGCAAGCCATTTCTCCTCTCATTTCCACAGAGCACTAAACAAATGACATCAAGTATTCAAAAATGAACAATTGTGTTAAGAAACGTGTATTGTGAATGAAGCTTTCATTGTGTACCCAAAGTATCATATTCAAGAACTTGCACTGTAAGTTCCACTGCAGGCGTGTACATTCTATGAGACATTGTTTAAGAAATTTTTCATTTTGTGCAGAGCATCTGTGGAGTGCAGTTGCTGACAGAGTAGGTGGACAATTTCTCTTACCTTACCAAATGGGTTAGTTTTAAAGATTTAAAGTATTATCTTTCTGTTTCTAATTTGCCAATGTGACCTTAACCATGATCATACCATGCTGAATTTGCAAACACTATTATTCTATCAATCTACAAAAAATGTAGCTGAGTTTGTGAGCTGTATCAGAGCAGCACCTACATCAACCAATAATCGCATTCTTCTACTTTTCCTCCAACATAACTTAACACACCATTAAGAACTAACAGAGTGGCTTGGACGCCGGAGGGAATGGCTGCCTAGCTCCGCAGCTCGGCACATCGTTAGGGGATTATATCACATACAAGCGCAAATGAGCGACTCGGACGACGGCAAACACGGGGTTCCTGCTTATGACACAACGGAGACTTGATTGTGTCCAACCATAGCGGAATCGAAAGAGTGGAAGCAGTTTTTCAAGCCTTCTGCGGAGGGAAGCGTGCGCCCGTCGGAGCTCGCAAAATGGCGCCGAAGCTCGTCTGGAAGTAAAACGGAGCCTGAACAACGGATGTGATCTGCTAGCGAGATGTCGACCAGCGCCGATGCCTACTATCAGCCAGCGCCTATTATCAGCTGGTAAGAGCCGCTGTGAGCGCTCTTCTAACACCGCCTGCTACTCGAGAGGGCCCCACTATGTTCTGCCTGACCCTAAAATGGCCACCAACGCTCGGCGATTTTTCGTCCTAAAAGTCTAAAGCACCAGACTCAGAGCACGATCCTTAGATCGACCAGCTCCACATTATCCCTATGCTGTCTGCCTAAGTCGGATCATTACATCAGCTCTTACATTAGCTGATAAAATCAGCAAGACCAGTGGCAGAGCCAGCAACAAGCCACAACTGCAGGTGCACGTGAGAGATTCGGGGGGTGCCTTTGTGGGAGCATTTCTGGGAGCATTCCTGTGAGCTTCCAGTCACCTAACCCCCACCTTAGTCCCTGCCTCAATGACTAAGCCCAGCAACAAAGCCAGCAAAGCCTGCACCTACACACGGATGCTTTTTGTCTGTCCTCTGTCCTCTGTTTTCTGTCTTGGCCTTCGTAGATCTACTTAATACCTACCTTGACAGCAGGGCAGAGCTGAGACGATTCACAAACACGATTCAGGTGCCTATTACCTGTGCAACAGCCCAATAGCCCAGTAGACTATAGCCCCTCTTACCTATCACCTGGGCAATCTCCGGCAAAAAGAAAGCCTCTAAAAGCGCAGTGGTTCTTCAAAGGGAGGCAGGCTCAACCAGGCTCAACTAGTCTCAACCAGCCTTAACCAAGCAATCCGGGGCGCTCCATATTGACAGAATAAACCGGACTTAGACCAACGGCAGGATTGGTTTGGTGTAGGTAATACTGACGGCGAACAACAAGGAAAGACAAAACAAAACAAAGCAACAAGAGAAAGACGTAACTAGGAGAGATCTGCCAAGTGGAGCCTATACACGTCAAAATGGCGGAAGAAAAAAAACAGGAACACTAAGAAGGTCAGACCGGATCCTACCACCTCGGACTCGCCTATTAAGGCCAAACCAGACATTCACAGCACTATGGAAATGATACTAAAAAAATTAGCGGAGGTCCACGACCTAGCAAAATCTACAAAACAGAACACAGACGCCATGCAGTTGGAACTCACGGCAATTAGAGCCGACCTGAGTACGATGAATGTGCGGGTAGGAGATGCGGAACAAAGAATAAGTGCCACAGAAGATATCACGACTCAGGCCTGTAAAGAATTGGTGCACCTCCATAAAATCACCGACTCTCTGAAAAAACAGAACGCAGAATTGGAAGACAGAAATAGAAGAGGGAACATACGAAGTTTTGGCATCCCAGAAAAGTCGGAGGAGGACGCGGGGTCCTGTGTGGCCTTCCTGGAATCATGGATCCCCATGATAAGGGGGATAAAATTCAGTCCCGGCTTGGAGCTGGATAGAGCGCACAGAATTCCTACTTTTACCAACCCGCACAGAATTGGCACCAGACCGATGATTTGTAAACCACTCCGCTTCCAACACACAGAAGCCATCCTAACATATGCCAGGAAATCACACCAAGTAACTTGGGAGGGCAGAAATATCACCTTCACGCAGGACTATTCTAAAGACACCGTCGACATACGAAAGGGGTTTCTCCAACTACGCGACAAATTGAGAGAGAGGAAGATCCTTTTCTCATCATTGGTCCCTCGAAGTTTCGAATTATGGAGAATGGCAGAGCAATGATCTTCACAGATCCTCAGGAACTGGCGTCACACCTTGAAGGGTCCCCGCCCCAAGAAATGGATGTTGCTACAGGACTCTCCAATAAAAGAAAGACTTGATATCCTTTTTACCCTAATTTAGGTGTTCACCCCTCAGTAGTATTTGATTGTACGAGACTTTCCAACAAACGAAAGCTTGATATCCTTTTTTTACCCTAGCCGGGGTGTTGGCCCCTCAGCTATGCCAAGCATTAACCATGACAGCTACTGTACTGAGCAGAGATGAAAACCTGAGTCTGATTCTGCCATATTTACTTTCATACTTGGTGTTAAGACCGAATTTGTGGGGTCTTGTTGAGGTTACGTTGGGACCACTAGGTCCAGCATAGTGTTGAAACCACATTATATATGCTCTTTAAAACCTTTACAGTAATAGCCATGTTGGGAAGGGCTTTAGCAGACAAGATAATTTGCAGTTTCACTTAATTACTCAAGTATTCAATATCCAATTACCCTACCGGTCTGCCGACAGTCGGTTCTGTCGTCGCAGCCCCTGCACTCAAATTGTTTGGGGGAGGGAGGGAGGGAGGGGAGGGAGGGGTGGGGGTAGTAAAGGGAGATTTAGGAGTGGAGGTAGAAATTGAAATGGTTGTTCTCATTTTGTTTATCTTCCTTTTATGCTTATCCTTATGCTTATGCTCATATTTATACTTATTGCCTCAACTATGTTCTTTTGTTACATTAGGCACACACCATGGCACACAAGACACACACCATGGCACAGATCTCCTTACAACTAGCACATTCTTAAGACCGGAGTCCGTAAATATCGCCCAATACTATTATTCCCGCATCATAGCTCTAACCAACACTACCGCGATCCATGAGCCCATATGATGCCTCAGCACACAACTTTTACAGAGGATCTTAACATCGTATCACTAAATGTTAAGGGCCTGAATCACCCGATGAAACGTAGGAAAATATTCGATTACTTAGCAAAAACTAAGGGAGACGTTATTCTTCTCTAAGAAACAAAACTGTCCAAATAGGACGTAAGCTTCATCAAATACAATTGGATATCTCATTTGACCTCCTCACCGGCGACCCACAAAAGAAATGGAGTTATCACCCTCATCGCCAAAAAATCAAACATTTCACTTGTTTCCCATACACACGATGACGAAGGCAGATTGCTAGTCACACACCTACAAAAGGGAGAGGACCTTATTCATGTGGTCAATATTTATGGTCCAAACTCAGATGAACCCCAATTCTGGGAAACAGTCTCGAATACCATAGAAAGTTTACCCCAGGACGATCTTCTGGTGGTGGGTGGGGACTTTAATATGCCACTAGACCCCCTCCTGGATAGACAATCAAAATGCAAATTTCACCCGTCTCGATCGCACAACATACTGCGTAGAATTTATACTAGATTCAACTTGAAAGATACCTGGCGCCTACAGCACCCTGATACAAGAGATTACACCTTTTATTCAGCCCCCCACAACTCCTATTCTAGAATAGACTATATTTTAATATCCTCCACATTTACACACTATCTAGACCAAACAGATATAGCCCCGATTCTTATATCCGACCACTCATGTATACACACCACACTTGCAGGCACTCACCCCACATCGCCCCGAAGAGATGGCGCTTTAACGATAAAATATTGACAGACCCTGAAAACAAAGCGAAAATCGACAATGCGATTAAAGAATATATAGAGACGAACGATCTCCCAGAGATCCCCACATCTACCTTCTGGGACGCTCTTAAAGCCACCATTAGGGGTGTTATTATTGGAATTAAGGCCCAAATAAATAAAAAATTAAATCTAGAACTTAAAAATCTAGAAAGTGAGATTAAGACTCTGGAAAAAAAACACTCGGAGCGGGTGGAGGATCAGGTTACCCTTAACGTGCTAACCAAAAAGAAATACGAATATAACACGATTATAAGCAGAAGGGCTGGTGTCTGGATCAACAAATTCAAGGCGCTCCAACTTTGTGAGGGCAACAAAGCGGGAAAATTATTGGCCTCTTACCTCAAGCATAAACAGAGACAATTCACCATTTCCTCAATTAAAGATACCAAGAATATTACCGACACCAAACATAGCGAAATTCTGGATACCTTCCAAACGTTTTACAAGGACCTCTATAGTAGCAGTTTAATAATCAACTCAGATGCCTGCGAACAATACTTGCAGTCATTAGACCTCCCAAAACTTTCAAGCACAGATAATTCAAAGCTGGGGGCACCTATCTCGGATCTAGAGATATCATCGGCGATAAAAACACTTAAAGGTAACAAAGCTCCAGGGCCAGACGGCTTCTCTGCCTCTTTCTATAAAGAATTCAGCACTTCGCTCCAACCGACCCTAAATAAGCTTTTCAATTCTGTAGCCCATGAGGGGAGCATTACTAATTCAATGAGGGAAGCCAACATCATTGTCATACCCAAAGAAGGCAAAGATCCGCTCCTACCCAAAAACTATCGGCCAATTTCCTTAATAAATGTAGATTGTAAGATTTACCCCAAAATCCTAGCAAATAGATTAAATAAATTTCTTCCCTCTTTGATCAGCAACTCACAGGTGGGGTTTCTCAAACATCGTATGTCTAATGACAATACTAGACTTCTATGTCACATCTTAGAAAAGGCCAAGAGCGCTCCTGCCCCCCTAATTGCTATCACGCTAGACGCGGAAAAGGCGTTCGATAGAGTATCATGGCAGTTCCTGAAACAATGTATGCACACTTTCAACCTAGGTGAACCATTAATTTCCATGGTTATGGCCTTATATGCTAACCCGACGGCCAGGATAGCCATTAATGGCACCCTATCGGAATCATTCCATTTAGAACAAGGAACTAGACAGGGCTGCCCCCTCTCTCCGGCTCGCTTCCTCCTAGCATTAGAGCCGCTGATCCAAGACATTAAGCTCCATAAGGACATCACCGGGGTTCTCTTTGGCGACACGCGAGTAAAATTAGCCGCATACGCGTACGACATATTGATCATCACGGAAAAACCGGAAGATTCCATCAAAGGCCTGATGGACACATACTCTAGACACTCTGGTTACAAACTCAATCACGATAAATCTGAGGTCAAACCCCTTAATGTCCCTAGTACGCGTGAAATGCTAGGCAACTCGGGCCTTACATGGCAACCGAACCACATCAAATACCTGGGGATCGAATTCTGCTCCACTATTCTGGAGACACTCCAACATAACGAGACTAAAACACTGGAGAAGATCAAAACATTATTGGATGCTTGGTCGCCCAGATTCATAACTTGGTGGGGCAGAGTTGAAACCATAAAAATGATGGTCTCCCCCTAGTAAATTATCTGATAACAATGCTGCCCCTTGTTTTATCTGAAGACTTCCATCACAAACTAAACATACTTCTCTCGAACTTCCTATGGAAAGGAAAGAAGGCAAGAATTAGCATGAAGAAACTCAGGCTCCCTAAAAGGCTAGGTGGGGTTAATCTAGCTGATTTTAAGCGCTACCAGTCGGCCTTCCTCGCAAGACAGGGCTCTCATTGGCTGACAGCTCCAGTAGGATACACACCTGTATGGCTTGACATTGAGAAATATATCCTTGATGGTATCCCCCCGGCAACCCTCCTAACCACGAATATTAACCGAATTACATGTTCAAGCTCCATCCTCAAAAACACAAAATCCTCCCTCTTGAAAATAGACAAACTACTAGACATCAGTGTTAAGAAATCTAATTTAGAATCCATTTGGTATAATCGCAAAATTCTATATAAAGGATGCACCTTGTACAATGCCATATGGATCAGTAAAGGCATATATTTTCCCCACCAACTCTACGCAGGCACACAACCCCTATCATTTAAGGACCTGCAGTCCACATATCAACTTGAGCCAATAGAATTCTACTACTTCTTGAAAATAAAAGCTGCCCTAGCTAAGGCAAATCTCTCAGCCCTAACACCATCCCTCCCGCAATATCTCTCAAAAATAAACGCGTTGGGTCACCAGGTCTCCCGAATCTACAAACTACTAAGCCCCCAACACTCTACACTTAATGAGAAGGCCACAGCCTTTTGGGATTCGAACTCCAAAACCCCGATCTCAGACTCAGATTGGTCCTGGACATGGAACTCAGTATTTAAAAATAAAATCAGCCCGGTGCTATCCCACACAAAGTTCTGGCTCCTACACAGGGCATACTGGACACCAGCCCGACTACACAAACACAAAATCCGTGAAGACGATATCTGTTGGAACTGCAATGGAGCAGTGGGAGACTTAGAACACCTACTGACTCTTTGCCCGTGTGTGACTACCTATTGGGATAAAGTCCTTCATAATTCATATCTAAACTTTTCCCCCTCGATACAAGCAGGGACCTCCAGGCTCTACTATTTGCTCCTACTAGAGCAGACTCCTTGGGTGATAATGACAAGGCACTCCTTGACCTACTTCTCACAGCAGCATTTAAGATAATACTCAACAATTGGATGGATACTCGCAAATCATCCTTTAAACACTGGCTGAATTGGGTCACTAACCTGCGAGGAGCTGATAATATAGCGCTCCACAACTCCCCGTGGAAGTCCCCGAATAGAGGCATGTGGGAATCCCTTGATCTCTTCTTTGAATCATACAAACCACCGTGAACTGTCTCTCAAACTACCCTACGCTTTTACATAATACCAAACGGAGACCCTTCATGACCGACATCTTTACCATGCCACTTAGAGGGGCACACATCAAGGATCACTAACCTCTAATCGCCGTCCATATTTAGCGCAGTGTGATATATCTGTTCTGAGATTTAGTCGAAAGTCTTGCAACCACTAGGCATATGCCAAACGAAATAGCCTTCCATGTTATCTGTTTCTGCCTTAAGATAAGTCCCTTGTGCCATCTATACTATCGTCACTTATGTCATTTTGCTGTCGCAGTGCTGATGGTTTATTCACTTATTCTGTCTCTATCTATGATCTCTAAGATTTGAACTGTGCTGTATTTCCTTTTGCAATTAGTATATTATTTATTTAGTTATTATTTATCTAGTTTTTATTTATTTGCTGTATTCTATGTATTATACATTGTTTTGCTTCGAACAACCAATAAAAATTTATTGAATTGAAAAAAAAAGAACTAACAGAGTCTGAGGTAAAAGATAGTGAGGCTTATTTACAAGCCCATTGCGCCACCGGTGCGTCACTTTTTTTGACACACCAGCAGCGCAGTATTCCTGTCCATATTTACAAGACCACATAAAGCCACCCTGCGTAGCTTTTCATAGCCTTGTAAATATAGCCACCTTTCATGCATTATTCTGTGTGAAAGGGGAATTCCATGGGTGTTGCTATGGGTGGTCCCACAGAACATTCATGGAACCTGACGCATTCCCAGTTTTACAAGGTTCTGTTAACCTGCGAATGAGTCAGATTCCTACTCCCAGAGGAGGTGTAAAGGAGGCGCAATGAGGAGAAATACCTTTATTTCTCCTTGTTTTTCCTTTTCTGCAGCACACATAAAAAGAGGAAAACATCTCTTATGATTGTTTTTGTGCAGGAAATTGTTCCTTCCTGCACAAAAACAATCACCCCTACATCGCAGACACCATTGCACCATGGCAAAAGGGTGCCTGCATTGGTACATGGCAGCTCATTGTGTGCCAGTGCAGGGGAAAAGGACAGGAATGCACTGTATCTTGTAGAGACAGTGCATTACTGCCCTTTTTTTTTTACTTACTGCAGCGCAGCAGGAGGGCTTGCTGCACTGCCATGCATCAAAATATTGTAAATGAGGCCCCATATGTCTAAACTATTGAAAAAACGAAAGGTCCTCATATGAATATGAATACAATCCGGAAATGAACAACATCTACATAAGAAAACAATGTCCTCCCACCGATTACCTTTCGTACCATGGTATATGGGATAAAGTACCTCCTGTTGTAATATAAGGGTATTTCAAGTCACTGGTGAGTTCTGTGACCAAGTAGAGGAAAGACGCCAAAAGCTAAAGTCATTTATAAGGTCATGGGACTCCTAGTTGACTTGCATTATCCTATTAATTTACGGCAGAGAATACTTTATTCTGTACAATACATGACCACACCATCACCTTTCTTAGAAACTGCATAAATCCTTGGTGTGTTGCTCTGTCATATGAAAGAGATAGGATGCTTGCAGACATGAAGAATACAAGTAGAATATGCAGTACAAAACAAAACACACCAAAAAGCACTTGCATATTTTTGCAACATATTTTAGAATCCGTTTATTGTAAGTTAAATATAAGAGGAAAAATGCTGTAGCCCAGAATGTATAGAAACTTGCAGAGAGATTAAGGGGCCGATTCCGATCTCGGTCGGAGGCGCACCCAATACCATTTGGTCGGGAAAAAAGCCATGCGAATGCCTGTTTCCCGACCGATCCGCACATCATTCCGAACGAGCAAGTACGATGCGCACAACAGCATAGAATCCGGCCCAGTCGTACTCACCCAATCCAGGTCCTGTTCTCCGACCGAGGCGAATCCGGAAACGCCGAATCGAGTCGCACGGAAGGGAAAATGCAGCCCCGTCCGGCCGGACAAGTACGATGCGCCTTCCGTACGCGCCGAACCCGTCGCTACGTCCGGCACGTCAAAGCTTCCGGGAGAGGCGCACATAAGCTCCGATTCGCGCCACAACACGATCCACGGCTACGAGGCGAACACGCCAGCGACGAGGACGAGGCGAAGCAACGAGAAAGACGAACGAGACGAACCAACCATGAATCCCTTTGCTCCGATCCTACCAATATTCTACATTTACTACCGGAACAGGCACGGACGCGTACGGCGCAGAAGGTAAGTCAGACACCAACCACAAAAACATACAACACGTACACGACACATCACACACACACAGAGGGATGCAGAATTTACTTACACCAGCACCATAGGGGCGGGATGCCCATCACCACTACCACCTATGCACACAGGGGCCTGGATGCGCTACCACTACTACCACCCTTACCCAGGGGGGCTGGATGCCTACCACTACAACCACCCTTACCCAGGGGTGCCAGATGCCTACCACTACTACCACCCTTACCCAGGGGGCTGGATGCCTACCACTACTACCACCCTTACCCAGGGGTGCCAGATGCCTACCACTACTACCACCCTTAGCCAGGGGGTGCCAGATGCCTACCACTACTACCACCCTTAGCCAGGGGGCTGGATGCCTACCACTACTACCACCCTTACCCAGGGGGGCTGGATGCCTACCACTACTACCACCCTTACCCAGGGGGCTGGATGCCTACCACTACTACCACCCTTACCCAGGGGGGCTGGATGCCCACCACTACTACCACCCTTACCCAGGGGGGCTGGATGCCTACCACTACTACCACCCTTAGCCAGGGGGGCTGGATGCCTACCACTACTACCACCCTTAGCCAGGGGGGTGCCAGATGCCCACCACTACTACCACCCTTACCCAGGGGGGGCTGGATGCCTACCACTACTACCACCCTTACCCAGGGGGGGCTGGATGCCTACCACCACTACCACCCTTAGCCAGGGGGGCTGGATGCCTACCACCACTACCACCCTTAGCCATGGGGGTGCCAGATGCCCACCACTACTACCACACTTACCCAGGGGGGCTGGATGCCTACCACTACTACCACCCTTACCCAGGGGGCTGGATGCCCACCACTACTACCACCCTTACCCAGGGGGGCTGGATGCCTACCACTACTACCACCCTTAGCCAGGGGGCTGGATGCCTACCACTACTACCACCCTTAGCCAGGGGGCTGGATGCCTACCACTACTACCACCCTTACCCGGGGGCTGGATGCCCACCACTACTACCACCCTTACCCAGGGGGCTGGATGCCTACCACTACTACCACCCTTAGCCAGGGGGGCTGGATGCCTACCACTACTACCACCCTTAGCCAGGGGGCTGGATGCCTACCACTACTACCACCCTTAGCCAGGGGGTGCCAGATGCCCACCACTACTACCACCCTTACCCAGGGGGCTGGATGCCTACCACTACTACCACCCTTAGCCAGGGGCTGGATGCCTACCACTACTACCACCCTTAGCCAGGGGGTGCCAGATGCCCACCACTACTACCACCCTTACCCAGGGGGGCTGGATGCCTACCACTACTACCACCCTTACCCAGGGGGGCTGGATGCCTACCACCACTACCACCCTTAGCCAGGGGGGCTGGATGCCTACCACCACTACCACCCTTAGCCATGGGGGTGCCAGATGCCCACCACTACTACCACACTTACCCAGGGGGGCTGGATGCCTACCACTACTACCACCCTTACCCAGGGGGGGCTGGATGCCCACCACCACTACCACCCTTACCCAGGGGGGCTGGATGCCTACCACTACTACCACCCATAGCCAGGGGGGCTGGATGCCTACCACTACTACCACCCTTAGCCAGGGGGTGCCAGATGCCCACCACTACTACCACCCTTACCCAGGGGGGGCTGGATGCCTACCACTACTACCACCCTTACCCAGGGGGGGCTGGATGCCTACCACCACTACCACCCTTAGCCAGGGGGGCTGGATGCCTACCACCACTACCACCCTTAGCCATGGGGGTGCCAGATGCCCACCACTACTACCACACTTACCCAGGGGGGGCTGGATGCCTACCACTACTACCACCCTTACCCAGGGGGGGCTGGATGCCCACCACTACTACCACCCTTACCCAGGGGGGGCTGGATGCCTACCACTACTACCACCCTTAGCCAGGGGGGGCTGGATGCCTACCACTACTACCACCCTTAGCCAGGGGGGCTGGATGCCTACCACTACTACCACCCTTACCCAGGGGGGGCTGGATGCCCACCACTACTACCACCCTTACCCAGGGGGGGCTGGATGCCTACCACCCTTAGCCAGGGGGGGGCTGGATGCCTACCACTACTACCACCCTTAGCCAGGGGGGCTGGATGCCTACCACTACTACCACCCTTAGCCAGGGGGTGCCAGATGCCCACCACTACTACCACCCTTACCCAGGGGGGGCTGGATGCCTACCACTACTACCACCCTTAGCCAGGGGGGCTGGATGCCTACCACTACTACCACCCTTACCCAAGGGGGCTGGATGCCTACCACTACTACCACCCTTAGCCAGGGGGCTGGATGCCTACCACTACTACCACCCTTAGCCAGGGGGTGCCAGATGCCCACCACTACTACCACCCTTACCCAGGGGGGCTGGATGCCTACCACTACTACCACCCTTACCCAGGGGGCTGGATGCCTACCACCACTACCACCCTTAGCCAGGGGGCTGGATGCCTACCACCACTACCACCCTTAGCCATGGGGGTGCCAGATGCCCACCACTACTACCACACTTACCCAGGGGGCTGGATGCCTACCACCCTTACCCAGGGGGGCTGGATGCCCACCACTACTACCACCCTTACCCAGGGGGGGCTGGATGCCTACCACTACTACCACCCTTAGCCAGGGGGGCAGGATGCCTACCACTACTACCACCCTTAGCCAGGGGGTGCCAGATGCCTACCACCACTACCACCCTTAGCCATGGGGGTGCCAGATGCCCACCACTACTACCACACTTACCCAGGGGGCTGGATGCCTACCACTACTACCACCCTTACCCAGGGGGGCTGGATGCCCACCACTACTACCACCCTTACCCAGGGGGGCTGGATGCCTACCACTACTACCACCCTTAGCCATGGGGGTGCCAGATGCCTACCACTACTACCACCCTTAGCCAGGGGGCTGGATGCCTACCACTACTACCACCCTTAGCCATGGGGGTTCCAGATGCCCACCACTACTACCACCCTTACCCAGGGGGGGCTGGATGCCTACCACTACTACCACCCTTAGCCAGGGGGGGCTGGATGCCTACCACTAACAACATCTCCACTCACAGGATGGCTAATACATGTCGCAACAAGCACACACCAACATAAATAATGCAACATTAAGACATCCCCCAACACCATGACAAGCGTGTGTAGACTGTGTCAAATGCCTACGACACAGAACATGATCATCAACATACAATGTGACACCCTATCACATGTGCCACACATAAATGTGTGTGGCCCGCACGATGCAAGCAGGCCATGACCATTGTGGCAATGGGGTCCAAACCCCCATCATCACAGTACCCAAAATGTAAGTGTGGGGTCCTGAGCTGAAGCACATCTTGACCATTGTGGCAATGGGGTCCAAATCCCCATCATCACAGTGCCCAAAATGTAAGTGTGGGGTCCTGAGCTGAAGCACATCTTGACCATTGTGGCAATGGGGTCCAAATCCCCATCATCACAGTGCCCAAAATGTAAGTGTGGGGTCCTGAGCTGAAGCACATCTTGACCATTGTGGCAATGGGGTCCAAACCCCCATCATCACAGTGCCCAAAATGTAAGTGTGGGGTCCTGAGCTGAAGCACATCTTGACCATTGTGGCAATGGGGTCCAAACCCCCATCATCACAGTGCCCAAAATGTAAGTGTGGGGTCCTGAGCTGAAGCACATCTTGACCATTGTGGCAATGGGGTCCAAACCCCATCATCACAGTGACCAAAATGTAAGTGTGAACAAAGTAGAAGCTGCAACTGGCAAACTGCATGGACAAATCCTGGTCACAGAACAACAAACACAACTGTGGCAAAGTAGTGCAGGTGTCCCATTGCAACATAGATTTGGGGAGGCAAACAGTGCAGTGCAAATAAGACATACCTCTGGCCAGCTGCATACAAACATCACCCATGGTGTCTGACACCGTCAACATACATCAATGACACAATGACAGAAGTGACCATCACAATGCAGACCCACATATTTGCACCAATGGACACACCAATGCAGATACCCTGTGTAGACTGCAGATGGCAGGTGAACAGATACCATACCATGGCAGCAATGGGACACATAAACAATGATCATTGTGCTGACTGATGACTTAGGAGTCCCAGGGACAGCAGGGCAAACACACCAAACAACATACAGATAATGGCACACCATGAATATGCCAATGCAGTGGCGCTGATGCACAAACACAAACAGGCAGACACACACTGCACATCAAACACAACAGGTGAGGGGGGGGGGACCAGTGTCCCCAGGCAACCACACAACACATGAGGAGGCCTGAAGACTAAACACACAGATGTGCATACAGTGCCACACAAAGGTAACTCAGGGATCCAATTCCCCTATGTGGGCAATCAGGCATTGTCAGATGAGAGGGAGCACAAATCACACATGTCACACAAGCATGTAGGAACAGCAACCCACACAGTAAGACACCGAGGCACCACAGCACCACCCCCAGGGCCCACACAATGTGGTGACCCTGGGCTGCATTACAATACCACTGTGATGACAAAGCCAGATGTCGTTCACACTGTGAACCACAGTCATGTATCCTGAGCAAAGAATCACCAGCACACCCACACAAGCACAAATCAATCAGCATGGCCAGTAAGCCAAGGCCAACATGGAGGCAGGGGTCTTTGCAGGCAACAACTCTCATCTGCACACACTAAACAACACACACCTTGACCACCAACAATGTGCTGAGGGTGAAGCTCACATGCACAGGTGACATTGCGCATGCACCCATGACAATCCCAGGGGGGTGGGTGGGAAGCAAGGTGCAGAAACACAGCACACATGGCCACTCAACAAGACTCCTAAATGTCTGACACACTGCACACTACGCCGTACATGGACATGACGGCAACACCACACCAACCAATGGGATCCCAGCCACAGTCACACACCAATGAAGAAGCCAAGGTCACCCACAAAGAACACACATGGACAATTACCAACATTGCAGCCCTGACCCTGAGGAGTGCCAGCAGTCACACACACAACGTGTCACAAACAATGAAAGCTAACACAAACCGGAAATCACATTACAGGAGTAAACAACAAGTGCTAAGGGGAATCCTAACTGTGACCCATCAGCGCCTGCCCACAAACTCAGCCCTGACAGCAAACACACCTATGGGTGACACCCTGATGACCAGTAATGTGCCATGCACCCACATCACAGAGAACCCAGGGAGTAGACTTTGGGGGAACATAGCTCAACTCAGCAAGCATCACAAACAGGAACATCACTAGGGATCCCAGCACGCATAGCAAAATGGAAGTGAACACACAGACATGCTCATACAACACACACCTTGGGCGCAGGCAATGTCACAGGAGCACACACTGCCATGAGGGGACTCCACTCCTGTGTGAGGAAAGCTGTGCCATATGTCGCATCAGTAGGGCTCCATCATGTCAGCACAACACTTTGTCACACAGTAAACAATTAGCACCAAATCAAGGCTCCCATCACATCAGCCTGGTCATGGGAGTGTCAACGAAATCATCAGCACAGATCCAACACACATGTACAGCAAGTTGCACTGACAACACAGATGAGTCCTTCCCCATTGATGCCCAAACCTGCATGTCCACTGGAGATGGCCACACGGTCAGGGAAGTAGACGAATTGAACAATGGCAAGCACTACAGATGTGCAGGGATGGAAGCCACAGATGTGACATTGCTAATGTAACTAGGAAATTCCATAGCCAAATATTGTACACATGACACCCACAGATGCTGTTAAGGATGACATGGATACACCACAGGATAGGACACTGTCCCTCTGGACCACATGGGGCCCTGCCCAGTGACACTTCATTTTCATGAGACCAAAGATCATCATCCCTGCTGCAAGGGTATGGTCAGCATCATCAACATCATGTACATCAGAAGTAATAGCATTAGAGAACAGAAAGTTGCTTTATTCAGCATATGTGTGTCCAAAAACTCAGAGAACAGTAATGCTCCAACAAAGGCCAATGGCCAGTCCATCAAGTAAGTCAATACAGGGTGACAGTGGCAGATGTCACCCTACGCATGCCTGCACTGCACAAAACCAGGGACAATCCACTAGGAGGGGCAACCGGGGGGCAGGCCAGGCACCGCAGGGACAGGATCAGGGCTCACCAGGAGGAGGCAGGGAAGGGGTGGTGGGTGCTGGAGAGCCACTGATAACTGCAGTGGAGGTGTCTGACATGGTGTGTGCCGGCACAACTGGGGGCATGGCTCAGATGGTGTGTGTGCTGGCACGACTGCAGTGGACCGTGCAGATGGAGTGGACAGGTCCGCCACTGCAGTGCCCAAGTCAGACAGGGTGGTAGTTGACTCCACTGCAGTGCCTACCTCCAGGGGAGGAGAATGGGGAACAGGCAAGGTGGGCTGGACAGAGGGGGAGGACACCCTCACCACATCAGTGGCACAGACAAGTGCAGCGGGGGGTGTGGTGCCGGGAGAGCAAGTGGCAGGGGGAGAAGGCCGGATCCTCTTGGGGATGGTATATCTGTGGGTGGGGGAACCTGGGGCAGGGTGTGGTGGGGGCACCTGTGGAGTGGGGGCCTGAGGGATGGAGGAAGGAGACCTGGTGCCTGAGCTCCAGGGCGGCGGCGGGGTCTTGCTCTTACGACTCCGGGGGGACTTGCGGGTGGGGGCCTCAGTCTGTCTGCGCCTGGGGGCGGGTGTCCAGGGGCGAGGGGCACTCTGCTCCATGTGGGTGGGCTTCCTCTTCCCCCTGGATGCTGGAGCAGCTGGATCGTAGGGGATGAGGCCGAGGTTACAGAGGAAGAGCCGCTGTGACTTTGGGGTTGCAGGTGAGGCAAGGGAGGGTGCTTTGGAGGGAGAGGCAACTGAGGACTGCGCAGTGCTTATGGATGCGTGTGTGTGTTCTAGGGCCCCATCCCCTGTGAGTCTGGTTTCAGTCCCCTGACTGTGCGTGCGTGTGCATTTTGTTTGTGGCGTGTGTGTCTGTGTGCTGGACGTGTGTGTGCTGGTGTGTGCCTGTGCCGGTGTGTGTGTGCTTGGGACGGGTAAGGTGCTGGGGAGTGTGGATGGAGCAGAGGCAGGAGGGGTGAGGGACTGAATGAGGAGGGACACTGCTGCCGTCAGGGAGGAGTCCATGGACCTATTGCCCCTCTGTAGGTCAGACATGCCCGATGAGATGCCCTCCATGAACGACACCAGCTGAGTCAACAGAGCGGTGTGTGCATGGAGGACACTCAGCATGGCTGTCTGCCCTACATGGAGCTGGCGAAGGAGGTACACAGACTCCTCACTCAGAGCAGCAGGGGACACAGGGGCGGGGGGTGCGGTGCCTGGCCCGAAGGAGACACGCTCCCGAACATGGGAGCCTCCACGGACCTGGGGAATGGGAGCCGATGGGAGGGCAGTGGTGGTGCTGGTGGTGGCGGGGAAGCAACACTAGCTGGGGTGTGGTGGCTGCTGACACCCGCCTCCATAAGGGAGTCATCCTCTGAGCCGCTGTGGTCCTCAGCTGAGGTGGATGCTGCTGAGGACTCCTCGGTGTGGCTCCCCTCGCCCTCCATGCCACTGGGTCCCTCCGACCACTCCTCGGCTGCTGACCCAGTCTGGCTCTCCGGCTCCTCCTGGTCCGTGGAGCTGTCCCCTTCCGTGGCCGTGGATGTATCTGCAATCAATGGGGAAACAGACAGACATCAGTCACCTGCACCAAACGCACACACCACTGTGAGCACAGCACATTACAGAGCAAGCCCTGGCATCATTAGTTGAACATTGCTAAAAGTGCCCTAACTGAACAGGAGAAGCCAATTGTCAGTCTGATGCCAACCATGGCACTCACATCCCACATGGCCTTGCACCCATCTGTCTGGTGTCTGTTGGATAGCAACACCCCAGTGTGGACACATGCACCACCTACACAGTAGTTGGACAGTGCAGAGGACACGGTGTAGCATGTGGACATGCACACATCACAACTCTTGCCACTGAGTCAGTACAGGTTTCCGGATGAAAGGGATGCCCAGAGTCAAATAGGAAATGCATGTGATGCATACCAGCGACAGACACCATGATGCACCCATGTCCTGATAGCCATCGCCACAATGGTGTGCATGTAGCACATGTCACTCCCCTGCAGGATCACCAATAAGTAGACACATGCCATGGCGGAGGCATGACTGCTAAGTCATACATCACTGTCTCAGTGATGTATGACTTGGCAGCCAGACAACAACACTCTGCACTGTGTCACAATAGTAGGTCATGGGGAATGCAAGTCCTGGAGCTGCACAAGTGCACATGTACATCCCCCACACAACACATCATCTTAACCCTCATCTGTCCAGGTCATACCGATTGGACATATGGGAGACCTGTGACACTACCCGCTGAACCTGAGCCCCTCACAATCTGCTGTGAATGGGAAACAGCTGCCTGAACTTCACATTTGCATACCCCAGTCTGCACGGGCAGCTGATCAAACACCTATGTGACACACAAGTATCGTCTCCTATGGTCACATCTCCAGTGGCATGCTGAGCCCCTACCGAGAAACACCCCAGCAGTCCTGGCAACAAATCCACAGCACACTGACACAGAGGCAGACACCTGAGGGGTCAAATCACTGCGCACAACGTGTCAGCTGATACACGGGAGTGGGAGTACAGGTGTATTGGATGGGCTGGAGTAGGCATGACTGCCCTGCCCCACATGAATGAGGGATGAGCCCTGGACAGTGGATAGCTGGCTATGTATGTGTGACACACGTAATCTGCACACTCCTGGGGCCCAAACATTGTTCCCACCCGCTGCATGGGTGTGTGCCAGATACCCCAGGCACATGTGGTGGCTCAGCTCAGCAAGTGGACCGCATATCAAAGCAACACGCAGATTACATGTCCGAACACAGGCATTGTGTGAACAATGGACCCACCCATGATGCCCACCACAGAGTTAGGGGAACAGATGCTGTCCCCCACCTTGAGTGAAGCAAACTGCAAGGACACAGTCCCAAGTGACACAATTCCCTGAATGTAAGGGCCACACCTGGGTATCAGATGAGGAGTGGGCAGTGCACAATAGAGGGACATGGCTCCTGGACAACATGACTGCTGTACTGTGGCAGTTTAACCAGGCCAGAGGAGGGCACATAGCATGTAATACAGAGTTCACAGTGCAGTCTTTGACTCACCCCCTCCTTGCTGCTGTCTGGCCTTCAGCTGCCCATCCAGGTCTGGAAACACCACCGCCAGGATCTGGAGCATGTGGGGGGTCAGGGTCCATGTTCCGCCCCTCCTGCGAGGAGGCGACACAACAGCTTCAGCTGGACCCGTGCAATCCTCCGGGTCCAGCCCCGAAGGTCCTGCCACCTCTTCTGGCAGTTGCGGATCCGGCGCTTGTAGACTCCCACGGACCGGACAGCCCGGACGATGTCCTTCCAGATCTCCTGCTTCCGATGGGCATTAACCTGTGAGGATGACAAAGTGAAAAGGCCATTACTACACATGCAACATATCCGTGCATGACACAGTTGTATATACATGTCTCAATCACAGGGGCACATGATGTACACAGGCAGTGCAACGCTGCCCATGGACAGTGTGCCAGAAGTCACTACATGGTATCATTGCATGGGAAGTAAAACCTTGTTCAAATGCACTGTCACTGCACCATACCTGTCCAGTGCATGTCACTACACACTATGGGGGGTGACAACTACTCAGTGAGCCTGCTAGCCAGTGGCGTGCAGACTTTCAGCCTTGCTAGTCAGACAAAATGCACATTCAGAAAGGCAGTGCACAGAACACTCACCTGCTCCCCTGGTGTCCCATATCAGCCTTGCTAGTCAGACAAAATGCACATTCAGAAAGGCAGTGCACAGAACACTCACCTGCTCCCCTGGTGTCCCATACTGTGGAAGTAGGCTGTCCAGCAGGGCCTGGTTCTCCTCAAGGCTGAAGGCTGGGGCTCTCTCCACAGTACGTGCCATTGCAGGGTCCAGAGGGGGCAGAGACAGCAGCAGTGCGGTGGCAGATGTCGTCCTGGAGCATGTAGTGCAGGCAAGTGAGCTCTCAGGGGAACAGCCAGCAATATATATGTGCTGCAGAGGCAGATACTGTCCCATGTGTCCAAAGTGATAGGTCCAAGTCGTTTGCATCTTCTGAATCTGGCCAATCCATGGAATAGCAGCACCAATACACGCCCACAGCATCCTTCAAATCTTCAACTTCATGACATACATGATTTTACAACATTGTTGTGGGTGACCAACTGAATTTCCAGCAACCGACTCGTTCGAATTTCGAAAACGCGTCCGTTGCCAGGCTAGGCCATTGACAATGGGTGCGCACCGATCGGTCCATTGCGGTTCAACGCGTACAGGGGTACAACGCGTACCCGCACACATTGAATGCAATGGGCCGGCCGGGTGCACCGATCGGTCCATTGCTGTTCAACGCGTACAGGGGTACAACGCGTACCCGCACACATTGAATGCAATGGGCCGGCCGGGTGCACCGATCGGTCCATTGCGGTTCAACGCATACAGGGGTACAACGCGCACCCGCACACATTGAATGCAATGGGCCGGACGGGTGCACCGATCGGTCCATTGCGGTTCAACGCGTACAGGGGTACAACGCGTACCCGCACACATTGAATGCAATGGGCCGGCCGGGTGCACCGATCGGTCCATTGCTGTTCAACGCGTACAGGGGTACAACGCGTACCCGCACACATTTAATGCAATGGGCCGGCCGGGTGCACCGATCGGTCCATTGCGGTTCAACGCGTACAGGGGTACAACGCGTACCCGCACACATTGAATGCAATGGGCCGGCCAGGTGCACCGATCGGTCCATTGCGGTTCAACGCGTACAGGGTACAATGCGCACTCGCACACATTGAATGCAATGGGCCGGCCGGGTGCACCGATCGGTCCATTGCGGTTCAACGCGCACAGGGTACAACGCGTACCCGCACACATTGAATGCAATGGGCCGGCCGGGTGCACCGATCGGTCCATTGCGGTACAACGCGTACAGGGGTACAACGCGAACCCGCACACATTGAATGCAATGGGCCGGCCGGGTGCACCGATTGGTCCATTGCGGTTCAACGCGTACAGGGGTACAAAGCGTACCCGCACACATTGAATGCAATGGGCCGGCCGGGTGCACCGATCGGTCCATTGCGGTTCAACGTGTACAGGGGTACAACGCATACCCGCACACATTGAATGCAATGGGCCGGCCGGATGCACCGATCGGTCCATTGCGGTTCAACGCGTACAGGGGTACAACGCGTACCCGCACACATTGAATGCAATGGGCCGGCCGGGTGCACCGATCGGTCCATTGCTGTTCAACGCATCCCTGTACAAGTGACTGGCATATGTCACCATGCCTGTCTCAGATGAACATATGCCAGCCACAAATAGCTCCCAGGGAGTGAGGGGCACACCTACAACACCACAGCCTGTCCAAACTGTATCATAAGGCATGTAAGGCTGCATTTCCTATTGTGTGTATGTTGGTGTACATGTTGTCCTGTGGGTGTCACTCTGGGGGCAGCCACCCCCAGGCTGTGCATGTGTTCATGGGGACAGGATCCTGGGTGTTACGTGTACATGACCACTGTGATGTGCAACTGTTCATATCTGAGCATGTGCCATGGTCACATTTCACGGTGGTGTATGTGTATGTCATGTCACATACCCCGTGAGTCCCATGTGGGACAGTATGTTTGAGCCAGGGTGTCCCAGTGGCACAATAGTGATGGTCCTCCACAGTCTGTGTGCATGTAGTGTTTACAATGTCTCTGATTTCATGTGCACAATGGGAGACAGTCTCCACATCTACGTTGTGTGTGCATGGACTTTGATGTTGTGCGTGTGTGTGTCACAGACGTCCATGTCTGTCCTGCAGAGGCAAGTGGAACCACTACCTGTGGGGGTCATGGTTGTTTTGCTGTGGTGTATACATGATACTCCATGTAATGCCAGTGTCCATGTGGCAATACAGGGTCCCTGGGAATGTACCTGTCGTTGAGCTGTGATGCCTGGGGCACATCTGTCCTCACATGTCACTGTGGGGGGTGATTGTAACATGGCAGCAGGAGTTGGGAACTGTGACACGGCCTCATGATATCCAATGGGCCAACCTGGGACTAATTGATGCCACTTGTTGAACCGTGATGACAGATGTTGGCCATGTATGTACCATACATGTCCTTACGGAACTGCACACTTCATGTAGTTGTGCCTCATAATGATGTATGATGTGATATTGAGTGTGTTCAATGCCGCATATGTGGGGTGACTGACAATCTTGCTTTCTTCTCCTCTGCACTGCAGGGCTCCTGCTGTCCATAGACCATTCCCAGACCTGGCAACGATGGTGGAACGGGACAGCATCCGACGGTACCGCTTCACCAGGCAGCTGATTGAGGATTTGGCAGTGCAGTTGGCCCCACATTTGCAGCCTGGCCGGCCGTATCCTACAGCGCTGACCCCCAAGGTGAAGGTGATGGCAGCCCTACACTTCTTTGCCACCGGTACCTTTCAACATACTGTGGCGACTGCTGGTGGGATGTCACAGACCATGTTCAGCCGTGTGCTCCGTGATGTTTTGGAGGCAATGTTGCTATACCTGAACCGGTACATCTATTTCCCTAGACTGCAACGACTCACTGACGTGAAGAGTGACTTCTATGCCCTGGGGAGGATGCCGCATGTTATTGGCTCCATTGATGGGACACATGTGGCTTTGGTACCACCACAGGCACATGAACAGGCCTACCGTAACCGCAAACACTACCACTCGGTCAATGCACTGGTGGTGTGTCTTGCATATATGACCATCTCACACGTGTGTGCCCGTTTCACTGGTTCAGCACACGATGCCTTTGTGATGAGGAGTAGTCGCATCCCCAGGATGATGGCACAGATGCAGAACCAGCGTGCCTGGCTTGTCGGTGTGTACTGACTTTGTGCCATTGTGTGTGATCTGATCTGTAGTATTCCGCCCGCTTTTCCAAGTCAGCTAATGTGCACTTGTCTGTCCGTAGGTGACTCGGGATACCCCAACATGCCGTGGTTGCTGACACCCCTCAGGAACCCTGTGACACCAGCCCAGATGCGCTACAATGAGGCACATGGTCGGACCAGGAGAGTGATTGAGCGGACATTTGGTCTCCTGAAGAGCCGCTTCCGCTGCCTCGACAAGACAGGAGGGTCCCTCCCATAATCCCCAGCGAAGGTGTGCAAGATTATCATCGTCTGCTGCATGCTCCACAACCTGGCAGTGCGGAAGGAGTTGCCTCTCATCCAGGATGACAATGACCAACATCCGCCACCTGTGGAGGATCCTGGTCTGGACCACGATGCCAGTGATGATGATGATGATGGTGATGTCCGCACACAGCTCATCACCAACTTCTTTAGCTGAATGTGAGTATCCTGAGGTGTCATGTCAATGATGTGAGTTGGCATGATATGTGTAGGTGGTGCTCTGGTGCTGGTAGAGTGTGTCCATGGGCTACTTGACTGGATGTGTGTAGTGATGTGTGCTTACAGGTAGTCTGTACTCCCCAACAGTGTTGACATGCTAACTTGGTTCTGGGTGGGTATCTTGTAACATGTATTGTGCATGAGTTTTGCTGTTCTGTCCTGTTCTCCATTGCTTTTGACTGTGTGTCATTTCTGTCCTTCACAGGGTACTTTCAGATTCGTTTGGTCAACTGTGTCCACCGACGACGTGATTGTACTTCCAGGGTGGTAGCTGTTTTGTCCCTACAGGTGATGTGCGCCACACCCATGGACTTCCTTCCTTCTACAGTTGTTGACTGTGTGCCCGCTGCCAGGTGGGATTACCTTGCATCTGTAGTGGTTACGACATGTTGCAACTGTGTAATAAACCTGTGCTTCACTTTGTGATGTGCGTTGTCTGTGGTCACACATTTGACTGCCATTTGCTTACTGCACCTGTGGGCTACTTGACTACAACTGTGAATAGGTGTGGTGTCTGTGCATTGCACCGTCTTTCCTGGCAACATCAGTGTAGGCAATGAGTCAGATGGCCTAGGTGTGTATGTGTTGTGTGGCCCTGGTGGTGTGTCTCCCTCATATGTGTCACGTTGCCATTACTCACATGCCTGTTTTGTACTTGCTGTTGCAGTTCGCATACACAGTGTAATTTTGCAGTTCATCATCCCCATGACAGCACCCACGTTGGAATCACAACAGAGGCAAGTATGGTGTATTAGTGTGTTTATTGTGATACATTTGTGTGAATAGTGCACAGGATGGTTAGTGCTGTACATTTATATTGCAATCAGAAGTTCCTAGATGAATTGAAAGTCTTGGTAGACAAAATCCCCTGTATCGGGCCACAGTTGTCTGAGACATTGGTCCAACTTGTACTCCCCATGTCATGTGTGGGAGTTGTGTTGCCGTCAACAGGGTGAACAGTTTGCGCACAAAGGTGATCATCCAGAACAGGTTCAGGCTTCCTGGGGGTTGCACATGGCCATCGGCCTCTCACTTGCCCCTCCTCGGACGACCCCTCTTCTTTGGGGGGGGCCCCTCAAGTACAGGCTGCTGCGGTGCAGGGGACTCTCCGCCAGAGTCATCCTCCCTCCCTGTGGCAGTTGCAGTGGTTTCAGCACCAGATGTTGTTGGCACACAGGGAGGTGTAGACTGGTTGCTGGTCATCTGGCGGAGGCATTGTAATATGTCCCTATGCACCGCCGTCATCTCTTGCAGTGTGTCCCACTTGGACTCCACGCGGGACATGTGTGAGTCCAAGCGGGCATGATGGGCAGCCTGCTGCTCTTTGATGTCCCTGAGGAGCCCCACTACCTGGCTGAGATCTCCGGTGCTGGACTGGTACGCATCGGCTATGAGTGCCAGTTGTGGGTAATCATGCACACCAGATACCTCTGCAAGCAGCGACCTCTGTCTCCCACCCCTCCCACCACCCCTGCCGACATGTGCAGTGCGTGCAGTGGCACGCACAGATGACCCTGGTCCCCCTTGGGGGTTGGTGGTGGTGGTGGTGTCCATGGCCCCACGTTGGTCCAGGGTCCCTGTGCTGTGGTGCTCCTTGTTCTGTCCATGTCGGCAGGGATGGTATTTGTGGTGACAGTCGTTGGAGGGGTGGGTGCAGGGGTGCAGCTGGTGGTCCTGCTGGTGCTGCAGCTGGTGGTCCTGCTGGTGCTGCATGATGACTTGCACCGGAGGTGCCAGGTTGGTCTTCTTCACCCGAGGAGGGCAGAGGCTGTTCGACACCAGTGAGCTCCGTATCCTCTTGAGCCTGGGACTGGGACTCCTCAGCGTCTGCTGCTGTGTCCCCATCATCACCTGTTTTTGGGAGACACACACAATGTATGTTATGTTTCTGCAGGCATCAATGGTTGACACACCTGACAGTTGTGACTGTGCCTCTGGGTGCGGGCCTGTACATTGCATTATCCTAAGTTGTCACAGTCAGGGGTTGATATTGGTGTAGCACATTGTCCTGCATTATTTGGGCATTTCTATGTATTTGTTGGGGTGTGAACATGGTCTGCATTGGTTGTATTTGGTTGACAGCCGGCCCTCCTTCCCACCCAGGCAGTCAGTTATCCCACCATGGACTGTGCTTGCATTGCAGGGAGTGAAAGTTGTCTTTCAAGATGTCAGTCAGTGGTGTCCTGCTGTTGGTTGTTGCACAGTTGCCAGCGGGGCCTTGTGCTCCCCACAGCAGTTGCCAGTGTCAGCCATCTTGTCAGTTGTTTTCCACTCCCTGTGATGTGA
The DNA here is from genome assembly GCA_963921515.1 of Calotriton arnoldi. Lineage (NCBI taxonomy): Eukaryota > Metazoa > Chordata > Amphibia > Caudata > Salamandridae > Calotriton > Calotriton arnoldi. Next base: position 1,290,565 of record CAWUFW010005013.1, read on the forward strand.
GCATGGTTCAGGGTGGTGTTGATGGGACAGTTGTGGGGGTGAGCTATGTCTGTGACTATGACTCCCATCATGCTATTGCCTCCATCCCACTTCCCAGCATTCCCATACTTACTTGCTTTTGTGGGGAGTTCAGTGTGTGTGGGTGTGAGAGCAATGGCAAGATGGCTGACAGTGGTGTCCTGCTGTTGGTTGGTGTGCAGTTCCCAGCATGCCCTTGTGCTCCCCACAACACAGCACCAGTGTCAGACATCTTTGATGGGCCTTTCCACTCTCTGTGGGATGTGCATGCGTGAGTGTGAGCTTGCTGGGCCATGTGGGTGGGGGATGTTGAGCTGTGACTACGACTCCCATCATGCTATTGCCTCCACCCCCTTCCCAGCATGCCCATGCTTCCTTCCCTTTGACTCTGCTTCCCTGTGGGGTTGTGTGCCTGTGCTGACAAGATGGCTGACAGTGTAATCCTGGGGTTAGTTCTGCTACAGGTCCCATGTGTGTCCTTGTGCTTCACTCTGCATGACCCAGTGTTGTGGTTCTTTGTGGGATAGATTATTGGTGTGTGAGGCAATGCATTCTCCCAGGTGAGTTGTGTGGAGTTTGTGTTAAGGGGGAGGTGTGAAAAGCTGCTGGTGACTGTGGTCGGTGCTGTGAGTCCTCCTTCCCACCCAGCCAGATATCCCACCATGGACTGTGCTTGCATTGCAGGGAGTGAAAGTTGTCTTTCAAGATGTCAGTCAGTGGTGTCCTGCTGTTGGTTGTTGCACAGTTGCCAGCGGGGCCTTGTGCTCCCCACAGCAGTGGCCAGTGTCAGCCATCTTGTGAGTCCTTTTCCACTCCCTGTGATGTGAGCATGGTTGTGAATGGTGTTGATGGGCCAGTTGTGAGGCTGAGCAATATCTGTGCCTACAACTCCCATCATGCTATTGCCTCCACCCCCCTTCCCAGCATGCCCATCCTTCCTTCCTTTTGACTCTGCTTCCCTGTGGGGTGGGCTGCCTGTGCTGACAGGATGGCTGGGAGTGTTGTCCTGGCAGTTGTTTGGCTAAAAGTCCCAAGAGTGTCCCTGTGCTTCACACAACATAACCCAGGGTGGTGGTTCTTTGTGGGATCTTGAGTTAGGATGTGAGGCATTGCATTCTCCCAGGTGGGTTATGTGGAGTTTGTGTTGAGGGTGTGTGTGAGGGGAGGTGCTTGTGACTATGGTCAGTGCTGCAAGTCCTCCTTCCCACCCAGCCAGATATCCCACCATGGAACGTGCTTGCATTGCAGGGAGTGGAAGTTGTCTTTCAGGATGTCAGTCAGTGGTGTCCTGCTGTTGGTTGTTGCACAGTTGCCAGCAGGGCCTTGTGCTCCCCACAGCAGTTGCCAGTGTCAGCCATCTTATCAGTTGTTTTCCACTCCCTGTGATGTGAGCATGGTTCAGGGTGGTGTTGATGGGCCAATTGTGAGGCTGAGCAATATCTGTGCCTACTACTCCCATCATGCTATTGCCTCCACCCCCCTTCCCAGCATGCCCATCCTTCCTTCCTTTTGACTCTGCTTCCCTGTGGGGTGGGCTGCCTGTGCTGACAGGATGGCTGGGAGTGTTGTCCTGGCAGTTGTTTGGCTAAAAGTCCCAAGAGTCTCCCTGTGCTTCACACAGCATAACCCAGGGTGGTGGTTCTTTGTGGGATCTTGAGTTAGGATGTGAGGCATTGCATTCTCCCAGGTGGGTTATGTGGAGTTTGTGTTGAGGGGGTGTGTGAGGGGAGGTGCTTGTGACTATGGTCAGTGCTGCAAGTCCTCCTTCCCACCCAGCCAGATATCCCACCATGGAACGTGCTTGCATTGCAGGGAGTGGAAGTTGTCTTTCAGGATGTCAGTCAGTGGTGTCCTGCTGTTGGTTGTTGCACAGTTGCCAGCGGGGCCTTGTGCTCCCCACAGCAGTTGCCAGTGTCAGCCATCTTATCAGTTGTTTTCCACTCCCTGTGATGTGAGCATGGTTCAGGGTGGTGTTGATGGGCCAATTGTGAGGCTGAGCAATATCTGTGCCTACTACTCCCATCATGCTATTGCCTCCACCCCCTTCCCAGCATGCCCATCCTTCCTTCCTTTTGACTCTGCTTCCCTGTGGGGTGGGCTGCCTGTGCTGACAGGATGGCTGGGAGTGTTGTCCTGGCAGTTGTTTGGCTAAAAGTCCCAAGAGTCTCCCTGTGCTTCACACAGCATAACCCAGGGTGGTGGTTCTTTGTGGGATCTTGAGTTAGGATGTGAGGCATTGCATTCTCCCAGGTGGGTTGTGTGGAGTTTGTGTTGAGGGGTGTGTGAGGGGAGGTGCTTGTGACTATGGTCAGTGCTGTGAGTCCTCCTTCCCACCCAGCCAGATATCCCACCATGGAACGTGCTTCCATTGCAGGGAGTGCAAGTTTTCTCTCAGGATGTCAGTCAGTGGTGTCCTGCTGTTGGTTGTTGCACAGTTGCCAGCAGGGCCTTGTGCTCCCCACAGCAGTACCCAGTGTCAGCCATCTTGTGAGTCCTTTTCCACTCCCTGTGATGTGCGCATGGTTCATGGTGGTGTTGATGGGACAGTTGTGGGGGTGAGCAATATCTGTGACTACGACTCCCATGATGCTATTGGCTACACTGACTTGCCCAGCATACACAGAATTCCTTTCTTTCAGTGGTCTTCACTGTGTGTTGGTGTTGTAGTGGTGGCTACATGTCTGGATGTGTTTGTTAGTTATATTTGTGCCACTGCCTAGCTGTAGTTGTAGTTGTGTTTGTACATGTGATGACACGGTTAAATGTAACTTTGAGATGGCATGTGTTGTGTTTATCTGACTGACATACACATTTTGGGATGATTCTGTTCTGGTTGCTTTGTAATTGCTAAGAGTGCATGGTTTGACTCTCCCCTTGACAGTGATGTGTGTGTGTATTGTGGCAGAATATTGTGTACATTTGTTGTGTACTCACCAGGCTCTGGGATGTTTTCTAGTCCATAGACGCTCACTGGCGGTTGGATGGCCCGCACCTTCTCCTCCCAGGGCCTGAGGTATACTGGCTTGGCAGGAGGGCCACTGCCGGTGTGTTTGCTCAGGAGGTAGTCCTTCTTCAGCAGCTCCCGTACCCTCCTGCGCACGTCATACCACCTGTTCTGGATGTCAGTCTTTGTGCGCAGACATGGTGATTGTACGTTCACCCTGTTGATGATCCTCTCCCACATCTTTGTTTTCTGGGAGATGGGTGTCTGTTGGACCAGTGCGCCAAACAGCTGTGGCTCTACCCTGAGGATCTCATCTACCATGACTTCCAATTCACTATCTAGGAACTTGTGATTCTTCTTTGGGGGCATGGTGATGGGTGGTGCTGGTGAGTGATGTGTGTGTTGGTGTGCAGGTGAAGGTGTGTGAGTGTGTGTTTTGCTGGGTGTATGTGAGGTAGCTATTTGTTGGTGTGCTGATGGTGTGTGGCTTGTGTGAGGGATGAGCTGTGGGTGTGTGGTTGCTGTCTGTTGAGTGCTGGCAGGTGAATAGGATTTGCAAAGGATCATGGTTGGGATTTGTGTCCTTTATATGGGTGGAGTTGTGGGTGTGTCTTTGTTCTCTGTCCCCACCCCCAGTATTTATTGGCTTTGTAATTGCTTGTTTGGCCTTTTTTTGTGTATTTTCCCTTAGTACTTTCTGTGCATGTTGGAGACGTTCTTGTGACCGAGTCGGACCCTGCAGTTGTCTCGTACGGTCTTCTCCGTTTCGTTCACGCTGTGTTTGTGCTATTTTCTATGCTGCATACACGTCGGTCGCGGTGTTTTGTGTTACTTCGGCTCGCAGTTTTGTATGCGTGTCGGCCGTACGGCTTGTCCTCCGTACGACTCGGTCGTTGTTTTCGCGCCTTGCATCGTACTTTGCGGTTTGGAGTTCGCGGGTACGTTTCGGTCGGATTTGTTCCGGGTGCGTGTCGGTCGGTTCGATTCGCGTGTTTTTCCGGCCGGATTGCTGTTTTCCGTGCGGCTCGGTCGTTCGGCTTGGGTTCCGTACGTGTCGGTCGGATTTTGCATGCTTTGCATCGTACTTGGCGGGTCGGGCGCCACAGGTACGTGTCGGTCGGAATTAATTCCGGCTCCGAGTCGGTCGGTGCTTTTTCCGGCCCGAATCGGAATCGACCCCTCTGTGTTTTTTAAACAAATGTTTAAAACTTATTTGTTTAGTCAGAATTGCAGAAAAAGGCACATTACATGTTGTCTCACAAGGTCAAAGAGCAGTGAAAAGAAAATATAAGGATTATCATACAATTCGGATTACCAATGCAGCTTCATACATTACACCAGGTGAACTGTTGGTACTCTCAACCCAGGAGCAACATCATGAAACACATATCTTCAAATTAGCGTATAGTACAATTCCTATGGAGATGAACCATCAAAGATAAAAAATGACAATGAACAATAAACATGGCAGCGACAAAGCGGAAACGGGTGCTATCGCCCACATGAGCCCCGCACTGGGATCAGGAGCAGGATGTACATAATCCAGGCACCCAGACTTCTGGGGCAGACAACTGTCCCACCCAAGTAAGGGGCTGTCTGCAAGACAGGCACAGAGTATCGGACAATGAACCACTCAACCTACCGATACAGGATCATGATCTATCTAGTCCTCAGTAACATCCGGCAGCCACACACAGCCCCCTTCCCATGCAGGTCGTCTGGACACTTACAGGGGATGACAACCACTCTCATCATCAGCGTTGCCATGGGTATCTTCCCCCCACACTTGCAAACTCCATGCAGAATCTTTCAAACATTCAAGGGAATAACCTCTGGTGCCAATATGAGAAAGGTGGATCCTGCAGCCTCGGAAAAAGCTGTTTCTGCATCTCCTGGCTTCTCATATGACATCAGCCTCTCCAACATATACCCCAAGCCTCTAGGTCATGCTCTGCATTCTCGTCTGTGCAAAATGAGCATAGACGACGCTCCTCAGCCATGCCCCATTCACTCAAATCAGCCCTTCACTTATCTAACCAAGGGGACGTGGTGTGTGTCCAGTGTATTGCAATGCAGCATTTAGCCAAATCGAGTCCCAGGATGGTAAATCTGTGTCACATACAGGACCCGACCTTGGTGGCCGGGAGGACAGCCAGAGGACAATGCATAACCGAAGCCTCAACACTGACCCCCATAACACCCCACAGCACATGCAATACTTCTGTCCAATATATCTGAGCCCGGGCACAATCCCATGTCATGAAGTGGAACGCTGCTGGCTCCATACCACACCGGGGGCATGTCAGGAGGTGCGCTGCAACTTGATAATCGATGAAGTGTCAGATATTTGCAAAGCAGATAATAAAAAATTGTGTGAGTTTAAATCAGGCGTTGCTGGCTACCTCCCGAACCTGTGCAAATGCTCGCCGCCACTCCCCATCTGTAAGTGGTAACAGCAGGTCTGCCAACCATCTGTCTCAGATTTTAGACACATCAGCCCTACAGTCTGCCTTCAAGGTGTTATATATGTGGGAGATCAGTCCCCTAGAGTAGCCTGAATCGAGTAATAATGTCAAGGTGTGTGATTCCTCTGGTTCATCTGGGAAGGCCGTCCATAATTTGCGGGCTGTACGTGAAATTGTGCATATTGTAAAAATCGAACATCTGGTACTTGGTAACACTCCCTCGCATCCGCAAAGGAAAGGAAGATCGAGTTGAGATATAGATTGCCAACCTTCAAGCAGCCCTCAGCATACCACTTCGTAATGTCCATTTCATTCTGTATTTGACGGAAGCCATGGAGCAAGCGGTGGGAGGAGCAGCCGAGCGTATGGGGCCCTGCAAAGGACCAAGCTCCCGCAACCTGTTGGACTATGAACGGGTAATCCAGAGGAGTATGCAACCCCATCATGAGACATCTTGGGAGGTCCATCTTCACACCCCACTCTGCCAATAAAGCCTTCTCAGTGTTCGGACCCTCAGCACACCACTGCGCCACATACTGCAGTAACCCTGCAAAATAAATGAGGCCGAGGTCCGGAAGGCCCAGGCCACCTCATTCCATATCCAGCTTAAGAACCTCTAATTTCACCCGGCTGCGTTTGCCAGCACATACCAGGGAAATCGGAAGACTATTCAGGGTGTCGAAAGTAGCCCGCAGGATGTAGCAGAAGGAGTTCTGGAGAGTATAGAGGCAACAGGGAAGCAAAACCATCTTGCTCAGGGCCACCCTCCCCATAATAGAGAGAGGAAGGCAATTTCAGAACTGAATAGAAGCCTCTAAGCCGGCAAGGACCACTCCCATGTTCAAGGCATACTGAGCCTCAGCAGTTTGAGCAACCTGTATGCCCAAATACGAAAAGTGGTTGCATTCCCATCAGAAGTCCGTAACAGGGAGAGCTGCGGCATCCACTCCAACCAGTCTCACCAGTGGGAAGATAACGACTTCTGGCGGTTAACGTGCAACCCCCGAAACCACGCTGAATGAGGACAGCATGTCCCAAAGTGCAGGCATTTCCCTCTCTGGGTGGTGAACATAAAGCAGCGCGTCGTCAGCATATAAGGAAACAACATGAGTGCGGCCACCCATTAAAACACCCCAGGGGGCCATATCTCGTCTCAGCTGGATTGATAGCGGCTCCGTTGCCAGAGCAAAGAGGAGCAGAGACAATGGACAGCCCTGCCTCACACCTCTCTATATGAGGATACCTTCAGAAATCACACCGCCACTGCGAACACGGGTCATTGGTTGGCAATAGAGTAGACGAACCCAAGAGATAAACTCCTGGCCCAGTCCCATCCTCCCCAAAACGTTCCATTGGTAATACCATCGCAGAATATCAAATGCTTTTTCAATGTCCAAAGCAACCACCTCCGCTGGCATATCAACATCCGCCACTGAATGTAGCACATGTGAGAGCCATGGCAAATTCAAATGTGCCCCTCTGCCTGGCATGAACCCACACTGGTCCTCGTGGACCAAATTGGTCACCACACAGCCCATAGGCATCCCCAATACTTTAGCCAATATGTTGGTGTCTGCTCCCATCATAGACAGAGGAGCCAGGATCTAGTGGATCTGTACCCGGCTTGGGGAGCATGACGATCTGGGCTTCCTACATGGATGGTGGAAGAACACCCACACATTTAGCCTCTTGGAGGGTCTCTAGCAAACAGGGCAGCAGGGGTTCGGTGAACGTCTGGAAGAATTCCACCAGGAGGCCGTCTGATCCCAGGGCCCTGCAGCGTACCATACTCTGCACCGCTTATTGTAGATCCTCGAGTCTGAGTGCCCCTCCAAGCCTGTCACCCTGCACCTCAGTAAGGCGTGAAAATGTTAAGTCATCCAGAAACCCCCGATCTCAGCCAGGTCAATATGTGAACCCCCTTTGTACACCGATGCCAAGTGATGAGGCAGCAGGGAATTGACACCAGCTTGGGGCTGACTGCGAGCCCGCTGGGGTGCCTAAGCATTATTATAATCGGGGTGGGATTCCCCCCTTCAGCAGCCACGCCAGAAGACCCCCGGACTTGTCACCCTCCTGATGCAACAACTGGCAATATTCGCATCCAGTCAAGCAATCCAATCTGTCCCAGATATCCCCCACTTCGTGCTGGGCCTGCAATAGAGCCTTGCTGTGCTGTTCTGTCATGTGTCTCAAGCCCTGCAGTCCAGCTGATGCATCCTCTGCCTCAGTAAGCTCCCTCTCCAAACGTCGCCTCATGCCTCCAACTCTAGACAGGCACTCCACTTGTGTCACCACCTTCAGCGCATCCCACTCCAGTCCCCTACTAGTGGTGGAAAGCCAATTAGTATCAAAATATCAGGGGGTAACATCCCTAAGTTCTTTCCAGAATAAGGTATCTTTAAGGGTCTCTGGATAGAGGAGCTTTAGGGGGACACTCGACCGGACACCCCCCGCCCCCGCTCCATTAGCTCTGGGTACCAGGAACCAATCAAGCCCACTGTAAACAGAACATGTGGGTGTGTAACACGTGCCGCCCTGTACTCCAGGGTGTGTCACGCCATACATCAATGAAGTGCAGACACTCCATTAACCCTCACAGAGCACCTGTCATGTTGGGCTTAGTATGTAATCTCGGAGTGTGTCTATCCAGAGCGCCATCTATCCAGAGCACCATCAAGCACACAGTTAAAATTGCCAGCGCACAATAGAGGCCCTCCAACATACGGAAGTAATTGCTTCTCCAAGTCCAGGTAAAACCCAACATCATCCGCATTCGGGGCATAGATGTTCATTAGATAAATCTCTGCACCATCAGCGAGCCATGCACCAGAACATACCTTCCCTCTATTTCTGCTGTGAAGCCACTAACCTGGAAGGAAACCTGTGGGATCACCCATATTACCACTCCCGGGCATAGGTGGAGTCAGGGCCGGCTTTAGAGGTTGTGGCGCCCTGTGCGACAATCTTTGTTAGCGCCCCCCCCAAAACAAACATTATTTTTTGTGTTGAGTTGTATGGTTTCTCAACCGCATATTAAATATATACAAGATACATTTTAGAGTATATAAAATGTATGCTCAAATATCATGTAAATTAAATAAGGATTAGATGGGGAACAGATGTTACGACACAGCACTTGGTGCTCCTTTGATTTGCAGCACTCAGTGCTTTCATAAGGCACATCAACGAGTCTTCCGGTGAGGCTGAGCACCTTGTCCTCTCCTAAGTTGTGTCACTTGTGCTACTTTTATGCCTATTACCCATTGCTCCTCCCCACAGGTACATCACTATGATGCAAATCTGAGTATTCTACTGCTGCGCTTCACCCTGTCCTCACTAAAACACATCACGCTCTGCTTTCCGTTGTGCAGCTTACTTTGTGCCACTGATGCACACTCACCTATGCAACCTGTTGCACAGGTTTGTGTATAAATGTTGGTCTATTTTCACTTTTTAATAACTGTATGTTTGGTGATTTGTGTGCATGGTCATCTGTTGGACTTGGGAGAAAATGGTCTTTGTGGGTGTGTTTTCCTGGGTCCGTGTACCATACCATGTTGCACCAATTTGTGCCTCTTTGTGCATGCAATTAAAAAACAAATCCTGATGGTTTGTCAATACTTGGTATATATAACTATTTTGATTGAGTGTTAATAAAACACAAATTGAAGTTCCACATACATGATAGAACACAGCATGTACAGGACACAGAAGAAGAAAGAAATTAACAGGCAAGGTCTGAACAAATTTTTTAAATAGAAAGTTACACATTATCATTTATATTATTTTTAACTGGACAATTTTTGCTTAAAATAGAAAAGTTGACCTACTCTGACCTTTCATATGCTGCAGAGAGTGGAGCTCGGCTCTCTGTGCCCAGAGATCAATTAAATGAAAAATCCCCGAATGTTCACAAGAAACCCTTTCTTTTTTTTTTCTGACTCCGACTCCTAAACAAAGCAAAATAGGTCTCCAACCTTTTCTGTAGTGAGAGCTACTTCTGATTAGTGAAAATCCAGATGAGCTACTGAAGGCCAAGCATTGTTCCCAGAGACCCCCCAACGCCCAGCTTCATTGACTTGCACAGTGCACACGCACTGTTAAGTGTACAACACCCAACCCAGGATTCATATGTTCCTGTTGCAAACAACGCTGTGTAATGTCGAGTGCCCTAGGCTGGTAGGATGCCTCAATTGCTTAAGGTCCTGCCCAGAGAGCTACAGGAACAGGCTTGAATTTCAGCAGGGCCTACTATGCCTGTCATCCTTACAAGGCCCATAATGTGTTTTCTGTCCTGTAACCATTACACCTGTCATTCAAGCACCTGATGCAGTCTGTTTGTTTAGTTGACCAAATGAATTTGCTACTGTTCACGTCAGAACAGGCTACAGGCGATATAAAAAGCAGGGGTCACGCCAACATTTTGTCACAGTGAAGTAAAACCATCAAAAGCTCCTGGTGCTCTGGTTTTGAAAAACTTGTAAGGTGATCTGGGTGAGACGGGGGTGTTTAAGGCGACTTTCAATAGGAGAACATATGAAGCTTGGCAGTCAGCTCAGCAGCAGATCCCTTGGAGGGCCAGAGAGGAAGCTTGTTGCAGCCCTGCCTTGAATTAGCTCAGGCAAACAGCAGACAGGTGCATGTTGTAAACGCCACCACCCGAGCAATGCACACGATACCATAGTGTTGTAACTCTGCCACTCCAGTGGTGCACATTATAACACAGTGCCAGATTGTGTGCGCTTTATGCCACAGTGTTGTAACTGCGACATCTGAATTGCAGAGCTCTTTAGTCGGCCGTCCGTCGCCTGGACCAGTGCAGATTGTAACACAGAGTTGCTACTTCTCCACCTGGACTTCAGCCCACATCGTACTGTAGTCTATTCCTCCAGCCCCCTAAAAAGATCCTTGGCTGGGTTTTTAGTGTCAAACCGCTAGTGTGCCTGGTTTGCTTTTAGGTTTATATCTTTTTATTGATTTAACAGCTGGTTTGTCAGTGTACATTACATAGAGTAATGAAGCAGGGGCTGCGCAGAGCCCAGGCAGCTGATATACCAAGGTACCAACAAGTAAAATAAAACATTGAGTATAAACCCCCCCCCCCTTCCTATCCACCTGCCTGCCCCTGTTCAATGTAAATTAAAAATTCCATGCGGGGCAAGTGTGTCTTATTGTTGCTGAATAGCCGGCTGGGTGGTAGTGGTGTCGGGTGGGGTCAGCCGTAGTTGGTTTGCTTTTAGAAACGTCTGGGGGTCGTTAAAGAGACAAACACCTAAATTACATAACACACAAAATATATCAATATCCGCCATCGGGCTTCCAAGCAGATATCCAGCACTTCGTGATCTCAGGATGGATTGACATATACTTTGATTACCAGCAAAGTCCCTTATATGCAAAATTCGCCCTGAGCACTTGCGTTGCATGTCCCATCTTTATTGTAGTGCTAAAAATAATGTGTTAAAAAACCTGATCCAGGAACTTCATTTTACATTTTACGTTTTTTTGGGCTGAAAAGAAAGGTAAAGTGAAGTTGCAAGAGGTATTTTATTTATTTAAAAAAAATCCGTGTAATGCTGCTTTCATTTAATAAAATGTTGCACTTTTTTTTCTTTTAAATAAATAACGTACCTCTTCATTTTACATTTATCACCTATTTCAACAATAAAAGAGTGTTTCACATGGATATATATATTTAAAATAAAGTACCTCTTGCACGTTGACCACAAACCAGCAACAGGTCCCTTCTGCTGCCGGTCCCAGGCCTAACACTGGTTTTGCTCTTCGGGCCAAGGTGCCGAGCACTGCACCACTTGCACTGAGGTATGCAGCTGCAATCCTGGGCCTTCCAAGGCTCCGGTGACAAGACGGCTCCTCCGGCTGCAGATATTGCTCATTATAGAAGTGTAGCGTGGGGCAGCAGAAGGCAGGCCGATCGGTTCCCAGGGCCAGCCTAATACTTATACTGCTGTTGCCGGGCTTTTAGCACTGACGTCACCCCCGCGACCCCCTCCAGCTAAATTTAATTATCCAGCCAATTGTGAGCAGTTTATTTGGGTGAGGGCGGGCACGCACTGCAAGAGGCCTAAAATAAACAATAACAGCAGCCCACATTTATTTTTTATGCAGGACATCAAACTGCACTAAACTGAATGTTCGGGACCTGAGCTGCTCACAGGGTGTCCATAGCTGCCAAGGTTTCAGATTGCTATGTGTGACATTTTCATAATTTCAGCGTAATTATGAGTGACATTTCAACGACTATGAGTGACACTTTCTCGCAAGCAAAATCAAGCACCGAAGACAAGGGACACAAAAATAACAGAAATAACACCCGTTCGAGCAACGAGAATCTCTAAGATCTAAAAAGGGCTGCAAAGCTCCAGATCCCCTTGTAACCTGATTGTACTGCAGACAGTGACTCACTGTGCAATGGAGAGGTCTCAGCTGTAACGTTAGGCTGAATGACATGCTCCTAAAAGTAAACTAAATTAGGAAGCCATGGTGAAGAAGATTATATAGCTGCCAAGTTTTCACTTTGCTTATGTGTGGCATTTCCATAGTTTCAGTGTGTACACAGGAGTGACATTCTATAGCCAAATGTGTGACACTTCGAGTTTATCGTGACAGAGACAACCACATGGTATATGTGCTCAGGATCGACATATCGGTAATTATTATGAATTATTCACCATGTGGCACCAGAGTTCATGTGACCATGGTATGTGCCTGTGAAGACCACTGCACATTTCTACTACACAAACTCCTATTGTAACTAAAGAGTGAATGAAATACCTAATAACCGCAAAGAACCAAATCGCAACACACATTATTAAACAATGGTCTCTTTAGTTCTGCACAGATGAAAATAGTTCTATGGTGCCATGACAATGGTTGAATGAAAATAGTGCTCTGGTGCACTGACAATGGTTGCACAAATACCAGCAATAAAAGTGATTTCAAACAATGTGAAAGAATCTTCATAGCGTCCAAGTTTCCCAGTTCCATCTATTCCAATCTAAGGTTTTCTTTGAATTCTGAGACTTTTATTCCTGTTTTATAATGGAGTGAGCAAGACTACAAGTCCCAGAATTTAAAGAAAAAAATAAGACTTGAGCACCACATCACACATGGACCAGGAAAAAAAACTTGGTAGGACTGAATCTTTGTTGTTCACTTGCCCTCTGATGATTTAGATTTGTTGATTTAAAGGGTCCTAGTGCCTGAAACTCTGATTTTTTTGTTTGTTTTATATAGCACAAACTCAGTATTGGTGCACTTTGCATGAGCACTATCAGCTACATTACAGATGCCACTTTTTTTTTAGGCCCAGCGAGATTAAATGATTTGCCCAGAATCACAGGATGTTGAGGCGACGCCGAGACTAGAACTCTAACAATTGTTACTGACAGGAACTGTGCCTTGCAGAGCGCGAGAGAGAAATGAAGCTCATTGAATTAGATTACATTAGATGTACAATGGCTTCGGAGGCACTCGTAGCAAAGCTTGCTTAGCAATGGTGTTATTAAAAGGAATGCGGGGGGGGTTCAAACAGATCGGCTCTGCTCTCCTAAGTGCACCATTCGTATTTAAGGTATTATCAGTCAACCCAGCCTGTTGTGGTTTAAACCCGGATTTACCTTGTATAAGCCAATAGCCGTGGCCATCCTCTGTCAGCTACCACTACAGGTCGCTCACTTATGCAAATTTCTTCTTGTGGATGGTGACAGCCACCGCTCCGCGCTAGTGTATCTTTTGCCGCTCTTGTGTTCTAAAGTGCAAGCAGTAAAGTAAGGGAGACGTGACAAGACTGGACACAGGAAGCATAAGCAGAGGGAAAGAGCCGATTACACAGGGAGCTACTGTGCAATGCCGGACAAACAAAAAGACACATGGCGAAAGGCCGCACGCTCCCTACTGCAAAGTAAACCAGCGGGACAGAGTTTCTGCACACCGCACTAATTAGAGGCATAATCATCGTTCTACTTACAGCTGCATATTGAACGAACCTCGTAGGCAGGTCGGGGGAACAGTGTGTGACACTCTGGTCTCCCCCCCTCCCCCGGCACTGTCCGGTGGTCCGGGCGGGGCAGCGACACGGTGCAGGACACCCTGGTGACTCTCGCGACATTGATTCATGGCCGCAGTGCAGGGCAGCCAGGCAGCACTGCTGAGGCCGCACCACCACTCAACGGCGGCAGCTTTCTGAGCTTTGTCCGGTCATGGGTTACCAATGTACGCCGGGCGCCGCGCTACCAAAAACCACTTAATGTGCCGCGGGCGGCAGGGCCGGCCCGCCTATAGGTGTGCGTGTCACGGACTCAGTGTCGGCCCTGGCTCTTTCAGAGAGTTATTACGAGCGTGCTACACTCACATCAGATTGGTAAAAGATAACAGGCTCACCGGAGTCTGAAGTTTTCTGTAGTACGTACGTCGGTGGTCTGTAGAGGTCACGCACGCGCCTCAAATTTGCAGTTGGCTGCGACGGTCTTGCGCACCTCGACCGGGTGTCGTCAGGCGTGGCTGTAGTCGTCAGTGAGTGACTCAGCCGCGCCCGGGAATTTTCCAGCAGGCTATTAAGATACATTGTAGCAGCAGTGCACTGGTGGCAGCGCCCGGGCCGCAAAGTCTGCCCGGAGCAGCAAAGCCGGCGCAGTGACAGGCGCGCGCGCTAGCAGCCTGGCGTGGCCAGTTACTCAGCGCTGGGTACAGGCAGCAGAGAGTCAGTACTGTGGCATTAAAATGCGTGACAATGCATTTCAGTGCGGTGATGCGGAACACCACACTGAAATGCGTTAGAGTCACGCCTGATACGTGATACTTGGCAGACCTGGGTGTCGGCGATCCACCGGTTGGAGACCCTGTTTACAGCAACGCATGGGCGGGCTAAAGCGTGCCTCCTGATTTGTTTAGATACGGTTATCTCTCTTCTATTTCTACGAAGATTAACATCGTAGAAAAGAAAGAGGGACAACAGTGTTTAACAGTGCAGGCTTTTGGGCGATGTGACTGGCACCGATTTCAGAGCACAAATGGCGCCCCCTGACCTGCTTGGCACCCCGTGCGGTGGCACCGCTCGCACTGCCCAAAAGCCGGCCCTGGGTGGAGTAGGTGGCAGAGAACATCCTGCCTCTCCACTTCCTATGAAGTTTTCGAACCTCTGAGTCTGACAGATGTTTCTCCTGAAAAATTGCCACATGCGTTCCATGTCTACAGAGATAGGTTTTCACCCTAAATCTCTTCACACAAGAGTTGTACCCACGAACATTCCATGTTATGAATGTAAATTGACCCATCTCTCTGTTCCATAGCTCTCCCATGCCCCTCGACTCATGCACCTCGCTGTCGCTGCCACCAAGAACCAAAACAATATTGAGCAAAACCCCCCACCCACCGGGTAAACACAGCAAAAACTATTTGTGCCTTCCCAATTATCTTCAAAACCCACAGGCCCCACCCTAAAAAGCAAACACAATCAACGCACGTCTGCCGACCACCCCCACCCAACAATAGGAAGGAAGCAGGCGCCAAGAAGGAATGAAATCAATATAAACTTACTAACTGTCCCCACCCAGACAACAACAAACTACAGTCTGTATCACTGTCAAACTCAACAACGCAACACACTGAATCTGCACAAATTACAGTGCCAGGCTGAGGAGATAGACTGGCAGCATCCGCACTGCGGCGAACCCCGGTTACACACTTCTGTCCCTAGCCGCTCCACTCACATGAACACTTGCCTATACATGCACCATACAACCACTATCACTCAGGCACAACACTAGACTCAAAACCATAAAAAGGAAAGAAAATGTAGAAGAAGGGGAAAAAGTTATGTGGTAGAGGCCACCTGTAATTGCAAGTGCCCATCCTGTTCAGCCAGCAAACACAAGATGATGGACGGAGTGCTGAAACATTTCAACCACTCACTCCCAGTCAAGATCTGGGTTTAATCTATCATTCTTGTGCTCACTATGCAACCCCAGTTTGGCTCCAGCCATTTGCAAATCAGTCTTGACCCAGCTCCTCATTGGAACAGCCCAGCCCGAACTGCCAGGCCAGTCCCTCCCTGGACTTGAAACAAGCCTCCTGGGATAGGTTTCGGGGTATCACCCCATATCATTCAGTCTAGCTTGAATCTCGTGGCATAGCGAGCAAGGGACCCACGTCTGGGCATACCTTTGGCCACTTAGGGCGAACATAGCAAACACAACAATATGATGGACGGAGTGCGGAAACTTTTCAACCACTCACCCCCAGTCAAGAGATCTGGGTTTAATCTATCGTTCTTTTGCTCACTATGCCACCCCAGTTTTGATCCAGCCATATGAAAGTCAGTCTTGACCCTGCTCCTCATGGGAACAGTCCAGCCCGAACTGCCAAGCCAGGCCCTCCCTGGACTGGAAACAAGAATCCTGGGACCGGTTTCGGGGTATCACCTCTCATCAGCCAGGCTATCTTGAATCCAGTGGCACAGCGAGCAAGGGACCTACGTCTGCGCATACCCTTTGCCACTTAGGGCGAACACAGCAAACACAAGATGATGGACAGATTGCTGAAACTTTTCAACCACTCACCCCCAGTTAAGAGATCTGGGTTTAATCCATTGTTCTTTTGCTCACTATGCCACCCCAGTTTGGGCCCAGTCATATGAAAATCAGTTTTGACCCTGCTCCTCGTGGAAACAGTTCAGCCCGAACTGCCAGGCCCTCCCTGGACTGGAAACAAGCATCCTGGGACCGGTTTCGGAGTATCACCCATCATCAGCCTGGCTAGCTTGACTATGGCTTGGGTTTAAACTGGAATGGCATGGGGATTCCTTACCAGCAGGCTGGACTACGGGAACGCTCTCTACGCCGGAATCAACAAATCTCTACTTCACAAACTCCAGAACTTTCAGAACACCAAAGCCAGACTCGTCCTCAGCATCCCATGAAACAAACACATCACCCAGCACCTATGAGACCTCCTGTGGCTCCCCGTCAAAAAAAGAGTGACCTTCAAGCTGCTCACACGCGCCTATAAAGCCCTCCACAACACCGGACCCCAATACCTCAATAAAAGAATCTCCTTCTACGCCCCCAAGAGAAACCTCCGCTCCGCTGACCTAGCCTTGGCCGAAACCCCCCGCATCCACAGAGCCAGAACGGGAGGCAGATCCTTCTCCTACAGTGAGGCCAAGACCTGGAACAAACTCCCCCTTAGCATCAGACAAAGCCCCACACTGCAAGCATTCAGGAAGAGCCTCAAGACCTGGCTTTTCGGATGACCGGAGCTGCCCGAAACTACCCCTCCCCCAGCGCCTTGAGATCCTTAAGGGTGAGTAGTGTGCTCTACAAATCCCTGATTGATTGATTGATTGGAGTAAAGAAATGATGCATTTAGACCCAGATCTCTGTACTGGGGCGAATGTATTGCATTGCTCAGCATTCTATACATCAATTGATCTTTTTGCATCCTGTTCACACAGCACATGGCCCGGAACCTCCACCTCAATATCGCAGCTATCTACCAGTCAGCACGGGACCCCCACCACAGGAACAAGTCAAACTGCTCCTCCTCTCCCACAACCAACAGGAGGCACATGCAGCCACCAGCCCTCCAATTATTCAGGATTCTACAGTCTGAGGGGTCTCCTCCACAACATCAAACACACTAATGTCAGAATTAGAGGCAGTGACTTCCTCCACCAGTGCTCTCGCCACCTCACATTCAGCCTGTAGGTGCGATGGATCCACACGATGCGAACTCCTCCTTTCGCCATCTGATTACAGCTGCTCCAGATCCAAGGAGCCATCTTGACTTACCACCACACGTTGGCGGAACGGGAAGCACAACTGCCCCGCCGACCCCATTTACCTGTTCTCCATCGACTCCGGGCATCAGGGGCATGCTCCCTTGGTCCCCGTGAGGCCCGGGCCTGTCCCCCACCCCGTACCTCTAGCCAGTCCCAGGCAGTGTCAGGAGTGATAAAGAAACGAGCACAATCTCAATGAATGACCTTCAATTTAGCAGGATAGAGGAACATGTACTGCAATTCCATCGCCCTCAACATTAGTTTCACACCCCCAAAGGATGCTTTCAGTTGCTGCACCAGACGAGTGTAGTCTGGGAAAATGCAGATGGTATGATTTTCAAATGTAGGGTCGCCATCTTGACGGGCCACATTATGGATGCAGTCCCGATCCCTTTAGTTTAGGTTCTTTGCAATAAATATACGGGGTAGTGATCCCACTGGGGAGATGGCACGATGAGCATGCTCAACCATGGAAAAACAAGACAGAGAAGCCACAGGAAAAATGGCCTTAATCCAGGTGATTTGCCCTTGGCCCCGTCCGGAAACCCAAAAAAGCAAAGATTGTCTCTCCGGGAGCGGCCCTCTGCATCTTCTGCTCTGCGCTCCAGAGCTGCTGTTTTGACTGAAAGGTTGGCTAGAGCCGTCTTCAGAGTAGCAATCTCGCTCTGCAGCTCGGTCACAGTTTGTTCAGTAGCTAGGGACCTCTTCACCACTGGGCGGAGATCAACTCACAAGAGTTCAACATCTAAGGATACAGCATCTATTTTGGCCTGCACAACCGCACTCGAGGCCTCCCATGGCTGCAAGTATCTTTGCCCCAGTGGGATCCGTATGTGAACCCTTGCCCTCCAGAAGAGCCACATAGGGAGGATCAGTCCTCAGCATCCACCCCTGCACTGTATATTCATCCATTTAAGTCTGCTATGCCCCTCTATGTAGTCTGTCTTTGCCCATGATTGTATACACCAGATTGGAAAGAATAGATAGGTAGCAAGCATTGAGTGTGCGAGGACGCCACAGGCAGTGCACTCCGCGGCAAGACAGTTGCAGGCCATGTTTCCAAAGGAACCATTGAGTGCCAATACAAAACAGTCAGAGTGAGTGGACAATGGGACCCCCACTGACAGCGGAACACAGTCTGCAGATGAAACAAATAGGACAAGTCAGGTCTGTAAGCAAACCACTTGAGTAACCATCCGGAGAATGACCAGCAGGGTCTACCAAAGGTTTCAGGGAGGTGGGGTTGCAGGTATAGCAGGAGAACTGGGGGCAGGGGGAGCAGTCGATGCCCCAGCTACATATGAGCAGCAGCACCAGGGAGGTAAGAGGCCAATCTCTCACCTGAACAGCAGCAATAAGGGGCAGATCACAGCA
The DNA here is from genome assembly GCA_963921515.1 of Calotriton arnoldi. Lineage (NCBI taxonomy): Eukaryota > Metazoa > Chordata > Amphibia > Caudata > Salamandridae > Calotriton > Calotriton arnoldi. Next base: position 1,309,169 of record CAWUFW010005013.1, read on the forward strand.
TCCAGGAAGGTGTGTATTAAGAGAGACGAACAGCCCCGCAGGGACGGTACACAAGAAAAGAGCAGCAGCAACCAGCGAACACCCCCTGAGGAAATTCAGCACCAACCATCCCGCAGGCCACGCAGCGTGAGCCAGGGGGCAGGCGCTTTCAGGACCAGTGCCCCCGCCTCCATCACAGCAACAGCCGATGCCTCGACCAGAGCCCCCAGCACATGCCCCAGGAGCCTCAGGCGCGATGCCTTTGCGCCCACCAAGGCACCAATTATCCATCATGGCGTGCACCAGGGGCCCATAGCACCACACAAGAATGTGCCACAGCATGTCCAAGGTGTTGATGGGGGCAGGGGGATCCAGACACTCGATACTGGAACGTCAACAGGGTCAACGCTCCCAGGAGCGTATCTCGCCTCCCAGAACAATGTTTATGCAGGTAGGCTTCCCGCACTCCACCAGTGCAGTCAAAAGTACAGGGAGCTACAGATCACCTCCAAGCACACCAACAACTCCACCAGGCCACCGGGGGCGCCTCCTTCTTGGATGCAGTAAGTCGCGGCAGACGCGGGGGACCCACCGAGTAGGCACAGTCACGGCACACAAGGTCCAAGCAAGAAATCCTCAGTATGGGCCCTCTATGCCACCAGCTTCCAGCAAGCACGCCTGGGGTGTCCGCCCCAGTGTGAGTCCGGTGCCAACCCTGTCTCTCAAGCCATCACCCACCCCAGTTACGGCGTGGCCACTATCGATCCCCCAGTGATGAAATCACACTGGGGCACCCTCGGTCTCACATTAAATGCAGTATTTGGTTTTTCCAGTTAACGGGCTCCGGACTCTTCAGCCAGGCCCTCCCCGGCAGGTAGCATGATGCGTCCCGCCACAGCTGAACCCCGGGCTTCCAGCCCCTGTCCACAAGGGAGAAGAGTCCACGACGCGGGATCTCCATACAGACCCCCAAGCATCTGGCCCTTCACATTGTCCCCAGGTTTGGCAGTCCAGGATGTGGTTGTCCCTGCAGCCATACAACCCTGGTCAGGTCCCCGGCCTCAAGGATCGGTAGCAGCAGCCAGGCGGAGCCAAAGTGGGGTCACTTGGACAGGAGCCATGCCAGACCTTTGCCAGGCCTCACACTGAGGCAGGGGCGCAACTAGACCCGAACTTCGGGTGGGGGCTAACACTCCCAGCCAGGGCTGGCTGTAGCACTGGTCGCACACGGTGCAACATTTATTTTGGGCGCCCCTCCCCCATTTCCCCCTTTTCCATGAATCCCCACAGTACCATTCACCAACAATGCACCTCATCTCTCTATAGCACCTTTCTGACAAACATTTCATTTAGCGCCACTCATAGTACACTCGCACTCATTTCTGTGATCTGCATGGTAAACGTTCTTTGTAGCAGGCGCATTAATCCTCTGCAGTGTGTTGGTGGCAGGAGTGCCCATGTGAGTGCACGGTGAGCGAAGCAACAGTGTAAGAGTAGGGTAAGAGGAGTGACTGCAGGGTGAGTGAGGTGACCATATGGTGCGGATGTAAGTGCAGAGTGGAATGAATGAATGCATGGTTAGTGTTGGGCTTGTTTGAGTTAGATTGCAGATTGAACAGTGAGGGGGACAGGTGGGTGAAGTGCATTGCGATCCCTGTGAGTGAAGGGTGAGCGTGAAAGTGAAGGGGCGAGAATGAGGAGTGAGTTGTCTGAATGCAACTGAATAGTAATGAAGCAGGGGCTGCGCAGAGCCCAGGCAGCTGATATACCAAGGTACCAACAAGTAAAATAAAACATTGAGTATAAACCCCCCCCCCCTTCCTATCCACCTGCCTGCCCCTGTTCAATGTAAATTAAAAATTCCATGCGGGGCAAGTGTGTCTTATTGTTGCTGAATAGCCGGCTGGGTGGTAGTGGTGTCGGGTGGGGTCAGCCGTAGTTGGTTTGCTTTTAGAAACGTCTGGGGGTCGTTAAAGAGACAAACACCTAAATTACATAACACACAAAATATATCAATATCCGCCATCGGGCTTCCAAGCAGATATCCAGCACTTCGTGATCTCAGGATGGATTGACATATACTTTGATTACCAGCAAAGTCCCTTATATGCAAAATTCGCCCTGAGCACTTGCGTTGCATGTCCCATCTTTATTGTAGTGCTAAAAATAATGTGTTAAAAACCGGATCCAGGAACTTCATTTTACATTTTACGTTTTTTGGGCTGAAAAGAAAGGTAAAGTGAAGTTGCAAGAGGTATTTTATTTATTTAAAAAAATCCGTGTAATGCTGCTTTCATTTAATAAAATGTTGCACTTTTTTTTCTTTTAAATAAATAACGTACCTCTTCATTTTACATTTATCACCTATTTCAACAATAAAAGAGTGTTTCACATGGATATATATATTTAAAATAAAGTACCTCTTGCACGTTGACCACAAACCAGCAACAGGTCCCTTCTGCTGCCGGTCCCAGGCCTAACACTGGTTTTGCTCTTCGGGCCAAGGTGCCGAGCACTGCACCACTTGCACTGCGGTATGCAGCTGCAATCCTGGGCCTTCCAAGGCTCCGGTGACAAGACGGCTCCTCCGGCTGCAGAGATTGCTCATTATAGAAGTGTAGCGTGGGGCAGCAGAAGGCAGGCCGATCGGTTCCCAGGGCCAGCCTAATACTTATACTGCTGTTGCCGGGCTTTTAGCACTGACGTCACCCCCGCGACCCCCTCCAGCTAAATTTAATTATCCAGCCAATTGTGAGCAGTTTATTTGGGTGAGGGCGGGCACGCACTGCAAGAGGCCTAAAATAAACAATAACAGCAGCCCACATTTATTTTTTATGCAGGACATCAAACTGCACTAAACTGAATGTTCGGGACCTGAGCTGCTCACAGGGTGTCCATAGCTGCCAAGGTTTCAGATTGCTATGTGTGACATTTTCATAATTTCAGCGTAATTATGAGTGACATTTCAACGACTATGAGTGACACTTTCTCGCAAGCAAAATCAAGCACCGAAGACAAGGGACACAAAAATAACAGAAATAACACCCGTTCGAGCAACGAGAATCTCTAAGATCTAAAAAGGGCTGCAAAGCTCCAGATCCCCTTGTAACCTGATTGTACTGCAGACAGTGACTCACTGTGCAATGGAGAGGTCTCAGCTGTAACGTTAGGCTGAATGACATGCTCCTAAAAGTAAACTAAATTAGGAAGCCATGGTGAAGAAGATTATATAGCTGCCAAGTTTTCACTTTGCTTATGTGTGGCATTTCCATAGTTTCAGTGTGTACACAGGAGTGACATTCTATAGCCAAATGTGTGACACTTCGAGTTTATCGTGACAGAGACAACCACATGGTATATGTGCTCAGGATCGACATATCGGTAATTATTATGAATTATTCACCGTGTGGCACCAGAGTTCATGTGACCATGGTATGTGCCTGTGAAGACCACTGCACATTTCTACTACACAAACTCCTATTGTAACTAAAGAGTGAATGAAATACCTAATAACCGCAAAGAACCAAATCGCAACACACATTATTAAACAATGGTCTCTTTAGTTCTGCACAGATGAAAATAGTTCTATGGTGCCATGACAATGGTTGAATGAAAATAGTGCTCTGGTGCACTGACAATGGTTGCACAAATACCAGCAATAAAAGTGATTTCAAACAATGTGAAAGAATCTTCATAGCGTCCAAGTTTCCCAGTTCCATCTATTCCAATCTAGGGTTTTCTTTGAATTCTGAGACTTTTATTCCTGTTTTATAATGGAGTGAGCAAGACTACAAGTCCCAGAATTTAAAGAAAAAAATAAGACTTGAGCACCACATCACACATGGACCAGGAAAAAAAACTTGGTAGGACTGAATCTTTGTTGTTCACTTGCCCTCTGATGATTTAGATTTGTTGATTTAAAGGGTCCTAGTGCCTGAAACTCTGATTTTTTTGTTTGTTTTATATAGCACAAACTCAGTATTGGTGCACTTTGCATGAGCACTATCAGCTACATTACAGATGCCACTTTTTTTTTAGGCCCAGCGAGATTAAATGATTTGCCCAGAATCACAGGATGTTGAGGCGACACCGAGACTAGAACTCTAACAATTGTTACTGACAGGAACTGTGCCTTGCAGAGCGCGAGAGAGAAATGAAGCTCATTGAATTAGATTACATTAGATGTACAATGGCTTCGGAGGCACTCGTAGCAAAGCTTGCTTAGCAATGGTGTTATTAAAAGGAATGCGGGGGGGGGTTCAAACAGATCGGCTCTGCTCTCCTAAGTGCACCATTCGTATTTAAGGTATTATCAGTCAACCCAGCCTGTTGTGGTTTAAACCCGGATTTACCTTGTATAAGCCAATAGCCGTGGCCATCCTCTGTCAGCTACCACTACAGGTCGCTCACTTATGCAAATTTCTTCTTGTGGATGGTGACAGCCACCGCTCCGCGCTAGTGTATCTTTTGCCGCTCTTGTGTTCTAAAGTGCAAGCAGTAAAGTAAGGGAGACGTGACAAGACTGGACACAGGAAGCATAAGCAGAGGGAAAGAGCCGATTACACAGGGAGCTACTGTGCAATGCCGGACAAACAAAAAGACACATGGCGAAAGGCCGCACGCTCCCTACTGCAAAGTAAACCAGCGGGACAGAGTTTCTGCACACCGCACTAATTAGAGGCATAATCATCGTTCTACTTACAGCTGCATATTGAACGAACCTCGTAGGCAGGTCGGGGGAACAGTGTGTGACACTCTGGTCTCCCCCCCTCCCCCGGCACTGTCCGGTGGTCCGGGCGGGGCAGCGCCACGGTGCAGGACACCCTGGTGACTCTCGCGACATTGATTCATGGCCGCAGTGCAGGGCAGCCAGGCAGCACTGCTGAGGCCGCACCACCACTCAACGGCGGCAGCTTTCTGAGCTTTGTCCGGTCATGGGTTACCAATGTACGCCGGGCGCCGCGCTACCAAAAACCACTTAATGTGCCGCGGGCGGCAGGGCCGGCCCGCCTATAGGTGTGCGTGTCACGGACTCAGTGTCGGCCCTGGCTCTTTCAGAGAGTTATTACGAGCGTGCTACACTCACATCAGATTGGTAAAAGATAACAGGCTCACCGGAGTCTGAAGTTTTCTGTAGTACGTACGTCGGTGGTCTGTAGAGGTCACGCACGCGCCTCAAATTTGCAGTTGGCTGCGACGGTCTTGCGCACCTCGACCGGGTGTCGTCAGGCGTGGCTGTAGTCGTCAGTGAGTGACTCAGCCGCGCCCGGGAATTTTCCAGCAGGCTATTAAGATACATTGTAGCAGCAGTGCACTGGTGGCAGCGCCCGGGCCGCAAAGTCTGCCCGGAGCAGCAAAGCCGGCGCAGTGACAGGCGCGCGCGCTAGCAGCCTGGCGTGGCCAGTTACTCAGCGCTGGGTACAGGCAGCAGAGAGTCAGTACTGTGGCATTAAAATGCGTGACAATGCATTTCAGTGTGGTGATGCGGAACACCACACTGAAATGCGTTAGAGTCACGCCTGATACGTGATACTTGGCAGACCTGGGTGTCGGCGATCCACCGGTTGGAGACCCTGTTTACAGCAACGCATGGGCGGGCTAAAGCGTGCCTCCTGATTTGTTTAGATACGGTTATCTCTCTTCTATTTCTACGAAGATTAACATCGTAGAAAAGAAAGAGGGACAACAGTGTTTAACAGTGCAGGCTTTTGGGCGATGTGACTGGCACCGATTTCAGAGCACAAATGGCGCCCCCTGACCTGCTTGGCACCCCGTGCGGTGGCACCGCTCGCACTGCCCAAAAGCCGGCCCTGGGTGGAGTAGGTGGCAGAGAACATCCTGCCTCTCCACTTCCTATGAAGTTTTCGAACCTCTGAGTCTGACAGATGTTTCTCCTGAAAAATTGCCACATGCGTTCCATGTCTACAGAGATAGGTTTTCACCCTAAATCTCTTCACACAAGAGTTGTACCCACGAACATTCCATGTTATGAATGTAAATTGACCCATCTCTCTGTTCCATAGCTCTCCCATGCCCCTCGACTCATGCACCCCGCTGACGCTGCCACCAAGAACCAAAACAATATTGAGCAAAACCCCCCACCCACCGGGTAAACACAGCAAAAACTATTTGTGCCTTCCCAATTATCTTCAAAACCCACAGGCCCCACCCTAAAAAGCAAACACAATCAACGCACGTCTGCCGACCACCCCCACCCAACAATAGGAAGGAAGCAGGCGCCAAGAAGGAATGAAATCAATATAAACTTACTAACTGTCCCCACCCAGACAACAACAAACTACAGTCTGTATCACTGTCAAACTCAACAACGCAACACACTGAATCTGCACAAATTACAGTGCCAGGCTGAGGAGATACACTGGCAGCATCCGCACTGCGGCGAACCCCGGTTACACACTTCTGTCCCTAGCCGCTCCACTCACATGAACACTTGCCTATACATGCACCATACAACCACTATCACTCAGGCACAACACTAGACTCAAAACCATAAAAAGGAAAGAAAATGTAGAAGAAGGGGAAAAAGTTATGTGGTAGAGGCCACCTGTAATTGCAAGTGCCCATCCTGTTCAGCCAGCAAACACAAGATGATGGACGGAGTGCTGAAACATTTCAACCACTCACTCCCAGTCAAGATCTGGGTTTAATCTATCATTCTTGTGCTCACTATGCAACCCCAGTTTGGCTCCAGCCATTTGCAAATCAGTCTTGACCCAGCTCCTCATTGGAACAGCCCAGCCCGAACTGCCAGGCCAGTCCCTCCCTGGACTTGAAACAAGCCTCCTGGGATAGGTTTCGGGGTATCACCCCTCATCATTCAGTCTAGCTTGAATCTCGTGGCATAGCGAGCAAGGGACCCACGTCTGGGCATACCTTTGGCCACTTAGGGCGAACATAGCAAACACAACAATATGATGGACGGAGTGCGGAAACTTTTCAACCACTCACCCCCAGTCAAGAGATCTGGGTTTCATCTATCGTTCTTTTGCTCACTATGCCACCCCAGTTTTGATCCAGCCATATGAAAGTCAGTCTTGACCCTGCTCCTCATGGGAACAGTCCAGCCCGAACTGCCAAGCCAGGCCCTCCCTGGACTGGAAACAAGAATCCTGGGACCGGTTTCGGGGTATCACCTCTCATCAGCCAGGCTATCTTGAATCCAGTGGCACAGCGAGCAAGGGACCTACGTCTGCGCATACCCTTTGCCACTTAGGGCGAACACAGCAAACACAAGATGATGGACAGATTGCTGAAACTTTTCAACCACTCACCCCCAGTTAAGAGATCTGGGTTTAATCCATTGTTCTTTTGCTCACTATGCCACCCCAGTTTGGGCCCAGTCATATGAAAATCAGTTTTGACCCTGCTCCTCGTGGAAACAGTTCAGCCCGAACTGCCAGGCCAGGCCCTCCCTGGACTGGAAACAAGCATCCTGGGACCGGTTTCGGAGTATCACCCATCATCAGCCTGGCTAGCTTGACTATGGCTTGGGTTTAAACTGGAATGGCATGGGGATTCCTTACCAGCAGGCTGGACTACGGGAACGCTCTCTACGCCGGAATCAACAAATCTCTACTTCACAAACTCCAGAACTTTCAGAACACCAAAGCCAGACTCGTCCTCAGCATCCCATGAAACAAACACATCACCCAGCACCTATGAGACCTCCTGTGGCTCCCCGTCAAAAAAGAGTGACCTTCAAGCTGCTCACACGCGCCTATAAAGCCCTCCACAACACCGGACCCCAATACCTCAATAAAAGAATCTCCTTCTACGCCCCCAAGAGAAACCTCCGCTCCGCTGACCTAGCCTTGGCCGAAACCCCCGCATCCACAGAGCCAGAACGGGAGGCAGATCCTTCTCCTACAGTGCGGCCAAGACCTGGAACAAACTCCCCCTTAGCATCAGACAAAGCCCCACACTGCAAGCATTCAGGAAGAGCCTCAAGACCTGGCTTTTCGGATGACCGGAGCTGCCCGAAACTACCCCTCCCCCAGCGCCTTGAGATCCTTAAGGGTGAGTAGTGTGCTCTACAAATCCCTGATTGATTGATTGATTGGAGTAAAGAAATGATGCATTTAGACCCAGATCTCTGTACTGGGGCGAATGTATTGCATTGCTCAGCATTCTATACATCAATTGATCTTTTTGCATCCTGTTCACACAGCACATGGCCCGGAACCTCCACCTCAATATCGCAGCTATCTACCAGTCAGCACGGGGCCCCCACCACAGGAACAAGTCAAACTGCTCCTCCTCTCCCACAACCAACAGGAGGCACATGCAGCCACCAGCCCTCCAATTATTCAGGATTCTACAGTCTGAGGGGTCTCCTCCACAACATCAAACACACTAATGTCAGAATTAGAGGCAGTGACTTCCTCCACCAGTGCTCTCGCCACCTCACATTCAGCCTGTAGGTGCGATGGATCCACACGATGCGAACTCCTCCTTTCGCCATCTGATTACAGCTGCTCCAGATCCAAGGAGCCATCTTGACTTACCACCACACGTTGGCGGAACGGGAAGCACAACTGCCCCGCCGACCCCATTTACCTGTTCTCCATCGACTCCGGGCATCAGGGGCATGCTCCCTTGGTCCCCGTGAGGCCCGGGCCTGTCCCCCACCCCGTACCTCTAGCCAGTCCCAGGCAGTGTCAGGAGTGATAAAGAAACGAGCACAATCTCAATGAATGACCTTCAATTTAGCAGGATAGAGGAACATGTACTGCAATTCCATCGCCCTCAACATTAGTTTCACACCCCCAAAGGATGCTTTCAGTTGCTGCACCAGACGAGTGTAGTCTGGGAAAATGCAGATGGTATGATTTTCAAATGTAGGGTCGCCATCTTGACGGGCCACATTATGGATGCAGTCCCGATCCCTTTAGTTTAGGTTCTTTGCAATAAATATACGGGGTAGTGATCCCACTGGGGAGATGGCACGATGAGCATGCTCAACCATGGAAAAACAAGACAGAGAAGCCACAGGAAAAATGGCCTTAATCCAGGTGATTTGCCCTTGGCCCCGTCCGGAAACCCAAAAAGCAAAGATTGTCTCTCCGGGAGCGGCCCTCTGCATCTTCTGCTCTGCGCTCCAGAGCTGCTGTTTTGACTGAAAGGTTGGCTAGAGCCGTCTTCAGAGTAGCAATCTCGCTCTGCAGCTCGGTCACAGTTTGTTCAGTAGCTAGGGACCTCTTCACCACTGGGCGGAGATCAACTCACAAGAGTTCAACATCTAAGGATACAGCATCTATTTTGGCCTGCACAACCGCACTCGAGGCCTCCCATGGCTGCAAGTATCTTTGCCCCAGTGGGATCCGTATGTGAACCCTTGCCCTCCAGAAGAGCCACATAGGGAGGATCAGTCCTCAGCATCCACCCCTGCACTGTATATTCATCCATTTAAGTCTGCTATGCCCCTCTATGTAGTCTGTCTTTGCCCATGATTGTATACACCAGATTGGAAAGAATAGATAGGTAGCAAGCATTGAGTGTGCGAGGACGCCACAGGCAGTGCACTCCGCGGCAAGACAGTTGCAGGCCATGTTTCCAAAGGAACCATTGAGTGCCAATACAAAACAGTCAGAGTGAGTGGACAATGGGACCCCCACTGACAGCGGAACACAGTCTGCAGATGAAACAAATAGGACAAGTCAGGTCTGTAAGCAAACCACTTGAGTAACCATCCGGAGAATGACCAGCAGGGTCTACCAAAGGTTTCAGGGAGGTGGGGTTGCAGGTATAGCAGGAGAACTGGGGGCAGGGGGAGCAGTCGATGCCCCAGCTACATATGAGCAGCAGCACCAGGGAGGTAAGAGGCCAATCTCTCACCTGAACAGCAGCAATAAGGGGCAGATCACAGCATCCAGGAAGGTGTGTATTAAGAGAGACGAACAGCCCCGCAGGGACGGTACACAAGAAAAGAGCAGCAGCAACCAGCGAACACCCCCTGAGGAAATTCAGCACCAACCATCCCGCAGGCCACGCAGCGTGAGCCAGGGGGCAGGCGCTTTCAGGACCAGTGCCCCCGCCTCCATCACAGCAACAGCCGATGCCTCGACCAGAGCCCCCAGCACATGCCCCAGGAGCCTCAGGCGCAATGTCTTTGCGCCCACCAAGGCACCAATTATCCATCATGGCGTGCACCAGGGGCCCATAGCACCACACAAGAATGTGCCACAGCATGTCCAAGGTGTTGATGGGGGCAGGGGGATCCAGACACTCGATACTGGAACGTCAACAGGGTCAACGCTCCCAGGAGCGTATCTCGCCTCCCAGAACAATGTTTATGCAGGTAGGCTTCCCGCACTCCACCAGTGCAGTCAAAAGTACAGGGAGCTACAGATCACCTCCAAGCACACCAACAACTCCACCAGGCCACCGGGGGGGGGGCGCCTCCTTCTTGGATGCAGTAAGTCGCGGCAGACGCGGGGGACCCACCGAGTAGGCACAGTCACGACACACAAGGTCCAAGCAAGAAATCCTCAGTATGGGCCCTCTATGCCACCAGCTTCCAGCAAGCACGCCTGGGGTGTCCGCCCCAGTGTGAGTCCGGTGCCAACCCTGTCTCTCAAGCCATCACCCACCCCAGTTACGGCGTGGCCACTATCGATCCCCCCAGTGATGAAATCACACTGGGGCACCCCTCGGTCTCACATTAAATGCAGTATTTGGTTTTTCCAGTTAACGGGCCCCGGACTCTTCAGCCAGGCCCTCCCCGGCAGGTAGCATGATGCGTCCCGCCACAGCTGAACCCCGGGCTTCCAGCCCCTGTCCACAAGGGAGAAGAGTCCACGACGCGGGATCTCCATACAGACCCCCAAGCATCTGGCCCTTCACATTGTCCCCAGGTTTGGCAGTCCAGGATGTGGTTGTCCCTGCAGCCATACAACCCTGGTCAGGTCCCCGGCCTCAAGGATCGGTAGCAGCAGCCAGGCGGAGCCAAAGTGGGGTCACTTGGACAGGAGCCATGCCAGACCTTTGCCAGGCCTCACACTGAGGCAGGGGCGCAACTAGACCCGAACTTCGGGTGGGGGCTAACACTCCCAGCCAGGGCTGGCTGTAGCACTGGTCGCACACGGTGCAACATTTATTTTGGGCGCCCCCTCCCCCATTTCCCCCTTTTCCATGAATCCCCACAGTACCATTCACCAACAATGCACCTCATCTCTCTATAGCACCTTTCTGACAAACATTTCATTTTTTTATAGCGCCACTCATAGTACACTCGCACTCATTTCTGTGATCTGCATGGTAAACGTTCTTTGTAGCAGGCACATTAATCCTCTGCAGTGTGTTGGTGGCAGGAGTGCCCATGTGAGTGCACGGTGAGCGAAGCAACAGTGTAAGAGTAGGGTAAGAGGAGTGACTGCAGGGTGAGTGAGGTGACCATATGGTGCGGATGTAAGTGCAGAGTGGAATGAATGAATGCATGGTTAGTGTTGGGCTTGTTTGAGTTAGATTGCAGATTGAACAGTGAGGGGGACAGGTGGGTGAAGTGCATTGCGATCCCTGTGAGTGAAGGGTGAGCGTGAAAGTGAAGGGGCGAGAATGAGGAGTGAGTTGTCTGAATGCAGGGTGCATTCCCAGACCCTTGAAGTAACTCAGCATGCTATTGACGGCGGCAAAGAGTTTCAGATGTAAGTTAAACTATTGCTATTATGCAGGGCTTTAAGTGGGATGAAAAAACTGGGGAGTGTAGGAAGCTACTTTTTGCTGGATTTCTAATGCACTTTGACTTGATGTGCCCTGGGTCCCTGCCAATCAGGTTCCCAGGGCCTGTGTTCTTTCCCAAAACTGTACCTTTGTACCCCCAATTGGCATCTCTCTGGCAACATGTATGCCCCTTGTAAAAGGTACCATGGGTACCAAGGGCACTGTGACCAGGGAAGGCCTCTAAGGGCAGCAGCACATATTGTGTCACCCTTAGAGGTCCTGTACCTTAACACACACACACTGCCATTGTAGGCTGCGTGTTTTGGTGCAGAGAAAAGTGAAGAGTCGACATGGCACACATTCCTGTGTGCCATGCCTGCAACCCACTGCCTATGATATAGGTAAGACACCCCTCTAGCTGGGTGCACAATACCACTGGTGAGGGTAAAGATGCATGAGCACTGTACCCCTACAGTGTCTAAGTCCATGTTTAGACATTGTAAGTACAGTAAAGTCATAAAGAGTATATGGCCTGGGAGTTTGTCATTACAAACTCCACAGCACCATAATGGCATTACTGAATTCTGGCAAGTTTGGTAGCAAACTTCTCAGCATAATAAACCCAAACTGATGCCAGTGTGGGATTTATTATACAATGCACTCAGAGGGCATCTTAGAGATGCCCCCTGAAAAACGACCAGCCTCTGGTGGGTTCTTTGACTGGTACATACCAGCCTGCCACCATGATACATGTTTCTGGACCCCTGGGGTGGGAGCCTTCGCTCCCAGAGCCCAGAAACAAAGCCTTTCCTGGGCAGAGGTGGTCACACCTCCCCCACGCCAGGAAAAGGCATCTGTGGCATGGGAGCTTCAAAGGCCTTGCTGCCTTTGTAACGCGACCCCAGCCTCTCCTGCTATCAGGAGCAGGCTCCCTTCCTGTCTCCCCTCCATTTCAGTGGGAAGACAGGCAGGAAAAATTAGCACAGCCCAGAAGGTGTGCCCACCTCTACCAATCCCACCGAGGCGAGGTGAAGCCCACTCTTCAGAGCTCGCCATCTTGCAGCTGGCAGGCACTCTCCAATCAGGATTAGGGATTGTGCCCACTCCCCCACGTGGGGTGAACACACCAAGGGTATAGTCAGCCTAAGGTCAGTAGCCCATTGGCTACTGACCTCGAGACCCCTAAAACGTCCCCTAAATTCAGTATTTAGGGGGCAGCCCTGAACTAAGAAGATAGATTCCCGCAACCTAAGAAGAAGAAGGACGAAAGAAGACGCCCAGCAGAGGAGACTGCAGAGAAGAACTGACTTGGCCCCAGCCCTACCAGCCCGTCTGCAGTTTCCAGAGATCCTGCGCCAAAAGTCACCTTGTCCTGCAGCCAGTGACCTCCAGAAACCTTGGGAAGACTGACTGCCTTCAACAAAGAGCGGATCTCCTGTGAACAGTGTGAGAAGTTGGCAAGGTATATGCTGTCTACTAATTATAGTGGGCACCTTGCACCCGTCCAAACAACCCCTTATTGGAGATAGGTTAAAGACAACCTTTATTGAAAGCTATCCTAGTGGTAGCTATGGAGAGCAGCCTTCAGGCTAAGTCTTGAAGGAATGTAAAGCAGCTTGTTTTACCACTCTATAATCTCTTGAGTGACCAAATGAAAGAGGACCACACCAGGTATATATTCAAAATATATGTATTTATTGCTAAACACACCCCTCTAGTCTCTTTATGAGGCTAGAGTTCGAAGTACATAAGTTATAAGTTAGTTATCAACAGTAATAGCACAAATACACGTTTGAGCCCTAGGGGCGTACCAAACCATATACCAATAAAGTGGTATAAGAACCACGACTGAGCTAGACACAGGGCCTAGAGCCTGTAGAAGTGCTTGGACCACAAGGAACCACCCAAGGTAGTGACACAGGGGACCCACGGGGGACACGTGCAGTGTAAGAACACAGCCGCAAATCGCCGTTGACTTCTATGGGGAAAGTCGCGGTTGGAATTTTAAAGATAAGGGACACTTAGAGGAGGACTTGGAGCAAACCCCTTTAGAACTGGGTTGTTCTAGAGTCTATACCCACGGGAGCACCGGAGTACTCGAGTTACCTCACCCAGGGAAGCCGGGTGCATAGGTGTCTTTCGGGGTCGGGTTTCGTCGTCGTTTTCGATGGCGATCTGCTGCAAAGTGCTGCTGGCGGCCAAGTCGAAAGTGTTCGGGTGGATCCAAAGGTGGATCGAAGATCTGAAGAACCTGAAAGCAGAGGGGACAGAGTCTGGGTCACTAGCCAGTGACCAGGAGGGCGATGAGCGGATGCCCACCGATGTCGAGTGCTTCAGGTAGGTTGACAGTCGTCTTGACTCTTCAGCCACGAGGTCCAGGAGGCGTCGACAATGACCAGGAGCTGGATTCGAGCTGTCCCACGACATCTGTCGAATGCAAGGGTGTCGGCGACCGGATTGGACCCAACAAGCCTTGGCAACGGCAAGTCTCTTGGAAATAGAAGAAGGACGGTGCTGCAGACCAGCAAAGTCTGAGGCACTCACCCAGTGAGGATAAGTCAGGGCACGCCTGGAGCAACCAGGGAGCCCAAGCAGAAGAAGATTGGCCTTCAGGAGGGCCTACTAGCCAACGGACTAGCGACTACGAAGGAGCCTCCAGTGGACGCACTTGGAGCTGGCTCACAGGACACTCGTGGAGTGGAGGCCAGGGATCTTCGGTGCAGTCGGTGCTGGAGACTGGGGCTACTCGGAGCCCAAAGCACAACTTTGTGGGAGACCCAGAAGAGGATGCACTTACAAAAGTACGTGGTGTCCAGGGGTCACGGTTCCACGTTACCCACGATAGCCACGGGCCTCAGCTTTGCTGGGGACTCAGGGTAGCCTCGGGGAAGTCTGGAAATCCACCTCTGGTGATGCAAAAACTTCGGCGTCCGGCGGGAGCTTCAGCAATGCAGACCGGACAATTGCTTCGTTGGTGCCTGCCAAGCAGGGGAGTCACTCCTTGACCCCAAGGGAGATTCTTCAGTCCTCTAATCTTGAAGTAGAGCGTCAAAGGTCCAGGATTCTGTGTCAGAGTTTCGTCCAGGTAAATCTAAAGTCCTAAGGACTGGGGTCCCATATTTATACCAAGTTAGGGGGTTGGACATACTCTGGGGACCCACCTATGGGAGGGTCAGGGCAGAGGGGTGGTTACACCCCTTTCCCTTTGTCCAGTTTCACGCCAGAGCAGGGGCTGGAAGCCCCTGAGCCGGTTTGAACTGGGGTATGCACAGGGACACCAAGTGTGCCCCCAGTGCAGGACTTCAAAGCACCAGAGAGTGCTCCCGCCCAGCCCCAATACACACTATCCTGTCTGGGGAGGTGGTTACACCTCCCTGGGACAGGAAACCTATTGTCCAGGCCTCCCCTGCCGGAGTTTCAGTCAGCAGCAGGAGGCCAGACTCGTGTCTGTGGCAGCGGCATCCATTTTGTGATGCCAGGGCTTGGAAAGAAGTTACCGGGCAGGCCGGTGTGTACATGTCTCTCCCTCTAGAAGGGTGGAATGCTACCCCGCTGCCAGAACTGGCGGGGGGGTAGTATTCCAAGATGTTTGACACCAAACACGACATGTTTCCGTGCAGCCATCCCAAAGTTAGCATTTAACGCGAGGTTATAATGCGCTTAAGAGTATATGGTCAGGCTGCACTACAAACAGCATCAGAGAAGGGTCTCCGAACGCTGCAGAGGGGCTCTGCTCATGCAGGGGCCCCATCTCACATAGGAACCAAGCACTCTGCCTTCAGGATTGACAAGGCCTGCCATAGGAGTGACTTATAGGTTTATATGTGTGTAGGTATGTAGTGAGATAGGTAACCTATATCACAGTAAGGGGTGCATGCACCACCTTACCCAGGCTGCAGTAGCAGACCTGTGGTGTCCTTTGGCTGGCCTTCCAGGGGTGGCACAATACATGCTTCAGCCCCTGGCAGGCCTCTGAGGTACCTATGCCCTGGGTACATAGTATACCATATACTAGGGACTTACAAGGGCACTCCAGATTCCAATTAGAGATGTGCCTAAGGCACATGGAAACCATTTTAGAGAGGAAGCAGCTAGGCTGGGGTTCTGATTAGCAGGGCCCCAGCCAGACTAAAGTCGAAAAACAGTGAAGCATCAGCAAAAAGTGGGGGTACCCATGTGAAGCAGATCCTACTCTCCTACACAACCCTCCCCCAAACGTAGGGACATTAAACTAACCTTGCCCAGTTAAGTCTTCATGTTCTAAGTGGAAGTACCTAGAGAGTCCATCTGCATTGGCATGGTTACTCCCAGGTCTATGTTCCACTGTGAAGTCCATCCCCTGTAGGGAAATGGACCACCTAAGCAGTTTGGGGTTTTCACCCTTCACTTGTTTTAGCCATAAGAGGGGCTTATGGTCTGTTTGAACAAGGAAGTGAGTACCAAACAAGTATGGCCTCAACTTCTTCAGAGCCCAGACCACAGCAAAGGCCTCCCTCTCAATGGCTGACCAACATTTCTCTCTAGGGGTCAGCCTTCTGCTAATAAAAGCTACTGGCTGATCCTGACCTTCATCATTCAATTGTGACAGTACAGCCCCTACCCCCAATTCAGATGCATCTGTTTGGACAATGAACTTCTTGGAGTAATCAGGACTCTGTAGAATGGGAGCAGTGCACATTGCCTGCTTTAGGTCATCAAATGCCTTTTGACAGCTAACTGTCCACTGAACCATTTTGGGCATTTTCTTGGAAGTTAAGTCATTCAGGGGTGTCACTATTGATCCATACCCCTTGACAAATCTCCTATAGTACCCAGTCAGGCCTAAAAAGGCTCTCACCTGAGTCTGGGTAGTTGGAGCAGTCCAGTCCATGATGGTCTGGATCTTGCTCTGCAAGGGTTGAACCTGGCCTCCACCCACAAGGTGGCCCAGGTACACAACCTGACTCTGCCCTATCTGGCACTTGGTGGCCTTGATAGTCAGGCCTGCTTTCTGCAGGGCCTGCAAAACATTTCTGAGGTGGACCAGGTGATCCTCCCAGGTGGAGCTAAAGACAGCAATATCATCTAGATATGCTGCACTATAGGCTTCCAGACCTGTAAGGACTGTATTCATCAACCTCTGAAAAGTGGCAGGTGCATTCTTCAGACCAAAGGGCATCACCACAAATTGATAATGCCCACTAGGGGTTGAGAATGCTGTGTTTGGCTTTGCATCATCAGCTAGTCTGATCTGCCAGTAGCCAGCTGTCAGGTCAAATGTGCTTAGATACTTGGCGGAGGCCAAAGTGTCTATCAGCTCATCTGCCCTAGGTATTGGATGGGCATCAGTCCTAGTGACTGCATTGAGACCCCTGTAGTCCACATAAAACCTCATCTCTCTTTTCCCACCATTGGTGTGAGGTTTTGGCACAAGGACCACTGGACTAGCCCAAGGGCTATCTGAGGGTTCAATAACTCCCAAATCCAACATCTTCTGGACTTCTGTCCTGATACAGTCCCTGACATGGTCAGGTTGCCTATAAATCTTATTTTTAATAGGCAGACTGTCCCCAGTGTCCACTTCATGAGTGCACAAGGTGGTCTGACTGGGTGTCAGTGAGAATATGTGCCTGAACTGATTGAGCACCTGTCTGCAATCAGTTTGCTGCTGGGCAGTGAGGCTGCCTGCCAAGGCTACACCATCCACTGCCCCATCATCAGGGTTCTGTGAGAGCAGGTCAGGGAGTGGGTCACTCTCTTCCTCCTGTCCCTCATCAGTAGCCATGAGCAAGCCCATGTCTGCCCTGTCCACATATGGTTTTAACCTGTTGACATGGAGAACCCTGTGGGGACTCCTGGGTGTCCCTAGGTCTACTAAGTAGGTAACCTCACCCTTCTGTTCAACAATGGTATGGGGTCCACTCCATTTGTCTTGGAGAGCTGCTGGGGCCACTGGCTCCAACACCCACACCTTCTGTCCTGGCTGGTAAACAGTCAGTACAGCCTTTTGGTCATGCCAGGCTTTTTGAAGTTCCTGGCTAGCCTCAAGGTTTTTAGTTGCCTTTTTCATGTACTCAGCCATCCTGGAGCGGAGACCAAGTACATAGTCCACTATGTCTTGCTTTGGGGGCTTGAGAGGTAACTCCCATCCTTCCTTCACCAAGCACAATGAACCCCTGACAGGGTGACCAAACAAAAGTTCAAAAGGGCTGTAGCCAACCCCTTTTGAGGCACCTCCCTGTATGCAAATAAAAGGCAGGGCAAGAGTATGTCCCATCTTCGCCTAAGCTTTTCTGGGAGCCCTTTAATCATGCCCTTCAAGGTTTTGTTGAATCTCTCAACTAAACCATTGCATTGTGGGTGATAGGGTGTGGTGAACTTGTAAGTCACTCCACACTCCTTCCACATTGCTTTCAAGTATCCAGACATAAAGTTTGCATCCCTGTCTGATACAACCTCCTTAGGGAAGCCCACTCTTGAGAAGATTCCCAGGAGGGCTCTTGCCACCACAGGTGCTGTAGTGGTCCTAAGGGGAATAGCCTCTGGGTACCTGGTGGCATGATCCACTACCACCTGTGCCCAGATGCTGTTTGGGGATCCATGGGACCAACAATGTCAATCCCCACCCTTTCAAAGGGAACCCCCACCACAGGTAGTGGTATCAGGGGGGCCTTTGTAGTGCCACCTGCCTTGCCACTGGCCTGGCAGGTTACACAGGAGCGACAAAACTCCTTGGTGTCTTCAGACATGTGGGGCCAGTGAAAGTGAGGGACAATTCTGTCCCAAGTCTTGTTCTGGCCCAGGTGACCTGCTAAGGGAATGTCATGGGCTAGGGTCAATAGGAAGCCCCTGAACTTCAGAGGTATAACCAACCTCCTGGTGGCACCAGGCTTGGGGTCTCTACACTCTGAGTACAAGAGTCCATCATCCCAATACACTGTATGGGGACCACTAGCTTTCCCAGCAGCCTCAGCAGCAGCTTGCTGTCTGAGGGGTTCAAGAGAGGGGCAGCTCTGCTGCTCCTGGCTCAGATCTGCCCTGGAAGGGCCCTCTGTCCCCAAGAACTCAACCTGGTCAGGTTCAAGCTCCTCTGGGACAGTTCCTTCCTCAGGACTGAGATCATCCCCCTCAAGAGACTGATCTTCCTTCTGAGCCAAGGGGGAAGGCACTGCCTTTACCCTTCTACTCCTCTTCTTGGAGGGCACTTGGTCCATTATTCCAGAATCCAAGGCCTGTTCAGTGTTAGACATTTTGGCTTGTGACCTGGTCACAGCAAACACATCTGCGGGGATGCCCAGCATTTCTGCATGGGTCCTGAGCTCCACTTCTGCCCAAGCTGAAGTTTCCAGATCATTGCCAAGCAAGCATTCAACTGGTAGGTCTGCACTTACCACAACCTTCTTAAGGCCAGTTACCCCTCCCCAGGAGAAGTTAACAACTGCCAGAGTATGGTCTGTTCTGACATTGCTAGCATTGGTCACTTGGTACATTTCACCAAGTATAATCTGCCCAGGATCCACAAGGTCTTGTGTCACCATGGTGACACTTGCCCCTGTGTCCCTAAATGCCAAAGCCTCTTTTCCATTGATTAAGGGCTGTTGCCTGTACTTGCCCAGATTACTGGGACTCACAGAGTAGGTCACATCCATTCCTCCATCACAGACTAGGACAGCCTGAGTGAGTTCTCTGAATAGGTCAGAGCTCATCTCCTTACCCAGGGTCAACCCTACTAAACCCTTGGCTTGTGTAGTCCCACCACCAACTGTAACTGCACTAGGGGGAACAGGTGCCTTAGGGGCATTGGTGGTGGCTGGAATAGAGTCTTTGGACTTGGTGCAATCACTGGTCCAGTGGGTCTTTTGCTTACAGACCTTGCACCATGGTTTCTTTTGGCCTTTTCCCTTGTTAGACTGTGACTCCCCACCTGAAGAAGATTTTTGGGGGCCTTGTGAAGACTTTTGGTCTTTACCCTTCTCCCCACCCTTATCAGAGTTTTTAGAATCTTGCTTCCTAGGGTCACCACCTTGGTTCTGTACCTTCTGCCTCACCCTGGTTCTGACCCATTTGTCTGCCTTCTTTCCCAATTCTTGGGGAGAGGTCAGATCAGAGTCCTCCAGGTGCTGATGCAACAGCTGATTTTGACAGTTATTAAGAATCTGCTCCCTCATGATAAGATTGTACAATCCTGTGAAGTCACATACCTTACTGCCCAATAACCAACCTTCCAGAGCCTTGGCAGAACAATCAACAAAGTCCACCCAGTCTTGAGTCTGTGCTTTTTGGGTATCTCTGAACTTTAACCTGTATTGTTCAGTGGTGAGGCCAAACCCATCAATCAGAGCACTCTTCAAGACTGTGTAATTATCAGCATCCTCCTCTCTAACAGTGAGGAGCTTATCTCTACCTTTGTCTGCAAAGGAGAGCCACAAGATTGCTGCCCACTGCTCCTGAGGGACCCTCTGTACTTTACAGGCCCTCTCCAGTGCAATTATCCATTTGTGGATGTCATCCCCACTCTGGTAGGGAGGGACAATCTTGCTCAGGTTTCTATGGTCATGTGACCTTTCCCTATCTCTAGGGAAACTGCTGCCACCATGGGACTCTAGTCCCATCTTTTTCTCTCTTTGTAGAGATCTAGGGACTCCCTGTCTATAGCCAACTGCTGTTTTCTGAGCTCAAGCTGGGCTTGCTCATACTGAATCAGTCTCTTTCTCCTCTCATGAGAGGATTCCCTCCTATGAGAAGAGACAGAGGTCCCTATTGAGGTGTCAGAGTGGTTAGACTCCTGAGAAGGAGATCTAGCCCTTCTTGGCACACTCTCAACTCTTCCTGGGGGACAAAGGTGAGGTCATTCTGATCCTCCTCTTCATCCACAGGAATAGCTGGGTTTTCCAGGACAAGGTTATTGTCACCTTCCTGGCCAGTTTCAGAGGGGGGGGCCTGGGTTTCTTCACCCCTGGCCCCATCCTCATCTTCTGCCCCACCCTCTCTGCCTACCCCATCAGACTCTAGGGGTCTGCTGAGATCATCTGACCGAAGCATCTCCCTGAGGTGTTGGGTGGTGGCACTTTTGCCTGTCTTCAGCTTCCTAGTATTGCATAATGCTCTTAATTCCAAGAATGGGAGATTATCATACTTGGAGGGAAGAAGCCCACTGGCTTCTGGCAAGGACTCACTGGGTCCTGGCTTTGAAGACATTACTAGTGAGGTGTGGTGTATGCACAACCTACTCTAGTGTGGCCTACTAAACTCTCTTGAGTTGTAGAAAGGGTGTGCTATCCCTTAACACACAACTCTAAGTTCAGTAGAACTTACTGTATACTAAGCTTGATTTATATGTACCTAAGGTACCCTTAGTGGTTTTCAGTTGATCAATTCAATTGAGATTATCTGGTAAAACAATAGCAAGCTGGAATCCCACACGCTGCACACCAATGTGAGAAGTTGGCCTGGTATATGCTTTCCACTAATTATAGTGGGCACCAAAC
Organism: Calotriton arnoldi; assembly: GCA_963921515.1. NCBI lineage: Eukaryota > Metazoa > Chordata > Amphibia > Caudata > Salamandridae > Calotriton > Calotriton arnoldi. The sequence goes on from CAWUFW010005013.1 coordinate 1,330,294, forward strand.
AACCCCTTATTGGAGATAGGTTAAAGACAACCTTTATTGAAAGCTATCCTAGTGGTAGCTATGGAGAGCAGCCTTCAGGCTAAGTCTTGAAGGAATGTAAAGCAGCTTGTTTTACCAGTCTATAATCTCTTGAGTGACCAAATGAAAGAGGACCACACCAGGTATATATTCAAAATATATGTATTTATTGCTAAACACACCCCTCTAGTCTCTTTATGAGGCTAGAGTTCGAAGTACATAAGTTATAAGTTAGTTATCAACAGTAATAGCACAAATACACGTTTGAGCCCTAGGGGCGTACCAAACCATATACCAATAAAGTGGTATAAGAACCACGACTGAGCTAGACACAGGGCCTAGAGCCTGTAGAAGTGCTTGGACCACAAGGAACCACCCAAGGTAGTGACACAGGGGACAAACGGGGGACGCGTGCAGTGTAAGAACACAGCCGCAAATCGCCATTGACTTCTATGGGGAAAGTCGCGGTTGGAATTTTAAAGAAAAGGGACACTTAGAGGAGGACTTGGAGCAAACCCCTTTAGAACTGGGTTGTTCTAGAGTCTATACCCACGGGAGCACCGGAGTACTCGAGTTACCTCACCCAGGGAAGCTGGGTGCATAGGTGTCTTTCGGGGTCGGGTTTCGTCATCGTTTTCAATGGCGATCTGCTGCAAAGTGCTGCTGGCGGCCAAGTCGAAAGTGTTCGGGTGGATCCAAAGGTGGATCGAAGATCTGAAGAACCTGAAAGCAGAGGGGACAGAGTCTGGGTCACTAGCCAGTGACCAGGAGGGCGATGAGCGGATGCCCACCGATGTCGAGTGCTTCAGGTAGGTTGACGGTCGTCTTGACTCTTCAGGCACGAGGTCCAGGAGGTGTCGACAACAACCAGGAGCTGGATTCGAGCTACCCATGACGTCTGTCGATTGCAGGGGTGTCGGCGACCGGATTGGACCCAAAAAGCCTTGGCAACGGCAAGTCTTGTGGAAATAGAAGAAGGACGGTGGTGCAGACCAGCAAGGTCTGAGGGACTCACCCAGCGAGGGTAAGTCAGGGCACGCCTGGAGCAAGCAGAGAGCCCAAGCAGAAGAAGATTGGCTTTCAGGAGGGCCTACTAGCCAACGGACTAGCGACCGTGAAGGAGCCTTGAGTGGACGCACTTGGAGCTGGCTCACAGGACACTCGTGGAGTGGAGGCCAGTGATCTTCGGTGCAGTCGGTGCTGGAGGCTGGGGCTACTCGAAGCCCAAAGCACAACTTCGTGGGAGACCCAGAAGAGGATGCACTTACAAAAGTACGTGGTGTCCAGGGGTCACGGTTCCACATTACCCACGATAGCCACGGGCCTCAGCTTTGCTGGGGCCTCAGGGTAGCCTCGGGGAAGTCTGGAAATCTACCTCTGGTGATGCAAAGACTTCAGCGTCCGGCAGGAGCTTCAGCGATGCAGACCGGACAATTGCTTCATTGGTGCCTGCCAAGCAGGGGAGTCACTCCTTGACCCCAAGGGAGATTCTTCAGTCCTCTAATCTTGAAGTAGAGCGTCGAAGGTCCAGGATTCTGTGTCAGAGTTTCGTCCAGGTAAATCTAAAGTCCTAAGGACTGGGGTCCCATACTTATACCAAGTTAGGGGGTTGGACATACTCTGGGGACCCACCTATGGGAGGGTCAGGGCAGAGGGGTGGTTACACCCCTTTCCCTTTGTCCAGTTTCGCGCCAGAGCAGGGGCTGGAAGCCCCTGAGCCGGTTTGAACTGGGGTATGCCCAGGGACACCAAGTGTGCCCCCAGTGCAGGACTTCAAAGCACCAGAGAGTGCTCCCGCCCAGCCCCAATACACACTATCCTGTCTGGGGAGGTGGTTACACCTCCCTGGGACAGGAAACCTATTGTCCAGGCCTCCCCTGCCGGAGTTTCAGTCAGCAGCAGGAGGCCAGACTCGTGTCTGTGGCAGCGGCATCCATTTTGTGATGCCAGGGCTTGGAAAGAAGTTACCGGGCAGGCCGGTGTGTACATGTCTCTCCCTCTAGAAGGGTGGAATGCTACCCCCGCCGCTAGAACTGGTGGGGGGTGGGTAGTATTCCAAGATGTTTGACACCAAACACGACATGTTTCCGTGCAGCCATCCCAAAGTTAGCATTTAACGCGAGGTTATAATGCGCTTAAGAGTATATGGTCAGGCTGCACTACAAACAGCATCAGAGAAGGGTCTCCGAACGCTGCAGAGGGGCTCTGCTCATGCAGGGGCCCCCTCTCACATAGGAACCAAGCACTCTGCCTTCAGGATTGACAAGGCCTGCCATAGGAGTGACTTATAGGTTTATATGTGTGTAGGTATGTAGTGAGATAGGTAACCTATATCACAGTAAGGGGTGCATGCACCACCTTACCCAGGCTGCAATAGCAGACCTGTGGTGTCCTTTTGGCTGGCCTTCCAGGGGTGGCACAATAAATGCTTCAGCCCCTGGCAGGCCTCTGAGGTACCTATGCCCCTGGGTACATAGTATACCATATACTAGGGACTTACAAGGGCACTCCAGATTCCAATTAGAGATGTGCCTAAGGCACATGGAAACCATTTTAGAGAGGAAGCAGCTATGCTGGGGTTCTGATTAGCAGGGCCCCAGCCAGACTAAAGTCGAAAAACAGTGAAGCATCAGCAAAAAGTGGGGGTACCCATGTGAAGCAGATCCTACTCTCCTACAAACAGCAGCTCTGTTCAAAAGAAACTCCCAAGACAGACTCTGAGCCTGCTGAGGACAAAGGAACCAGACGCCTGGAACCACCACTGCACCCGTGGCCTACAGCCCGAGTTCGAGTGGCCCACCGGTCCCAGCGAGGTCCCTCAGCGCTCCAGAGTCTGAGTCCGCTGTAGGTTGACCCCTCCAGGACTCCCCGACGTCGCCTGCAGCCTCTGCACGGAGACCTCCCAACCATGAGTGGCCCGGTAAGGTGAAATCTGACCTCAAAAGACACCCCTGCATATAGCCGCCCTGCGCCCTAGAAAAGAGAACCCAAGGTGCACCTACGTCCCGAGCCCTCCAACTTACATGCCTAGCTGTTGGTTCCTCTCGGAAGTCTTCCTGGACCGAGCCTGCAGCCAAAAATCAAAACCAGCAATCCCCAATGAGAACAACAGGACACCCGATGCCAAAACAGCACCCTGCACCCGGCTGCCCCTGTGCAGTGGGTGCACCTTGTGACCCCCCTTTTCCCTGAGCCTAACACCAGGAGCTTTGCTCCCACAACCTTGTGGCCTGCTTGTGAGCAGCCACCAACCTGAGGCCCCCTATGCCCTATGGATAACACTGGGCCCAGCACTCTGCACCCGGCTGCCCAAGTTTTGCTGAGGGTGTTCTGAGAGTGCATCCTCGACCCTGGGGGAACCCTGGTTCGAACCCCAAAATACCAACTTCCACAAACCAGTACTTACCTGCAAACCGATAACTACATTCCCTGCCATAGGATTGCATTGACTGCTTTTCCTTGAAAATTCTTCTGTGTGGATTTGGTTTCTATGAAACATTGAAAAACTGCATAAGTGTAAAAACTGAATTACTTACCTTTTGTCTAGGAAATGTCTCAGTGTGATATCTAGGCATATCACACTGATTAGCAAAAGTAATCTAAAAAGTAACATGCACAGTAATCTTTAAAGTAACTTAAAAGTAATTTCAAACTGTTTACTTACCAGTAAATCAACCAACTGCATTTGAACCTGCATTCAACTGTAAATCACTGGATAAGATTTTGCAAAGTATTATTTTACTTACCTGCACCAGGTGTGGCTTGGTTTTAGAAATAAAATAATTAAATAATATTTTTGTACAAACAAATTGGTCTGAGTTCAGTCTTTGAGTGTGTGACATCATTTCTTGCCTGAGTGTGTACAACAAATGCTTAACACTACCCTTTGATAAAGCCTTACTGCTCGCCCACACTACCACAAATAGAGAGTAAGGTGCTATCTACTTTTACCCCTGCCTACATTTGAGGTTCCACTGAACTCGGTGCACACTATACCTCATTTTGGTATAGTATATACCGAGCCAGCTTCCTACAGGGGGTCTCTCAAAGGGGTGATATAATTAAGGGCATGGCTTAAAACATTTATGCTAAAAATCTGTGCTCAGCATAATGTGCCGCCCGACTGGTATTTTGCTGCTTCTGTTATTGCCTCCACATAGGTAACATTACACCTACAACAAGCCAGGACTATTGGCTTTGTCAAAGGTTGATAGTTGCATAAGATAAATATACTACATGCATACATACAACTATGGCTTTGTTGTATATAATATTGAAAATGCTTTAGTTCTTGTGCAAGAGGTTGGGGCGTTATTACTAGAGCTGCCAACTTTGGAGCTGAGGAAGCAGGTTTGAGTCTCAGCGTCGGCTCAACATCCTGTGTTTCTGGCCAAATCACTTAATCGTCCATGCCTACCAAAAAATAAATGAAGATGTCCTTGTTGGTACTCATGTAAAGCACTACAAGTTTAGCAATACAGAACTGCAAAAAAATAGAAGTTACATCAAAACAGTGAACTGCTGCAGAGTTAAGATTTTTTTTTCCAGTCGGAGTGTGAGGGTGAAAATGGAGAGCTCAATGGGGACCCGTCTCGGCGCCTGCTTTTACGAACTGCTGGTGCTGAGCACTGGCAGGACCCGACCCACTTAAAGCCCTGCTATTATGGCATTAATCAGGGATCGAGGGTGAGGAAATAAATAATGTGCTGATCCTGCAACAAACTTCCAGTCTTATGATTAGGGTTGCCAGCTTATTATTTTGATGTCCCAGACAGTACAAAAATAAGCAGTCACCTAAAGCCGTATTTTGTGCATACTTCGAACAGCAAATATAAATAGAAAGCACTTTTAATTGTGTTCTAGGGCTGCCTGAATGATTCATGACTAATAATTAAAGGGAACAAAGACCGAGAAGTCACATTACAAATGAATACATACTTTTTTTTATTTATAAACCTATTTAGTGTCAAGATGAGGTCTTTGCAGGCTCTTTAAACAAAACATGGCTGTCATTTTTCTTTTGGCAACCCTACTTTATATTCCTTTTCATGAAATGCCTTCTCACACTACTGCAGTAAATGTAAAATACAATGTAAGCAATAGACAGAGTGGGGGCCCACGGGGTACTGGAATGAGGGAAAAAAACTAAGCCTCTTTAAACAGTTTACAAAGGTATGTAAATATGCAAATGGCCTTTAAAGTCCTGTGAAAAACTCGGGCGTGCCGGAAATAAGATTCCAGACACTTCCGAGTCCACAGCAGCTCGAGCTGCAGTAGCCCGGGCTGAGACACACAAAAGGGGGGAGAGGGCTGGAGCCCATTCAGCCCAATGGGCGTTGCGCGCCTGCAGTGAGGACATAGTACAGCAGGGCACTGTCCGCTCCAGTCCACGCCCCCGCATGGACAGGGGGTGTCAATTCAGAATATATGTAGCGGGATGGGTAGGAGAAATAAAGGATTTCAGACACGCCAGGTGTCAGAGCATCAATCATCTGGTAATTTTGATAAATGAGGCAATTTTCACGAATTTGTACAAATATATTTCAACAAATGTCATTAGTAAAAAAAAGCAAAAAGCATCCACAAAAATGGGAGATCTGTTATGCAAATTAGCAAAGATTAAACATTTGCAAGCAGGAACAATAAATCAACCATTGCAAAGTGTACAGATATGTGGAGCACAGCCATACATTATCAAGTGCAGAGTGGTACATGTGTTACAAGATATCTGAAGACTGATGCTAGGCACTTGTTGTGAAAGCCTGAATTCTGTTTCTCTCTCTTTTGTACAGACATTTTAAAATATCAGTAGGAGAGTAAACACCTCCCATTTTTCAGTTAAACGCTGCAAGGCTAATGTTCCAAAATAATGTTTCATAAACAGGCTTTTAGATATTCAGTGGTGTCATCTGTGTAACTGTGACTTGCGGCCCCATTCTAGTTCTAATAAGAGTTGTTGAGGTGCTGCAGAGATCATTGAGTTGTGCATCAAGGAAAGGTTAGCCACGTCTCTGCGTGGCCAGTAGATGTCAGTCTTGTACAGATGTAGCTGCCCCATTAATGCTCGCTGGATTTTGTCAGGCAGTATTCGTGTCAGTGCATTTTTAAGGAATCGATTTGGAGAAGCCAGGATCCCAACCCTCATCTAAAACATGCCAAATCTTAATGCTAATTTGGTGTAATGCCATCGAGGCAAACCTAGACTTGAGGAGTCAATATTGGTGCGCCTTTGTGCTGCCTTGAAAAAAAAGATGACATTTATTTTGAGCCGTGGATAATCTTTGACTTAATGCCCGCCCCCAAGGGTCAGAGCAACCAGCTGCAGCCGCCACAGTCTTATAAAGAGTAAGGGAGCGTCCCACAGACCCAGAGGAACATCTCCTATTCATAGCTGACAAGGTTTCAGATTGCTTATGTGTGACATTTTCATAATTTCAGTGTACTTATGAGTGACATTTGATGGCTAAGAGTGACACTTTCTCGGGAGCAAAATCAAAGCAATGAAGACGAGGGAAATATATGAATGTCAGAAATTACACCTATTTGAGCAACGAGAAACTCCAAGAACAACTTAAAACTGCTGCAAAGCACAAGAAATGGAAGGGCATTAACTTCGCAGGAGGGCGTGGTAGTGATAAATAAATGCCAAATTGCTGGTAAGATTTAACCGGTTTATTGAAGTAAAAGCGCTGATGAGGAAGTGCACCATAGCTGCAGACCCCGGACCCCAACTAACGAACAGCCAATGTTCTAGACTGCCGAGTAGTCAGTACAGAACTGTCTTTCTGTTTAATATGGCCCATAAATGCTTGACTTCAGAGATCTGTGTCAATTCGCATATTAACCCTCTGCACTACTTTATGAGTGAAAACTGTCACCAAACTAAATCTTGATCTCGCTCAACAAGAAACATAATTCATCAATTAGCTTGACATTTTTATTGTTGCCTGAAAACTCCTAAACACACAAGGAATTCAGCTCACTGTCAGGTGGTTTGAAGCCCATATTATCTATACTAAGTACAAGTTCCAAAAGTAACAAAAAAAGATCTTTGTGAGAAAATTAACTCACAGGTATCCAACCTCACTAAATACAGTTTGCCGAATATGCAGCGTGGCTCTACTCAGTGAACGTTTTGACTGTACAGCAGGGATTAACCCTTTGTGCTACTAAATCTTGGCGAGTCAACTGCCAGTTGACAAAAACTCCGTCAGTAACAGGATTTATAATCAACACAGCAGGGTTTAATTTTTGACACTTACCAAGTCAGTAGGTGGTGCAGCTGGTAAAATAAAGCCAAACGATGCCGATGCCTGGGTCGCTGAAGTGTCTGTCACGCTCCCTGGTTGCAGACAGACAGGTGCTGGAAATTCTCATGAGTAGGAGTATCGTATATGGGTGAGAGCAAAAAGCATATGCAGTGCAGTGCGTGGCTCTTGCCTGCGCCTTTTAAAGACACTTAGGGGCAGATTTACAAGTCCCTTGCGTCACTTTTATGCTGCAGTTGTGACGCAACAGCGGCGTAAAAAATTCGGCAAATTTACAACGTGACGCATCTAGGGAGATGCGTCACGTTGTAAAGCCCTGCGTGACATTATACCTGCGTCAGGTATAATGTATGCAGGGTGGGCGTTCCCACGGAGGAAGGCCTCGTAAAAGTGGTGCAGTGAAATCTACAAGATTTCACTGCGCCACTTTTAGGACGCCACTGCGTCAAAACCTTAGGCGTAAGTAGTGACGCAGTGTAGTGGGAATAGGCCTCAACACGCATTGCTGGAGTTGCGTCGTGCTTGCGACACGACTCCAGCAATGCGTGACTTTTCCGCCAACAGATGTGTCAGAATTTCTGATGCATCTGTCAATCCTTGCGCCATAGTGCGCCGTATTGTAAATACGGCGCATCTATGGTGGCGCAAGGGTTTCTGAGGGTGGCGCAGGGAAAGTGACGCATCTATACAGATGCGTCACTTTCTTGTAAATCTGCCCCTATGGGGCAGATTTACAAGCTCTTGCGCCACTTTTGCGTCACTTTTCCCATGTTAAAAGTGACGCAAAAGTGGCGCAAGGGGCTTGTAAATCTGCCCCTTAGCACAGAGCACCTGCTCTCACAACTTGGGGATTAACCCCCGGGTACTGCCACATTCTCTTGTCCTGTAATTAATCTCTCTGGTGCCAGGCCACAGGAGCAACTCCTGGGGGCCCGGCCCAGCAGGCAGGAAATTGAAATGAAACATCCTGCCATAGCCTGCGCTGACCGGTACCTGACCCCCAGCCACAACGAAACCAAAACCAAGTGCAAAGGCAGACAGTTATGGTAAAAGTTAGAAAGCTGCTTTCCACGAGACCACAAGCCATTAGACTTCACACAGATGCTTCACAGCTTGTTTGTGTGATGCCTCCTGAACATCTTCCCATGAGACTCTGCCGTCAATCATTTGGGCCGTAAATTAAATTAAACTTTGTATCAGTTTTGTGCATGTGTCGGGCACCCTGGGTGATAACTTTTTATATTTATTGAAAAACAGTGCAGACCTGACTCGTGGCCAGTAGCGCACTCACAGCCTCTCTGCACAGCAGACAGGCTCACACAGCAGCGCCCGAACGTTCGGCAGGCTGTAAGCGCCATAGGCCGGCTCCGGGGGCGATACCAGGGCTCACAATGCTCCTGTCATCTCTTCAGAGCTGCCCGGCTGTGCAGCCCCAGGGACGGTTGTCCTCATTCAGCAAAGCACTCAGATGCAGGACTGCTGTGATTAAATACAGCGTCGCAGTCCTCCTGCTTCCCTTCACATCACGACATCAGAGTGCTCAAATGCGTGATTAATGCATTTTAATGCAGTGATGCGGACCACATTCTTTTTTGCTTTATTGATAACCAACACGTTGAGAACAATACAAATCGTTAAAGAAATGTGCACAATTCAGAAACTCTACCCCACCATCAGTTAAATGTGTTGTGGCCAGGCACGTACCATCAAGTCTGGGGCTTCCGAGGGGCCAGATATTTTTCCAGATCATGTATATGCAAACACAATAAACTAGGCGCTATCATAGAGCCAGAATCCATAACGATATTTACCAGGAGTTTTAAATTGGGATCAATAAAATTTAAAGTGCAGATTGTAAAGATCAACAGGCATGCAATAAAGGTGCATGGCCTTCCAGCAGATGTGGGAATTAATGGTGCATTCCTCTTTTTTCTAGGTCAATAAATTCATTGAAACATTGGTCCCAATCAACAAACTTGATAAAAAAATTAACTCTAGGATGTGTGGCTATTGTAACCCAAGGATGACAAGATAGGGATGAAAAATTGCCACGTCATACAGTTGCGTGTGAATTTCCAGGGATGTGGGTTCCCATTGATCCCCATTGGTTACAATCCTCTGTAACCGTCCATCGAGAGAGACCAGAAACCTGGTAATAGCTCTATCCAGTCTGGATATGTTCCAAATTAAGTCCTCACCTAACTAAATCAAATAATTTTTTTAAGGTTCTTATTAAAAATTCAAATCACCTTCAGTAATTATCAGCCCTCTATCAGACACCCCAGCAGATGCAATGGGGTGAATAAACAATCAAGAGCACAATTAATAAACTGATTTAACAATGCAGTAGCGGTTTTATCCCACTGCTTACCACCTGTGAAGATTTCCGGGCGCTAGATCGGTGTTATCTGAGTCTGGCTGAGGAGAATTGAAGGACTAGTGTACTAGTCGAAGTGCCACGTCTTCAGCTTCTTTTGAAATTCCAGGAGCAGTGTGGAAGTCATGATGTGGAGGTCGTTTCAAGACTTCGCTGCAAGGTGGGAGAGGATAGGCCTCTGGTTTGCCCTCCGGCTCTGCTTCTGCATATGCGGGGTGCATGGGTGAGTGGGAGAGAGGAAGAGCGAGGGTGCCTGGAGGGTTGGTGGAAGTGGAAGAGGTGGTTGAGGTAGGAGTGTCTGGGGTTGTGCAGTGCCTTGAATGCATGTGTGAGGAACTTCAACTGGCATGGTTTCCATAGCTGCCAAGGTTTTGGATTACTATGTGTGACATTTCCATAATTTCAGTGTAACTATGAGTGACATTTCAACGACTATAAGTGACATTTTATCGCAAGCAAAATCAAGCAATGAAGACGAGGGAACCAGTCTCTCTCCACCCAGCTCTCTCCCATCACCCTTTGTCTCTTGTATTACTCCTTTCTCTCTACTCATTTCACCCTCTTCCTTTTGTCCGTACTTCCTCCTGTTGCACCACTTTTACACTTGTCTCTCTTTCTGACTCCTGTTCATATTTAGTGCTACTGCCTCTTTTATTCTGAAGGACTCTTATTTAATGTTTACGTCCTAAATTGCTCTTTATCCTGTGTAACACCTTATTATAGCTCTAACGTATTAACCTACATGATGTTACTTTTTGGGACTATTGATACTACTGGCTAGAAGTATGAAAAGACGACTTGGCAGCTATGACAACTGAAGTAGCTCAGCTGGTTTGTGTGAGAGGCTGGCTGAGCTCTTTCCCGTAAGGTGCATCTGTGGCAAAACATGTCTCACATACAGAAGTCTGTTCTCTCTACTTCGGAAAGAATGGTTTACAGTGCAGCTTGTCTAAGCTTTTGCAGCGTGACCCGTGTATGACTGCTGAATACGCTTCCAATAATTAATGCACTGTCTACGTGTCACTGAGCGACGAGCTCAGGACCTCGAGCTGTGCAAATGAAAGCCACTCTTACCTTTCCAGCACCATGACCCGGCCCATGTAGCTATTCTTACCGGCAGCCAGAGACTGCTCCGGTGCTGATCTGGGCCTGACACTCTGACCAGGTGCACTGACCTGCCCAAAGGGCACCGAGGCCTTCTGGGGTGGCAGTGCAAGCAACATATGCATACGAAAGACATACAGAACAGGCAGTGCAGCAAAAGTGGCGGAGGCGAGTAAACTTCATTCCCAATCCCATAAAGTAGAGCAGAATTAACAGCGGCAGTGAAATCTTCACAAAGAGGCCCAGCAAAGGGAATGGCATTGCAAGCCTCATTTTCACACAGAGCTTCTGAGCATTTAGCAGTTCAAGTGTCTCAAGAATGCAGAGAAATTATAAGTCATAAAAAGGTCCGATAAGAGTCTGCTCACCTGGCACCATCGAGCATCGGAAAAACCCCAAACAGTTGCTGTTACTCAATATCAGCGTCTTGTGGCCAGAACACCCTTGCTAGGATTCTCATGCTTTTTTTCTCTCACGCTGTATACCCAACACAGTGGGCCATACTTAAGCGACTGCCAAACTTCCCTTACCAGCACACACTCTACTGGCGGTGCAGCAGCAAATCTCGAGGTGCAGGATAGGCTGCACAAAGCACGCACGTGCGTAATGGTAGTAACCAATCACTGCGCTAACAAATAAAATGCTGTCCAATCAGAGTGAACCAACCAGCCTCATCATAACTTGCAAGAACATCAATTGGCTGCTGAGTTCCCTTGACACACGTGTGTATAGGTAGCCTCACAAAAAGAAAATAGGGAGCTGATACTAATAGATCTCAAAAAGAGGTAACACGCTCAACTTTCACAATAAGCTGATGTACGTGACAATATATTTGCTTGCGGTAATGTGGTATTTTGACTTAAAATGCGTTAGTATAACGCAAGATGTGTGACACTTGGCAGGGCTGAGTTTCTGGACTGCCTGATGTGGGTGCAACGAGGGAGGTCAAGGATGTGTCTGGTGGCGGCGTTCTTAATGGTCTGGAGTCTTTGGTGGAGGTGGGCTACTTTTTCTACATAGAGTGCGTTGCCATAATCCAGTCTGCTTGTGACACGGACATGGATAGCAGTGTGCCTTGAGTCCTGAGGGAGCCACTTGAAGATCTTGTGTAGCATGCCCAGGATGAAGAAATAGGAGGATGTGATGGCATTGATTTGTGGTACCATGGAGAGTTTGCTATTGAGGATGATTCTGAGGTTTCTGGCACACTTAGGGGCCGATTCCGATCTCGCTCAGTAGGCCCACGAATCCGACCGAGTCCGATTCGTAGAGCCGATTTCCGACCGAATCGTACGCTTTCCGACCGACTCGGACACCTGCACGAGCGAGCAAGTACGATGCGAATGTACGTGTGTATTCTGACCGAACCGTTCTCGGATTCGACCCGCTCCGACCGACTCGTACGGACACGATTCGCAACGCGCAATGGAGACGTTTCACGACCGAGCCAGTACGATGCACGATCCGGACAGCCGGATCGAGTAGGAGACTCCGACATGAAAAAGCTCCAGGAAGCGGACTACTGGGGTCCGTGCCGGACCCCCCTCACCCGTAGCCGTACAACTCAGACACAGGGGGGCCCAGGGGTCCCCCCATACATGCATGTACAGTGTGCGTACGGCACCAACGCATACCCACTGCAGGGGGTGCCCTTTTGCGAGACGTACCTATTCAGCGACGCGAGGCCATGCACGCGTTGTACGATCGGCTCCCATTGACTTCAATGGGAGTCCGACCGAACCGAGTCCATCAGCATATGGCGGCATCGTACTCGCTCGGTCGGACTCCTCTGGTACGGCTCGGTCGGAAAACACTCCGGATCCGGCTCAGTCGGAGTGCTTTCCGACCCAGATCGGAATCGACTCCTTAGTTGGGGATGGTGTGGGCTCGGAGGGCTACCATGAGGAGCCTCATGGGAAGTTCTTGCTTCTGAAATTCAGCACCTTTGCCTTGTCGATGTTGAGCTCCAGCCAGTTCCCCTTCATTCAGTCTGGGAAGCCGGTAATGCAGTTTTGGAAGTTGTTATTGGTGTTGGTGGAGTCATCAGAGAGGGAGTGGATGAGTTGTGTGTCTCCTCGTAGGAGATGATGTTGAGTCCATGGGATCTGACGATGTTGGCTTGAAGAGTCATGTAGGTGTTGAATAGGGTGGGGCTGAGAGATGATCCCTATGGGACTCCACATATGATTTCCTTTGTTTCAGAGGTGGAATAAGGGTGGTGTACTCTTTAGATTCTTCCTGTGATAAAGGAGGTGATCCACTTCAGTGCTGTTCCCCGGATTCCGGTGTGGTGGAGTCGAGCATGTGGTGTGAGATGTGTTGAATGCTGTAGAGAGATCAAGGAGAATGAGTTCAGCTGTCTCGCCTCAGTCAGGTATGGCGCAGATGGTGTCCCTTGCTGCGAAGCGGCCTTTTCAGTGCTGTGGTTGCTGCAAAACCCGGTTTGTAAGCTGTCCAGGAGTAGGTGGGGGTTGAGGTGTTTGGTGAGTTGCTGGTTAGTTGATTTCTCCATCACTTTGGCCAGGGAAAGTAGTAGTGAGATAGGTTGGTCGTTTTTGAGGTCACTGGGGTTGGGCGATGTTTCCTTTAGGAGAGCGCTGACCTCTGCGTGTTTCCAGTTTTCTGGTAAGGTGGCAGTGGAGATTGAGGCATTGATGATGTTCGTAAGTTTGAGGCTGATCTTAGGTCCGCTAAGGTTGAAGATGGGGTGAGGGGCGGGGTTAGTGGAGGCCCCTGAGGGAATTGTCTTCATGATGGCTGATGTGTCTTGGTGGGTGAGTTGGCTCCATTCAGTCAGCTGGGTGTCTTTTGTGCCAGTGGTGGTGGTGAGGTAGTTGATGAAGTCGGACGACTTGGGTTTAGGCTTGAATTTTCGGCAGATCCTGGCTATCTTGTCATAGAAAATATCAGCGAGATTGTTGTGGAGTTCGTACAAAGGAGTGACGTTATTTAAAGTGGATTAAGGGTTGGACAATTTCTTGATGATTGCAGAGAATTACTTGTTGGGGTTCGTTTTGATTTTTGCTGGAAGGGCTTTTTTCCTTATTTCCCATAGGTGGAGGTGGTAGTAATTGAGTGCTGTTCTGTATGTGGTCCTATCTGTGGTGATTTTAAGCTGGCTCTCCATCTCCTCTCTAGTTGTTTGCAGTAGCGTTTGGAGTTCCTGAGGTCTTCAGTATACCATCTTGCTTGCTTGTTTACTCTTCTGAATTTGATGTGCTTGACTGGTGCAAGGGTCTTGGCGTAGTCTGTGATCCAGTTTTTGAAGTTTCTGATGCTAAGTCCAGGCTGCTGGTAGGTTACAGCTGGCTGGATGTGAGTGTGTTGTTCCAGTCTGAGTTTGTCACTTTGTTCCAGTTGCAGCTCGGTTTTCAGGGTCTTCCTGGGGGGGAGGTCCTGTGAAGTGGTGATGCTGAAATGTACTGTAGAGTGGTCACTCCAGGTGAGCTGGGTGGTGTGACTGAATGTGATTCTGTCGCTGGAGGTGAAAATAGGATTGAGCATGTGCCCAGCAGTGTGCATGGGTTTGAGGACAATTTGGGTGAGTCCAATCTTATCTAGGCAGTTGAGGAGGTCTGTGGAGTTGGGGTACATGTAATCTTTGGAGTCGATGGTGAGGGGGGTGAGAAAGTCTGTGATGTGATTTGCATAGTTGGTTTGTGGTCCCAGTGGGTGGTACATAAGGGTTCCCTTGATGGTTGTTCTTTCGGTGATCTGGAGTTTGAAATTGATGTGTTCTATGGCGGTGTCGTCCATGGAGGTGGTGCATTGGATGAAGTCTCTGTGGAGGATAGCGACTCCTCCTCCTAGTTTGTTGACGTGGTCACGGTGGGTGATCTTTCATCCTTCTGGAATGCCCACAGCAATTTCAGGGACTGATGACAGGTTGAGCCAAGTCTCTGTGAGGAAGAGAATGTCTGGTACGAACAAGTTGATGAGGTCCCAGACCTCTGTAGAGGGTTTGGCGAGCATGTGTTGAGGAGTGTGCAAGTGATCTGCTGTGATTTTGCTGGTGTAGTGTGTGGAATGGTCAGGGGAGGCTGAAGAGAGTAGGAGTGCATGTGGTGCGGCAGGTAAAGTGGCAGGCGCTGCAGGTGATAAGTCCTACCATGGAGAAAGGGGAGGCGTGGCAGTAATAATCGTGGCTGCATCTGGTGATGAGGATTCGGATCTCAGCAGAGGTGTAGTTCCGGCGTTTGGACAGACCAGGGTTTGTGGTGCTTGTGGTGGTTAAGGCGCAGATGGGCCCAGACAGCCTTGCATTTGGCGTGGCCCTTGGCGTGGCAGTGGTATGCCTGCACTGTACCCCCACCATTAAGAAGGTCCTGGGGGTGGGTGAATTTCAGGGGCTGATGGGTGGGCCTTGCGAGGTGGGAAGAAGAGGCAGGAAGACGCATAGGAGAACAGGTAAGGAGAGGGGGAGGTGGGAGGGGACAGCAGGTGAACAGCGGTGCAAGCAGCAAAAAGGGGTGAAAAAAAGCAAAAAGGCAAAATGGGGTGAAAATCAAAAAGCTGAGAGAACAGGGCACCAGTGTAAAGGCAAAAGAGAGGGCCAAAGTGACAGAGAGAGGAGAAAGCTGAGAAGGGCAGGAGTGAGCACAATGAGACACAGAGAGACAAAGAGAGGCAAAAGCTGGAACGATCAAGGGTGAAAGCAAAGAAAGCACAAGTGGAATGGCAAAAAGGGACACAGAAAGGCAAAGAGAGGTACAGCTGAAAAAAGAGCAAGAGGGAAACGGTGAGAGAGAGTACAGAGAGAGATCGAGAGGTCAGCAATAGGAATGAAAAGCTGGGTCCGAAAGGGCCTTAACTGGTCGGAGAACCTGTCCAGGAAAGTGAGCACCTGCTCAGTGTAAACAACGTATTATATTGTGGGTTGGGGAATGTTGTATTCCATGTGTGAACCCCCCCTTTGGCGTTGTTAAGAGTTTATGGGAGAAACAGCCGTTGTTGGAAGTCCTATTACACTCAGTGGATGCACATCTATGATTGGACGTTGGGAATTGTAGAGCGGTGCTTCAGATGTTGTCTTTCAAAATGTCAATTCCGTCATTATGTATGTAGTTCATAACTTGAGTGTACTGTGTTATTTTTCTGCATTGCTAATGTATGGGTGGAAGTTAAGCAGCTGACAGCTGCCCTGGCAATGTCCTGGAACAGCTGTCCCTTCGCACCTGAGGAAAGAGGCCAGGGGCAGATGCATTTGTAAACCTGTCTCAGGGGCAGCTCCCACCAGCCCCACTCCTTTTTCTGTGGTCAGATAGTGCTGGCCCAGAAGGCAGCTGACATCTTCCTGGGTGCCTTTGTTGCTGTGGGTAAGTAGACACAATATTGAATTTTTAATATCGACATGTCATTATATCGAGTTATAAATATCGATAGTAAAAAATATCGATGTTTAAAATATCGATGTTAATAATATCGATTTAGTGTGTTATTAAAAATATCGTTGTGATAAATATATCGTTTTAGTATTTTTTTTATTATGTTACATGTTTGTAAATGTTAAAATAACTGTTAATCAATGTTTAAAAAATTTTTGAATTATAATTTTTTTTTAGGAGCGGGATGTTGTGTTTATAGGGGATAAGGGTGGGGAGTGTTTTAAAAAGTTTTTAATTTTTTTTTAAATTTAAAAAGAAATTACAATTTCTTTTTAGGAGCGGGATGTTGGGTTTATAGGGTATAAGGGTGGGGAGTGTTTTAAAAGTTTGTTTTAAAAATTTATTAATTCAAATTATATATTTTTTATATTTAATTAAATCATAATTTTTTGGGGAGTGGGATGTTGTGTTTATAGGGGATAAAGTTGAGTAGTTTTTTTAAATTTACAAATGTAAAATTTACAAATTTAAATGTAATATTTATGTAATTATTAATTTTTTATTAATGAGAGTAAATTTTTGGTTTATAGTGGACTATATATCTTAGGGGCCCATTACGATGTCGGGCGGAAGCACTAGTGCCGTGCTGTCGGAGGCAAAAACCGCTAGTTACTGTCCGCCAACAACTGCACACACGCCCGCCAAATTAGGATGCGAAAAGTCAGGCAAATACCGCCCGTAAGCCCGCGACGCCGCCCCCCATCAAAGTGCGCCCATCTATGTAGAGGCGCGAGCTAACGGAGAACACCGTCTGACGAAATGACGTACCGCCCGGCGTACAAATTACGATGACACAACCAAACAGCTCCACCTGCAAAGAGACACCGCACGAGAAAAGGAGGCAGAAACCACATTGCTGACTACAGAAACACCAACCCGGCCTACTCCGACATGAATCCTGCTCTCCAGGCCATCCCAATGCTGTACCTGATGCAGCACCTAGGAGTGAACGCGCAAAGACGACGCAGGTAGGCAGACACACAACAAGGGCACGCAAACACCGCACACAATGCAAGAGCGGAAAAACTGTACATGGCCCCCCCAGACACCCCTGTGGGGACAGGACACATCCAACACTGTACCCACACATGTTCCACCTGTAAAACAAAAACAACTCGCAACATCCTGGGCACCCACTACCCGGGACCAGGAGGTGACGTCCCCGTCACGGCACCGCAGCGCAGCGGCGATGACGCATGTACACATGCGCACAACGCAGAGCCCAACGACAGCGCCACGCATGTCCTGCACACAAACACCACAGGGCCACAACTACACACACCACACACCAGCCCCACCCTGAAGGCACATGTCATGTGGCCCTCCTGCATCAATCATGTCCACAACCGACAACTCACAGTTGTCAACTTGTAGTCACACAAGTGTCCCGAACAGGGGAGTAAAGTGACGTCGAAATAGGACACACACCTGTGTGCAAAACATGGAGAAGCACACGGCGGATGCTACATAACAGCGCAAACAATGGACATTGTCCGCAAAAGGCACGCCAGTCTCATCCAAAAATACCTATACCATCCTGCACGCAATAACAAGCCATGCAATGTACAAAAGAGAAAAACCCTGCTGCCTGAGAACAGGTGTCCACAATCACTACGCCCACACACAAGTCTCAATGTACAGCGGAAACAAAGTGTCCCGCCCACACACGGGAGACCAGATAGCATTGAATGTCCTTCCATTCCTACACTTAAATCACATGGCAACAAATTCTGCAGGAGAATGGAGCCATTGTACCAACCAGAAGCCAAACATAGCCATGCTGAGTAAACCTTCCACTGGCAGATAACGCCTAACATGAAAGAAAGATAATACCACAAAATACAATTATACCACTGCTCCTTGTGGCTCAAATGCAAGTAATCAGGAAAGAGACAGACACCACTGGCCTTGACCAATCATAGGAGCATGTGGGATGAGGGCCTGTGTCCTCCTCCCAAGCCATACCCAAAGTCCTGCCGCCTAACATCCATTCAAGAATACCCAGCATCGTCGGAGGTTGCACTAAGCAGACAGCTCAGGCAGCCGGAGCACGCCATCACATCACCCTGCAGCAAAATGGCTGTTGCACCAGGGCTTCACACCTACGCCAGACAGATGCAGCTGTACAGTGATAGCTTGCTACAGATAGTGGGCTGTGCAAATCTGGCTATGCTGAATGTAAGTTACCGAGTAACTTACCGCATTGAAATGTTCAGCTGCGTCATCCCCGTGTTCTACTGTCGGAGGTGCCCGTACCACTGGCCTGTGGATTTATGTCTCTCCAACCCGGCATGTCCAAATGCGGACTTGGTACACCTGTTTACACCCCTGGACGCCCACGACAGGAACTGTTCAGTGTATGGGGGCATGGCGTTTGTGGCTGCAATCGGACACACACTGCAATGGGACCAGTGTACCTCCGCACAACGTATGCTGGATTACAGTTTCATCGAATGTCATCCGACATGTCCCATCAGGCTTCTACAAGGGACAACTTACGATGAACACGTTGCAACCCACCATCCGCTTCATTGGATGTCATCCATGAATACCACCAATGCGAGGGATGCCCTGCTGGAAGGTATCGCATACCTGACAACTTGTCTATTCATGGGTCCCCAAATCAATATCCACAATTGAACATTCATGTTCAACACCGTACCTATGCTTGGCTTCCGCACGCAGTGGGCAGTTAGCTGTGCAACAACTATACCATGCAATCGGCAACAAACACCTTACCATCAACTCCACTGCCATGACACCTGACATTTTCGGGACATGCACTCTGTTCATCACCATATCCCGTGTCCCTGCATGAACAGGGGGAGGCAGAGGTATGGGACTTGTGTACAGTGACCACATGGCCAATACTGCACGAACAACTATGCTACAATATGTATGCTGCGCACCTGAAAACATGCTCCTGTCAGTGCACGCTTATCTGTCTGCTGTATTACGTGAGAACTGTCACCTCACCTTCGTCTGTACTTCCGTGCCAGGACATTTGCATGGACAACAAATGCAACACTCTACAACATGTCCCCAGTCATTGTGTCATGTTTAGTAGCCACCATATCGCAACAACATGTGAGACGATGCTGCATGCATGTAGGCTCATGCTCTGATGTCACCTCTGACGCAGGTGTGTCGGAGTCACTATTGTAGTAATCATGTACCATGGGACTGAGATGTATTGTGCCTATGATGTCAAGCTGTCTGGTAGGCAAAATGAATACTGTATGTGTCAAAGCCTAGAGCACTTCAGTAATGAACAAATGTACTGTAGCATAGCAAGGGCAGGGCATTCGTAACTCCGAAGCCTTCATTCCACAACCAACAACTAATCACATCTACATGTACCCCCTTTTGTATGTGTAATCATGCTAAGTATATCCTCCACATGCATTTCGCTCCCAGTAGTGTCCACATTCTGCATCACAGAGGAAGTAAGTTCCAATACATGCCTTAAAGCAAATATGTGACTCTGGAGATTTATTGATTGTAGACAAGTACGAATGAGAGAGGATGAGAGTGTGTGAAGTACACGGGACTCGTGAGATTACCATGTAGTCAAGTGTCATTGGATGTCAATGCATATGAGTTGCTGCCACAGTGGACCCAGTGAAATACCACAGGTCATGGGCCTTGGCATGTCAGAGTCTGACGTGGCCCAACAGATCATCACATCAACACTGACGGCATGGTCACTACAAAGCACAGTCCTACCTATGTGTACAATTACCTTCACAGTCTGACATCACACTCATCAAGCAAATATAGGAGCCACGCAAGAAGCATGCCACATCAATGCATGACAAAACACACACGATATCAGTGTGGGTGGGCAGGGCTGCACAGTGAGTACGAACCGCCGAAATTCACATACATGCTCAATTAAACAAGGCACAATCTTGACATTCACACACCCTGCAGACCCACAATGGCCAATACATATCAAGTAGGAGTCATCCTGAACTGCAAGGACACACCCACACACTGCACACTGTGCAACAGACAATACACACATGTGCTCACATTCACAGACCTGAACAAGCTTACAAACAACCACCATGCCCCTGGGTAACACATGTGTGTAGTCGACATTGCCAGAGCGCACACACACACACCAACACTACCCCAAAGTCACACCCCTCACACCACACACACCTACACCTCCCAAATGCACACATTGAAAGTAAGCCATGTGCCCAGACTCTATGTTCATCACAAGATACACATACACCTACACTGCTGGCCAGCCAGGAAGTAAGCTCACACTTACCCGCACACTCCGCACATGCAACCTATCATCCTGTGGCTAGACTCACACCCTGTGCTATGCTTGCACGCAAACATGACACGTAAACATTTACACAGAAATACCACCAAATACATGCAGACAATCCGTGTCACAGACTTACGTCTTCATCACACACACAAGTAGCAGAGTCTGAAAGAAGTGAAGTCCCAGCCACGTATAATACACATAGGAATGTGAGACCAGATATTGCAATTGATGAGGTACCATACATGGCATGTGCCTCACTTAACTATGCACACACAGTAACAACTGCAATCAGCAATTACACAGACACAACCCACTACAGGAACAACAGCATCCAGTCACAGAATACATAGACAGACGGCAACATTGTACAACACCAGGGACAGTGGGCAGTCCGATGTGCAGAGTACTGATACGAATAGCTACGTATGCATTGTGTGTGAGTGTACCCTGCCATGGACAGCAACACTGCCATGGCAGTCACAATAGCCACCACAGCCACCACTGTGTCACAGGTAGTTGTGTGAGGGTGCCTACCATTCAAATAGGATGCCAGTCCGACTCGGTGCTGTCTGTATGCTACGGGACATTTGGAGCTCCGCCCCTGAGAGAGAAGCACAACTGTGGAAGACACACATGTGCCATGTGAAGCGGGAGGGCTGCTTGGCACAGGTGGGTGGGTGGCACGGGTGGGTGCACTCATGCAGTGTTGAAACAGACTGTGTGGGGAGGATCCCGGAGGGGTAGATTTCCACTGTGTTGGGTATTTGGAAAGCCTACCTGTCTGGGGATGAATGTGAACTCGTGTGGGCACAACAGGCGGGCACACAATCAATGCTGCATCAGGTGTAGACGTTAGCCCTCCCTCTGGGGACATGTTGGATACTGCTGTGCGTCTGCCAGGCCTTTGCCGAGGCACTTACATCCCCTGTCCTCCAGGTGTACCCCCTACATAGTCCACCTGCACGGGCTACCCAGGGCACGGGATGGCAGTGGAGCTTGGTGGGTGGGAGGTCATGGCACCCTGCTCCTGGTCACATCTCGCAGGCAACACATTCTCAGTGTGCAGCAGGGCACAAGTCCTAAATAAGAAGTGGGGGGACGCTGACGTCATGACAGGAAGTGACGTCACGAACGGTGGCTTGCACCATCAGACTCATTGCCTCCCCTCGCTCACCCCTTAGATGCGATTGCATCAGAGAAGCACGCGCGTGAGCAGTAGCTCCAATCTCACCCCAGAGAGGCCAAAGAGTGAATGTGTGGCTCCATTCGCTCCGGTCCTCGAGCTCACGGTAAAATAAGTGGGGTGACGCCGTCCACCCGCATGGTACCCCGACTCGAGCTCTGGTGTGCAGGCAAAGTGTCCTATTGGCTTAGCGAAATGTGTGAGTTGCATGACACTCGTTGGCGGTGGATGGCTCGGAGGCTCGTCACCCTGAGGCCCATATCTCACTCAATGGGTCCCTTGTCAATGGCAGCGGATGTAATGACTATGCGCGCCGGGGTGTGTCTACCTGTCGTCTGGGATGGTGTTTGCGGCATGGCCCGCTAGGGCAGCTACAGCTTCTGTGTGTTGCATGTGGTGTATCCGGACTCCGGAGACAGCCATGCATTGTCACTGTTGTCCAGGGCACGAGTTGGGGTACCACGCGGCTGAATGGCGTCCCCCACTGATATTACCGTGAGCCCGATAAATGGAGCAAATGGAGCCACACATTCACACTTTGGCCTCTCTGGGGCGAGATTGGAGCTGCTGCTCATGCGCGTGCTTCTCTGATGCAATCGCATCTAAGGGGTGAGCGAGGGGAGGCAATGGGTCTGATGGTGCAAGCCACCTTTCGTGACGTAACTTCCTGTCATGACGTCAGCGTCCCACCACCTCTTTTGTCAGGACTCATGCCCTGCTGTTGTCAGATGTGCCACTTTCCAGGGGGGTGGAGGAAGGTCAGGAATGTCAGCCTGAGAGTGGCCCAGTTGAAGGCCCACCTTGACTGGGGGGACAACCATTGGACAGACTGGTGTAGCCCACCCACGCGTACATGTAGGCCCTCCATGAACTATGTCACCTGCGGCAAGGTGATGCCATGGGCAATGAAGTCATTGAGGAGAGCTGTCTGACCCACGCAGAGATGCCGCACATGCTCAACAGACCCGGCACTGAGGGCAGCAGGGGTCGCAGGGGCAGCTGTGCCTGGTGTGAAGGACACTCTATCCTTCATCCTTGTGCCGACACGTGTTGCACCAGTGGAAGTAGTTGGGAGGGCGGCCATTGGCCTCCGCGTGGCTGCAGAGGAGCTAGAGTACACGTCCCCTGTGCTAGCAGACATGGATGCATGACCTCTGTCCTCAGATGACGCAGCAATTGTCGACTCGGCCTGTGATTCATCCAGCACACGTCTGCCCCCTCCGAGGCGCCAGTCACATTTGTCTCACCCAGCTCCTGTGCAGCTGCTCCATCCAATGCCTCACCACTGTTGACCGTCCCCTGTCCCTCAGCACACACGGGAGATGCTACATGAGGGAGAGCGAGGTGGCCTCACTCATTTGGCATCAAATAAACAGACATGTGCAAGGGAGCCAGCACAGAACATTCCCAAATGCACATGTTGCACGATACCTGTGCAATTGTATACAGCTACCACAATCAACACGTAATGGCTGGCGTACAGGAAATGAAGCCGCTAATAAGTGGCACATGTGTAGTGCACATGGCACAACACCCGGACTGTGTCACCCTGCGGCCATAGCCACTAATCGCTGTGTGCACACCCACTGTCCTGATGGTGGCAAGGATGACCACTACGTAATTAGGCCAAGGACATACCTGCATGGAGCAGAATGGGTCACCACACACACAGACTGCAACATGACAGTCCACAATGGTCATGAGCCCATGCCATACACCTGTCTATCGCACGAGCACAACTACTGTTGCACAGTGTGCCGGATATGTGAGTATCAGGAATATGAGGTGAGGCATCGCACACATATGTCAGAACGTAATCAGAGTAGGCACAGTGCCTCAAACATACATGTGAATTGCCACTCCAGCAGACTAGAGGCGGTTCCTGAGGCCTACGACTCTGAACGCATTGACAATGCAGAGTGCTTAAATTACATCATAACCCTCAGGAATCGCATATGCATGTCAGATGCACCCAGCACAAAGTACACTTACAACCCACTGCATCACACAACAAACATCACAATTCACCCAGATAATGGGTAGGCGGTGGACACATGCTGCCTCTCGCAGCAGGAGACACCATCCCACAATACTGTACACCTGCTTGATGCTGATGCCCCTACAAACGTGCATCCGGCACAGGCTGTGTGACTGTCAAGAAGCAGACCATTAGTGGTGAAATGCTGCGCCGTGCCAACCTGACAATACGAGGGGGCATCCCCCGATTAGTCCCCGCAACATAGTCGCACATCCGGCAGATGATGTCACCCCCTTTGTGGGATTTGCTGCACTGTCAGTTACACATACACAGAGGCAACAACTTGGATGCAATGGCTCGTCACAAGGCCTTGGGCCGGAGGACTTTCAACTGCAGGGATGGTACACAAGAGTGTTGAAATATCACTCATACACTTCTCATCATCACCCACATCCACCAATCACAGTGGCATGATGCTGACCCATCCTAAATGATCAGAGACGTGTAACAGAGCCAAGACGGCATCGGACATGGCATAACAGCATGTGTACACCACACGTGAATGCATGCTGGTGGGAGTGTGTACACAGTACCTGTCCATCCCATTCACATGCAGGATGCCAGCACATTGAGCAATGTGTAGTCTGCCCACATCTACTGTCCATTGTCAGGTAGACCAACACATAGATCACAAGGCAACACATCTTTGTGGGTGGACTCACTGTGTCCAACACTGCGCAGCCCTCAACGTACTCGCCCTGTGAATGGCTCACCCCATAATGGAGGTCATATTCAGTGCCACTTTCTCTCACACACATCACCATCACATGGCCTGTAGTGTTCAATCGTCAGGGCTGAGTTTGCGCATTTCCTGACAGTTGTGAACTGATGACACATGTAACCCACTGTACAGTCAGTGTAGTTTCCTTCTAGGATTGGGCGGTCAATGTGCAGCCCAGGTCTGCCAAGACTGAGAAGGCCAGCAGGGACCCAGCCAGCCATTCACACAAGCAATAGCTGCCCAGAATCATGCATTGCCAAGTGGCTGCGTCACTGGATGTCTGACATGAAAATGCCATGTACCACCACTCGGGAGGGACATGCATGGGAAAACGCCAGAGAGCCTACATACCCCTTCCACCTGTAGTTAGCATGGTAAGCGGTGCATGTTGGAACCCCACAGGCTCTGACTCATAGTGCTGCGGATCAACGACATGTGTGTCCCCCACATGCACTCCCACACACACAGTAGTTGTCTTACACACACCTGACTTTTGCAGGTATTCGCCTTGGGCAGTGTGCGTGGAGCTCGGAATCCAGGAACTCCAGCTCCTCGCTGGTGAGTGGACCTGGACATATCATCAGAGTCGTCGACATGAAGGTGGACAGGTGGCAGCAGCAGCTGGTGTTGTTGAGGGATGCCAGTCAGCAGTCCCTGGAAGCTGTGGTAATGCCTGTCACCCTCCCACACTGATATAGCCCCCTGGGGCTGTTTCTGCATGTCGAAGCTGCTGCGATTGGTGTACCGCTCAGCCTGTGTACGTTGTGTTGTTGGTGTGTGCCATACTCACCCAGCCTTGGAAGCGGTGTCAGGCACAGCAGCTAGGTATATTGCCCTGGTGTTGCCGCTTCCCACATATGCAGTCTGAAACCATCATCATGCCTTTCAAGCTAATATGGCCTAAATCCCCATGTGCATGCTCATAGCAATGGTATGTGTCAGTGGTCCTTGCTATTGGTAAGGGGACCTGTGTAAGAGTAATGTTGCTGTGCTGTCCCTACTTGTCTGATGTTCTGTGATTCTATTGCTTTGTCAGTGATCTTTGTTTTGTGTATGTGTAAATACCATGTGGTGTG
The DNA here is from genome assembly GCA_963921515.1 of Calotriton arnoldi. NCBI lineage: Eukaryota > Metazoa > Chordata > Amphibia > Caudata > Salamandridae > Calotriton > Calotriton arnoldi. The sequence continues at coordinate 1,355,751 of CAWUFW010005013.1, forward strand.
TTGCATTGACATGTGTCCACTTCCATCTGTCCTAGGAGGAGACCAAACATACATCGCCCCTACCAATTGCTGGCAGACATGGAGGATGTGGAGGTCATAAGGAAGTTCCGTCTGGACCGACCCACCCTGCATCACCTATGTGCAATGTTGGAACCCCACCTCCGTCCTCGCAGGGTGTATCCTACAGCATTCACCCCCACGGCTAAGGTGATGGCTGCACTGCATTTTTTCGCTACCAGATCCTTTCAACACACGGTGGGCAGTGGAGGTGGGATGTCCCAGCCCATGTTCAGCATGGTGCTACGGGATGTCCTGTCAGCTATGATGCTCTACAGGAACCGGTACATCCGATTCCCCAGGGCTCGTGATTTGGCGGCGGTGAAGGGTGCTTTCTATGCCCTTGGACGCATCCCCCAGGTTGTTGGTGCAATTGATTGCACCCATGTTGGCCTTGTTGCACCACAGGCCATGGAGCACATCTACAGGAACCGGAAACATTTCCACTCACTGAATGTGCAAGTGGTGTGCCTGGCGGACATGATCATCACACACATGTGTGCGAAGTTTCCCGGATCCACCCATGACTCGCACATCATGCGCCACAGCATCCTCCCACGTCTGATGACCAATCTTCAACCGGAACGTGCATGGATTGTTGGTGAGTATGCATACTCGTGTAGCGTGCTGGGTGTGACATGCTGCCTTGTATCCTGTTGGGAATGCAACGTTTCTCCGTGTTTCTCACACCCAGGTGACTCTGCATATCCTAATGGGCCTTGGCTGCTGAGCCCACTACGCAATCCTCGGACACCAGCTGATGTCAGATACAATGAGGCACATGGGAGGACCAGACGTGTGGTAGAGCGGACTTTTGGACTCCTGAAGTCCAGATTCAGATGCCTGGACCGCACCGGGGGTGCACTGGCATACTCCCCACAGAAGGTGTGCCAGATAGTTGTGGCATGCTGCATGCTGCACAATCTTGCGATTCGCAGGCAGATCCCCCTGATAGTGGATGACGGTGATCAGACAGGGCCCCCGCCTGCAGGCCAAGCCGTGTCCAGTGACGAGGACAGTGGAGAGGAGGAAGCAGTGAATGAGCGTCAGCAGCTCATCGCCCGCTACTTCACTTGACGGTTAGTGACCATGTACGACGGCTGATGTCGCAGTAGTTGTGTAGGTGTATGTGTGCATTGTCACGGCAGACTATTGTTCACTGAGTGCTGTGTGGGAAAGGTCCATGTCCAGGGTGGTATGCCACTGACAGTGGCTGTGACATTGTGCCCTGTTGCTCTGTGAGATGTGTGTACATTGCTTAGACCTGATGACAAGTACTGTGTGATGAGTGTGTGACACACACATTCAATGGACTCTTGTTCTGTTTTTCACCCCTAGGTCCCTACAGCCTCTCCTGGCCTATCGACATACCACACTACAGATGCATTTCTGATCATGCTGAGGGTTGTGCATCCTTGATAATAAACAGAGCAGATAACATAGAATGTGATACAGGTGTATTTATTTTAAAGGTGACGTGTTTGTGGAAAAGGTGATCAAGGAAGTGGTGCATGCTGTAAAATGAGTTGACGGTCATGTCCGCGTGATGGTCAAGGTGTGCCCATGTTGTCCTGGGTCCGCAGTCCAACAGACATATGCCATTCAACTGTCAGTGTGGGGTAGGATGGTAGTCCAAGTGAATGCAGGGGATGGCCACCGTGGCTGGCTGACTCACTGGCGTTTGGAGCGTGCAAAGTCCTCCCTGGACATCTGTTTCCTCTTCGGACGGCCCCTTCCATGTTTGGGAGGGGGGGTTGTGTGTGTGGGCTGCTGGTGGTGGGTGTGGATTGCCCACTCGCTGTGGATGCAGGGGAACTGAATGTTGCATGTCCCTGCGCCCCAGCAGGTGGTGGCGGAGGTGGTGTGGTTGGCCTTGAGTGGGCCCTCACCTCCACCACTAGCTGGCCCATGAGGTCCACAAGTTGGCCCATGTGGGCGTCCATGGACCTCAACACCCCAAGGACTTCCCTCGTGTCGGAAGCTGACCTGGCCCATTGTCCCTGGGCCTCTTCATAGGCCCCAAGGACTCTGGCTATTTGCGGCAGGGCTTGCCTCCCAGGCTCTGTTGGCGTTGGCCTGATCCTGCTCCTCCCACCTGGACTGCTGCCACCGACCTGCCCACTCGCCACATTGGTCACCCGGGGCCTCCTTCTGGCTCCCAGGGTAGATGTGGAGGTGCGTGCCACCTCTTGCGCAGGGTTGGTGGTCAGGGAGGCCCTCGTGGTGGTGATGGTGGTGGTGGTTGCGGCGGTGGTGGTGGCCGCAATGACCGTGGCAGCAGGGGCCTGGGACTGGTCACCAGCCCTGGGAGATGGGTTGGTGGGTAGGAGGGGTCCTGGGGAGCTGTTGCACCCTGCCACTCCAGATATGCCAGGTCGGGAGTCCCCGTCCGTAGAGGTGTCCAGGTTTTCCACATCCGTGAGTCCGGGTGGGGGGCTTGTGGACTGGCTGTGATGGCTGCTGTCTCCATCCGCAGCATCATGCTGTTCGTCACCTGTGGGGCGGAGACGAAAGGTTATTGTGTTGCACCTTGCAAGGTTTGTGTTAGATGTCTGACATGCACAGTTTGTGCACAGTTGTGCACTGATTTCCCGGATGCGTGTGTATGGCTCTACAATGTGTGTGCGTGATCAAGGCAATGGAATAGTGTGATGGGTGCATATGGCATGGGACGGATTTGGAATGCCAATTGGTGTGTGTTGCAGTACCCCTGCATTTTGTGGCTTTGGTGGGAACGGGGTACAGCCCCATGAACGCTTTTGAGATGATATATGTTTTTGGGGTTCAAATGCAACGCTTGGAAACGCAGATGGCAAAAGGGGTACAGCCCCATGGATGCTTTAGTGTTGATATATGTTTTTGGGGTTCACATGAAACGCTTGGAAACGCAGATGGCAGAAGGGGTACAGCCCCATGCACGCTTTTGAGATGATATATGTTTTTGGGGTTCAAATGCAACGCTTAGGCACGCAGATGGCAAAAGGGGTACAGCCTCATGAACGTTTTAGAGATGAAATATGGTACTGTGGTACATACTGTGACATATGGGTGCAGAAGGGGACATGTGTTTTGGCCACACGGCACTACAGAGACAAAGGTGTGTGTATGTCTGACTTACCCAGCATATCTGCTCACTGTTGTCATTTAAGGACATTACACTGCAAGCATTGTAGTGAGTGAGTAATGGTTGTGTGCCACACAACGTATTGCAGATGGGACAATTCCTTGGTGTTCGTGCTACTCTCAGCCATGTGCAGCAATGCAGTGCTCTTGGGGTGTTGACTATATTTTGTATGTTGTAACTCACAGTGTGACGTGCGTTTCAGACACAGCAGACACATTATTAGTCATGGGCAGGAATCTTTGCTGAACTACTGTATATGGGGCAACTGTTTAGATGATATACCTTTCATGACACTGGGGCTGGAAGATGAGATGGATGAGATTTTGAATGTGCATTGTGTAGCTGTGTGGTTCATGGGTCCAGTGGTGTATGTGACATTACTGGGGTTCCACTCTGTTACATTTAGACAAGATAGACTTACATGGGTGATGTTGTACAATGTCAAGGGAACAAGCAGACACGACTACATGGACATGACTTGGATGGTGTTGCTGATGTGTGTGATGACTGGCAGAGTGCACGCCATGTGGGTCAGTACTCCAGTGAGGCTTGTGCATGCAGACGTGACTCCTTACGTGTTACTGTATTTGAGATGGCTCATGTGGGCTATGACTCTGTAATTGATGTCCGTGTGCACATTGGTCACATGATTCTGACAGGGAGCAGTGCTACCTGTTCCGCTGCTACGTGACATGTCCCACATTTAGTCGTAGTACAGTCCTCATGCCTACAGACACCCCGCCCTGTACAATAGTCTACCTACTTGTTGGGTTGGAGGGAGCAATGCAATGGCTACCACATGGTTATGAGAGGGAGGGGTGCTCCATCTTGCTGGTCTGTGGGTGTGGGGGCCGTGTTGTGAGTTGTGGTGATGGTTTACCATCCACAGACACCCCTCCATGTCAGGTAACATATCTACCTGTGTGATGACGGTGTGCACTGCGATGGCTGACACATGGGTGTGGGGAGTGCTCCATCTTGCTGCGCTGTAGGACTGGGGGCCTGGTGGGGGTGTACTTCTGCAGTCCCCCTCCGATACACGGGCCTTGTGGTAAGGCTACTTACCTGTTACTTGTTGGTTTGTGCAGCTATGGCTGCCACATGGGTGTGGGTGTGGGGTGCGCTCCCTCCGACACATCTGGGCTATAAGGGGAGCTGGTGGGAGTTGTGGTGCTGGCTGACTGTACACATGCCCCCATGGTTTTGTTTGTTGGTGCCTATGGGCTGAGTGTGTGTGAGTGTATGTTGCATGTATGAGGGATGTCTTGTGGATTGTGTACTGGACATGGGGGTGTTTGGCCCTCGGAGCTATGGCATTGTGGTAGTGCATGACAGTACATAGCGGTGTGCTGGTATACATTTGTTTGTACTTACCAGCCTCCACTCCCCCTGGTATTCCGGTGAGGCTCTCCGGATGTAGAATGCCTCGCACCTTCTCCTCCCACGCCTTGATGGTCTTGAATGGCGCGGGATTTCCGCCGCCAGTCCTGTCAGCCAGCTCACGGGTCTTGGCCTCCTTCTTCCTGACCACGCTTTTCAGGTCCTGTCACCTCTTGGTGATTTCCCCCCGGTTGCGTGGCACGTTCCCAACTGCATTCACCTGGTCTACGATCCTGCTCCACATCCTGTTTCTGGTGGCTACTGGTGTCTGTTGGACCTGGTTCCCATAGATTTGTGGGTGCACCTTGATGACCTCGTCGACCATGACCGTCAACTCTGTGGCAGTGAACTTGGGCATTCGTTGTGTTGCCATGGTGCGTGGTTTCGTTTTTGTGATGCTGTTGTGGTGTGTTTGGTGTGTGATGTGCAGGGGGTTAGTGGTGCCGGTGTTTAGGTGGTGGTGGTGGTGGTGGTGGTGATGGGTGTGATGTGTGCATGCGTGCGTGTGGTATACTGCTTTCCTCTGTGGCTCTCTGTGTTCTCTGCTGTGGTATTGGCTTTGTAGTGGTGCAAGGGTGTGTGGTCTGTGAGGGGGCTGCTTTTGTACTCACCTATGTGGGTGTGTCATGATGGTCTGTCGTTTTCAGGTGTGTTGGGCGTGGTGTCCTGGGATTTGTGGTTTTTTGTTTTGCCAGGGGGATGTGTCTTTGGGATGGGTTCTGTGTCTGGGTATTTTGGCGTTGTTTCCTGTGGGGACTTGTTGGCCGTGTTGTGTGTATTTGCTTGGGCCGCCAGTGTTTCCGTGCACGGACGTGGCCGCCAGGCCTTCCGCCTTGTCAGTTATTCATTTCTGTTGTTCACCGTTGCGGGCGGGAAATATGTTGGTTTACCGCGCTCATTTCGGGGGGTTCATAATTTGACGGCCGGTGTCTAGTTCGTCAGCGCGGTCGTATTTGGGGTTTTCGGGCGGTATTGCGTCCGTGGCGGACGGATTATCTTCGACTCTGACATGGACGGGCGGTATTCTGTGTGTTTTTTCCGCCGCGGGCGGTGGTTGCTTCGCGTCATCATAATTGCTCGGTCGGTATTCCCATGGTGCAGGCGGGCGGTCTTTTCAGGCTATGATGGATGGCGTTTTTTTTACCGCTGGTTATCGTAATGGGCCCCTTAATTTGGTAACAATAATAAAAACATTTTTTAATAATTTGTAAAATTTATTAAAACATTAATATTTATGTGTGAAATATATTGTGAAATATATGTTTAAAATTTTTTGAATTTTCAAAATATTATATATATTGTGTATTTTCTTAAAAAAATTTAATTTATTTTTAAATATTTTACATATATATTCAGAAAAAAACTAATTAATTATAAAGAAAACCTTATGTATATTTATTAAAGTGTATGAAATTATATTTAAAATATATTAAAAAAATATTTTGTAATGACAGAAAAATATTTATAAAATTTAAATATTATAATATTTTTAATTGTTATAAATGTATAATATAGTAGTAAATATTGAAATATGATACAGTATAAAATGAGTTTAATGTAGATGTGTTTTGTGTTGATATAGTATATATATACATTTTTAAAATTTTAAATGTGTTTTAATAAATAGTAACTAAAAATTGTGTGTACATTATTTTTATTATTAATATTTTTAACAGTGATTTTAGGTTGTTTTTAAAAATAATAATCTTATCTTTTTTTGGGCAAGTATATATTTACAAATTATAATATTATAAACATTTTATTAATTATTATTAATAAAATATATTTATTTATTACTTTTAGTTCTGCAATAAATATATTGATAATAAATTAGTGTTTAGATATTTGTTAATTTACGAATATGTTAATATATATTTAAACAAAATTTAAAAATATATGTGTTTATGATATATAATATGTGGGTATTATAATTATATGTGTATGTTGTTTTTGAATTTTATTTTTATGATTAATTTTTATTTATGAATATTAATTTTTAAATGGATACTGACTATCACTTTTCATTATTTAATGTATTTTTTAGTGGGAATAGTAAATTATATATGTTTAATGTCCAGCACCTTCCCTGACTTAATATAACTTGGAGTAGGAATAGTAAATTATATATGTTTACTGTCCAGCACCTTCCCTGACTTAATATAAATTGCAGTGGGAATAGTAAATTATATATTTTTAATGTCCAGCACCTTCCCTGAGTTGATATACTTTGGAGTGGGAATAGTAAATTATATATGTTTACTGTCCAGCACCTTTTCTTAATTAATTTAGTCTATAGTGGGAATAGTTAAAAAATAAAAATGTATTTTGCAGTAAGCATAATGATATATTTATAAATGTTTATTAAAATAACATAGGGGGTCATTAAGATGGCGGAAGGCCTGCCACCGCCAGCAGTGCAGTGGCGGGCCTTCCACCATCGGAAAGCAATTTTCCCCCCTGCCACATTACGATGGCGGGGGGAATCTGACCGCAACCGGCGTGGGCGCAAAGATCGCCCGCCATGGATCCGCCACAGGCAATCGTTACGTTTGCCTGGCAGAGCGGTCAGCATCAGTAAAATGGTGGCGGTGCCTAACAGGCACCGTCCGCCAGATTAGGATGCTGGCCGCAGCCAGATTTTCCGTGACGGGTAAACTGCTATTGAACGGCTGGCAGGGATTGGTTTTGGGGGCCCGTTGCGGGCCCACCTTGGGTTGGGGGGAGGAGGTTGTGCAGGGGGGGTACCCATGGTACCCCCCTGCATTTCCCTGCACTGAGTGAATGGCATGTGTCTGTCGGACTGTGGACCCAACACAACATGGGTACACCTTGACCATCACGCGGACATGACTGTCAACTCATTGTACAGCATGCACCACTTTCGTGATCACCTTGCCCACAATCACATGTCACAGCTTAAAATAAATACACCTGGATCACATTCTGTTTTATCTGCTCTGTGTTTAATCAAGGATGCGCAACCTTCACCATGATCAGAAATGCATCCGTGGTGTGGCATATCGATAGGCCAGGAGAGGCTGTAGGGACCTAGGGGTGAAAAACAGAACAAGAGTCCATTGAATGTGTGTGTCACACACTCATCACACAGTACTTGTCATCAAGTTTAAGCAATGTACACACATCTCACAGAGCAACAGGGCACAATGCTACAGCCACTGTCAGTGGCATACTACCCTGGACATGGACAATTGCCACACAGCACTCAGTGAACAATAGCCCGCCGTGACAATGCACACATACACCTACACAACTACAGCGACATCAGCCTTCATACATGGTCACTCACCGTCAAGTGAAGTAGCGGGCGATGAGCTGCTGACGCTCATTCACTGCTTCCTCCTCACCACTGTCCTCGTCACTGGACACGGCTTGGTCTGCAGGCGGGGGCCCTGGCTGATCCCCGTCATCCACTATCAGGGGGATCTGCCTGCGAATCGCAAGATTGTGCAGCATGCAGCATGCCACAACTGTCTGGCACACCTTCTGTGGGGAGTATGCCAGTGCACCCCCGGTGCGGTCCAGGCATCTGGATCTGGACTTCAGGAGTCCAAAGGTCCGCTCTACCACACGGCTGGTCCTCCCATGTGCCTCATTGTATCTGACATCAGCTGGTGTCCGAGGATTGCGTAGGGGGCTCAGCAGCCAAGGCCCGTTATGATATGCAGAGTCACCTGGGTGTGAGAAACACAGAGAAACGTTGCATTTCCAACAGTATACAAGACAGCATGTCACACCCAGCATGCTACACGAGTATGCATACTCACCAACAATCCATGCACGGTCCGATTGAAGATTGGTCATCAGACGTGGGAGGATGCTGTGGCGCATGATGTGGGAGTCATGGGCGGAACCGGGAAACTTTGCAAACACGTGTGTGATGATCATGTCCACCAGGCACACCACTTGCACATTCAGGGAGTGGAAATGCTTCCGGTTCCTGTAGATGTGCTCCACGGCCTGTGGTGCAACAAGGCCAACATGGATGCAATCAATTGCACCGACAACGTGGGGGATGCGTCCAAGGGCATAGAAAGCACCCTTCACTGCCGCCAAATCACGAGCCCTTGGGAATCTGATGTACCGGTTCCTGTACAGCATCATAGCTGACAGGACATCCCGTAGCACAATGCTGAACATGGGCTGGGACATCCCACCTCCACTGCCCACCGTGTGTTGAAACGATCCGTTAGCGAAAAAATGCAGTGCAGCCATCACCTTAGCCGTGGGGGTGAATGCTGTAGGATACTCCCTGCGAGGACGGAGGTGGGGTTCCAACATTGCACATAGGTGATGCAGGGTGGGTCGGTCCAGACGAAACTTCCTTATCACCTCAACATCCTCCATGTCTGCCAGCAATTGGTAGGGGCGATGTATGTTTGGTCTCCTCCTAGGACAGATGGAGGTGGGCACATGTCAATGCAACACACCACATGGCATTTTCACATACACAAAACAAAGATCACTGACATACCAATAGAATCACAGAACAGCTGACAAGTAGGGACAGCACAGCTACATTACTCTTACACAGGTCCCCTTACCAATAGCAATGACCACTGATACAAACCATTGCTATGAGCATGCACATGGGGAATTAGGCCATAATAGCTTGAAAGGCATGATGATGACTTCAGACTGCATATGTGGGAAGCGGCAACACCACGGCAATATACCTAGCTGCTGTGCCTGACACAGCTTCCGAGGCTGGGTGAGTATGGCACACACCAACAACAAAATGTACACAGGCTGAGCGGTACACCAATCGCAGCAGATAGGACACACTGAAACAGCCCCAGGGGGCTATATGAGTGTGGGAGGGTGACCGGCATTACCACAGCTACCAGGGACTGCTGACTGCCATCCCTCAACAACACCTGCTGCTGCTGCCACCTGTCCACCTACATGTCGACGACTCTGATGATATGTCCAGGTCCACTCACCAGCGAGGAGCTGGAGTTCCTGGATTCCGAGCTCCACGCACACTGCCCAAGGCTATTCCTTGCATAAGTTGTGTGTGTAAGACAACTACAGTGTGTGTGGGAGTTCATGTGGGGGACACACATGTCGTTGATCCGCAGCACTATGAGTCAGAGCCTGTGGGGTTCCAACATGCACTGCTTACCATGCTTACTACAGGTGGAAGGGGTATGTAGGCTCTCTGGCGCATTCCCATGCATGTCCCTCCCGAGTGGTGGTACATGGCATTTTCATGTCAGGCATCCAGTGACGCAGCCACTTGGCAATGCAGGACTCAGGGCAGTTATTGCTTGTGTGAATGGCTGGCTGGGTCCCTGCTGGCCTTCTCAGTCTCAGCAGACCTGGGCTGCACATTGACCGCCCAATCCCAGAAGGAAACAACACTGACTGTACAGTGGGTTACATGTGTCTTTTGTTCACAACTCTCCGGAAATGCGCAAACTCAGCCCTGTCGATTGAACACTCCAGGCCTTGTGATAGGGATGTGTGTGAGAGATGGTGGCACTGAATGTGACCTCCATTGCGGGGTGAACCATTCCCAGGGCGAGTACGTTGAGGGCTGCGCAGTGTTGGACACAGTGAGTCCACCCACAAAGATGTGTTGCCTTGTGATCTATGTGTTGGTCTACCTGACAATGGACAGTAGATGTGGGCAGACTACACATTGCTCAATGTGCTGGCATCCTGCATGTGAATGGGATGGACTGGTACTGTGTACACACTCCCACCAGCATGCATTCACGTGTGGTGTACACATGCTGTTATGCCATGTCCGATTACTTCTTGGCTCTGTTACACATCTCTGAGTATTTTGGATGGGTCAGCATCATGCCACTGTGATTGGTGGATGTGGGTGATGATGAGAAGTGTATGAGTGATATTTCAACACTCTTGTGTACCATCCCTGCAGTTGGAAGTCCTCCAGCCCAAGGCCTTGTGATGAGCCATTGCATCCAAGTTGAAGCGTCTGTGTATGTGTAACCGACAGTGCAGCCAATTCCACAAAGGGTGTGACGTCATCTGCCGGATGAGCGACCACGTGGCGGAGACGAATCGGGGGATGCCCCCTCGTATTGCCAGGTTAGCATGGCGCTGCATTTCACCACTAATGGGCTGCATCTTGACAGTCACACAGCCTGTGCCGGATGCACGTTTGTAGGGGCATCAGCAGCAAGCAAGTGTACAGTATTGTGGGATGGTGTCTTTTGCTGAGGGAGGCAGCATGTGTCCACAGCCTACCCATAATCTGGGTAATGTGATGTTTGTTGTGTGATGCAGTGGGTTGTAAGTGTACTCTGTGCTGGGTGCATCTGACATGCATATGCGATTCCTGAGGGTCAAGATGTAATTTGAGCACTCTGCATTGTTAATGCATTCAGAGTCGTAGCCCTCAGGAACAACCTGTAGTAGGCTGGAGTGTCAATTCACATGTATGTTTGAGGCACTGTGCCTACTATGATTTCGTTCGGACATATGTGTGCGATGCCTCACCTCATATTCCTGGTACTTACACATCCGGCACAATGTGCAACAGTAGTTGTGCTCGTGCGAACGACAGGTGTATGGCATGGGCTCATGACCATTGTGGACTGTCATGTTGCAGTCTGTGTGAGTGGTGTCCCATTCTGCTCCATGCAGGTATGTCCTTGGCCTAATTACGTAGTGGTCATCCTTGCCACCATCAGGACAGTGGGTGTGCAAACAGCGATTTGTGGCTATGGTCGCAGGGTGACACAGGCCGGGTGTTGTGCTATGTGCACAACACATGTGCCACTTATTAGCGGCTTCATTTTCTGTACGCCAGCCATTACGTGTTTATTGTGGTGGCTGTATACAATTGAACAGGTATCGTGCAACATGTGGATTTGGGAATGTTCTGTGCTGCTTCCCTTGCACATGTCTGTGTAATTGATGCCAAATGAGTGAGGCCACCTCGCTCTCTCTCATGTGGCATCTCACGTGGGTGCTGAGGGACAGGGGACGGTCAACAGTGGTGAGGCATCGGATGAAGCAGCTGCACAGGAGCTGAGTGAGACAGATGTGACCAGCGCCTCGGAGGGGCCAGACGTGTGCTGGATGAATCACAGGCCGAGACGGCAAATTCTGCGTCATCTGAGGACAGAGGTGATGCATCCATGTTTGCTAGCACAGGGGACGTGGACTCTGGCTCCTCTTCAGCCACGCGGAGGCCAATGCCCGCCCTCCCATCTACTTCCACTGGTGCAACACGTGTCGGCACAAGGATGAAGGATAGAGTGTCCTTCACACCAGGCACAGCTGCCCCTGCACATGTGTCCCCTGCTGCCCTCAGTGCTGGGTCTGTTGAGCTTGTGCGGCATCTCTGCGTGGGGCAGACAGCTCTCCTCAATAACTTCATTGCCCATGACATCACCTTGCCGCAGGTGACATAGTTCATGGAGGGCCTACATGTACGCGTGGTTGGGCGACACCAGACTGTCCAATGGTTGTCCTCCCCAGTCAAGGTGGGCCTTCAACTGGGCCAATCTCAGGCTGACATTCCTGACCCTTTCTCCACCCCCCTGGAAAGTGGGACATCTGGCAACAGCAGGGCAAGAGTCCTATAGGAAGAAGTGGGGTGTCACTGACGTCACAACAGGATGTGACATTACGAAAGGTGGCTTGCACCGTCAGACTCATTGCCTCCCCTCGCTCACCCCTTATATGCGATTGCATCAGAGAAGCCAGCGCATGCAGCAGCAGCTCCGATCTCGCCCCAGAGAGGCCAAAGAGTGAATGTGTGGCTCTATTTGCTCCAGTTATCGAGCTCGCAGTAAAAAAAGTGGGGGGACGCCCTCCACCCGCGTGGTACCCTGACTCGAGCCCTGGACAACAGTGACAATGCATGACAGTCTCCGGAGTCTGGATACACCACATGCAACACACAGAAGCTGTAGCTGCCCTAGCGGGCCAGGCCGCAAACACCATCCTAGACGAGAGGTAGACCCACCCCGGCGCGCATAGTCATTACATCCGCTGCCATTAACAAGGGACCCATAGAGTGAGATATGGGCCTCAGGGTGACGGGCCTCCGAGCCATCCCCCGCCAACGAGTGTCATGCAACTCACACATATCGCAAAGACAATAGGACACTATGCCTGCACAGCAGGGCTCGAGTCGGGGTACCACGCGGGTGGACGGCGTCCCCCCACTTAGTTTACCGTGAGCCCGATGACTGGAGCAAATGGAGCCACACATTCACTCTTTGGCCTCTCTGGGGCGAGAGTGGAACTGCTGCTGACACGCTGGCTTCTCTGATGCAATCACATGTAAGGGGTGAGCGAGGGGAGGCAATGAGTCTGATGGTGCAAGCCACCTTTCGTGACGTCACTTCCTGTCGTGACGTCAGCGTCCCCCCACTTCTTATTTGGGACTTGTGCCCTGCTGCACACTGAGAATGTGTTGCCTGCGAGATGTGACCAGGAGCAGGGCGCCATGACCTCCCACCCACCAAGCTCCACTGCCATCCCGTGCCCTGGGTAGCCTGTGCAGGTGGACAATGTAGGGTGTACACCTGGAGGACAGGGGATGTAAATGCCTTGGTAAGGGCCTGGCAGACGCACAGCAGTATCCAGCATGTCCCCAGAGGGAGGGCCAACGTCTACACCTGATGCAGCATTGATCGTGTGCCCGCCTGTTGTGCCCACACGAGTTCACATTCATCCCCAGACAGGTGGGCTTTCCAAATACCCAACACAGTGGAAATCTACCCCTCCGGGATCCTCCCCACACAGTCTGTTTCAACACTGCATGAGTGCACCTACCCGTGCCACCCACCCACCATGTGTGTCTTCCACAGTTGTGCTTCTCTCTCAGGGGCGGACCTCCAACTGTCCCGTAGCAAACAGACAGCCCTGAGTCGGACTGGCATCCTGTTTGAATGGTAGGCACCCTCACACAACTACCTGTGACACAGTGGTGGCTGTAATGGCTATTGTGACTGCCATGGCAGTGTTGCTTGCCATGGCAGGGTACACTCACACACAATGCATACGCAGCTTTTCGTATCACTACTCTGCACATCGGACTGGCCACTGTCCCTGGTGTTGTACAATGTTGCCGCCTGTCTATTTAATCTGTGACTGGATGCTGTTGTTCCTGTAGTCGGTTGTGTCTGTGTAGTTGCTGATTGCAGTTGTTACTGTGTGTGCATAGTTAAGTCAGGCACATGCCGTGTATGGTACCTCAACATTTGCAATGTCTGGTCTCACATTCCTATGTGTTTTACACGTGGCTGGGACTTCACTTATTTCAGACTCTGCCACTTGTGTGTGTGATGAAGTAGTATTTTAGTGACACGGATTGTCTGCATGTATTTGGTGGTATTTCTGGGGAAATGTATACGTGTCATGTTTGCGTGCAAGCAAAGCACAGGGTGTGAGTCTAGCCACAGGATGACAGGTAGCATGTGCAGAGTGTGCGGGTATGTGTGAGCTTACTTTCTGGGTGGCCAGCAGTGTAAGTTAATCTTGTGATGAACATTGAGCCTGGGCACATGGCTTACTTTCAATGTGTGCATTTGGGAGGTGTAGGTGTGTGTGGTGTGCAGGGTGTGACTTTGGGGTAGTGTTGGTGTGTGTGTGTGTGTGCTCTGGCATTGTCGACTACACACATGTGTTACCCAGAGGCATGGTGGGTGTTTGTATCCGTGTTCAGGTCTGTGAATGTGGGCACATGTGTGTATTGTATGTTGCACAGTGTGCAGTGTGTGGGTGTGTCCTTGCAGTTCAGGATGACTCATACTTGATATGTTTTGGCCATTGGGGGTCTGCAGGGTGTGTGACTGTCAAGATTGTGCCTTGTTTAATTGGGCATGTATGTGAATTTCTGCAGTTCGTACTCACTGTGCAGACCTGCCCACCCACACTGATATCGTGTGTGTGTTTTGTCATGCATTGCTGTGGCATGCTTCTTGCGTGGCTCCTAATGTTGCTTGATGAGTGTGATGTCAGACCGTGAAGGTAATTGTACACATATGTAGGACTGTGCTTTGTAGTGACCAGGCCGTCAGTGTTAATGTGATGATCTGTTGGGCCACGTCAGACTCTGACAAGCCAAGGCCCACGACCTCCGGTATTTCACTAGGTTCACTGTTGCGGCAAATCATATGCATTGACATCCAATGACACTAGACTACATGGTCATCTCACGACTCTCGTGTACTTCACACACTCTCATCCTCTCTCATTCGTACTTGTCTATGATCAATAATTCTACAGAGTCACAGATTTGCTTCAAGGCATGTATTTGGACTTACTTCCTCTGTGATGCAGTATAGTGGACACTACTGGCAGCGAAATGCATGTGGAGGATATACTTAGCATGATTACACATACAAAAGGGGGTACAGGTAGATGTGATTAGTTGTTGATTGTGGAATAAAGGCTTCAGAGTTACAACTGCCTTGCCCTTGCTATGTTAAAGTACATTTGCTCATTACTGAAGAGCTCTGGACTATGACAGAGACAGTATTAATTTTTTCCTACCAGACAGCTTGACATCATAGGCACAGTACATCTCAGTCCCATGGTACAGGAGTACTACAATCGTGACTCCGACACACCTGCGTCAGAGGTGACATCAGAGCATGAGCCTACATGCATGCAGCAGCGTCTCACATGTTGTTGCAATGTGGTGGCTACTGAACATGACACAATAACTAGGGCCATGTTGTAGGGGGTTGCATTTGTTGTCCATGCAAAAGTCCTGGCACGGAAGTACAGACAAAGGTGAGGTGAAAGTTCTCACATAATACAGCAGACAGATAAGTGTGCACTGACAGGAGCTTGTGTTCAGGTGCGCAGAATACATATTATAGCATAGTTGTTTGTGCAGTATTGGCCATGTGGTTACTGTACACAAGTCCCATACCTCTGCCTCCCACTGTTCATGCAGGGACACGGGATATGGTGCAGAACAAAGTGCATGTCCCGAAAATGTCAAATGTCATGGCAGTGGAGTTGATGGTTAGGTGTTTGTTGCAGATTGTATGGTATAGTTGTTGTACAGCTAACTGCCCACTGCGTGCGGAAGCCAAGCATAGGTGCGGTGTTGAACGTCAATGTTCAATTGGGGTTATTGAGTCGGGGACCCATGAATTGACATGTTGTCAGGTATGCGATACCTTCCAGCAGAGCATCCCTCGCATTGGTGGTAAACATGGATGACATCCAATGAAGCGGATGTTGGGTAGCAACGTGTTCATCGTAAGTTGTCTCTTGTAGAAGCCTGATGGGACATGTTGGATGACATTCGATGAAACTGTGATCCAGCATACGTTGTGTGGAGGCACACTGGTCCCATTGCAGTGTGTGTCCGATTGCAGCCACAAACGCCATGCCCCCATACACTGAACAGATCCTGTCGTGGGCGTCCAGGGGTGCAAACAGGTGTACCAAGTCTGCCTTTGGACATGCCGGGTTGGAGAGACATACATCCACAGGCCAGTGGTACGGGCACCTCCGACAGTAGAAAACGGGGATGACGCAGCTGAACATTTCAATGCGGTAAGTTACTCGGTAACTTACATTCAGCATAGCCAGGTTTTCACAGCCCACTATCTGTAGCAAGCTATCACTGTACAGCTGCATCTGTCCGGCGTAGTTGAGAAGCACTGGTGCAACAGCCATTTTGCTACAGGGTGATGTGATGGCGTGCTCCGGCTGCCTGAGCAGTCAGCAGAGTGCAACCTCCGACAATGCTGGGAATTCTGGAATGGATGTACGGTGGCAGGACTTGGGGTATAGCTTGGGAGGAGGACACAGGCCCTCATCCCACATGCTTCAATGAATGGTCAAGGCCAGTGGTGTCTGACTCTTTCCTGATTACTTGCATTTGACCCACAAGGAGGGGTGGTATAATAGTACTTTGTGGTATTATCTTTCTTTCATGTTAGGCGCTATCTGCCAGTGGAAGGTTTACTCTGCATGGCTATGTTTGGCTTCTTGTTGGTACAATGGCTCCATTCTCCTGCAGAATTTGTTGCCATGTGATTTCAGAGTGGGAATGGAAGGCCATTCAGTGCTATCTGCTCTCCCGTGTGTGGGCGGGACACTCCGTTGCCGCTGTACATTGGAGCTTCTGTGTGGGTGTAGTAATTGGAAACACCTGTTCTCAGGCAGCAGGGTTTTTCTATTTTGTACATTGCATGGCTTGATATTGCGAGCAGGATGGTATAGGTATTTTTGGATGAGACTGGCGTGCCTTTTGCGGAAAATGTCCATTTTCTGCGCTGTTATGTAGCAGCCGCCGTGTGCTTCTCCATGTTTTGCACACAGGGGTGTGTCCTATTTTGCCGTCACATTACTCCCCTGTTCGGGACACTGGTGTGACATCCAGTTGACAACTGTGAGTTGTCGGTTGGGGACATGATTGATGCGGGAGGGCCACGTTTCATGTGCCTTCAGGGTGGGGCTGGTGTGTGGGGTGTGTAGTCGTGACCCTGTGGTGTTTGTGTGCAGCCCATGCGTGGCGCTGTCGTTGGCCTCTGCGTTGTGCGCATGTGTACGTGCGTCATCGCCGCTGCGCTACGGTGCCGTGACGGGGACGTCACCTCCTGGTCCCGGGTAGTGGGTGCCCAGGATGTTGCGAGTTGTTTTATTTTCACAGGTGGAACATGTGTGGGTACAGTGGTGGATGTGTCCTGTCCCCACAGGGGTGTCTGGGGGGGCCATGTACAGTTTTCCCGCCCTTGCATTGTGTGCAATGTTTGCGTGCCCTTGTTGTGTTTCTGCCTACCTGCGTCGTCGTTGCGCGTTCACTGCTAGTTGCTGCATCAGGTACAGCATGGGGATGACCTGGAGAGCAGGATTCATGTCGGAGTAGGCCGCCTTTTTGGTCTCTGTACTCAGCAATCGGGTTTCCGCCTTCCTTTCTGGTGCGGTGTCTCTTTGCCGGTGAGGCTGTTTGGTTGTGGCATCGTAATTTGTAGGCCGGGCGGTACGTCATTTCGTCGGACGGTGTGTCTCCATTGGCTCGCGCCGCTACGTAGACGGGCGCACTTTGATAGCGGGCGGCATCGCGGGCTTACGGGCGGTGTTTGGCTGACTTTTCACATCCTAATTTGGCGGGCGTGTGGGCCGTTGCTGGCGGACGGTAACTGGCGGTTTTTGCCTCCGACAGCACGGCGGAAGTGCTTCCGCCCGACATCGTAATGGGCCCCATATTTTGTAGATATGTATACATTTATATATAATATTTTTGCAAACTCAAGATTAAACATTTTTGCGCTTTATATTAGTCATGTATATTTTTTTTTTAAAAAGATGTAGTTGTACATTCCTTTTTATACAATTTTTTAAACAAATTATATTTTTGGTAACAGTGATACATTATTTATTTATATTGTAAATATTCATTACATTATTACATATTGGGGTCGATTCCTATCCCGCTCGGAAACCCTCCCGACCGACACGAACCGGAAATGGCTTCCGACCAACACGTGCGCGCGCTGTCCGACCGACATAGTATGATCCAACGCGTGTCAAATACAAACGACTCGCACGGAGCACAGTACGGACGACCTACACGGACGGGAATCAATCCGTCCGAGCAAAATCTTCGGAAAAGAGCCCGACGCGACCGACTCGTACGCGAACGCTGCAACATAGCGTAGCGTGAATGGGACAGACTCGGACTACCCCGCAAATGCATGAAAAAGCATCCGTTGCGGTCAACGGAATGTTTCCGTCATGCTCAACAAAATACAACAGAAACAGACAGAAAATGTCCAAACAAGCATTGTCAAAGGCAAAAAAGAAAAAGAAAAAAAGAAGACACACCCACAATTCCTCCTATATAAAGGGCCAAAATCCTTACCATGATCCTTTGCAAATTCAACAGACCTGCCAGCAGATACCACCACTACACTGCACTGATACATACACTCAAAACCAACCCACCACACAACCTGTACACCAGCAGCACCTGTCAAATACCACACTCACAAACACACACCTTTACTCATACTCACTCACTCTTCCTCCTATATAAAGGGCCAAAATCCTTACCATGATCCTTTGCAAATTCAACAGACCTGCCAGCAGATACCACCACTACACTGCACTGATACATACACTCAAAACCAACCCACCACACAACCTGTACACCACCAGCACCTGTCAAATACCACACTCACAAACACACACCTTTACTCATACTCACTCACTCTCACCTTCACACTCACCCACACATCCATCTCCACCACCACCCATCACCATGCCCCCAAAGAAGAATCCAAAGTTCACAGACAGTGAGTTGGAAGTCATGGTAGATGAAATTCTCAGAGTAGAGCCACATTTATTTGGCACCTTGGTCCAACAGACCCCCCCTGTCCCAGAAAACCAAGATGTGGGAGAGGATTGTCAACAAGGTGAACGCTCAAGCACCTTGTCTGCGTACAACGGACGATATCAAGAACAGGTACTATTATGTGCGAAGGAGGGTCAAGAAGCTCATCAACAAAGAGCACGAACTGAGTCAGCGGACTGGCGGTGGCCCTCCTGCAACACCTGTACACTTCACTACCTGGGAGGAGAAGGTGCGGGCCATCCTTCCACCGGAGGGCGTACATGGAATATCAGGAGTACCAGAGCCTGGTGAGTACAGACTCAAATAGCCAATATTGATAGCAAATACACAGCCACAGACAACACTGTCAAGGACACAGCGATACAAATCAGTGTCAGCAAAGCCATAACAACATTAAGCAAATGAGCCTGTGACGTGTATGCCAGTTAGACAAACAAAATACCTGCAATCTCAGAGTAATATGTAACTATTTCATAATATGTAACAACTTACTAAAAACCACAGCAAGGCTTTGGGCTCAAAACAGCAACCACCACTGTCAGCCATCTTGCCAGCACTGTTTCACTCACTCACAGGGAAGCTGAGTCACAGGAAGGAAGGTTGGGTTGGCTGGGAAGGTGGGTGTAGCTGAAAGCATGATGGGAGTTGTAGTCACAGCCAACAGTCCTCCTCCCACATGGCCCAATAAGCCCACCTTGAACCATGCTCATCTCACAGGGAGTGGAAAAGTACTGGCAAGAAGGCTGACTCTGGGCTCTGGTGTGTGAAGCACAAGGCCCTGTTGGGAGTTGTGCTCAAACAAACACCAGGCCACACTGTCAGACATCTTGAACGTAAAGTTTGACTCACTGTCATGGAAGCATGGTTCATGGTGGCCTATTTGGTCTGGGGGGAGGAAGAGTGCGAGCTCTGACTATATCTATCAGCAGGCCCTGTCACACACACACCCCTCCCACCAACACCAAACAACACACCTGGGACTATGCTCTCCTTGAGTGTCAATGAAATTCTTCTCCCAAGATGCCTCACACTGGGCTCTGGTGTGGGGAGCACAAGGCCCTGTTGGGAATTGTGCACAAACAAACACCAGGCCACCAATGTCAGCCATCTTGCCATCACGGTTTCACTCACTCACAGGGAAGTTGAGTCAAAAGGAAGGAAGGTTGGGTTTGCTGGGAAGGTGGGTGTAGCTGAAAGCATGATGGGAGTTGTAGTCACAGCCAACAGTCCTTCTCCCACATGGACCAACAATCCCACCTTGAACCATGCCCATCTCACAGGGAGTGGCAATGTACCGGCAAGATGGCTGATACATGGGCCTTAGGTATGAATTGGCTACAAGTCACAACTAGGCCCTGGCCCTCTCACACCAGTTCCCACTCTCAGCCATCTTCACTGTACATTTCCACTCACTGTCTGGGGATGCATTGTCCCAGGTGTGCTCCCTGGCCTGGCTGGGAAGGTGTGTGGAGTACAGGACATAGTGTGAGTTGCAGTCATAGCACACATCACTACCCACACACAAAGCAACATGTCTATCAGTGATAATGGATACCTGACAGTGAATAGAAGGGCCACAACAAGATGGCTGACACTGTTGCATGGTGTCATGTACACAAAGCACTGTTGGGATTTGCATTCAACTCCTACATCATGCAGCGTTGTCAGGATCCTTGCCACTACACTCCCCTCACTGTCATTGATACTTTGTCCACGAAGAGTAGGCTGGACTGGGTGGGAGGAGGGGTACAACTTCCAGCAGCATAACCCAAGCACACAAACCTCTGTGCCTCACAGCTCTGAGCCTGAAAAAGCAGGAAAGCAGCCCTGGTTAACTCATCTGTCCATAGAGGACAAGGCAATATACATGATGTGATCAGGCACAAAGCAAAGCAGTCAAACCATTGCTACTGACAGCTATTCACATGTGTGCAATGAGATAAGAACTAGGAACATATTCATCAAAATACCTTAAACCAAACGCCACATACATTCCGGACTGTGAGTGTGTAGGTAGCCTCACCAATTTGACTGCAAACGACATGCACAAACGCCAGCACCCATGCACAAATCTTGAAACATATTGTAAGAGGAAGAGTACGTATATCATTGGAAAAGCACAGATGTGGGAAATACCAACACACCTGTGTCATGCACAGTGTGTCACTTGCCAGTCAATGTCTATGTACAGTCAAATGATCAAAACATGCCCATTGATGCACAGAGCTGGACATGCTCAGCAAAACACTTCTTGTTAAAATCACAATGTAAGCAGAAAAAATAGGGTTGGGTCTGTGACTATACAGGACTATTCAATGTACCAACACTCATCATAATGTACAATAGCAAATGTAATGTGTATGATACGATGAACTGTGCAAAAACACAACAAATATTCTGTCTCTTATCTTCCCACAGGGCCTGCTGGGGACACTGCAGGAACAGAACAGCAATCCCAGTCCCAGACTCTGGGTGACCCTGAGCTCTCAGGTGTGGATGTCTCTCAGCCCTCAACGGATGACGATGAACTACATGGCCCCTCCGGTGTGGCTCAACATGAGGCACCAGCAGCTCGAACAACAGCACCTCCTGTGTCAACCCCCAGATGACCTCTACCAACATGGACACACCAAGGCAAGAAAACATCAAGAGCACAGCAACACAGGGCACTCTGGAGTTGGTGGACAACAACACCAGTGTCAATGATGAAGGAGGCTCAGTGTTGTCTGTGCCTGCAACAACAGGTCCTGCTCGTGTGGGTAGGGGTGGTGGGAGGGGCCGTGGTGAGAGGTCCCGTGAGGCAGCTGGTGCTGATGACAAAGCAGACCCACAGTTGGCACGCATTCTATATGTATATCGAGAATGCACTGGAGACTTTGGCCAGGTAGTTGGGATCCTCAAGGACATGCAACAGCAGCAGGCTGCCCATTATGCCAAAATGGACTCACACATGTCCAGAATGGACTCACACATGTCCAGAATGGACTCACACATGTCCAGAATGGAGTCCAAAATGGATAAAATTGATGACCAGACTGCGGTGCACTGGGACATACTTACCTGCCTCCGCCGGATTGCTGACAACATGACCCCACCTCCCTGTGTGCCCACCACATCTGTTGCTATTTCATCTGCAACTGCCACAGGCAGGGATGAGGACTCTGGCGGAGAGCCCCCTGAACCGCAGCAGCCTGCACCTGAGGGTCCCCCAGAAAAACGTAAGAGGGGTCGTCCGAAGAAGGACAAATGAGAGACAGATGGCTATGTATCCCCCCAGGAAGTGAGAACCTGCTCCGGATATCCTCCATTGTGTGAGAAGCGTTCACTTTGTTGACTGTCACTGAACTCCTCCACATGGGATGGACGGTCTAAGTTGGATCAATGACTCAAATGACTGTGGACTTTGCTCTGAAAATTTCATCTACTACCACCAACAACTCCTCTGTGAACTTTGGATTTCAAAAATTGGTACAGCACTATCATTTTCTTGTTAAATTTCACACATGCACTGCAATAAATCTTTATTCACACAATACTTGCTTCTGTTGTGAATGAAACACTGTTTGTAATATAGAGATGATGTCCTGTAAAAAAATACTTTGGCTGGAAAACAAGTACAGCTATTTACCTACTGCTTTGTGAGTAAATGTAACATGACACATATAAGAGATACACACACCAAGGTCAACACAACACAAATAGTACATGGCATACATCCTCATTGCTTCCACTGTTGTAAACTGAAACCACATTTCAATGCACAAACAACAATCATTGTTAGACAAACTGAACATCAGGGCACATATACAGTATGTAAATGAAGGTTGGATGTGTGTATACAGACGAGGCACACCTCAATGTGGAGCACAGGTTTATTACACAGGCACAACATGTTGCCTCCACAAGAAACACAATCAAATCACACTGTGACAATAAGCACAAATTAAACAAGATGTTTGAAAAATGTCAGAATTTAGTGTGTTGCACAGATTCCTGATCCCAAGAAAAGTTGCACACTGTAACTGCTTTGTGTGTCTGGGAGGTCACATGTCTCCATACAACAGCCAAAGAACCCTGTGAAGGAGAGACATAGAACAGTCTTGATATACAAAAGTTTATGCATACATCTCCAAGAGACATTTCATACTTAAAATGTTTATTTTGTAAACACTAGCTAGGAGTCATGTCAACACTGTACTGGTGGACATACTAACTCAATGGACACCAAACAACTCCAAGGATCATGTTAAGTAGCATGCACCCACACGTATACACAGATATTGTACAACAGACACATATCATGCAAAGAAAGTGCTTTGTCAAGTCATCATTGCATACTTACAATCATGAGAAAAAGTTGTTGATGAGCTGTCTCTGAACATCCTCCTCCTCCTCATCACTCGCAACATGTCCCAGGGCTGGATCCTCCCCTGCTGGAGGCTGCTGGTCCCCGTCATCTTGAATGAGAGGTAGCTCATTCCTCACTGCCATGTTATGTAGCATGCAACACACGATGATGATCTTACACACCTACGCTGGTGCATATTGGAGGGCTTCTCCTGTACGGTCCAGGCAGCGAAATCTGCTTTTTAGTAGCCCAAATGTCCGCTCAATCACTCGCCTGGTCCGCCCATGTGCCTCATTAAAACGAAACTCAGCAGGGGTGACAGGGTTCCTGAGTGGGGTCAGCAACCACGGCATGTTGGGGTATCCAGAGTCTCCTAAATTAAAACAGAAAAGACTTCATGTGTCTGAAAACAGGGTACAACCTGACATACAAGCAACACACAACATAAACAGACAACATTACCCACCAACAAGCCAGGCGTGCTGATTTGGCAGCTGAGACATCATCTGTGGGATCCTACTGTTTCTCATAATGTAGGCGTCGTGTGCTGATCCGGGGAAACGCGCACAGACATGTGAGATTGTCATGTCAGGCAGACATACCACCAGGGCATTTATAGAGTGGTAATGCTTACGACTCCTGTATGTTTGTTCATTGGCATGTGGTGGGACCAAAGCCACATGTGTACCATCAATGGAGCCAATGACATGTGGCATTCTGCCCAAAGCATAAAAGTCACTCTTGATGTCGGCAAACTGTCCTGGTGTTGGGAACTTGATGTACGTGTTCAGGAAATGTAACATTGCCTCCAATAAATCTCGAAGCACACGGCTAAACATTGTCTGTGACATCCCACCAGCAGTAGCCACAGTATACTGGAAGGTTCCAGTGGCAAAGAAATGTAGGGCTGCCATCACCTTCACCTTGGGGGTCAGCGCAGTAGGATATGGGCGTCCAGGCTGCAAATGTGGTGCCAACTGCTTTGCCAACTCCTCAATGAGTGGTCTGGTGAAGCGATAACGTCTGATGCAGTCACGTACTACCATGGTCTCTAGGTCATGGAAGGGTCTGTGGACAGCTGGTCTCCTGCGGTACATAGGTAACAAATAAAACATTTCTCAATAAACTTTCCAATGTGGTAAGTAACATGCAAAATATCCTATGCTACATCAAAGCAAGACTCAATGAAGTCAGGTGTGTAATGTTGAGCATTGACACAAAGGCCAGCTATGTGACCCTCACACAACATTCCAATTCATAATGGTTTCTGCACAATTGCAAGGCTGTCCTGTGAATAATCAATGGTGTCTGTCACAGTCCATTTAATCAAACATTACACACTAAACACACACCTAACCAACTATCAAAGATAGATGTTTGTAACAACTGACACGTGGTGGAAAGGTACACACACAGGGATCATGTAATGCCACCTGGACACTGTCATGATGTAAGGTCTGACATACATGTACCATCACATACATAAAACCCTCATGATGTGCATCACATTTTGTTAGACAAACATACAGGTTTATCTGTGACACAAAGACACAACAGCAACTCACATGCCAAATACAAGTTGATGTCTCAAGTAAATATCATCAACAATGGAGTGTGTGCGTTGTACAAGCCTCAGATACTGGGGATTCACTCAAAATAACTTCACTCAATGCACATTCGAACACACAGTCCATTGAAGCCGTTATTATGGGTGTATGCAATCTGTGATAACACAATGGTACCCTGGGACTGTGTCCAGGCCTAGAAGGGTGATCTGTGAAGTGGTCACTCACAGTTGTGATGTTCCTCACAAACAATGTGTTTAGTGCACATGAAGGTTGGCTCATCATGGGAGTGTGAGCTATAAAGTGCTCTGTCCAATATGACATGTGAATCACTGTACCCACACATGTAAAACAGCAGAACATGATGATTTGATTTACTTTCTGACATGCTGATTGAATAGTGTAGAGCACCTGACCCTCAACCAAAACATGTGGTTGGCATCCTTTGGCTGTTGACTGTATTGGTGACAGACGCGGGTAATTTTTCAAAAGACGCGTTGTACACATCCAAACAGAGGCGGATGCACACATTGGCTATTGGTCGTCATGGGGACAGACGCGGGTGAGTATTCAAATGACGCATTATACACATCCGAACAGAGGCGGACGCACACATTGGCTATTGGTCATCATGGGGACAGACGCTGGTGAGTATTGAAAAGACGTGTTGTACACATCCGAACAGAGGCGGACGCACACATTGTCTATTGGTCGTCATGGGGACAGATGCGGGTGAGTATTCAAAAGACGCGTTGTACACATCCAAACAGAGGCGGGCGCACACATTGGCTATTGGTCATCATGGGGACAGACGCGAGTGATTTTTCAAAAGACGCGATGTACACATCCGAACAGAGGCAGAGGCACACATTGGCTATTGGCCGTCAT
This sequence comes from Calotriton arnoldi, assembly GCA_963921515.1. Taxonomy (NCBI): domain Eukaryota; kingdom Metazoa; phylum Chordata; class Amphibia; order Caudata; family Salamandridae; genus Calotriton; species Calotriton arnoldi. The sequence continues at coordinate 1,381,442 of CAWUFW010005013.1, forward strand.
GGGGACAGACGCGGGTGAGTATTCAAAAGTCGCGTTGTACACATCCGAACAGAGGCGGATGCAAACATTGGCTATTGGTCGTCATGGGGACAGACGCGGTTCCGCTTCGTGTACGAATCGCGTGCAAACCTATTCTGTTGGTTTACAACTACAATTTATCAAACTCAATAGTGTTATGATGCGGAATATTTGAAAGACGGGGTAGGCGTGTCAGATGCGTGCAATGTTATGGATTGGCCCAATTCGGATAATGCGAACGACTAGGACCTATCGCTTTGGACGCATGGAACAGAATCCGCCTCTGCTGCACAGATATAAGTCTGTCTGTTCCCAAGAGATTTCACTTGCCTGCACTGCATGCTACTTCACAATATCTCTACCTACCACTGCTGCTGTCTCTGCATCCTCTGGGATCTACAATGGCACGCACTGTGGAGAGGGCTCCAGCTTTCACAGAGGAGGAGAACCAGGCCCTGCTGGACAGTCTCCTTCCACAGTACAGAAAGCTGTATGGAAAACCAGGGAAGCAGGTGAGTGTTGATTACACTGCCTTTTCAAATGAGCATTTTTCAAAACAGGTACTACTAGCATTGTGATCCCCAAGGGCAAGTATGCAAACATAGTTATTGTAAGTCTGTTCTGGACAGGTACAGTGATGTAAAAGTGTATTTTGTGGGATTGATTTTCATGCACTGTTCTCATGTTGTTTAGGAAGCCTTGCACACAGGACAACTGCCCCTGATGATACTTGTCAAACCTTTATACATTATCTGCCATTCTAACCATGACCTATATGTCCAAGGGTGTGATGAAGAAACATGTAGCATGTGTAGTAATGGTGTGTCACTATGTCATCCTTACAGGTCGACGCCCATCAGAAGCATGAAATTTGGCAGACCATCGTCCGGGCTGTAAGATCTGTGGGGGTCTTCAAACGCTGCATCCACCACTGCAAGAAGAGGTGGCAGGACCTCCATGGCTGGACCCGGACGATTGCAAGAGTCCAGCTGAAGCTGTCACATCCTCGCAAAAGGGGTGGACGACGGCTCTGACCCCCCACATGCTCCGGGTACTGACGGTGGTCTTCCCTGACCTGGATGGGCAGTTGAAGGCCAGACAGCAGCAAGGAGGGGGTGAGTATGTGCCATGTTACTGAACTATGTTTGACATGCATGTTGCACTCCCTCAGCCTGGTAACCCTCTCACAGGTCGTCTGTCTGCTGAGACACCACTTCTGTGGCTAAATGTAATGATGCCCCATTATCATCTGATACACAGGTGTGTCCCTTTCCGTCTGTGACATGTGTCGCTTAGGCCCTGCGTATTTGCTGTAGTCCAAGGTTAATGTGATCAGCACCATATACAACAGGTGCATTGAGTTGTCCATCATGAGTGATGTAATTGTCTCACATGTGTCAGCACATTGACTGAATTGTGCCCTGTACTCTGTGTTGAACATACATATATGTTCTAAATGGTGATCTAGGTAAACACAGGTTTGTGAGAAATATGCTACACACCTGTGCAATAGGTGATACCGATGTTGATGCCTCAGACAAATGAAATGGATAAGTGTTCAAAATGTATAGTCACCTGCATAGTGCTCTGTGTAATCACGTATTTCACATGGACCAAGGACAGGTATGCCAACTCAGGCCATCTGAGACACTGTCACACCAGATTTTGGTGTGCCAGGCAACACTTCCACCATTGTAAATTTGATAATCATGTGTCTGACTCTGTGTCAGTGTGTACAGGCATGACTTTTATGATACACAGGTAGTAAATATAGGTAATGTGGACAGACATCTAATGTCTGGAATGTGGCTCACATACACAGGACAGAACATGTGTGTGCCATCCCTTGACTCTGCATAATGGTGGCTTCAACATGTATGTGTATGCTGCATTACTTTCTTCCTGAGAGCAATTGGAAAGTTCATGTAGACGGATGTGTTAATTCATATACTCCAATGTCTAAGTAGAACAACGTGAGCTTGTCGGAGTCTTCAAATTTGGTGTAGCACGAAGGGGACATGTATACTTGACCACTACAGATGTTGCTTTAAAAGGGATTACATGATTGTAACACAGTGCTGACTTTCACGTTGTGATTCATTGCCCCTGTAACAATAGTCAGTTGAGACTGTTTAGCCACACAGGCCAGTGGCATAGTATGCCACATGAAATATTGTGAGGGTGCAGTATTTGTACTTGTCTGTTGTCCTGCATGCAGACCATTATAGCATTGACGTTCAAGACATAAGCCCATCATGATGACTGGGGATGGCATGATGTTCAACATGTCAACTTAACAATTTGTCCATCCCATTTGCTCTGTCACTTCCAGACTCCCTTGCATGAGATGAGACATGTTCGTAATGACACATGACAGACAGGAGCATTACAGATCAGACAACAGGCAAATTAGTGCGTTGTTGGACATGTGTTTAGTGGTCTTTGATATACATCTAACTGATGGTTCAATTGCCATCATGTGTTTGGGAACCATGGTTCACTGGCAGACTGACAAGTGCCATGTTCACATATGTGCAATGATTATAAAAAGTGACATTAACGTAATGCAAAGGCTTGCTCTGTGATGTGTTGTGCTTAAACTCATGTGTCAAGTCTATGCAGATGACTGATGTGAATCTGTTTCTCATCCTTGTTCACAGCATCATCTACGGCTACTGGAGGAGACAGTTCCACGGAACAAGAGGAAGCAGCTAGCCAGACTGGGTCCACATGTGAGGAGGAGGAGCTCCCCAGTGGCACAGAGGGTGAGGGGAGCCACACTGAGGGCCGGTCAGAAACATCTACATCTGCGGAGGACCAATCAAGCTCCAGTGATGACTCCCTTGTGGTGGTGGGTGTTAGGATAGCAGAGGCCACAACATCAGAGTCTGCCCCCGCCACCACCACCATCTCCACCCTCACAGCTGCTCCCATTCAAAGTGTCCGTGGACCCTCCCATGTTAGGGAGCATGTCTCCTTCGGGCCAGGCACCGCACCCCCTGCATCTGTCACACCTGCTGCCCTGAGTGTGGAGTCTGTGGATTTGCTAAAACAGATCCATGTGGGGCAGACATCCATGCTGAGTCTCCTCCATGCACACACCAGTCTTTTGACACAATTGGTGTTATTCATGGAGGGCATGTCATCAGACATGTCTGCACTACAGCGAACAAATCAGTCCATGGCTGCCTCATTGATGGCAGCAGTGTCCCTCCTACAGCAGTCCCTCACCCCTCCTTCCTCTGCCCCATCCACAGTCCCCACTAGCCTTCCTGACCAAAGCACACTCACACAGGCACATGCACACACCCCAACAGACACAAGCAGCACACAGCCACCTAAAACAAAGTCCAAAAAAACACGCACGCACACTCAGGGGACTGACATCACACACACAGGGGATAGGGCCAAAAAACACACACACCCATCCACAACCACTACGCATTCCTCAGCTACCTCTCCCTCCAAAACCCATACCCTTGACTCTCCTGCAACCCCCTTCTCAGAGGGTCTTCCTCTGTGACCTTGGCTTCTTCCCCACTGATACATCAGACCAGACTCGCAAGGGGAGGAGGAAATCACCCAGCACAGAGAGGAGATCCACCCCTGCCCGCACACCCTCCCCTAAGAGTAGGAAGACTGAGGCCCCCACCCATACATCCCCCAGAACAAAGATATCAAAAACCCCACCACCATCCCACACTGCCACCACAAAACCAACTTCATCCCGAGCCCAGGCCACCCCTCCCAATGTTCACACATCACAAACAATCCCAGTTTCACCCACACACCATTACACCATCCCCAAGATGATAAGGCCCCCCCTACCACAAGCAATTCACCTCCCACAACACCATACCTTCTGTCAGTTCCGGACACTGCAGTGGAGACCCCAACCCCTCAATCAGACCTGTCCACTGCAGTGGAGCCCCCGCCCCCTCAATCAGACCTGCCCACTTCAGTGGATCACCCGCCCCCTCAATCAGACCTGTCCACTGCAGTAGATCACCCGCCCCCTCAATCAGACCTGTCCACTGCAGTGGAACCCGACACTCCAGTAGCCCCCATCCCTCCCATAACCCATACTGGTACACCCTAATCCTGTCCCTGCGGTGCCTGGCATGCCCCTAAAGATGCCCCTCCAGGGGAGATGTCCCCTAGTTGTAGCAGTGCAGGTAAGCGAGGGAGTCCGAAGCATTAGGTTTCCCCCCTAAAGGACTCAATTAAAATGGACTGGCCATTGGCCATATTGTTCTTCATGTTCAGAATATTTTTTTCAAAGGCTGAATAAAGCATTACCTTTTCTTTTGTAGATGTGCATTTTGTGTACCTAATTTTGTTAACGAGTCATAATGAAATTGCTGTTGAAATCTTGTTTAGTGAAAATGATGTTTTAGCGATGTGAGGGACTGCATATGGTCCATGGAATATGTGTACTATTACAGTATGTATCAGAGTCATCATTGACAGCAATTGCGGGTTGTCATGATCCACAATGTTTTGGACACGGAGTGTGACCTGCTTTTGACAACATCCCATCTTTGACTTACACTTTTGCACATAGGTTGTTCTGACATTTGTACACATTGCACAATTTTCCAACGGTACAAGCGTCTATGATGGACATGCAGAATAGCTCATTGATGATGAACACATCATCTGTCTCATCAGTGCAACTTGTTAAACATGGAGTTTGCCTACGTGCAGGTGACTTTGGGGACACACATGTACCCAGGCTGATGGAAACAAAGTATTCTGTGTGTTAGAATTGTTGGATCCATGTCCGAGTTTCATTGGGACATGGTAGACTCCTGCCAAGACCAAGCTTGACACAGCTGACCTTACACAGTAGTGACATCATCTCATGGCAGTGTGTAAATCTGTGACATATCCTGAGAGCATGGTGTGTGTCATGTGAGCATTAATCTCTGTCTGCAAACCCCATTTCCTGCCAAAACTGTAGTCCCTGCAGATGTTCCTGTTTGAGAATCTTTCTGTGTGCTGAGTAGTCCAGTGCTTTCTCTACCTATTGGACTTTAAGTGTCCGAGATGTGGGTGCACCAGTAGACTGGAGTCATGATGGTGACATCCCTGGTTGGGTTGAGACAAGGGCCTGCACTGTGGGCAAACACACATGTGACACATTTTTTATTCCCCGAGTCACATTTGTGCTAACAATATCAGCGTATTTTTAATCAGTCATCTGTTTTTGCAAGTTTGGCACTTGTATGTGTCTATGACTGCTCACACTCAGCAGTTTCTACCCTTCCCTAAAGCCTGATGGCAACATGTCTTTTTTGTAGGTCTCCTTGAGTGTTTCATTATTCTGAGACAGTTTAAAATTCCAAATGTGTCCGATACATATCACGTTATGCACATGTACTCCATCCTAAACGGATTTACAACTTTCAACATGTGTAATGCCTAGCTATGTGTATTGTGTTTGTTAAACGCAGATCCCACCACCACCCCAGGGGTTGTCAACAGCGCAGGGAGATTAGCTTACACATTTACCTGTGCATTGGAGCCTACTGACACAGTTGATGTGTGCCCTATCTGGTGAGACATGTACCTTTCGAGTTTTCTGCAGTAAAGAGTCAGCATATTCATTTTGACAATAGTGATGATCTGCACATGATGCAGATTTTATAGCTAGATGCAGAGTTGATGTGATAGACATGCCAAAAAGTTAATGTTGTAAATGGTCTGATCTTGAGTTGTGTGCAACGCACATAGTCAACACATGTTGACTGTCTTTTACATTGTTGTTCCATGCTTTGCTACACCTCAAGTAGGAATCTGCTCTACACATGTAGTGCTGACAGCTGTGACACAACCACCTCGTGTTTGTTGCAGTGGGAACATCATAAATGTATTTTGATTGTCTGTGGGGTTGTGTGTTGTCGTGGGCTGTCTCCTCTGTGCTTCATTGTACAATAACTCATCAAAATGTCATTCTTCTGTGAGTGTGTTTACTCCTGTTGCCCTGCAGGGTTTGAGTATGTGTTGTTGTGGACAGATGCTGTGAATTTGTGTCCCATACATATGTGTGTCTGGCACCTCTCATTCAACCATAAAATGTGTGTGTCCTAGTATGTGGCATGCTGGGTGTACCTTGCTGATACAGTGATTGACACATTGGTCAAACACAACAGTACATGGACCCATGTTTGTATTTTGATCACAATGATGTGTGGTCAATAATGTGTTCCTCGTCATGCAGCCAGCGATACACACTGTCATGGGTGCCTGCGCAATGTCACCAGTCAATTTAGGCTTAGATGAGGCACATTGATGCTGATCAAGGTGTGTGGTGTTTAGACTGGCCAAATGTCACTTGTCTTTTGGCAAGGCCCCTACCTATTATGTGGCCTTACATTACGGGCCATGCCGTGGGAGTAATGTTTGGGTATGTGAGATGACAGTGGTTCTTGCAAGGAACGTGACACAGTGCGCAGAAGTGATTGGGCTCTAAAGTATGGCACACATCCTAATTTAGCATCACAGAGGGTCAGCAGACATGATACTGTCACCACAGTGATGTGGCCTTGAGGGTACTGCGGAAGAGAGTCAGTCTCTTGATGTTTTGTTTGGTGTTCCACCAGGCTTATTCCACATGTGACTCTTGTGCACCCGCTCATCAAACATTGCCTGATTGCCCACATTCACTATCTTAAATTATGGAATACTTCCAGATTGTAATCAGCACGCATATGTCTCAGTGGAGTTCTGACCCCACATCGTGTGTACTGTGCCAGGCAAGAAACACTTCAACACTCACACAGATGTTGCATTTGTTCTGCAGTGTGTGGCTGGTTGGTTGTCTTTGTGCATCTTCACCCATGTATTTCAACAGTGTTTCAATGGCATTGAGTGGATGTTTAGTTTAGTTTTTTGCTCTACTGGCCCTGGTACTCCTTCATCTTCACTCTGCACATCCCTTATGTTTTGCATTTGACCTTGCTGCCACAGTGTGGTACTGGATCTCATCCAAACTGTTTCAGATTGAATCCTTTGTAATTGTGTCTGCTTGTGACAAAAATGTGTGTTTATGCATTTAGAATGGTCACATGTTACATTGTCCAATTGAACATTCCTGGCAGTGTTAGCCCCCAAGAGCACTAATTGGCTGCACATGGCTGAGGGTATCTGACACACACAACAATGTTGGCCTCAACAGTTATGTTGTTGTTTGGCACACAACCACTACTTTATCACTACATTGCTTGTGTTTTTAGGCCCAAAAATAACATGATTGGTCGGACATGCTGGGTGTGTGAGACATACATTCACCTTTCTGTCACTACAGTGATGGGGGGAGGGTTATCCCCCATTACCCCTATGTGCTTGAAAATGCTGGGGGATTGAACCCCACACTCACCTTTTTGTCACTACAGTGCTGGTAGTGTTCTGCATCCACCCCCTATGGGGTGGGCAATGCTGGTAGTGTTCTGCATCCACCCCCTATGGGGTGGGCAATGCTGGGAGTGATGGGCATCCACCCCCTATGGGGTGGGCAATGCTGGTAGTGTTAGGCATCCACCCCCTATGGGGTGGGCAATGCTGGTAGTGTTCTGCATCCACCCCCTATGGGGTGGGCAATGCTGGTAGTGTTAGGCATCCACCCCCTATGGGGTGGGCAATGCTGGTAGTGTTCTGCATCCACCCCCTATGGGGTGGGCAGTGGTGGTAGTGATGGGCATCCACCCCATATGGGGTGGGCAATGCTGGTAGTGTTCTGCATCCACCCACTATGGGGTGGACAATGCTGGTAGTGATGGGCATCCACCCTCTATGGGGTGGGCAATGCTGGGAGTGTTCTGAATCCACCCCCTATGGGGTGGGCAATGCTTGTAGTGTTCTGCATCCACCCCCTATGGGGTGGACAATGCTGGTAGTGACGGGCATCCACCCCCTATGGGGTGGGCAATGCTGGAAGTGATCTGCATCCACCCCCTATGGGGTGGGCAATGCGGGTAGTGTTCTGCATCCACCCCCTATGGGGTGGGCAATGCAGGTAGTGATGGGCATCCACCCCCTATGGGGTGGGCAATGCTGGTAGTGTTAGGCATCCACCCCCTATGGGGTGGGCAATGCTGGTAGTGTTCTGCATCCACCCCCTATGGGGTGGGCAATCCTGGTAGTGATGGGCATCCACCCCCTATGGGGTGGGCAATGCTGGTAGTGTTCTGCATCCACCCCCTATGGGGTGGGCAATGCTGGTAGTGATGGGCATCCACCCCCTATGGGGTGGGCAATGCTGGTAGTATTAGGCATCCACCACCTATGGGGTGGGCAATGCTGGTAGTGTTCTGCATCCACACCCTATGGGGTGGGCAATGCTGGTAGTGATGGGCATCCACCCCCTATGGGGTGGGCAATGCTGGTAGTGTTCTGCATCCACCCCCTATGGGGTGGGCAGTGCTGGTAGTGATAGGCATCCACCCCCTATGGGGTGGGCAATGCTGGTAGTGTTCTGCATCCACCCCCTATGGGGTGGGCAGTGCTGGTAGTGTTAGGCATCCACCCCCTATGGGGTGGGCAATGCTGGTAGTGTTCTGCATCCAACCCTTATGGGGTGGGCAATGCTGGCAGTGATGGGCATCCACCCCCTATGGGGTGGGCAATGCTTTCTACCATAGACACCGAAGCACACCAATGAAATATTACTATAATCCCCAGTAAGTACTGTGATACAGAAACACACAGTCAAACAGTAAAGTTGCAAAGACAAGGGGGCGTGGCCAAGCCGTGGACCAAAATGGCCGCGCGGCATTGAAGCTCCTCCGGCTTCACCAGCAGCATGACAGTTATCCCCCAGTAAAATGCTCAAACTGCGGGGAATTCGGCGCCGCCGGATCGGGAAGCTCATTGCGATCCCGGCGCTCCCGCTGATTTAACGATCGCGGCCCGAATTGCGGAGGTCCGGACCCGGGAGGCCGCGAGCCCGGTTGCTGAAGATGGCGGCGGCGCAGACTGACAGTTGTGGGCTGCCGAAAATGGAGAGAGGGAGGGAGCGAGACATCCAGGTGATGCGAGCCTGATGCACCAGTAAAAATTACATGGAAGATGTGCTTGGCGCCACTGGGATCCTCCCTGGGAACCACCATCCTCTCCGGGGCTGAGCCGAGGTGAGTGCGCCGGGCGCGAGGCTAAATCCTTCCCCCCCCCACCCCCAACCCAGGCCCGTGAAAATCCGCTGCTGGCTTGGGCGGCGGTCCGTTAGATCGCACGCCGGCCGGTTGCAGGGGCGCTCCTGCGCGGTGCGGGTCTCATTCGGGCCCCACTGCGGGAGTTGCCTGCCGGGTTGGGCCTGCCGTGATTAACTGGGGTTGGCCTCTCCCGCGCCTGGTTGCCTCCCTACTGCCTGCTGCGGTCACCTTGGCGGCATTGGTGATCCCTGTCGCTGCGCAGCTGCTGGGAACTCGCCTGCGTCCATTGCGGCTCTGGGGTGCACACCGGATGGCCCTTCCAGATCCTACCCCCCATTGACGACCGGGCCTTGGGCGATGCGACGCTGAGCCACACTACACTACGCAGCTCCTGCCTCTGGCCTGGCCTCTGTGTCGGCGTCCACGGAGCCTGCACCAGCACCCAGTTTGAGTAAACTGCGACGACGTGCGTGGCGATTGTGTGTTGCCCCTCCACCTGCAGTCGCCGACCTCTCTCCCAAGCTGAGCCTACACTGCCCTCCCTCCGAAACGACTCCAGGCCTCTGGCAGGCCCATCTTGCGGACGCCTCGACGGATAAGGACCTGCTCACTAACCTTCGTCATCGATCCTCACTTGTTGCGCATCCTGGCCTTCTGTCTCCCGAATCTTCCAGCGGCATGGGCCGCAAAGACCCGAAGCAAAGGACCCTCCCGTTTGAGAAACTAACAGAAACGGCATCGGAGACGAGCCCCATAATGGCGGAGGGCGGACAGGATGTGCCGCCTCCTGGAGGATCCACGGGACAGGATGGATCGCTGCTTCAAGAGATGAGGGCGGGATTCAAGGCCTTGGGTGGCAGGTTTGATGCCCTGGACAAGAACCTTGCTGACCTCGGTGTCCAGCTCCAGGCGCACGACCGGCGGCTTGACGTCGCAGAGGCTCGCATCTCTGATATCGAAGACGGCACAGCGCAGTCACTCAAGAGGTTGGAGAGGGTTGAACGCGTCCTGAAAGACGTAGCGCTGAAGAACGAAGATTTAGAGGCGCGCAGTAGACGAAATAATTTGCGCATTCTTGGGGTGCCTGAGTCCACTGCCACAGGTCGAATGGACACCTTCGTCGAGTCCCTACTGGCCGACATGTTTGGGAGGGCAGCCTTCACTCCCGGCTTTGTGGTGGAGCGCGCTCATCGCTCCCTGGGCCCCCGACCTAACCCCGGCTGTCCTCCTCGGCCCATCATCGCCCGAATCATGAACTTTAGAGACCGAGACACTGCGCTGCGCCTAGCCCGTGAACAAGGAGATGCCACCTGGCAGGGCTCCAGGCTGTCCCTATATCCAGATTTCACCATCATGGTCCAGGAGGCCCGCCGCAAGTTCACTGGCGCAAAAGCGACACTGAGGAATCTGGGCCTGCGATATGGCATGCTGTACCCGGCTAGACTGCGCGTGGAGATCAACGGTAAAGCCCGCATCTTTGACAATCCCACGGAGGTCTTGGACTTTTGTCGCACGTACAAAAACAACACTAAGTCGGTCGCTGATGGCGCTGGGCGCTCCTTGTCGCAGAATGGATCGGAGGCCAGCGTGGAACTGTTCTCTGGGTCTGGGCATGGCTGACTGACCCCGGGATCCGCCCTTTGCTATCCTGCCTATTGCACTAAGTAATTTTGGGATGATTCCTTGTACCTGCATTGTTCCATACTGCTGGTGTGCCGATGGGGCGTTGCCTCCCCCGTTGGTGTATACCAGATATTGTCCTTTTCGTTATTTGAAGTGCCTTTGTTGGGTTATTCAGACCCTAGTTGTTTTTACGATTGGCACTCCTTGCCTATTTGCTAATGATAGTTTTGCCTTACAGGTTGGGTAGTAAGGTTGGGTGGGGGGCGGAGGGGGGCGATTGCTACTGATGAGATTTGCTTGGTTGCTCACATGTTTGATCATTGTCTCGATTCCTATTGAAAAGTTGCACACTGCTTGGTATGTTCTCACTTTTACTCCTCCATGGCCACCATAGGTAATGTTAGTGGGCCCTCAGACCTGTCGTTACTGTCATGGAATGTCCGTGGCCTCAATGACAATCGCAAAAACGCCATGTCCTGCATTATATCCTGCGTCATAATATTGACATTGCCTTCCTGCAAGAAACCCATTTGCCCGCTTCGACCCCCTCGCGTTTCGCAGCCAGTTGGGGTGCCCATAGATATTTCACCAACTACAGCAATTACGCCAGGGGCACAGCAGTCCTGATACACAAGAGGGTCCCCTTCAGCCCGCGCACGATTATACACGACAGAGACGGCAGGTACACCATCGTTGTCGGGGCATTACTGGGACAGACGGTAGGCTTGGTAAGCGTCTATGGTCCAAACACTGACTCCCCTGATTTTTACCATTCTCTGCTGGCTCAACTTTTGAAGCTGGGCCAGATGGCCATTGTACTGGGGGGAGACTTCAACATTGTACCCGACCTATCACTGGACAGCACATCCACTGCTGCGGACTCTAAACCCCACGCGCGGCGCGCGCTGCAGTCTTTATGCGATCAGCTGTCCCTGCTGGATGTCTGGCGCTCGCGCAACCCAACCCTCTCAGCATACACTCATTACACAGGTTACCACAACACCTCAACCAGAATTGATTATTGGCTACTATCCCCAGGCGTCATCGGCTGGTACCATGAGACTCAGACCCTCCCGCGTACATATTCAGATCATTCCCCGATAGTGCTAGCGCTTAAGGTGCCTCGCCCAGAAGGATTCGAGAGGCAATGGCGCTTCCCTGCCGCGCGCTGGCGGATGACCTGTTTCAGCACGAGATCCGCGAGGCGATCGAAGACTATTTTACTATAAACACTGGCACGGTCGACACCAGGGCTGTTCTCTGGGAGGGGTTCAAGGCGTGCATACGGGGGGTGTGTATCTCAAAGCAGGCTGGGGTGCTACGTGCTCTGCGGGCCACATTGGCGGGATTGGAGCGCAGACTCGCTAATTTGGACACCAATTTGGCTCAGGCGAATAGCCCCGAAACTGAACGGGCACGGCTGGGCCTGCTTGCAGAGTACAGGGAGGCCGCCGACCGTGAGATTCTATACATGGGCAAGTACCACACTGCAAAACAATACGGGGAGGGAGAGAGACCGGGGAGGGTTTTGGCGCAACTGCTCAGACCCCCGTACAGTAAAGCCTATGTTACCGAGCTCCGAACGTCAACAGGCCGATCGCTCTCGGGCACTGCTGAGATCAGGGATGAATTCCTGATGTACTACAAAACGCTGTACACTTCCAGACTTGGGACAGATTATACCGCCCTGGAATCCTACTTGTCTGAGGTAGCGTTGGTATATCTTGAGAAAGATATGCAGGACTTCCTGGCTGAACCCATATCCGTGAACGACGTATTGGGGGCCATTGATTCCCTCCGATCCTCTTCGGCCCCAGGGCTGGACGGGTTCTCGGGCGACTTCTACAAGGCATTCAAGGATTTGCTAGCCCCGCAGCTCATTGAAGTGTACTCAGAGGCCTTAGAAAGACAGGTGTTACCGCCCACATTTCGGGAAGCCGTCATTATCCTCCTACCGAAGCCGGGTAAAGATCCACTACTCTGTAGCTCATACAGGCCTTTATCTTTATTAAACTTAGATTACAAAATCCTTGCCAAAATCGTTGCTGGGCGTCTCTCTCAATTACTTGAATTTATCATATCCCCAGCGCAATCCGGTTTTGTTCCTAACCGCTCAACTTCATTAAATCTCAGGACCCTTTTCTCAGTACTACACAGGATCGGCCCGGATACGCCAGCTGCCGCGATTCTGCTTGACACGGAAAAGGCTTTTGATTCACTGGAGTGGCCCTTTTTCATGTCAATCATGCGTCGCATGGGCATGCCGATGGGCTTCATGGCCACCACGGCGCTTCTTTACCGCCACCCGACTGCTCGCCTTCGATTGAATGGTATACTCTCTAACCCCTTCTCGCTGACACGGGACACCAGGCAGGGATGCCCACTATCACCCTTACTTTTCATCCTCGCCATGGATCCACTGATCAGGCATTTTCAAGAGAAACACCTACAGAGAGGATTGCAATTTAATACAGGCCCCCTCCTCGTTTCATTATACGCCGACGATACTATTTTGTATGTCCGTGAGCCGCGGGTCAACTTAGACCCCTCATACGCGAGATACTTCGATTTGGCCAGTATTCTGGCCTATGCATCAATTGGCACAAGTCTGTCATATTCCCCTGACTCGCAGCACTACCCGCTGGGAGCTAGAGTTCCCACTAGAGTGGTGTACAGACTCTGTTAAATACTTGGGCATACACATCCATTTGGATGCGGAGATGATAGTTCGCCTCAACTATGGACAAGCGATTACTGCCTTGGAAACACAAATAGATAAATGGCTAAAGTTACCACTATCAATAGGGGGAAGGGTGGCCATAATTAAGATGGTTGTTCTCCCTAAGTTCCTATACCTCTTCAACAATATCCCCATCCCTCTCCCCAACAGTTTCTTTGCGACTCTCCGCTCACATTTGATACGCTTGGTGTGGGGTGATGCGCGTGCCCGAGTTCGATGGCAGGTTCTTACCCTCCCCTATGACCGCGGTGGCTTCGGAGTACCTGATCTCCACATGTATTATTTAGCAGCCCAATGCAGCTACGCCTATGCCTGGTATCACCCCGACGCCAGGATCCCATACATCCGCCCGGAGGCGGACCTCGTCCTACCTGGACACTTGTCTACAGTCCTCCCCAAAGGCTTCCCCAGAGATCCCAACGACATCCAAACAGTCTCTACAACAAGCTGGGCTTGGGAAAAGCTTAGGCGAATCACAGGCATTGCCTTTATGTACTCTACTGCTCTTCCACTCCCCAATGCGCGTTGGCTACCACTAACGGGCGAGACACTAGTGCAACGCACCTTAACCAAATTCGCACTGACGAAAGCTGGGGATCTGTTCCCGGATGGCCATGCATGTCTGGGGAATGATGACGCCCGCTTCCCCGACGCTACATTCATGGACCGATTCGTGATTAGACGTCTTATATCGACGCTGCGTGCCACAATACCCAGTTTCCCCGTGGAGCCGGACTCCTTTGGCCCCCTCACGCTAGTCATTGAAAGCACACAAGGGTCCCACCTCATTTCCAAGCTGTACAAAGCATGCATGAAACTTGTCCCGATCGACGACGGAAAAATACGCAGTGATTGGGAGGGAGACCTGGGAGGCCAGATCACAGACGACCAATGGGCCGCATGCTGCGCACTCACTAAAGACATCTCTCTAAACAGCAGGCACAAGTTGCTCCACTTTAAGTTTCTCCGCAGGGCCTACGTCACCCCAGCCAACGTGCACAGGATAGACCCGTCTCGTCCCCACAGCTGCCGCAAGTGTGGATATCCACATGCTGACTTTGCGCATCTGTCGTGGACTTGCCCGCTGCTGCTGCCGTACTGGAAAGAAGTGCATAAAGAGTTAGGCGACATTATACACATACCACTTGATCCAGTCCCTGAGATTGCACTAATGGGATACATGGTAAACTTCCCCAAAAAAGTCCGGAAATTCGCAGCTCTTAGTTTATTACTGGCCAAGAGGGAGGTTGCAATCCACTGGGGCCGGAAGACAGCACCTTCGGTGCAGGGATGGCTGAAAAGCATGGTCACCTGTAACACACACAGCGACCACTACTCCGCGACTGTTCCCGCATCCTCCAGACCCAGAGACATTTGGGGGCCGCTGAAAACACACCTCGCATCGCGGCACGACAATGCAGCCTCACAACTCGAACAAGGCATAGTGCCAACTGGGGTGGGATGAAGGTCCACAAGCCCTAGACACTGTCCAGCCAAGACTACTTGTCAGATACGACGGATGGCCGCCATATTTGAAACGCACGTGCACAATATACCGAAATCTGACCGCTGTCTGTGTACAGCATACGGATGCATTGTATAATTGGACCACCATGTACTGATGAATGATCCCCATGATGGCTGTTATATGCTAACCATTCTTAATGATAATTACACTTTGAATTAGCATGTCAGTGTGACAAAGCAGGTAACGCAACTATAATATATACTAGACGTTTGAGAATGTATACCATGATCATTGTGATGTACTCATGCAATAAAATGATAAATAAAGGTTTAAAAAAAAAAAAAAAAGTTGCAAAGACAATGTCCCAACGAATGATCACAGCTGTTGAAAATGTCCAGTCGATCACTTTTATTCAAAATAGGATAACAGACGGCAGCCACCCCCTACGGGGTGGGCAGTGCTGGTAGTGATAGGCATCCACCCCCTATGGGGTGGGCAATGCTGGTAGTGTTCTGCATCCACCCCCTATGGGGTAGGCAATGCTGGTAGTGATGGGCATCAACCCCCTATAGGCTGGGCAATGCTGGTAGAGTTAGGCATCCACACCCTATGGGGTAGGCAGTGCTGGTAGTGATGGGCATCCACCCCCTATGGGGTGGGCAATGCTGGTAGTGTTCTGCATCCACCCCCCATGGGGTGGACAATGCTGGTAGTGATGGGCATCCACCCCCTATGGGGTGGGCAATGCTGGTAGTGATCTGCATCCACCCCCTATGGGGTGGGCAATGCTGGTAGTGATGGGCATCCACCCCCTATGGGGTGGGCAATGCTGGTAGTGTTAGGCATCCACCCCCTATGGGGTGGGCAATGCTGGTAGTGTTCTGCATCCACCCCCTATGGGGTGGGCAATGCTGGTAGTGTTCTGCATCCACCCCCTATGGGGTGGGCAATGCTGGTAGTGATGGGCATCCACCCCCTATGGGGTGGGCAATGCTGGTAGTATTAGGCATCCGCCCCCTATGGGGTGGGCAATGCTGGTAGTGTTCTGCATCTACCCCCTATGGGGTGGGCAATGCTGGTAGTGATGGGCATCCACCCCCTATGGGGTGGGCAATGCTGGTAGTGTTCTGCATCCACCCCTATGGGGTGGGCAGTGCTGGTAGTGATAGGCATCCATCCCCTATGTGGTGGGCAATGCTGGTAGTGTTCTGCATCCACCCCCTATGGGGTGGGTAATGCTAGTAGTGATGGGCATCCACCCCCTATGGGGTGGGCAATGCTGGTAGTGTTAGGCATCCACCCCCTATGGGGTGGGCAGTGCTGGTAGTGATAGGCATCCACCCCCCATGGGGTGGGCAATGCTGGTAGTGTTCTGCATTCACCGCCTATGGGGTGGGCAGTGCTGGTAGTGATAGGCATCCACCCCCTATGGGTGGGCAATGCTGGTAGTGATGGGCATCCACCCCCCATGGGGTGGGCAGTGCTGGTAGTGTTAGGCATCCACCCCCTATGGGGTGGGCAGTGCTGGTAGTGATGGGCATCCACCCCCTATGGGGTGGGCAATGCTGGTAGTGTTCTGCATCCACCCCTATGGGGTGGGCAGTGCTGGTAGTGATAGGCATCCATCCCCTATATGGTGGGCAATGCTGGTAGTGTTCTGCATCCACCCCCTATGGGGTGGGTAATGCTAGTAGTGATGGGCATCCACCCCCTATGGGGTGGGCAATGCTGATAGTGTTAGGCATCCACCCCCTATGGGGTGGGCAGTGCTGGTATTGATAGGCATCCACCCCCTATGGGGTGGGCAATGCTGGTAGTGTTCTGCATTCACCCCCTATGGGGTGGGCAGTGCTGGTAGTGATAGGCATCCACCCCCTATGGGTGGGCAATGCTGGTAGTGATGGGCATCCACCCCCCATGGGGTGGGCAGTGCTGGTAGTGTTAGGCATCCACCCCCTATGGGGTGGGCAGTGCTGGTAGTGATGGGCATCCACCCCCTATGGGGTGGGCAATGCTGGTAGTGTTCTGCATCCACCCCCCATGGGGTGGACAATGCTGGTAGTGATGGGCATCCACCCCCTATGGGGTGGGCAATGCTGGTAGTGATCTGCATCCACCCCCTATGGGGTGGGCAATGCAGGTAGTGTTCTGCATCCACCTCCTCTGGGGTGGGCAATGCTGGTAGTGATGGGCATCCACCCCCTATGGGGTGGGCAATGCTGGTAGTGTTAGGCATCCACCCCCTATGGGGTGGGCAATGCTGGTAGTGTTCTGCATCTACCCCCTATGGGGTGGACAATGCTGGTAGTGATGGGCATCCACCCCCTATGGGGTGGGCAGTGCTGGTAGTGATGGGCATCCACCCCCTATGGGGTGGGCAATGCTGGTAGTATTAGGCATCCACCCCCTATGGGGTGGGCAATGCTGGTAGTGTTCTGCATCCACCCCCTATGGGGTGGGCAATGCTGGTAGTGATGGGCATCCGCCCCCTATGGGGTGGGCAATGCTGGTAGTGTTCTGCATCCACTCCTATGGGGTGGGCAGTGCTGGTAGTGATAGGCACCCATCCCCTATGTGGTGGGCAATGCTGGTAGTGTTCTGCATCCACCCCCTATGGGGTGGGTAATGCTGGTAGTGATGGGCATCCACCCCCTATGGGGTGGGCAATGCTGGTAGTGTTAGGCATCCACCCCCTATGGGGTGGGCAGTGCTGGTAGTGATAGGCATCCACCCCCTATGGGGTGGGCAATGCTGGTAGTGTTCTGCATTCACCCCCTATGGGGTGGGCAGTGCTGGTAGTGATAGGCATCCACCCCCTATGGGGTGGGCAATGCTGGTAGTGTTATGCATCCACCCCCTATGGGTGGGCAATGCTGGTAGTGATGGGCATCCACCCCCCATGGGGTGGGCAATGCTGGTAGTGTTAGGCATCCACCCCCTATGGGGTGGGCAATGCTGGTAGTGTTCTGCATCCACCCCTTATGGGGTGGGCAATGCTGGTAGTGTTAGGCATCCACCCCCTATGGGGTGGGCAGTGCTGGTAGTGTTCTGCATCCACCCCCTATGGGGTGGGTAATGCTGGCAGTGTTCTGCATCCACCCCCTATGGGGTGGGCAGTGCTGGTAGTGATAGGCATCCACCCCCTATGGGGTGGGCAATGCTGGTAGTGTTCTGCATCCACCCCTATGGGGTGGGCAATGCTGGTAGTGATGGGCATCCACCCCGTATGAGGTGGGCAAAGCTGGTAGTGTTAGGCATCCACCCCCTATGGGGTGGGCAATGCTGGTAGTGATGGGCATCCACCCCCTATGGGGTGGGCAATGCTGGAAGTGTTAGGCATCCACCCCCTATGGGGTGGGCAGTGCTGGTAGTGATAGGCATCCACCCCCTATGGGGTGGGCAATGCTGGTAGTGGTCTGCATCAACCCCTATGGGGTGGGCAATGCTGGTAGTGATGGGCATCCACCCCCTATGGGGTGGGCAATGCTGGTAGTGTTAGGCATCCACCCCCTACGTGGTGGGCAGTGCTGGTAGTGATAGGCATCCACCCCCTATGGGGTGGGCAATGCTGGTAGTGTTAGGCATCCACCCCCTATGGGGTGGGCAATGCTGGTAGTGTTAGGCATCCACGCCCTATGGGTGTGTTGCCTTTCGCTGGATCGTGACGTTTCTGTGTGTGGTAGGTGTCTGACTTACCGTCTGTGACGGACATGTCGGTTCCGGTTGTTGATTCGACCGTAAGCGTAGAGTATAGGGATGACATGCATGATCGGATACATGGCTGCTTCGTCTTGTACGCAGTGATCGTGTTGTGGCGCAAATCGGCGATGAAATACAGCTCTTCCGGATGCTGTGACGTGCTGGAGGTGGCGACCTGTTCGGCACGTAGGAAGTACGCATCGTACTTGGCCGGCCGGAAACTGCTTTGGAAATGGCTCCGGACGACTCCATTCAGCGTTTACGGAGCCGGTTCGTACGGAAAATGGTGCTAGAATCGGAGTGTATGTGACGCTCGGAAATAGGAGACTTTTGCGCATCGTACTTCGTCGTTTGGATGGATTGGCTCCCGGAACGAGTCGGTCGGAAGGTAACGCTACTGACGGCTCTCGGAGGGCCTTCCGAGTGAGATCGGAATCGGGCCCATAGTGTAAATTATTAATAACATATAGGTTTAAACAATTTTTTATTGTAAAAGTTTTAACAATTATTTCTATTTTGTAACATATAGGGCCCGATTCAGATGCGGTTAGGAAATCTTCCCGATCGAATCAGTTTGGAAATGGTTTCCGACCGACTCGGATCGGGAGAGTCCGACCGACCGAGTATGATGCATCCAGATGCTTCCAGATACGATTTGGTTGGACTCCCATTGACTTCCATGGGAGCCTATGTTCCTAACTGCATCGTAATCTGGCCCTCGGTCGGGAAGACACGTTCCCGGTCCTATTCGGAAGGAGCAAATGCCGTTAGGAGGCCTTCCTAACCGCATCGTAATCGGGCCCTAGGTGGGAATGCTTTCCTAACCGCTTCGGAATCGGGCCCATAATGTTATCTTTTAGGTAATATTATTTATATTTTATATTTAAATAATATTAACTAGTACATAAGTCATTTTGCAAACACAAACAGTTTTCATAACATTTATACATTTTTTGACATTATTTAAAAATAGTACAGATTTTTAATATACATTGGCCATTAAATGTATATTTTTTGAACTATAATAATATATATTAAATGTTTAATAATATTTATTATTATAATTTAACATTTGAAATAATATGTCAAATAATTTTTTATACAAGTATTATTTTGTAGTATTTTTACAAAAAATGTATTGTAATGCATTTCTAATGTACAATAAGTTTAATAAAGAAAAATATAAATCTTTATTATTTAAGGCAGCCATTTTTATTCCTCACTTATATTTTGTAAGCTATTGGTTTTGTTTTAGGTCATTTCTGAGGGGAGACGCTCGTGGTTGGAAGCTGCGTCGCATCGGGTGAGGTAAGTTTAATCTTCTTTATTTAAACTTTAATTTCGGGTTAATTTGAAGGTAGTCAAGTAGTATATACTGTATGTAGTGTTAGGTTTTTCAATTTTTGGTGAGTTGCATGTTTTACTTATGCGTTTGCGAAATGCGGTTGTTTGTTAATCGGTCGGTGTTAGAGTTTGATAGATATGTGAAATTATGTTTATAGTATGGTGTTAGTGTTATATTTATTTGTATTATGATATAATGTATATGTATATTTGTGCGGGAGGGATTGTTTTTTTCCCTAACAGGTTTTTGTTGATTGGAAGTTGCAGTTGGGAGAAGAATGCGTGTTTTTTTTAAGGAAGTGTGTATTAGTTTTTAGTAAACTAATAAGTATTTTACACTTCCTTAATTTTTCAAATTTTCTGCAGCGTTTCTTTTTTAAATACATTTTTCGGGATTTTTATGGTTTTTCGTCTGTGGAGCTATTGCCGGTGGATTACTTTTTATACAGTTGGATTTTTCCATTTTTTGGGGGGATTTTTCTTCACTTATTGGGATTTTCATAAATGTGGATTTATTTATGGCAGTTTGGATTACATTTCTTCAGCTACGAAAACAGTAAGTAATTTTAAATTATTTATACTGGGAGGGAAATGTTAATACTGTAATTGTTATTGTTATTTATATTATATAAAACATAATTATTATGTCAATTTATTTTTTACATATGAATTAAATTAATTGACAAAATAATTATATTTTTGAGTTAACAAAAATTATTTGACTGCTTGTTTTTAGATTACGGGTTTTTGGGATTTTGAGGTATATTTATTTAAAGTAGGCTTTTAGCTATTGTTTCAAGATATTCTAGCCCTTTAGTTGTTGGGTAGAGTCTTACTTTGTATTGTAAGTACTCAAACATTTGTTTAGTTTGCATGGTTAGTTTTGGGCCTAGTTGTGTTATAGACTGTTCCATTCTTAGTTGTTGGTAGCTTTGTTCTTTTTGGATAGATTGTAATAGTTTATGTAGAGTTGGTGGTGTTCTGCCTGTTGTGGCTTGGAAGGCGTTATGCCATCCTTCTACAGCATTATTAGTTTTAGCTTTTTTGTTTAGGGTACTGTTATATACATTCCACTATGGAATGTGGTATTTAGGCTGTCTTCTGTGTCCAGATCTGTGTAGCCTTCCCACCCAGGTATCCTCAAAATAGTCAAGTAGGGGAGTTAGTTTTTGCTCATTTTGTTGGTAGTAGGCACTTTCAATTAATAAATTGTAGTGTTCGGCTACGTCAGTAATTGGGATGTATGCTAGTGCTATTAGTTTTTTAATTTGATATGCAAAGGTGCTATTTGTTGCATATTCTACACTTAGGGGGTCATTACGATGGCGGATGGAAAACCATTCCGTCCGCCGTGGTCACGGTAAAAAATCACCCGCATGTACAGCAGCATTGCCACCGGTCAGATTACGATGCAATGCACCTAAAGTCCGACCGCTGCGGATGGAATACACCAAAGACCGTCCGTAATGGTCGGAAAAGCTGCAAATCCGACCTCGGCGGATGGGGAAAGCTGTTCAATGGACTAAAAAGGCCGCATCTGCTGTGGAATGACCGCACGGCTAATTACGATGAGATAGCGGAGCTGGCGGAACGATCATTGCTGTTCTGACCGCCGCGGTCGTGCTCCAGCAAAATGAATGGCGGTCGGAACAAACTTCACTACAATGCTCAAAAGTATGCCTGTACTCTCCGCAGCCCTCAATCACATCAGACACGCACCAATGATACACCTCAAATGTATTTCTGAAAGGAAAGCCATGGTCAGCATGGAAGA
The DNA here is from genome assembly GCA_963921515.1 of Calotriton arnoldi. Classification (NCBI taxonomy): domain Eukaryota; kingdom Metazoa; phylum Chordata; class Amphibia; order Caudata; family Salamandridae; genus Calotriton; species Calotriton arnoldi. Next base: position 1,403,260 of record CAWUFW010005013.1, read on the forward strand.
TACACCTGGTGGACATCACTCATGTGGACACACCCACATACCACAAAATAAAACCAACCCCTTCCTGGACCAGCATCCTTTGCAAAGCAGGTGCTGAGACAGAGAGAGCTAGAGAGACAGGACACCATTTTGGCACACAGCACACGGCACAACATCACACCCACCCAACTACACACACCACCACTTCTCATCCAAACACCTGACACACCTCACACATCTTCATCACCACCTTGCACCCTGCACCTTTCATTCATATGCACCATGTCCAATAAAAAAATGCCCAAATTCTCAGGCACAGAGTTGAAAGTGATGGTAGACGAGATAATTAGGGTAGAACCACATTTGTATGGGAGCCTGGTCCAACAGACCCCACTTGTGCCCACAAATCAGATGTGGGCAAGGATCTACAACAAAGTCAATGCAGTAGGGACCACCCTACGCACACTGCGTGACATCAAAAGGCGGTGGACTGACCTCAAGGCCCGGGTCAAAGCCCGGGCCCAGAGGAACCATGAGGCGGCACAAAGAACTGGTGGCGGCCCTCCCATTCCACCACTAACCTTCAATGAATGGGAGGAGAAGGTGCTTGCCATACTGCATCCAGAGAGTCTCACAGGAATCGAGGGGGGAGTGGAGGCTGGTAAGTACAAACAAAATGATCACATCCCACTGTAATGTACTGTTGTGCACAACAAGTGAGCCTCAATTGCCAGACCAAATCAAACTCATGTAGAATGTAAGCTTTCAATATGAATGTCTCACAAGGCTAGCATTTCCTTCCTCTGCTTCACCGCACAGGTAGGTAGTCAGCTCATGCACCCTGGCCTCCCTCCCAAACAGCATGGAGCACCCTCCCCACCCCAGAGCCATGTGGCAGCCATCACCGTTGACAGTGCCTCATTACAGGTAGGTAGCCATCTTACTGGAGAGGGGGCTGTTGAGACCTGACAGCAAGACCACAACTCCTACAAGGCACTCTGGCCTCCCTCCCAAACAGCATGGAGCACCCTCCCCACCCCAGAGCCACGTGGCAGCCATCACCGTCGACAGTGCCTCCTAACAGGTAGGTAGCCATCTTACTGGGGAGGGGGTCGTTGAGACCTGACAGCAAGACCACAACTCCCACAAGGCCCTTTGTACTCCCTCCCAAACAGCATGGAGCACCCTCCCCACCCCAGAGCCATGTGGCAGCCATCACCTTCGACAGAGCCTCCAAACAGGTAGGTAGCCATCTTACTGGGGAGGGGGCTGTTGAGACCTGACAGCAAGACCACAACTCCCACAAGGCGCTCTGTACTCCCTCCCAAACAGCATGGAGCACCCTCCCCACCCCAGAGCCATGTGGCAGCCATCACCCTCCTCTGCTTCACTTAACAGGTAGGTAGTCAGCCCATGCACCCTGGCCTCCCAACCAAACAGCATGGAGCTACATGACCACCACATCACGCACTTGTAATACAACTTCGTAATGCTCCATAAGTTGTAGCCAGTGCACACACAGCTAATCCCATTGAGAGGTCACATGAATCACAGTGTCATTGATAAAGTCACATGTAACTGCAAAGCAAAACCCAAGAACGCAATGGCCAAAATCCAATGTGCAAATCCCAGTGCCCCAAAGCATAAAGGCTCACATCAGCACAACACATGCATGGCGACTCAGTCAAACATCACAAACCACAGGAGGTCAGTACAAAAAGCACTACAGAAATCATTAATGTTCGGCATAGTAGACAGATACTCATAGAAAAGTCACAAAGATACTAGCATAAACTGAAGTAGATGAGCAACAAGTTGGCACCCGAGGACATGTCCTTGGAAATACAATATCTGTACATAGGAAATTGTTGTTTCCGCCATGTCACATCGCTAATGAGCAATGTATGTACCTCTACATCATGTTCGACTGCTGATAAACTGTTACGAATGCCAATTAATGCCAATGTCAAAAGTCAGGTCATCTCAAATGATATGTGCAAAACATGATCATCAAAGTTGTGCTGTGTACTGAACATGCTGACAATCTAACCTCTGTTCAACAGGTGACCCGCTAGCAACAGCAGGCGACTGTGAAATGAATGAGCCAAGCCAGTCTGCCCCCCAGGAAGGTGAACTCGGGGATGCAGATTCCCTGTTTTTTTCAGACGGGGAGGACCGACCTGGCCCCTCTGGCTTTCCCAGGCAAGCTCAGTCCCAGGACCTCACTGTCCCCCCCACCACCACGACCACCACAACTCCCACAACAACTGCAACAACAACATTGACCCCTGCAACAACGACCTGTGTGGCAGCCACCTCCACCATCACCACCGCTGCCTCCAACACTGTCCATGTGACAGTTGTTGACAATACCACCAGGCAGACTGAGGACGCTGGGGACAGTGTGCGGCGGCGGCGACAGGCAATGCCACAGGTCCGTGTCTGCATGGCAGGTGGGAGACAAACTGGGGGACAGTCAAAGGAGGACAATGAGACTGAGGCCTGGCCACCGTGGAAACTGTCCTTGGTGCATACCAGCATAACCAGGGACAGAAGGGCCAGGTCCTTGAAGAAATGCGTGCACTCCGCCTGCTGCAGAGGTCCATGGACACACGCTAGGGTCAAATTGCTGAGTACATGGGACAGCTTGTGGGTGTTCTGAGGGACATGCATGCAGCTCAAATAGCTGCCCACAACCCCCTTGTCCAGCCGGATGCTAATCACAACACCTCCACAGCGGCCACAGAGAGGGGTGAGTCACAACACAGCGAATCCTCAGATACCTCTGAGTATGCAGCAGGTTACCCCCCTGCCAAACGGCAGAGGGGACGTCCGAAAAAGACCCCGGGACAATCACGTGGCAAAGCACCGTACCGTACCAGTTCTAGTAGCCACTGTTGATGTCACCAGTGTCACACCGAGCATAGACTTTGTTGTAGATCTGATCCCACATTGCCACAATGATGGGAGTGTTCTGTTGGACTGTGGAATTCCACCATTGTGTGTTCTATCCTAAGTATCCATGTACCAACACTTTCAACTTCACCACTCACCTGTCACTCATGTCAAAATTAACACAATACACCCCCCTATGCCTTTGTGTCAGTATCATGTGTATCATAGTAAGTAGCATGTTAACTCACATTGCAATGTATCACAATATTTGAATGCAACAATCCATTGAGAGAGCGGAGGAACCTAGAACTACACAAGAAATTTACAGGGATTTGACATATGATGGCATGACAGCTAAAGCACACCACTAGGCAACACTGTACAAGATGCATTCCAGATGACACTGGCCCACACCATCAACATGGACAGAAGGGGGATAGGAGCTCACTACTTCACCTCCCAGCACAGTTCACCCCTTAGCATCCTGGTAAATGCACTTCAGTAAAAATGCTTACTTGAAATTCCATTGAAGTGTTTCACCAAGGTTGTTGCAGGTTAGTGCTGTGAATCTCTAGTCACATGTGTTACTGAATATCATCCTTCATCAGTAGAGCTAAAAGAATTAACTTCTGTGTTTTCTGAGAAAGCTGCCACAATCCTCTCAGGTCTCTCTACCTCTCCCTGCACAACTTTGGTGAAACACTTCAGCTACATTTCAAGTAAGCATTTAAACTGAACTGCATTTACCAGGATGCTAAGGGGTGAACTGTGCTGGGAGGTGAAGCAGTGTCCTCCCATCCCCCTACTACCATCAACATGGACATGACGTAAGTCGTAAAACTCACACAGCGCTGCAAAATGTAACCCTTAGCAGTGTGCCAACAAGAGCCAGCATCCAAACACATGCTGATAAATGGCCGTTGGTTACATTGTTGCCTCCACTAAGTCAAGTACAGTTACATGGGGCTTGTAATGTATCATGCAAGATTTTTGCATGTTTTTAAAAAGGAACAACAGTCCTTGCCAACATTCCCATGCTAAATCTCCTTTTTCCCGGAAGTTATCTTATCCTGAATAACCACAACTGCTGTGGTTTACGGGCAGGCGTCCCGTATATAGTAACAGTTTCAAAACGTGTTCATTGCTGTAGCAATGTTCTTTTTACTCCCCCATATGGGATTGTAGATAGTTAGTTGTGGCCTCACATTCCCACTATGAAAGCAGACTTCAATGAGTTTAGCAGGCTCAAAGCGCTTTTGTTTCAACAAGAAGTCGCTCTCACATCAGCTCGTGAGACCTTCGAATTGCAGGTGGCTTGAACGTCCAGCGAGATTCAGTCACTGCTAAACACGATTCTCCCACTTCAATTTGGGAAAATGATACACCAAATATTAAAAGCATCTGATACTGAAGGCCTTGCACATATTTTTTGAACTTATGGGCTATGGCCTTGTTACCTCATTTCAAACTATTTTTGGAGTACTACTGGGTGTCATTCATTCAACTTTCCCAGTGCATTTGGTGGTTAACCATCACTCCTTTGCCTGTTCTGCAGAGTGCTGGTTCTCCTACTGCTCTTACGCAATGTCTGCCCGTCCAGTGGTCCAGGCCAACCCCGGTCAGTTGCAACTGTACCGTGAACGAATGCAGCTTATTTTTGGATGTTTGCCATTAGCTGTGCTTTGCATCAGTTATAGGCTAACCTTCCGCTATGCCTATTTCACCTGCGTGCAACCTGTGTTCTACTGTCGCCGATGCCCCTTTCAATGGGCCATGGATGTCTGCCTTTCCAACACATTTCTTGCTGATCTGGATTATGACCTGTGGGTGAGTCCTTTGTTGGCCCACGACCAGGACTGTTCCGGTGATAGCCGTTTATGGGATGCCTTTCAACGTGGCAGACGGGCTGCCAGCTGCGCCTGTGCGTTTGCGCAACGTCTCCTGTGCCATGCCTACATCAAACCTCTTCCAGGTTGCCCTGAAATTCTCCTTTCGTCCACGGGGTGCGAGGAGCACATCTGTTCCTTCATACTACTGGATTGGATGGCAGTCCTTTTTGCTGAAGCTGATTCTGATCGTCTTTTGGAACTGCTTGCCTTCGAAGCTGCAAGTACTTTCTTGGATTCGTAACTACTTAACAGCATCCGCAACTGTTTGGAACTAATTCAATATAGTTTTACCTTTTCTCGCCTCCTTCTGAAATTTCCCTTGATTCAATCAAAAATTGGCCCTGTGTGCATTCGCTTTGACTCTGCTTACCTTTGCGGTCTGTTTCGCTTGCTACCACAGACCTGAGCAAGGGGAGGCTGTTATATGGCCATTGTGGACATCATCGCCTAGTATGAGCCCGGCATCCATTATGCAGCTTAGGCGCACGTTAATACATGGCTTTGTTGTTTTGCAAGTACCTTCGTTTATGTCTTTCACATGAGAACTGTCCGCAGAGCTTGTTCTCTGCGCGGTCCTGGAGTACAGTCTGAACATCATGTCCAAGGTCATAAGACAATGTCCCTTGTTATTCTGTTCTGGTCAGGCCCTAGCACCCAGACTCAACAAACTCTCGCAGCTGCTAGAGACCACGGGTGCCTTTTTGACATGATGGGGAGGCGGGCTAGGTGCCCCACACCTGGAGAGGGATCCTTCCAGAGAGAAGAGCGACACAGCACATGTGATGTACATTTCACAATCTATAGGCTGAGGAATGGGGTCTGCTGACAATGCCCAGAGATCTTGGGAGAAATAATGAGACTTCTTCTAGCAAGGGGAGGGGAGATAGGCTCGTAGGTCTTCCTCCTGAGGGCTTATTAATATGACATCTCCCTTCATGATATATGGACATGTGTGTATGCTGACTTTTTTGGTATTAGGCATGTATACTGCATGTTAGGACACGTTAGTTGAAATAAACATTTGAAAACGTTTCTTGTCTTCAACTGATCTTATTGTGGACAAGTATAAGAGTGAGGGCGACAGGGTGTGTCTTGTCACCGCGATTCCTGAGAGATCTGAGAGTGTTGTGTTCTGGGGTGTATAAGCGCTTGTTTCACTGTCAGTGAGTAGGAGAGCTAGTGAGGCACTATAGCTATTCAGTCCTGGCCTCATGGGTACTCAGGTGGTAGGATGACTCAGTCCCTGCCTGCCCAAGTCCTATAATCCTGCGCATAGTTCTGTCTATGGGCAGAATCCCTGCAGCAATCATCCAAGTTTGGGAGACAACAGCAAAGCGCACAGACACAGTCATAAATGCTCAATGCTAACTTACACTCAATGGAAGTAGTTGGTGATGAGCTGTTCACGCAGGTCTAGACCTTCTTCCTCACCACTATCATCGTCACTGGGCATGTGTGGGTTTGCAGCGGGGGGCTGCTGCTGCTCATCATCGTCCTGAATCAGAGGGATCTCTTTGCGCAAGGCCAGGTTCTGTAGCATGCAGCAGGCGACTACTATCTGACACACCTTCTGGGGTGAGTAGAGAAGTGCACCACCACTCTTGTCCAGACACCTGAATCTAGACTTTAGAAGTCCAAAAGTGTGCTCCACCACACGACGTGTCCTCCCATGGGCATCATTGAAGTGGACTTCCCAGGGAGTAGTTGGATTCCTCAGTGGGGTCAGCAACCACGGACGATTGGGATACCCTGAGTCACCTAGTTGTGAAACACACAGACAAACAATGTAATAGTAATATTATGTCAGGAGAGCAGCATGTCACACATACATCACACTCATTGACACAGCCCACTCACCAACAAGCCAGGCACGCTCTGGGTGAAGATTTGCCATCAATTGTGGTATGCTGCTGTTCCGCAGAATGTATGAGTCATGTGCCGAACCTGGATACTTTGCACACATGTGTGATACGATCTGATCTGCTTGGCATACCACTTGCACATTAATGGAGTGGTGATGTTTGCGGTTACAATAGATGTGTTCAAGTGTCTGTGGTGGAACTAGGCCAATGTGGGTACCGTCAATGGCTCCCACAACATTGGGGATGCGTCCAAGATCATAAAAATCCCCCTTCACAGCTGCCAGTTCATTTCTCCTTGGAAAGTGTATATAGTTGTCCTTGTAGGTCATAAATGCAGACAGGACATCACGCAACACCATACTGAACATAGGCTGTGACATCCCACAGGCGCTGGCCACGGTGTACTGGAAAGACCCAGTGGCAAAGTAATGCAGTGCAGCCATCACCTTTACTGTAGCATACAATGCAGCTGGATAAGTTCTGTTGGGCTTCAAATGGGGCTCCAACTGAGCACATAGCTCTCGCAGTGTAAGCCGATCTAGACGGAATTTCTTTATGATATCTATGTCCTCCATCATGGCCAGGTCTGGGACAGGGTGATAGATAGGTGGTCTCCTCCTAAGTACTCTGCAACTGAACTACATAGGCAAACAAATATTCGGACAACTTTTAATTTTAACCCATTTTTATCGCAAGATTACTGCACTGTTTTTGCACTAACCTGGGTCCTTTTTAGGTCTCGGCTAGGCAGCGCATGCGCTGTCTCGTCGAGAGATGCTGTATATACTATACGATGTTTGTAACCGCCTCTTTTTTCCCCGTAGTTTCAATTCATTATTTCGTGTGTCACTTAAACTGTCTGACTTGTGGTTGGTGAAATGTGTTCTAAAGTCCCTCCTTTTGGAGACTTGTTCACGCCTATAGCTATTGGCCCCTTTACTCGTATTACTTCGTTGTTCGAAATATACCATGGTTTCCTCGGACTTTTTTCCTGGCTTTGTTTCGGTTCGTTTCCGAAGGCATTGCATTCCGTCTTATTTTTTATGCATTTTGTTTGCTTTCGACTTTTTCCCATGGATTTGGTTTGCTTCATTATCGAAGGTATTTAGTTTTGTCTAAGTTTCCAATGCATTTGGTTTGGTTTGTTAAACAGTATTTGTGTAAAAATACGAAGTGTTGTTTTGTGTATTTAACTTGCTTTTATTTCAACAGTAAACTAAAAACGAAAATAACAGATGTTGCTTTGCCCTAGCCATAAACATTTTGCTTCCTTTAGGAAAACTGTTTGGTTTCGCTTCAAAGCCTTCTTTATTACTGGGTTTTATGGCTCCTAACTGACAGCCCACTGTGAATTATTAAGTCATGTGGACGCAATGTTGATAACGATCTTGTGTGGCCTCTCTTTAGTCTGTTGTCTACATTCACTTTACACTATTCGTCCGGCTGCCATCTCCGTCTACTTAGATGCAAAGCGAGCGCGCATTACAAACATTTTGTCTGGCCTCTCTTTAGTCTGCTGTCTACCTTCACTTCACACTGTTTGTTTTGCTGCCATTTCCCTCTACTTAGATGCAAATCGAGCGCGTATTACAAACATTTTTGTATTACATGTAGCTTTTGCCAACACAAGTGAAGTCCTTTACCGATATCTTAATGTAGATTTTATCTGCATGATTATTGCAAAACATTAAAACAGTGATAGTATGTGGCATTTGCTTTTTATGTTTTCATGTGAGCCCCGGCATTTAATGTATTACAAATAAAGGGCTAGGTGTAAAAAGCTGTGCTCCATGTTACAATAGCGGCCTATATCAATGTAGACTTCAGTTGCATAATTGTTGCAGAGCAGCTAAATAGGGATAGGACGTGGCGAAGTGAAATGTTTTAAATTGTCCACTTTCATTGTTTTGGGTATGGCACGATGTAAGTTTGTATTTATATGCTAATAGATTGAAAAGAATTTATTACAAAGGTGAATATAAAGTTTGGCTTGTCTTCACAGGCGTAACGTTTTTTTGGGGGAGGGGGTTCATATGAGCCCCGGCATTTAATGTTTACAAATTAAGGGCTGGTGATAAAAGGCTGTGCTTTATGTTGCAATAACGGGATATATAAATTTAGGTTTCAGTTGCATGATTGTTGTAGAGCAGCTACACAGGGATAGTATGTGGCGAAGTCAAATGTTACTACATTGTTTTGGTTTTTTTGAGTATGGAAAGATGTAATCTTGGATCTATGTGCTAATAGATTTAAAATAATTTATTACAGAGGAGCATTTTAAGTTGCCACTTAAACTGTCTAACTTGTGATTGGTGAAATGTGTTCTAAAGTGCTTGCTTTCGCAGTGGTAACGTGTTGCTTTTTTTCATTTTTATGTAAGCCCCAGCAATGAATGTTTTACAAATTAAGGGCTGGTGGTTAAAGGCTTTGCTTCATGTTACAATAACAGGATTTCTAAATGTAGTTTTTAGCTGCATACTTATTACCGAGTAATAAAACAGTGCGTAATCTCTCTGCAGTGCTGGGTGTGGGAGCTTATGCTCTAGTCTGCAATAGCGGCCTAATTAAATGTAGCTTTCAGTTGCAAGATGGTTGCAGAGCAGCAAAACAGGGATAGTACATTTGTACGTGGGGAAGTGTACTGTTCACAAATAGTCAGCTTTTTGTTGGGGGGTATAGAAAAAAGTAATGTTATTACAAAGGAGAATTTAATGTTTTGTTTGTTTTTACGGTGGTAATGTGATTTTCTTTTTTAAACTTTTTAAGTGAGCCCCGGCATTAAATGTTGTACAAATTAAGGCATGGTTGTTAAAGGCTAGGCTCCATGTTGCAATATCCGCATACGTTCATTTAGCTTTTAGTTGAATAATTGTTGCAGAGCAGCTAAACAGGGATAGTACGTGGGGGAGTTTAATGCTTACAAATAGGGCGTTTTTTGGGGGGATCATTGTACAAAGTAATGTTTGGTTTTAGTGCAAAGAGATTGAAAATTATATTTTGCAGAGGAGGATTTAAAGCTCTGCTTGCTTTCGCGCTCGTAATGTTTTTTTTTTATGTTTTCATCTGAGCTCCGACATTTAGGGGCCGATTCCGATCTCGGTCGGAGGCGCACCCAATACCATTCGGTCGGGAAAAAAGCCATGCGAAAGCCTGTTTCCCGACCGATCCGTACAGTACACCGAACGAGCAAGTACGATGCACACAACAGCAAAAATCCGGCCGAGCCGTACTCACCCAAACCAGGTCCTGTTCTCCGACTGAGGCGAATCCGGAAACGCCGAATCGAGTCGCACGGAAGGAAAAATGCAGCCCCGTCCGGCCGGACAAGTACGATGCGCTTTCCGTACGCGCCGAACCCGTCGCTACGCACGGCACGTCAAAGCATCCGGGAGAGGCGCACATAAGCTCCGATTCGCGCCACAACACAATCCACGGCTCCGAGACGAACACGGCAGCGACGAGGACGACGCGAAGCGACGAGGACGAGGCGAAGCGACGAGGAGGACGCGAAGCAACGAGAAGGACGAACGACACGAACCAACCATGAATCCCTTCGTCCCGATCATACCAATATTCTACATTTACTACCGGAACAGGCACGGACGCGTACGGCGCAGAAGGTAAGCCAGACACCAACCACAAAACACATACAACACGTACACGACACATCACACACACACATGGGGATGCTGAATATACTTACACCAGCAAAAGCAGCACCATAGGGGCGGGATGCCCATCACCAATGCCACATATGCACACAGGGGCCTGAATGCGCACCACCACCCCTACCCAGGGGTGGCAGGATGCCTACCACTACTACCACCCTCACCCAGGGGGGGCATGATGCCTACCACTGCTACCACCCTCACCCAGGGGGCAGGATGCCTACCACGACTACCACCCTCACCCAGGGGGGCAGGATGCCTACCATGACTACCACCCTCACCCAGGGGGGCAGGATGCCTACCACTACTACCACCCTTAGCCAGGGGGGCAGGATGCCCACCACTACTACCACCCTTAGCCAGGGGGCAGGATGCCTACCACTACTACCACCCTTAGCCTGGAGGGCAGGATGCCCACCACTACTACCACCCTCACCCAGGGGGGGCAGGATGCCTACCACTACTACCACCCTCACCCAGGGGGGGCAGGATGCCTACCACTACTACCAACCTTAGCCAGGGGGCAGGATGCCCACCACTACTACCACCCTTACCCAGGGGGGCAGGATGCCTACCACTACTACCACCCTTAGCCAGGGGGCAGGATGCCTACCACTACTACCACCCTTAGCCAGGGGGCAGGATGCCCACCACTACTACCACCCTCACCCAGGGGGGCAGGATGCCTACCACTACTACCACCCTCACCCAGGAGGGCAGGATGCCTACCACTACTACCACCCTCACCCAGGGGGCAGGATGCCTACCACTACTACCACCCTCACCCAGGGGGGCAGGATGCCTACCACTACTACCACCCTTAGCCAGGGGGGCAGGATGCCCACCACTACTACCACCCTCACCCAGGGGGGCAGGATGCCTACCACTACTACCACCCCCACCCAGGGGGGCAGGATGCCTACCACTACTACCACCATCACCCAGGGGGGCAGGATGCCTACCACTACTACCACCCTTAGCCAGGGGGGCAGGATGCCCACCACTACTACCACCCTCGCCCAGGGGGGCAGGATGCCCACCACTACTACCACCCTCACCCAGGGGGGCAGGATGCCTACCACTACTACCACCCTCACCCAGGGGGCAGGATGCCTACCACTACTACCACCATCACCCAGGGGGGCAGGATGCCTACCACTACTACCACCCTTAGCCAGGGGGGCAGGATGCCCACCACTACTACCACCCTCACCCAGGGGGGCAGGATGCCTACCACTACTACCACCCTTAGCCAGGGGGGCAGGATGCCTACCACTACTACCACCCTTAGCCAGGGGGGCAGGATGCCCACCACTACTACCACCCTCACCCAGGGGGGCAGGATGCCTACCACTACTACCACCCTCACCCAGGGGGCAGGATGCCTACCACTACTACCACCCTTAGCCAGGGGGGCAGGATGCCCACCACTACTACCACCCTCACCCAGGGGGGCAGGATGCCTACCACTACTACCACCCTCACCCAGGGGGGCAGGATGCCTACCACTACTACCACCCTTAGCCAGGGGGCAGGATGCCCACCACTACTACCACCCTCACCCAGGGGGGCAGGATGCCTACCACTACTACCACCCTCACCCAGGGGGGCAGGATGCCTACCACTACTACCACCCTTAGCCAGGGGGGCAGGATGCCCACCACTACTACCACCCTCACCCAGGGGGCAGGATGCCCACCACTACTACCACCCTCACCCAGGGGGGCAGGATGCCTACCACTACTACCACCCTTAGCCAGGGGGGCAGGATGCCCACCACTACTACCACCCTCACCCAGGGGGGCAGGATGCCTACCACTACTACCACCCTCACCCAGGGGGGCAGGATGCCTACCACTACTACCACCCTCACCCAGGGGGGCAGGATGCCTACCACTACTACCACCCTTAGCCAGGGGGGCAGGATGCCTACCACTACTACCACCCTTAGCCAGGGGGGCAGGATGCCCACCACTACTACCACCCTCACCCAGGGGGCAGGATGCCTACCACTACTACCACCCTCACCCAGGGGGCAGGATGCCTACCACTACTACCACCCTTAGCCAGGGGGGCAGGATGCCCACCACTACTACCACCCTCACCCAGGGGGGCAGGATGCCTACCACTACTACCACCCTTAGCCAGGGGTGGCAGGATGCCCACCACTACTACCACCCTCACCCAGGGGGGCAGGATGCCTACCACTACTACCACCCTCACCCAGGGGGGCAGGATGCCCACCACTACTACCACCCTCACCCAGGGGGGCAGGATGCCTACCACTACTACCACCCTTAGCCAGGGGGGCAGGATGCCCACCACTACTACCACCCTCACCCAGGGGGCAGGATGCCTACCACTACTACCACCCTCACCCAGGGGGGCAGGATGCCTACCACTACTACCACCATCACCCAGGGGGGCAGGATGCCTACCACTACTACCACCCTCACCCAGGGGGCATGATGCCTACCACTACTACCACCCTCACCCAGGGGGCAGGATGCCTACCACGACTACCACCCTCACCCAGGGGGGCAGGATGCCTACCACGACTACCACCCTCACCCAGGGGGCAGGATGCCTACCACTACTACCACCCTTAGCCAGGGGGCAGGATGCCCACCACTACTACCACCCTTAGCCAGGGGGGCAGGATGCCTACCACTACTACCACCCTTAGCCTGGGGGGCAGGATGCCCACCACTACTACCACCCTCACCCAGGGGGGCAGGATGCCTACCACTACTACCACCCTCACCCAGGGGGGCATGATGCCTACCACTACTACCACCCTTAGCCAGGGGGCAGGATGCCCACCACTACTACCACCCTCACCCAGGGGGCAGGATGCCTACCACTACTACCACCCTTAGCCAGGGGGCAGGATGCCTACCACTACTACCACCCTTAGCCAGGGGGGCAGGATGCCCACCACTACTACCACCCTCACCCAGGGGGGCAGGATGCCTACCACTACTACCACCCTCACCCAGGGGGGCAGGATGCCTACCACTACTACCACCCTCACCCAGGGGGGCAGGATGCCTATCACTACTACCACCCTTAGCCAGGGGGGCAGGATGCCCACCACTACTACCACCCTCACCCAGGGGGCAGGATGCCTACCACTACTACCACCCTTAGCCAGGGGGGCAGGACGCCCACCACTACTACCACCCTCACCCAGGGGGGCAGGATGCCTACCACTACTACCACCCTCACCCAGGGGGGCAGGATGCCTACCACTACTACCACCATCACCCAGGGGGGCAGGATGCCTACCACTACTACCACCCTTAGCCAGGGGGGCAGGATGCCCACCACTACTACCACCCTCACCCAGGGGGCAGGATGCCCACCACTACTACCACCCTCACCCAGGGGGGCAGGATGCCTACCACTACTACCACCCTCACCCAGGGGGGCAGGATGCCTACCACTACTACCACCATCACCCAGGGGGGCAGGATGCCTACCACTACTACCACCCTTAGCCAGGGGGCAGGATGCCTACCACTACTACCACCCTTGGCCAGGGGGCAGGATGCCCACCACTACTACCACCCTCACCCAGGGGGCAGGATGCCTACCACTACTACCACCCTCACCCAGGGGGCAGGATGCCTACCACTACTACCACCCTTAGCCAGGGAGGCAGGATGCCCACCACTACTACCACCCTCACCCAGGGGGGCAGGATGCCTACCACTACTACCACCCTCACCCAGGGGGGCAGGATGCCTACCACTACTACCACCCTTAGCCAGGGGGGCAGGATGCCCACCACTACTACCACCCTCACCCAGGGGGGGCAGGATGCCTACCACTTCTACCACCCTCACCCAGGGGGGGCAGGATGCCTACCACTACTACCACCCTTAGCCAGGGGGGCAGGATGCCCACCACTACTACCACCCTCACCCAGGGGGGCAGGATGCCTACCACTACTACCACCCTCACCCAGGGGGGCAGGATGCCCACCACTACTACCACCCTCACCCAGGGGGGCAGGATGCCTACCACTACTACCACCCTTAGCCAGGGGGCAGGATGCCCACCACTACTACCACCCTCACCCAGGGGGCAGGATGCCTACCACTACTACCACCCTCACCCAGGGGGCAGGATGCCTACCACTACTACCACCCTCACCCAGGGGGCAGGATGCCTACCACTACTACCACCCTTAGCCAGGGGGGCAGGATGCCTACCACTACTACCATCCTTAGCCAGGGGGGCAGGATGCCCACCACTACTACCACCCTCACCCAGGGGGCAGGATGCCTACCACTACTACCACCCTCACCCAGGGGGGCAGGATGCCTACCACTACTACCACCCTCACCCAGGGGGCAGGATGCCTACCACTACTACCACCCTTAGCCAGGGGGGCAGGATGCCCACCACTACTACCACCCTCACCCAGGGGGGCAGGATGCCTACCACTACTACCACCCTCACCCAGGGGGGCAGGATGCCTACCACTACTACCACCCTCACCCAGGGGGGCAGGATGCCTACCACTACTACCACCCTCAGCCAGGGGGGCAGGATGCCCACCACTACTACCACCCTCACCCAGGGGGGCAGGATGCCCACCACTACTACCACCCTCACCCAGGGGGGCAGGATGCCTACCACTACTACCACCCTCACCCAGGGGGGCAGGATGCCTACCACCACCCTTAGCCAGGGGGCAGGATGCCTACCACTACTACCACCCCCACTCATAGGATGGACAATGCATGACACAACCAGCACACCACAAACTAGGGAATGCAAGAAGAAGACATCCCCCAACACCATGACAAGCGTGTGTAGACTGTGTCAAATGCCTACAACACCGAACATGACTTTGAACATACAATGTGACCCCCTAGCACATGTGCCACACATATATGTGTGTGGCACCCACAATGCAAGCAGGCCATGACCATTGTGGCAATGGGGTCCAAACCCCATCATCACAGTGAACAAAAGGTAAGTGTGGGGTCCATAGCTGAAGCACATTTTGAACATTGTGGCAATGGGGTCCAAACCCCCATCATCACAGTGACCAAAATGTAAGTGTGGGGTCCATAGCAGAAGCTCATTTTGTACATTGTGGCAATGGGGTCCAAACCCCCATCATCACAGTGACCAAAAGGTAAGTGTGGGGTCCATAGCAGAAGCACATTTTGAACATTGTGGCAATGGGGTCCAAACCCCCATCATCACAGTGACCAAAAGGCAAGTGTGGGGTCCATAGCTGCAGCACATCTTGAACATTGTGGCAATGGGGTCCAAACCCCCATCATCACAGTGACCAAAAGGCAAGTGTTGACAAAGTAAGAGGTGCAACTGCCAAACTGCATGGATGATTCCTGGTCACAGAACAACAAACACATCAGTGGCAAAGTAGTGTATGTGTCCCATTGCAACATAAATTGGGGGAGCCAAATCCTGCAGTGCAAATAAGACATAACTTTGGCCACGTGCAGACAAACAACACCCATGGGGGCTGACACCGTCAACAATCATCAATGACACAATGACAGAAGTGACCATCCGAATGCAGACCCACATATTTGCACCAATGGGCACACACATGCAGTAACCTGTGGAGACTGCAGATGTGAGGCGAACAGATACCATACCATGGCAGCAATGGGACACACAATCAACAATTAGCAACAAATGAGGGCTCCCGTCCCATCAGCCTGGTCATGGAAGTGCCAACGGAATCATCAGCACAGATCCAACACACTTGTATAGCAATGTTGCACTGACAACACAGATGAGTCCTTCCCCATTGATGCCCAAACCTGCATGTTCACTGGAGATGGCCACACGGTCAGGGAAGTAGACGAATAGAACAATGGCAGGCACAACAGATGTGCAGGGGTGGAGGCCACAGATGTGAAGTTGCCAATCTAAGTAGGAAATCTCATTGCCAAATACTGAACACATGACACCCTCAGATGCTGCTATGGATGACATGGATACACCACAGGATAGGACACATAACCCCTGGACCACATGGGTTCCTGCACAGTAACACTTCATTATCATGAGACCAAATATCACCATCACTGCAGCAAGGGCATTGTTAGCATCATCAACATCATGTACATCAGAAGCAAAAGCACTAGAGAACAGAAAGTTGCTTTATTCAGCATATGTGGCATTAAAAGTAGAAGTCCGGTAGAACATAAACAAAGGCCAATGGCCAGTCCATCAACAAAGTCACAAGTGGGTGACAGTGGCAGATGCCACCCTACACATGCCTGCACAAAACCAGGGACAATCCACTAGGAGGGGCAACCGGGGGGGTAGGCCAGGCACCGCAGGGACAGGATCAGGGCTCACCAGGAGGAAGCAGGGAAGGGGTGGTGGGTGCTGGAGAGCCACTGACAACTGCAGTGGAGGTGTCTGACATGGTGTGTGCCGGCACAACTGGGGGGCATGGCTCAGATGTTGTGGGTGCCGGCACGACTGCAGTGGACCCTGCAGATGGAGTGGACAGGTCCGCCACTGCAGTGCCCAAGTCAGACAGGGTGGTAGTGGACTCCACTGCAGTGCCTACCACCAGGGGAGGAGAATGGGGAACAGGCAAGGTGGGCTGGACAGAGGGGAGGACACCCTCACCACATCAGTGGCACAGACAAGCGCAGCGGGGGTGTGGTGCCGGGAGAGCAAGTGGCAGGGGGAGAAGGCCGGAGCCTCTTGGGGATGGTATATCTGTGGGTGGGGGAACCTGGGGCAGGGTGTGGCGGGGGCACCTGTGGAGTGGGGGCCTGAGGGATGGAGGAAGGTGACCTGGTGCTTGAGCTGCAGGGCGGCGGCGGGGTCTTGCTCTTACCACTCCGGGGGACTTGCGGGTGGGGGCCTCAGTCTGTCTGCGCCTGGGGGAGGGTGTCCGGGGGCGAGGGGCACTCTGCTCCGTGTGGGGGCTTCCTCTTCCCCCTGGATGCTGGGGCAGCTGGATCGGAGGGGAAGAGGCCGAGGTCACTGAGGAAGAGGCGCTGGGTCTTTGGGGTTGCAGGTGAGGCAAGGGAGGGTGCTTTGGAGGGAGAGGCAAGTGAGGACTGCGCAGTGCCCGTGGATGCGTGTGTGTGTACCAGGCCCCATCCCCTGTGAGTCTGGTTTCAGTCCCCTGACTGTGCGTGCGTGTGCGTTTAGTTTGTGGCGTGTGTGTCTGTGTGCTGGATGTGTGTGTGCTGGTGTGTGCCTGTGCCGGTGTGTGTGTGCTTGGGACGGGCAAGGTGCTGGGGAGTGTGGATGGAGCAGAGGCAAGAGGGGTGAGGGACTGTCTGAGGAGGGACACTGCTGCCGTCAGGGAGGAGTCCATGGACCTGTTGCCCCTCTGTAGGTCAGACATGCCCGATGAGATGCCCTCCATGAACGACACCAGCTGAGTCAACAGTGCGGTGTGCGCATGGAGGACACTCAGCATGGCTGTCTGCCCTACATGGAGCTGGCGAAGGAGGTACACAGACTCCTCACTCAGGGCAGCAGGGGACACAGGGGCAGGGGGTGCGGTGCCTGGGCCAAAGGAGACACGCTCCCGAACATGGGAGCCTCCACGGACCTGGGGAATGGGAGCCGATGGGAGGGCGGTGGTGGTGCTGGTGGTGGCGGGGACAGCAACACTAGCTGGGGTGTGGTGGCTGCTGACACCCGCCTCCACAAGGGAGTCATCCTCCGAGTTGCTCTGGTCCTCAGCTGAGGTGGATGGTGCTGAGGATTCCTCGGTGTGGCTCCCCTCGCCCTCCGTGCCACTGGGTCCCTCCGACCACTCTCGGCTGCTGACCCAGTCTGGCTCTCTGGCTCCTCCTGGTCCGTGGAGCTGTCCCCTTCCGTGGCCGTGGATGTATCTGCAAACAATGGGGAAACAGACAGACATCAGTCACCTGCACCAAACGCACACACCACTGTGAGCACAGCACATCACAGAGCAAGGCCTGGCATCATTAGTTGTACATTGCTAAAAGTGCCCTAACTGAACAGGAGAAGCCAATTGTCAGTCTGATGCCAAGCATGGCACTCACATCCCACATGGCCTTGCACCCATCTGTCTGGTGTCTGTTGGATTGCAACACCCCAGTGTGGACACATGCACCAAGTACACAGTAGTTGGACAGTGCAGAGGACACGGTGTGGACACATCACAGCTCTTGCCACTGAGTCAGTACAGGTTTCCAGATGAAAGGGATGCCCAGAGTCAAATAGGAAATGCATGTGATGCATACCAGCGACAGACACCATGATGCACCCATGTCCTGATAGCCAGCGCCACTATGGTGTGCATGTAGCACATGTCACTCCCCTGCAGGACCACAAATAAGTTGACACATGCCATGGCAGAGGCATGACTGTTAAGTCATACATCACTGTCTCAGTGATGTATGACTTGGCAGCCAGACAACACTATGCACTGTGTCACAATAGTAGGTCATGGGGAATGCAAGTCCTGGAGCTGCACAAGTGCACATGTACATCCCCCACACAACACATCATCTCAACCCTCATCTGTCCAGGTCACACCTATTGGACATATGGGAGACCTGTGACACTACCCTCTGAACCTGAGCCCCTCACAATTTGCTGTGAATGGGGAACAGCTGCCTGAACATCACATTTGCATACCCCAGTCTGCACGGGCAGCTGATCAAACACCTATGTGACACACAAGTATCGTCTCCTATGGTCACATCTCCAGGGGCATGCTGAGCCCCTACCAAGAAACACCCCAGCAGTCCTGGCAACTAATCCACAGCACACTGACACAGAGGCAGACACCGGAGGGGTCAAATCACTGTGCACAATGTGTCAGCTGATACACGGGAGTGGGAGTACAGAGTGCATTGCATGGCCTGGAGTAGGCATGACTGTCCTGCTCCACATGAATGAGGGATGTGCCCTGGACAGTGGATAGCTGGCTATGTATGTGTGACACACGTAATCTGCACACTCCTGGGGCACAAACATTGTTCCCACCCGCTGCATGGGCGTGTGCCACATACCCCAGGCACATGTGGTGGCTCAGCTCAGCAAGTGGACCGCATATCAAAGCAACATGCAGATCACATGTCCAAACCCAGGCGTTGTGTGAACAATGGACCCACCCATGATGCCCACAACAGAGTTAGGGAAACAGATGCTGTCCCCCACCTTTAGTGAAGCAAACTGCAAGGACACAGTCCCAAGTGACACAATTCCCTGACTGTAAGGGCCACACCTGGGTATCAGATGAGCAGTGGGCAGTGCACAATAGAGGGGCATGGCTCCTGGACAACATGACTGCTGCACTGTGGCAGTTGAACCAGGCCAGAGGAGGGCACAAAGCATGTAATACAGAGTTCACAGTGCAGTCTTTGACTCACCCCCTCCTTGCTGCTGTCTGGCCTTCAGCTGCCCATCCAGGTCTGGAAACACCACCGCCAGGATCTGGAGCATGTGGGGGTCAGGGTCTGTGTTCCGCCCCTCCTGCGAGGAGGCGACAGCTTCAGCTGGACCCGTGCAATCCTCCGGGTCCAGCCCCGAAGGTCCTGCCACCTCTTCTGGCAGTTGCGGATCCGGCGCTTGTAGACCCCCACGGACCGGACAGCCCGGACGATGTCCTTCCAGATTTCCTGCTTCCGATGGGCATTAACCTGTCAGGATGACAAAGTGAAAAGGCCATTACCACACATGCAACATATCCGTACATGACACAGTTGTATATACATTTCTCAATCACAGGGG